>JAKZAO010000002.1:15764544-17255354 GCA_023053555.1 Branchinecta lindahli
AGGGGATGCCAAAGGGAATATTTTGTCGGACTTTCTCATCCAGAAAATCGTGTCTTATACATTTACGGTTTTCGCCCAACCCCGTAAGAATTTTAGTTATCAATACTAATCGCCTAACCGGATCCATTAGGTAATTCCTCTCTGTCGTTAGTTTATCATTATACCGGAGTATCAATGCTAGTCGGAAACTCATTCTGATCCAAAATGTTCGTCATCCATAAGTACAAAACCTTATAAATCTTACTGGAGGATTCTGTTATTTCAAAATTACGGTTTTGATCGGATCAACTGTTGGGGCCAGAATCTGGCGAAAACAAATCCGCAAGGCATGTCTACTTTGGATGTTTGGTATTTCCAGCTAGGGGTAAGAAGGCAGAAACAAGAGATGCGAGCTCATATGGCACTTGTTACGTACAAGTGACATCGAATGAGGTAAATTTTGGAAACGGTCCACTACGCGAAACGAAATTTTAGAGACAGTCCTCCATATACAACCACCGTGGCCGTGGGTGGATGAGATGCAGACCAACTAATGGCAGATATAGCATATCTGCTCCTTAAAGCCGCTAAGCTTTACTTGAATGGGCGCATTTCCGGGATGTCCGGTACCTCCCCGCAACCCCCATTGAAGTCTGATCCAGCACGGACGCCAAAACAAGACATCTATAGGGCATTTGCTCCAGCCACTCATCATATATCACTCGAACGATAGCTTCTAGAAAATTTCTCGCCCCCCCCCCCCGAAGTCGGATCCTTTCGGCTCTTACCTCTCATTACGTTTCACTCGAATCCGATAATCTCCTGTATGTGTAACAAAGAACGCTAAGAGGATATATCAGCTAAGATTTGCTCCAGCGATATTTCGGCCCTTCTTGGCAAGGATCCTCGTCAGGCTGTGGCTGGAAGAAATGAATCTGCTATCATTTGCAGCCACCTTGGGCTGAAGGAGCATCCGTTTCCGGTACCCCCAGCCAACCTCCCACCATGGCCAAATGCGATTCAGACACATAAATGTCAGGTCTAGGGCATATGCACCTACCACCTTTTTGGGATCCCAAAACGTAACTGAGGGATACCTGTGACATCGCAAAAGTTGTCCGTCCGTCCGTCTGTGAGCACGATAACTCTCGAAGGGAATGAGATATTTTGGCGAAACTTGGTGTGAGGATTCTTTGGGTCAGGAGTAGGGTCGAGTTCGTAGATGGGCTCTATAGCCCTACATTTAGGGGTGGGGGAGGGGGTTTAAATTAAGGGGCAAACAAAATATTTTGAAACAGCTAATGTGATAGTCATGCTGAACACATGCTGAACACGATGGTGAAAAAACATTTTCTCACCGGACAAGTAGTTCGCCCGGGATCCGGCCAAAACCGGAAAGCTTGTTAAAAGTAAAAGTTTGATTTGAAGTTGATTAGATGTTCGATTAAGGGGTGAAAGACATGTTGAACACGATGGTGAAAACCATTTTCTCGCCTGACAAGTAGTTCGCCCGGAATTCGGCCAAAACCGGATTTGTTAAAAGTAAAAGTTTTATTTGAAGTTGATTAGATGTTCGATTTAAAGGTAAAAGACATGTTGAACACGATGGTGAAAACCATTTTCTCGCCTGACAAGTAGTTCGCCCGGAATCCGGCCAAAACCGGAATGTTTGTTAAAAGTAAAAGTTTTATTTGAAGTTGATTAGATGTTCGAATTAGTGGTAAGAAGACATGCTGAACACGATGGTGAAAACCATTTTCTCGCCGGACAAGTAGTTCGCCCGGAGTCCGGCCAAAACCGGAAAATTTTAAAAGCAAAAGTTTTATTTGAAGTTGATTAGATGTTGAAAGAAGAGCCGCTGAATCTGTATATGGCAATCATGTTTTACCCGGACATATAGTTCGTCCGGAATCCGGTTGAAACCGTTTTTTTTTTTTTAAGTTAAAGTTTTATTTGAAGTTGATAAGATGTTCTTTATAGGGACAAGGAGATACGCTGAATTCGTTTCTGAACTTTCTTTTTTTTGCTGGACAAGTAGTTCGCTCGGGATTCGGCCGAAACCGGAAATTTGGCAGAAGTAAAGCAGGAAGTTTCGATCAGTATCGTCAAAATAGATGTAGCTTATACAGGTATATCTGAACTTGGTGTTCTCAGATGATTAGCCTGGCAAAGACTGGATCTGGCTAAAACAAGACCTAGTTGTCTGGATCAAATATTAAATTTTTGGGATCCCATCGAAACCTTTGGTCTTGTTTCACTCGAATCGTAGCGCTTCGGAAATGTACGATACCCTCCTCCAGCTCCCTCCTTGATATCAAAACAGTAGTGGCGTTTTTGATTGCCGATGAGTTCGGCGATAGCGTAGCCGTTTGAATTTTTGGCGTTTTTGACGTCCGCCGGAAGCCGATAGCCGATGGCCGATAGCCGTTGTTCTGTTTTTGGGCTCAACGGCTAACGTCTATCGCCTAAACTCCTGTACATCGCCTATCGGCCTCGGACTCGCCGATAGGCGATAGACGTTGCCTCCAACGGCTATCGGCTATCGGCTATCGGCTATCGAAAACAGTAAATAAGCACGAATCGGCAAACTTCCTTCGTCTACCGGGGAAATTTCATCGGCAATCAAAAACGCCACTAGTACCTCTAGAGCCAGTGAACTTGTACCATCCAAGTTTCATCAAAATCCGTCTATCCTGATCCCTGCCGGTCAGTTTCCGGGAATCCCGCGGAACCGCCCCCACTATGCACAGACTCGGCTCTACACATGAATGTCACACTTTTTCATACCACTTATCAAGTTTCACTCGAATCAGAGCACTTCCAGAAAGTATCTGCTACCCCAGCTCCCCACCGAAGTCGGATCCGGTTCGAATCTCAAGTAGTACGTCGAAGGTTGTTGCCTGTACTTCCTGGCAATTGGCACTAAAAAACTTACAAACAAGGGAACAAAGATTTTCAAATGTCCGCGTCGGAACGCTTGGATAGGCTGTAGCCGAGGTACAGCTTCTGCCACTGCCCTTGCGGGTCTTCCTCATTGTGGCTTGGTATGGACCGATGGGATGTATTGTCCAGCACCCCCGTCTTAAAAGCAAGCGACAGTTTTTGTCTACGGCTAGCAAGGAAACGTAGGCAAAGTTGTTCAAGGAGGGCACAGTATGGACTTTCGGAATCACCAACAACAATCGAAAAGGAAGTTAGCTGCAGTTCTTGCCAAGAAAGGATGGAAGCTTCGTTTTCATACACGGGCGGACGGAACTAATAGGTAGTCCGTCACTAACGTTTTTGTATCCCGAAAAGACGCTACCGTCTGTTGGTGATCAAGCCCTATTTCGGAGGAGTTCGCAAGCCCTCTCGTAACAAATGAAACTTCGTTGAGTTGGTGTCATCACTTGATAATTTTTTATTTTTGTTACTTAAATCCCCTGTAGATTTGAGAGACTGACGCTTTTCCAACAGACCGGATATCTTGGGTTCGTTTTTCAGCGGAAAGCTAGTTTCATAAATCTCCTAGGACAAGGACTGAATGCTATTAGGGATAGATCAACTGTTTGCGCATGGGACCTGATTTATCTCGAGGGAGTTCTGTTTAGTTCCAAATTGGATGTCTGCTGGTCCCTTTGGGAAATGTCTTAAAGTGTCTTGGCTTTTTCAGTTCAGTTCGGTTTATTTCGAATCCGAAAGAACGGTTAGATCCTGTTGTGGTTGCCGTCAATACAGAAGGTATAGAACCATGTTTACACAAATTTGAAAATATCGGCATCTTGTCAAACAAACCGTGTCAGCACTAGTTTGGAAATGTCGGTCGGTAACAAACGTTGGAACAAAACTCTTGCCCTCAAGTGTTTAATGGCATTACTGGAAGAACTTCGTATAGAGTCTGCAACAATATCTTGCGGCTTGTCTAAGACGAAAACAGATTGGTTCTGGAAGGAGTTTGATAAACTGCAAACCTCTGAGTAAGTGAATAGCTTTGTAGCTAGTTGGCCCCATGAAGTACATAAACAACACAAGCTACGAGCTCGTATGAAACACAGACAAGACAGCCCTAAAATTCCCTTCTATGCGTGGCCGGATATGTGGTCCAGACCCTAGAATGGCCCGTCTACAGGACATCTGTTTCTACCACCCACCAAGTTTGACCCGAATCAGTATATTTCCGGGAAATCTCCCGTACCCCGCACCCACTTTTTGGGATCCCAAAACGTTAGTGACGGATACCTATGACATCGTAAAAGTTGTCCGTCTGTCCGTCCGTCCGTCCGTCTGTCTGTCTGTAAGCACGATAACTCTCGAAGGGAATGAGATATTTTGATGAAACTTGGTGTGAGGATTCTTTGGGTCAAGAGTAAGGTCAAGTTCGTAGATGGGCACTGTAGCCCTACATTTAGGGGTGGGGGAGGGGGTTTAAATTAAGGGACAAACAAAATATTTTGAAACAGCTAATGTGATAGTCCATTATGGGGTAAGAAGACATGCTGAACACGATAGTGAAAACCATTTTCTCGCCGGACAAGTAGTTCGCCCGGAATCCGGCCAAAACCGGAAAGTTTGTTAAAAGTAAAAGTTTTATTTGAAGTTAATTAGATGTTCGATATAGGGGTAAGAAGACATGCTGAACACGATGGTGAAAACCATTTTCTCGCCGGACAAGTAGTTCGCCCGGAATCCGGCCGAGACCGGAAAACTTGTTAAAAGTAAAATTTGTATTTGAAGTTGATTAGATGATAGATTTAAGGGTAAGAAGAGACGCTGAATCTGTACATGACAATCATTTTTTAACCGGACATATAGTTCGTCCGGAATCAGGTTGAAACCGGATTTTTTTTATAATTTAAAGTTTTATTTGAAGTTGATTAGACGTTCCTTGTAGGGATAAGGAGATGCGCTTCTGAGCTATCTTTTTTTGGCTGGACAACTAGTTCGCTCGGAATTCGGCCGAAAACGGAAATTCGGCAGAAGTAAAGCAGGAAGTTTCGATCAGTATCGTCAAAATAAATATGGCTTATACAGGTATATCTGAACTTAATTTTCTCAGATGATTAGCCTGGCGAAGACTGGTTCTGGCGTAGACAAGACGTAGTTGTCTGGGTCAAATATTAAATTTTTGGGATCCCATCGAAACCTTTGGTCTTGTTCCCGCCGAAGTGGGATTTTTATATCGATTTTATATCGAGTTAACGAGGTACTTCCAGATAGGCCAGGCGAGGAAGATAACTCGTCAACCATGCACTATCGATGGAAATTGATGGTTAGCAAGAGCACTATGCCCTATGGCCTTTTTGTAGGCACAGGTTCGATCCGCAGCAACTGTGGGGGGAGTTGGATGGGTACCGGAAATCTTGCGGCAAGCTTAATGTGGCGGGATCGTGACAGAACATGAGGAGCAGGACGGTCATAAGCCCCAGATGTATTGTTTATAGATGCGGACCGGATCCGGGCTTTCTGTGGGGAAATGGAGAGGAGATCCCGGAATAGTTCATGCGACTAACGTTCAAGTTCCGGTCACAAACTGGGCTAGACCGGAAATGAAAGACAGAAAGGAAATAAAAAACAGAAAGGAAAACTAATGGGTCTGGTTAAGCGGTTCATCAGGGAAAAAGAACATGCTTACGGGATCTGGCGAAGACCGGAAATCTGTAATAAATAGTCCCCTTTGAGATCCGATCGAAGACTTTGGTATTGTTTTCTTTCTACTTACGTATTTCTGTAGTTTAATCACCCCCTTTAATAAGAATTGTTACCATTATGTCTTTTGCATCTTCCTCTTTGAACCTTGTCGCTTTCTCTAGTAATGCCAGCTTTTCTGAGACTAGTAGGTCAGCTCAGTTTGTTTACCTGTCCCCATGAGAGGCTCTGTCATTCGTTCCAGTCTGTTCCATTCGACACCGTCGTCAATAGGGGACAATAAACTAATTTGACGAATTGCTATGACCAACTAGATCAATAGAAGCGATTTGTCAAATTAAGGGTCTCAGCGCTGAAAATTCGGTAATGAATTGTATAGAGCTTGATTAAGCAAGCTTCCTTGACATTATCCTGTCTTATTTACGGTTCGCTGAAGATATTGTCGAATGGGGAGAAGGGGGAGGGGGCATAACATAGGAATTGATGGTCGTGGCTGGAAGTGCTTATGGGTCCTGAAAACGTTAATTGGCCTATGGCTTCGAAAAGTTTTACCGTCCGTCGGTCTGTTAGCATAATAACTCTCGAAGGTATTTTGTTCAAACTTGATGTATGGAGTCTATGGGCCAAAGTACAGGTCAGGGTTATAAATGGGCTCCGTAGCTCCATGTTAGCGGTGGGGAGTCGGTTTCGAATCGAATTAAGGGGGTGAAAAAATTTGTTGGTTAAGCTAAAAAGATTGTCGATACAGGAGTAAGCAGACCTATTGAATCCATATCTGAGCTTCGTTTTACCGCTGGACAAGTTGGTCGCGCGGAATCCCGCTAAAACCGGAAATTCGCGAGAAGTAAAGATTTTGTTTGAAGTTCATTGATGATTTCATTAAGAAGAATCCCTGATGATCTGAACTTTATTTTGTTGCCCGACAAATATATGCTGAATCCAGAATTTTCAGCGCAGCAGTTTTAAAAATCCATCCAAACAATTAAATTGATAAAACCGGATTGTTCCCCTGTGAAAATTAGAAGTTTTTCTAGCAAATATCCTGCCAGGAATTCCGGTGGAATTTTTCTGGAAATCGGCCGGAAACATCTTCAGTGAGTCGGACCGGGAAAGTCCGGGCATATTTAAACTGTAATAAATGGCTGGATACCGGATGGAATCTGTCGTAGCTCCATAATCTCTTCCCATCGCTGGGACAGGCTTGGTTTCCTGACAGTTTTTCGGAACTACAAGAAAGACGACGGCAATAAACAAAGCTCCCGATTCCTGACTCCCGGGTACCATGGTTGAGCTATTACTCCGTGTACTGCATCATTCAGTGTTAGGGAAGCCCTTTTGGAGGAAAATAATTCAGAGCTTTATCTTCCAGCTGTCGCGGACGAACGTCATTTTTCCTGGAATGAAAGTGAAGGAGAAAATCTGAGGTAAGAACAAAACGCGATCATTCTGTAACGCCTGTTAAGTTTTGATCGGATACAGTCAACCAATCAATCAATTCTTCGTAATGTGGCCTAAAGACCATGCAGAAATGTAAGGGCAAGAACAAAACTAGGTAAATAACACACTAATTCCGACGACGGTTGGATATGGTGGTATATGCGATTACATTCATGGATTCTTGGGGTCCAGTAGCCTAGACAAAAGCGTACCGTAGAAGTATGATGCTTTGAACGTCGCCTAATAAAAATGATAATTTGTTTACAACCCCATGTACAAGTTAAATAAAGTGTAGCAATAAAAAAAGAAAAGAAAATATCAAACACACAGGCCCGTATCCAGGAATTTATTTCGGGGAGGGGGGGGTTGCCTGCGGAATTTATTTCGGGGGGGGGGGAGGGTTTGCCCACGGTTCGGACCAAAAAGTACAAAAAGACATATTCCAGAGGTTAAAGCCTGCAAAAAACTATTACTTTTGTGGGTTCCGGGGGAGGGGGAGTCCGGCTTCTCTTCACTCTCCCAGGATGGTCAAATCCGGGAAGTGTCAGTTTCCAACTCAACCTGATACCCCAAAATACCCGTGTAAGTTTCATCCCTAGCCCATTTGGAAGTACCCTAACTTGCGAGTACTGGACCGACGGAAAAGCGATCGGTATATGGCACTTGAGCCGAAGGCCGCAGGTGTCACATAAACTATCTAAAAACTGTATAGACGAACGAGCAGGATACGGCAAAACGTGACTGCCAGCTTTCTCCTCTCACCAACGCATGGATGACGGGAGGGGATGAGGGAATAAATAGACAGCTCATCTGGGGAGAATTTTTATGAATGCGATGTCGTGCCCAGCACAACGTTTTTTTCCTGCGAATTGCAGGGAGTACAAACTACTCGTTTTCGCCGTCGCGGCTTAAGGTCGGGCTTCACTACCCAGACGCCCCAGAATCTGGAGTCCGGATTATGTGGAGACGGTCCCGACAGAAATCAAATCAAATGTCTCTTCAGCAGTCAACTTTCGGGCATTTTTCAGCACTTCTGTCATTTTCTTAGATTTTACCATCTCAACATAATTTCTCAAAGTCAAATGAAAATTACTTTCAGATTCCCGCGTCTTTTCACCCAGAATCCGGGAATCTGGTAGATTTTTCTACCAGATTCCCGGACGCGTCCGGGGTGCTTTCAGACCTGTCTTCACTACCCAGACCGATATCGAAGAAAACGCGGAACCCAGAATCCGGGCGAAAAATCTGGGTAGTGAAGCCCGACCTTTACTGTTGTTGTGTCGTCACGATCGGACAGATAAGCCAGTCTAATTCATTCCGGTTTGGTTTTAGCCGTGATCAGACAAGCGATCTGGCCATATGGCATCGCTGGCCCCGTGGTCCCCTGTAAAATATGTGTTCGCGACTTAAAACTTAAGCTCGCCTTTCTGTAAATAAACCGGAATGATTGGGTAACCGTTCTGAACAACTATGGGACATTAAACGTCGGCCGCTTAATTCTACAGCGGCATCGAGTCCGATAAGGTCCTGAGTTAGGGTCAACATTTGTTTTGCCCCAACAGGTCTGTCGACACAAATTCTACCGTAGGACATGTCACCAACATGTCGAGCAACATGTTGGATGCAAATATAAGATACTTGTTGAAGAACCTTACTTGACCAGGAAAAGTGATGTCGTATTTCCCCAGGTTGATCCTCGCTGCTCTCGTATTGTGTTCAGCGGCCACATTTCGAAGCGGAACTGACTTTCCTCGGGAATACCTTGGTTAAAACAGTGATGGAGGAAAGTCCTTGAGCTGGAAATACGATGCCATACTAACTTTAAATTGCGGGGCCGGCTTATCTGGAGTTTTCTCAGAACTCTAGGCATCGAAGTTACGACAGAATAAGGATTCTAAATACCGATGGTGCACCGTCGGTGCACCACATAGAATAAGGATTCTAAATACCGATTGTGCACCATCCCTGCGTTCCAAAGTTATGGATGTTGCTAATTTCCGGATTCCCCATCCCGCCACTCCCCCACTGATGGTAGGATCGGGGAAGTGATTATTTTCAAGTTAATCCGGTCGGGTCCCTGATATGCGTGCCAAGTTTTATCGTCCTAGGTCATGTGGAAGTGCCCAAACTAGCAAAATGCGGACAGACCGACAGACAGACAGACATTACGATCGCTATATGGCACTTGAGTAAGCTCAAGTGCCATAAAAAACGAAGATAAAATAAGATAAGATTTGTTCCAGAAAGCCCAAAGGGCCGTTGAAACAGCAAAACAGAACAAAAGCTTCATCATCTGCTTACAAAAAACTTTCCCCGTGACTCATGGCCACTTTAATCAGTCTTTAAAAATGTCTGATGTCCATAAACTTAAACTTCACAGTATTTATTATGGCACTTGCCCTTCGGCCAAGTGCCATATAGCGATCGCAATTTCTGTCCGTCCGTCGGGTTGTCTGTCGGTCTGTCGGTCGGTCGGTCTGTCGGTCCGGGTTTTGCTAGTTTGGGTACTTCCACATAAGCTAGGACGATGAAACTTGGCAGGCATATCAGGGACCCCAAATGATTAAGTTGGAAATAGTCACTTTCCCGATGCGAACTTCATGGGGGGAGTGGAGTGAGGGGGAATCCGGAATATTTTGGAATTTATAACTTTCGAACGGGTGATCGGATCTTAATGAAACTTGATATTTGGAAAGAGCTCGTGCCCCAGACGGTACGATTAAAATCTGAACCAGATCCGGTGACTCTGGGGGGAGCTGGAGGGGGGGGTGGAAATCTTGGGAAACGCTTGGAGTGGAGGGATTGGGATGAAACTTGGTGGGAAGAATGAGCATGAGTCCTAGATAAGTCATTGACATAGCCGGACCGGATCCGGTCACTATCTGGGAGTTGGGGGGGGGGTCCGGATTTCTAGTGATCCCGCGAGTTCGGTGCTTCCTGATGTGCTAGGACGATGAAAATTGGCAGGCATGTCAGGGACCCGAACAGATTGACTTGATAATAGTCGTTTCCCCGATCCGACCATCCGGGGGGGGGGCTGGAGGGAGGGGAATCCGGAAAATAAGTTATTTTTAACTTACGAACGGGTGATCGGATCTTAATGAAACTTGATATATAGAAGTACCTTGTGTCTCAGACCTCCCGTTTTAAATACAGACCGGATCCGGTGACATGGGGGGTAGTTGGGGGGGACCGGAAATCTTGAAAATCGCTTCGAGTGGAGAGATCTGGATGAAAGTTGGTGGAAAGAACAAGCACAAGTCCTAGATACGGGATTGACATAACCGGACCGGATCCGCTCACTTTGGGGGAGTTGGGGGGGATTTGGATTTCTAGTGATCCCGCGAGTTCGGTGCTTCTTGATGTGCTAGGACGATGAAAATTGGCAGCTGGCATGTCAGGGACCCGAACAGATTGACTTGATAATAGTCGTTTCCCCGATCCGACCATCCGGGGGGGGGGGGGGGGCTGGAGGGAGGGGAATCCGGAAAAATGAGGTATTTTTATGGCACTTGCAGCCTCTGGCTCAAGTGCCATATACCGATCGCAATTCCGTCGGTCTGTCGGTCTGTCGGTCTGTCGGTCGGTCTGTCCGAATTTTTTTGTCCCACATGTTCGAGTTAGGGTACTTCCAGATGTGCTAGGACGATGAAACTTGGCAGGAAAATCAGGGACCCGACCAAACTAACCTAGAAGTAATCAGTTTCCCGATCCGACCATCTGGGGGGGAGTGGTGGGCCGGGGAAATTCTGAAAATTAAGGAGTTTTGTCACTCTTTTTCGAATTGGAGTACTTCCAGATGTGCTAGGACGATGAAACTTGGCAGGAGCATCAGGGACCCGATCGGACTAACTTGGAAACATTCAGTTTCCCAATCCGACCACCCGGGGGGGAGTGGAGGGCTGGGGAATCCGGAAAATCGGAGTAGTGTGTAACTTTAGAACGGGTGATCGGATTGGAATGAAACTTAATAACTGAATAGATGGCATACTTCTAATGTCCCGTTTGAATTCCGGACCGGATTCGACAGCTATGGGGGAGTTTGGGGGGGGGGGAGACCGGAAATTTCGAGAAACGGTTAGAATAGAGGGATCGGAGTGAAACTTGCTGGGAAGAACAAGCATCTGCTCCAGATAAATTGTTTATACATTTGGACTGGATCCGACCACCCGGGGGGGGGGGGGGAGGGCTGGGGAATCCGGAAAATTGGAGTAGTGTGTAACTTCCGAACGGGTGATCGGATTGGAATGAAACTTAATAACTGAATAAATGGCACACTACTGATGTTCCGTTTGAAGTCCGGACCGGATTCGACAGCTATGGGGGAGTTGGGGGGGGGGAGACCGGAAATTTCGGGAAACGGTTAGAATAGAGGGATCGGAGTGAAACTTGCTGGGAGGAACTAGAATTTGCTCCAGATAAATCGTTTATACATTTGGACTGGATCCGACCACCCGGGGGGGAGTGGAGGGCTGGGGAATCCGGAAAATTGGAGTAGTGTGTAACTTCCGAACGGGTGATCGGATTGGAATGAAACTTAATAACTGAATAAATGGCACACTACTGATGTCCCGTTTAAAGTCCGGACCGGATTCGACAGCTATGGGGGAGTTGGGGGGGGGACCGGAAATTTTGAGAAACGGTTAGAATAGAGGGATCGGAGTGAAACTTGCTGGGGGGCCGAACAAGAATCTGCTCCAGATAAATCGTTTATACATTTGGACTGGATCCGGACACTAGCGGGGTGGAGGGCTGGGGAATCCGGAAAATTTGAGTACTGTGTAACTTTCGAGCGGGTGGTCGGATTGGAATGAAACTTAATAACTGAATAAATGAAATACCTCTGATGTCCCATTTGAAGTCCGGACCGGATTTAACAGCTATGGGGGAGTTGGGGGGGAGACCGGAAATATCGGGAAACGGTTAGAATGGAGGGATTGGATTAAAACTTGCTGGGAAGAACAAGCATCTGCTCCAGATAAATCGTTTATACATTTCGGATGGATCATGACATTAGGGGGGGGGGGTTGGAGGGGAGTTTCCCGAAATTCCGGTTATGGCGGTTTTGGGGATTTGCACGACGAATCTTGGGAGGCGAATCAGGGACCCGATCAAAGTGACTTATAAAGAAAAATTTACATGATCTGATAGCCGTGGGGGAGTAACGGGAGGGGGAATCCGGAATATTGAGTCATGCGTAACTTTGAAACGGCTGATCGGATTTGAGTGAAATTTGGTAATTTAAGAGAGGACATGTTTCTGTTGACGGACAGATCCGACAGCAATTGGGGGGGGGGGGAAATACGTGACCGAC
Organism: Branchinecta lindahli; assembly: GCA_023053555.1. Taxonomy (NCBI): domain Eukaryota; kingdom Metazoa; phylum Arthropoda; class Branchiopoda; order Anostraca; family Branchinectidae; genus Branchinecta; species Branchinecta lindahli. Next base: position 15,776,900 of record JAKZAO010000002.1, read on the forward strand.
TTAGACTGGTGAGATCGGAATGGAACTTTGTGGGAATAACAAACAGATGCTCTGGATAAACACTTACGGAACCGGATTGGCTCCGGCGACTGTGGGGAAGTTTGAGGGGGGGGGGAGGTCCGGGATTCCGGTGATCACGATTTAAGGTACTTCCAGATAATCTAGGACGATGGAACTTGGCTGTAATATTAGAGATTTGACAAGATTGACTCAAAAATGGCCACTTTCCAAACCCGACCATTCGTTAAAGTACTAATCTTGACTGCAAATTTCAAAAAATACTTTTAAACCAAATTCATATTTTCATGATCCCCATGAGCCCATTATCATTTTTGCCTCAAGGGTTTTGTTTACAAATGACGTCCTAGCTCCCTTAAAGTGTGAATCTGAACGGCCAGGTCGAAAAGTACTTTATTTGAAACAATACATCTCTACCCATGATCATTTGTGCCACAAGGGTTTTGCTTAAACATTTATTTCTGTTACCCTTAAAGTGCGCATTTGAAATGAAAAGCGAAAAAAAACTTTTGACGAAACGGTATACATCAAGGATCCCTAAGGGCCTGTGATCGTTTTTGGCTCAAGGGTTTTGCATACAGATGCATTTCTAGCGCCTTTAAAGTGCGCATCATTACACCCAAGTTCAAAAATAAAATACTTTTTATCTAGCTCCCTTAAAGTGCGCATTTTAACCACAAGTCGAAAAATACTTTTGATCAAACAAAACATCTCAACACATGCAAGTGCCATATGAGCTTACAGCTCTTGTTAACTTACGAACGGGTGATCGGATCTTAATGAAACTTGATATATAGAAGGAACTTGTGTCTCAGACATCCCAGTTTAAATCCGGACCGGATCCGGTGACATTGGGAGAACTGGAGGGGGGAACCGGAAATCTTGAGAAACGCTTTGAGTAGAGAGATCGGGAGGAAAGTTGGTCGAAAAAACAAGCACACGCCCTAGATACGTGATTGACATAACCGGACCGGATCCGTTCACAGTAGGGGGGGGGGGGGGTTGGGGGGGGGTCCGAATTTCTAGTGATCCCGCGAGTTCGGTACTTCCTGATGCGCTAAGACGATGAAACTTGGCAGGCGTGTATGGGACCCGAACAGGTTGACTTGAGAATAGTCGTTTCCCGGATCCGACCATCTGGGGGGTGGGGTGGAGAGAGAGGGAATCCGAAAAGTGAGGTATTTTAACTTGCGAACGGGTGATCGGATCTTGATGAAACTTGATATATAGAAAGACCTCGTGTCTCAGACGCCTCATTTTAAATCCGAACCGGATCCGGTGATATTGGGGGGAGAAGACGGGGGAACTGGAAATCTTGGGAAACGCTTAGAGTGGAGGGTTTGGGATGAAAGTCGGTGTGAAGAACAAGTGAATAGCATAACCGGAATGGATCCGGTCACTGTGGGGGAGTTGGAGGGGATCCGATCGTCGAGTTTGTAGTAATCCCACGAGTTCGGTACTTCCTGATGTGCAAGGACAATGAACTTGGCAGGCTTGTCAGGTACCCGAACTATTGACTTGAGAATGTCGTTTCCCCGATCCGACCGTCGATGGGGAGTGTACGAAAGGGGAATACGGAATCCAGTTGCAACCTCAGCTATTGAACGGGTTACCGGATTTAACCGAAACTTGATATTTAGAAAGGTCTCGTGCCTCAGACGTCCCATTTTAAATCCGGACCAGATCCGGTGACATTGGGAGGAGTTGGAGGGGCGAACCGGAAATCTTTGAAATCGCTTAGAGTGGAGGGATCGGGATGAAACTTGGTGGGAAGAACAAGTATAGGTTCTAAGTACGTCATCTAGAGCTTTCAGACTGAATGAACCTAGATGTCCTAATTGTAGGTCCGAACCGCATTTTTGAATGGCGGGGTGTTTATTTTGAAGTTCTCTTCTACTTTCTCGTACCACTACTCGTAACAAGGGCCATATGAGCTCGTAGCTCTTGTTTTTAACCATTCCTCTTCCCACAACATTTCTCCGAATCTTTCCGAAATAGATCCGAAACAAATTCACTTTTTCTTTCTTGGTTAAAAAGAAAAAAGAGAAATTTCTGTGAAAATTAGTACTTAGGCTACTGCTTGAAAATACACGACGGAAGTGACCTTAGTTACTGGCATGGATACTCTACATTATTTCGGTACAAACTACGGATGTGTAATCTACAGTAGTGATGATGAAACTAGCAGTCGAGGTGTACGGTCTTGGCAGATAAACTGCAAGGGGGCCCCGAAATTTCCACCGCCTTGGGGCCCCCGCAGGGTTTAAGCCGGGACTGTTCAGTTCTATCCACCCCTTCAGTGAAGTACACCATCGTTCTGTAAAAGATCAGTAAGATTGTTAAACGCAGGTTGGTTCAGAATCTGATGATAAATTTGTCGGGATATTTGGCGGTGACAGGGACCTTTGGGCCAATAGCTCGCTGCCAGGGAAATGCGTTTCCCTTATGTCACTGGACCTTTACCTAGCGAGTGATTGATGTTCTCAAAATCTGAGCAAAGTGGGGAAATGAGTAGGCTCTTAGATTCCTCCCGACCCCTTCCCGCCCTAGTTCCGGTTCTCCCTCATATGCGGAAACACGCCAGGAACTTATCCAGTTCCCATCGGTTTCCTAGCAAGAGAAACCTCTGCTGATGCGTGGATGTAATGAGGGTATTTCTTCGGAGGGAATTTATACTGATTAACTGAACAGCGCGGAAGAATTGGGTCAAAAAGCATGGGCTAGCGTCCTTGTGGGAAATTACGGTACGGTTTTGCAGTCTTTAGAGCTACATTCTTTTGTCTTGAATTATATTTTTATGATTTGCAAAAGGCAAAGTTGGTGGCTTGTCTGGCTTTCTTTTCAGTATTTTACAGATTTCACTTTTTTGTGAAGGTGTGAATTGAAGACCCCCCGTTCCTGTAATGCTTGCGCAACCTACTTCTGTAATTGCTCCATTAATTCTTAAAACAAGAGAGCCGTATCTCTGACGGTACATCCTAATCCCCCTAACTACACCGCACTCATTCTTATATTTCCCGTTTTCCGCAATTTTTGATGCGTATCATGGTCCCGACGACTTTTCACGAGAGGCCTACCGGTCCCGACGACTTTTCACGAGAGGCCTACTCATCAGAAAAACGGTTATATACATTTGTCTGTGTTTTGCGAGATGTCAACAGTCCTGGAGAAAGGCTTAAAACAGCGAAGGTCGTGGTTAGTTTGTTCAAAGCAGAGCTTAATTTCAAACTAGTTTAGAATACTGGAAGATAAATAGTAAATAGTTCGAGGTGTCTTGAAGGAATGGACCTTCTCTGAAATTTCCTTTCGCTCAAACAGGGACTGAAATTATCTTCTCTTTCTGCGACTCTTCAGACTCTTCATGCGACTTGGAAGCGAGTACTTCCAATAATCACACATTATACCTAGGAATTTCATTACTCCTTCCTATTAGTCTTATATGGTTAAGATGACCATTTTCGCCCATATACGTAAAACTCCTAAAACTCTCCCTGCACCCAATCAGGAAGTGAAATTAAATATTCCTTCAGCCCAAGCTGACTGCGAATCATATTTGACAGTGCATATTTGACAGTGTCGCACTGTCAAAAGTGAAATTATCTTCTGCTTCTTCCAAAGTCTCAGGTGACTTGGAAGGACTACGTTCAAGAATTTTGATTGCGTCTTAAGAGGCACTTTTTCGCCCATATGAAGGACTAATCGCCTTTCCAGGCTCATTTGTAAGTCGGGACAGCTGCTGTTTCATTGTTTAACAATGTTTGAACTAACGATCCTGTTTTCAAGGTGTGGGAGCATCATGAGAGCGAAGAGACGGTCAAAATTGCAGCGTCAACAGAGCAGAGAAGGGGGGACCGCGACACCGCGAGTACATTCGAGGCAAAATTCAAAGGACGAATGCCGAACGAGTAAGTGTCTCGAAAGACTTTTTAAAGGTGTCTCCACGCGTTTAGGAGTCGCCGCTTTTCAAGCCGGCTAAAGCTTAATTCTTACGGTAGGACCGGATAGTCAAGTCGCTAGTTTTCCTTCTCTCTCTTCCATCGCTACGAAAGTCCAGTCCTTGTTTGAACTGTCACGTGATCATCAGCAGGCGACGTCATCGATGACTTTCTCACGCACCTTTGGGCGCATCCTCACCAGTAAGATAAACCGCGTCGTCGCGACAAGACAAAAGAGCAGAGCAAACTAACTCTAGAGAGTACCGCGCAAACTTTGGAAGAGTGACACAGAGTCAATCGCAGCGACACTAGCTCCGCTAGCGGGACTGAACGTCCCTACTAAAACTCAATCGTTCGTGCACCAGTGTGCCCAATAACTTAAAATTCTGAACACAGCAAAAAAAAGATACAACCTCCCCTGCTTCTTCGATGTGTGCAGACCGCATCTTAGCTTTACTGGAAATTTCTAAGCGCGCATGTTTGTCTCGCTTTAAATGCCCCACGTGTGGTGGGCGACGCTACTAGTATGGCCCGATTGTGAAGCATCGAAAGCATAGGTCTTGGCGTTACTCCTTAGTGTTATTTTGCTCTGCAAGAGAGAGAGAGATTGGTTTAATTGAAACCAGTCGTAATATGTAGCTAATTTGCAGTTTCACAACAAGCAACACAGCACAACACATGTAGGCGAAATTAACAAAAAGAAGAAAAGAAACACTTGTTATGCTTTCGCGTTCTACACTTATGTAAAAACGGTACCGGTTTGTGCATGCTGTTGCGGGCTGGAGTTTGTTCTGTTGCACCTCACGTTAGTTCGTGGGGGCTCGTTTAGGTAGTAACGGCATATGTTTTACACTGACAAGAACAGATTTCCCGAAATGGGTTTAATACAAGCCGGAAGTCGGGTGACTAACAACGCCAACGACAGCGCCTAAGTAGACTGCTACCGCTGATTGGCACAAGCAATATCGCTGGAGTGGCAGGGCCTCCGCCCCATTCATAATTTTCTATCTGAATTATTTTCCTCCTTTTTCGAGGCTTCCAATCAACTTCCAGGGGATTAGCCAGACAATGTCAACACTGATTGGCACCACAAGCCATATTGCCGTGTTAGTTTGTCCCCCAGCAAATTTACAATTACATGTCCTACCGATTTCCTTTTTGAAGATTTCCAATCAACTTCCCGAGGACTAGCCAGACAAGTGTTGCCGTCCTGCTGAAATTCAGTTTACTGGATCTGGATCTGGAGATTTTTTTTACAAGTTATTACGAACAAGGATGCGCAGTTTAACACTTATGATGTCTAACATTACGCATTGAAATATTGTGGTTAAAGGAAGGGCCGAAACACTGCCGGAAAAAACATCTGCTGACCTTTTTTTGTCATCATGATATCGGAAAAGTCTGCAGATGCTTTTTCGGCGGTTTTTCGGCTCGTCGTGGCAATGCTTGTGAATAACGTTTGCAAAATCGAGCATTATCTTTTGAAACTGCGAATCCTCGTGTTATCTCTCATGAAACTTCTGACAGTACAGTCGCTCAACTAGGTCTTACTTCCAGAATACATTACCAGTGGGTGTTTATAACAGTAGTGTCAATAGTCATTTCCTTCTATTAGTAATTGTTCCTCCCCCGGTTTTAGCCATATCAGTTAACTACTATAAAGCTTCACATTTTGGAGCTCGTTTTCCCCGTTCCCCTTCCTCAAGTGTTACTTTTCGTTCCAGCAATCAAAACCTACGATGAAAACCAACTCCTTGTCCTTGAACACGCCAGGATGACACTTCAGGACCCTCTAAAGCCATCAAAAGTTCGATCGAGAGACAGTTCGGATTCTTCAGAAGCCAGCGAGTACAGAATGGAAATCCCTGTTTGCCCTCCGGTAGGCATTTTCAATATTTTCAGACATAGAGGACTCCCTTTCAGATTTGGAGGGGAATCAATTTTTGCTGGTGTTTGTGCAATGTAAAATTAATCAAAAATAAACACAATAATGAAAACTAAAAATAAAGTGGATCCAGACTAATTTTGTGACTAATTTTGTCAACTGCGTATTTTTTTTTCGATCAAAATCCATTTTAGAAGCATCCCCCGTGTTCTCGCTGTTTTTGTACGTGGAGTCCGCGTGGAGTGACTCCCTCTATTCTCGCCGTTCCCCTTGATTCCCCGAGGAGTCCTCGGGGAACGGCGAGAATACGCCTCTAAATTTGTTGCTTCTGTGTCCGAACGAAATCTGACAACTGTGAGTGGAAGCTAGGGGACACGGTAACTTTGTGATACTCCTAAAAAACCAAACGGGTTCATGGGCCCCAGAAAGTGCTTGGATTCGACTGAAACTTGCCCAAGATGTTCAATCTGTCCGCGTCCGAGAACAATGTTGCAAGGAGGTCTCGGAAATAATGCAATACCATAGGTGCCGGACGGATAGAGTGAATGAGATAAAACTCGAAAGTTAAAAAATTCATGGGACCTAGACATGTAGTTTGAGGCCCAAACCGAATCTGACGGCCTTGGGGTGAAGGTGGGGCTGGGGGGTACCGGACCGGTAGGCCCACTGGAATTTTTTTTCGGAAATGCTCCGATTCGAGTGATGCTTGATGGATGGTAGACGCAGATGCCAAGTATGTGCCATTTATGTGTCCGAACCTCTTCTTGCCATGGTGGTAGTGCTGTGAGGGGATTAGAGGGGGGTCCTCGACATTTTCTTAAACGCTTGGGGACCAAATGGGTTGAGCGATTGAGATAAACTTGGCGATACTGCGCCCATGTGACCTAGTTGTGTTCTTCAGATATCCTGGCCCGATCCAACCTCGGTGGGCCTAGTTGGTGGGGGTATCACTGACATGAATTTGAAACTCATAAGCCACTGAAGAAAGTGGACTATTTCCAGAATTGATTTAACCATATACAGCCAGATAAACCCAAAAGGGCAATTTATGGGCGGGAACAGAGAAATCACCCAAGAACAAACCAAGCAAACAGGTTTGCCGTTGTGGTTGATTTACCGTCGAACAGAAAGGAAAGAAGAAGTGTTTTTTAGTGCCTTTACCCAAAACAGTTTCGGATTTACCAACGAGAATATTCCAGTCATCACATTCTTCGCACTGACGAACAGTCCACAATTACTGAATTTAACGACACGATTTTTATCCATTCCAGAAGTAAACAGAATGAAAAAGATTTCCCATTTTACCGACAAGACTTTTTCCGGTCGCGCTATCGAAAAATGAAAAACAACCGATACAGGATCTCGATCGGATCATCGGCTTCACTTCCCGACAAGACTTTTGTCGGTATCATCGCTGCACCGACAAAGAGCTCCTGCCGTTATCGGTAACGGAATCCGCGCACCGTCTCCGCACCGACAAATGCTGCCGATTTCCAAACAATAAGTTTCCTGGCTTACCGACAGAGCTTTTTGTCTGTATCAGAAACGGAACGCTAAAGCGTGCCGTACCGACAAACGCTGCCTATTTCTCAACAGGAAGTTTCCTGTTTTACCGACAGAACTTTTGTCGGTATCAGAAGCGGAATGCCAAAGCTCGCCGTACCGACAAACGCTGCCTATTTCCCAATAGGAAGTGTCCTGTTTTACCGACAGAGCTTTTGTCGGTATCAGAAACGGATGCTAAAGCGTGCCGTACCGACAAACGCTGCCTATTTCCCAACAGGAAGTTTCCTGTTTTACCTACAGAGCTTTTATCGGTGTCAAAAACGGAATGATAAAAGCGTTTGTCGGTGCTTTTCACCGACAAACACTGCCGATTTACCGACAGGATTTTTCGTGGGGGGGCAGCTGCCCCCCCACGCCCCCCCCTAGTTTCGCCACTGATCAGGCCTGTCATTACATCTTCCTTCATTGCTGAATCACAATTCACAAAGCCGATTTATTGTTACGTGACGCACTGGAGGAAAATTCTTTTCACCAAATTCTTTTCTGTTAAAATACAAAGAACCTTTGCTTGAAACTAACAAATTCTTAAAAATATACGCCACACGCAAAATCAGCCTGAATTTTGTTGAATCGAGAGATGTTGGTACACAACACTTCGTGTCGGTTTAGAAAAGTCTTGGTAATCCTGAACTACCCTTACTGACTTCTTCTGGGCGCACTGCCAGCCTCCCATCTTTCTTTCCTGTGCGAGCGCCCAGATTAGCTGAATTTGTATGGCCGGGTGCTCTGCGAGCGCCCTAGTTTCGCTCCGTTTTTGTGGTCGGGCGCTCTGCGAGAAGGTTTTGGTCGGGCGCTCTGCGAGCGCCCGTTTTAGCTTTTTTCTTTCTTCGAGGGGGGGTGATACCACCCCCCACACCCCCCCATAGCGACGCTCCTGGTATCTAGAACATCTTAAATAAAAAGTGTTACCTAATGGATCTGGAAGGAGTCGCTCAGGGATAAAATATTGCTTATGGGACCCGCAAGGATCAGAAATTTCTGAGACCCGATTGCCTGGAACAGCAAATATCCATCTTTGTGGTCTCACTGGAACGTCTGGTTTGTAATGAACTCGTGAGTCTCGGGGCCACAAGGTTGAAGAGGTTCCTTGGCTTTTCGATACATCCTCGTTTAGATCGATAACAAACTTCGCCGGCTCTCATTCCGTAATTATCAACTTATTTTAAAAGGCCATTTACTCAAAAGCCTGAGGTCTGCGCTAACGAGAAAACAGCCCAAGCAACAATTGCATTATCAAAGTGAAACTTCATCTTTGAAACGATCCTCTAATTTTCGTCGTCCTTGATGATTCCAGGTATTCAATTTCCAACAGGAAATGAAACGCCGGTCTTTGCCTTCCATAAGCGGAGTCATATATTTTCCCAAGAAGGGGCATTTTCAGATCTGTAGCAATCTGTTCATAGATTGTTGACTATTACTTTAACGCGACAGCAACATAAATATCTGGTTGAAGGTTTATTTGTTACCGCTTGTAGCAATTGTAGTAAAACATTTGAAGAGGGGATAAAATTTTCAGTCATAAAACATCTACCTTCAATACTTTCAGAACGGTTCACTAATAAACAGAGTTTCGAGTTCTAACTATTATAGCAAAATAAACCTTGCAGCTTTATATACTGAAAGTAAATAGGCCTACTGTGAAAAATATAATAAAATCAACGCTTTTAGAAAAATTTGAAGAAGAAAATATGTTCATTAAATTTTATTTGTAGCTTGCAGCGGTAAATCCCTGTCTAATCAGTTCGTTGGTCTGCATCGGGATGGATAATGGTACAAGTATGAATAATTGGCATTTGGCCATCGCGTGTTCGTCTCTGCTAAAACGGTAAACTAGAAGCTATTAAAGATAGTAACAGATTATAATCACGACAACACTGACAATAAGATATATTATGTAAATGACACTAAACAAAAACAATAACAAGTGATACGTGTCAACAAACTACAACAAGAACAGATACACTATAGGATCTTCAAACGCTTGATTTGGAAATTTTGTTGGCGCAAATGAAGTTTCAGATTGTCTTTTTCTATGATTTCCGGTGTGCAACAATTCCGTACTTTCCAAACGCGGCTCTAGACTGAATTTTGGCACATTCTCGTCTTTGGACATGGACAGGGGTAAAGTTTATAGGAATGGAAAAGGATCCTATGGTAATCTGTAAAAATGAAAAAGAGGGATGTGTTTATTTATATAAGCCTATATCCTTCAAAAATGAGGAGTAATAGTATATATAAATAACAAACTATACCTTAATTCTCCTTAATTGTGTAAACATTGTAATATTGTGGAAGACAAAAATACACAAGATTTAAACAACTAATTTATGATTTTAAACATCTTAACTTACTCACTTCTGGAAGAATAGGTTTAAAATGTGGGTTTTTTTTTATCATATTTTTCTGTAGGACTAAAGTGTGTCGTTTTACTTTAAAATCGGAAACTAGTTGGGAATTACTAAAAGAAATGGGGAACCCCATTCGATTTTGTTTATTAATTGTTGCCATCGATTTTTCTGTTGGGTCTGGAACGCATTTATAATAGTTGCGTTTTTTGCCTTCATCCAGTTAACCGACCTACAACTTTCCCACTATAAGTCGTTTTCTTAAGTCGTTGAACTGAAACTGAACTGAACTGAACTTCTTATAAGTCGTAATTTCATTCCAGACGCCTCGAGACGCCGAGGCTTCACGGACTTCTTTTCGGCGACGGTCCTGTTTCCGGACAAGCTGGAAGAAGCAAACTCTTTATGATGGGGAAATCGCCGACGGCTACGAAGCAGACGTGCAGTCAGGTAATGTTTTGCCCGTCAGTTTAGAAATTGGTTTGAGCTTCGATGATTCCGTCAGTTTGCCGCAGTCGGTGGGGGAGGATAATCTTAGCCTCGGGCCTTTGGGAAACGATGGAGGGGAATTCCAATTTCTGAGGCTAGGGAACGTCATTTCTTCAGTGATAGAGATAGTTTGGGGAAAATAGTCCGGAGATTGCGCCCGGGCTTTCCTGTTACAGTGGGATCAGTTGAAAGTATGGACTCCGGCTGTAAGCAGAAGTACTTGAAAAATCAAATGGCTTAGTTAGCAAGTTTTCCTGAAGAAGGAATAAGCTATACTTATAGTATGAAAGCATGCCCCTAAATACATTGATCCTGCTTAAGACCAGCTTCACTCTGTTCATCGTGATGAACAACCTTTTCCATCCACTCTTTTCCGATGCCATGAAAAGTGAAAACAAGAGCTGGAAGCTCATATGGCACTTCCAAGGCTGGGTCAGAGGATGAAAGTAGAAATTCGTCAATTCGTGGGTTTCTTTTGATCATTTGTAAGCAAAACCCTTGAGATAAGAATGATCATGGGTCCTTGGAAATCACGAGACTGTATCGTTTGTATTTGGCTGTGCGCACTTTAAGGGCGCTAGAAAATCATCTGTAATCAAAATTCTTGAAGCAAAAAAGATGATCACCAGCAGCACGAAAATGTATATTTTACTCAAAAGTACTGTTTGTACTTTAAAGAAATCAGTTGTAAGCAAAACACTTGAGGCACAAATGATCATGGGCTCATAGGGATAACGAAAATGTATATATTGCTTAAAAGTATTTTTTTTTGTACTTTGCGGTTAGCATTAGTACTTTAAGGGATGGTCGGATCTGGGAACTAACTATTTCTTAGCCAATCATGTCAAGTCTCTAATTTTCAAGCCAAGTCTCATCGTCCTAGCATGTCTGGAAGTACCTTAACTTGCGATCACCGGAATTCCGGACCCCCTCCCCCCTAACTCCCCCATAATACCCGAATCCGGTCCGGGTTTGTCACTGATCTACATAGGGCTTGTGCTTGTTCTTCCCACCAAGTTTCATTCCGATCGCTCCACTCCAAGCATGTCACAAGGTTTCCGGACCCCCCCAGCTTCATCGGATCCGGTCCGGACTTGAAATGGGACATCCGAGACATGTGGTCTTTCTACATATTAAGTTTCATTGTGATCCGATCACCCGCTCGGAAGTTAGCCTATACATACCTCAAGAGTCCAGATTCCCCCTCCCTCCACTCCCCCCACGATGGTCGGATCGGGAAGCTGACTGTTTCCAGGTTAATGTGGTCGTGTCCCTGATTTGCCTTCCAAGTTTCATCGTTCTAGTCCACCTGGAAGTATCTTAACTCCGTATGACCGGGGAACCTCCCTCCAACTCCCCCCCCCCCCCCAGTGCACGAATCCGGTCCGGTTCTGTCAATGATGTACCTAGGGTGTGTGCTTGTTCCTCCCACCAAGTTTCATCCCGATCGCTCCACTCTAAGCGTTTAACATGCTTTCGGGTTCCCCCCTCCGACCCCCCCCACGTTCATCGGATTCGGTCCGGACTTGAGTTGGGACATGTGAGACATGATGTCTTTCCAAATATCAAGTTTCATTAGATCCGATTACCCGTTCGAAAGTTATGCATGTCACTAAATTCCGGATTCCGGCTCCCCTCCCTCCCCCCACGATGGTCGGATCGGGCAAGTGACGATTTCCAAGTTAGTTTGGTCGGGCCCGTAATACGCCTGCCAAGTTTCGTCGTCCTAGCACATCTGGAAGTACCCTAACTCGCGATCACCGGACTGACCGACAGACCGACCGACCGACAGACCGACCGACGGAAAAGTGATCGGTATATGGCACTTCGCCGGAAGGCAAGTGCCATAAAAACGCAACACATTCGCTTTCTACAGGTTGCTATATACTCTCAAGTTGCTAACCATTTGGCTCATCACCTGCGCTAGTTTCGCGTGCCGTGATTCTTACTTTCCTTCCAACCTCGAATTTGTACAACCTCGAACCTGGCCTAAAGAGCTTGAAAGAAAATTTTACTGCAGCCCTATTGAGGTCCTAACTGTCAAGAAGGAAACCCTGAATGACAGGACCTGTTTTGGAAAGCACATAAGTTTCCTTGTCAAATTTTCAGGTGAAGTTCGAGTTTATACAAATTCGAGATTGGGTACCCTCTTGTAATTAATCATTATTCAGTAATAAGCAATGTAAATATCTGTTTTTTTACGTCAGTAGTGACGTCAAAATTAGAGGAAACCATACGCGTAAATACCATTTAATTTTATTAAATGTTCCTTGAGCCCAAGCTGACTGCAAATCGTAGTTGAGAGCCCCAGAAATGTCTATGGAACAGATGTGAATGGTTGATCTGTCAACTTAAAGAACAAGACCAAAGGTCTCGATGGGATCCCAAAAATATTTGATCCTAGCAATTGGGTCTTGTCTTCGCCATTCAGTCTAGGTCAGATTCCTTTGAAGATTTCACTGTTAAAATAAAGTTCAAAAATGTAATCAGCATGTCTCCTTGCCCCAATACCGAATCTCTAATCGACTTCAGAAACAACCTTGAGCTTCAATCAAATTTCCAGTTTCGGCCGAATTCGTGATGAATCATTTGTCGAGTAAGAAAACGAAGTCCGGATATGGATTCAGCGGACCTCCTTACCCCTTCAATGAATATCTTCTTAGCTAATAAAACGTACATGTTTTTACCGTAAATTGGAAACCCTCCTCTGCCTCTAAATATAGGACTAAAGGACCCATCTACGAACTTGACCTGTACTTTGCCAGTGATCCTCATACTAAGCTTGAACAACATATATCAACCCCTACCTAGCTTGAACAACATATACCAACCCCTTCGACCTTTGATTACACTAGCTCTGTCCGACGTTCATAGATTACGCGACCTGCGAGTGGATGACGCGCAAAGCTGTACTAGTGTGAAGAAAGGGGTAGGGCCGAAAATTGGTCGACAAATTTTGTGTCCGGTTTTTGCCGGATTCTGGGTGAATTACTTGTCCGGTGAAAAAATAACTTTCACATTTGGATTCAGCATGTCTCCTTACCCCTAAATCAACTATCTCAATAGCTTTCAAAAAATATTTTTGTTCGCCCCTGAATTTGAAACCCCTCCCCCACCCTCAAATAGGGCTACAGAGCCCATTTTCGAACTTGACCTGTACTTTGACCCAAAGGATCCTCCCACTAAGTTTCGTCAAAATATCTCAATCCCTTCGAGAGTTATCATGCTGACAGACGGACAGACAGACGGACAACTTTTACGATGTCATAGGTATCCCTCCACTTACGTTTTGGGATCCCAAAAATGAAGAGGAAAGAACTGCAAAATAATTCCGACAGTTCGAGCCGCCAATGTTCGAACACGCATCATCACAAACTTGACCAAAACAATTTATAGCTAGGGAAACAAGGAACGGATAATTTCTGGTGAGCACTCGTTGTACAGTTTAACTAATGATAAAAATCGCCGCTTTGATCAGACATTTAAACGCCAAAGAGCCCCACAAAAGTTATCAGAGCGACCGGTAAGCCCTCTACTTGGCTTGTTGCAAATTTATGTATCATGTGTGTAGTGTGTTGATTAGTGACTTTAAGATAAATGACAAATTTAAATCAGTTGAACGACAAAAAAATGATGCCATGCCATATCATGTGTGCTTTAAAGTTTAACTGAACAAACTTATCTGTGTGTCATTTAATTGGATACACTGAATTATTTGGATTCTGCAAAGTGATTTTTTGATTTTCCACTATCTGCTCTAGTTATGAGGCTCAGAATATCTCCGGCCGTCCCCACAGCGTAAATTCTGCTATGACGCGGGAAGTTTTAATCTCAACACAAATGCGGCTTTTCAGTGGGCAGTGGTGAGATTGGTGAAGATTGCTTAGTGCCTGAATTTAAAAAAAATGATAAATCTTTCTCGTAAAGCATACAACAAAAATTCAGTACTACAAATCACAAGGAAATTCCACTATTTGAAAATCGATTATTCGTAAACAGTGTGACAACGACGTAATGCATTTTCAGCGGGTCTTCAAGCCAATTTAAGTGAATAAGTGATGGATAACTAGACTGTCCTATCCCAGCCCTTTTCGGTTAAACTTTAACAAATCCTCACGAAAATCTACGAATTCCAGTTACACCACTCAGATTTGATACTTGTTGACTGTAAGCGTGTTCTGCCAGAAAGTTCTTGAACGAATATTCGTATGCGATTACATGTTTTGTTGCTCGTTTTATTCGAACATCAGAGCGGATTGCGACCTCGTGTCCGGGTCGTGAAATCGGACTGTTGATCTTCCTCGTGCTTACGCTTCTCAGGGCAAATGCAGTCGTCTGAATATTTATTTCGTTTCTCTTCTAGGTAGTAATATCGATTCGACTCCCAGTCCTGCTTCACCAGATTTACCTTTATCACCTGTGTTCCCTCACGTAACAGTCCCTTCAGGTACGTGCTGTTAATGTTGCTACCCTCCCCCCCAAGCAAAAAAAATACGCACGAAAAACGAACTTGATGGTTGTATACATAATTTTCTGTCTAACAGGGCATATGACCAAGATCACGCAAGTTCGAGTATATATTCCCACTGCATTTATAAAAACGGTGAACATTTAATGTAAACGTACGCACGCATCGGGACAAATTACACGCACTCGTAAAAACTTCAACATAATTTAACGTCGTAAGGCGTCTTCTCGACGTTCCCGGAGGACTCCTCGGGGGAACCACGAGGAGTCACTTCCTGGGGAATTCCCTGACGGAAAACGCGAGAACAATGGAAACGACTCCGCGCGAACCTGTATCCTGTATTTTTTGTTCAGGTTACGCAGGTGGTTATGGCCCACTTGTTTTTCACTTTTTTTTCTTTTAACCTATTTTTTATATTTGTATTACTTCCAAAAATAACAAGAGCTGGAAGCTCAAATGCCACTTGCAAGGCTGTGTCTGCAGAGGACGAGAGAAGGAATTTGTCATTTCGTGGGCATGTTGTGATCATTTGCAAGCAAAACCTTTGAGTTAAGAATGATCATAGGTCCTTGGAAATCACGAGAATGTATCGTTCGTAAAAGCTATTTTATTTTTGCATTTGGCTGTGATGATGCGATATTCATTTTTAATGAGCACTATTGCAGCACAATAGTCGTTTTTGCAGAGCAACCGTGTATCAGATACCACGCAGCTGCAAAAACGACCAATTGCGGATCCAGTTACCGTGATAACAGATACCATGGTATCTGCAAAACGCAACTGATGTCTGTCTTCATGTCCAGAATTCAGACACATAACTTACCCAGGCGCAAAGGTGCCTTGAAGACATTCGATCCTCTCAATTTTCATGTGACCTTGGTCAACTAATGTCGCGCAACCTGATGTCACAATTCTGATGAGAAGCTGGTATTTTCTGGCTATTTTTCCTTGGTAGCTCTGGGCCCCTTTGGAAGGCCAGGGGGGACAGCCACCCTCCGACCCCCCAAATGACGCCTCTGAAAGTAGTTCGCATTGACATTATAGACATGACGGCTCCTTTAAGCTACGTGTATACACTTTCCGATAAAATTTCGTATGTGGAATTTGCATCCGACTACGAAAATCGAACTGTGTGCGTACGCGCCTTTACTCCCACGTGTAGTGTTGCTTGATCTCTCACGCCATTTATCACCTCTACTGTGTTAAGTGTCACTCTTATCCAAAGATCGTATTAGTAGGAAAGATGGGACACTCGCCAAAAAACACGTCGTGGAAAATCCTCGGTCTAGCCACCTAGCGATCCGCGCCACATGCTCTTCCATGGAGCTTTTAACTAACTTTTACGACGCTAGATGGTACGAAAAATTAGCAGTACGAACTTGCTCTAGAGAATTTGGCGGATCAATGAGTGATGAATTAAAGATCAGTATTCTACGGAAGGAGGAGTTGCAGAAGATGAGAATATGCTATTTTAAGTATGCGAAGCACCCGATTTATTTGCCACTCTCATACCACAGCAACATGGCAATGGCAAGCGTCGCACTTACGGAAATTTCGTCGGATCTGCCAAAAATCATGGGAAACAGGGCCAGCCAGCATACGACACTCCACATTCTCTTCTTGCCCGATGAATGAAGAATTGTATTTGTTGTGTTTTATCTAATTCTTTTATTTCACATACTCCGCTTTTCAATTGGCGTGTCAGAAATTACTTACTTACTTTGTCTCAAAGCCACATTTCCGATCTGGGACACATGTTTTGGTGATACTCAAAGCGAATCAGATACACTTTTCGGTGCATCCTTGGTTCTATTTATCCATCAAAGACTATCATGCAACGAAGAAGAAAAAGGTAGAAATAGAGAAGCTTTTCCATGCCGTGGCTAATGGGCTGATCTTCTCCGACTGGTCGAACCTGCACCGGACTGGTCTACTTAGCTCCATATCGGTACTACCTCAGTGAACCGTAGCTTACCATGCTGCTGTACGCGATTGCTTAGCAAGGGTAATCGTAGCCTACACAGCTGCTTTCGTACTGGAGTGCTGCACCGGAATCTTCTACCGGACCACATAGCGAAGCGTAGCCTACCCTGTTGTTGCACTAGATTAGGTGACTGCAAGATTGAGCAACATGTTGCAGACCATATAATATGACAATAGGATTATTAATATGTACTAAACTTTTATTTCTAAAATTGCTCATCGTAATTAGGCACAAAAACAATTAGGCACAACGAGACACCCTATCGAATGTTTTCGCTTGAAACGGGGGGGTGTACGTATCGGTTGTATCCCGGCTCAAGGCTTTCGAGGCATCGTCAGCAAAGGTTTTCACAATCGAGATTCCAAGTCGAACGCAGCTATTCTCTATTTCAAGAATTTTCTTTGCAGTTTTCTCCAAAGTGAAGACAGTATCCTGAAAGATGAAATTGATGAAAATGACGGGTTCGGGCACTGTGGGGGTAGGGGGGGCGGGGAATTCTTGTGATCGCGAGTTAAGGTACTTCCGGATGTGCTAGAACAATGAAACTTGGCTTAACTGGAAACGTGGCTTAGAAATCACCACTTCCCAAACCCGACATCCCATAAAGTACTCATCTTGACCGCGAAGTACAAATATACAGTGAAGAAAATGTACAAAAAAGGACACAAGTCGGTAGAGGAAAGCTGGCAGATGCCCTTAAAGATGAACCACATGAATTTGACCTTATTTCACGGCTGCCACAAGCTTAGAGGCTTGGAAAGAAGGACTTGGGGACTTTTTCAAGCCGAAAAAGGGACCTAAAGAGACCTAAGGTAACTGCCAACAAACCTGAAACACACAACGTTAGGATCCCATTTGCACTTTACTTGCTAGGTTCAGAGGACTTATGGTTCAAAGTTTTGGTACTTCATTTAACGAAACCAGCTATGGCTCTTCGTCAAGGGAGAAAAGAGGGAACTTCTGGGTTTCCGCCGAGTTTCAATAGCTTTTTTGTGACTAGACCAGTGAAGACAGTCGAACGATCGAGAAGAACGTAGTGGGAAGGACAAGCACAAGAACTTGGTACAATAAGAGACTCGACGAGGCTGGCTTAGAAATCACCACTTCCCAGACCCGACATCCCTTGAAGTACACATCTTGACCGCAAAGTACAAAAAATACTTATAAGCAAAATATAGCCTACATTTTCATGATACCACCATCCAATGATCATTTTTTCCAAGAGGGTTTTGCTTAGAAATGGACTTTGTGTTCCCTTAAAGTGCGCATCTTAACTAAACATTAAGAGCATCTTAAAGTTTGTTCTTAACATTCAGTTCATCTTATTCTTAAGTTCATCTTAACGAAACATTAAGAGCAGAGTATAACCCAAAGAAAAATCTAAGTTTTCTTACCGTAGCAAAAAGCTTCTACTGTAATTTTCGGTAAGTCTGATACTCTGCAAAGGTTATCTTGCTCCAAAGCTGGGGTTGCTGTCTGGGGGCAGAGCATGGGTCATCTAACAGGATCCTATCGAATGTTTCCGCTTGAAACGGTGTGGTTACGTATCGGTTGTATCCCGGCTCAAGGCTTTCGAGGCATCATCAGCAAAGGTTTTCACAATCGAGATTCCAAGTCGAGCGCAGCTATTCTCTATTTCAAGAATTTTCTTTGCGGTTTTCTCCAAAGCAAAGACAGTACCCTGAAAGATGAAACTGATGAAAATGACAGGTTCGGGCATTGTGGGGGGAGTTGAGGGGGGGGGATTCTGGTGATCGCGAGTTAAGGTACATCCAGATGTGCTAGAACGACAAAACAAGGGCCTATGATAATTTTTGCTTCAAGAGTTTTGCTGACAAGCAAATTCCTAAATCTCAGAACAAATCCATGAATTGGCAAATTCTCACTTTCATCATTCCCATCTTTCATCAAACTATGTAAGTGCCATTTGAGCTTCTAGCTCTTGTTTGTGAAGTTTTAATCGCCTAAAACGGAAAATATAAAAGGCGATGATCTGATGTCTCATATCGCGGTGGAATTGTCCAAACCTCGCAAATACAAAATAGTAAATTGTTCAGGAGAAGGAAAAAACTGATTTGGGGCCGTCTGAAAATCAACGACTCCCTACTCCTGCAAACCTCGTAAAAACATATCAAACCTCGTAAAAACAGTGTCTGAGTGACCGATAGAATTGCAAACCTCGTAAATCGCTAGAATTGCGTACAAACCTCGTAAATACGCTAGAATTGCATAGAATTGCAAACCTCGTATATATGCGTAGGTGGTTAGTTTTTCAGAGATTTGACGACGAAGAAAATTATATAAAAATACAAGGTTTGCACCATTCGATCCGCCATGAAAAATTACATCGGACAGTATAAGAACCTAAGAATCGTAAAAAAGTGTATTTACGAGGTTTGGACAATTCCACCGCGATATGTTCTATTTCAAGGCCGGATCAGATTCGATACTTGTGGGGGGAGGGGGGTACCGAAAAAACTTGTGAAAGGCTTATAGTCGATGAGTAGGGATAGACTGTGGAGAACAAGCATTAGGCCTAGATAGGTAATTGATGCAGCCAAATTGTGTATTTATTCCCACACGACTATGGGGGGGGGGTGGAGGGAGGAGGAATCTGTGAACCTTAGGGATTTTTAAGAACCAAAGAATTAATGTGTTAGACGTCCCAATTCAAATCCGGACCAGATCCGGTGTCTTTAGGGGGAAATTGGAGAGGGAACCGGACATCTGTGGGAACGCTTGGAATTGAGGGATGGGGATGAAGCTTGGTGTGAAAAAAAAAGCACAAGTCCTTGGTATGTCATTGATTATTACTCGACCTGATTTGGACACTTTGAGGTTCAATCTACACTTCTGTATAAAGTGATTGAGGTTAGTGGGGGGGGGGGGGGTCTGGTGATTATAAGACAATGAAAGTTGACTACCTGTGGGGGTATCGAAAAATCGTTAAACGCTATTGTCGATGGACTGGATTGAAACTTTTTGGGGAAAACAACTATCCAGCAGCCCAATGGTCCAAAATTAACCACATGTTTTGCCAAAAGGTAGTCAGCTTATCAGAATTTTTCTTTCAACAGGCACACATCACATTCAGAATGCCACACACACTGTTCTTTAATTTCTCTACCTATCTTCTAGTCTGCAATTAGTTCCATCAAACCAACAAATGAGAAGAAAAGGTTTCTGACTTTCAATTGCAGAAAGTTCTAAGGGCCCATAATTTGTCTGGACAATGCAGTTCAAAGGTCATGATTTTTTAATGTGAGAGTATGCCAATTATGAAATGTTATTTCTATCTATTTTTAATAAAAGGGATCAAGGGATCAAATACGTCAGGGCATGGTGCCCTGACGTTGGGGCACCATGCCCAAAAATCCTGGATTTGTGTATGACTGATGGAAGTTCTGTTTTTATTAAAAAGGAGTTTGGTATTGAGGTAAAAGCAGCCAAGTAAAAACACTGAATGTCAGAAACTAGCCAAAATGTTTGGAGGTGGAACCGACTGTTTTATCAGAAAAAAACAACTAAACTATTATTAAAATTTAAGAGAAATACGACTACAGGAGGGGTACCTGACCTCGATTTTATGCAACCTCGAATTTTGCCGCGAAAATGCTGAACTGAACTTTCCATGCTATCCTGACAGTCAAGAAGCAAAGTCTGATTTGTTTTTTCAAAAGGTATGTCCCAAGATATTACAGTTATTTGTCTTTTCTTTATTTTGAACCTGGTTTAAAAAGGGATTTTCTGGTTATTAGCTATATTACCTCTATCTTTTTCATCCCTTTGCAATCAATCTGACCTCATGTAAAAGACGGTGAAACTGTTAGTAAATAAAAATATATTTAACTAGAAATAGTGAAGTAATATTTATTTTCCCAACATGTAA
Source organism: Branchinecta lindahli (assembly GCA_023053555.1). Lineage (NCBI taxonomy): Eukaryota > Metazoa > Arthropoda > Branchiopoda > Anostraca > Branchinectidae > Branchinecta > Branchinecta lindahli. Next base: position 15,797,479 of record JAKZAO010000002.1, read on the forward strand.
ACGATTCTATTAGCTTCACTCTAGTATTTTTGTCATGTTTTTTTTTGGTTCCTTTTTAAGCCAGATAGATTTCACTAAACTTATATTTCTCTGGAAATTTGAAATTTTGTCTGAGGTTGGGTACCTCTCCTGTATGTTGACCAAAAATCGACTAATTTTCAGCGAAAATTACTATTTTTACAAAAAAAACACTGACTTAAAGAAAAATCAAATGTTTTTAAGAAAAACAACTATATCTAAGCAAAAAACAACTCTTTTTACAAAGCACCAACTCTGCTATTTTTTTACTGACTGGCCAACTACACTCCTACAGTAGAGGTATGCTTATGTGAACAGTTACTTTAATGTGAACACTGCAGTTTTGGGCTAAATGGTGGACTTGAGATCCGAAATACACGTACAGGTGTTTTCAGCTGACACAGCAAGTGCATGAAAATGGCAAAATCCGAAGTCAACAAACGTTCACATAAGCATACCTCTACTTTACATTGGGGGGGCTTACCCCCTAGAGTTTCAGGGATAAAACCTGGAAACTTGAAGCACTGTCATAGTCATAGAACCCCATTCCTAGATACACAAGACAATCAGCCCTCAGAAAAAATTAACTTTGTAAAAAGTAGCAGACTTACTCCATGACATCTTGTAGATCATGCACGATCTTTGATCATGGAAATTAGCAAAATCACATCAAGCATGACCTTTGTCATAAGTTGGCAAGCACTAGGCAGTAAACAGGAAAATCAGTGATGAAAGTGGAAAGTGATGAAATCAGTGATGAAAGTGCAGGAAGGAACGAAAGCGTCATCTTTGGTGTCAACAGCGCAACTTTTTTTAACGACGATCGGAACACTAGATGGTGCCATTTTACGCGACTCGTGGAGCTTATGGGAGTGTCCATTCTTCCCTGGTATAATTTTCTTTGCTCTTATCGACCCAGAACTCTCGTATTCGCTTCACGTAGGTTCGACTCTTTCCTTTCCGACTAGCTTCACAATAGAGTCTTTAGATATTATTCTCTTTGACGTTACAAAAGTCCTTTGTCACAACGAGGTTGGTAGAAAATCACCGTCATCACGAAAATGAGAGATAAGACGTCCGTGATCCATGAGGATAAGTAGCGTTGAGGCTTATGCCAAGAACTTTGATCAAAGACACGCCTGATTAGGTCGCCCGTCCCCCAATTTGATGAGGTGGCTAATAATACTGAGAGATCGGTCTTCTTGAACTATACATTATTCTTCTGTTTTCTTACCAGACATGTTAATATCTTATGCCATTCTTTGTGCGCTCTCATAAATGGCAATATAAATATTAAAATACGGCAAATTATTCATTATAATTACAATAGTAATGACAACAACAAAAATCCTGATCTTCATTAATCCAAAAACGTTGTTCTAGGCCCCATCGCAAACTGCAAGTAACGTCCCAAATTGTTCACATTCAGAAAATTTCCTCATATTTTAGTTTGGAAATAGTGTTTGGCCAAAAGTATTTTTGGTAGTGACATTGCACTTCAAGGGGACTAGCTGCTGTCTCCGAGCTTGCCTACTGGTGCAGCTTTCCAAGTTTTAGTATGCCGTTCCAGTTTTCAGTCGATCTGAGAACAGGACTGCAGCCCTTCGTTGTTTTTCGCGCCCGGTAAAATCCTGGGAATTTTTTTTGTTGAAAAAACTTCGCTCGTCTCCAAAATTTTTAACGTTAAACGAACAAGGCTGGGTCTTTCTTGCCTTCTCTGTTTCGTCGCTCTAAAATTTTCGTCTTTACGTCCGTCCATTACTACAACTACTCCACTTGATTTATTTAATGTAACGTTGTAGAAGCATTTAATCTATTGTGCCTGTTCTTGTTCTGGACAGTGGCTTAATTGTCAAACTTCCACGCGAAAGAACGTCCCAGTGACGATGTCGGAACGTAACGAAACGACAAAACGTCCCCGCGACAAAACGTCCCCGCGGCGAAACGTCGGGACAAAGTGAAATTGGCACGTTTTGGTTGGAGACGTTTTGATAGGGTACGTTCGCAGACAACCCATAGGTGGCAACTCCATGTGATGGGGAATACCCTCTTAAAACTGCACATATGTCCTTAGTATAGCTATTAATAGCTACTAGTATTTTGTAACCAACAATCAGGGAATAAAGAAACTTGAACCCCACGTGTTACTTTTGCTTTTGAGAAAATCCACAGAAATATCTTCCTTCAAACAAAGGAAATCCAACTTCATCCTCACATTTAATCAAACAAGTTTCATTAGCATAAGCCTCAGTAGGAGTGGGCGGAAGAAAAAATAAATGTTCCTGGGTCAACGGCTTTAAATACCTTACACTTCCAAGAAACGATTTTACGGGCCCAAGCCCACTATTGTACAGTGTGGTGTGTGGGCCGAGGTGTGGGCGAGGGGTGAGATGGAGTTTCGTTGGTAAACTGTCACTTCGAGATTGTTGATGGGATCCGCTCCGGTAGATCTATGGGGGGGGGATGTTGACTTTTTGAACCGTAAATCAATACTGCACTGAGCGTTAATTTTTTTTTGAATAATCTAGTTTTTTAGATATTTGTACGAAAATAATTTAAAAAAAATTGCCGTGCTGAGTAAGGCCCTGTCACGGTTCTTAAAGAATTTGATTCATGTGGACGGAGAAGGTGGGAGACACCATTATCTTTCGATGGGTCAGATTTTCACAAACACACTGATACCTTTGTTTTCTTCAAAATCCTCACGGTAGCCAACATTATCCACAAATTACTTGAACACAATTCACTCTTCAAAGCAAGGTGTCCATTGCTCCTTGATTATTCAGTGATCTCCCGCCGGAGGTAAACGGATTACTAAAGCTTCGAGAAGATCGAGTGGCCTGTAAAGGTCGGGCTTCACTACCCAGATTTTTCGCCCGGATTCTGGGTTCCCGTTTTCTTCGATATCGGTTTGGGTAGTGAAGACAGGTCTGAAAGCACCCCGGACGCGTCCGGGAATCCGGTAGAAAAATCTACCAGCTTCCCGGATTCTGGGTGAATAGAAGCGGGAATTTGAAAATAGTTTTCATTTGACTTGGAGAAATTGTGTTGAGATGAGAAAATGACAGAAGTGCTGAAAAATGCCCAAAACTGGACTCATTTTGCTCTGGTTTTCGGGACCATCTTCACATAATCCGGACCCCAGATTCTGGAGCGTCTGGGTACCCTAAGAGGATTGATACAACCAAGTGAATCACCACGTGAACATTTAAATATGCCGGAAGAGGAAATCATCGGCCAGTTTCACATTTTTTTGATCTCGGAAGCTGAATATTATTCAGCCAAATTTCAAAATCTTCAAGAAATCAATGTAACAAATTTAGTATAGTTTACGGCGTTTGTTTATTGCGAGCCAGTTTCTTCTTTGGACTTGCGGGAATTAACAAGAAAAAGCACAAAACAAAGTGCAAAAAAAAAATCGATAAAGCTGTAACTAGTTTGATTTTCTACACATTTTCTATGTACCTGCTAAAAAAAAAAAAAAATTCTTAGATCTGTAATCAAACTATGATCCCAGCCTCCACATGTCAGGTTCCTCCGAACCGCGCCACTAGATGACCCAGGGGCCGGATCGAGTCGTGGCCTCACCTTGAGTCTTGGGTGGGAGGATTCTTGACGTTGCATGCAACTCCTTTAAGGCTAAACGTTACGTCTTTACATTATCTTGAAATGATTGATGGCGTGTGTATAACGAGGTGGATACGCGGGATGAAATATTGATTTATGGTCCCTGGCGGGGGGGGGGGTCTTGATCCACAGTTCAAGTACAGACAAAGTGGATTAGTCAAGTTGAATGAAGTTATTGTGGACGTTCATAAGACAATTCAGTTTCACAAAGAAACAAAAAAATAAAATGGGCTTTTGACTTCATTAAGAAGACAAGCTGCATTGACAGAAGATAGTTCGTAATGTTTATGTGTGTTAAGACAGGCTGGCAGGCCCGTATCCAGGAATTTATTTGGGGGAAGGCGGAAATTATTTTTGGGGGCGGGGTTTGCCCACGTGTGGGACCAAACAGTACAAAAAAGACTTAGATCGTAGGTTAAAGCCTACAGAAAACTATTACTTTTGTGGGTTTCGGAGGGGGGGGTCGAATCCCCTACCCCCCCCTGGATACGGCCCTGCAGGCTGACCAAAAAAAGATTGTTTTCTCACCGCTTTTCCATGTCTGGAATCCGAGCGAGTGGAAACACCATTATATTAAAATATAGTTATCAGGCTATAGCCCATGTATAATTTCGATAAACCGAGTAAAGGTCCATGGGTTTGGTGTATTAGACCTTTCTCGTTATATTGTTCTTTCGTCGTGCCATTCGATTTTAATATATATTATCGCCCTTCCTGAGGGTGATAGCGGGAAAATTTGGCCCGCGGATAGCATGATGCCCACGGGCCAAATTTTCCGCTATCGCCCGAGGAAAAGCAAGGGCGATAATGATTATAACACTAGTACACTGTGCAGCCCCATGATACCTCCTGGCGGGAATTCGGTAAAAAAAGCAACTGTTTTATTTCTATCTTTTCTTAAAAATTAGTGCTAACGTTGCTAGTAGCTACCAACGCAAAATAGCAAGGGATAGTAGGATGTTGTTTCAGGAAATATATATCCGTTTGCCATAATCAACTATCTTTTACGTTCGTAAGGTTGTCGCTGAAGGGTTGGTTGAGCGGCGTCTTTTTTTGTATTTCTGATTAGTGAAATGGCAACCCTAGCTTACTGTTGAAATGTGAGAACGACTTCTGTTGTGACCCAGGCATATAACAGTCCTTTTTCAGCACCATCTTTTTCATTTGTGGCGAAGTAGATGCGATCTAGCGGCGGATTCTTTGGGAGATAGAACTGATAAAGCTCAAACCGGTGTTGCCGCTGGTTGCAGAATTCTGCAATGTATCATACATTTTCGTTTCTTAGACAGAGTGAGCAAGAACTCTGCGACTGGCTCCTTAGCAGTAAACACAAAAATGAAGTATAAAAGTTGACGCGCAGATTGTGAAGATGATATAGCGAGATTTCTTGTTAATAGTTCGTGAAAAAGACGTAGTTTCGTAGGTGCCAAAATATCATTGTTTTTTCTGGCCAAAAGTCACAGGTTTTTTTTTATTAATGGACTATTTGTCCGAGCAAAATTAAATAAAAGTGATTTGCATTTGTATGGTAATGATAATGGTGCAAAAATCCAGTTGGATTTTATCACATGAGCTGTGAGCTAAGCATAATTTGTTCCAAGATCTAAGTCCTAAGAGGTGACGCATGGCTGTTTACCTAGGCTAATGGTTCTTGGTTGTTAGCAGGTTGTTGTTAACAACCAACCTGAATCAACAGGTTGATTCACCAGCAAGGTGATTCCTCTGGACATAATGATCGTGTAAAGTGGCTGAAATCAGAGTTTCAAAACACTGTCTTTTTTGGACGGCAACACATGGGAAAGTTAAAAACTCTTTTTCCAAGGGTGCAATAGTTGTTATCGCCCCCTGGAACTTTTTTCTTTTAACATCAGGGCAATACCAGACAATTTTGGCACTGGGTAGGATAGGACTAATATCATGGGACTGCACGGTGTACCCCACTGTCCTTCTCCGGCGGATAGTTCGCAGTCCACCGTAAGAGGCTTAAGTCCACTAGTTGGAACTGAATAGGGAAAGTTTCGAGAGTCCTGGGTAAATTAGCCCATTCATCAGATAAGCTTTCTCAATTACTTCAAATCAAAGGCGATCGATATAGTGGTGGAAATGGTTTTGTCTTTTTGTGAAATACTAGAAGGAAAACCTATTAGCCGTAGAAAGGAAAGAGGAATCCCAGCTTTTTTCTTCCACTAATTAAATTCTAGTCGCTTCGCATGGGAAATAATTTGGTGCGGGCACGTTTGATGCAAAAAGGGAATGTAGTGCTCTTAATTCCGCCGTGTCCCCGCTGTGAACAAAATGAACAATATATCGTTCCTGGCGAATAACAACTGCGGGTCTAATTAAAAAAGGTGGCTGGCTGGTAGAATATGTGTAGAAAGGTCAAAAGGGGTGGAAATTAATTAAGTTCTGCGCGTAGTCACTTACCTTGCTTTCGTGAACTGGGGTTGTCCTGGCCAAATGCTTAGCGCGCCGAAGTCACAAGCGAAGGGTCGCTGGTTCGAGTCTCGGTGGTGCCTACCGTTTGGTTCGTGGCGAGGGTTAGTGGCGTTTTCCAGTAAGGCAAGGTAAAAGTGCAACGTGCTTCAAATGGTTAGCTAGAGAAATCTAGGGAAATCTACGACAGTCATTCCGGCTGAGAATTAGTTGTGTTCAACGAAAATACACAGCTAAGGGGCCATCGTTTTAAAATTACTCGTTCATGCTTTGACACAGATTTCGGCCGTTATGATAGGGCATATGGGAACATAGTGGCCGTCCTGAATAACTACCAAAAGATGCGGTCGGTGCGGAGACAGTAAACGAATATAAAAGATGTCTGGACTACCTGTTTTCGGTCTCAGAATTCCGTAGAGAGCTTCGATTTAGTTCCATTGCTGGTACCAGAAATCTCTTTTTCTTTTTTTTTTAATTTAACTTTTAATCTTATTGTAATTTGTAATTCATCACCGCTAGGCTACACACACTAACACCAACCTTACTCAATTGCTACAAATTATCTCCAATAAACACATAAACACGATATCTACAAACAACCTATTAAAAAAAAAAAATTGAATTATGAACTAATTAAATTATATTCTTACAACGTAAGTCAAGAAATTAGAATGTCATTCTAATTTAATCTTTTCTTAAATCCTTAATTTTGTTTTTATTTTTTATTTTTGAGCAATTAACTTAAGTTCTTTAAGAGAAATCTCTTATAGAACTTGTTGCTTGCGCTTTGAAGTTGGTTGCGTTTTTAGTGGAGTGTTAATTTATGAACAATCCACTCTTGCGGCCGCTGTAGCCGGTTTTCGGTTTTAACCGTTTTGTGTGGAGCTCATCACTCTTGAAGCATGACAGGTATCAAGTTGAAACTTTGTACATTTGTGGGGATTAAGGTCTAGTTGTACAAATTGTACGATCTTTAAAATTTACTTTTGATGGTCGGGAACATCATAAATGATAATAAGTATTTGTTCAGCAGGAATCCCTTCAGAACTGTGACGTCTGTCCAGGCCGTTAATGTTCATGTTTCAGAGGGGCACGTAGATATCATTATAATGATATTTACATCTCTTATCATTATAATTTGTAATACTCTTTGGACTTTATCTCAGATTCTGCGGGCTGATTCACTCTTTTATTTTAGCACGATCGCGCTCCTCTGGATTTCGAGGTCAAAAGGATGATGATGATACGAGACGACATAGCCGTCGGAAATCATCAACGTAAGTCAAGAAATACGCGTTGGAGCGAACTAGCACGCTTTTCGCCCCTGTCTGACAGTAACGAAGCGGGAAATTGAGCGATAAGAGAGGCTTCATTTCTTGAGCGACAGCGTAGCCTGGGAAGCTTAGATAGCTTTTCTATAGTCATGAATACAAAATTCCCCCCCCCCCCCCTCGATAAGAGCAAACGAACACTAGCGAGTAGCGCCAAGACCAAAAAAAGAGTGACACATACAAGAATAGCAGCGACATTAGCACCACTAGCTAAAGAGAACGTCCCTATTGAAACTTAACCAATCGTGCGCCAGCGCTGGCTCCGACAACCCCATATTCTGAACACAGCAAAAAAAATAGTCCTACTTTCCCTGTTTCCTCGATATGAACAGACCGTATCTTCGCTGTCCCAGGAAATTGCTACACCCCCAAGTCTGTCTCGCTTTGAATGTCTAGAGCGTAGTGGGTGGCGCTGCGAGTAAGGCCCATTCCAGATGCATGGAGAGTACAGGTCTTGGCACTAGTGCTTAGTGTTATTTTGCTCTGTTGGAGATGGGTTGGGTAGAAAAAACGTCCTGTGGTTTCTGGGGATGCCAATCTCTGAACCGCCTTCGAAAAACATTGTGGGTTTGTTTTGCGAAAAAAAATGAAATTCGACCGAATAGATGAGTCCCACGCGTAAAATACTATGTTGAGTGTCCGTGTTTTGTATGTCATCTAAAATCAGCAGAACATCTATGTTGTGACCGTTTATTGTTATATTCTCGGAGAACAAAACCCTTTACCGATTTTATGTGTTGATTGCTCCGGAAATAGACTATATATAACAGAAGTGTGACAACATTGTTGGAAGGACCTCTCTTCTCTTTGTCTTCTTCTTCTTCCGTAAGAGACGGGAGCCGTGTTCTGGTGTCATTATTCGTCTTCTTCCTTGACAGATTTCGACGTTCGGAGCTTTGTTTTAGCAACGGCAACCTCATTGACGAACAATGTTACGACTTTTAGGCCTTTAAAAAAAAAATTATGTATTTTTTTTACTTTTTTTTTCACGAAGGTTTTTTAATCAAGAAATAAATTCTGCCAAGAGTTTCCAAATAGCCTCCGGGGAATTTTCACCTTCGACAAGCATAATAATTCTTACCGAGGTGACCGCATCTTCAGTGCAAAGCATTTGCACAGTTGCAAATTTGCGGCACGCTCTTTGCGTTTGCAGCTCTGCTACTGCGTCGTTAGGAAGGAACTAAGAATTGGAAGGACTCTCAATCCCTGACGAATGTTGTCAAGTTACAGTCTCGCAACACTAGTTGAACAAAAGTTAATTATCCCTTCTCGGTAGTACTTTTGGTTCAACGTCGGTTCTTGATTTCTGCCGAGATAAATTATTGGGAAATTGGTAGCTTGGGAATAATCCTAAATACGACCTTCCATAGTTTTGGAGTCCGGGGCCAGTGCATAATATATTAACAAGAGCTGTAAGCTCATATGGCACTTGCATGTGTTGAGATGTTTTGTTTGATCAAAAGTATTTTTCGACTTTGTGGTTAAAATGCGCACTTTAAGGGAGCTAGATAAAAAGTATTTTATTTTTGAACTTGGGTGTAATGATGCGCACTTTAAAGGCGGTAGAAATGCATCTGTATGCAAAACCCTTGAGCCAAAAACGATCACAGGCCCTTAGGGATCCTTGATGTATACAATTTCGTCAAAAGTTTTTTTTTCGCTTTTCATTTCAAATGCGCACTTTAAGGGTGACAGAAATAAATTTTTAAGCAAAACCCTGTGGCACAAATGATCATGGGTTGAGATGTATTGTTTGAAATAAAGTACTTTTCGACCTGGCCGTTCAGATTCACACTTTAAGGGAGCTAGAACGATATTTGTAAACAAAACCCTTGAGGCAAAAATGATAATGGGCTCATGGGGATCATGAAAATATGAATTTGGTTTAAAAGTATTTTTCGAAATTTGCAGTCAAGATTAGTACTTTAACGAATGGTCGAATTTGGAAAGTGGCCATTTTTGAGTCAATCTTGTCAAATCTCTAATATTACAGCCAAGTTCCATCGTCCTAGATTATCTGGAAGTACCTTAAATCGTGATCAACGGAATCCCGGACCCCCCCCCCTCAAACTTCCCCACAGTCGCCGGAGCCAATCCGGTTCCGTAAGTGTTTATCCAGAGCATCTGTTTGTTATTCCCACAAAGTTCCATCCCGATCTCACCAGTCTAAGTCGGTCACGTATTTTCGCCCCCCCCCCCCCCCCCCCAATTGCTGTCGGATCTGTCCGGACATGAAAAAGATAAACAGAAACATGTCCTCTCTTCAATTACCAAATTTCACTCAAATCCGATCAGCCGTTTCAAAGTTACGCATGACTCGATATTCCGGATTCCCCCTCCCGTTATTCCCCCCACGGCTATCAGATCATGTAAATTTTTCTTTATAAGTCAGTTTGATCGGGTCCTTGATTCGCCTCCCAAGATTCGTCGTGAAAATCCCCAAAACCGCCATAACCGGAATTCCGGGAAAGTCCCCTCCACCCCCCCCCCTAATGTCATGATCCATCCGAAATGTATAAACGATTTATTTGGAGCAGATGCTTGTTCTTCCCAGCAAGTTTCACTCCGATCCCTCCATTCTAACCGTTTCCCGATATTTCCGGTCTCCCCCCAAACTCCCCCATAGCAGTTAAATCCGGTCCGGACTTCAAATGGGACATCAGAGGTATGTCATTTATTCAGTTATTAAGTTTCATTCCAATCCGACCACCCACTCGAAAGTTACACAGTACTCCAATTTTCCGGATTCCCCACCCCTCCACCCCGCTAGTGTCCGGATCCAGTCCAAATGTATAAAAGATTTATCTGGAGCAGATGCTTGTTCCTCCCAGCAAGTTTCACTCCGATCCCTCTATTCTGACCGTTTCTCGAAATTTCCGGTCTCCCCCCCCCAACTCCCCCATAGCTGTCGAATCCGGTCCGGACTTCAAACGGGACATCAGTAGTGTGCCATTTATTCAGTTATTAAGTTTCATTCCAATCCGATCACTCGTTCGAAAGTTACACACTACTCCAATTTTCCGGATTCCCCAGCCCTCCACTCCCCCCCCCCCCGGGTGGTCGGATCCAGTCCAAATGTATAAACAATTTATCTGGAGCAGATGCTTGTTCTTCCCAGCAAGTTTCACTCCGATCCCTCTATTCTAACCGTTTCTCGAAATTTCCGGTCTCCCCCCCCAACTCCCCCATAGCTGTCGAATCCGGTCCGGACTTCAACCGGGACATCAGAAGTATGCCATTTATTCAGTTATCAAGTTTCATTCCAATCCGATCACCCGTTCTAAAGTTACACACTACTCCAATTTTCCGGATTCCCCAGCCCTCCACTCCCCCCCCGTGTGGTCGGATTGGGAAACTGAATGTTTCCAAGTTAGTCCGATCGGGTCCCTCATGCTCCTGCCAAGTTTCATCGTCCTAGCACATCTGGAAGTACTACAATTCGAAAAAGTGTGACAAAACTCCTTAATTTCCAGAATTTCCCCGGCCCACCACTCCCCCCCAGATGGTCGGATCGGGAAACTGATTACTTCTAGGTTAGTTTGGTCGGGTCCCTGATTTTCCTGCCAAGTTTCATCGTCCTAGCACATCTGGAAGTACCCTAACTCGAACATGTGGGACAAAAAAATTCGGACAGACCGACCGACAGACCGACAGACCGACAGACCGACAGACCGACAGACCGACGGAATTGCGATCGGTATATGGCACTTGAGCCAGAGGCTGCAAGTGCCATAAAAACACAATCTCACTTACCGCCCTGCCAACACATGCTATGATTTAATATTCAGCAAAGGGTTCGACGTGATGAGAATAATTTAATTTTGGCACTCTATTTTCTTCGTGGTTACAAGGTTTAGCGCTCAGGAAATGATTGTGGGAGGGGGGGGAGTGCTGATGGCTCTATATGTTATGGGCATTTTTTTTCTAGGAGTGACCGAGGTCGTGGCTTCGCCTCCTGCACAAATTCCCCAAAAGCTTCTCGAGAGTCATCTTCTAGTTTTGGGTCGTCGAGTGGAAAAGGTAATAATTCATTTGTTTACACAAGCCGCATCACACTCTTAGTACTCTTACACAAGTCGTCTGTGTAGAGTCATTGCCTCCCTTGATCAGCGGTTGGGATTTCGTGATGAGTGGTAAGTGTTTTGACCCACTGACTACTGAAGTGTTATAAAGAAAATAAGAAAAAAAAACGGATTGGTGATAGCATCCTAAACGAATTCGCAAACTTCACGCCAGACTTCTTCTCGAATCGGATCGTGAACCTCTGGAACATACTCAAGGAGGACACTGTTGCTGCAGAATCAACAGATGCTTTCAAACGCCATCTGGATGCTGAGTGGCGAGACGCACCGTGGAAATTTGACTGGGAAGCACCAGAATCTTCCACCAGAATGCAACCATCAACAACAGTCACAAAATTCCTTATTTCACTCCAAGGTGTGATTTAAGGTAATTTTAAGGTGATAAGAAAATATCGCATAATCGCCATTTCTGGCCAATGAGCTCGTCCGAAGTAGTAGTCTGATCCGCTTTGAATAGCGCCAAAGACAGAATATGTGAGAATCAGAATTGTGCCGTGATTGGATTAATTACACAAGGAGTACGGAATCTTGGGAATTAGAATGTATGGAATAATTAGGAACATATAATCAATCAGTAAAATTGGTTTAACGGGTTCTTCAAACAAACGTACTGTGTCCTGTGTCAGGGATTGCCCTTGTTCATTTGGTTATTAACAAGAGCTAGAAGCTCATATGGCACTTGCAAGGCTGGTCCAGAGGATGAATAGAATTTGCCTTTTCGTGGGTTTGTTCTGATCATTTGTAAGCAAAACCACTGAGATAAGAATGATCATGGACCCTTGGAAATCACGAGAATGAATCAATATTTTATTTTTGAACTTGGCTGTAAAGATGCGCACTTTTAAGGCGCTATATATTCATCTTTAAGGAAAACCCTTTAGATAAGAACGACAATAGGCCCTTGGAGATTATTAATATATATCGTTTGGTCAGAAGCATTTTTTTTTTCACTTTTTGGTTAAGATGCACACTTTAAGGGTGCTAGAGATATTTTTTTAAGCAAAACCCTTGTGGCACAAGTGATTATGGGCCGAAATGTATCACTTGATCTAAAGTACTTTCTGACTTTGCAGTTCAGATGCGCACTTTAAGGGAGCTAGAAATCCGTTTGTAAGCAATACGCTTGAGAGTCTTGTAACAAGCAACACGTCTTCAGAGTCTTGAGTCTTGTCGAATCTCTAATCTTCCAGTCAAGTTTCATGGTCCTAGTACATCTTGAAGTACCTTGACTTGCGATCACCGGAATCCCCCCCCCCCTTCTAACTTCCTCCACAGTGCCCGGATCCAGTCTTGTTATATAAATGATTTATCTAAACCATTTGTTATTCACACCAAGCTCCATATCCCGATCTCTCCAGTAGAAGCGAGTCACGTATACCCCCCCCCCCCCCCCCAACAGCTGTCGGATCCGGTCCGGACATGAGAAAGAACATCAGAGACATGTCCTCTGTTCAGTGATTAAATTTCACTGGAATCCGATCACCCGTTCCAAAGTTACGCATGATTCATTATTCCGGATTTCCCCTCCCTCCACGATGATCGGATCGAGATTTTTTTTTTCCAAGTCAGTTTGATCGGGTCCCTGATAGTTTCTTCGTGAAAATCCTCAAAACCGCCATCACCGGAATTCCAGGAAACCCCCAGTCTAGTACACTAGCCCCTTTCCAGGCATGGTGCTCAAAGGTCTAGCACCATGCCTGGGTGCTATACATTCAAGCACTGTACCTTGGATTTCATGTAGGGTGCATGGATTTCAGCATACAGTGCATGCATGAAAAACACAGTTTCTGTCATCACAACTGAGAACCGGCTCGGACAGGGCTGAAATTACTACCATGAATTAGAGAAATCAAAGACAATCCTATCATTTTTTTTCACAACAAAAACAAAAGGACGCGACTGATGATGGAGATGGAAAACCTCATTTCCTTTTCTACATAGTCAAGGGTTTTTCATGTAGAGTGTCCTGTGCCTCAGCTTTTTCGACCTAGCAGCCAACCAGAATATTGGCTCCTGGGGCCTGCCTAGGGCAGACTACATGGAAAATAGATAGGGTGCTGTCAGATTTTTCATCTCCATCATCAGTCGCGTCCTTTTGTTTTTGTTATGAAAAATATGATAGGATTGTCTTTGATTTCTTAATTCATGGTGGTAATTTCAGCCCTGTCCGAGCTGGTGCACAATTGTGATGACAGAAACTGTGTTTTTCATGCATGCACTGTGTACTGAAATCCATGCACCATACATGAAATCCAAGGTACAGTGCTTGAACGTCCAGCACCCAGGCATGGTGCTAGACGTTTGAGCACCATGCCTGAAAAGGGGCTAGTGTACTAAACTGGGAAACCCCCATCCACCCGCCCCCTCAAAGTGTCCGGATGCAGTCTAATTGTGTAAACGGTTCATCTAGAGCAGATGTTTGTTCCTCCCAGCAAGTTTCACTCCGATCCCTCCATTCTAACCGTTTCTCAAGATTTCCGGTCCCCCCCCCCCAACAGCTGTCGAATCCGGTATCGGGACTTCAGATAAGACATCAGAAATATGCAGGTCCGTGTCCAGGAGTTTATTTCGGGGGAGGGGGGTTGCCCGCGGGTTGGACCAAAAAGTACAAAAAAGACATAGATGTTAAAGCCTATGAAAAACGAGTATTTTTGCATGTTTCGGGGTGGGGTTGAACCCCCTAACCTCCCTGGATACGGCCTTGGAGATATGTCATCTATTTAGTTACCAAGTTCCATTCCAATCCGATCATCCGTAAATCGAAAGTTACGCACTACTCCATTTTCCACTCCCCCACATGGGCGGATCAGGAAACTGATTGTTTCCAAGTTAGTTTGATTGGGTCCCTGATATGCCTGCCAATTTTCGTCTTCCTAGCACATCTGGAAGTACCCTAACTCGCAAGCATGGGACAGACTGACCGACCGACAGACGGAATTGCGTTCGGCACATGGCAATTGAGCCAGAGGCTTCAAGTGCCATACAAACTGAACTGTTTTCTATAATTCATACGCTCGTGCCGATGGACATTTCGGTCACGCACACTACATGTTAACTGTACACGACGCTGTAGGTAGCTACAACTGACCGACTTCTGACTGACTTCTTCCTTTCAACACCAAAATCCGAAGCTAAACTTCACCTCCATAATCTGACCGATTCTGTTAATAAAACAGGACCTAGATTCGAGTTTATCCCAGAACATGTCCCAGATCCCAGTTTCATAGAGGCTCGAATCTTTCAATACTCCCAAGGAAAACAAGACCGACCGAGTTAAATTCCTCGTAATAAAGTTAACAGATATCCCTATGAAAATAAATATCTCTACAAAATAATAAATAGTGAGTTTCGTGTGAACAGAAACCATATGAGAAGAAAGAAATTCAAGCAAGGAACCGAACAGTTCATCACTCCTTAAAGTTTACAAAAGAAATCTGGAATTGAAGAGTTTCTTTCGGTAGTCCTATTGGCAGCTACCATATGCTGGAATCCAGCAGAACGGTTTTTGACTGTATGAAGAAAGTACCCTTAGTACCCTGATTTGGGATCCTCTTGATGCCGTTGATACTGTCTTCCCTTCCCTTACGACACCCCTTTCCCGATATTGCCCTCACTTTTCTGGTCAGGCGAGCCTGTCGTGCTATCCCTTTTTTGATTCTTTGTTGTAGGAATCGTGTCTTCTTGGATTCTTCTGACAAAGATAAGGCTTATCTTCCTTGAGAATATCAAGCCTCCGCCATCGATTTTTCGATCATTACCTTGTGAAAGCTAATTATTTGTTCCTCTGGCACTACTTGAGACAGCGGCAGGGCGGATCTTACCATAATAGGATTTTTTTGAATGCCCGTTAGTTCATCGTTAACAACTAATAACAGTCTAGGAAATTGTTCCATCCAGAGGCATCGGAGGCCTTCGCAGTGTTGCTGGGCCTCCCTAAGATAACTGAAAATGACCTCTCTTTCTGTAAACCTGCGTAGATTTTTTTCTTTCTTATTTTTTACCTTTTTGGGCTTGGACTCCACCACTTTGTGAAGTTAATTTTTCGTTGACCTTTTCAATGTCACCTGCTATTTCCGTAACAGAAAACAAACAAATTTCCTTTAATCATTAATCTAAAAATAAGTTTAACTTGAAAAAAATGTTCTCCGTTCCATTTCAACTCCATTTTCAGCTATCAACTTTTTAGGATCCTGAAACGTAAGTAGAGGGATACTTATGACATCGCAAAAGTTGTCCGTCTGTCTGTCTGTCCGTCTGTGAGCACGATAACTTTCGAAGTGAATGAGATATTTTGATGAAACTTGGTGGGAGGATCCTTTGGGCCAAGGGAAAGGTCTAGTTCTAGATGGGCTCTGTAGCCCTATATTTAAGGGTGGGGAGGGGTTTCAGATTGGGGCAATTTTTTTTTAAAGCTATTGAGATAGTTGATTTAGGGGTAAGGAGACATGCTGAATCCGGCAAAAACT
Organism: Branchinecta lindahli; assembly: GCA_023053555.1. Classification (NCBI taxonomy): domain Eukaryota; kingdom Metazoa; phylum Arthropoda; class Branchiopoda; order Anostraca; family Branchinectidae; genus Branchinecta; species Branchinecta lindahli. The sequence continues at coordinate 15,813,436 of JAKZAO010000002.1, forward strand.
GGACACAAATTTGTTGACCAATTTTCACGATGTCTTTCCAAATATCAAGTATCATTAAGATCCGATCACCCGTTCAAAAGCTGTAAATACCTCAATATTCCGGACTCCCCCTCCCTCCACTCCCCCACGATGGTCGGATCAGGGAAGTGACTGTTTCCAAGTTAATCTTTCCGGGTCCTTGATATGCCTGCCAACTTTCATCGTTCTGGCTTATGTGGAAGTGCCCGAATTAGTAAAACCCGGACCGACCGACAGGCGGACGACAGAAATTGCGATCGCTGTATGGCACTTGGCTGAAGGGCAAGTGCCATAAAAACCGAATGGGGGACCCGACCAAACTAACTTGGAAATAGTCACTTTCCCGATCCGACCACCGTGGGGGGACTAGAAGGGAGGGGAATCCAGAATCTTGAGGAATGTATAACTTTCGAACAGGTGATCGGATCTTAATGAAACTTGACATTTGGAAAGGCCTCGTGTATCGGATTCAAGTCCGGAGCAGATCCGATGAATGTAGGGGGAGTCGGAGGGGGGAACCGGAAATCTTGTGACACGCTTAGACTGGAGCGGCTGGATGAAACTTGGTGAACAGACACATGTCTTAGTTACATCAGTGACAGAACCGGACCGGGCTCGAGCACTGTTGGGGGACTTGGCTTGGACATTAAAGGCTTGAAAAGATCGGCTTAGAAACTGTTACTTCTCAGATCCGACCATCGGTTAAAGTACTAATCCTTTTAACCACAAAGTACAACAGATACTTTTAAGCAAAATAAATATTTCCATGATCATCATGAGCCTCTGATCATTTTGCATCAAGGGCTTTGCTTAAAAATGAAACCTTTAAAGTGCGCATCTTAACCGAAAAGTAAAAAAAAAAATACTTTTGACCAAACGATATATATTCATGATCTCCAAGGGCCCACAGTCATTTTTGCCTCAACGGTTTTGCTTACAAGTGCCTTCCTTAAAGTTTAACCGAAAAGGGCTAGGATAGGACAGTCTAGTTACCCGTCACTTATTCACTTAAATTGGCTTGAAGACCCGCTGAAAATGAGTTACTTCGTTGTTCCGCTATTCACGAATAGCCGATTTTCAGGTAGTGGAATTTCCGTGTGATTTGTGATGCGTCTATGCGCTTGTATTTTTGTTGTATGCCTTACGAGAAAGATTTATCATTTCTTTTTGTTCAGGCATTAAGCAATCGTCACCAATCTCACGACTGCCCACTCAAAAGCCGCAATTGTGTTGAGATTAAAATTTCCCGCGTCATAGTAGAATTTTCGCTGTGGGGACGGCTGGAGATATTCTGAGCCTCATAACTAGAGCAGATAGTGGAAAATAAAAAAATCCGTTTGCAGAATCTAAATAATTCAGTGTATCAATTAAATGACACACAAATAAGTTGGCTTTTCAGTTAAACTTTAAAGTACGAGCAATAATTTCGAGCAAAATATACATTTTCATTATCCCGATGAGCTTATCATCATTTTTACTTCAAGAGTTTTCATTACAGATGAATTTCTAGCGCCCTTCAGTGCGCATAATGACAGCCAAATGCAAAAATAAAATAATTTCACGAACGATACATTCTTTTGATTTCCAAGGGCCCAAGACCATTCTTATCTCAAAGATTTTTGCTTACAAATGATCACAACAAACCCACGAACCGACTATTTCCTACTTTCATCCTCTTACCCAGCCTTGCAAGTGCCACGTAAGCTTCTAGCTCTTGTTTATTTTTATATATTTTTTTTTTTTTTTTACAAACCCCTCCTCCCAGTGAATCAACGTGACACCTGCTGTTTCCTTCCTGTTACTTCAGAATCCTTATTTCTTTAATTCTTCTACTCTTAATTCTTATAAATAATATTTTTTTAATTTAATAATCCAAAGAAAAGTTAAAACAAAAATCAGTGAAATCCAATGATCAGTTTTCTACTGAAAGTTAAAACAAAAAAGTTAAAACAAAAATCAGTGAAATCCAAAAATCAGTTTTCTACTGTATTTGCCTCCGTGGTATCGGAACCGCAACCTTATTTCAGTTTTCGGGCTTCCACATATAACCGGAAAGCTAGTGGAGCTTGCTGATAAACTCCCCCAGACAGTGAAGGCTCTCCCAGCTCATCATGGATTTGTCCGCCTCCTTAAATAATCAAGTGTTTTTGTTGTGTATTTAGTCGTTTTTGTTGTATTTTTTCTTTTTTGTTTATACTCCGCTTTTGTTCATTTAGCGGTTAAAAAATAAATTAAATAATTAATTAATGTGTTCAGAAAAATACGCGTCTTTTTATGACTTCAATTTTGTCCGTCCGTTTGGCTGACCGACAGTCTGTCTGCCTGTCTGGGACCACGGTAATATTAAAAATGTCAGCTCAATGTTTGGAGGGGGTAACCGAAATTCAGATGGAAGAAATTTTCCGATCAAGTTGGTTAGAAAGTGGGATGATGCAGGATATGTTGTTGGACCATGCCTCGGTTTCACTGAGCCATCACTGGAATTATAAAGGAGAGTTCTTCACCTGAGTCCAATCCACGGAAGGTTAATTTGTGCACTTTTTTCGTTTGGTTTGTAAATTCCGAAAAAGTCTGGTTAGGATGCGAAATGGGAACCAACAGTACTATGCCCCTTAAAACTGGCCAGTGGACAATATAACATGTTCAGTCAGGATGCATTATCAGTTTACGCTTTTGCCGGAATCCGGTGAAACATTCGACAGGGATCCGCTGGAACCATACAATGGATAAGATGGATTCTGAGCAGTAAGCTGGGACGGAATATGCTGTTTTTGGGATCCCAAAACATTAGTGAAGGATACCTATGACATCGTAAAAGTTGTCCGTCTGTCCGTCCGTCCGTCCGTCCGTCTGTCTGTAAGCACGATAACTCTCGAAGGGAATGAGATATTTTGATGAAACTTATTGTGAGGATTCTTTGGATCAAGAGTAAGGTCAAGTTCGTAGATGGGCACTGTAGCCCTACATTTAGGGGTGGGGGAGGGGGATTAAATTAAGGGACAAACAAAATATTTTGAAACAGCTAATGTGATAGTCGATTATGGGGTAAGAAGACATGCTGAACACGATAGTGAAAACCCTTTTCTCGCCGGACAAGTAGTTTGCCCGGAATCCGGCCAAAACCGGAAAGTTTGTTAAAAGTAAAAGTTTTATTTGAAGTTAATTAGATGTTCGATTTAGAAGTAAGAAGACATGCTGAACACGATGGTGAAAACCATTTTTTGACCGGACAAGTAGTTAGCCCGGAATCCGGCCGAAACCGGAAAATTTGTTCAAAGCAAAAGTTTTACTTGAAGTTGATTAGATGTTCGATTTAGGGGTAAGAAGACATGCTGAACACGATGGTGAAAACCATTTTCTCGACGGACTAGTAGTTAGCCCGGAATCCGGCCGAAACCGGAAAATTTGTTCAAAGTAAAAGTTTTACTTGAAGTTGCTTAGATGTTCGATTTAGGGGTAAGAAGACATGCTGAACACGATGGTGAAAACCATTTTCTCGCCGGACAAGTAGTTCGCCCGGAATCCGGCAGAAACCGGAAAATTTGTTAAAAGTAAAATTTGTATTTGAAGTTGATTAGATGATAGATTTAACGGTAAGAAGAGACGCTGAATCTGTATATGACAATGATGTTTTACCCGGACATATAGTTCGTCCGGAATCCGGTTGAAACCGGATTTTTTTTTATAAGTTAAAGTTTTATTTGAAGTTTATTAGACGTTCTTTATAGGGATAAGGAGATGCGCTGAATTCGTTTCTGAACTATCTTTTTTTGGCTGGACAAGTAGTTCGCTCGGAATTCGGTCGAAAACGGAAATTCGGCAGAAGTAAAGCAGGAAGTTTCGATCAGTATCGTCAGAATAAATATGGCTTATACAGGTATATCTGAACTTAATTTTCTCAGATGATTAGCCTGGCGAAGACTGGATCTGGCGTAGTCAAGACGTAGTTGTCTGGGTCAAATATTGCATTTTTGGGATCCCATCGAAACCTTTGGTCTTGTTTCTTGTGGTTTCTATATCCTGCAGAGTCTAATGAAAATCGAAAACATAGGAATTTACGAAATTATCAGAAGATTGAAAACAAGAATTGTTAATTTTCGCCCTGGCTTGATACGTCGGCCGAATCCCGGTAAAAACCAAAATTGAGTAGCAGACTAATTCCCTGATGGAACTGATTAAGTGGTTGTTGTTGGGATGCAAAATAACATTCGTCTGGTCAGTATTCGGTAGAGGAGAATGAACCAGATTTTAAGAATTTCAAGGGCGCTGTTTGCTGAAATATTAAATCTATTTATCTATTCACTTTAAGGTGAAAAATTCAGCTGGGATCTGTATATAGGAACGAATACTTTGTATGGTAAAACTAATTCAACTGTTCCCCAACCCCAACGAGCCACCGATTGAAAGAACCGCGAAGCTAATTAAAATGTATATGCCTGGGATCCCACTCAGTACCTTCACCTACTGGTGTATCCTTCTGGAACCTGGTGAACTCGAAACCACGATTAGTGGAAACTGAGTGCTGTAATTCCTTTTTCAAAAACTTCCAGTAAAGCTTGCCAATAAAAAAGCCTTCGCCATATTTTCCGCCCTGTAGGGTCCTTTTGTTTCTTCTTTTGGTAAGCCGTTCTGGCTTTCCTTCCAGGATCCTAGCAGCGAACTGCAATTCAGTAGCATTAGGGGTTCCTTGGAGAGTCATAGAAAAACATATGTGGGCAAGTAGAGGATTTTCAGTTCTTATAAGAAGTGGACCTAAAGGGCTAGACAGTGAAGAAGTGGGGATCAAGCATGACCACAGAATTGGGCTACCCTCCGCTGGCCCTCTCCCCTTCCCAACTCACGATAAAGTTTTACTGTAGGGTTAAAATTGGGTCGTAATAAAATTGATTGATTAAACTACAACTAGATCGATATCCATCCAGATCGCCATCGCTTTCGACTGAAGAGAGGCACGGCATAGTGCAGGATGCACGAGTACTAACAAGCGGCACGATTACTAAGAGACACGGCATACTAGAAGGCATGCTTGCACCAGGCGGCACGCATCGTCAATGCTTTTGGGATCCCAAAACGTAAGTGGAGGGATACCTATGACATCGCAAAAGTTGTCCGTCCGTCTGTCCGTCTGTCTGTAAGCACGATAACTCTTGAAGGCAGTGAGATATTTTGATGAAACTTGGTGTGGGGATTCTTTGGGTCAGGAGTAAGGTCGAGTTCGTAGATGGGCCCTGTAGCTTTACATTTAGGGGTGTGGGAGGGGGTTTAAATTAAGGGGCAAGCAGAATTTTTTTAAACAGCTAATGTGATAGTCGATTATGGGGTAAGAAGACACGCTGAACACGAATATGAAAACCATTTTCTCGCTGGACAAGTAGTTCGTCCGGAATCCGGCCAAAACCGGAAAGTTTGTTAAAAGTAGAAGTCTTATTTGAAGTTGATTATGTTTGATATAGGGGTAAGAAAGCATGCTGAACAAGAATATAAAAGCCGTTTTCTCGCCGGACAAGTAGTTCGTCCGGAATCCGGCCAAAACCGGAAAGTTTGTTAGAAGTTAAAGTTCATGAAGGGGTAAGAAGGCATGCTGAACAAGAAAGAATACGAAAACCATTTTATCTCCGGACAAGTAGTTCGCCCGGAATCCGTCCAGAACCGGAAAGTTTGTTAAAAGTTAAATTTTTATTTCAAGTTGATTAGATGTTGGATATAGGGGTAAGGAGATACGGTGAATCCGTTTTTGAGCTTTAGTTTTTCGCCGGACAAGTAGTTCTTGAATTTCGCCAGAACTGCAAAATTCACAGAAGTAAGCTAGGATCGTTTCGATCGGCTTATAGAGGTAAACGCACATGCTGAATCCATATCTGAGCTTGGATTAGCTGTTTGGCCTGGCGAAGACTGGATCTGGCGAAGACAAAACCTAACTGTCTGGATCAAATATTAAATTTTTGGGATCCCATCGGAACCTTTGGTCTTGTTTATTAGGACCAGTGTTCTGGCGTGCTTTCTTTTAGGCTCCGAAGTTTCCTGGCATTCCCGCGTGAAATTTATCGAGGGGCAGGACCAGTGTTTTAGCATGCCTTCTTTTAGGCTAGAGAGTTGTTCGGCATGCCGTGGAACCGTCGAAACGACCACTCGAGCATGCTAAAAGAAGGCACGAAACAGTTCATAATGAGAGTTCTTAACTCTCACCTTAGGCCCCTTACAACATGGGTCTTGCCCTTCGTTATTTTTCACGCCAACATGCTTGGTCCAGTCCGAGAACTCCGAATCTTAAAAAAGGCATAGACGGTGCATGCAGCTCCTGATACAAGCATGCCTTCTTTTTTTTTCAGTTGTCGGTTTTTTTACAAGTTTGTTTTTCCAACTTGAGCGGTTTTGAGCCTGAAGAGAACCCTTGCGAAAAAGGGCCGAAATGTAGCTCTAATAAAATTTAGCTGACGTATCGTTTTGCACTGTAAAACATGATTCGCAGTCAGCTTGCGGGCTGAAGGAATATTCACCTTCTCTTATTATGCCCTGCCTCTTTTTAGTGCTCATGCCTCCTTCAGCGTGCCATGCCGTGCGGGCTCGACTAAAAAGAGGCACGGCATGGTGCAGGAGGTACGAGTAATAAAAAGAGATTAGCAAGTAGTAGAAGTAGACAACCCTCCATGGCCTAAAAGAAGGCACGTTAGAACATTGTTCCTGCCCTTCACTCTGAAGCCCGATAGGGCCATTTCAGTTTTCGTGCCTCTTTTTAGCACTCGTGCCTCCTACACTATGTCGTGCCGTGCCGTGCCTCTTTTTAGTCGATCCCGTGATGTGCCTCTTTTTAGTCAAATCCCTGAGGAGCTGTTCTTTGAGACAGTATAGCAAATATTTCCTAGAATTACCCTACATTGACGACTGTCTCCTCCCTTAGACCACACGCTTCGCTTCGGGGTCCCGTAGGCTCGAAATCCCCCTTATCTCGGATTACCATCACCCTCAGTTCTCGTCTGAATAATTCAACTGGCAACAGATTACCTTTGTTCTTGCTGTCAGACAAAGCAGCTTTTCGAATAGGGATGCATATTCAGTTTCCGTATAATTGCTTATTAAAGTTGTCTAGCCCACCTGTTACTTTTCGAAAGTCGCTTTCGGATGATAGGAATTGTTCCATAGGCTTGCTGGAAGCGGAAACTCTTATTTGATGGCACCAAACTTATATTCAGCTGAGATTCATTCTAGCGGCTTTTTGGGATCCCAAAACGTTAGTGACGGATACCTATGACATCGTAAAAGTTGTCCGTCTGTCCGTCCGTCCGTCCGTCCGTCTGTCTGTCTGTAAGCACGATAACTCTCGAAGGGAATGAGATATTTTGATGAAACTTGGTGTGAGGGTTCTTTGGGTCAAGAGTAAGGTCAAGTTCGTAGATGGGCACTGTAGCCCTACATTTAGGGGTGGGGGAGGGGGTTTAAATTAAGGGACAAACAAAATATTTTGAAACAGCTAATGTGATAGTCGATTATGGGGTAAGAAGACATGCTGAACACGATAGTGAAAACCATTTTCTCGCCGGACAAGTAGTTCGCCCGGAATCCGGCCAAAACCGGAAAGTTTCTTAAAAGTAAAAGTTTTATTTGAAGTTAATTAGATGTTCGATTTAGGGGTAAGAAGACATGCTGAACACGATGGTGAAAACTATCTTTTGACCGGACAAGTAGTTAGCCCGGAATCCGGCCGAAACCGGAAAATTTGTTCAAAGCAAAAGTTTTATTTGAAGTTGATTAGACGTTCGATTTAGGGGTAAGAAGACATGATGAACACGATGGTGAAAACCATTTTCTCGACGGACTAGTAGTTAGCCCGGAATCCGGCCGAAACCGGACAATTTGTTAAAAGCAAAAGTTTTATTTGACGTTGATTAGATGTTAAGTTTAGGGGTAAGAAGACATGCTGAACACGATGGTGAAAACCATTTTCTCGCCGGACAAGTAGTTCGCCCGGAATCTGGCCGAAACCGGAAAATTTGTTAAAAGTAAAATTTGTATTTGAAGTTGATTAGATGATAGATTCAAGGGTGAGAAGAGACGCTGAATCTGTATATGACAATCGTTTTTTACCCTGACATATACTTCGTCCGGAATCCGGTTGAAACCGGATTTTTTTATAAGATAAAGTTTTATTTGAAGTTGATTAGACGTTCTTTATAGGGATAAGGAGATGCGCTGAATTCGTTTCTGAACTATCTTTTTTTGGCTGGACAAGTAGTTCGCTCGGAATTCGGCCGAAAACGGAAATTCGGCAGAAGTAAAGCAGGTAGTTTCGATCAGTATCGTCAAAATAAATATGGCTTATACAGGTATATCTGAAATTAATTTTCTCAGATGATTAGCCTGGCGAAGACTGGATCTGGCGTAGACAAGACGTAGTCAGGACGTAGTTGTCTGAGTCAAATATTAAATTTTTGGGATCCCATCGAAATCTTTGATCTTGTCTTGAGAGAAAATAGCCAACAAGAAACTCCTCAGCTGAAGGACGAGCCCTGTTTTGTGGAACCGCCATACCAGAGCAAAATAACACTAGGGAGCAGTGTTGCCAGATGCTGTGAATTTGCGCCATTCGGGCTACTTCTGATTTTGTTTGCAGTTTCGTGCCGAAAAGGGCTGAGATTCGTTATAGCGATATTTCAACCCTCCTTAGCGTTATGTGAAGTCGACCCGCTTTGTACGGGATTGTCTTTGACGCGTTTAAGTCTTATACGCGTTTTCCAGTGAGGACTTGCCATGAACACACTTGTCTATTGAGGATGTGTCTATTGGGTATTGCCAAATGCGGCTTGCCTAATGAGAAATTGCCAAGTGATTCATTTATCTTGAGTATATCGCTCATGCTGGGGTAATTCACTTCTTTTCTCTTCTGGGAACTTATTTCCCCGAGGTAATTCTCTAAGAATCAGAGATGCATTGTTCTTGTCACAATAAGAAAGGTAGTAAGTGGCAACATGCCTTTCATTGTGTCGAACCTAAGTCGTTGTCCTAAATATGTTCGGCAGCCAAATGCCGAACATATTTACTTGCCAAGGAACCTCGCAAGGAACGGTTCACAAGTGGGTGGCCCTCACATGATATGGCGTCAAAGTGACGAGTGTTCAACCCGATTACCTGAACTACATATACAGTTAATCCATTAAACTATCCGGCGCGTACGAGTAGCATATAGTATGGTTTTCAATCAAGAACAGAGAAGGTGTAAATACTGGGAGATCTTACAAGGATAAAGCTCAGAATTAGGCCCGAGCAGTCACCAACCTTGCTGTCTAAAAAAAAGGAGGAGCCATCTGAGTCCTTGGATTTATTTGAGAGCTCGGCTTCCCTCCTTTTATGCCCAATCTTATATGGCAGCGAGGCTGAAGTAATAAGAGCAGGATAGAATACTATCGAAAGTGTATCCGTTTCTGACGGAATGAAATTTCATATCTTCTTTGTAAAAATGCCAAGTGTTTGTATTTGATACTTGATCGCTAAGGAAAATGTCACTTTGAACACCGTCACTGCATGAAATTGGAAATTGCGCTTAGAGAGGATCTCGTTGGAAGTTTTTGATTGGACAAGTCTATCTCGAACGTGATTTCCACTGTTACCCCGCTTGCATTTTAAACGAGCCCTCCTTCACTGTGGCAGCTGACAGGGTTGGTTACTAATCCCACCTAGTCCTTGGTCTTTCTGCGTTCTGATTCATATATTTTATTTTATATATTTATTTAACTTAATCAACGGCCGACAAGGGCCATATAAATCTCCAAACAAAAACAAAAACAAATTAAAACAACACACTGTTAAACATCACACACAAACCGGGGGAAAAGTTGCAAAACACCAACTCCCCCCACGACAACCATATTGGGAGCGTCAGCCTCATATACGGCCCAGCCAGGACAGCCAGCAACGGGTTCTGAGACTCAAGAATGAGCTTCTGCAAAGGAAAGGCAGAAAAGTGCCTAATTTGTGGAAATGAGGGAAGGCCTTCACCAACAAACATTGACGATGCACTACAGTTCCGCTTGAACCCATGCAACCAACGAAAATAGTTATTGTATAAGGACACGAAAACTACTTTCGTGCTTAGTGCGAAAAATTATATCTTGGAGTAGCTTTCCTGGGTATCACTAGATGGTTTAGGGTAAATTTCAAATGCTCAGATCCTTCTTATCCTTTCAGTCTGACAAGTCTTGCTTCGGAAAATTTCGGCGTGATCATTTCTTAGCAAACCGTATTGCTTACCCTTTATTCGTAGCCACCTTAAAGTAGGTGTCCTCACCGTACAGTTGGACACTGTTTGCGTCAAGGGGCCGTGAACAGCGGTTATGTTTGCACACAGGAGGTCAATTTGTATCGTTTACGTGAAAGCTATGCCGGAAAGCTATGTCTTTCCTAGTTTTAGTAGCCTTTCCCGACTGTAATAGCGCCTTACCCTTGTACTCTGCCTTTACTTTACTTTCCTGTTTTTATGGAACTTGCAGCTTCGCTCAGTGCCATACCGATCACTTTTCGTCTCGAGCTAGGGTACTTCCAGAGGTGCTAGGACGATGAAACTTGCCATCAGGGGTGGGGTGGGGAGTTGGAGGGGAGAACCGGAAATCTTGTGACACGCTTACTGGAGCGATTGGGATGACGTTACTGGAGCGATTGGGATGAAACTTGGTGGGAAGAACAAGCACAAGCACTAGATTCATTAGTGACAGAACCAGACCGGATGTGGGCACTCCGGGGGGAGTTATAGGGGGGACCGGAATTCCGGTGATCGCGAGTTAAGGTACTTCCAGATGTGCTAGGACGACGAAACTTGGATTGATCATTATAGACTTGACATGATTGGCGTAGAAATAGTCAGTTCCCTGATCCGACCATCGTGGGGGTGAGTGGAGGGAGGGGAATCCTGAATCTTGAGGAATGTATAACTTTTGTACGGGTGATCGGATCTTAATAAAACTTGATATTTGGAAAGACCTCGTGTCTCAGATGTCTTGTTTAAAGTCCGGATGTAATCCGATGAATGTTCGGGGGGTGGAGGGGAGAACCGGAAATCTTGTGACACGCTTAGAGTGGAGCGATTGGGATGAAAATTGGTTGGAAGAACAAGCACAAGCCCTATAAAACAGAACCGGACCGGGTTTGGGCACTGTAGGTTGAGTTGGAGGTGAGCCGGAATTCCGGTGATCGGGAATCAAGGTACTTCCAGATGTGCCAGGACGATGAAACTTGGCTTGGAAATTAGACACTTGGCAAGATTGGCTTAGAAATTGTCAGTCCCCGGATCCGACCATCCCTTAAATACTAGGCCTAATCCTAACCGCAACGTACAAAAAGTATATATTTTCGTGATCCCTTTGAGTCCATGATCATTGTTGCCTCAGGGGGTTTTGCTTACAACTGAATTCCTTAAATTACAAACAATACTTTTGAGTAAAATATACATTTTCGTGCTCCCGATGAGCTCATTTTTGCTTCCGAAGTTTTGATTACAGATGGATTTCTATAGCGGCCTTAAAGTGCGCATCATCACAGCCAAATGCATTCCCAAACGATACATTCTCGTGACTTCCAAGGACCCATGATCGTTCTTATCTCGAGGGTTGTGCTTACAAATGATCACAACAAACCCACGAATTGACAAATTCCTACTTTCATCCTGTGACCCAGCCTTGCAAGTGCCACAGGTTCTTCCAGCTCTTGTTACTTGATCCCTTGGGTATCGGAGCGAATTAACCACAAAAGAGAGAATTTGGTTTACCAACCCTTTTACAACCTAACCTTATTCCTCTATCCCATTTGTAAGAGGGGCTTTGTGAGTATTAGTGTATTAACCATTACATACTCTTCCAGATATTGGGAGACAAGATTCGGCCATCTCAAATGACGGCGAGGGGATTCGGATTGTGATTGATGACGTGGATTCTTCCAGGAGTTACAGAGGTACGCCTCCCCCTCCCTGATCAACTGTTTCTGTTAAAACATAATGGTCTGCATCACCTGGGGTCCTTGGACAGTCCTTTGAAGTCTGGTTCATTAAGCGAATCCAAAAAGGTGAAGTGGGGGGCGGAAATAGAGGAGAAACCATTATCAGTGGACAGGAATAATTATTGTAAACTACTATTGTACCTTTACCTGCAAAATCCGAACACAAGACGAGATTTTCGCAACTAACAGAAAAATTACGAAATCCTCCGACAATATAATCAGTCAATACCGCCCGTTAATTAGATGTCGTTGGATCAGTCAGCAAACAAGAGCTTAGCGGAAACACCTTTTCTTGGAAATTTGGCCGATTGGTCCCCAAAAATTTTTCAAAAAAATAGCACTGTCCAATGAATGAATGAATGAATTTTTAAATAGTGGAGTACACCGAAAAAAGAAAGAACACAACTCAAGTTAGAATACAAAATTACACTTCGAACAAAGGGACAACGTTGAAAAGACCATGACGCGGAGAAAATGGCGCGACCGACAGCTTTCTATCCAGCTCGTCAAGATCAACAGTTAAATTTTTGCTGAAAATTTATTTATAATTTTTTGTTTTTTTTATATAGCGATATAGCGATCGCAAGTTCTATCCGTCCGCCGGTCTATCTGTCCGGTTTTGCTAGTTCGGGTACTTCCACATAAGCTAGGACGATGACACTTGGCAGATATCTGGGGCCCCAAATGATTAAGTTTGAAAGAGCTACTACCACGATCCGAGCATCGTAGGGGGAGTGGAGGGAGGGGGAATCCGGAATGTTGAGGTATTTATAACTTTTGAACGGGTGATCGGATCATAATGAAATGTGGTATTTCATGCCTGGGAGCTGGAGGGGGGGGGGGGACCGGAAATCTTGGGAAACGCTTAGAGTGGAGGGATCGGGACGAAACTTGGTGGGAAGAACAAGCACAAGTCCTAGATACATTGTTGACATAACCGGACCGGATGCGGACACTGTTGGGGGGGGGGGAATCCGGTGATCCCGCAAGTTCGGTACTATAGGGCGATGAAGTTTGGTAGGCATATCATGAACCCGAACAGACTGCCTTGAGAATAGTCGTTTCCCTAATCCGACCATCGTGGGGGGAGTGGAGGGATGGGGAATCGGAATCTAGTGGCGTCCGTAACTTTTGAACTGGTGAACGGATTTGAATGAAACTTGGCAAGTAGAAAGAGTTATCGTCTCAGTTGTTCCACGTGAAGTCCGGACCGGATCCGATACTTGTGGTGGGAGTTAAAGGGTGGCACCGGAAATCTTGTGAAACGCTTAGACTCGAGGGATCGGGGTAGAATTTGGTAGGAAAAACAATCTCAATGGGGTTTTTTTTTGGGGGGGGGGGGGTTGGAGGAGGTTTCCCGGAATTCCGGGGATCGCGAGTTTTGACACTTCCAGATTTGCCAAGGATGATAAAACTTGGCGGGCATATTACTGACCCGAAAAACACAGTGCCCTAAGCAAACTTCCGTTCCTGGATCCGACCATTTTTGAGGGAGATAAGGGAAGGGGAATCCGGATTACCGGAAATTACTGACTTCCGTAGGTTGCGAACAGGTGGTCCGATTCGAGTTAAACTTTATGGGTGATAAGAACTGATGACAAAACATGTGTCCAAACCACATGCAGCCATGGTTGGGGGAGTTGGAGGGGGTTCCGGAAACTTTTTGACGTGCTCAAAAACCAAACGAATGTGCCGAATGAGAAGCAAGTTGGACAGGACCGAGGTTATGCGTCCTAGATTCGTTATTTGGCGTCCGGTCTGGATCCGGCTACGGTAAGAGGAGGATAAAGCGGGAACCGGAAATTTGAGAGGCGGGGGTTTAATTGTGAAAAATGCTCCCCATAAGATAAGATAAGATTTATTCCACTAAAAGCACAGAGGCCATGGGAAAAAAATGAAAAAAAATAAATAAAAAAATAAAGAACAAAAACCAAATAAGTGATTACTATTTTACATATTCCTTCACAGGAACCTTTCTCTGTGGTTCATCGAAACCGAAAGGAATCTTCCCAACTTTTCAATATCACCAAATAATTTACTTCCCATTACTTTTACCAACCAATCCTCCCCCCAATACCTAACACCAAAAATTTCCCCATATGAAGATTAGTTTTGGCGAGAAAGTAAATGCGTGAAAATGGCCGTGGGAAGAAAATCGAAAATAGGCGGACGGGGGAAGGTGCTTGATATTGAGACTAGGAAGATGATGGAATAGTGTCAGGTTCCAGTTGTGCTTTAACGTGAAAGCGCATGAAAGAAAATTTCAAGTTAAAGTTCTCACTGGGAGGGCTGAGAAAAAAAAACTCATTTTGGGGAGAAACAGGAACATTTTCATCCATTGTGCGGCTAAGCGGAAAAAATTCAAACAGAAAAAAATTGTCAGGAGGAAATTGGCCCAAGCTCCCCTAAAAAGCAGAATTTTGTTCGTGCGGGTGAATCCAGTAATAATTAATTTCGCGCTCTTTTATCTGAATACCCCTTCATCTGCAGTTTAACAAAATGTAATGAAATTGTATCCTTGTTTGTCAAACGCGAAGAGGCATAGCCGAAACCAGTTCTTGTGCGGTTGCTGGTGCGGTAAGGTAGATGTGGAAACCTATTTATGGATGTGTGGTTCTAAGCGACCTTTTCTGGCGCCGTATAGCGACATCGAGTTCAACCGAAAAGTAGCTTCGTCCACCTTGGAATTTGTATCGATTATTTTTCATATGTGAAACTTATAATAAAGGACTAAAAAACAAGAAACAACGTGACTCGAGTACGCATGGTTTTTCGTTTATTGCAGAGCTCGATAAAAGATGGAACAAAGCTCTTTCTGTACCTATAACTTTTGTGCTGTTTGTGCACTTTGTTCATTAATCTCGGGTAATGGTCAAGTAACCCCTTCTGCGGAATCAGTTTATTAGCCCGCAGTGCTCGTAATGGCTTAATAAAAATTAGATTGGGAGTTGTCTGCGGCTCAAGCTCGAATGGACTGCAACTTGGTTTCGGTCATCATTCTTGGGGAATAATTGTGAAGTTATCTCCATTTTTTATTCCTATCTTGGTATAATCCTGTTAAATATTTCTTCAGCCGAAGCTGGCTGGGACACGTATGTTGGACAATTAAACAAACAGATGTGCATTGCATCGAACCTCTTTGTACCCTATTTCTGTTTGTCCTACGTTCACTATCTGTATGTCCCTAGGTTTCCAAAAACGTAAAAAAAAAATGTAGTCGCTTAGACAGCCATTATTGCAGATAATTAACATTTATTGTCTCTGCAGTTGACAGCGAATAATGGCGCTCTGGTGCAGGAAATACGAAATAAATTTGCTGCACTTGATAACACAAAGCCACAAAAGTGTCGTGCAGAGCTATTATGTAACCGTCATATCCGTTAACATCCACGTAATGTATTAGTATTTTGTTTTGACAGTTCACCGATTGGGATTGGTTCGACCGCTCCTCGAACGAACTAAAAAGAGCTTTTAATCCTCGATTTATTTGGACGTTGGTACACGTCTGTTGCCCTCCAGCATGAACTTGGGCGCTGGAGGGGACACCGAGGGCTACCCACCCGACACTTGATGTACATCCTTTCCTGGCACCGGCCACAAATCCTGGGACACCGAGGGGCTACCCACCCGACACTTCATGTACATCCTCGCCTGGCACCGGCCACAAAGTGATACATCTTTCATCACTTTCTTAATGCTAAATGCCTCGACACGTGGCAAGCAGTGCCAGCACGGGGCAGTTGGTGTACAACAAAATCAAGTGGGCACGGGGAAATTCGTGTACAACAAAATCAAGAGTGGGCAGCCCCTCTGGGACAACGCTTCAACGTAATTTTCCTACTCGACCTTCCCTGGGGTGCTGACCAGTCAACCACAAACCCCTTATTTTTGGATACCTTATGCCAAACGCTGGAGACCTGTTCATACCCTAACTCTGACCTACCCCACTATAAGTGAACTCTGATTGAATAATTTCTGAGCTTCACTCAAATCATCAATATTTTGTTCGTTCGTTTAGAGTATCCAGCCTTTGACGTAGTTCATCCAGCGTTAGGCATAGGGTATGCCAAACATTAGATATACCCAGCGTTTGGCATAGGGTATCCGAAAATCAGGGGTTTGTGGTAGACTGAGGTTGACAAAGGGGGAATCTGGGATCTTGCGGCTTGCATCATTCCTGATCAGGTGATTCGATTCTGGGGAAACGAATCACGAGAGTTGTTGGTAAGGTGGTTAGAGCAATCAATCCCAAACGGTGATTCTGTTCGGATTAGACTTGATAGGTTGTAAGAGAACAAGTACGTCCTAGGTCAGCCATTTATTAGGTCCAGACGAGGTTTGGCCAATCTTTAGGGATTTTTGAGGAACTGCCATTGCACTCGGTTTTGACGAATTGACGTGACATGGACTGAACGCCACCTGTAACTAAGTATTGTAACTTAGTAACTTTAACGTCAGATTGTGAAACGGAATATAAGTGGAATATGAGTTTTGCAGAAAAAAATATGTATATATTTATATATACCATAAAACCGAAAATTTAGTCAGTTAGTTTAGTAGTGGGTGTTGGCTGGATGCACTTGTGGAAATGAATCATATGAACTATTTTCTTTCCAGATGTCGATAAAACCTCAGGAAAAATCTGCACTGCTACATTGAAGAGGCAGAACATTGGACAGGGCAACAAAGGCGGTGAGTTCTTAAGAAGAAGATCTTGCAACAAGGCTATCGCCTCTAATGAACTCGAAGAGATTGGGAGTGATCATACTTAGCAGAGCTAAAAGTCTTGTACGCTAATACACATGAAACTAAGATCGATTCAGTGTACACTTGAAATTAATGATCGATTCAGCGTTAATCGTATCTTCGGTAAGGCTAGCTGTTTAGAAAAATTTTGGGGGGAAGACTTTTTTACGTCATTTCTCTCTGTGAATCTGTTGATTGGAGAAAATCCTGCCACTTTACACTGCCTATTTCCCCCCCCCCCTTAATCAACTTCAAAATGAAATATGTCTCGCCGTGCCACTTTATTCCTTGTCCTCATTTCATTCGCCAAGAATGAGCATGATTGGGACGTGTCGGGAGCCTTTCCAAACCCTCTTTATGTTCTCTCGAGGTTCGTGTAGTTGCCTATTTCGGCAACTAGGAGTTTTTGTACGAACCGCAAGGAGTGTCCCAGTACTGTCTCATTTACGCCAACGGTAATGGCGTGTGGGAGGGACGTCCGTCGGTCGTAAAATAAGTCGAAGAAAGGAAACGTGCGATATGTAAGAAGGATCAGTGATGGATTTTGTGTCAAAGGATACTTCGCATTGCTTATTAACAATAATAATAATTTATTTTTAACCCACTATAATAAACAATAAAAAGTGGAGTAATAAACTAAAAACAAAAAGAAATAAAAAACGAAGGAAAACAACTCAACTACAAGAAAAACATTGGAGAAGCTGCGAAAAGCAATAGAGATCCTTTAATCAGCTTTGTTCGCAGTTCTCTTTATTTCAGTTTCCGATTTTCACCGGATTCGGGCCGACCTGTCTATTCGAGGCAGACAAGTAGCATTTTCTGATGCAGTATCAGCAAGAAAGTGATAACCTTCCAGTCAGTTTGAAATGAATTTATGTCTTCAATCTCTAAAGATCTAAGCCCACCCAAACATTAAATATTTGCCGACCCTAACATACCCGTACTGACTGGGAGTGTGAAAACAGCGAAAAGCAATGGGGTCCTTTAATCAGCTTTGTTCGCAGTTCTCTTTATTTCAGTGTCCGATTTTCGCCGGGTTCCGGCCGACCTGTCTATTCGAGGCAGACAAGTAGCATTTTCTGATGCAGTATCAGCAAGTGATAACCTTCCAGTCAGTTTGAAATTAATTTGTGTCTTCAGTCTCTAAAGATCTAAGCCCCCCCAAACATTAAATATTTGGGCTTGAAAGGGTGTGAAGCCCCAGCGCGCTCCGTCATATCAGTTTCCAACGCCTGTAACCACTTTGCTGTCGGTACACGGTCCCTTTTGAATGCTTCACCCAGTCAGTTCTATCGCATTTCCAAGTTCTGGGAATATGCATTATAGATCCGAAATGAAATTGAGCAGTTATTAACAGAAACCCAAGAGAGAAGGGAGGGAATATATCAAGCGCTGTCGAAAGTTATTGCTCGGAGCTGCAATTCCCTTATCGACCCTCAGTTAGGCAAGGTCTACTTCTTCCAGACGGAAAAGGTAGGAGAAAGTCGGATATTTAACAGTGCACAAAGCAATGACCTCGAGAATGTGCAGAAGCGGGCTGTTCGAGTGATATTGGGCCATGAGTACACAAATTATGAAGAAGGTATAAAGCTCCTTGGTATAGAAAGCCTTGTTGCCCGGCGTCACCAGCTTAGTATGACATGCGGGAATAAAATGTTAGAATCAAGTAAGCATCGTGATCTGCTACCGGAAGCGGCGCGAACCGGCTATAACACGAGGCATCAGAATAAATTAGAGCCCTGCAAACCATCAGCTTCTAACCGGTATAGATCTTCTTTTCGTCAATATTTTGTTAAGCATTTTAATGAGTAAGTTGACATGTATGTTTTATAAATTATTGATAGGGTCTTATTTAACTATTATGTTATTTGACCTAATAAATTCGTATCGTATCGATAAGTCAGCTGAAATTTATTGGAGCTATATTTCAGCCCTTCTTGGCAAGGGTCCTCTTCAGACTATTTAGGTACTTAAGACTAAGCTAGAATCTTCAGTTTTGTTACCACAAGTTTCATTTTTTCCATCTTGAGCGGCTTTGAGCCTTGCCAAGAAGGGCCGAAATATAGCTCCAATAAATTTCAGCTGACTTATCCGTTTTGCACTGTCAAATATGATTTGCAGTCAGCTTGGGCTGAAGGAATATCTAAGTCGGCTATGATCTTTAGGGTTGTTTCGTCTGCTGGACATGCTGCTGCCATCTAGCGGTGGTTTTGTGAACTTTCCTTAATTTCGATTTCGAAGCTGAACCACTAGTTCACTCTTGCTACGTTATGGGGTATTATAAAATAATGGTTGGTGAAGAAGTTCGGTTTAATTGTTTGATATAATATTTTTCGTGGTTATGGTTTGATTAAAAATATCTTCTCCTTGTTCAGATGGTCGTTTCCACTTTTAGAGAAGGAATAGTGAGTGTGTTTTTTTTCATGTACTTCACGGTTTTTTCATATTCTTCTCGATCCCGCCACATGTTAGCTTGTTCACCAAGCAACTTGCTCACTTTTAAAGCTTGAATATAAGGCTTTTTTTCTCGAAGCCCCGGTAAACGCACTCCCTCGTTCAACCTCTACAACACTACACGAAGTAC
The DNA here is from genome assembly GCA_023053555.1 of Branchinecta lindahli. Lineage (NCBI taxonomy): Eukaryota > Metazoa > Arthropoda > Branchiopoda > Anostraca > Branchinectidae > Branchinecta > Branchinecta lindahli. The sequence continues at coordinate 15,832,763 of JAKZAO010000002.1, forward strand.
TAACTTGTTTCTCGTCTCTTCTCTTGCGAGTTATGCCGTTTTTTCTGTTCTGACCGTCCTCCGGGGAGACGCATATCTAAGTCACGATCAGTTTGTTTCTTGTAAATAGCTATCGTTAGTCCGCGGGAGCGAGTGGAAAGAAATTAATTGAGCTTGGCACAAAGTAGGCCGTTGAGAAATAACGAAATCATTTGAACCTTCAGCTCCAGTTTTAAGGCGAATTCATGCCCCAGCTATTTGAGTATCACTTATAGAGGAACTTTTCTTTTTTAGCTGTCGATTTCGGCCTCCGAATCGGTTTCAAGCGGATAGACGACAACACTGTAGCGATAGTTGAAAGGGTTCATGCTGGAACTGCAGCGTCTAAAGCTGGAATCAAGCGGGGGTATAGAGTAAGTCGGATTTGTTTATTTTTTTCTTTTCATGAATGCTTTTCCCGATTACATTCGTTTACACATACACTAAGTTCCAGCCTTCTGTCAGGAATAACCACGGTCGTATGGGAATTGGGCAGCTAAGCACTGGACACGGTTGAAACAATGATGGACATCTGCGTCAAAAATTTCAGTTCACGGAAGCATTTTCAATGGTCTAGTTTCTGTTAAAAGCATCAAAGTTCCCGGTCAAGAATAAATAATTTTAACAGTTTTATTTTTTACTTCACCTAAGAAATTGTTTTCAGGTCGCTTGAGTCCTTTGTCTTTTCAAATTTCCGCGTTGATAGTCGAATCTGCCATGCTCTAAATGTGTGTGTTCAGTGTTGCGAGTTGGGGTACTCTCAGGGGTATATTAGGACATGATCATTGACTTGGAAATTGTCACTTCCCAGATCCGATCGGTGGGGGAGCGGAGGAAGGGGAAATTCGGAATCTTGTGTCATGCATAACTCTCAATGAAGCTTGATAGTTGGCAAGAGCACCTGTCGAAGGTGTTCCACTTCAAGTGCGGACTGGATGTGGCAACTGTGAAGGGTGTTGGAGGGGGGATCTTGTGGCACGCAAGTGTAGGGATAGGGACGGGACTTCGCGGAAAGGAGAAGCATGTGTCTTAAATGTACCATTTCTAGGACAGGACCGGAGCCAGGTACTGCTGGGGGAGTTGGAAGGGATCTTATGACACGGTTGGAGTGAAGAAATCGGGACGGACCTTTGCGGGTAGGACTGTCACATGCCCTAGATTTACCCTTCATAGATCCGGACTGGATCCGAGCACTAGGATGAGGGGGCCCCGGAAATCATGTGGCGTGCATAATTCTCGGACGATTGATCCAGTTTAGACGGAACATGGTAATTTGCAAGAACACATGGCCTAAACAAGAACACATAAGCCTACAGGTGGATATCGGAACTGATCATTGAGGGGGGCCGGAACTATTGTGGCATGCATATAACTCTCGATCGAAGGAGTCGATCTGGATGGAGCTTGATAGATATGGACCGGATCCGGCCGCTGTGGAGGGAGTTTGAGGACCCGAGGATTCCCGGAATTCCTGTTGAACGCTTAGTGTCGACGGATCTGACGAAACATGACGGACTGGAAGGTCATAAGCCCGAGATGTACCGTTTATAGATCCGGACTGGATCCGAATAACTGTGGGTAGATTTTGAGGGGTTCCCTTAAATCTTGTTGCCCGAGTTGTGATCGGGACTGAACTTTGCAGGCTGGGCGATATGTCCTTGATAGGCCACTGGCCGATCCGGCGACAGGGGAGCGGCAAGGGTGGGGGTCTAAACTCGGTGAACAGGACGCGACATATTTCTTAGATCTGCACTTTATAAATTGAGATTTCATCCTACCACAGACGGGTGCGGTGGGTATCGAAGTGCCGTCCGACCTGGACAACTCGAACCTTAGTTGATATACAAGCTAACTACCCTCGCAAGTTCTACATGAGCTATCAGCTCTTGTTTCTAGTAACTATGTAACGAGTTTGAAAGACAATAGTAATTCTTGGTTGGAGGTTGGAACGACAGCAGTAAAGGCTTGAGGTACAATGAAAGAAAGCCAAGCAACATGATTAAAAGGCTGCTGCCAGTTTGTCGTGGAAACGTGGTTGGGTGAATAATTTCTTGTTTGGCTTGGCTTCATTTATAATATTGATGTTTTTCTTGAGAATCGACTTGTCGAAGAATCGACTATCGCGTGTAGTTACTCTAAGAACATGTTACTTTTCCTCACAATGGTGTCAACCAAGCTACAAAATAAAACTGCTGTTACTATCTAGATTCTGCTTTCGTTATCGCCTTTCGTGAAATGGATCTACGGGTATAATAAAACATTTCGAAAACTTCTTTCCTACGATTAGTCTCTCTTCATCCCTTCTTCACTCTTGAAAAATCCAGGCACTCTTCAAAATCCTTTTCTGGAGTTGGGGGGAGGGGATTATTGTGGAAAAGATTTGGGGGAACGAAATAACTGAAACCTCTTGTGGTTTCCAACATCCCCCCTTACTCACAGTATACACGTGGACGATAAAGCACGCTCTTTGAAATGTTTAATAGAAAATGCAATTTCGATAAGAAATTCTCCACACTACCCAGACCGGAAATTCCTCAGGAATTTCTCATTACAGAATTTGGAACAAGGGCTTTTTGGAAAAAAAAAGATGTCCCTGTGATTCAGCATAAGACCTCCGTTTAACAAATTTGTGAAGGAAAATTTCTTGGGTCTCGATCCATAGTCCGGGGAAAATCGGCAATCTTGTCCAACCAAATAAATACGTTGTGATTGACTTTAATTGGTTTGTTGTTTCGACTAAGAGGGGAATTTTAAGTAGATATGCAGCTTCCAAATCTCTGGTTCGTTTTCTTCACCGGTCGATATTTCAACCCGGAATCCTACAAGAACTGGAAATTTGGTCTAACCGAAATTTCTCGATAGAAATTAATCGAGTGAGGATAATGGGGCAAGAAGGACATCAGCTTGAAATTCTGCCTAAATCTTTGTCTTTCCACAAGCCTCACGCGTGCGCTCGTCTCAAAGTGATGCCGAAAGTCAAAGTTGAACTTGGAAAAAAATCATGCGTTGAGAAATTTCACTAAATATGTTTAAAATTTCAGCTACTTCGATGGGACGGTGTGCTGGTACAGAAGCGGTCAGCTGAAGTCATCCGAGCTATTCTTGAAGATAGCGGCGATGTAGTTGATGTCGAATACGAAGTCCGAGACGAAGAGTAAGCGAACTTCCATCTAACTTCCCCAAGCTCTAAATGCCCTTTTTTAGTGAAGATCAAGGAGGTAGTAACCCCCCCCCCCCAACCGAATAGTGAGTGACCCTGATACTATTAATTTTCAGCGTCCAAGCGAACTTAGAAGGGAGCCGCCGAGGGTCCTTCCGCAACAAACCCGAGTCTCCACGGCCCTCTTCCCCGTCTCGAAGAAAGCTGCCCGTTGCCCCAACAAGTGAAACCCCGATGTCGCTGCCAGACATTCAAATCAATAGGCGGGACTGGGAATTCGGAATAGAACTGTCAGGTATGTTTCGTTCGTGTCTATATTGCAAATACACCGCTCTGCGCCTGTAATAAGATCTGGAATGAGCTCGCTATTCCTAATGCTAAATGGAACGCGAAGGAAATGAAGCGGGAGGGGGATATTGCCAACCATTCAAAGATACTCACCTCTGTTTATAACCAACTACAACCTTCATTTTCTAATCCTCAAAAGCTGTAACAGTAATATAATGAAACAGAAAAGGCTTTCGCCTCTAAATAACTCTGAGAAATTGGGAATAATCATACTGACCAGACTTAAAAATCATGTCTGTTGTACACTTGAAAATATTGATCGATAAACAGCATCTTCGGTAAGGCTGTTCCAAGGACTAACAATTACCAAAACTCCACTTATACACGTCCATGTGTAATTTTGCGTGTCCCCTATGATGAAGGTTAATGCTAAAATTTGTTAAATCGGTCACTTCGAAGCTGTTGTAACTTCCGTTAATTAATTTGAATAGTTGCGTTTTCGCAGATACCATGGTATCTGTTACCACTGAAACTGAATCTGCAATTAGTCGTTTTTGCAGTTATCGTGGTATCTGATAAACGGTCCACTGCAAAAATGACTATTGCCGAAATCGCACTTTTCGAAGTCATCCCAAAAGAAAAACTGATATCCAGTTACATCACTAAGTGCTGAACTTCTTTCTCGCCAATTTGACAAAATTTGATGAAAGTGAGATGACTTTTCAGATACCACGGTCGGACCGTGATATCTGAATATCAGTTACCACGGTAACTGGCCAGATACCACGACAACTGCAAAAACGACTTTTGACTTTTGACTGATACTTCTGTATCAGATACCACGATAACTGTGAAAACAACTTTAGACCGTATATCAGATACCATGGTATTTGCAAAAACGCAACCAATGTCTCGATCAGGTCCCCTCTTAAAAATCTTTAGAGGAAGGCACAAATTTGTTAATCTCACTTGGTAGGGTAGATCGCGGAGATGCTCCTCGAGTGGGCCCGCAACCTGCCCACGCTCTAACCAAATGAGCTATCGAGTGCTTGTGAACATAGTTCGCAATAAAACTAGAATCGCTAGTTGGGAAAGGGCTACAGGAACAGTGGTCTCGCTCTCTGCAAATTTGTATAAACAGTCAACTTCCCGGGTTACGAGTTTCTCATTCATATTTAATTGAACTTGAAACTTGCTACAAGGGAAACTTTTACAGTGACAGCAACAACAGTTGCTTAATCCTATTTTGGTTCTAAAACTGAATAAGAGTGAGGATGTAGTAGGTTTACGGATCAATAGCTAGAGGCTATAACAATGGCTTGAACACAACAAGAGCTGGAAGCTCATATGGCACTTGCAAGGCTGGGTCAGAGGATGAAAGTAGGAATTCGTCAATTTGTGGTTTTGTTGTGATCATTTGTAATCAAAACTCTTGAAGTAAAAAACATGATGAACTCATCAGGAGCAAGAAAATGTATATTTTACTCAAAAGTATTGTTTGTACTTTAAGGAAATCACTTGTGAGCAAAACCCTGAAGGCAAAAATGATCACGGGCTCATAGGGATCACGAAAATGTGTATTTTGCTAAAAAGTATTTTTTGTACGTTGTGGTTGCGATTAGTACTTTAAGGGATGGTCGGATCTAAGCCAATCTTGTCAAGTGTCTGATTTCCAAGCCAAGTTTCATCGTCCTAGTACATCTGGAAGTACCTTGATTCGCGATCACCGGAATTCCGGACCCCCCTCCAACTCCCCGCACAGTGCCCGAACCCGGTCCGGTTCTTTCACTGATGTATCTAGAGCTTCTGCTTCTTCTTCCAACCAAGTTTCGTCCCAATAGCTCCACTCTAAGCGTGTCACAAGATTTCGGGTTCTCCCCTCCACCTCCCCCCCCCAACATTCATCGGATTACATCCGGACTTTAAACAGGACATTTGAGACATGAGCTCTTTCCAAATATCAAGTTTCATTAAGATCCGATCACCCGTTCAAAAGTTATACATACCTCAGGATTCTCCCTCCCTCCACTCCCCCCACGATGGTCGGATAAGGGAACTGACTATTTCTAAGCCAATCATGTCAAGTCTCTAATTTTCAAGCCAAGTTTTATCGTCCTAGCACGTCTGGAAGTACCTTAACTTGCGATCATCGGAATTCCGGACCCCCTCCCTCTAACTCCCCCACAGTGCCCGAATCTTGTCCGGTTCTGTCACTTACGTACATAGGGCTTGTGCTTGTTCTTTCCACCAAGTTTCCTTCCGATCGCCCCCCTCCAAGCGTGTCACAAGTTTTCCGGTTCCCCCCTCCGATCCCCCCCCACCTATATCGGATCTGGTCCGGACTTGAAACTGGGCATCCGAGACATGTGATCTTTCTACGTATCAAGTTTCATTACGATCCGATCACCCGTTCGGAAGTTATACATACCTTAAGATTCCGGATTCCCCCTCCCGTCAATCCCCCCACGATGGTCGGATCGGGAAGTTGACTATTTTCAGGTTAATCTGGTCGAGTCCCTGATTTGCCTGCCAAATTTCATTGTCCTAGCACACCTGGAAGTAACTTAACTCCGTATCACCGGAATTCCGGAACCCCCCTCCAACTCCCCCCACAGTGCACGAATCCGGTCCGGGTCTGTCAGTAACGTACCTAGGGTATGTGCTTGTTCCTCCCACCAAGTTTCATCACGATCGCTCCAGTCTAAGCGTGTCACATGATTTCCGGTTCCCCCTCCGACTCCCCCCCCCCACATTAATCGGATTCGATCCGGACCTGAATCGGGACATCTGAGAAATGATGTCTTTCCAAATATCAAGTTTCATTAAGATCCGATCACCCGTTTGAAAGTTATGCATGCCCCTAAATTCCGGATTCCGGCTCCCCTCCCTCCCCCCACGATGGTCGGATCGGGGAAGTGACTATTTCTAAATTAGTTTGGTCGGGTCCCTGATATGCCTGCCAAGTTTCATCGTCCTAGCACATCTGGAAGTACCCTAACTCGCGATCACCGGACTGACCGACCGACAGACCGACAGACCGACCGACGGAAAAGTGATCGGTATATGGCACTTGGCCGGAAGGCAAGTGCCATAAAAACAAAGTATACACTACCGGAGGAAGTATCATCTAGGCGAAAGCAATAAATCCTCTGGGTTCGATTAAACATACTGTCAGTAGGTCCTTACAAGTTTATTACTACCCAGGAAGCACGCGAAGAATGTTAACTATCAGCATGTGTCGTATGTTGCATATTCACTACCAAGCAAATTCCTTCAAGCCGCGATCTTTAGAAATAACAATGTATCAAACTTGCAGTATAACTTCAACACTTTGGGCAAAAGGGGGGGGGGAGCAAATGTGCAACAATGTCGCGGGATAAATTTCTATCCCGTAGCTTAGTAGAAAGGTTGAAAAAAACATTCCGGCTTATTGACAGGAAGATACACACAGAACTATTTGAGTCGAACACACATATTTACAGATTACCTAGGGCAGCGATCGAGATGTGGCCGGATTGCTTGCTTTGCTTGAACACGACTAAAACAAACCGGAATGAATTACACTGATACCACGGTCTAAAGTCGATTTTGCAGTTATCGTGATATCTGATACCACGATCAAAAGGCGTTATTGCAGTTATCGTGGTATCTGGCCAGTTATCGTGGTATCTGGTATTCAGATACCCAGGTCCGACCATGGTAACTGTTCGTGGTATCTGAAAAGGTCATCTCACTTTCATAAAAAAAAATTCAAAGTGGTGGGAAAGAAGTTTGGAACTTAGTGATGTGACTGGATATCAGTTTTTCTTTTGGGATGACTTGGAAAAGCGCAATTTCGGCAATTGTCGTTTTTGCAGAGCAACCGTGTATCAGATACCACGGTAACTTCAAATCGACTAATTGCAGATCCAGTTACCGTGGTAACAGATACCATGGTATCAGCAAAAATGCAACTACTGACTAGTTTATCCGACCTCGACAGAACAAAAGTGATTAACGACGGCGAGCGCGAGGGGTTAGTGCCTTCCGCACACCGCAAGAAAGACAAAAGGTTTGCTTGGCAGAACATGTAAGCTGAGGTTCGCATGAGGACTGTGCTTCAGTAGGCTGTCCTTTCTAACAGGATCCTTTCCAGATCCCCTTAGGGGATGATCCGTCAGGAAAACAGGATTACCGTTACCTTCATTCGTCTTAATTTCGCGTCCATTCTGCTTCCGGGAACGGCCTTTTCCGCCATCGATTTGAGTCGTATCAACTGCGTATTACAAAGGAAAGTTTTAAGGGGGATTGGACTAGCATGGAATAAATAGCTTGGAAATAGCTGGAATAAAAATAATCTTTCAACAACACGTTTCGTAATATCATTAGCTTTGCATAACATATAAAATTAGGGCAGCCTATCATTTTACCCTCTAAAACACTCATTCTACTTGGAAATTTCACGGTCTCCGTAAGGACCGTGTTCCTTGTCACTTATTATTCCGCCATCGATTTGAGTCTATCAGCTGTGTATTACAAAGAAAAGTTTTAAGGGGGATTGGACTATAAAGCATGGAATAAATAGCTTGGAAATAGCTGGAATACAAATAACCGTTCAACAACACGTTTCGTACTATCGTTAGCTTTGCATAACATATAAAATTAGGGCAGCCCATTATTTTACCCGCTAAAACACTCATTCTACTTGGAAATCACACCGTCTCGGTAAGGACCGTGTTCCTTGTCACTTAGTGAATGAATAAATGGTAGCTGAGATAAATAAACAAAATAAGTTAGTATTCTCCATCGCTAAGCTCAAAGAAGCAGAATTGATAGAATACTTGACTGAACACACACTTGCCGTATTGGATCACTGTTCTGACAGGATGAGTCCTTTCTCCCTTTTTGCGTTTATTGTGTCATGTGCTCTTAATAGTCTAACAATAATCTAATAATAGTCGGAAGCGAATTTCGCATTCGAAAACTTCGTAATGCGTGTGCCTCAAACCGATAAAAATCCTCGAAGCACAATTCTTACTAGAAATGATTTTTTCATGATGAAATGGCTAAGAAACATCGTTTTTGGGATCCCAAAACGTAAGTGACGGGATACCTATCACTTCGTAAAACTTCGTCTGTCCGTCCGTCCGTCTGTAAGCACGATAACTCTCGAAGGGAATGAGATTTTTTGTTTGAACTTGGTGTAAGGATTCTTTGGGTCAAAGGGCAGATATCCGTAGATGGGCACTGTAGCCTTATATTTAGGGGTGGGGAAAGGGGGTTCAGTGCTAAATCTGAATCGGTGAATCCATAGGCTCTCTGTTCTTAGTTTTCTCAGCGGACCAGTCGTTTAGCCCTAACCCGAGAACAAAAAGCACGTTTAATCTTTGTGAAAGAAATCTCTCTGTCATATTATTCCTGTCGCTATAAAGATAATAAGACAGAATCCATCTGTCTGCTTTGTTTTTTCGTTTACTAGCGGGTAAGTAAATACATATGTTACTATCGGCAGGGACCCATACATTTCCTGTAATGCCTCGCCATTCAGGGGGGTTGTCAATAAGAGATTTCTGATGCTATGTTGACCGACCGGAAGATAGTTCGAGAAATACCCACGGTCCAATCACGTCCAAGGCCAGATAGACAAAATTTGGGATTGGCTGCTGGCGCCTTGAGGGAGGAGTCTCTTTGGCGCGCACGTTCAATAAGGCAAACAAGAATGCCGATTCAACCTGAGTGGATTTTTGGAAAGTAGGCAAGGATCGGGAAACCTAGAAGCTTAGGAAATGACAAGCCCCCTGTAAAGGAAATTTGTGGGTCCCTGCTGTCGGGTAAATCGGATACAAACCGAAAATTTCGGAATGAAAAAATTTCTTGAATCAAAATGATTTATGGGTTTTCGACCAGCAATGGTATTCCGGTCGTAATCTGACCACAGTCTGAATAATCTGACCTTGGGACAAACAACAAGTTTACGGGAGCTGACGACGGTAAAAAATCTACAAGACTTCGATTTTCAAGTCCAATTTCACCTTTGAGATTCCATCGAAACCTTTGGTCTTGAAATGCCATTAAGTTGTGTGTGAAATCAGCCGTTTTCTTGTTAGCGCGTGTGATGTCATGATCTTATGAGCGCGTCATGATCTTATGAGTAAAAAAGTTGTCGGCGGACCTTGCTTTCGGCGAAGCTTTCGCCGAAAAAGCAATAAAATCGTAGGTACAGAACGAAGCAATGGCGGGATTTCCGAAGTTCTATGAGGGAGCTAGGAACGATATAAAAAAAAAAAAAAGAATAAGCAAAAGGGTTCTTTCAAAAAGTTCTAGAACGCGGAGCGAAAAAGCAGAAAAGGACCATATTTGTATATTTTTTTTTCCGGTATATGCCCTTCAATTTCATGGAATGTTTGGCGCATTATCTCTTCCTTTTCTGAATGAACCCCAATCCTCAAAAGAAACAGAGCCATTGGCCACCGATCTCCTACGAAAATCCATAGATAGAAAAAAGATCTCGACGAACTTTGTATCCTGGGATTACTCACCCCTCTCCAGTCTTGAATGCTGACGCGAAATCCGTCCCCTCAGCGCTTTCTAACATTAGGTTTGTGTGTGTGTGGGGGGGGCTTCTTTGAACGGCTTAGCAGGAACGAGTTTTCAGTTCGGGGGATTGGGACGTCGTGGGATTTTCTCAGAAGGTCCTTTATGGACTAGTAAGTCCTTTATATCAGAAAGCATGGAGGATATTCATAGACTTCAATGATCTTACGAAGAGTTCGGTTTAGCTGTGGCTTATAGCGAGAATACTGACTACGTTGACAAAGATCCGGTATTTTCTTCATTCAGTAATCTCCTATTTTATGAGTGAATGAATTGATTTATTTCCCCAAAAACCCCGAGCTGCCATGGCGAGAAAAACAAAATATAATGCGAATAACACTGTAAAAGCACACTATCTCCTAAGCACAATCTTGACTAACATCGCGAACTGACATTGTTTCTGATTGGTGTATGAAGTCCGTGCCTTAGACCGAACCAATCACAAATGACGCCCGTCTAGCCCGGAGTCCTATCCCACCGACCTAGCATTGGTCCTTGGTGAGGGGTCTGTTTTATATTCATGTCGTGGTTGCAAGTTTTTTGCCACAGGCCTTCACTCAAACTTTGATGTAATCATCTCGTTCCAGCCAACAATCGTTATGTCTCATCCACGACCGATCAATAGAGGTCAGAACACCCATGGGGTTTAAAATTGGATAGTGGGCTCCTTAGGATGTTTATAGCTTTCTTAGGAAGGATGTGGTATTTGTATTATAGATATCTTGGTTTTAAGACCGCGGATACTTTCTAGTAAAGGACACGTCGTGAATTGTGAGAGCAATATGTGCTACTTCAGTAGTATTTCCATCTATTCTCGTTACCAAGACTCTTCACTTCATAAGTATACCCTATCTCCTCTACTGGCAATAAACTGATTATCACGCTTGCCATATTTGTTCTCTTTACGTGATGTATCAGACGCCCGATCATTGTTTCCGAGGAGCTGATTTGCAAATTTTGTCAAGATTGTCATCCAAGGCAAGGGACGTGAAAGAGGGTAAAAACAGCCGAAATCGGGCGTAATTTTCTGTAAGCATCGCTTAGTTGTAAAGTGGTCAACTATATCAGAACATATGAGCAGAAACAGTGCGAGATGTCATTTAAGTCCTGGTAGGACCGTCCTTTACATGAGTTCAGTTTCCGTCAAAACCGATATTAACTGAACCAGTAATGTCAAAACAGGAGGAATGCGATTTCACTTGACGTGAGTGAGGTCATGCCAACTCCCAAACCATAGCCTTAATCTCTTCTTGAAACTTGTAGCCTCTTTTAATCAACTTCATAGACGCTAGAATGTTATAGAGCTGTCCATAAAACCATCAACTCTCCAGAATGTTCGAAACTTCCCCGAAGGATCATCAGACATTGTTTACGAAAGTCAGCGAACCTTCTGAAAGTCAAAGCTTTGCAAGTTTGAGGGCACTCGATCATTTATGAGCTTGGCGGGGTCATAGTTTATAGGTTCTCGGGAGGTAATGTTTTGCTACATAGTGGGCCTCAGTGCATTAGTCTACTCACGAGCTTGCGTGTTCTGAGCTCATTAGAGATGTTGTCGCTGCTCGTTTAGCTGTTGCAGTTGACAACGAGGAAATAGTCTTTTTTTGTTTTTTGCTGGGATGTAGTTACTGCTGGAAGTATACGAGAGAGCTTTGACCTTTGAAACACAAGCCACAATACATACAGTTCAAATTTCAGTATTCCGGTTGCTTCCAGCCCTCCTTGGCGGGTCCCTGAAATCGCGGGTCATAAATAAATTACTTACTTACTTACTTACTTGGCACCCTTGACGTTGATGAAAAACACTTATATAACCGATATTTCTGAGCAATGAGCGCCTCAGAAGCAATATGCGGGATGGAACGAAAGCAAAATGTCTGGAAGTAATTTACGAGAGATCTTTGTCTTTCAAAATACGAGTCGCAGTATACTACAGTTTCTGTTCAGACATTATAGCCTAATATATCTGAATCCTTTGAAACTGTGTTGTTTAAAAAAAAAAATACATGCCCATCATGGCTGGGGCTTCGCTTCGATGAGAAGCATCGGGAATAATTGCATGGCCGATCTCTCTGATCAGTGAGCTGCTGAATCAACGTAATCCGTTAGGTTGGATACAAATGTCATAGAAAGTTCAAAATCACGGAAATGAGAATGGATGGAAAGATCAGGGCCGTAGAGGAAATCAGTAATATCAGTAAGAAGACTGGGTCCTTTAATATAAGAGACATTTGGTCAGACTGACAGGACATTAAAGTTTAACTGTAAAGCCTACTTCTTTTTACATCTGATTTTTGAATACACTGAATTATTGTGACTCATCAGAGGGATTTTGTATTTTTTTCGCCCTGGGCCTCTAGTAATAACGTTCAGAATGTGCGCTGTTTGCACGACAACCCAAAATTCACCCAGACGCGGCGAATTTGAATCTCAACAAAAGCCTGCATTTCCTTGCTTAAATACTCTGGGCTCGGAGAAGTGACGGCTGAAAGAAGTGATTGTTAAGATGTGTCTTGAAAGCTTTCTGCCATTATTGATTAATTTTTCGGCGATGGCTTACATAGAAGGACAAGCACATAGAGTTACCACAAATCCGAAAGAAAAAGTTCATTCGATAAAATCGATTATTTATATGGAAAGCGGACAAACCAAGTAACTCATTTTTATCGGGCTTTCAGGCCTGTTTACGTGAATAAGTGATGTGTAACTAGACTGTCGAATCTCAGACATGTTCGGTTAAACTTTAAACGTGAACGAAAAACAGAAAATCAATTAGATAGTCCGTCTGTTACTGTAGATTTGCCCGGTTAATTTCAGGGAGACTTCTAGATAGGTCACTCGATAAATTTTGCTTTACGGGCTTATGGACTAGGCTGTATCCTTGACCTTAATCATTTTGACATAGTACAAATGTTTTCGGTGAGGCTCAGTGACTCTCGGTCACGGTTGGGGTTTACAATTGGTGACGCCTGAGCCTGTGACTAACCTCGACCCCACCTCAATGTCAGGGGAAGAAAAACCTATCCGATTAAATTTTTTGAAAGTGCCAAAGAACATTGAGTCAGGCAATGCCACTAGTCCTTGAGCGTGTTCCACCCCTCTACCAATAGTAACTATTAGTTACTATTTACGTTCCAGCCTCACGAAAAGTTACTACGCTGACCGTTCCAACCTTCTCAAAATAGTAACTAATAGTAGCCTAACTATTTGCTTACCACGCTCGGGAGCGTAGTTAGCGTAGTAACTACGCATCTCTGTAACGTGATTGGTCGGATCACCCCGCGGCCTGATATGTGACCGAAAAATTCAAAAAGCGTTCCAGCATAGCGTAGTAACTACGGTAACTAGCGTAGTAACTACGGTAAGTAGGGTGGAACACGCTCCTTGTCTTGGATGGATAGAGTAACCGGAATCCGGCAGAAAAATTGAATTTGTGAATGACTTTTCTATTGTTTGCGGAGGAATTTTGAATTGTTTTCCCGTCAGGAAAAGCGCCGGGTTCTCCACGCCCGAAATCTACGCACCATGTGTGCCTTCAGTTTCCTATCCGTTTTGTGGACACTACCAGTACTGACTGGACAGAAAACGTAAGAAGTTACCGCAGCCTTGGATCGCATGCAACTAACATGCAACATCGCAACTGTTTTAACTTTCAGTGTTGGCAATTCTTCGTCTATGTTGCTGTAATTGCTGTATTTCAACTAATCCTGTTTGATCGCCCGATTAGATTAAAGGTAGAAGAAGTCGTCGAAAACAGTTAGGAAACTGTCAAAGACATGCGAAGTATTTGAAAAGACATTAACACAACAGACAACAGATATTTCTTGCCCATTGTTATAATTATTGTCTTTCAGATGTCAACGACACATTTGGCCTGGAATACGGTGACGACCTAAGATACGACGCTGGTCTAACCCTCACACGATCGTCGTCGGCTGAACAAGCGCTACTTCTGCGACCTTGGACGGAAAGCCCCCACAATGGCAAGTAGAAAGTCTTGTTTGGTGGATTAAGTAGCAAAAAAAAATATTGTTTGAACCATATCGAATCGGTTTAGCAATAAGTAGACAAGCTGAATTCATTGTTCGAACTTTTATTTGCTCTTGGAGCTCTCACATTTGCTACACTGTCAGAAGTTTCATAACAGATAACACAAGGATGCATAGTTTCAACAGACAACACTTGGGATGTAAGCTGTTCTGGTGTTTGAAAACGTCATGCATCTAATGTTTTTTGCATAACAAGCATTGCCAGGAAGAGCCTAAAAAGCATCCGCTGACTTTTTTGTTTGTCGTCAGGATACTGGAAAGTCAGCAGATGCCTTTATTGCATTAGGCTACTGTAGATGACATCGTGATCCCAGTCTCTAGGGCTGTTCAGTTTGGTTCGAACTGAAAAACTGTAAATGGTCCACGTAAGGGCGCAACAACACATGTTTATGGGATACTAGGACAAGAGATCTGCAAGACCCTTTCTACATCAGGAGGTCCATCAAATATTCCCCTTTGGGACCTCATCGAAACCATTGGTCTTAGCAATTGCAAACGTCAGTTGCTCTCGCCACCGCTGTATTGCCAATAGCAACTTCACAAAGCTACGATCAGTAATGCATTCAGTAATCCGCCATTTGGCATCGAGCTCCTCCCTGCCAAATTGGCTATTTATGTTGCATTTAGTTTAAAATAAACAGAACTTGAACTTGAACATTGAGATTTTCAGTAATTGGAACTGTGGTGATCCGCGAACTGCAGTCTTTTTTCTTGCCTTGTATTCTTTAGAAATCTTTCATATTCCACATTTTCCCAATATCTCCTTTGAGCAGACCTGGAGCTGTTTATTTTGCTCTTTTGCAGTCTCAGTTGGGAGACTAAGTCAACAGAGAAGCTAGGGAGAGGGTCAACGGAGCTACTCCTGCCTGTTTGAACATTGGCTCTTAGCTCTGAGTGAAACGAAAGACTGTTGTAAAAGTTGGCTAAAGCTTAGCAGGCGTATTCTCAGTGTTTGGCGTCATCAGGAACCAGTACGAAAAGAACTTCTATCTTCAGCCTGTGGGCCGTTCAGTATCTAGCAACTGCGCTCCGTAAATATGCCCCAACGACAGCCGATGGTCCGTCCGTCCGTCCGTGGCCGAATGGTTAACGCGCCGAACTCACGAGCGAAGGGTCGCTGGTTCGAGTCTCGGTTGTGCCGACCGTTTGGTTTAGGGCGAGGGTTAGTGGCGTTTCCCCGTCAGACAAGCCAAAAGTCCACCCAGCTTCGAATGGGTATCTAGGGAAAAGCACGGGAAAGCGTCGGATGGTTTGCCCCCAACCACGCATTGCACCCCGGCCGAGGGCGGAGTATCAGGAGATCGAAACCTGCGCTACGCGAACCTTTGCATGCGAAAGTTTTTTTTGTTTTTTTTTGCCGATGGTGTGTCTAGGCCATCTGTAGTGCATAAGGCTAATGTGCTGAGCATCAAAGAGACATGCGAATACTGATTTTTTTAGATTTCTATTTTTGGGATCCCAAAACGTAAGTGGAGGGATACCTATGACATCGCAAAAGTTGTCCGTCCGTCTGTCCGTCCGTCCGTCTGTCCGTCCGTCTGTAAGCACGATAACTCTCGAAGGGAATGAGATATTTTGATGAAACTTGGTGTGAGCATTCTTTGGGTCAAGAGTAAGGTCGAGTTCGTAGATGGGCCCTGTAGCTTTACATTTAGGGGTGGGGGAGGGGGTTTAAATTAAGGGGCAAGCAAAAATTTTTTAAACAGCTAATGTGATAGTCGATTATGGGGTACGAAGACACGCTGAACACGATTATGAAAACCATTTTCTCGCCGGACAAGTAGTTCGTCCGGAATCCGGCCAAAACCGGAAAGTTTGTTAAAAGTAGAAGTCTTATTTGAAGTTGATTAGATGTTCGATATAGGGGTAAGAAGGCATGCTGAACAAGAATATGAAAACCGTTTTCTCGCCGGACAAGTAGTTCGTCCGGAATCCGGCCAAAACCGGAAAGTTTGTTAGAAGTTAAAGTTTTATCTGAAGTTGATTAGATGTTTGATGTAGGGTAAGAAGGCATGCTGAACAAGAATACGAAAACCGTTTTATCGCCGGACAAGTAGTTCGCCCAGAATCCGGCCAAAACCGGAAAATTTGTTAAAAGTTAAATTTTTATTTCAAGTTGATTAGATGTTGGATATAGGGGTAAGGAGATTTTAGTTTGTCCCTTGAGCTTTAGTTTTTCGCCGGACAAGTAGTTCTTGAATTTCGGTAGAACCGCAAAATCCACAGAAGTAAGCTAGGATCGTTTCGATCGGCTTATAGAGGTAAACGCACATGCTGAATCCATATCTGAGCTTGGATTCTTAATGATTAGCTGTTTGGCCTGGCGAAGACTGGATCTGGCGAAGACAAAACCTAATTGTCTGGATCAAATATTGAATTTTTGGGATCCCATCGGAACCTTTGGTCTTGTTTTTATTGATTTTTACGGTGATAGCGGTTCGGGCCGAAAATTGCTTAGCGCTAAGACTGCGTTGCCATATGCACTGAAAAAAGTTTCTCCGAGTAGTGATTAAAGTTAACTGCAGTATTTGCTACTGGGATTAATCTTATCTCTACTGGGATAAGATTAATCCGAATTAGAGGTAATCTTATCTCACTAGAGACAAGATTAATCCCAGTAGTAAATACTGCAAGATTTTTTTTACAGTGTGGGAGAGACAAATTCTCTTCGGAAACAAATGCACAGAACTTAGCTCCGTTTCTTCTCTTTTTCAATTGCGAGTTTATGGCACTTAACCTTGAGCTGAAGTGCCATGTATCCATCATTGTGTGTGTCCGTATGCTCAGCGTTTGTTAGCTCACCAGGCACTTAACACATACGCTAGGACGATGACAATTGGCACGCATAGAAATGACCCAACCCGACGCTTGAGAAAACCTTATTTTTCCGGATCCAGTCATAATAATAATAATAATAATATCATTGCAAAAATAAGGCTTTTGCCTCTATAAATTTCTCGGGACACTACACACTAAATTGAATTTCAGCCAGGTGGTAGTCGACACCTGCTTTGAATTGGTTGATATTTTCGGCATTCACAACACTTTCTGGGAGATTGTTCCAGTAATCTACTATTCGGTTTCTAAAGCTCCATTTTCCAATGTCTTTTCGGAATTTCTTGCCACTCAGTTTAAAGTTCTGTCATCCAGGAGGAGGGGTGGGAGGAGGAACTCCCGATGTTGTGACACGCCTAAGTCGCTGGACGGCGAATCCAGTTTAAGGAAAGCTTGATTTGCTGTACAAGCAGATGAGTCATACATACATACCGTTTATATATCCAAATATCCAGCATCCCGGCTAAAGCAAAACATCAACTAGTCCAGGCGATAGCGAACACCTATCTCAGTTTAAGCAGGGACCCATAAATTTCCTGTAATGACTCGCCATTCAGGGGGCTTGTTAATAAGAGATTTCTTCGAGAAATACCCACGGGGATAAAATATTGCCTTGAGGGAGAAGTCTCTTTGGTCTCACGTCCAAGGAGGCCCGGGATTGGCTCTGTCTGAGCAAGAATGCCGATTCGACCCAAGTGGAATTTTTGGAAACTATATAGGTGAGGCTCGGGCAACATAGCAACATAGAACCATAGGAAATGACAAGCCCCCTGAATGGCGTGTCATTACAGGAAATTTATGGGTCCTTGGTTTAACTCAAAAGTTCCTATTTGGAGTAGAACTGATGTCGGTCGAAAAGGGGAGAGACACCTGTCTCTGAACTCATTAGATTAGATTAGATTATTTTATTGCTAAATTATTAAATTAAATTACATGATAGGCAACCGCCCATGAGAAGATATAAATGCACTGGCACTGGGCGGTTACCACAAACTACTTCAACTTAACTTAAACAATAACTTAATTTCATTTCAACACTAATTAATCACTAATTAATCATTGGTACTTTCCTTTCTGTAAAGTCTGTCCCCTGGTTCACACCGCTGCAATTTAGCGCAAAATTATGCGTCGTGCGACATACGACATAAATCGTGCTACAAGCAACGCAGAACTTAGCGTTTTGTCGCAGTGTCGGATGCGTTGAAAACATTCCAGCTGATACGAAATAACCCATGCGATTTCATTTGGGAAAGAAAAGATAAAACAAAGATTAGTTAATTTTCAAGACTAAAAGTTGCTCTACCTTGTTCGTCTGTAGTCCTAAGTTGGCTGAATGCAAAATATCTTCTGAAAAAACTTGTATTAACCTGTTTTGGACAAGATTTGACTGAAAATTTCCTAATAGTGTTTGATAGTGGGTGGTAGCAAGAACAGATGATCTGATAGAACCTCCGTCTTTGGTCCCGTGCAGCGACTATAGTTACCCCGATAAAACTGACCGGATTTAAAGGTACAAGCTGTGAGGTTTGAGTTGATACCCGTCTACTTCCCTCTTCGCCGTTGCGTCTACCAGATGAAAACCGTAGGATGCCTGCAGGGGTGGAGAACCCGGAGTTAGACGTGGCGTCATAATGGTAGACAACCAATCAGCTGTGAAGGAAGACTCGGACGGCGTTCATTTAAATTGTTCTACGGAGTTGTACTGCGCTATAGCCGTTAGTGGTAACGAATTATGATTTATGACGTTCAGCGGAGCTCCTCCTCCACTCGTTTGCATCGGGTAGGGTATCAGAATATATCATGTCGTTACAGACTGTAAGGAAAGTGTATCGATCCTAAGGAATGACGCGGCCAGTCCGTACTTAAGGGAATCGGACTTCACCCTTACACATCGGCGCAACCCGCACTTAAAGGAAACCGACTTATCTCCTTTATAAAAGGAACCACAAACTTTGTTTACCTACTTCGCTTAATTTCCCGTTTGACTTTAGGGATACTTCCGAAATTCAGTGTCTCCACGTGGACGGTTGTAGGCTATAGCCTACTTTCTTACAGACGACCGGTCTTGTTTGCGCTCATTTGAAGGTTGACCATTCTCCAGAACCTGGCTATGAAT
Organism: Branchinecta lindahli; assembly: GCA_023053555.1. Taxonomy (NCBI): domain Eukaryota; kingdom Metazoa; phylum Arthropoda; class Branchiopoda; order Anostraca; family Branchinectidae; genus Branchinecta; species Branchinecta lindahli. Next base: position 15,851,799 of record JAKZAO010000002.1, read on the forward strand.
GTACTCATTATGCTGATTGCCTTCTCAAAACGGCTGACTGGAGATGCTTTTCAGTGCTCTCCCATCTTTTGTAGAGGCGAAAGCCTTTTTGTTGCAATTATATTATTATATTATTATTATCTTAGCAATCAACTTGGCTCGACGTACTTGATGATTTGCCTCAGCACTTTCTATTTTGAATCTTTTCGCAGCTCCAGAAAGACTTGTCAGTCGTGTCCCATGTGCCCCCCCCCCCCCTATACAGCCTAGTTTCTTACAGACGATTGGTCTTGTTTGCGATCATTTCAAGGTTGACCATTCTCCGGAACCTGGCTATGAATGGACTCATTATGCAGATTACCTTCTCAAAACGGCTGAATGGAGATGCTTTTCAGTGCTCTCCTATCTTAGCAATCAACTTGGCTCAACATATTTGATGATTTGCCTCAGCATTTTCTGTTTTGATCTTTCGCAGCCACAGAAAGACTTGTCAGTCGTGTCCCAGTGACTAAAATAGTTGTACAATCCCCGCCCCCCGTCCCGCCCATTTGTACTTTTATGGCAGGTTGGAGTTATACACTATGTGGGATCAGGGAAAGGACGGGGCTTAACCGCTTACGGGCCAAGGCATGCCTCATATTCCAGTTCAGAGCCACCATGCGGTTTAGTTCCTATTAGCCCCCCAATGGTCATCATCAACGTTTAACGGAAGCTCTGCTAGGATGCGTGGACATATCCACACATTTGGCAGAAGTACGTTCGACGTTAAATATGACAACATCATGGACAACACCATGGCCGGGGTCGTTTTAAGAGCAGGCGTTCAGCAGATCAGTGCGGTTGTGTGAAGCAGAGCAATAGATCTTTTCCGTAATCCTATTATAGTCTGTTCTATATGAATGGTTACCGGCGGAAGGTGTGTATTATACTATTTACGGGCTACTTATACATAAGACACCACTGGGGACACCATAAATTGTCCGGGGAACGAGTCGGTAACACACAATAAAAGTCAAACACGTGAGACGCGGTCAGCTACGGACTTACATTTAGTTAGCCCTCCTAAACTTGTCGGTGAGATTTATGCGGTCACCCGTGTGATCAGACTACATTAAAACTGCCTCATTTTCAGGGGGTTCTTCTGCTCCTGCATCGCTGATGCCTTCCAGACGACCTTCGAGGAGCAACAGTGATTTCGAACCAACTTCTTCTCTCCCATCATCCCGTCGATCTTCGTTTGTTGGAGAACAAGAAGAGATATTTATCAATAGTAAGCCCCCTTTAACTCAGCTTAATCTAATTCATTTTCTCTTTTAGTCGCAACTAGATCCACTGTCGGATGCGATTTCCTCTTCCGTTCCGTATCTCGGGCGCATCACACGCATGCTTCCATCTGGAAATTTCGGTCCGATGTGAGCAGAAAACAATCTATAGGCTACTTTTACTGAGGCGGATTTTAAACGCAAGCGAAAGTTTCCATTCTTTATCCAGAATTGGCATAGTGACTCGAATTTTGCATGCTAGTTTTCGCACTGGAAATTTTATCGGAATGCATGTGCATCAGAATGCTCGTACATACTTTTATGAAGAAAAGATGTCTCGAACGGTTAAGGACCATGTCTCAAAATCCTTGGCAGATTTCGAGACTGACAGCCTGACAAAAGGTTGTCCGGATAGGCGTATCGTTAATTTCCTTTCCCTCGATTTATCCTGCATTGTTCGCAAGATCGTTTTTATATAGTCCATATAGGACGGATTCATTCTGAGGGGAACAGAATTTCAGTGCAGGCGCGCCGCCCACCTGCAAGAGAGCGGCAGTATATTTCGTAATTTCGTGTACCCAAATTTCATCTTTTCTTATTTTAAACGCAGGAAACTCCCATAATCCCCGTGGTCGCTTAAAAGGACCCCTCTTGGTTATTCTGCTTTTTATAATATATCTAGCTCCCATACAGAATTATAAGCTTCTAAAATCCCCACCTTTCTCCATTGTTTCGTTTTGTGCCTACGAGATTTTAGCGCTTTTTTGGCCTTGCCGAGTTTTGCCCGTCACACATCGAAACGTTTACCGGGATCATCAAGGTCTGCTGACAACTCTTTCATACATAAGGATCTGAAAAGCTTTTGTTTATTACTTATTTTATTTGCTTAGTTTTCGCACTTTGAACCACGGTGCGATCAGTTTTCAAATGTTTTGCGCCCAGCCGCCGCGTTGGAGAGCAGGAAGGACAAGAAAATCGTTAATTTCAGATGGAAAGTAGGGGAGGTCGGGGTTGAACCGTACGTTTTTCGTTTTCGGCTAATAATTCAATTTCTGTAGAATTCGAACAAATTTTGAAGATTGGCAATGAAAGATAATGAAACAAGGTATGTTCTGTAATTTTTTGAGAATTTAATTTCAACTGGTTTTGATGTCACGATTTTTTCTTTTTTTCAAAAAATCGTCCGGTTCAGCCCCACCGGTAGGGTTGGTTCGGACGGGTGGTGTCTTGAACCGGACATGTTAAGATGAGCTCTGATATGACCGAATAAGTGGTGCAACTAAGCGATAATCAAGTTTTCACTTATTGGAGAAGAGTTGGACCGTCCAAACATACCACTTAACCGAAAATTTTTGGAAATTCGAACTCAAAAGAAAGTGCTTGTTGAACTTGAATTTTTCCACTGGAAGCAATTAATTTAGAAAGCTTGGCTACAGCAGCTTTATCCTGCTTTCAGAACTCCGGAAAATGGTAAATATTTTGATCTGGACAGAGCGGGGTTGGACCGGACCTCTAGAATAACGTCCGGTTCAACCCCCCAGAACGTGTCCGGTTCAACCCCACAGAGACCATTTCTAAAAAAAAAATTCACCAAGAAAAAAGGGAAAGTAGTGGGAACCCCGCAATAGGCTAGTAAGATGAAGATACGAACCTACATTAGAATAAACTATCACCAACTCGCAAAACAAGAGCTGTAAGCTCATATGGCACTTGCATGTGTTGAGATGTTTTGTTTGATCAAAAGCATTTTTCGACTTTGTGGTTAAAATGCGCACTTTAAGGGAGCTAGATAAAAAGTATTTTATTTTTGAACTTGGGTGTAATGAAACGCGCTTTAAAGGCGCTAGAAATGCATCTGTATGCAAAACCCTTGAGGCAAAAACGATCACAGGTCTTTAGGGATCCTTGATGTATACCGTTTCGTCAAAAGTTTTTTTTCGCTTTTCATTTCAAATGCGCACTTTAAGGGTGACAGAAATAAATTTTTAAGCAAAACCCTTGTGGCACAAATGATCATGGGTTGAGATGTATTGTTTGAAATAAAGTACTTTTCGACCTGGCCGTTCAGATTCACACTTTAAGGGAGCTAGAACGTCATTTGCAAACAAAACCCTTGAGGCAAAAATGATAATGGGCTCATGGGATTCATGAAAATATGAATTTAGTTTAAAAGTATTTTTCCAAATTTGCAGTCAAGATTAGTACTTTAACGAATGGTCGGGTTTGGAAAGTGGTCATTTTTGAGTCAATCTTGTCAAATCTTTAATATTACAGCCAAGTTCCATCGTCCTAGATTATCTGGAAGTACCTTAAATCGTGATCACCGGAATCCCGGACCTCCCCCCCCCTCAAACTTCCCCACAGTCGCCGGAGCCAATCCGGATCCATAAGTGTTTATCCAGAGCATCTGTTTGTTATTCCCACAAAGTTCCATCCCGATCTCACCAGTCTAAGTCGGTCACGTATTTTCGCCCCCCCCCCCTCAATTGCTGTCGGATCTGTCCGGACATAAAAAAGATCAACAGAAACATGTCCTCTCTTCAATTACCAAATTTCACTCAAATCCGATCAGCCGTTTCAAAGTTACGCATGACTCGATATTCCGGATTCCCCCTCCCGTTACTCCCCCCACGGCTATCAGATCATGTAAATTTTTCTTTATAAGTCAGTTTGATCGGGTCCCTGATTCGCCTCCCAAGATTCGTCGTGAAAATCCCCAAAACCGCCATAACCGGAATTCCGGGAAACTCCCCTCCACCCCCCTAATGTCATGATCCATCCCAAATGTATAAACGATTTATCTGGAGCAGATGCTTGTTCTTCCCAGCAAGTTTCACTCCGATCCCTCCATTCTAACCGTTTCCCGATATTTCCGGTCACCCCCCCCCCAACTCCCCCATAGCTGTTTAATCCGGTCCGGACTTCAAATGGGACATCAGAAGTATGTCATTTATTCAGTTATTAAGTTTCATTCCAATCCGACCACCCGCTCGAAAGTTACACAGTACTCCAATTTTCCGGATTCCCCAGCCCTCCACCCCGCTAGTGGCCGGATCCAGTCCAAATGTATAAACGATTTATCTGGAGCAGATGCTTGTTCCTCCCAGCAAGTTTCACTCCGATCCCTCTATTCTAACCGTTTCTCGAAATTTCCGGTCTCCCCCCCAACTCCCCCATAGCTGTCGAATCCGGTCCGGACTTCAACCGGGACATCAGTAGTGTGCCATTTATTCAGTTATTAAGTTTCATTCCAATCCGATCACCCGTACGAAAGTTACACACTACTCCAATTTTCCGGATTCCCTAGCCCCCCCCCCCCCGGGGTGGTCGGATCCAGTCCAAATGTATAAACAATTTATCTGGAGCAGATGCTTGTTCTTCCCAGCAAGTTTCACTCCGATCCCTCTATTCTAACCGTTTCTCGAAATTTCCGGTCCCCCCCCCCCAACTCCCCCATAGCTGTCGAATCCGGTCCGGACTTCAAACGGGACATCAGAAGTATGCCATTTATTCAGTTATTAAGTTTCATTCCAATCCGATCACCCGTTCTAAAGTTACACACTACTCCAATTTTCCGGATTCCCCAGCCCTCCACTCCCCCCCGGGTGGTCGGATTGGGAAACTGAATGTTTCCAAGTTAGTCCGATGGGGTCCCTGATGCTCCTGCCAAGTTTCATCGTCCTAGCACATCTGGAAGTACTCCAACTCGAAAAAGTGTGACAAAACTCCTTAATTTTCAGAATTTCCCCGGCCTACCACTCCCCCCCAGATGGTCGGATCGGGAAACTGATTACTTCTAGGTTAGTTTGGTCGGGTCCCTGATTTTCCTGCCAAGTTTCATCGTCCTAGCACATCTGGCAGTACCCTAACTCGAACATGTGGGACAAAAAAATTCGGACAGACCGACCGACAGACCGACAGACCGACCGACAGACCGACAGACCGACCGACAGACGGAATTGCGATCGGTATATGGCACTTGAGCCAGAGGCTGCAAGTGCCATAAAAACCAATAATTTCTTCGCAAAATGAAAATGAAAATGAAATCGTAAGTCCGTTTTGTGCGATGAAAAAAACAAAGTCGCCTGGTTGGGAGTCGGTTCGCAACTGAGAGTTCAAATTTCGTCCCATGAGTCAGAACGTTGTTGCCAACCTCAGTTAATTATTTCACGATTTTAAAACTTTGGGTCTGCCCACAATTGAAACTGTCCGGTTCAACCCACGTACGGTTCAACCCCGACCTCCCCTAATGGTATTTTCGAAAATATTTTTTTCAGATCCATTTCATAGGGAAAATATTATTTCTAGTAAGGGTTGTGCTTTAAATAGCGTTTTCTATCTGTTGGACTGCTGCTAAAACGCTTCTGCCAAGAGCGTGTTCCCCCTACTTACCGTAGTTATTACGCATGACGTCACAGATTTTGGCGTCAGGGCTGGAACAAAATTTTATATTTTCGGTAAAATATCGTTCCGCGACCTAATCTGGCCAATCAGGTCCCAGAGATCGGGTCTAGGCTAAACACCCCCCGGCGAAAAAACCCCCGGCGAAAACCCCCCGCCAAAACCCCCCCGGCGAAACCCCCCCCCGTGACCAAACCCCCCCCGGCGAAAACCCCCCCGTGACCAAAACCCCCCCGGCGAACCCCCCCCCGTGACCAAAACCCCCCCGGCGAAAACCCCCCCGGTAACAAACCCCCCCCGGCGAAAACCCCCCGGTACCAAAAGCTCGATTCATTTACATTTAACACGAATCCAAAAAATTTCACTTGACTTCCCGTGATCTTGTTCTAATTCAAATGGAATTCTGGTACAACAAGACAGTGAAGCTTAGTCAGTTCTCAGTTGTACTTCCACTGGAATTAGTCCGCCCCTTGCGACGAGGACGCGCTCACTGGGAAAATTGTACGAGTTGCAGCAGTGAAAGTTGCAATTCATACCATTAAGGGGCATTTTTTTTTTTTTTTTTTTTTTTGGTTCCAAGGGAAAACATTTTTTTTACAAGTTTAACAACTAGGCTATTACTTCGGTCCAATTAAGGCTAGGTACAATAATAAGGCACTTTTTTCCGATTATAGTTATGTCTAGATTTTTTTTCAAGATTTTTTTTTTAATACTTTTTTTAAGATTTTTTTGTAAGATTATTTTCCCCGGGGGGTTCTGGTACCGGGGTGTTTTGGTACCCGTGGGGTTTTGGTATCGGGGGGGGGTTTGGTACCGGGGGGGTTTTAGCCGGGGGGGTTTTGGTACCGGGGGGTTTTCGCCGGGGGGGTTTTCGCCGGGGGGGTTTTGGTCACGGGGGGGTTTTAGCCGGGGGGGTTTTGGTACCGGGGGGGGTTTTGCCGGGGGGGTTTTGGCGGGGGGGGTTTTCGCCGGGGGGGTTTTAGCCGGAACCCCAGAGATCGTGGTTACCACGCTAACTACGCTCCCGAGCGTGGTAAGCAACTTGTTCGTGTTAGCTAATATTTCTAGAAGGTTGGAACGGTCAGCATAGTCAACTCAACTCTCTCCTCCTCAACTCAGTAACGTTAACATTTCCTATAAGGCTTGAATTACAGTTGAGTGGCAGTCATTGGATGATTTGAATGAATGAATGAAAGATTTTATGACGCACTGCCCAAGGGCGTAAGTGCAGTAAAAAAGGAGATGTGCTGATTTGGGTGTGCTTGTTCGACGAGGATGAGTCCTTGGTTGATTCTTTGTTTTCGCTTCAGCGCTTCTTATCGTTTTACTTCGTACTATCGTATATCGTACTATCGCCTTATCTACGTTTCGTTTGTGTCAGCTCTGGATCGCTTCTTTGCTTTTCTCTTCTCCAGTTACCGTGCCGACGCTCGCGTTAGAAGAACCATTTCAGTGGAAAGACAGCTAAAAGCGATTTTCCGCTGATTCCTGGGCTTATTCTTATTTTCTTGCTTCATTTTTCCACGCTTATGATGTTGTCTCTTGCCGCTATTTTCACTGGTTCTGTCCAGTGTTGCGTAAGGATAAGAGGCTTCTTTTAAAGATGGCCTTATGAATGAATGGATGGATGATTTTATCGCTCACTGCGCGAGGGTTAAGTGCGGAGTGTGGTGGAAGAGAAAAAGATCGAATAATTTCAAAATTTGTTTATCACAATTGAGAACTTAGATAATGGGCTGGTGAACCGGTAAACGGTCAATCGGAAGAGATGGTTTCGAGGACAGATTTTCCATTGTCAGTAACGGGTCCTCGATGGACAAACGGCGGACCAAATATAGGTTTCGTGTGCGGACTGAGTAAGTTAGGAAACGGAGGTGTTTGGAATAGGTGGAACTTATACAGTGTAGTTAGTTTTTGTATTTGGTATATAAGAGGCTTGCCGATCGGACATGCGGATATCCACTCTTTTCGTAACGTTGTGCTTAACAAGAGCAGCGAACTGGGACATGGGGAGGTCTCGCCCGCTCACTTTGTCGGACAGTATCACTTTTCCTTCATTTGAAGAATATTGCTTCTTGATTGTTTATCCGCAAATATCCGCCTTGTTTGTATATCCTTGGCCGGGATTTGATATTAGAATACTATTATTAATCCGGACGGATCCTCACATTTTGCCCTCTCTCCGTACGTATTTTCCTATTTATGGCTCTCTCCTGTTTTCTTGATTGCATATCCCCGGGCGCTTTTAGAAACTAACGAGGGGTCTGACACTCGTTCCCGAGGTGCAAACACTCAAGCTTTGGCTGTTGAGTGTCTACATACAAGTGTATGTCAAACAAGAACACACCAACATACACACAAACAAGGCCAAAGGTCTCGACGGGATCCCAAAAATTCAGTATTTGATCCACACGATTATGTCTTGTCTTCACCAGATCCAGTCTTCGCCAGACTCCTTGAACAGTTTTACTCTTGAGATTTAGAAACAGATTAAGGCCAAACAGCTAATCTTCTGAGAAAACGAAGTTCAGACATGGATTCAGCATGTGTGTTCACCCCTAGAAGTCACATCTGTTTTGAAGAAACCGATCGAAACGATCCTGCCTTACTTCTGCCAATGTTCCGGTTTCGGCGAAATTTCGGATCTACTTGTCCGGCGAAAAAATAATGCCCAAAAACGACTATCACCTTACCCCTATATCCAACATCTAATCAACTTTAGATAAAATCTAACTCGTAACAGTTTTCCTGTTTCAGCCGGATTCCGGACGAACTATATGTCCGGCTAAAAAATGGTTGTCATGCACGGATTCAACATTTCCGGTTTGGGCCGGATTCCAGGCGAACTGATTGTCCGGGTAGAAAATGATTTTCACATAAGTGTTCAGAATGCCTTGTTACCCCTAAATCGAACATCTAATCAACTTCAAATAAAGCTTTTACGATTAACAACCTTTTCCGGTTTTGGCCGGATTCCGGGCGAACTACTTGTCCGGCGAAAAAATTGTTTTCACATTCGTGTTCAGCGTGTCTTCCTACCCCTTAACCGACTTTCTTATTAGCTCCCCATTAGAACATTAGAACCGCCTCCCCACCCCTAAATGTAGGGTTACAGAGCCCATCTATGAACTCGACCTTCCCCTTGACCCAAAGGATCCTCCCACCAAGTTTCATCAAAATATCTCATTCCCTTCGAGTGTTATCGTGCTCACAGACGGACAACTTTTGCGATGTCATAGGTATCCCTCCACTTACGTTTTGGGATCCCAAAAATAATATGCGTGAGTGACACAGGTTTCATCTTCGGGAGTTTTCTGACGTTTCTTGATAATACTTTAGCTTCTGTAATCCCTTTAAATTAATGACTGTTGTTTTTATTTCTGATGGTGCAATGTAGAAAAAGAGAACACGATAGAAATGGGACCTCATTAAAGTACTAGGTTAATTACAACATAAGAGTTGCAGTTTAATTGCTACACTGTTAGAAGTCTTGTAACATTCAACACACGAATGCGCTCAAGGCTTCTGACAGTGTATATTCTGTAAAAAGTTTTTCCGAGTACCGTAAGGGTTAAAGTTAACTGCAGTATTTACTACTGGGATTAATCTGATCTCTACTGGGATAAGATTAATCCGAATTACAGAAAAGATTATCTCAGTAGAGACAAGATTATGCAGTTTTTTTTTTTTTTTTTTTTTTTACAGTGTAAGTTCAAGTTTCAAAGTCAGTCAAGTGATTTCATAAATTGTTACGACGCTTTGGAACTGCTTCGTTTGGGTCCTTTACTCCATTTTCTTAATGTAGCCAAGCCCCACGATTATTTGTTCACCATTTTGAGATTCAGCAAGAGAATTCCACTGTCATGATTTTTTGGGAGATCTTCTTCCACCCTAAAGGCGTATTCTCGCCGTTCCCCGAGGACTCCACTTGAGGAGTCCCCGCGTTTTTGTTTGTCCCGGGGACTCACTCCCCGTATTCTCGCGAGTCCCCACGGACGGGGAATGCTCCGAGTATCATCACCGTCATAAAAAAGCACTCCCTTTCAGATTCGGAGGGGAATCAATTTTTGCTGGTGTGGTTCAATGTAAAAATAATTAAAAACAATGAGAATAAACAAAACCGAAAACAAAGTGGATCCAGACTCATTTCGTCAACTGCATATTTTTTTTCGAACAAAATCCATTTTTAGAAGCATTCCCCGTGTTCTCGTTGTTTTCCGTCCGCGGAGTCCGCGTGGAGTGACTCCCTCTATTCTCTCCGTTCCCTTCGATTCCCCGAGGAGTCCTCGGGGAACGGCGAGATTACGCCTTAAATGGTTTCCCAGCGAACTGACGGATTTTGGTGGGCCGACTGTCTGAAAAAGAGCGCGGAATGACGGGTTGGCCAATTGACAGGTTCCCGCTTTTCACAATATAACTCGCGGTGACATCATAGAAATGATGTAATCCTTTTTTCTTTTTCTACTTTTTGGTTTTCGATCTTGTGCTTTAGCTTCATTATTGAAAGCTAAATAAATGAATCGGAATGAATATGAATGAATATATTTAATAAACAATTGGCCGCACAAAACACATAATGGTAACAATACACTTTACATCACTCAGTACTCATCTTATTTAAAGCACAACTCTTATTAGAAATGATCTTTTCCCTAGGAAATGGATCAGAATTTTTTTTTTTCGGAAATACCATTACTTTCCACCTGAAATTAGCGATTTTCTTGTTAGCGCTTGTCGACTATGTCCAGCCTTCCTGCTCTCCGACGCGGCGGCTGGGCGCAAAACATTTGAAAACTGAACGCGCCATGGTTAAAAAGTGGGAAAATTAAGCAAATAAAAGAAGTAATAACCAGAAGCTTCTCAGATCCTTATGTGTGAAAGAGTTGTCAGCGGACATTGAAGATCCCGCAAACGTTTCGTTGTGTGACGGGCAAAACTCGGCAAGGCCAAAAAAGCGCAAAAATTTCGTAGGCACAAAAAGAAGCAATGGGGAAAGGTGGGGATTTATATTATAAAAGGCAGAATAAGCAAGAGGGGTCCTTTAACTAATATACTCTTTAAAAATTGGCATATTTTAAGAATCTTAGCTTTATTTTTTGTTTCAAGAATATCGGGGAACTTGATAGCATACCCATTAAGAAAATATCTCCTGGGGTCTGAGAGTTGCTCGCATTCTACCAGAAAATGGCCCTCTTCCTCTGTATTTTTTCTTTCTCTTTACTGAATTGTCGTCCGTGCTATCAGGGACCCATAAATTTCCTGTAATGCCTCGCCATTCAGGGGGCTTGTCAATAAGAGATTTCTGATGCTATGAATGAATGAATGAATGAATGTTTTATTAGCCAATTGGCCGTACAAAACACATAATGGTAACAATTACAATACACTTTACATCACTCAATGATTATCTTATTTAACTAATACGCTCTTTAGAAATTGGCACATTTTAATTATCTTAGCTTTATTTTTTGTTTCGAGGACGTCAGGGAACTTGATAGTATACCCATTAAGAAAATGTCTCCTGGGGTCTGAGAGTTGCTCGCAATCTACCAGAAAATGTCCCGCTTCCTCTGTATTAAAGCACAGGGGGCATTGTCGCTTACTATTTGGAGACTTATTATCCCAATTATTCCGACCACGTACTGGCAGGCAGTTCGCTCGTAGCTGAAACCACAGGCGCAGGCTCTCCGCCGGTAGATATAACTTGAAGTAAAATTCCATTCCGAAAATCTGCTTAACTTCTTTGTAATACTTTAGTGTATCTGAATTTTGTGTCCGTTCGTACCAGGCCTGAACCTCTTGTTCCTCTATCACTCTTGTGAATTCACGGATGAATCCCGTCGGGTCTCCTTCCGGCCCTCTTCCTTCATTCCACATGTACGAAAGACCTGCATTGTCTAAAAGTTTTTTAACTTGAAGCGGCCATGAATTTCGCTTTTTTGTCGATAGTGATTCCAGGTAAGCTTGCTTAAGCAGTCTCTTCTCTGGTAAAGATATAACTTTGGTCCAGAACCTTATAATTTGGGTTAATCTGTGTTTCCTTAGAGAAAAAAGTCCCAGGTCCCCTTTTAATGCCTGGCTATGGGTCGTCTGGTGTAGGCCAATAAGTCTCTTGAAATACTGAAGCTGTATTGTCTCTAGTTGGGGGGCAGCTTCAAATCCCCATAGCTCTGCACCATAATGTATTATTGGCGTCACTTTCGACATGAAAATTTGTTTATGGATTTGTAGGTGCTTAATTCCTGATAGCGTCCCGTTTCGAAGTATTGCTCCTGTTACTCCTCTTCCCCTGTTTACCATCTCTTTTACATGGTTTTTCCATCCTCCTGTTTCTGGAAAAATTATCCCAAGATATTTAAAGCTGGGCTTTATGGACACTTGCTCCTGTCTATAATAAAATTATGTCTATAATATAATAAAATAATAAAATTTGACCAAACGGAAGATAGTTCGAGCAATACCCACGGTCCAATCACGTCCAAGGCAAAATTTGCGATTGGCTGCTGGCGCCTTGAGGGAGGAGTCTCTTTGGTGCGCACGTCCAATGAGGCAAACAAGAACGCCGATTCGGCCCAAGTGGGATTTTTGGAAAGTAGGCAAGGATCAGATAACATAGCAACATAGAAGTATAGGAAATGACAAGCCCCCTGTAAAGGAAATTTATGGGTCCCTGGTGCTATTCAGATTGATATAAAATTCCATTCATTTATTCAAACAGGAATTTCAAAGACCTCTGTATACCTAAGCACCGTTTTGCGTTTTCCTAAGGCCTTTCGCTTCTTTTGTTGTTCAGTGATATCTTGGATTTCCCGGTGCACCCGACTGATTGGAATCGATAATCCCTTCGAAAGTCATCGTCTACCTGTGGATTTGTCTTAGCACAGAATTCCAGAAAGCCGGAAGTTTTCAATCCGTGGAGATCGAAAATCGATGGAAAGGCTCGTGTTGGTGTTGAGGCGATCAAGCTGAAAGGAATGGCAGTTTGTTTTCATTTCCGACAAAAACTGATTTCCATCTTTTTGTTGACCAAACCAGGCTGTGGAAATCTGACGGGGCCTGGGATCTTCAAAAACAAGAGCTGAAAACTCTTATGGCACGTGGTTAGCATGTATTTCAGCTAAGGATCGCAGACGGGCCGGACATATAAATGGAACAACTAGGAAATGTGCTCTCGCCAACTACCCTGATCGAATTAGGTGAACGAACAATCCAGGAACCTCACTCCACTCCACCCCCACAGTGCCCGATCCGGCCCGGATTTTTAATTGGATGCGGAAGACTTTTGCCTGTCGTGCCCGTCCAAGTCCCTTCCCGATCCTTCCACTTTAAGCGAGTCAGAATATTTCCGGTACCCCCACCCCTGTCCAACTCCCTCAATTATCGCCGGACACACCGGACCTTTCAGCCTACGCGTATCACACGAATTTCCCCCTCCCCCTAAAGTGTTCAGTCGCAATTCGGACACATACATGTTACGTCTAGAGCAGTCGCTCCTACCACCCACGATTACCACCCAGATTACCCAGATTAATCTTATCTCAGTAGAGATAAGATTAATCCCAGTAGCCAATACTGCAGTTAACTTTAATCCTTACTCGAAAAAAAAACTTTTTACAGTGTAGCGAATAATTTTCGGATTTTAAAACTTGTGCGCCTCCGATGTTGGTTGCCCGCGAAGGAGTATCAAATACATTACATGGAAACTAGACGGTTATCAATTATTAACGCCCAGGCTCACTAGAAGAACCGAAGACGGAATATTTTTTAACATAATAGGGAAAGAAAAAATGTCGTTTCTCAACCCACCGCACATATTTTTCTATCCCCTGAGCGCAAAGATGAAAGTGGCATTTGCTGTTCCAGTCCCTCAGCTTCAAAGCTTCCCACACTGAAGAGAGGTCACTGGAGAACCTTCAATCCTATAATTGAGTTTCACCTGGAAAAGACCGCTCGTTTTTATCCAGCTTCCCTTTCCAAAATTCATTAACGAATCCTGAAGATAGCGTCTTTAGAGTGTTTATACTCCCCCCTCCAATAAAAAGACAAGTAGGAATTTTGACAAAAGCAGATGTGCATCGTGCAAGGAGTTTGGTAGTGTCGTCTATAAAAGTGTAATAAACATTGTATACAGTTATAAAATGCATGTGTATGTGTGGTAAAGCGAAGCACATACTCATGTACAATGTGTTTAGGATAAAAGTTTTAAAAGTTTAAAAAAATAAAGGAGTTTCCTGCTGATATTTCGGGAACCAATAATCCCGTGGAAGAATTGGCATCTTCAGCCGCGTGTGCATAAACAAGTGTAGGCTATAACTTATTTTTTGGTAATAAGTAAACTGAAACTTTAGTTAAGTGAATAAATGAACTTTACACACTTTTGTGGAAATCGCTTATGGCGCAGTAGACAAAGAAAAGACAATAAATCACTGAAATTTTGAAGGATCCGTTGTACCTTTAATGCCAATGCAACCTACTTCCGTAATCGTACTGATTAATTCTTAAACACGGAGGCCCAAATTTCATGTTACATTTTAAACCCGCTAACGACACCTCACTAATATTTGCACTTGTCACGACACACTATTTTCCATGCGCATTGTGCTCCCAACGAGTGTTCGCGTATAATGCTATTGATGCGTAAAACCGGATATCTGAATTTTGCCAGGTTTTTGCTAGAAGTCAGTGGGCCTGGGGAAAGGCTTAAACAGCCAAAGCATGTATAATTTCTTACAAGCCGAGTCTGGATTTACAGTTCGTATAGTTTTGACTATTGAAACGTAAACAATAGATGGTGCGAGGTGTATTGTAACTTCTGCGAACAGCGCAGTAAAAATAAATAAAGCAATGATAACAAATCACATCAGACTTAGGATAGCGATGCTCATTAGCAAGAACAAATAATCAGACAGAACTTCTATCTTTATTCCCATGCAGCGACTATGAATACTCCGACAAAACTGAGCGGACCTAAAGGTATTTACTCTAGCTTTGAGCTGATGTTGATACCCGTTTACTCATCTTCCGTCTTCGCCGTTGCTCATCGCAGATAAAATAGTGCAGGAGGCGTACTCAGGGGCGTCCCGAGGGGGGGTGTCGGGGGGGTGCTGCACCCCCCCCCCAGAAGGCTTGCGGAAAAAAATTCCGGTAAATTTTGACTGGAGCGGCGAAGCCGCGCCAGTTAAAATTTTTAAAATTCACCTGAACTTGGTTTTTAGTGAATCTACCGGATCATTGCTCGGGGAACCTACCGGAACTTTGCTCAGGGAATCTACCGAAATCTAACTGAAGGAATCTACCGGAACTTGTCTCAGGGAATTTACTGGAGGCTGGAGCAGGGGATTTACCGGTTTCGAACCACGGAATCTACTAGAATTTTTGAATCTACCGGATCATCGCTCAGGGAACGAAGGAATCTACCGGAACTTGTCTCAGGGAATTTACTGGAGGCTGAATCAGGAGATCTACCGGACCTTGACCCACGGAACCTACCGGAATTTTGCTCAGGGAATCTACCGAAATCTTGCACAAGGAGTCTACCGGAACTTGTCTAAGGGAATTTACTGGAGGCTGGATCAGGGAATCTACCGAAATTTGCTCCACGGAATCTACCAGAAGTTGGCTGCTTACCGGATAAGTGTAGACTCACAGCTTGCCAAGATGACCCTGGCACTCAACTTAGCAGAGTGACTCTTGCAGACAGACAACACAGCGTATCATTCATCGGGTGATTCCGGTAATCTCCTAAGCTTATGTAACTTTCAAGAATTAGGCAACCTAGTGAAATTTCCAGGATTCCCAACTACAAATACTGTTCCAGGAATAATATCACAGTACCGTCTACTCCAGTTTCGACAGCAGCTTTCTCGATTCCTTTCCGGTGATAAGCCGAGACGATATACGAGTTAGCCTTGTTCCGGCGTGATCTCGAAAATAGCCAGAAGAGCCTCGAAACAAACTAAAAGTTTGAAGATATATTCGAAGTCTTTCCTGAGTTGAACGATGTCTTACCACTAAAATGGAAAGCGTTCATGTCGGCTAAGACAATTCCTGTTACCTCATTAAAGGGGAAAGAAAGAGAGATTCTCCGCGTCTGGATGATTTTTTTTTGTCGTGCAAGCAGCGCACACTCCGAACGTTATTACCAGAGCGGTATATTCAAGTATCAGATTTGAAAATAAGCCACCTTTTCAGTTAAACTTTAACGAGCCTATTTTTTATTTTTTTTGTAACACGTAGCCGAAGTCAGAACCTCAAAACACAACAGTATTCTAGAGTTTCTGCAGAAATTCACTACGGAGAATTTCCGGGAAAAAACTCGAAAAATTCCGGTAAAACTTTGAAAAATTCCGGTAAATTTCTGGAGCTGCACCCCCCCCCTATCAGGAAGGTGTCGGGACGCCCCTGGGCGTACTCCGCGCGCTGACCCGCTCTGGAGTGCGTTCATAGAACCAATCAGCTTTGATTTCTACTTTTCCTCACCGGCGGCTTGACAGCGATTTAGCTATTTGTAGAGGTAACGAAACGTGATGTGGCGCGAAGCTACTAACCTCCGCCCATTCTTAGCGGACAGGGTATGGGGAAATACTCGACTCCCCATAGTCATATTACAGATGTAGGGAGACGGAGGTTCTGTAAGATTATTTGTTCTTGTCATTAGGTAATTCGATGTTGTTCTAGTTCACGCACATGTTGAATGGGACCACGTATGGAAATAGTGCTTATGTAAGAACATAGGAGCCCCGAGCACATTTCTGTGACTTATAGAATCGGTCAATCAAAGTACCTTACTCGTAAAATCCGCCAGAGGAGCAAAATTAGTCCCGTCTGCTTCATGTTAGTCCTTGACACTTGCCAGGGCTATGCTACTCGCACGTACATTTCAGAAATGAAAAAAACCTATATGACCTGCTTTCACATCGGATCGTACACTGTTAGAAGTTTCATAACATAACACAAGGATGCGCACTTTCAACATATAACACTTGGGATGTTATCTGGTTTATATGGGGGGGGGGAGGTATTTTGCAGATCTTATGCATTGAACGTTCTGCATAACGAGCATTGCCAGGAAGAGGCGAAAAACCGCCGTAAAAGCATCTGCTGATTTTTTCGATATCATGATGACAGACCAGAAATGACAAGTTTGTCTGCCCTGAGCTATTTTGAAAGAGCCCAGCCATGTAGTCCCGATTCTCGATACTAGACCATCCTGTGGTCGTACTTACACTGTCAGAAGTTTCATAACAGATAACACAAGGGTGCGTGGTTTCAACAGACAACACTTGGGATGTAATCTGTTGGGATTTTCGTAACGTAGTGCAAACGTAATCCAGGAAGATTCTAAAAAAAAGCCGGAATAGCATCATCCGACTTTTGTCGTCATGCTATCGGAAAAGTCAGCAGATGCTTTTTTGGTGGTTTTTTGGCTCTTCTTGTTCCTGGCAATGCTGTTATGCATAACATCTAATGCATGACGTTTCCAAAATCTCAACAGTTTACATCCTTGTGTTATCTGTTATGAAACTTCTGAGAATGTAGTTTGAAACTGGGGTTTTGAAACTAGACATTGCAAATGAGTGAGTGCTTTAGAATTAATTCATTCAGTGACAGTCGTGAAGCGTGTTGGACGAAGCTTCCTTCCCTGGTGTATTTCCAAGAACACAGTCCTACTGTCGCAGTCGGATGCGAATTTCCTTCTTCTGTCCGGAATTTTGACGCTATGTACCCCCCCCCCCCCCCCATAGTGACGCGACTTTTGCGTGCGTATACTCGGATGCGGTTTTGGCCGGATTCCGGATGAACTACTTGTTCGTGTTCAGCATGTCTTCTTACCCCTTCATCGACTATCTCATTAGATGTTTAAAAATATTTTGTTTGTCCCTTAATTTGAACCCCCACCCCTAAGTGTAGGGCTACAGAGCCCATCTACGAACTCGACCTTCCCCTTGACCCAAAGGATCCTCACACCAAGTTTCATCAAATATCTGGTTCCCTTCGAGAGTTATCGTGGTTACAAATCCACTTACGTTTTGGGATCGCAATAAGACGTTCAATTCTTCAGTTCTGCTTTAACTCAAGTTCTTTCCTTACAGATCAGCTCGATTACCTCCCGGATGTCTCAAGCCATCGACGCAGCAGTAGCTTCAGAGCCCCAGAGCGGAAAGGAAAGACAGGGATGCACACTTTGAGTACTGGTGGACAGCAACTGAACTTAGTGAGGTCACGCAGTTTGAAGGACCACTGAATGTTTGGCGGCTAGTGTGTGAGCTCACGAGTCGGTGGTGAAATGATCTGTGAATTTTTGGTCAGAACCAAACAAAGACAGCGACAGGTCAAAAAAACCGCGACATCCAAAACAGCGGAAGCGCGTATCGCAACAGGTAAAAACTGCGATCTTAAACAAATTTGGCTGGTAAATATCGATTTCTGGTAGGTCAAAAAACTCCAGAAACAAAACCGCGACATGCAAAAAAAAAAAAAAATAGCGATGCTTTACCCTTAGTCTGTCCCGGCATTGGCTAACAAGGTTTTGACTGTCGCTGTTTTTGCCCCATCACCTTTTTGCATGGCGCGGTTTTTGCTTTCGCGGTTTTGACCTTCGCTGTTTTAATATCGTGCGAGTTTCGACATGTAACCAGAAGTGGGACGAGCTTTGTGAAGTGGCTGGAATCCGGATTCAAGCGATCATTTTGACACAAAGAGCTGCTCCAGCTGCTGTGAAAGGTGTGATTGAAAGTGGTCGACTTTTTCCACGAAAAGTGAGATCGACATGGTCGGCAAGTACAACAAGGATTTTCAGAAAAAAAAAGGACAAGACATTTAGAAAGCGGAACTAAGTCGGGTCGATCATTTGAGTTGTTATCACGCAGTAGAGGTGTGCTTCTTCGGTGTGCATTTTAATTAATTAGCTGTGATCAGAGTCAATTATTGTTAAGCCAGTGTAGTACCTAAAATGGATCCTAAGAACATCTGCATGGGTGTTGTGGGTTTTTGTTTTAACGTTCAGCTAGAAACTGCATTGTTTGAAGTTACACAACCGTCCCAAGTAATAATATATATAAATGTCTATATTGAAAAACCCAAAGGCCATATACAGGATAAACTCGTACAGAAAACTACAACCTAAGAAATAGCACCTCTCAACTCGAGTGCTTTACGCACAAAATTACTGAAGGAAAGAATCACTTAGTAGTATATGTACCGACGAAGGCTAAATCGCTCCATTGGAAGGAAACTATCCCATGTCCAAATACGCTGAGATTGAAACTATCCTAAATTCAGATGCGGTCACTATTGAAACTATTCTGTGTCCGTGCAAAAATGGATTAGTGTGCTACCTTGTGGAAACATTGTGCTGAACTCGAACTTGCTGCTAGAATTAGCCCATCGACGCTAGGCGTCTTCCAAATCGCCTTTTCCGGTTTTACGATGAAACAATTTAAATGACTCATGAAAAGTAGCGGTTTTGGACACAGTGAGCGTGTTCCACCCTACGTACCGTGGTTACTACGCATGACGTTACGGATCCTGGCTTCATGGCGTAACACGTTTGTCTATTTGTGTCAAAATATCGTGCAGCGGGCTGATCGGGCCAATCACGTCATTCACGTCACAGAGATCGTAGTTACCGCGCTAACTTCGCTCCCGAGCGTGATAAGCAAATAGTTACTATTAGTTACTATTTTGAGAAGGTTGGAACGGTCAGCGTAGTAACTTTTCACGATGTTGGAACAAAACATAGCTACTAATAATTACTATTGTTAGGGGGTGGAACACGCTCAGGATAGTTTCAGCCGGAGCGGATTTGGAGATTGAATGGTTTCAATCGGAGTGTATTTGGGAAGATACGATAATTTCATTCTAATGAAGCGAAATATAGTATAAAATAACCAACTGATATAGATAGATGGAAACAAAGAAATAGTACTTCTCAACACAAATGCTTTATGCCAAAAAAATTACTAAAAGAACAATCAATCTTTCTGATGCAGTTCGTAGGATACCAAGAAGCATACCTCTGCTGTAAACCGGTCCAGCTGTACACTGTTCTCAGGAGTCATAACCCCGTTGGGTCATCTCATACCCCTATTCAAGTCTTTTCAACTCTGTTAAAGTGCCATTTGCCATTTTTCACACCCCGATTGTTTCCAAGCTCCACCACTTGAGCCTTTTAAACCTGTACTGTTATGAAAACCCTGCCCCAAATAACTGGCTAAGCATTAAAGTGCGAACACACGATCAGGATTTCCCGGCAGGATTCCGTGCACTTTCATCATCAAGTTGAAAGAGTTCAATTACGGAAGTGATTATGGTGCCGAAAATCCGGGCAGGAATTCCAGTCCGGGAGCTCCCGATCCTGATCGTTTGTTCGCGCTGTCACCTAGCTCACATCCACTAAATCTCACATCTTCTTCAGATTTCATTTCATTTCTACGGTTTCAGCGACTTTCAAATATCCTTCTCCTATAGAAATTATAACCATTTTCGTCTTTCCTTTTGTGAAGTTGGAAAATCCTTGAAAAGTATTTAACAATGACAGCCCCCTGTAATTAAACCATTCTTCTCATGTCCATGTCTATGTGGTTCATCGCTTTTTAGAAGCGAAATGGGACCAAGATGTCTGTCGACTATAAGAAGGTTCTAGTAAATGGGACTTGCCACGTCTCCGGGAAATTGGATATATAGACGAAGAAAAGAGAAAGTAAGGCTTAGTTTACAGTTTCCGAATTTCGCAGTCGCGCTCGAATATCTGCAGTGCCGTCCGGAAAGTCGCTTGCCGGTCTTTACCAGTAACATTGAGGTGATCCGGTTATTCGCATGGACTTTTGCTTTGGACCTCCTTAAAGGACACCTGAATGAAGAGTACCAAGTATCATCCCTATCTGTATGACTTCCGTTAACATTGCCTGCAGAAAACCCAATCCAAATACGAAATAGTGTTTCCAAGCTATGATTTTTGCTCAGTTTTGCATCTGTCCTTATTTCAGTACCGTACCGAACAATTTTAGAAATGAACAAATGTCTCCAATCAACCCTTCTTCTGGAATATTTTTTAACCAGCTAAGCCCAAACGTATATCTAGAAGAAATTCGAATACGATCCGGCCAGCGCTGTACAAGATTTGAATGAATTACGCTTTTTGTCTTGTAGTCTGCATGTGCAAACCTCCAGAAACGAACATCCCTATTTTGAAAACGTCACGCTTAGGAGAAGAATGCTCTCCGTGGCCATGTCTGTAAATGCATTCTCCATGGTGTGTTCAAGTATGGTTTCATTGTTCAGGTGTCCTTTAATGCATGCAAAAATGCATTAATACCTTCGATTTCGTGCTATTCGCAATTGTGTCAGAAGATTTCATAAGAAGTTACGAAGGACTCTTTGAAGTTTGAACGTTATTTAAACTTGAATAGTCTCACTTTGTGAGTCATATGTGGCGGCACAGTTCGAAGTTAACTAACGTTCAAAGAAGCATACCTCTACTGTAGATTTCGGCTCAACCTTGAAATAATTTTGCAATCTTAATGCTATTTAATTAGGCTAATAACGGATTATTTTTGTTATTAGAGTAGCTAAAAATAAATCTTGGACCCAGAGACTCCATTGCAATATTAAGATGAGCTCAGTGCTTCTGGTACAAACGGGCATCCAATTGTCCCAACGCGACTGTGAATTTCTGGGTCTGCTGCAAAGTTCGTATCCAGGGTTGAAAATTTGCCGGGCACCTACTGCAAGAGGGAAAGGAGAGTGATCAGCCCCTTGATATTAATCACTGTAGCTTGCTTCCATCTTTGGCATCTCGAGATTTTTCCATTGTTGTTTTCGTTGTTGTTCTATGAGTGAGATATCTTAAATTTATACGAGAGAACACGCTGTCTTAAAAGGGTCGCCATAGCTCTTATCTTCTATATTGGCATTTTAACTGAGTGAGACAATCCTACATTTGTACGAGAGGATACTTTCGCAATTCTATTGTATGTTATGTTAAACATATCGCTTGCGGTTAAACATAGTGTCGGATTTGAAGAATTTAGCCTACGGCAAAGTATTTGTTGTTTCTTTTCTTGTTGGCCTGCTTCATGGATTCCATTTCCTAATTATTAAACGTTTCGATTGTCACGATGTTTAAAACTATACGCCGTCGGCGTCGGTAAAATTCGAGAAAGAAGGTAGGAAACCACACATCGATAAAGTTGGGTCTTCACCTTCCGGAATCTCGGCTCCCAGATTTTCCGAGCTTTTTTTTTATTTCTTCTGCGATACCTAAAAATTCCGGAAATCTGGGAGTTCAAAAGCCCCTTTTTTCCGGATTGTTTTGATATACTTTCGGATCGGTTCATACTCCAGATGCAATTTACAGAAGACGTCGAAGAACAATCTGGAAGCCCAGATTCCGGAAGTTCCAGGAGGTGAAGACCCGACCTAACAAAGATCAAACGATCACACGAACAAAAGCTCATGTGATGTGTACCCGTTGCATAGAAAACTTCCCCTGGAATAGAGCCCACGAAAGCGTCAGGAATATCGCCCTCTAGTGCATGAGTCCGAAATGTCATCGGACACATATGATTAAAGCCAGACTTGACCTTCCAGAATTTTCTTCCGGATTCTAGACAGCCGGTTTCGTCAAGATGGATCTGGAAGGGGAAGCAAGGCCAAAGCGTGTGGAAGTCCGGGGTGTTGGACACCCCAGATTCCGGATGTCTGGAAGGTGCCATAGAGGAAATACATTCGAGAGACACGACAAATACGCAATTGAATGGGGTATAAGAGAAAGGTAATGTGATTGACAGTCGTGACTTGGAGGCAAAATATATTTGAATGGAACATTTAGAAAATGTCGAAGAATGGCAAAATTAGCTGCCATCATCATCATAAGAATCTAGAAGGTATGGCTTGGCTGTGCGGAAGCGCTGGATATTTGGAATTTTAAGCCTTTCTTTTATCTCATTACGTCAGTGTGTTTTATTTTCTACGAGTCAGGTACATCTCAGAACGCGGTACCTCAGGACAACTTCTTCGTTGTTCACAGAAATGTTCTAAATCTCCAAGTGGGAAGCGCCTTACGGTGCATTTAAAATTTTACAATTCTTTCGTCCATTTCTGCTTCTAGTTTTTTTTTTAGCACCAAAACGAGCTTATCGATCTAAAATCCACCATTAAAGAATAAAACCCATCTAACTGGCCTGATAAGAGAATTAGTGGACACAGGAGTCTTGAATGCTACTTCAGCTTAGAGCTTAGCAACCGTAAGGGTTTTTCGTTTTGTTTGGAGTCGGTAGATGACGCGAGATGTTCAACGTCGAAATTCCGCTTTGGTTGGACATTTTGTCCAATAGCCGTATTGCCCAGAACGGGTACACTGTCAGCAGGTAGACAACACTTTTTTTTATGCACAACGGAGCGCGGCTAAAACAACGTTTTTTTTAGGAGTTTTTGTATGGCAAAAACGTTGAACCATGAAAAACGTTTACTGCGCCAAAAGTGTTGCGCCAAAAGTGTTGCGCCAAAAGTGTTGTGTCCAAGAAAACGTTTTGTCAAGTTTTACCGTTGTGCATACAAAAACGTTGTGTTACTTTATAGCGTTGTTGAAAAAAAAACGTTTGTTTAGCCGCGCTCCGTCGTGCATAAAAAAGCGTCACACCCAAAAACGTTGTACGATGAAAAACATTGGAATCGAATATCGTTACACCCAAAAACGTTGTACGATGAAAAACATTGTACCGGTAATCGAATATAGTGTTGCTACATACCTTTTCGAGCAAACGTATAATAATCAAACAATTATTAAAGCAAATGGACACAAATGCAGATTATGCACACGATGTTACAATAGAGGTATGCTTATGTCAACAGTTATACTTTAATGTGAACACTGCAGTTTTGCGGGCTTATATGAAGATCCAAAGTACCTTAGTTAGCTCTACCTCTATAGCAATAACATAAAATACTACAATTATAATGAAAAAAATCGACGTTCAAATTTGTTCGAGTTATATAAACGAACAAACAAGGGGACTAAACTCTGTGCATACCTTGCTCGCAAAGCTACAATCGGCACTAAACGAGGCACAGGCTCGGCAGCTTGACGAGGAAAAGGCATTCGGAAGGGGGAAATATCAGGGGGGGGGATATCGCGGTGAAATGGGTTTTATATTATAGATGTAATGAACTTCATACGAAGTTGAAGTTGGCGGCATGAAAGGGTATATATTTAAATTTCTTTAGGAGCTGAATGTATGGGACTTTCGGAGCTTATATGTCTACACAAATGACGGTCTTCTTTCAATCATTTTCATTGGTTTTATACAGCGCACGCACATTCCCTTTTATTCACAAATAATTATGGGACCGTAGGGCCAGGGAAATGTCAATCTGTTAAGGTACTTAATACACTGGTTTCATCGTCCCAGCCCATATTGAAGTCGCCTTATACTCTTACTGCCAAGAGATCCCTCCCCACTCCAATCCCCTATAGTGTCCGGATCTGGGCCTGGCGTGTGAATTGAACATCTAGGACGTGTACTCTTGCTTTACCAAGTAGCGTACCATCCTTCCCGATCCCTCCCAAGTAAATGTTCCTTCAGCCTGATATTCCACTCGAAGCCTGCCACAAGATATTCGTTGCCCCCCCCCCCCCCCCCCAACATCCACCGCAGTAGTTTGATCCGGTCCGGACTATAAATCAAATATCTCTGACAAATGATCTTGCCAGTTATTAATTTTCATTCATCCGATCATTTGTTCCTTTGTTCGAAAGTTATGTATGCCTGAACATTCCAGATTCCCCCCCAAATTCCAAGATGGTCGGTCATCTACAAGTACCCTAACTTGTGATGACCAGACTGATGGACAAAAATTGTCATATGGTACCTAAGCTGAAGGGAAACTTAAGTTCAAAGCGAAGTTGACTATTCAACTCTTTCGTATGTTGTGTAGAGTTATATTGTGTAAGTGGACTTTGTTCTTTGCTGAAAATGGTTACCGAAAGTGCTGCTGACATTCGAATTATATTATCCCTTGCATAAGGTCTTAGAGGGATAATTAGCTGATCTACAAAACCCCGGAATTTCATTTTGTTTTCTTATGTAGCTGTAGGGAGCAAGTGCCATTAAAACTGTTATTGCTTTTTTGTAAATTTCAGTTTCGAAGATTGTTAACTATTTTGTAATGATGGTCGGAGAGCATCGTTGGGAAAAGTTAACAATCGTAGAATCGGGAAAAGTTAATGATTGTTAAAGTTGCAGTTAGCTCCGCCCCGAAATAAAGTTGAACATTTGTTAACAATTGTTAAGTTTCTGGAATGTAACCTCTGTAAATGATTAATCCAGGGCATCTCTTTGTTCTTCCCACAAAGTTCCATCCCGATTTCTCCAGCCTAAGCCGGTCATATATTTTCCATCCCACCCCCAATTGTTGTCGGATCCAATCCAGACATGAAAAAGATCACCAGAGACATGTCCTCTGTTCAATTAATAAATTTGACACAAATCCGATCACCGTTCCAAAGTTGCGCACAACTCAGTATCCCGGATTCCCTTTCCCTCCACTCCCCCCATGACCATCACCAGAATTCCGGGAAACTCCTCTAACCCCCCAAGTGTCTGGATCCAGTCTAGTTGTGTATACAATTCATCTGAAGCAGATGCTTGTTCTTCCCAGCAAGTTTCACATCCATCCCTCCATTCCAACCGTTTCTCGAGATTTCCGTCCTTCCCCCCCAAACTCCCCCATAGCTGTCGATTCTGGTCCGGACTTAAAATGAGATATCAGAGATATGTCATTCAGGGGCGTCGCTAGCCAAAACTCGAGGGGGGGTGGCTGGGCGCCTGCCGGCGCCCTGCCGCCCGTTTCAGCTCAGGGACGGTCTGAACGGCTTGGGCATGGAAGGTGACTACCTCAAAATATACGACTTGGCTCATTCGTAACAAGAGGAATTCGTTTTCGTAAAAGCTCAACCCACAGCCCGCTAATACCAGACAGAATGACGAATGCATATCAGACAGAATGAAAATGAGCGGCGCAGGCGAAATTTTTGGAGTAGCCTATGACTTTTGTCGGGTTAAACACTACTTCCCCCCAACAAAATTTTGCTTTTAATATGGCCCAAGCCGCGAAATTCCAAGCAAACCCGAATGAGATAAGGAAAAAAAATGCGCCGCAGGCAAATTTTTTTGCAGTCGGTAGGGTTAGAATGTTTTTTAGAATCCCAAATGAAAGTAAGGGCCATTTAGCATGGATCTGCCCGTCTGTCTTTGTTCACGACAAATCCAGAAAAAGTGACACATTTAGCTGGAAGTTGGTTATGTGACCCTTTCTGACCCTTTCCGAAAAAGAAGCACTGATCATCTGGAAAAAACAACTTGAAACAGAGCAGACATGTTCTCAATTTACAGTTAAAAAACAAAATAAAAAGTCAAATGACGCGTTGTAATAATCAGGCCTGTTATTACATCTTCCTTCATTGCTGACTCACAAAGCCGGTTTATTGCTGTGTAACGCACTGGAGGAAAATTCTTTTCACCAAATTATTTTCTGTTAAAAGACAAAGCACCTTTACATGAAACTAACAAATTCTTGAAAATATACGCAAAGGCAAAATCAGCCTGAATTTTGTTGAATCGAGAGATGTTGATACATAACACATCGTATCGGTTTAGTAAAGTCTTGGTAATCCTGAACTACCCTTACTGACTTTTCCCGAGTGCACTGCCAGCGCACAGTTTAGCTGAATTTGTATGGTTGGGCGCTCTGCGAGTGCCCAGACGAGCTCAAAGTTTTTGGTTGGGCGCTCTGCGAGCGCCCGTTTTAGCTTTTTTCTTTATTCGAGGGGGGGTGGTACCACCCCCCCATAGCGACGCCCCTGATGTCATTTATTCAGTTATTAAGTTTCATTCCAATCTGATTACCCGTTCCAAAGTTACGCATGACTCAATTTTCTGGATTCCCCCGCCCTCCACTCCCCCTAGATGGTGGGATCGGGAAACTGATTATGGTCCCTGATACGCCTGCCAAGTTTCATTGTCCTAGCACATCTGGAAGTACCCTAACTCGCGATCACTGGGCCGACCGACAAGACAGACCCAGGATAGACCGGCTAACTGATGGAAAAGTGATCGGTATACGGCACTTGAGCGAAGCTGCAAGTGCCATAACAAGGGAAAGTCTGAATTACTTGTCTCTTAGCTCACTGGAATTTTTAATCTTGATACATCATTCTTGTTTGACTTTTTTTTTGGGGGGGAGAGGTTTAAAAGTTAAATCAAACCAGGTCGAAAATTAGATGTACAACCCCAAAAACATTTAAATCCGGGTTCTCCTAAATTTACTAGATGATAACCGAATTTGAAAATTTCTGTTTTACTTCTCTTCTGTACTTCTTGTCGACACTATTATCTTAGTGCAGCCTAGCCCTAGTGGTAGCCTAGCACTAGCACTAATATCCTTTGCTGGATTCGGTTTATTTAATATAGTGTATGTAAAAATAAAACGAACTTGAACTTGGAACTAACATTTAATATCGAGAAATCGTAGATTCACATATATTGTACCGTCTACGAGCTTTCCATTCCAGCAAGACTTTCCTGCATACTAAAACATAGGATCGATCAGTTTTCTCCATTATGAATTACCATATCACCAGTCACAACCACGCCCGATTCGAAATTTGAAATTGCCCGCGCTGCTAAAGCTAAACTGCCATATAGCTATGGCAGATAAAATCAAACCTCTTGAAATGATAGGGGATATGACCTAGCAAAACAGAACCAGAGGAGAACAAAAACCACGAGAAAGGATAGGCGAAGGGATCACCTTGTAGCAAACTTTAGGCGTTGCCAAGTAACTCCTTGAAGAGGATCCGGCAACCACAAATGAAACCTTATTGCATTACTGGATCCATGATCTGTAACGATCACGTACGAGAAAAGACGAGAACGCCGGAAATTACGCATGAATGCATCTGAACGCATCTAAACTTTCGTCAAACCTTGTTATATAAAAGGCGATGGGCCTAGAACTAACAGAACCTTTTTTCTTTTAAAACGGGCTTAGCAACATATGTAATTGTAAAAATACTGTAGGAATAAAAAGTTTGGTACCGGAAAAAATGGTGTGCTTCCGTTGTCCCTCTGCTTTCAACAGCTCTTTGTACTTTTTTTCTTTTGCAATTCATTTTCTTTTGCACTTCTTTTCTTTGCTTTAATTTTCTTTGCAGTGTGTACAATACTTGTCACATACACGAGTCAGCATGTCCAAACCTGCTTTTTGAGTAGCCAAAACAAAATAAAAATTGGTAAAAGGGCTGGAATGCGGTGGTCAAGTACAAAACATCAAATCAGCGATTGGACTAACTACTTTGCCCACTTTTAATCACGTTCTGTTTAGAAGTCGCAGTCGGATACGAGTTAACAATAAATTTGTCTTCTTCTCGAAAAAAAGTCACTTCTTTAAAGAAAACGGTGTGAATGGAGGAAACACATTTTTTTTTTAAATAGCTTATTTAAAAAATGTCACACGTCTTTGTTTGAAAAAATGTTACAGTTGTAAAAAAATGTTGTTCTTAAAGGGAAAACGTCTCGGAAAAACGTTAATGTAACAAAAAGTGTTGTAGCCAGGAGATGCAACAAAAATCAGCCTATCATGCTAAACACTTCAATAAAAAAATGTCACACGTTTTTGTTTGAAAAAATGTTACAGTTTTAAAAAACGTTGTTCTCTAAGCAAAAACGTCTCGGAAAAATGTTAATGCAACAAAAAGCGTTGTTTTTGAAGGGAAAACGTCTCGGATAAACGTTAATGCAAGAAAAAGTGTTGTAGCCAGGAGATCAAGATCATGACGGGAGTTCACTATACTAAGAAAACAACCGAGAATCTCCCTGTCTACGGGTTCCAAAGCATTCTGTTATTTCAAAGCTTGAAAAAAGCTAAGAAAAAAAAAGAAAAAAACTGAGACACTTTCGTAAAAAAACGTCACAAAAAGTCGCAAGAAAAAAGTTCGAATAACCATGTTGAAAGGTAACAGCGTTATTAGATACTTGCTTCTGTACTCGCACCCTAAGTTTCAACTGAATCTGACAGGATAGACGAGACTTATTAACAAAAAGAGACGTTTTTGTTACCGAAAAAACGTCTCAACCGTAAAAATATGTTGTCTACCTGCTGACAGTGTATTGACCCGTAGTCCAGAACAGCTACATTCTTGCCTCTGTGCGGGGTCGTAAATAGTGTTGTTGGGGTACGGGGAGGTATAACGAGAGCGGGGAAGGTTATTACACCACCAAAGCTCTATCAGTATTCGTGAAGCTATGTCTTCGTTATGAGATATTTAATTTCCTCCCAATCAAATAAATATTGATAAATTACATACTGTGCTCACATATTATATATCATTCAGGACTATGTAGTCATCGCCTTTGAAATGTTCTGGGCCATGAACCATTTCATGAGCTTCGTCAGAAATAGGACTTCCGTTTTCGTCTACGGAGAAAAAGTCCTGAGACTTGTGGGAGGGGTGAAGGAGGTGAGTTCCGCTTTCGTCAAGGGCGTTGTTCAGTGTGTCGAAGTCATCGTGAAGAGACTCGGCACGGCGGGTGAGTGAAGCAGACTGAAAGTAAAAGGTATGCGTTATTTATAATGCAATTTTTTTCCGAGATTTTCACGTTTCGCTGGAACGTAGTCAATCGACAGATGCGATGCTGAAACGAGGGAACATGACCATCCGTTCCCTTAAGCTACTTTCTCATTTTGGTGTTCTAAGTGAACAACTCCTTAAATTTTATTTTTCGTTTATCCGTCCTACTTTAGACTTTTAGAGTACTGTTGCCCTGTTTGGCATTCTGGGCTTACACGCGACCAGTCCGACTCGCTTGAGGGAATCCAATATAGAGCGCTACTTGTTGCATCTAAGTCTACTAAGTCCCTTATATCAACCTTTTAAAAACTTTCAATCTTATTACATTAGCGAGTCTTCGTGAAAAATTATCGGTAAATTTTGGTCTAAAAACTCTTAAACACCCAATCCTCCGTAAAATCCTCCAAAGCCAAGACCTCCAAGACTAGTTGCGAACCCAATTCCAAAACTGCAACCTGTCCAATGCACCCACGTAAGATACAGTAACAGCTTTGTTCCGGCATTTGTTAAACTTTTTAACGCTTCATCCACCATTTAAGCACATGTTTGACCGTTTGGTATAGTGTAATTATTTATATTTTTTTTGTCTGAGGTTTTGACGCAAACTGAAATAGCAGTTGACTCGGCAGTTACGTTTGTTTTTTTATATTTATATTGATGTGTATTTATATGTTGACGTTGGAATCAGTTAGTCGGCACACGCCGTGAGTAAGATTCTTAATGAATAAACGATTGATTTGATTTGAATCGAGCAGAAAATCGACTGATATGTTTACTGCTGGAACGGCTGCGGATTGGATTGCTACGAGTAAAGCTAATTGCCGACTATTTCTTTTCCTCTTTGGGTTAAGGACCAATGATATTCAATCAATGTTTCAGTCAATCTTTCTTGTTCAAAAAACCTTTCGTAAAACAACATATTTGTCCTCTCGTCTGGCATAATATGCGTCAATAATTAGGTAACAAATTGCGAGATGTATCATTTTTTATATAGTCAACTTATCAGGTGGTCCAAAATGCTTGATCACAAAGCAGAAACCGGGTAATACTTTGTCGACAAGGGTTCGACCAAAAGTAAGAAGTAAGTCTATTTTTATTTACTTTTATTAGAACTGCGAACAAACGATCAGGATTTCCCGGAAGGATTCCCTGCACTTTCGTCATCAAGATGAAAGAATTCAATTACGGAAGTGATGATGGTGCCGAAAATCCGGGCAGGAATTCCAGTCCGGGAGCTCCCGATCCTGATCGTGTGTTCGCACTGTAATTTATTTTAGTTTAAAGGTGAGTCTTCACCTTCCGGAATCTGGGTTCCCAGATTTTCCGAGATTTTTTTTTGAATTTCTTCTGCGATACTTACAAATTCCGGAAATCTGGAAGTTCAAAAGCCCCTTTTTTCCGGATTAATTTGATATACTTTCGGACCGGTTCATATTCCAGATGCAATTTACAGAAGACGTCAAAGAATAATCTGGAAGCCCAGATTCCGGAAGTTCCGGGAGGTGAAGACCGGACTTAACCCTACGCTGGCATTCCGCTATCCTAGGACCGAGAGGCAAGAAATCGTTCTACTGCGGGAAAATCTGATGGGAGGCGACTTCTTCCGTCACCTCCCGTCACATACGCTACTGAACTCCCCGTTCGTGAAGCTCGATGATTTAGTGGCTCGTTGCGCTGACCCTTAAGGTGCGTGAACAGATTTTCGCAGTCTGATGCGAATTTCCTTCTTCTCTCCAAAATTTGACGCATAGCATCCAGATTTCCCCATAAGGCGTATTCTCGCCGTTCCCAGAGGACTCCACTTGAGGAGTCCCCGCGTTTTTGTTGTCCAGTGGACTCACTCCCCGTATTCTCGCGAGTCCCCATGGACGGGGAATGCTCCGACTATCATCACCATCATCGATAGGACTCCCTTTCAGATTCGGAGGGGAATCAATTTTTGCTGGTGGTGCAATGTAAAATTATTTAAGAAATCAGAATAAACAAAACCACAAATAAAGTGGATCTAGATTAATTTCGTCAACTGCAAATTTTTTTTCGAACAAAATCCATTTCGGAAGCATTCCCCGTGTTCTCGCTGTTTTCCGTACACGGAGTCCGCGTGGAGTGACTCCCTCTATTCTCGCCGTTCCCTTCGATTCCCCGAGGAGCCTATAGTGAACCGAATTTCGCAAGCGTATTTTTGGATGCGAAACCTTATCGGACTGTGTGAGCATAAGCTATAGATTTATACAGCATAATTTAACCCGCTCTGTTGTCGAATTTATATAACAAGAACTACTGGCGTATATTCTACATCGTTTTGGGTGGGCTACCGCAATCGCATTTCAAGAGGAACGATAGGCAACAGACCATTTTCTCCCTGTTTAAAAAAAAAATCTCAGGGCAGACCCCCCCCCCCCTACATACGATGCACTGCTGACCTGACCCACTCGGCGTGGGTGGTCAGTAGGTGGTTAATAGCGCTTACCTTGGAAACGCAGAGACGCTGAACGCAGAAGTAATCTTCTTCTCCGTCGTTGTGACACCACGTACCATCCGGAAACGACGCTGATATACCCTTATCGTTCAGTTCTAGTCGAGGAGTGTACCACAGACCATTGTCTTGGCGAGTGCAGAAAATAGAGCAGGCTTGCCACGGGCGATCTAAAAGAAGGGATTCTGGATTCCAAACTAAACTGAGATAAACCTAAAACTTGGTAGATTTGTCTTTCCGCCTGGCTGAGATAATGATAATCCCGAACGGAATGAGATACTCTCACGGAAGTTCCTTTCCTTCCCTTCAGGAATGCGGTCGGCTTCGTCGATGGGCTTTGAAGGATAGGGTTTGGCTTAGAAATGGAGGCCGACACTGTCTTGTTTGAACTGAATGGATTCACAGATACATGAGATTCAGGAATGGCCTTTGTTGACACTTCAGATGGGTAATTTTAGAGCAAAAATATTGCCCATTGGAGATGATGCAAATGGTGTACATGGGCGAAACAGACACAACGAATCAAGAACTTGTTTTTCGCCCAGAACTGATCACTGTCGAGAACCCGGCAAAACATTTTCAAAGCAAAGAAAATAGCCCTAAGGAATTGACTTAAGGATGGGCATGGGGTAAAAGAACAAACAGACTGAAGTGACCTGACTATTCTTCAGCTTTCCGGTACACAGTAAGCGATAATGAGACGAGAGGACTCGCTACGCTCGTCTGACATTTTGAATCAAAATAATATTTATCTACTGAAATGACCCCGGACCCTTTTCTGCGCAGGATCCAGGGTCCAGTTTTCGGATTGACCAGGAGAAACTTTTAATGTTTCACATTTCCATACTTGTATGTGTCCACACTCGCATCCCTTAACATGATTACAAGTATGGGGTTACCTTGGATGTGAGGCTGCTGGGACCCAGGTCCATCCCGGTTTATCAGACTCGAGTCCTGGGCGAACTCTTTACATTTCTCAGTAGCGAACTGGCTAGCTGGCATTCGGATTGTACAGTGCTGGAATAAAACATAAAGATTTAGCAAAAAACTGACACGTAAAAGTCAAGGGATATGTTGAACTGGATACCATTTATGTCGCAATATTCTGAGGACATTTTCTCCTTTATAATTCTTTTCTAACTCAAAAAAAATTACACACGTGTTCCACCCGCGTATTCTTTGAGGTTCTGCTCGCTTCAGTCGGGTGAATTTTCCCTGTTTAAATATTAACAATTTTACCGATTTTTTTTTGTTATCTTCTAATGTTTGGTTGCTCGTCTATGTTGTTCGTTTTCCTTTTTATACTCTTCTAGTATAGACTATAGCCTACTTCAAGGGATAATAACAGTAATGCAAAAGATGAGATAATAAAATCCATAATTGGTATTCCGGTCCAGTTGACGTGAGGTTTCTGGACCCTCGGAAGCCGAAAGACCCAAAAAGAATCGTTAGAATGGACAGAAAATAACTTCACGAAGTTCGAAGTTACGGACGGCCGGTCTGGCTTTCTAGAGGAAGAATGAATTTTGTTAGGTTGGGTTGGATTGAATCAATACCGTGCGTCGTGGTTACCGGAGTGCCCGGGTGTCGCTACCGGACCGGAAATCCGTAGCCGTGTCGAGGCAACTGGATGCTGCACCGGTCAAACAAGCGCTGAAACTTTTTGGCTGGGACAGCACAGTGGGTTTCGGTTGACACTCCGAATACTAGTTCCAGAAATCTGAGGCCGCATCACGACAACTTGATTCCGGAATGGTTGTGCGAACAGCGTTAACAAAAAGATTCTCCAATGAATTTCACAAGGAGCAATAAGAAGCTGGCTCAGTTTTTATTCAGCGGCGAGATTACTGCTCATCCATGGTTAAAGCATCTGCGCAAAGTCTCAACCATAAAAGACTTGGCCACTCACCTCTGAGTCGTCGCACATCTCTACTTTCGTCGCTGGGCCATCACAGCCTTCCACTGTGTTTTCTGGGACAGGGTTGTCGCAGGTCCTGGTGCTCAGAATGGTTCCCTTCGAATTTTCCATGCAGGAAGACTTGCAACTTCCACTTGTCCAGTCGGACCATCCTCCTTCGATGACCAGACTGTTTGATCTCGCCATACTAACACACTCTCCTTTCTGACAAACGCCGGTTGTGCACGGCGTGCCCTCCAGAGCAGGTCCGGCCAGGTAGTAACCGTCGCGATTAGGGCTTCGACACTTAATGCTGAAGCAAATCGTCTAAGAAAAAAAAAAACGAGTTCAACTAATGTACAAACAACGTGTGATGAACTGTGGGCAGCATGGGCACTACAGTCTGGCAACGGGATTAACAAATTTGCAAAACGAAGGTCATGACAAGATGGCGCTAATAAGGTTGACTTCATTTAATACGCGAACGGCAAGCTTTTCTATTGGTATTATTTGTTATGTGTTCAAAGCAGATCGGCAAAAATAACTGCGAATGTTTGAGGAGTGGGGAGACTTAAAGGGTTTTAAATGGAACAACTAACAGCATGACGCTCATCGCACAACTGCACGGCCTTCAACTAAGAATACCCGTTTGAACTGTCTATTTGCCTGGGTGTTACTCATCCCGTTCAATTTATGTCCATCAGGCTGGTTTACTCCTAAAGAGGGGATTTTCCAGGGGCTTCTTTACTGGGGGAGTAGTCCTTGCGGAGGAATTCTCTTTGTGGGAAGTTCTTCTTCCTATGGAAGAATTTCCCGAGAGTACATCTGGGGGGGGGGGGCGAGCGGGTAACTTCGTTAGAAACCATGGGCATTTGCTATAAATCTCAACTGCGAAAAAATACGAAAACTATATTTAAAAGATATTTTATAGTCTGTACTGGTCTGTACAACCAGACTGGATCGCAAAATTATATACACTGTAAAAAAAAAATCTTGCAGTATTTGCTACTGGGATTAATAATGTCTCTACTGAGATAAGATTATTTCTAACTCGGACTAATCTTATCCAAATTAACCCCGGTAGCAAATACTGCAGTTAACTTTGTTCCTTACTCGGAGAAACTTTTTACAGTGTACTTACGTCACGATTAACATCCGCGAAGAAGGCGGAAGAATCCTGAAGGAAGACCTGGCATTGCATGTTCAGACTCCAGAATGGATCTTTCCCAGGAAGCTGACGATAGCGTGCTGAGTGGTCATTTGCTGGATCAGAGGGAAATGGTGAGTCGTTTAAGCAGGTCCCGCTGGAAAAAGGCATATTACTGATGGTCTGGTTTCTTTGAGTACGATACAGGCAGTGCGGCTATTCAAAGATCTGGTATTTATGATTAAAGGCCCCCTCTTGCTTATTCTGCCTTTAATAATATACCTAGCTCCCTTTTGGAATTATAAGCTTCTTAAATCCCCCCCTTTATTCATTGTTTCGTTTTGTGCCTACGAATTTTTTACGCTTTTTCGGCCGTGCCGAGTTTTGCCCGTCACACAACGCAAAGTTTGACCGAATCTTCAATGTCCGCTTACAACTCGTTCACATAGAAGGATATGAGAATCTTCTGTTTTTTACTTCTTTTATCTGGTTAGTTTTCCAACTTTTTAACCACGGCGCGATCAGTTTTCAAACGTTTTACGCCAAGCCGCCGCGTCGGAGAGCAGGAAGGCTGGATACAGTCGACAAGCGCAAACAAGAAAATCGCTAATTTCAGGTGGAAAGTAATGGCATTTTCGAAAAACGTTGTTTCTGATCCATTTCACGGGGAAAAGATCATTTCTAGTAAGAGTTGTGAAATATATAAATAAAACGTGTAAATTTCACGGGATACCTGGAATTACTCAGATCTGATTTACCTAATGCCCTTTTGAGAAATTTATTTATCTTACTTATCATTACTTTACACGATATCTCTCGAACATCTGCAAACTTCGATTCCTAACAACTGAGAAAAAATGTGTCTAATAACAATAATAATAATAATAAAATGCCAAAAATAGACCATTGGCCTTCTGTAAAACCGCAATGAGCAACTTACGTGAACTTGTTCAAGTAGTCAGCGCTGCAAGTTGACCAGGTCGCTTCACCTCTAACACCTCTAGACGGTGACATGATAAAGCCATCCATCGGGCAATTGTTGGAGCTGCTGTCGTGGAACATTCCGAGGCTGAAAAAAAAAATTCATAAATAGCTTGAAGAATTTTCCAATAGTTTTGAGACATCCAAGTGGCGGAAATGCGATTCTGAATAGAACATTATGAAGGTGAAGAAGACGGACCGGTGAACTCTCCGATGGCACAAATACTTTCATTCGTCCTTACTTCACCAAGTATTTTAAATCTACTTCTTTTTTTTCGTACTTTTATTTTCGGGCATCTAAAATTACCGACAAAAAAAGACGAAACGACGTTTCCGCGAGTTTCAACGTGTATGGAAAAGTTCGGAAAAGTGTGGTACCCTGGGAAAACCGCCGTAAATCAGGACACTTCCAAAGTGACAGGTCTCTTTGCCCCCCCCCCCCCCCCTTGGGGAGGAGCTACGCAGTCAGAAGTGGTACACGGATGCCCCGAGAAAACCGCCGTAAATCAGGACACCAAGAAAGTGTAACGAAAAATGTCTAAAATGCAAGCGCTTCACGTTCTTAACTGCGCAGCCACCTTTTCTCGGTAAGGCAGAAACAAGTGTAGGTTGTAATGTAGGTTTTAATATCACGGGCCCATCCTTTTGTTCTTTTGACCTTTTCTTGTTTATTTTGTTGTACTTAAAGTTTTGTTTCTTTCTGATGTTTATTCTGTTTCTTTTTTTTCTACTCCACTATCCTCACACTGTTTTGTGCAGTGGGTTATAAATAAATTATTATTTTATTATTATGTACCAAAAGGTTAATTCAATTCAATTCAATTTAGTTTATTCATTAAAAATCTTGAAACGGCGGTTAGCCAACTAGTTGATTTCACGCCAACAAAATATACACTAAAATTATCATACCTGAAACTGAATAACATATATCGAGCTAAATCACACTATGGCCTATAACTGGCCATTTGTCTGTCAAGTCATATAACTTGTATCACTTAATCTTAGTGTCGAAATTCGTAATATTTACAATTAACAACAACTACGCTAAAATAAAGAATGATGGATACTGGATCAAGATTTGATTTAGACTACTTAATACGACATCGATATCATTGTCTTTTAGGCGGGTAATGAAAACACTAGTTCGCTCATTAAAAATTCCAGGTTTGGACAAGGACTTTACATATAGTCGGAAGGTTACGATAACAAATGCTCAAAATTCCTGACAGCGTTACAGAATTTCAACTTTTCATTCAAGTCACGACTCGGCAGACAGCGTCGTGGGGGATCCAGCTTAAGTTCGTGCAAGAACCTGATTGACTAATTGGTCTAGTTTTATTGTTTCCCATTTTAATTTTCGGGAAGGATTGTTTCACACGCATTCGAACATCGGGACTATTGAGTGGTACTTACTTGTGCCCTATTTCATGAGCCATAACATAGATAGCGGTGAATCCTGTTGATGGGTAAGGTCTGCCTGAAGAGGCGACTGTTCCCAGCTCGCCGATGACACATGAATACTGCTTGGAACAAACTCCTCCAACACCGGCTAGACCTTAAAGTATAGGATGACGAATAGTTTGGTCTTCAATTACAATGTTAAACGACTCGCCGTACCTATAATACTAACGCAAATCACTTCCAAGTCGCTCCATCCACCCTTAAACCTGGTGAGACCCGAATTTCATACGTTACATCCTAACTTCTAATGGCAACACACTCATTTTTACATTTTCACTATTTCGTTACTTACGACTCGTATCATGCTCACGAAGATTGTTCACGAAATGCTCATTCGTCAGAAAAAACGCTGATGTAAATTTGTCACGTTTTCGTCAGGAGGTATCGGGCCTCAACTGTTGAAAAAGGCTTTATGTCTTACAGACAGAGCCACGGGTAATTTTTAAATGCAGAGCCTATTATTAGTTTCTAGAACTGTTTCCGCCAGGTTTCCGCCATTGCTTCGTTTTCCACCTACGACTTTTTAGCGTTTTCTGAGCTGAGCCGAGTTGCCAGTAAAGCAGCGTAAACTTCGCCAAAATCTTCAAGCAGGCCAGCAGATCTATCTTGTGTTTCTCACTCCTTTGCTTTGCTTCCCCACTTTCTAACCACGGCTAGCATAGTTTTCAAATAGTTTGTGTCGAGCCTCCGCTTTGGAGAGGGGGAGGCCCAGGCAGGTCGAACAGCGCAAACAAGGAAATTGCTAAAATCACGCGGCAAGGACTGGTATTTTCACAAATCGATATTTCTATACTATTTTATCGTGAAAATATCATTTCTAGTAAGAGTGTGCTTTAACGGTCTGATGTTCTATTGGACCAACGTTTTCTAATAAGATATATGTATTTGGGCCTGGCCTGGCTTAAGCATGGTTCGAATCCTAATCTGGCATTTCAAGGCTGTATGACGTCAACATAAATATGTTCAAGGACATCTCCCTTTGTGGTAACTGTATCAAAATGGTAATGCGCGCAAAAGAAACTCAACTAGCCTGTAAACTTCGGATGCCAAGGACCAATCAAACAAACAGGAAAAAATCTATTTTTCTAAACGGGTTCCCGACCAACCCCCCCCCCCCGGTACCAACCCCCCCCCCCCCGACCAAACCCCCCCCCCCGGTACCAAAACCCCCCGGTACCACCCCCCCCCCCCCGCATAAAAAAGACGGGTATGCAAGAGTAGAGTAACTGGTAGGTAGAGAGTAAGAGTAGAATAAACTTCTTTCGCAAACTTGACTCTACAAGAATGTCTGAAGTACAGTGGGTATCAGAACAATGATAAACAAAGGGAGTGTAAAGCGAAGGTGAAGGTTGATGGTGACAGACTAATTGCTGAAGTCACCAAACACCCGCGTTCAACTGAAGCTGTTGTCAGTGAGGTGTTAAATGTGAATGATCAAATCAAAGCCAGTTCCACTCTGTGTAACGATCCCCCCAACAAATCCTTTCCCAATGCCTCACCCTTCTTGGCAAGGAAGCTGCAGTTACGATGCCAGCCACTGGTGCAATGTGAAGCTCCCCTTGCCTGATTGCTCTTTAGTTATCCCGGGGGGGGGGGGGGTGGCGGGGTTTTTTTGTCCGGGGGGTTTTCGCCTAGACCCTTTCTAAACGCCGAGTTCGAGGTTACCGATATGCCTTCCTTAACTGGGTATAGGCCTACCAAGGAAATTAGCTCTTATATACATATGAATCACCGTATATTTGAACGGATTCGCGTCACTTAGAAGTAGGTAGAAAAGAAAAGAACTTACCCATTGTAATGTAATTTGGTTTACCACCTTCCATTGCGTAGAAGTCAAGCCTGTAAGGAAACAACTTCTAGATTTCGTTTCTGGAAAATTTCTATGTCGGTTTAACCACTACGAATCCAACACAGTAACGATCAATGGATTATGTATACTGAATTAGTTGTCATCGTTACGAAATATATATGAATAAAGTGTTGCAATGAAGTTTATTGTTGCAATGTACGAATATGCGTAGGCTATCTACTGTTGTAATTGTTTGCATATTCCTGCGCTTTTTCTATGTAATGTACTAGCCGAATTTGGCGGATAGAAATAAAACAAATAAATAAATAAAATTACTTGTTGCTTGCCTTCGATGCTTATTCTGCTTTTTATAATATATCTAGCTCCCATACAGAATTACAAGCTTCTAAAATCCCCACCTTTCTCCAATGTTTCGTTTTGTGCCTACGAAATTTTAGCGCTTTTTTGGCCTTGCCGAGTTTTGCCGGTCACACAACGAAACGTTTGCCGGGATCATCAACGTCTGCTGACAACTCTTTCACACATAAGGATCTGAGAAACTTCTGTTTATTACTTCTTTTATTTGCTTGGTTTTCACACTTTTGAACCACGGCGCGATCAGTATCCAAATGTTTTGCGCCCAGTCGTCGCGTCGGAGAGCAGGAAGGCTGGACATAGTCGACAGGCGCTAACAAGAAAATCGCTAATTTCAGATGGAAAGTAATGGTATTTTCTAAAATGTTTTTTTCGGATCCATTTCATAGGGAAAATATTATTTCTAGTAAGAGTTGTGCTTTAAGTTTTTCGTAGACAAAAAGTTTACTAACATTGATAGTCTTATGTCATTTTCAGCGACTTAACCATTCGGAGCTTAACTGATAACCGATTTTTGTAACTGCTCCATGATCCGCTCGCGCTCTTCTGCTGTTGTGCTCAATTCCCGCTAGGTATACATGAAGCAGCAAGGGCTCATGACGCATTATTGACAATTTCACGAGGGATCCCACTTGGCAATCTTCTCCCCTTTAAAGGTTTCTGATAGATGGCTTCCAGCTAGGATAACAAGCAGATCGGGCTCAACACCCTCAAGGCCTCAACCTAGGACAGTCGAACTGAATACGGTCTTATAACAATAAAACCAAAGAAAATGGACTTCCATTAACAAACACTGCATCCTATGACCAAAAAAGTACCAGTCTTGACATGTTATTGTGGACCCTTGCCAACAGCTTAACTGGCATGAAAAGCGTCGGGAAGTTGGCGCCAGAGGCGGAGCGAAAATGTCTGGGGGGGGGGTATTTTACCGACCAGCTGGTAATCTTTCACGACTGTTTTCAATTACTCCTGAGCCCAAGCTGACTGGGAAACATCTATTCACACAATGGATAAAAACGGAAACACCAACTACGAGGCTTCGGCAGAAATATTTCGGCCCTTCTTGGCAAGGGTTCTCGTCAGGCTGTCGAAAACCGACTATTTTAAGAAAAGATCGACCGTTTTTCGATTTTCAGATCGACTGCTACGCGCCGACTGGCCAGCAACATTGCGGGAGGGGGGGGGGGCATACGTGACCGTGTTTGGTTGCCACAGTCTATTTCTTCTATCACTGGAAAGGACAATTACTAAAAGCTTGCAAACTGAAAAGCATCAAGGACGTTCATATCTGTTTATAGTTTCCCGGATATCGGGTCGAAACTTACGGAGCTTGCTGGCAAATTACCCCATTCTACTTAAAAATATCTGCTCACCCACAGTGGCCTCGTTTGCTTTAAATTTCTTGTTCTTTCTGTTTTGTGAAGTATTTGTTTTGTTTCTTTTATTGCTACTGATGTTGCTGCTTGATTTTTTGTAGCGGGTCATAAGTATATTATTATTATTATTATTAAAGTATAAAAGGTACTTACGCTGACACATACAAGCCCATATCCCAGTGATCAGGGCTACTATCATCAGGATTGTTCTTGGCCATGTTCCAATTACAAAAGTTGTCAAGCAGGGCACCTCTCTCACCTCCAGCTGCATTTAAGTCGGCTGGCTGTGACGCAAAAAGCTCCATGCGGGTAATTGCCAGGTTTATCGATTTCCCAAGGCTTGGTTGGTAGTAAATAGCCTGCATCTGAAAAATGCGGGCAAGATTTAAAAACATTACGACCTAGACTAGAGAGATTAGGATTAATTTCAAGCAGTGGGTTATATGACGGTAGGCAGGGGCGTAATTTGCTATAGGGCAGGGGGGGCAACTGCCCCCCCCCCCCCCCAGTCTGCCCCCCCAGCTTGATGTTTGCCCGTTCGGTCCTTGAGGCGTTTGACCTAATTTGATCGCTTCCTGTCTCGTTTTCACCTTGGTCGATTAGTAAACTATCTCTTTGTTTCTTTGTTTTTATTACGTTTTTCTTCTTGAAATAAAACTGCTCATTTTCACTTGATTTGGGAAAATCGGCTCCAACTTTGCCCCCCCCCCCCCCCAGGATTTTGGCGAAATTACGCCCCTGACGGTAGGCTTATAGTTTCGAAAACAAAAAGAAAATAAGGCAGGCAGGGAAACGGGTATATGTAGGAGATTCCATCTCAAAACCGAAAATTAAGTGAAGAAAATAGCAGTACCCCTACCAACAAACTTCAGCCTCAATTCCCT
This sequence comes from Branchinecta lindahli, assembly GCA_023053555.1. Classification (NCBI taxonomy): domain Eukaryota; kingdom Metazoa; phylum Arthropoda; class Branchiopoda; order Anostraca; family Branchinectidae; genus Branchinecta; species Branchinecta lindahli. The sequence goes on from JAKZAO010000002.1 coordinate 15,893,456, forward strand.
CAGACAGCATGCATACCCCGTAATTCTTTCCGAACTATAGACAAAACTGTTCTGCCAAGGTATACGTCACCATCTAGCGTATGGCTACTATGTTTCTTACCCCATTAACGTAGGCCAGTATCAAGTCTCGAAGCTTCGTCAAGTCATTCTTGAACAACGTTGAAAAGGTCTTGTAAGCTGCTGCGTCGACAAAAACTCCAAGTTCTAGAGTAAGGGCAGCGGGCCCAGCTCCTCCAACACGCCGCTTGTGGAACCACATAAAAGGATGCCCGCGCTTCTCCACCTGAAAATGGTTCAAAGAATTGTTATTATTATTATTATTTATTTGGATCCTTCAAAGCTGAACAGTAATATATAAAAAGAGAGAACAACGTGTCAATCGAACTCACACATACTTACAAAGATAGTACACAGAATGAATTAATGAATTTATTACGTGCAGGCTGCACGTAATAAATAAGGCATATAATATAATATAAGGCATTTGCCTTTAACACAAACAAAATATTATTTTTTAATTTACGTATAGTCCTAAATATAGACAAAATGTTATTTTTAATACAGACAAAATGTTATTTTTTAATTTACGTATAGTGCCAATAATAAGAATCATCATCAGAACCGCACTTCTTTCAACTTTCAGCGGCAAATACTGGTATTTTCCTGCTAGTTTACCGGTCGTTGGTCTCGGAGCTTTTACCCAGGAACGTCCAGTTTCATTTACGCTCATTTTCGTTCGAAATAGTTCAGAATTACTGTAAAGACAGATTTCTTTGTACATACTACTACCAAGAACCAATTACGAGACAGAACTGCTGTCTCCCTATCTCGGTCATACATGCCGAGTCGAGTAAAATACGACCGACTCCCGATGCAAACGAGCGGCTTCGCGCCACATCACGTTTCGTTACCTCTACAAATAGCTAGATCGCCGGTAAGTTGCTAAAGAGGAAATCTAGAAGTCAACGCTGATTGGTTCTATGGAAGCGCTCCAGAGAGGATCAGCGCGCGGAGTACGCCTCCTGCTCGCCTCTTTCGATACTTCTTGTGCGACAGGCAACGGTGAAGACGGAAGAGAAGTAAACGGGTATCAACATCAGCTCAAAGCTAGAGTAAATACCCTCCAGCTCCGCTCAGATTTGTCGGGGTTTTCATAGTCGCTGCATGCGACTAAAGACAGAAGTTCTTACTGATTATTTGTTCTTGCTACTACTCACTCCTCACATCTGTTACGCCAATCTTGACTAAACCCGCACTAGTCCACGCCCATTTTTTCTGTCCCAGTGACCGGTACATCCTAGCCAATAATAATTTCTTCCTCCGGCACAAAATTTACCAGAAAAAAGAAAACATTTTTCCAAATTTGGGCAAAATTTCAGCAAAACTCTAGTTTGATTTTTCTCGGCACAACAGATTCAAAGAATTTGGCGAAGTTCTTGGGGGCAACAAAACTTTTTGTAAAGTGATTTAGCATGTGACAAGAACTATGTAACCAGTATGTAACTTATAATAATCGTGTTTTAGGCTACTAACGGGCTTTTTTGTTGTAATACAACGAATTATATGTATTTATCTATCCATTCAGGGTAAAACAGCTAGAAATTGCATCGTTTGCCTACCAGAAGAAAAGGATAAGACGAAGCTAAAAATGGTTCAAACCTGGCCATCATTATTCGAAAAATGAAAAAACTCAATATGCTAAAGAATTTTCTCGATATCGTCTACTGTTATAAGACCAGTTCATGATTTCAGGTAGCAAGAAAAGTGGAGTATTTCCGACAAATTTTCCGAGGATCCTCGAACGATGGTCGCAAGTCTATATAGTTTCTATTCCAACATTCTAACATACGTGACCCGTTTAAACTCTGCTGAGTTTCTTCAAGTTTACACACCCGTCCTGGCTGTTTTCAACCTCACTCGGCCCCTTGGTTTTGACGAGGAACATGGAAAAGCTTGAAAAACCGGTATTTCATGACCTCCTCGTACGATATAAGCGGTCAAACACGGAAAGCGCAAAATTCAGCGTAGTGTCGTTAGGGTGTATAAAAATAACATATAAAATTTGAAATCTCGGAAATGAGAACGGATAACGAGTAGGGACGTACAGTGAGACAGCAATATGGGTAAGAAGGGTCCTTAAAGCATTGGTCGACGCAGGAATACACCTTTAGAAAGTTCGATAAGACAAAAAATAGCATACGTACCTCTTGAGCGGCTTCTTTCTCAGGGACTGCTCTCTCCGCTTCCGGGACCACAGGAGCATCTGGAAAGATAGACGTGGTCAGATATTGTGTCGGCCTCTCAAGCTAACGATCACTGACACGCAAAACCTACCAAGTTGCAGTCCTCCTCTAGTGACATAAGCCCAAAACTAAGCTTATCAATTTCACCAAAATGGGATTTTAAAGGAAATATATGACTTTATATTACTGAATCGTTGACATTTAGGCAACTCTTGATCCCAGATATACCCGATTTTGAACTTTCGGTTACTATCCCAAGTTCTGCCAGCACTCACAGAAGAAAAATCCTCTCAGCACAAAACATCATAGATAGGGAAGTTGAAGCTGGTTGATCGCTTTCAACTTGTTGCTACGTTTTTAAAAGAAAAACACGCTCTGTTCAAACACTGAATTTTTTACCAACACCGTCTACTGTTCTCCAGCCCATGAGAAGAAGATTACTTATTTATTTCTATTGGTTTTAGGAATGTTACTAACGAAAAGGAAATTCTGATGGTCCATCCTTTTTCAGAGAACCTTTAAACAACCATGCTGCCTAGTTACCTTGTTCTGAAGGGCTGCTGGCTTTCCAGATTAAAACGTAATCGAGTTCCTAAGGATTTCCACCTGAATGCAGAATTATTTTTAGATGCATTAAAGGTATGGGATACTTCTATTGACCTGACCACCTTCGAGGCTAAAACCAAGCCCCCCTCCCCAATAAAACCAGCGACACAGTTCGCCTTATTCCAGTTCAGCGCTCCAAGTGGACCAGTTTCTGTTAGTCCCCCAATGTCTATCAATCAACACTTCTGTAGACATAGTAAAAAGTCTGATCTATAAGGTAGTGGGTAACTTTCACTTTCAACTCCTGAGACGTATGTAAAACCTCCAATACCTAGGAAGCAGATTGCAGATTCTCTGGCTTACCGACGAAACGTCCCCATGACAAAACGTCCCCTGGCGAAACTTCCCCGGCGAAACGTCTCCGTGGCAAAACGTCCCCGTGACAAAGCATACCCGTGATCAACACTTTGGTTTGTTTCTTGACTATCGGATACCCATCGTGGTTTTAAAAAGTTTATATTCCAAGAATTTTTTTTGTCTGAACTGATGACGTAATCAGTAATCTTCTACAGCCGGGGACGTTTCGTCATGGGGAGGTTTCGCCAGGGGACGTTTTGTCACGTGCGACGTTTCGCCAGGGGACGTTTGGAATGGGGGCGTTATGTCGACAACCCGATTTTCTACTCATCAACCTGTGGATCTATCTCACTATGTCTTTCACAAGTGCTGATGGTGAGGCATAGGGGGATTAACAGAAGCTAGTCCGCTTGGATGCGCTAAACCGGAATAAGGCGAATTTTTTTTACACACAAAGTCGGGCTTACCAGAATCGAATGTAAAGTCCGGAATGTTGTGAATCGCTTTCAAGATGTGGAGGCCAACGGAATGGAATTCAGACGACTCTTCAAAGAAAGGTGTGAAGCTGTCGTGCTTGCTAACTGCGTGCCTCAGACGGGGATTCAGGGATTGGATCTCGAAGGGTTTTCCTGCATCCAAAATGTATCCTCTCTGTAATAAAGGGGCAAAAAATGACAGAGCAAGAGCAAACCGTTCAGTCGCTGTTCCTATCTCTAGGATGTCATATTTTGTATATCGTTAATAATAATTCAAAACTGCACTCTTCTGACATTGTTCTTCTTCGGAAGCTTCGAAACCATCAATATAGAAAGTTTTCTGACCAAAGCAGTACCCCCCCCCCCCCATCCATCTTTTCTCTCCAATCTCCAACAAATTTAGGGGTGGAAGTCTAATTTTAGTCCACCCACTAGCACAAAAACACAACTAGGGTCAGACATACTGGAACCATCTCTTGCGAAATATTCCAGCCCTTGTCCACACTCGAAAAAAATTTGACTGATCTCGGCAAGTTTTTCTACAAAATTTTCAACAAATTACTGTTCACTTGGACCAGATCGGTATTTCGTTCCTCTTTTATTAAACAAAAATTAAAACCAAGAATTCGTGTTCTTGTGCTTACCAGGTCTTCACCGCAATGGCTGACTGCTGCTAGGAGACCTTCAGAATGGTGGAGAAAGTGGCAGTCGGCATCAGGTCTGGGAATCTCCTCGGTGTGGTTTCCATTCCGCTTCAAGATCTTTGCATGTGGCGAAAGCAGGTAGTTGTTGGGCTTTAGGTTGAGCGTGTATTCTCTGAAGGAAAAATAATCTTCCATTAGCCAAAATGAAAACAAAATCTTCGATCGCCTTTGTCTGTTCGCCACTTAAAGCTCCATGTTTCCTATCCGGGTTTTGTTTTTGTATGCCGTCGCTCTGTGCCGCTTCACCTTCGAAAAGAAAGCAGAATCTGAAAGGCAGTCGCAAAGCCAGTCAAATCTCTCTCATCCATGGATAGGTCTGAAGGGAAACAGAAAGGGAAACATTCTGAAGAAAAACAGCCTAGCCAAGCTAGGCTGTTTTTCAGTTCCAGGATTTGTCACTATTTCTGTGGCGTAGCGATGTCGCAGGAAAACGGAGGCAAACCAATCAAAACGGATAGTGAAAGTCTCGCAACCCATTGGTCGATTTTTACTCTTCTGAGTCAAAAGCTCGCAACCTTTTAGTCTATACTTTACTATAGTACTGACACATCTGTTTTCGTCGGGTAGGGTGCAATCTCTCTATTATTAAAAATGGCATTTTAGTCTTTCCACAGATAATGACAGTCCAAATTTAGGGTAATAAGCATATTCTAGTCTCAGTTCAGAACAAACGAGAAAAACTTACGTCTCATCTGACTTGATCTGGTAGTGCACACTACCATGTTCCACCTCTGAACGTTTCGATGTCGGATTTGCGTTCTTTGTGATCGATTTTCTAACATGAACCAGTTGGTACGATGTAACCTCAGTGGCTGTAGCTACCCCAAAATAGTGTTGAAGCTCATTTTCAGTCATCAACCAGTGGAGCTGAAAGTAACAGGTTCGGTCAAAAAATATAGAAAAAAATACCAGTCAGGTTATTCTACAATGTCAGCAACTTTCTCAGCCGAAGCCTACCAGTTCCTGCGGCACTGTGACTATTTTCGAACGCCACATAGCCGCACGACGAGGCAACTTCTTCCCTGAAGTAGTAACCCCGGCTTCACTGAAACTTGGTCTAGGGCTGCTTCTTTTAAACCAGTTCCAGCTCCCCAGTTTGAGGATAAAGGTATACTATATCCATGCATGTCTTTCGGCACAATAAACTTCAATCCCTCAAGTGCGTAATATCCTCCACGAAGTATTCTAACCCATACGTCTCAGAGCAGAACGAGAAAACTCCCCCAGAAATTCCTAAACTTTTCCAACTTAGGAAAAATTGCAAGGTAGAATAATAGATTTTCCACGGCAGACGATTTCGCCACGGACGTTGATTTTTTTTCACGGTTTGCTACTATGTAACAATATCACTCAGACGTTTTGTGAACTGAAGGTCCTGTGAAAACAAGAGCCGAAAGCCCATATCGCACTTGCAAGGGTAGTTGTATGCACATCAGCGAAGGTTCGTGCTGTCAAGATTGGATGGGTCTTCCGTGACAACTTGAACTCATTCACAGTGTCCCGCTAAGATTCGGATTTATCAATTGCAGTCCCAAATATTCTGGCACATCTGGAGCATTTTCTCCTACCATTCATAAAGTATCACCCGAATCGGAGCACTGCCGAAAAAATTACCCCTCCCCCTACAACTCCCCTACCGATATCGGATCCGATTCAGACACATATTATCATATCTAACGCATTTGCTTGTAGCCTCGAATCGGAGCACTTCTGGAAAATTTCCAGCCCCACTCCAACTCCCCCCACCGAGGTAGGATCCGTTTCAGACACACAATTATCACACCTACAGCTTTTGATCATACCAACCATCAAGTTTCACTCGAATTGGAGCACTTCGGGAGAATTTCCGCAACCCCTCCACCTCCAGCTTCCTCCAGCGATTTGGATATGGAGTGACTGTTCTGGTTTCCAGCATTTTTACTATTGTCATTCTTTTGATTTTCAAGAACACGAGGTGTAGGTCGGATCCGATTCAGACACATAATAATCACATCTAGAGTTTTTGCTTATACCACCAATCAAGTTTCACTTAAATCGTTTCTGGACCCCCCCCCCCCCGGAGCACTTCCGGAAAATTTCCGGCCCCACTCAAACCACTACAATTGTCAGATAAAAACCCCACCCCACCGAGTCGAGTCCGTCTCGGATACATAATTATCACATCTATAGGGCATTTGATCACAGGTTCAGGTTCAGGTTCTTTTTAATAATAAATTAAATAACAAAATGTCCAGAGCCCGGTTGAGAAGACAAATTCGTAATGCACGGGATGGAAAAACTTCTTTAACTAAATACAACATTTATAATTCACTACATGTCATTCATACTAATCTAATGGAAATATGCGTGTTCTCCCGTCAGCGCCCGGTCCCCAACACCTCCCGTTGACACGTCCAGCGAAACCAACAATAAAAAAAAAAAAAAGATAACAAGAACCGAGGAAAAGTGATTTCAGTCCGAGGAAAGATCCTGGACCGAGTATTCCCAATCCCCCACGTCCAGTATCAACAAAAACCAGATAAAATGGGAACAAACTTAACCTCCCGAAGGCAATCCGCATTAACTAACAAGCAAATACTCAATACAACAACATAAATTTGAGTTTACGTTTGGTTGTTTGAATTGACTGTGACAAGTCCAAATTAGAAGTATAAATATTCCAGTTCCGAATTACTGAGTTTCGAAGAGAAAATTTCGATCTTTCAGTTATAATTCTTGGCTGATACAATTTTACTTACCCACCCTCCAGACAAATAAAATAAAGAGTATTTATGAACTTACATCATGCCGCTTGTCTCCGATTGCATAAACTTCTGTCGATACAAATATCACCAAAATACAGGCAACGAACAACCTCGTCATTTCGAACGGTTCTGTGGAATATTCTTTCCAAGAACTCGTCCGCTAATTATATATCCCGGCCTACACACTGAAAGAACTGTTTTATGCAAAAAAGTGCGGGTTAGCACAGCTGGAATTCGCGAGAAAAAAATGTAATTTCTATTTGCAATAAAAGAGAAGTAACGGTAAAGGTTTCCCAATATTTTTTCGAAGACCGCAGCGGGCAAATGTATTATTGAGACCATTAGCATACTTTTTTCAAAATCAATATTTTTATTTTTCTATTTTTTTATATTCTCAGGAACTTCTGCTCAATAACTTCTCTAAAAAAATAAAATACCAAAACAAGGCTGCCAAAAGACTTCTTGCAAAAACAATTTAGTTGGTATTTAAGTGACATTCCTCCGGAAACTTCCAACTAACTCAAAATCTCTCTCTTCTTACTAAATAAAATATACACACCAATTAATTGTGTTCTTAAAACCTTGGATTCGACTGCTTATCTTTTTTTTATTGAAAGAATTAAATGCGACCTATATATATCTGTAAAATCCCAAATGAAAGAGAGTAATGAATTCGCTGCGACCTATTGATTAGCCACGCCCCCCCCCCTAAATTCAAAGATCTTCCTCCCTGGTGCTATCTGTTGCCATTGAATAGATTTCAATAGGAAAATTGCAAAGCAGTGCCTTTAATTCAAGGTATATTCAAAAACTATTTTAATTTTACCCCCCAAATGAGTAATTAGTTGTGAGTCCTTGTAATAAACCTGGGATTGTGGCAAAAGAATGTTTGTCCCCCTAAATATTTAATGAAATGCGACATTGTCAATAGAACTTAACATTTGATTCACTGAACATGGAGCAAGTTGCATTGCCTCGAACTCAACCCAAGGTTTTGGACATACAGCAGAATGCAACCGGCAGCTTGTTTTAAGCATCAGTTCAATTCAACCAGTTCGAACGATCATTCTTATACTCACGACAAAGAAAATGTAGTGAAGAGAAACAAAATATTTGCCCAGCATAAAGAAAGACTTTGGTGACAAAAAAAGATGCTGTTTTTTCACCAAGGAAACGACATTGCTTTTTTCAACTGGTTACATTATTTTAGCTATTCAATCCCTCCTTGATTGACAGCACCGCAATCTCTCTTTTGTCTCATGGCAATGAACTCGAAGTTTTTGTATAATTACCAGATCCTTGTTACTTGAAAGTGCAGTTCGAAATGTTAACTGCTAAAGTGTTTATTGCTTGCCTTTTGGTTAATGTATACGCCGACAATCAGAAGACTGACGACAGAGATGGTAGGCACCACAGCCTAAGCGAAATACCCTTCACATCGCTACTAACAGGTATCTGAAAGATTTATTCATGACTCTGAGATCTCTAAGATGGGATTTTTTTTTTTTTAGGCAATGATTCGCAGCATCAGTCTATACACTGATATGTAGTAGTGGTGGTTGTAATTTATTACACTAAAGCCTTGCGGCAATGGTAAATCACAAAACAATAGAAGAAAATTTACATATTTTACAAAGACACAATCCAAACCTTAAACCGTACTAAACTAACTACAGAACGTGCTCAACGTGCGACATTCCCATACAGACGAACCTTCCAAGATTTTTAATTCCAAGAAAAGATTTTTCCCCCAACCTCTGTACCAACCATTCTTTCTCCCAGTACTCCAACCCAAAAAACTCCATCCTTAAATCTTTTAGTTCTTTGCAATCATTCATAGAATGTTCCGTATTTTCTAGCGCCTGCCCACGCATCGGGCAAGAGAAAAGACCATCCGTTACCCTAGAGGTTTGTCACTTCATGTTTGGGGAGTTGCTAGTTGAAATGGCACTGCTTCTGCTCACAAACCAAATCAGCTGTCTTATTCGTGATTCAATCTTGTGAACTTTTCCTTTCGACGAATTTTTATAAACTATCACAAAACCGCAAATAATTCACTCCTTCCAGTATATTAATCCCGAAGTACTATAATCCCTTTTCTCGTCGACCTTCACTCTTTTGCCAAGTTCCGGGACGCCAGGACTCCCAAACTCCTCCCGTCAGCATAATGAATGACCTGTGAAAAAGTATCTTCGGCATATTTGCGAACAGTAGGCTATATCGTAAACATTCAAAATTTACGAATATTTGGAATATTTCTATCATTTTTATATTCTTTATTGCTCGAAATGTGTTGTCATGTATGTCAGCAATCAGTAATAGTAATTTTTAATTTTAAAAGGGACATCTAGGAAATGATGAAGGATCGCAAACTTAGACTGCTCGACCAGGCAGTTGTCGTGCAAAAACTTCTCAGCGTCCGTCGCAAAGAAGGGGACATTTGATGTTTCCATTTAGACCAGCTGTCTTCCTCCATCTTTAGCAAACTGACACGCCGCTTATATTTCAGGTGCGCTTGTCCGCCCAGGCGACACGTCAATCCCGTCGTCCTTTAGCCGTCCACTGGCTAATCAGGATATCCGCTTAAGTGAAGGCACAGGCTTGTATCAGGTTGATACGAGTGGCCTATTCTATATCGACGAATTTGGTCGAAAAGTGGAGAAACGAATATACGCTGATCGCTATATTCACGGGTATCAGAAAGGTCTCATTGACACCATCAACGCTCTCCTCAACAGCTATGGATTAAAGGCCACGGCTGACTCAGTGGGTGTGAACAGCCTACTCCGCCCAGATGTTACCTTCCGACAGCAAACTGTTCCGGCAGTAGCAGTTATTCCAGAAGTCGTTCCTGAGAAGCGCTTGAGGCTAGGTCAGGGATATTTCAAAAGCAATGGTAGAGATGCGGAGCTCGTCTGCGAGTTTCCCCGGGATGTCGACATAGTCTCGGTAATTCTAACCAGTCTTTCTTTCTTTTTTCTACACTGGAATCAAAGAACTAGGCTATAGCCGGCTTGTTACCGAAGATAAAATTTGAAACATAAGGCAAACGTGCCATTTCAGTAAACCTTGGGGATGGGCAAATATAAATCTCAGGCCCCCATCCCATTCTTTTATACTCAAAATAAAAACTTTATATCGTTTATGGCTCGCTTTAAAGTAGTTTTCAAATATACCTTGAAGTAAGGGCATTGCTTTGCATTTTGCTTCCGAAAGCTACTAGGTAAATGAAACAGTACCAAGACGGAAGATGGCCATGCCCCCCCCCCCTCAATGATGTAAAATGGATAGCTGATCTTGAAAATTCAATCCGCCTCATTCTGCTCTTTATCCTAGAACGTTGTTTGGCAAAGGGTAGACTCGAGAGGTTTCTACGAAGAGGACATAACGCTCGCCGGGGACGGAAGAAGAGGACGATTCGAAATCAGACAGTATTCATCTGGATCTTCATTGTTTATCCGGGACTTCGGAACCAGAGATGAGGGTATATACAGGTAGGCAAGGCCAGTCCCTGGCCCAATTTCTCATCATCGCCCATGAAAGATTAATGCGGGTTCATGTAGGTACACAAACCAATCTCCATCACTTTTCCGTTCGTATTTTGAAAATCGCTACCGCAAATGGAAACTAAGGTGACTCGCGTCCTTCTTTCCAACCTTCAGTATAGTTCCATATCGACCATTTTATGTGTTGGGCTATGAAGGTTTCTGTGGGTAACCTAGACCAGTGGTTCCCAACCTTTTCCGTACCGCGTACCCCTAATCAAGGTTCGAAAATGTTGCGTACCCCCTTTTCCAGAACGTTAAAAAGACGATATTTATTATCATAAATGATAAGGCATACATGAGTAGAAATTTATACAAAATCAATGAGACACTTAAGGCCGCTTTTTAGCTAAAATTTTATGAAATCTCGGCTCTACGTCATTTACGGCAATATTTGTTTCACAGTCAGCCTGTTTCTGTGTATGGTTTTCATGTCCTCCGTTATTTCATCAAACTGCATCGCAAACGTTTTCGTTAGCTTAATTCGTAGCCTGAATGACAATAATTATCACTTGTTATGTCTTTGGTTCTTCTTGAAACAATATTGTTAGACACAGGAACAGATTTGACGGCAGTAGGCTAGCTGTATTCAGGGGCGTCACGCACTTGTTGGCAACACCTCTTCCCCAAACAGAAACGAGTCGGCGCGAAGCGCCGCGATTTTTCGTAAAAACAGTTATTTTTTTTTGAAAAACAGTCTATAAAAATACCTTGCCCCTCAAAATGTTTAGGCTAGTGATGCCTCTGCTGGTAATATTAGGCTTTCGGCAGTCAAAAGTGAGTTTGGCGAGATTTTGAAGTTACGAATTAAAACGATTTTGGTTCCTTCGCGTACCCCTTGCAAGGGTCTCGCGTACCCCTTGGGGTACGCGTACCCCCTGTTGGGAACCACTGACCTAGACCACAACTCACTACAAGTAGAATAGCCCAAAAGTTGCTCAGCTCAAAGCTCAAAAAAAAAAGGAGTTTATTCGGAGGCGCACCCGCACTTACAGTGCCTAGATCACTCACATTAAGCACACTCTAGTCGCTATTTTCAATCAGGACTCGATACGACCAAGCAGGGGCGTCACTAGCCTTTTACCTTTGGAGGGGGGGGGACGCCCAGTTTGTGCCGACGGACTCAAAAGTGTGCCGACAAAAAACGCCGTTGCCGCGTACCCAGAAACGGCTGTACCCAGAACAGGTTAAATTAACCGCCGCAGGCGAAATTTGTTAAATCTGCCTTTTTGTCTGGAAAAATTCAGCTTATACAAGTTCTCTTTTTCGTGTTTCAAGCCCCCAAGGATTTCAATCCTAAAACGCCAACTAAATGAACCACGGTTGTAACAAACAAAGAATACTACGAAATGCGCCGCACTCGAAATTTTATGTAAAACTAACTGTAATGCATCAGTTGAAATTATTTCTTTAATGTAAATTCGTATATTTAAATTTACTTATTCGGCTTTTCTTTTCACCTTTCGCTAAAAAGCGAAATTTCCAACGACTGCAATGTACCCAGTACAATTTAAAGCAAGCGCCGCAGGCGAAATTTTTAAATCTGTATTTTTTTCGGAAAGATGTAGACTATTCTATACCTATACCTTACAGGTTCTAGCTTTTGATGTGTTTTAAAGCTCCAACAGTTTCAATCCTAAAACGCCGACTAAATGAAACACCATTCTTCCGAATAGAGAATACTACGAAATGTGCCGCAGTCGAAATTTTGTGGAAATGCTTATGAGCTGAGCGCCTTTTTGTGATCCCAAATAAAAGTGAAGCTATCTGTTAAATCACAGATCTTTCCGCCAAAAAAGTAGTGGCCATCCATAAGAAAGTAGGCACAAAGTTGATTCTTGAGTGTAGACAATCTCGATTTGCCGACGAGACATAAACTTTCGGGATAAGACAAAAATTTACGGATTTGACTTATTACGTGTAATAGGATCTCGATCTGCCGATGAGGCTTAAACTTTCCGGGTGCGCCCGAAAAATATTTGCAGACTTTGAATAATTCTTACGTATAAAAAGAACCTGATGTGCCGACAAGAATACCGATGCCCGACAAAAGCATTCAGAGTTCGATTTCTTCTTTGTTTTCCCGACAAAACTGCAAAGGACTTTATTTCTTAGGTTAGGTTAGGTTATTCTTTATTTTACACAAAATCACACTAAACAACTGATAACAAAACACAAAAACTAAACGATATATCTTCAAATAAGCCAGTCACCCGAGAACGTGTGAATAGAAGTCGATGTGCCGACGAAAATAAAACCTTCGGGATGCGCCCGATAAACGGGTGCCGACGATACTTGAACTTCCCGGGTGCGCCCGACAAGTCTTTGCTGAACCTGATTTATCACGTGTAAATGTCGACCGACGCCCGACAAAAGCATCAACAATTTTGTTTCTTCTGTATTTCTTATGTATAAAAAGAACCTGATGTGCCTACCAGGATACCGAGGCCCGAGAAAAGCATATAGAAGTCGATTTCTTCTGTGTTTTGCACGACAACTCTGTGCAGGATTTGATTTCTTGCTTATAACAAGACCAAAGGTTTCGATGGGATCCCAAAAATTCAATATCTGATCCAGACAGTACCGGTATAAGGTTTTTTCTTCGCCAGGCCAAACAGCTAATCATTGAGAAAACCAAGTTCAGATATGGATTCAGCATGTATGTTTACCCCTATAAGCCGATCGAAACGATCCTACCCTACTTCTGTGAACTTTGCGGTTTTGGCGAAATTAAAGAACTACTTGTCCGGCGAAAAACTAAAGCTCAAAAACGAATTCAGCGTATCTCCTTACCCTTACATCCAACATCCCAACTTCAAAGAAAAATTTAACTTCTAACAAATTTTCCGGTTTCAACCGGATTCCTGAAGAACTACGTGTCCTGCTAAAAAATGATTGTCATACGGATCCAGCATTTTTTCTCACCCCTAGATCTATCATCTAATCCAGTGGTTCCCAACCTTTTTCGTACCGCGTACCCTTTATCAAGGTTCGAAAAAGTTGCGTACCCCCTTTTTCCGAACGTGAAAAAGACGACATTTGTTATAAATAAATATATTCCCTGGAAAACATTGGTCGGGCATTCGTGTTGCCGTCAGTGAGAAATCCAAGTACTAGAGCGTTATTCCGAAACACTTCTTGTGCACACGGACCTTCGATAGCATACAACATGTTATGCCGTGTGTTGTCAATGCCAGTCACTACACTTGTCACAACATTTGGAGTAGCTGCTTGAGACTGTACTGTTATTTCGGCATGTGACATCATACCTCCAAGAGTATTGGATGATGCGATAACCACCTCCAACATGGATGTCGTTCCTACCGAAGCTGTCGTTGCGGTTTGGAAAGGAGCATTTACTCCCATGTTCGTTACAACTTGCTCCAATTTAACAAATCTACTTGGAACCATTGCTAATCTTGCCAATTCGTAAGACGATAGATAGCTACTAGTGTCACTGGTAGCCATAGAGCTCATCCAAGTAGTGCTTACTTTTTGAGCTGGTTCATTAGCAAAGGCGGTAATAGTAGAATTCTTAGTCCCATAATTATACAATCTCAAGAAGAATGACTTTTCAAATGTTAAGTGACATTTTCCATATCCAAGACTCCGTGCAGGCATCATGAATCCACCAGTCCCTCCGCCACCGCTTCCTCCTCCGCCACTAGACGAACCTTCTCTGGTGTTAGCTTGGGTATCAAACATATCTTCGTCGCCAGAGTCATTGGCACCTCGCGCCCTCTTATTAGGTCGGTCAATTTGATTTCTGTCGTCAGCCATCGGTAAGTTTGGGTACTGAACTCCTGCGATGCTTTCAGCTGCGTACTTAAGATAAGGTACGAGAGGTACCGCCCCCCCCCCTACCCCCCGTCCCTGTGGGTATAAATTCTAGTACATTGTATTATTTTGATCATAATGCCTAAGGCAACCAAGAAGAGTGGACGCACCAAGCCTTATACACCCAGTGACGCTACAGAGTTTCAAACTCCTTTGGACGTTGTTAGACCTGGCTTGTTGTTTCCCGGATATAATTACCTTGGACCTGGCAACCCCGTACAAGGCCCCGCCCCTATTGACGAACTTGACGAGGCTGCAAGAGAACACGACGTATCATATTCTGCTGCATCAACCAGTGAACAAGTTCGGGCAGCAGATAGGAGATTTCTGCAACGGACATTTAATACAAAGACATCGGGTTTCAAAGAGGCTGCTGCGAAGACTGCGGGATTGGTCGGAATCGGAGTTCCGATGTCATTAACGGCAATATTTTTTACAGTCTCTATGTTTGGTTTTGATGTTCTTCTTGCTTTCATCAAGCTGCATCGCAAACGTTTTCGGTAGCTGAATTCGCAATCTGAATGACAATATCACTTCGTCTTGAAACATTATTGTAACAGAATTTAACAGAATTTACGGCAGTCGGCTAGCTGTTTTGGAATCAACATTGTTTCATAGACTTCCCCCCGAAGTGGTCGGCCAGACTGTTAAACAGAAAGGAGTCGGCGCGAAGCGCCGCGATTTTTTCGTAAAAACAGTTGTTTTTGAAAAACGATCGGTAAAAACGACCCGCCAGTCAGTAAAAATACTTTGCCCCTCAACAAACATTTTGGCTAATGATGTCTCTGTTGGTAATATTAGGCTTTCGGTCATCAAAAATGAGTGAGGCGAGATTTTAAAGCTTCATATTAAACCAATTTTGGTTCCGTCGCGTACCCCTTGCAAGGGTCTAGCGTACCCCTTTGGGTACGCGTACCACCGGTTGGGAACCACTGATCTAATCAACTTCAAATAAAACTTTTACTCTTAGCAAATTTTCCGGTTTTGGCCGGATTCCGGGCTAACTAATTGTCTGGCGAGAAAATAGTTTTCGTATTATTGTTCAGCATACCTGCTTACCCCTACATCGAACATCTAATCAACTTCAGACACAAATTTTACTTTTAACAAACTTTCCGGTTTTGGCCGGATTCCGGGCGAACTACCTGTCCGGCAAGAAAATGGTTTTCATATTCGTGTTCAGCATGCCTTCTTACCCCTAGATCCAACATCTAGTCGACTTCAAATAAAACTTTTACTTTTAACAAACTTTCCGGTTTTGCCCGGATTCCGGGTGAACTACCTGTCCGGCGAGAAAATGGTTTTCATATTCGTGTTCAGCATGCCTTCTTACCCCATAATCGACTATCACATTAGCTGTTTAAAAATATTTTGCTTGTCCCTTAATTTGGGCCCCCTCCCCCACCCCTAAATGTAGGGGTACAGGGCCCATCTACGAACTCGACCTTACTCTTGATCCAAAGAATGCTCACACCAAGTTTCATCAAAATATCTCATTCCCTTCGAGAGTTATCGTGCTTACAGACGGACGGACAGACGGACGGACGGACGGACGGACAGACGGACGGACGGACGGACGGACAGACGGACAGACGGACAGACGGACGGACAACTTTTGCGATGTCATAGGTATCCCTCCACTTACGTTTTGGGATCCCAAAAAGAACCCGATGTGCCGACGAGTTGACCGACGCCCAACAAAAACATACAAAATTTTATTTTTTCTGGGTTTGCCGGCGCTTCGCGCCGACAAATAAGTGAGGGGGGAGTCCCCCCTCCCCCCCCCATAGTGACGCCCCTGCGACCAAGGGACCATCTAGTGGCGCGATCCAAAAGTACATTGCTGAACGCTGTCAGACTAGCTCTCAGCCAATATAAGGAAGAGAAATGTCTATCTGGTGTAGGAATAAAGAGGAAAAACGACCAGGGGTGTCGCTACGCAGGAGGGTGGAGGGTACCATCCCCCTCGAAGAACGGTAAAAGCTAAACGAGGCGCTCGCAAATTTCTCAACGAGGCGCTCGCAGAGTGCTCAATCAAAATAAATAGGCTAAACTGGCAGAGCGCCCTGTCAAAATAAACAAACCAAGCTGGGTGCTCGGAGGCGGAAGTAATTTTTTGTTAGAAAAAAGGCATATTTAAAAAATTTCGCCTGCGGCACTCATTTTCATTCTGTCTAATGTACAGTTGTTTTTAACTGGTGTGGGACAGCGACGCGCAGTCCTGTAATTACGAAGTGCCTTTACTTTAAAATTATTCTAATGTTGCTTAAAATTCGTACGATTTTCCGCAAGTAGTGTTGTGTGTCTATTTCATTGATGATGGGTTCATTGATGTTTCTGATATTTGCAAATAATTTTGACTTGTATTACGATTTTGCGGAAAGAAAAATTATGTTTCTAGAAAAAAAAATATTCCCACCAACCAGTAGTTGTTTCTCCTCGTTTTCCAAAGCATCAAACAACACTTCGAACACACCCGGAAGAAAGTTTGTACAAAATATTGGACAGAGGAACTACAGGTATGCGAATGGTTTCTCGCCCATATTCTACAATGTCAATTAAGATCTCTAAGCTGTAAGGAATTTAAAATGGTGAAGCTAGATTTTTATTCTTCGACGGGATCTTTTCTCTTACTAATGGGTTTGCGTAGTTCACAACTTCGCTAATCATATTAGCAGTCCACTATCCGTCCTTTAACAGAGCAATGAACTCTCTACTTAGGGTTACGTTTGCCCAATGTGGCGAACAACTTCTTCATGAATTACATTTTAAATTGTTCTAGTAACATCAAATTAATTTCCTATCTAACTAAACCAGAGCAACCGCAGACGTCATCTAGCGGAAATCGGAGAAAACTATATGGGGAGAAGAAGACCGCAGAGAAAGCATGCATCACGCCGTTGGAGGACCCTAGAAATCCATGGCCTGTGTTTCCAGATCATTTAGGCAAAAATGAGGTGGATGAAAGCAGGCTAATTGGGGAGAATTTAAAAGGGGAGTGGGCGGGGTTTTTGTGTATTAAATAACCTATCGTTAATTTATCTTTCCAATCTTTACGCAGGTGCATGGCAAGTGAGCGACTATTTGTATCCGGAAGAATTTCGCCAAGAACCCGTGTTATCTATCAAGAAATCGACTTCTACCCACGACAGTACGATGGAAATGGCTTGCGTGGTGACGAGACAACCCACCGGACCACAATAACAAATCATTCAGAAGGTATTCGAGAAACCAACAAGTTGACTCGTGACAAATGAAATTATTTATTCAATTAAATGGTACGGAAACATCAATCAAATCACAATCAATACTGTGGCCGAGTAACACGTCCATGGAACAGGGAAAGATCCAGTTTATTCTGCCTGATAATGAAGGCAAAGGGCTTGTTGGCGATAAACTGCTTGGACGGTGCATCTCGAGATAAGGTAATACCGGTGGCAGCAGCGGCCTCCGTTCCCTCTTCGTTCACTTCAATGTAAGCTTGATGGAGGACATCGTCGACTCTGGCTGCTCCTTTGACTATGTTTGAGAAGTCAGCGCTTGCTTCGAACACACCACTTGCTCCAGCCCGAGAAAGCGCAGGGCGTAGGTTCATTGACTGCCTGACTGGAAAAGAAAAAATCACAACAATGTTCACCAATTCGGACACGAAAGATCGCAGCCACGTCCCCTGACATTCTGATTTTCGTCTAAGCTTAGCAGCACTCAACTACCATAAATACATGCTGCCGAAATCGGACATGGACACAGTGGGAATCTCGCGTAAGATGGCACGGTACATCACCGCATTGTCAGAGAACACTCCGAAACCTAGGCTACATAAATAAAAAAAAAAAAAAATAAAAAAAAATGGTGTGGGTGGGAGGGAATAACTTACTTTTGAACTTGGGGATGTGAACGACCGCGAGCCTGAGGTTCATATCATCAAGCATAATTTTGTCCAGAGCTTCCTTTGTCATCTTCTTTTCCAATAACTCGACTGCCTGTGGTCCATTGCCGTTCGGTAGAAGGAACATCATCCCATACTGTTTATCCAAATATGGAAGTACGATCGCTTTGCAGTCAAGCTCCTTACTTTCAGCATAAGGAACTGTTATCACGTTCGCCATAAAGTCGACTTCGATGGAATTACCACTTGAAACAAAAAATTCTCCTTTTCGAGTCTGCTGGGCCGGAAAAGGCGTGTCCCATGCCCCCTTAAAATAGATGGCGTTGAGAAGGACCATAGTTGTTGATGGTGGTAGTGGGCGAGTAAGCAGAGAAGGAATCTTTTTATTTGTCTTTTCAGATGCCCAGTTGTTTATCTTCTTCATTGCATTTTCCGAGTCAGATGTGAAATCGAGCGTACCAGTTTCTGATTGGTATAGGTGTTTCGCCGACTGTGTATAGTTCGTATCAAGTCCAAGACCTTTCTGGGTGATAAGGGCATTGGCGATCTTGAGCTCCGCACTATCGGTCTTGTTGTTTACATAAGCCAACGTGGCGCTGAACGCGTCGTGAATCTGCTTATCGGATGTCTCTTTGGGATAGCTGAGGAATGATCTGATCTGGTCTCTAGTAGAACCGACAGATCCGAGGAGGAGCATATTCAACGCCGTTGACAAACCGAGAGGAGAAAACACCGTGTTCCCCGTGCGATCGGAAGCATCGTTGATGCGGATAGCGATATCGAGGACGGCATCAGAGACTGTGAACTCGTTTGAAGGACGGGAAAGCTGACCCCATGACGGAACAGCAACTACAGCTAAAAGAAGGCACAGCCGCAACATCTGAAACGAAGAAGAAGACAACACGTTAGATAGTCAAGGGTCGTTGATCTCTCTTGACCCCGGCGAAGTTGTTTTATAATAGTTGTAGTACCGAATTATTTGCTGCACGTGTTCACATTTAACTTTTCCATGTCTCTAAAAAGAATATGATTCAGCCAGATGATTGTAATGGATGCTCTCTACAGTTCCATCTAAGAAAGGGTAAGGAATCCTGAGAACAGCCGAAGTGGTCAAACATGATCAAAGCCAGTTCGTGTTAAAGAAAACCATTGCAAATAAACAGTGAGCAACAGAAGCAACTGTTTTGAAAGTTTCTGTTTGTTCGGACAATGCCCTGTCACGCAATCACTTCGACAAATATCACCAATTGACGAGTCAGTGTGGTTCCCGAAGGGCCCCCTCGAAATCTTTACCAACAAACATACCAATCAACCAAAATCCTTCTTCGTCGGAACAGCATGTGCGGTAACGCCCCAGAAGTAACGGTCGAAGTAGCACTTCTACTTCTGATTATAAGCAACGTACGCCAGCTATTTTCAGACCTAGATGCCGTGTGGAAGCTAACATTACTAATCACAAAGACGATGAACAGTATAGCACAGCAAATATTTCAATAAACAAAAATAAATTATTCCTCACCTGACAGGTAACTTCTTCTCGATGAAAACACTACCAAGCATCTATCAGAGCAAAGCAAGATTCTTAGCTGTTCGTGGAAAAACCAAAACTCCTCCTAGCCGAAGGGTCTCAGACCTTCAAACAAGTTTTGCAAGTAACTGCATGTCGTCACGCAACTATAATGTAATGACAATGCAATGATGGGGCACGGATCTTTTTAGTTACTGCTCAATCTCACTTAACGCTGATTTAGTAAATTTTCTTATTTCGTTTAGGCCTACGCTGACACGCGGTAAGCTCAGAAGATCGCGTGGCTCACAGGTTCCATATTAGTATCAATATTTGCAAAGCTGACGTTGCAACCTATTCTATTTTCATGGCACTTGCCTTCCGGCCAAGTGCCATACACCGATCACTTTTCCGTCGGTCCGTCCGTCGGTCTGTCGGTCTGGTGATCGCGAGTTAGGGTACTTCCAGATGTGCTAGGACGATGAAACTTTGCAGGCATATTAGGGACCCGATCAACAAACTTGGAAATAGTCACTTCCCGGATTCGACCACCGTGGGGGAGTGGAGGGAGAGGAATCCGGAATATTGACGTATGTATAACTTTTGCACGGGGAATCTTAATGAAGCTTGATATTTGGAAAGACATCGTATCTCAGATGCCACAAGTCAAGTCCGGAACAGATCCGGTGACTTTGAGGGGAGTTGGAGGGGGAACCGGAAATCGTGTGACACGTTAAGAGTGGCCGGATCGGGATGGAACTTGGTGAGATGGACAAGCACAGGCCCTAGATACATAGTTGATAAGACCGGACTGGATCCGGCCAGTGTGGGGGAGTTGGAGCGGGAGGGTTCCGAAATTCCGGTGATCCCGAGCTATGATGCTTCCAGATGTGCTAGGACGAGGTAACTTGGTCTCAGATGTCACATTTAATGCGGACAGGATCCGATCAATGTGTGGGGAGTCGGGGGTGGGGGAATTTTGTGACACGCTTAGATTGTAGTGACTGGGATGACACTTGGTGGGAAGAACAAGCATAAGCCCTGGATACATCAGTGACAGAACCGGACTGGATTCGGGCACTCTGGGGGGGGGGTGGAGAGGAAGGATTCCGGTGAGTGCGATTTAAGGTACTTCCAGACGCAGACGATGAAACTTAGCTTGACCATCAGACACTTGACAAGATTGGCTAAAGTTGTCACCTTCCAGATCCGACCATCCCTTAAATTACTCATCTCAACCGCAAAGTTAAACAAGAGCTGCAAGCTCATATGGCACTTACAAGCTTTTTAGCTTGTATTCAAGTTATCGCAGTAGGATGTGAATGGATAGTAGCTTTGTCAGTGTGATGGGCTGTTTGGTACTACAGTTACGTGCAAAGAAATGGTCACTTAGTTATATTTGCTGTTGTATAATATATTTGAACAATTTGTTTTAAATATTTTGACATCTTATGGAAAAATCAGCGAAATTTTCAAGCACTTCCTTTTCGACGGTGACGCTCGGGAGGTTTCGATCGCTCCATTCTAACCGTGTCGCATGATTTTCGATTCCTCCCTCCGACCCCCCCTCCCACATTCATCGGATCCGGTCTCGACTCGAAATGGTACATCCGAGACATGTGGTCTTTCCAAATACCAAGTTTTATAAAGATTCAATCACCCGTTCGAAAATTATGAATGTCAATAAAATTCCGGATTCCGGCTCCCCTCCCTCCCCCAACTATGGTCGGATCGGGCAAGTGACTATTTCCAAGTTAATTTGGCCGAGTCCATTATACACCTGCCGAGTTTCATCGTCCTAGAACATCTGGAAGTAACTTAACTCTGTAACACCGGAATTCCAGAACCCCACTCCAACTCCCCCCGTAGTGCACGAATCCGGTCCGGTTCTGTCAATGATGAACCTAGGGATTGTTTTTGTTCCTCCCAACAAGTTTCATCCCGATCGCTCCACTGTAAGCGTGTCACATGCTTTCCAGTTCCCCCCTCCGACCCCCCCCCCCCCCCCCACATTCATCGGATTCGGTCCGGACTCGAAAAGGACATCTGAGACATGAGGTCTTTCCAAATATCAAGTTTCATTAAGATCCGATCACCCGTTCGAAAATTATGCATGTCACTAAATTCCGGATTCCGGCTCCCCTCCCTACCCCCACGATGGTCGGATCGGGAAAGTGACTGTTTCCAAGTTATGGAAAATCATCTGTAATCAAAACTCTTGAAGCAAAAAAGATGATCATCAGGAGCACGAAAATGTATATTTTGCTCAAAAAAATTGTTTGTTCTTCAAGGAATTTTATTGTAAGCAAAACCCTTGAGGCAAAAATGTTCATGGGCTCATAGGGATCACGAAAATGTATATTTTGCTTAAAAGTATTTTTTTGCACTTAGCGGTTAGCATTAGTACTTTAAGGGATGATCGGATCGGGGAACTAACTATTTCTAAGCCAATCATGTCAAGTCTTTAATTTTCAAGCCAAGTTTCATCGTCCTAGCATGTCTGGAAGTACCTTAACTTGCGATCACCGGAATTCCGGACCCCCCCTCTAACTCCCCCACAATGCCCGAATCCGGTCCGGTTCTGTCACTGATCTACATAGGGCTTGTGCTTGTTCTTCCCACCAAGTTTCATTCCGATCGCTCCACTCCAAGCTTGTCACAAGGTTTCCGGGCCCCCCTCCGATCCCCCCCCCCGCTTCATCGGATCCGGTCCGGACTTGAAATGGGACATCCGAGACATGTTGTCTTTCTACATATCAAGTTTCATTATGATCCGATCACCCGTTCGGAAGTTGTACATACCTCAAGATTCCGGATTTCCCCTCCCTCCACTCCCCCCACGATGGTCGGATCGGGAAGCTGACTATTTCTAGGTTAATCTGGTCGGGTCCCTGATTTACCTGACGAGTTTCATTGTCCTAGCCCACCTGGAAGTAACTTAACTCCGTATCACCGGAATTCCGGAACCCCACTCCAACTCCCCCCACAGTGGACGAATCCGGTCCGGTTCTGTCAATGATGTACCTAGGGGTTGTGCTTGTTCCTCCCACCAAGTTTCATCCCGATCCCTCCACTCCAAGCGTTTCTCAAGATTTCCGGCCCCCCCTCCAGCTCCCCCCAGAGTCACCGGATCCGGTTCAGATTTTAATTGGACCGTTTGGGGCACGAGCTCTCTCCAAATATCAAGTTTCATTAAGATCCGATCACCCGTTCGAAAGTTATAAATTCCAAAATATTCCGGATTCCCTCTCACTCCACTCCCCCCACGATGGTCGGATCGGGAAAGTGACTTTTTCCAACCTAATCATTTGGGGTCCCTGATATGCGTGCCAAGTTTCATCGTCCTAGCTTATCTGGAAGTGCCCGAACTAGCAAAACCCGGACCGACCGACCGACAGACCGACGGACGGACAGAAATTGCGATCGCTATATGGCACTTGGCCGAAGGGCAAGTGCCATAAAAAATACTATTAAGCAAAATATACATTTTCATGATCCCCATTAGCCTACGATAATTTTTGCCTCAACGGTTTTGCTTAGAAATGAATTTCTAGCATCCTTAAAATGCGCATCTTAACCAAAAATTAAAACAAAATACTTCTGACCAAACCATATATATTCATGATCCTAAAGGTCCCAGGATCATTTTTGCCTAAAGGGTTTTGATTAGGCTACAGATGAATTTCTAGCGCCCTTAAAGTGCACATCATCACAGCCAACTGCTCAAATAAAATAGTTTTTACCAAACGATAGCCTACATTATCGTGGTTTCCAAGGGTCTATGATCATTCTTATCTCAAGGGTTTTGGGTTTTGCTTACAAATGATCAGAACAAACACAAGATTTGGCAAACTCCTACTTTCATCCTCTTGCCCAGCCTTACAAGTGCCATATGAGCTTCTAGCTCTTGTCTTTTCAGGTGTCAAGAGTTGTCTGATCCAAAAATTCTCATATAAGTGAAACAGAATTCGAAAACGGAAGCTCGAATCATCGAAAAGAAGCTCAAAAATCTAACAAAGGAAAGTGAAAGTTTAACGAATTAACTGAGAAATGGAGTTTATAAACTAAACATTTCGCCCGTATGTATGTGATTAGTAATCAATTTAATGCGTTGTTCATGGCCCTAGGGCTTTAATTGAAATCCATCTATTTATGTATTAACAATTAGACTGGACTTTAATTTAAACTCGTATCGACTAGTCTTTTTTAAGATGAGTAAATGCGTTTATTCCAACCAAAGCAAGAACAACCAACTCGTAGATTCCAAGCCGCCAGCCTGTGAGGGACGGAATAACCCTCAAACATCAACGATAATAAATTAGGACTTGATAGAAAGAAAGGACACCAAATAGCAATTCAGATTAGGATCCTTGACATTAGTGGCGTTTTTGATCGCCGATGAAATTTCCCCGGTAGACGAAGGAAGTTTGCCGATTCGTGCTTATTTACTGTTTTCGATAGCCGATAGCCGTTGGAATTTGAGGCAACGTCCATTGACTATCTGCGAGTCCTAGGCCGATAGGCGATGGACAGGAATTTAAGCGATAGACGTTAGCCGTTGAGCACAAAAACAGAAATTAGAGGAAACAGCTACAGCTATCGGCTTCCGGCGAACGTCAAAAACGCCAAAAAGTCAAACGGCTACGCTATCGCCGAACTAATCGGCGATCAAAAACGCCACTATTTACAAGATGTGATGGGCTAAAAGTTCCAAGTGAGAAGAAAATACATCCAGCTGCTATCGCCTTTGCTTTCTAACCTTGAGTGCCAATGCTTCGATGGCATGACTGTAAATGCACACCTGGCCAGAACCAGTCTGAATCATCCGCTCCCATTAGATGAGAACAAATAAAAGACGATCAATTTCCACAACCGCTTTCCCAAAACGTCACGTCATTTTCCGGGTTTTGGGAAAACAGCAATTACGCGAAAAAAAACTTAATTATCATGACGTGAAACGGAGTTCTGCATACGTAAGGAGGGAAGTTCAGAGTACTGATCATCCTCACCTTACAAAATCAATTCAAATGACCAGACCGAACACACCATTGTAGCAAGAAGAAAAAAACAAATGCATATTTTTAAAGACGGGCGCAAAGTGCGTTGCTCCTGATTATATTCTCTAGTCCCCAATACCTTTAGGCTACCTTCAAACTGTCACGACGAAACTGCGCATACATTTCAGTTTCGTTTGCTTTCTGAGTCACTGAAACCCTTGCTCATTGACAGTTACAGCCTGGTCGATATTTCGTCTGATTCCTTCCTGCCAGGAATCCTAAATTCCTTCCATAGGTATTAAAAATCATCTGTGAACTAATTAGCAATGCTTTATATTTGTGAGTATTATGCATCATATAGAGCGTTTTCCACCCCTCTACCAATAGTAACTATTAGTTACTATTTCCGTCCCAGCCTCACGAAAAGTTACTACGCTAACCGTTCCAACCTTCTCAAAATATCACTTCTCACTGAAACCCTTGCTCATTGAAACCCTTGCTCATTGACAGTTACAGCCTGGTCGATATTTCGTCTGATTCCTTCCTGCCAGGAATCCTAAATTCCTTCCATAGGCATTAAAAATCATCTGTGAACTAATTAGCAATGCTTTCTATTTGTGAGTATTATGCATCATATAGAGCGTGTTCCACCCCTCTATCAATGGTAACTATTAGTTACTATTTCCGTTCCAGCCTCACGAAAAGTTACTACGCTAACCGTTCCAACCTTCTCAAAATAGTAACTAATAGTAACTATTTGCTTACCACGCTCGGGAGCGTAGTTAGCGTCGTAACTACGCATCTCTGTAACGTGATTGGTCGGATCACCCCGCGGCCTGATATGTGACCGAAAAATTCAAAAAGCGTTCCAGCCTAGCGTAGTAACTACGGTAACTAGCGTAGTAACTACGGTAAGTAGGGTGGAACACGCTCATAGTAAACATTTAATCATTACGAATATTAGTCATATTTTTTTTCTGTCTTGCCAAAGTGTCCTATACGGGACAAGACTGTCTGATGCTTCAGGTCTTCTCACGATTCCTTGACGAGCCATTAGAAAGGGTGGGCTTCGTTGAAGCAAATATGAAGTCTCAACTATATGTCGCTATGAACTTTAATTCAAGCTTCGGATAGGTATTTCCGTCCTAAACAACCTAATTGGTAAACGAAGTTCTCTTATTACTATGGAAATGGGACACTCGATGATCAGTAGATATAAGGGTCCATCATGCCGCCTGTAACACTCTTTCACCTGCCATCACAAGCGTCACGGTATAAAAACGAGAAGCCCTGCTTAGTGATCTACATTCAACAGAGGCATGCTTAGGAAAAATTAGAAATGAAAGTTCTATGTGCATTTCTAACTTTCTGGCATTGTAGCCAAGGAGCCATCTATGGAAACGGCTTCCAGCCAAGCCAGCCTCTAGGGTCAATCGGCATTCCGTAAGTCATTTTTTTTCTTGGAGATCTATTTTGCGTGTATGGTGGTGCTAAATCACCTGATATTTCGGCCCTTCTTTTCAACGGTCCTCTTCTGGCCGTAGATAAAAAGATCAACTTGCGACCTACTTCGTATTAAGCTAACTCGCTTAAAGTTTAACCGAAAAGGGCTTTGATAGGACAATCTAGTTACCCATCACTTATTCACTTAAATTGGCTTGAAGACCCGCTGAAAATGCGTTACTTTGTTAATCCGCTATTCACGAATAATCGATTTTCAAATAGTGGAATTTCCTTGTGATTTGTGATGCTCTAGATGCGCTTGTATTTTTGTTGTATGTTTTACGAGAAAGAATTATGATTTTTTTATTTTTTTTTATTCAGGCACTAAGCAGAACGTGTCCGAAAGCTTTCAGGACTGTAAATGCTGCATTCAATGCTGCATTTTTATTTTATTTTTCGTCCGAAAGCTCTTACCTCTTATGCAGCATCAAATGCAGCATTTACAGCACTAAAAGCTTTCGGACACGTTCTTGATTTCTTCTCTGACACTTCTAATTCCGAAATTTAGCCTTAATCGCCAGCTCCCCAGTTTCTTCTTGAAAATTCAGCGTAAAATTTAGCATCTTCGCTGAATTTTTCGATGAATCTTATGCTGAATTAATGCTGCATTAACTGAGCGAAAATTTAAGTCCGAAAGCGAAATGCTGCATAAAATGCTGAATTAATTCAGCATTTTCGTTCGTTTCCAAGCTTTCGGACACGCTCGCAATCTTCACCAATCTCACCACTGCCCACTGAAAAGCCGCGTTTGTGTTGAGATTAAAATTTCCCGCGTCATAGTAGAATTTACGCTGTGGGGACGGCCGAAGATATTCTGAACGTCATAACTAGAGCAGATAGTGGAAAATAAAAAAAAATCCTAGTGCAGAATCAAAATAATTCAGTGTATTCAATTAAATGACTAAAAAATAAGTCGGCTTTTCAGTTAAACTTTAACACCACCAAATATGATTGGCAATCGGCTTGTTTCAAAGGAATCCGGGCATTTCTTTTCACAGCAAGTCGAGTTCAAGGGAGTGCCCACTCCACGGCACCTGCCTGCACCAACCAGCGGTGCCGGCCAAAAATTGGACGATTCCCGCTTCTGGGGGAATCGTCGTTAATGTTGTAACACGGGGCAACCGGTGTCGGCTGGTGTCAGCCCGGCACCGGGCACTTGCTGTATGTTAAAATCGAAGGCAACCCCTCTGTCGAGTGTCGTCTAGGAATAAAGTGGGGAGTTTTACTTTTGAGGTCAGATGGTGTTTACGAGACAATGCGATGACAAAATCCCCCCCTCCCCTCCGCATACCGCAGTACAGTAGAGGAACGCTTCTCTGAACGTCAGTTAACCTTACACCTTGTTTTGGGCTGAATGGTAAAACCAAGACCCAAAACACCCATTCAGGTGTCCTTAGGAGCGATCAATTAGCTACTTTCACTGACTGGTAGTTCACAGCAAGCGGATGAAAACTGCACTGTTCAAGGTTAACTGACATTCGAAGAAGTATACCTCTACTGTACTCCTCAACGACTGGAGATATCGAAATAAATTCGTTCAGAGCGGCCAACGATTTCTGACATCTTGTTATCGAACTTCCTCATTTCAGGCCACCATTCCCTCACGGATCAGTCCCAATGGGTGCCGGTTTTCAAGGCTTGGGGTCGTCTGGCTACATGAGGCCTGTAGTTCGACCTATTAAGGCTGAGTTGGAATGCGTCACAAGCAACGTAGGACGAGGGGTAAGTCTTTTTTCCGGCGCTTAACCAGTTCACAATGTTCTTTTCACAATAATTTATAACATTCTGACCCAAGATCTTCAATCTTTCACCAAATGTTTACCAATTTACTAAGTTTAACAATTTTGAAAACGCTTCAATACACCCTGAATACCCCCTACCCGTATGGTTTAACTCGACGACCTCATGGCCAATTCGCCTTTCACATACTGGTACGGACAGACCATCAGATATTCCGGCTTAACTATGTGGACTTCCATCATAAAGTAAACAATTTCAATCCTTAGAAACTGACGACGGCGCCGAAAATTCTGGCAGGGATTCCAGCTCGCGACAACCCGTACCTGACTGTCTGTCCGAACGATAAGCAGACCCCTGGCAGGCACCCTGGATCCTGTCTCACTTGACGACTCACAAACAGACTCATTTTAAGCTTTCCATCTCTTCCAGGTGATTCGCTGGGTGAGGCAGATGGGACCGCCTGGATCCGAGTTCGACGTTATTGCGGAAGGCCCAACGGTCTTTGACATGCAAAGATTCAACGTCATCTACACGCCACTACTGGACAGCTGGAGGTCGAAACTGATTATCAACATGGCAGACCCATCTCTTCAACAAGGGGTGTACATGTGCCAGTCTCCAAACCCTCTTCCACCCTATACCATCCAGTCCAGCGAGCCTTTCATGGTAGGAGACAGTCAGATGTCTCTCGCACCTTCCGGCGGAATGTTCGGCATGCAAGGTCATGGCGTTGGCGTTGCTGGCTTTGGTGGTTGGCGTTCAGGAAACTCCGAAAAGGCGGAGATCGTCGAGGAGAAGAGACTCAGTCAGTCTGACCCAGAGTCGCCTTACATAAACGATGACGGCACACTCGATCCCCAGTTTGATGATAAGAAGAAGAGGAGCGACAAGCTGGTGAGACTGACGCAGTCTGATCCCGACTCGCCATACATCAACGACGACGGTTCGGTTGAACCCCAGTTTGACGACAAGAAGAAACGAAGCAGTGGCATGGAAAAACGGCTCACTCAGTCAGACCCTGATTCACCGTACATCAACGACGATGGTTCAGTTGAACCCCAGTTTGACGACAAGAAAAAACGTGATGGCATGGAGAAACGCCTAACCCAGTCAGACCCTGATTCACCATACATCAGTGATGACGGTTCGGTTGAGCCCCAGTTCGATGACAAAAAAAGGAGCGAGAAAAAGAAACGCCTTACACAATCCGACCCGGAATCTCCTTACATAGACGACGACGGCACGGTTGGTCCTCAGTACGACGAAGAAGATAAAATGTTACGCACTGGTCCCAAATTCCTCTCAGCCAACGCACGACTGACGCAATCGGATCCAAACTCACCGTACATCAGTGACGATGGGTCTGTAGAACCTCAGTTTGATGATAGAAAGAAAAAGGATTCTGTGTATGACAAGAAGGAGCAGCTCTTCCATGTTCAGGCTAGCATCCAACCTGGACAAACCCACCTCCGACAGCAATTTGCTTCAAACCATCTGCAAGTCGTGGAGAAGGAACACCGAACTAAGGAAGAAGCAAAGCCAATGTTTGAAGAGAAAAGATCGAGTCGAAGACGTAGATCCAGTGCCCGTGGACCATTCGTGAACGAAGATGCTCTAGGTAAGAGAATCAGCCAAATCAAACTGATCAAATGCAGCTCTCAGCCCTTGAATACTCCTCGCCAATCATACCTTACACATTTCTTTCGAAACCCTCGACAGAGAAAACAGCAGTTGCAAACGCTTCAGATAAGCGCACTCCGGCTCACTTCCTAGATGTATGTTCTATTCAGGTCCTTCAACAGACTTTATTTTCAGGAAACCAGCATGACCTTGGAGCGCTAGATGAAGACTTTCCGGTCTATCGCAATGAAGACATCCCTGACGAGTGGAGCTCCCGCCGCTCCATGTTGGGACAGCCAGAGTTGCCAATGACAGGGATAGCCCGAGGAACTAGTCATGTTCTGATGAAGAGAGGATGATGACAAAAATTGAAATTCTCTGGCCTATTTATTAGTTCTAATGCTTTTAACGCAAATAAACTTTTGTTATTTACCGCGGTGAAATAAAGGGATCCAGCCAATTCACTCAGGTTTCATTTACTTTTGCCAAGGTTAAATTCTAACTAAACCTTTTAAATACAGATGCCCAGAAGTATGCTTATCTGAGCATCGCCTAACACTGAAACCTGAATGGTCGCCAAGGAAAACACTAGCACACATACCAGTCAATTTTTACTGCAAAATACTTGCTCAAAACATGGAGGTGTGTTAACTGTTATAATTTTTTCGTATAGAACCATTACTAATTAACCATGTAAGTCATATCACCCTCCAGAGAGGATGATATATAGTCATATCACCCTCCAAAGAAGTTGATATGAAGTCATATCAAACTCCTGAGAGGTTGAGACTTTGTTTGCATGTTAAATTTTAACTTTTAGTTAAGCCGCTTTTTGTTAAAAGTTTAGCCAGGTGATTTTTAAACCTTGGATTAGAATCCACTGAATTATTTCGACTCTGCTTTTTTCATATGGAGCTCTCGTAGTGACGTTCAGAATATGCATGCTGGCCTGAGAAGACAAAGTTCATCCCGACGCGGAGAATTTGAATTTCAACGAAAGTGTGCACTGCAATAGCTGATGAAGCGAAGCCCAGGAAATGTTCAACTCTAAACAGTATTCGGAAGAAAGCCCACTATCATGTGTGACCCCAAAAATAATTATATTTCGGCAACCATTCACCCTTGTAGTTGCTAAATTCAAGCATAGAGATTATTGAGGTAGCACAAATCAATTATAGCCTACCGAATAGCGGAGCAATGAATTAACACATTTTCATCAAATCTTCAAGCCTTTAAGTGCATAAGGGATGGGTAACTAGACTGTCGTATCTCAGTCTACTTACAAATCACTTATGCACTGGTTGGAAGAATCTCTGGGTAGGTCAACATAAAATGTAGCTGAGCACCCTCAAGGAAGACCTCAATCACTGGCTTCAAAACCTCAAGGCCATTCACAAAAGACCGAGATTCATGGCATGTCTTGTTACGTCAGCTGCTGTCGCCTTGCAGAGCTTGTGTCCTGACACAAACAAGTACAAGTAAGTACTGTCGTATCTCAGCCCTATGCAGGCCCTATGACATGTGGTTGAACTTTAATTACAAATGGTTCTGTGTGAAGATTATCATAATCTAACCGACCACGGGTCAGAGGATGACATGCACCTGTTCGAAAAAAGTTACTAAACAATGGCTAAAAAAAAAGACAGGTTGGGCTCTCAAGGCTCTGATAGGTTATTTCCAATGGCCATATCAATGTTATTTTCCGATATCAGCCTCGATGTCGGAAGGGCAGTTAACCTTTAGTATCTATCCAGTATCTATCCATGGCTCAAAATTCTCAGATGAGTTTTCTAAGACTAAAAATTATCTGACTGAAGAATCATACCTCTGGCTCTAATGTAATACTGTGCTACTTGTTTTCCAGTACATCTGACTGGCCTCTTGAGTGCTTGGCTGTTCATGGTCAGGCCTGTCTTGGTGATGTTTTCCTTCCTTCAAATGTCTGGCGCTTGGGTTCCACTCTGGATCCCTTTCGGCCTTTGTACATGTGACGGACGATTTTTAAATATTTCGCTGTAATATTCGCTGGCTTTTCTGTAGCGTAATCTGTAGTCTTCCAGGAATAAAGTATGATTTAACCGTCAAGTTATCCTCAGATGCCTCTACCATCGGCATATTTGAAACAATACCCAGAGGCTATCTTGTGTTTATTTTTTACAGAAAGAAAATACCGCTACGAGTCGGGCTGATCTTTATGTCGGAATTCAGAAGAAGAAGAACTTCAGCCAAGTTCAGTACTCGCGGGAGACAGCGCTGCCACCTCGATTTATCACAGGCTTTGACAAAATGCTGTGACAAAATTTTCTAGCAGGAAATCCCACTTTTTATGTCGCAAAATTCTGCGTTTGCCAAGCTTTTTGGCAAATTTCAAGGCAACTCTTTTCGGCAAAAAATGATTTATTTATTTCACGCACATTAGCTCGTCGTAAACTGGAAGTTTTTATCGAAATCAATTGATTTTTTATGTTTCATCAAGTGACGTATTTTTGTGGCACTTGAGCATATTCTAGTGCTAGACCCCGAAGCCACGCCGTTTATCGGCGCGCCGCCGCCGAAAAAGTTTCGGCGCGCCGCCGCCGTTTTTCAGATGGCGCGCCATAGCTAACCCCGTTTGAACGGCGGCGCGCCGCCGCCGTTTTTTTCGGCGGAAATACTTTTCATTGTTGCCCATTTACCACTGATGTTTCTTTGAGCACGTCCACGCACACTGTCCGACAATGATGTTTTTGTATGTTAATTAAGCTTGTCTGGGACCTACATTGGTTTGCTCAAGTACCGTAACGTCTGTCTTGCTGTCGGCAGTCGGACTTTCACTAATCCGGGCACTTCCAGATAAGCTAGACCACGATAGTTGGCGTGCGAAGAAAGGACCCAGACAAAATGCTTACATTTCATCACAGCATCCCATCGTCGGTTGGGGGGGGGGGGTCGTATCTTCTGTGTTATTTGTTGTTTCAGGTAGTAATCGAATTTGAGAATAACTGTTTTGTTTAGAAGCAATCGATCCATAAAAGTCGTCACCTAATTTTTATTTGCCAT
The DNA here is from genome assembly GCA_023053555.1 of Branchinecta lindahli. NCBI lineage: Eukaryota > Metazoa > Arthropoda > Branchiopoda > Anostraca > Branchinectidae > Branchinecta > Branchinecta lindahli. The sequence continues at coordinate 15,926,203 of JAKZAO010000002.1, forward strand.
ATTTCGCTGTTTCCCGGGTACTCCTTGACGAGTCAAGGGGAGCCACGAGAAAAGAAGGAGTCACTTTCTGGGGACTATCGAGACTGGAAACAACGAGAACAGATATAATGTATCCGTATCAAATTGGTTCGAAAATTTGCTGATCTATTTCCTTGCCAAACTCGTTTGGTTGACGAAACAAAATTAGTCTGTCTAATGGTCCACGTTATTTCACTTTTCTTTTCTTTGATTTGCTTACTTAGTTTTATAACTGCACAGTTTAAAAAAATCAGTAAAACAGAGTTTTATTATTTTCTAAGCGTTAGTTAAACCACAGACACCAGCAACTCATTAAATAAGCTCCACATCGAATCCGAAAGCAGTTATTTTCTAGTTATTCTAGTTGAAGCAATGGCTTACGACGGGGACCCGTGAGAATGGGGGCGAGGGAGTTGCTAGTACAATAAAAAAATTCGGGACTCGCAGTGGGAATCCGTCTGGAACAGGGAGATGACGCCTTGTACAAGAATAGCTGAAATTATGTTGATACCAGCGAGGTAGCCTATAAACTTGATAGGCTACCTGGCTGGCCAGTCAACCGATATTTTAATCCCGTACTAATTATTTACACCTACAGCCAATTCAGGCACGAAATTGCTCCAAATCATGGCCGCAAAGTTCCAAAATTTTAGCTTAAAAAAGTCCGGAAAACGGCGCCAAAAAGCGGCGCGCCGCCGAAAATTTTCGGCGGCGCGCCGCTAAAAAAATTTCGGCGCGCCACGCCGAGGGTTTTCCGGCGCACCGCCGCTGAAAAAAAAATCGGCGCGGCTTCGGGGTCTATCTAGTGCCATATAGGAATTGCAATGTCTGTCGGTCCGTCGGTCTGTCCCGGTTTTGCTAGCTTGGGCACTTAAGCTAGGACGATGAAACTTGGCAGGTGTATCAATTACCTGACCAGATCGTTTTGGCAATAGTCACTTCCCCCGTCCGGTCATCGTGGGGAGTATGGAGGGATGGGGTATCCGCAATCTAGTGGCATGATAACTCTCGAACGGATAATCGGATATTAATGAAACTTGACAAGTATAGCAAGAGCTACAACTGTCTCAGATGCCTCATTTCAAGTCCGGACCGGATCCGGTAACTGCGGGTAGCTGGAGTTATCGAGGAAATACCTTTGGTTTGCCACAGAAGTCTACAAGCTATATGGCTCTTTCGAGACCACTTTGAACTCCTTCCCAGTGTCTTGGTAAGATCCAGATCTAGAAATTGCAGGTCGATGTATTATGTCATGTCTGTAGCATCAACTAAGTTTCTCCAGAATCAGTGCACTTCCGGGAAAATACCGGCCGCCTTCCACTTCCCAACACAGATGCTGCATCCGGTCCAAACATAAAACAGCACATCTAGGGCCCATAACCTCCTTTCATCCAGTTGATTCATGAGTATGTCACAACCTTTTGGTGACCCACCTACTGCTCCCCCCCCACAGTGTCCAGATGCGGTTCGGACACATTAAGTTCAGATGTAAGACCTTTTCTCCTAACCCGTATTTTTTCATCCGAGAGCATTTCTGGAGAATGTCCGGTACCCTTGCCTCTAACTCCCCCCACGGATGTCAGATCCGGTCCGGACCTCAAAATAACAAATCGAGGACCCATGATCTTTCAAATGTGCAAATTTCATCCCAATCCATCCATTTGTTTGGTCCGTACGCATATCGGACAATTATTTCTGAGACCCAGCTCATACTCCCTCCTCCACACATTGTGGTCGTATGCACTTCGGACGAATAAACGGAATATCTGGGGCATTTGCTCTTACCACCCGTCAACTTCCAATCGAACCGGATCACCCGTTCAAAATATACATGGGTCACAAGATCCTGGATTCCCCATCCCTCCACTCCAACACGAAAGACCATTTTGTCTTGTATTTTTGTCTCACACCGTTCTAGCCTCTAGGCCCCTTTGAAGACAACAAAGGGTATCTCCTCGGATGGTAAGAATAAGCTGTATATCTGCATACCGTGTTTCATCGCCCTAGCCTAGGTGAAAGTGCTCGAACTATAACTGGGAAAGATCGAAGACGGACATTACAATCGCCATATGGAATGAGTAAGGAGAGATGGCACTTAAGCCATAGGCTGCAAGTACCATGAATTTCATAGGCGCAAGAATTTCACTGGCGCCAGAATTTCACACTGCAAAAATTTCATAGGCGCCAGAATGTTACTTACAGATTCCTGCGGCCAAATCGAAAGTTTGTAAGGGAAAAGCAGCAAGTGGCAACACTGATAGGCGACAAAGACAAGGAAATAATTTACACACAGTTGACCTGGTTTGGGCAACGTTCCGGCAGGCTCAGCAAGCCTCTGGGAGTAAGAGACCACTATAAACACCTCAAAAAGCTGTTGGGCTACTGCCTAAGATGTCCCACCAGACCGGAATAAAATGTTAGTCATAGATTGCAGAGTCGTTCTACTTCTAGGCTACTTACTTCTAGTTCTAGCCCTTTCTGCCAACTCCCAGCCTAGCTCAGAATGCCTTAGGCTTAGTAGGATAGAACCCTAGAAATGGTCTGGTTAACTCAGTGCAGAATTTATATAGATATCACATCACAACTGTTTAAGCTTTTTAACCTCTGAAGACAAAAATTGTGATTTGTTCCTGTCATCTGTTGGGTCTGCTTCTACAACTTTACTGCTTTTCATTCAAGATCTCTTCAGGACTGAATTGCTTATCTGAAACGGCCAAAGTAGACTGTCCAAGCATTTTTTTCACTACAAGCTCTGAAAACTCATTCAACTTGCCTTGAAACATTAGTTGGTACCAAGGATTAAAAAGCAGCAGCAGGTGATACTAGTTGCGTTTTTGCAGATATCATGAGTAACTGGATCTGCAACAAGTCGTTTTTGCAGTTACCATTGTATCTGATACACAGTTGCTCTGTTAAAACAACAATTGCGGTTTTCGAAGTCATCCCAAAAGAAAAACTGATATCCAGTCACATCACTAAGTGCCAAACTTCTTTCCGAACAATTTGACAAAAACCGATGAAAGTGAGACAACTTTTGCAGATACCATTACAGTCAACCACAAACCCCTGAACTTTGGAAACCCTATGCCAAACGCTGGATATGCCCAGCGTTTGGCATAGCCTGTGCTTAACCTTGGACACCCTATGCCAAACCCCGGACAGTTGTTGGCACCTTAACCCTGACCTACCTCACTACAGGTGAATTCTGATTGGTTGATTTATGAGCTTCACTCAAATCATCAATATTTTTATTGTGACCCAGTATCCAGCATTTGGCATAGTGTATCCAGGGTTTGGCATAGGGTATACCAAACGCTAGATATACCCAGCGTTTGGCATAGGCTTTCCCAAAATCAGGGATTTGTGGTTGACAGTACCACTGTCAGTTACCACGGTCAGACCATGGTATCTGAATATGAGATACCACAATAACTGCAAAATCGCCTTTTGACTGTGGTATCTGATACCACAATAACTGCAAAAATTACTTTAGACCGTGGGATCAGATACCATGGTATCTGCAAAAACGCAACTACTGTTAAACTAAGAACGAACAAGAAGCAGAACCTCCGTTTCCTGATCTCTGTACCACATCTGTGCTTAGTTGAATAATGTATTGTATTATTGACAATTCTCGATGCATATGAGCAGAAGGTAGGAGCCACGCTTAACATCACAATTTGTTACCTCTACAGACAGCTCATTGCAGTGGAGCCCCAGAGAAGAAAAGTCAAGAGTAAATAGAACACTGGGTGTATACCATTGTGATGCCACATGTACGCCTGCTACGCTCGTAGCAGCCTCACTTGTCTACTACACGTCTTGGATAGCCTGTCATCAAGAGCTGAAAGCTGATATGGCACTTCAAGAGTAGGCTAGTTAGTATGTTAGATTAGCATAGCAAGTTCTGTGCCAAGGTTTGACCCCCCCCCCCAGCCTCCAACTCCCTTGCAGTGGCTGGAACCTATCCAGATATCTATCTATTACAGATCTTAGGGTTATGGCATCATGCTGTTACTGCAATCGTACACGGCACTATATTCTTCAAGGGGCCTTTGCCAAACGCAGCTTAATAGTTGGCTTATCGTCTTTCATGCTGCCCTTTAATGTTACTCTTCGTACGTAATCCTTTCTGTTCCGTAATTTGAAGCTCGAATTCCCAGTTTCCAGAATTCGGTAAAAAAAATTAGAGATTCGGTAAAACTTTGGCTCTGCACCCCCCCCCCACCGAAAATGCACTTGCGACGCCCCTGTCAACAGTGTATTAAAGTTCACCGTCCCTAGATAGGAACCCGCTACCAAACAAGGGACACCTTAAAAAAAAAAAAAAAAAAAATTAACTTCAGAGCTGTAGTTATTCACGAAAAAGAAAAACTGTCCCTAGTTGGAGCATTTTTAAGGACCAGAGGCCTTACTAGCCAACAAGTTTGGCGGGGGGGGGGGGGGGGGTAAGGTATTTACCGACTGGCTGTTCATTTTTACCGACTGTTTTGATGAAAGAACTAGCTAAGACCCACATTTGAAGTTTCTGCGACTTTCAGAGCTGAAGTTATTCACGAAAAAGAAAAACTGTCCCTAGTTGGGGCATTTTGAAGGACCAGATGCGTTACTAGCCAAAAAGTTTGGCGGGTGGGTAAGGTGTTTACCGACCGGCTGTTCATTTTTACCAACTGTTTTGCAGAAAGAACTACTGTTTTGACGAAAAATCGACTGATTTTACGAAAAACCGACCGTTTTGTAGAAAAATCGACTGTTTTCAAGAAAAAAATCGACAGTTTTTACGAAAAAACGCGCCCCCCCCCCCCCCTATATGTGACGCCCCTGCTAAGGACAATTAAATCCTATGTTAGCTCCTGAATCACTTGTATGAGTCTCTCACAATACGAGTCACGAGTCACAACTGTATGGTATTCAGCCAGAATGTATTTCTTCCTTCCTTTGACCCCCAGACCCATCATTGCAACTTGTAGGACATATACACTTGCCAATTGTCGTATTCCATCCGGATCGAATCGTTTTATCAAGCGTTATGCATGCCGTATTACGGGATCCCCCCTCCAACTCCCCCAACACATTGCACGGACCAGACTATACCTGTCGATATTACATGTTGGACGTGTACACTTGTCAACTGTCAAACTCCATCCAAGGGTTTATTCGATGGAGAGTTATGCATGTCACATCCATGAACCCCTCCAACTCCCCCACATTGGCCGGAAACAGTCCGTACGTCTCATCGGAACATGTAGGACATGTCAGTTGCCAACTATCAAGAGTTTCAGATATGCCAAAAGTTTCCATTACCCCCCCCCCCCCCCGCACCGATGGTTGAATCCGAGAAAAGAAAGCTTCCTAAGGCATTTGGTCGGGTCCTTTACATGTGTGCCAAGTTTCGTAGTCCTAGCTCGTGTGGAAGTGCATAAAATCCAGCAAAATAAGAGAGGCAGATCCTAGAATTACTTGCCATTTAATGACTTGGTATAAATGCCAGAAGAGCAGCACTAGTGTGTTAAGTGCATGCTTTAAACCTGAATATTTTTCAGGTAATGATGAGCTATTGAAGTATTTTGGAAAATGTCACGATGGCAGTTGCAGAGTGTTCAAAGTGTCAATTAAAAATGGTAAGTTTTCCAATAGTTGTTCAAGCAAATATTTGTGACTGTTAGATCACTCATATCTTGAGTTGGATGTAGCCTTTACTTTCTTTCATATTCTAAGTTACAATATGTGTGAGCTGGCTCTTAGCAGCGTTGAAATTAACGACATGTCCTTTAAGAGCAAATGATGTTGGATGGTTCATTGAGAAGATCTTCTTCATGGGAAAAAGACTTTGATCTCACTGTGCCCAAACTAATTGATGGCTTACAACCTACATTTCTTCTGTATCGGTAAGTGGCTTAATATTCTTTTTGTCTTTTAATATCTTGACTCAGTGCTGATCAGCCAGTTGCAGGAACTATAGGAGTCCTCGGGGAATCGAAGGGAACGGCGAGAATAGAGGGACTCACTCCACGCGGACTCCGCGTGCAGAAAACAGCGAGAACACGGGGATCGCTTCTAAAACGGATTTAGTTCCTAATAAAAATATGCAGCTGACAAAATTGGTCTGGATCCACTTTATTTTTGGTTTTGTTTATTCTGATCATTTTTAATTAATTTCGCATTGCACCAACACCAGCAAAAATTGATTCCCCTACAAAACTGAAAGGGAGTCCTTTTTGATGATGGTGACGATAATCGGAGCCATTCCCTGTCCGTGGGGACTCGCGAGAATACGGGGAGTGAGTCCCCGGGACGGGGTCCCGTCATAACCCCCACACGTCATAACCCCCACACGTCATAACCCCCACAAAATCCGTCACTACGCCCACATTTTCCGACAGTTCACCCACACGTCACAAGGCCCACATTTTCCGACAGTTCGCCTACACGTCAGTTCGCCCACACGTCAGTTCACCCACACGTCAGTTCGCCCACACGTCAGTTCACCCACCGTCAGTTCGCCCACACGTCAGTACACCCACTCCTAAAATCCGACAGTTCCCCCACACGTCAGTTCGCCGACCGTCAGTTCGCCGACCGTCATAACCCCCACACGTCATAACCCCCACACGTCATAACCCCCACAAGTCATAACCCCCACACGTCATAACCCCCACACGACATAACCCCCACACGTCATAACCCCCACACGTCATAACCCCCACACGTCATAACCCCCACACGACATAACCCCCACACGTCATAACCCCCACACGTCACAACCCCCACACGTCATAACCCCCACACGTCATAAGCCCCACACTTTCCGACAGTTCGCTCACAACAAAGACCCACCGCCAATTAATTCAGAAAACCCGACTGAGTCAACGGTCAAAACCCAGGGGACTAAATAGAAGGGGCCGACGTTTGCGCATTTTAACGAAGGCAAAAAATTCATTCAGAATCGCCGGAAGCTTGCTGTCAGATCTGATAGCTTTGATTTCTTTTACGAAAAGAAAAAAAAGACGAAAGAAAACACGCAGGGATCAGAGAAGGAAGCTCGTCCTTCTCGCTCGTTAAAGTACATACGAGGACCTGGCGGGTTGCATTTCAATCCCTTAAAGGACACGTCGTACTTATTATAGTAATTCATTCTGCTTCAGTATTATTTCCATCCATTATCGTTCCAGAGATGCTCAACTTCATAAGTGTATCCTATTTCCTCTATTAGCAACACACTGATCATCACGCTTGCCATGTTTCTTCTCTTTGCGTGACGTATTAGGCACCCGATCATTGTATCCGAGGAGCTTATTCGTCCGAAGACCGGTTATGCAAATTTTGCAAAGATTGTAGTTCAAGGTAAGGGAGATGGAAAGAGGCTAAAAACAGCCGAAGCCGTGTGTAATTTTCTGTTAGCATATCTTAGTTCTAAAGTGGTCAACTACATCTGAGCAGAAACACAATGTAGTTCGAGGTTCTTTTACATCTACATCTTACTAAAATTTTGCTTCGGTAGAATAGATTTGATATTTCACTGCGAGAAGTCGAGCTTTCCATGCGATAAGGCTGCGCTTCATTTGAGGCCGGTTTGAGGCGGCAAAGTCATTCCTGGTGCGCGAGAAAATTAACAAGAGCTGTAAGCTCATATGGCACTTGCAAGGGTTGAGATGCATTATTTGATCAAAAGTAATTTTCGACTGTGCGGTTCAGATGCGCACTTTAAGGGAGCTAGAGAAAAAGTATTTTATCGTTGAACTTGGCTGTAATGATGCGCACTTTAAAGGCACTAGAAATTCATCGGTAAGGAAGACCCTTGAGGCAAAAACGATAGCAGGCTCTTAGGGATCATTGATATATACGTATGATCAAAAGTATTTTTTTTCCACTAATGCGGGTAAAATGCGCACTTTAAGGGTGCAAGAAATTATTTTTTTTTGCAAAACCCTTGTGGGACAACTGATCATGGGTTGAGATGTATCGTTTGATAAAAAGTACTTTTCGACCTTGCGGTTAAGATGCACACTTTAAGGGAGCTAGAACTTCATTTGTAAGCAAAACCCTTGAGACAAAAATGATCATGAGCTCATGGGGATCATGGAAATGCATATTTTGCTTAACAGTATTTTTCTTAATTTGCGGTCATAATTGGTACTTTAAGGAATGGTCGGATTTGAAAAGTGGCGATTTCTAAGCCAATCTTGTCGAATTTCTAATATTTCAGCCAAATTTCATCGTCCTAGCACATCTGGAAGTACCTTAACTCGCGATCACCGGAATTCCTGACCCTCCCCTCAAACTCCCCCCACAGTCGCCGGAGCCAATCCGGTTCGGTTTTGGACTTGTTTGTTATTCCCACAAAGTTCCATCCCGATCTCTCCAGTCCAATCCGGTCCCGTATTCCCCCCCCCCAATTGTTGTCGGATCCGGTCCGGACATGACAAAGATCACCACAGGCACGCCCTCTGTTCAGTTATTAAATTTGACTCGAATCCGATCACCCGTTCCAAAGTTACGCATGGCTAAATATTCCGGATTCCCCCTCCCTCCGATCCCCCCACGACTATCGGATCGAGTGAATTTTTATTTACAAGTTAGTTTGATCGAGTCCCTGATACGCCTCCCAAGTTTCGTCGTGAAAATCCCAAAAACCGTCATCACCAGAATTCCGGGAAACTCCCCTCCACCTCCCCCCCCCCCCAAGTGTCCGGGTCCAGTCCAAACGTGTAAACGATTTATCTGGAGCAGATTCTTGTTCTTCCCAGCAAGTTTTACTCCGATCCCTCCATTATAACCGTTTCTCGAGATTTCCGGTCTTCCCCCACCCCAACTCCCCCATAGCTGTCGAATCCGGTTCGGACTTCAAATGGAACATCAGATATATGTCATTCATTCAGGTATTAAGTTTCGTCCCAATCCGATCACCCGTTCGAAAGTTACACAACACTCAATTTTCCATATTCCCCCGCACTGCACCACATATACAAACCCCTTTGACCCTCGAATGCACTAGCTCTTTCCGATGTTAACAGAGTGATCCGATGCAAAGAGTGACGTCACGCCGCGCGCAGACCTACTAGTGTGAAGAAAGGGGTAGGGGTTTTACAAAAACTACTAAATTCTCAGGATTCCCTCGCCCTCTACTCCCTCCACGGTGGTCGGATCGGGGAAGTGACTATTTGAAAGTTAGTTTGGTTGGGTCCCTGATATGCCTGCCAAGTTTCATCGTCCTAGCACATCTGCAAGTACCCTAACTCGCAATCAGCGGACCGACAGACCGACCGACAGACAGACCGACCGACCGACGGAAAAGTGATCGGTATATGGCACTTGAGCGAAGCTGCAAGTGCCATAAAAAGGACTTGCCACCTCCAATAGGCCGCAAGTGAAGCGTAGCCTTATCGAATGGAACGCCCGACTCTATGCAGTGAAACTTATAGGACCTCTCTGCCTTTTCGATTATCCCTAGCTTACTTGTGGAATTACAAGTTTCAGAAATCCCCACCCTTCGCCAGTGTTTCCTTTTGCACCTACGGCTTTTTATCACTTTTTCGACTTAGTCTAGTTTGTCAGTCACGGAGCAAAGCCTCAAAGGTCCGCCAATTGACCTTTTAAAAATAAGTGAATGATAAGCTCCAAAATGTTTTTTTTTTCATTTTCCAGGCTCTTTTTCTTTTTCTTTGTTTTTCCAGTTTTTAACCACGGCGTGCTGGCCTGGCCCGATACTGAAGTTTCCTGTTGGCGAACGGCACTGAGACTACCGAAAGCTTCTGTTTCTGTCCGGTCCGGCAATAATAACATGGAATATAATACTGCGGGTGTGTGTATCTGGCTCGGTCATTGAACATGCATCGTTATGTCAAGTGGGAGTGGAGGACACGAGGGGAGAAAACTAAAATAGGACGAGTATACCATTAAAAATGAATGCTTCGATTATTATTACTTCATATAAGTACAAAATAAAACATGGTAAAGAAGAACATTTCAAATATATTGAGCAAAAACTTTGTCGCAGAAAGGGACTAGAAATTTATGCACACGCGAAACAAAAATAAAAGCACAAACACGAAATTTACACGGTTTCAAATATATGGAGTGAGGAGAATGTATACTTCAGAAGAGTACACTGTCAGAAGTTTCATAACAGATAGCGCATAACACTTTCAAGAATAACACCTTTTCAATTAGAAATAAAGTGTATGACCAATTAAGTTTACACTTTTTCGTGCTTTTTCGTTCGTGCCTAGATCTCCAACAACACCTTCAATTGGTAAAAATACTAACGGGAACGAAATAAACATAAACAGATAACGTCCCAAAGTGTTATCTGTTGAAACCGGGCATCCCAAAGTGTTATCTGTTGAAACCGGGCATCCTTCTGTTGTCGTTATGTAACTTCTGACAGTGTAGTATTTTTACCGATTGAAGGTGTTGTTGGAGATCTAGGTACGAAATAGTGTAAACTTAACTGGTCAAAACACTTTATTTCTAAGTGAAAAGGTGTTATTCTTGAAAGTGTTATGCGCAATCTGTTATGAAACTTCTGACAGTGTAACAGTTAATAAAGAGACAAAAAGGGCATCTGCCGATTAAGCGTGGCTCGGCAGAGTGGGCATGTTGGAGAACCTCGCCTTTGAACCTCGTCATTTACCCTAGATGTTCCATTTTTGGCTCCCGGAAGGATTTGGCTTCGGGGTGTCGGACATTACCCGGAAATGCTCAGATTCGAGTGAAACTTGATGGGTTCTAGGAGCAGATGCCATAAATATCCCATTTCTAGGTCAAAACCGCATCTTTCGACGGCGGGAGGTTGGAAGGGGGGTATTTTGTGACGTTTTCATTTACTTTCTTATACTGCCTACTCGTAGCAAGTGCCATATGAGCTCGTAACTCTGGTCGTAAAAGAACTTGAACTGTCCGAACAAGTTCGAGCTACAGTAAGTTTCGTTTGCAGCCATTCTTAGAGTATATTTAGCAAAGCCGGAATAGGAAATTACTACAGAAACAGGCAACGCTTGAGATTCGCCCACACTTGAAGTGCAGGAAAAGGCTTATGAGGTCATAAAAAAAACATGCTGAACAAGATCGACCCTAACCTTCTTGATACAACTTATAAAGCAGCGTCGACTTGAAGTTTAGCTTATTTTCTTCTTCTCAGTTTTACTATATGTTTATATAACATGTTCCTTTCTGGGCTGGCCTTGATGTTAATGTCCAAAGGTATAGCCTACCGAGTAATCTAACACAAGAAAAACCTGAAGAAAAAAAGGTTTTTCTCCTCAGTTTCCCAGACTTGTTGTTGTCTTCTTCTCAGTTTTACTATATGCTTATATTACATGTTCCTTTCTGGGCTGGCCTTGATGTTAATGTCCAGAAGTGTAGCCTACCGAGTAATGTAACAACCAAGAAAAACCTGAAGAAAAAAAAGGGTTTTCTCGTCAGTTTCCCAGACTTGTTGGCACAACCCGGAACGTACCGGCCTCCCCCCCCCTTAAAGGTAAACGACTAGTGACGTTGGTTTTTATCCAGCGTAAAACCTTCACATTGAAACATAGCCTACAAACTGTAACTAGTCTCCTATCTGGGTACAGTACTGCACTGAACAACCCAGGACCGATTAGATTCGTCGCTGAGCATTAATTTCGGTTATTTTCGAAAGACCCTTTCTCTAAGGTTCAGATAGAACATACAATATCAGAAGTCAGGCGAAAAACTATGCATCCATCTCCATTTCCGGTATCCTACGGCACTCAATGAGAATTATCGGCTTAGGGCTCCGATGGTAGTTACGCCCCTGACTATATTAAGCGTTGTTGAAAAAAGAGTAAGAAAGCTGGCCAACAAAAGTTATAATTCTTATAATTTTCATTTCAATATGGACTAGTCCCAATCGTCCACCTTCGTTACCAACTTGTTACAACGCCTTTCTCTTGCACATATTCTTCTTTTTGTGTCCTTCCCACTTACAAAACAAAAGAATCGAATCAATTAGCAAGCTTCTGACGATACTGAATTAATATTCGCCCTCATTAAAACGCGCAGAAGTCGACTTCTTCTTACGAATCCCCTGGGCTACGATCCCTTTCTTTTAATTGCATTCACTCGAGATTATCAAACTGGCGGTTGGGTCATTATATGTGGGCGAACTGTCGGAAAATGTGGGTCTTCTGACGTGTGGGGGTTATGACGTGTGGGGGTTATGACGTGTGGGGGTTATGACGTGTGGGGGTTATGTCGTGTGGGGGTTATGACGTGTGGGGGTTATGACGTGTGGGGGTTATGACGTGTGGGGGTTATGTCGTGTGGGGGTTATGACGTGTGGGGGTTATGACGTGTGGGGGTTATGACGTGTGGGGGTTATGACGTGTGGGGTTATGACATGTGGGGGTTATGTCGTGTGGGGGTTATGACGTGTGGGAGAACTGACGTATTTCTGAAGTGGGCGAACTGACGGTGGGTCAACTGACGGTGGGCGAACTGACGTGTGGGGGTTCTGACGTGTGGGCGAACTGACGTGTGGGGGTACTGACGTGTGGGCGAACTGACGTGTCGGCGAACTGTCGGATTTTTCTTGTGGGTGAACTGACGTGTGGGGTTTATGACGTGTGGGGGTAGTGACGGCGACCCCCCGGGACAAACAAAAACGCGGGGACTCCTCAAGTCCTCGGGAACGGCGATAACACGCCTTATGTGTTCTAGTGAACACTATGGGTATGACTCGACAGAAAAGCTATAAAAGCAGACCCGGACATAGAGATCCACAGCCCCTAGGCGGTTAAGAGATTCGGGCTCCCTTTTTGGTAAGTTATACTAGCAAAAAAAAACTTAGGCCTACTAATTTGTTTATGTAACTTTCACACTCCACGTTTGAGCGCTTGCTCACTTGTTTTCACATCATAATTACCACTTCGGCCCTTTCCGAGGCTGGAGCCTCTACGCAGCTGCCTAGTTTGGCTAGGCAAAAGTTCGCCGCTGTACAAGAGGGTTTTCTGGAGCCCTGACAAGCAGATTTAAATAAAAGGGAGCTACGAGGTTAGCGGGAAGATGTATGATCGCGGGCGGTATTGAGGGGTTCCGGCTAGAACTGAACGCCCCTCCGGTACCTCCCCCGGCGACCCCCCCTGGTGCCAAAACTGGTATAGAGGTGAGCGGACAGCGAGACGCCTTCACGTGTTTACTTTAAACTCGCGTACGATTTTCGAATTTCCTACATATTTGCATTCCGGGGGGGGGGGGGGGTCGCCTAGACCCTATTTGAGGACCGGCTACTAGGCCATTACTGGTGACGCTTCGCCAACAAGTAGCAAGGACTTTTTTAAGCTACAGCAGCTCAAGAATTCAGGGTCGAAAACACAAGAAGAATAGTGTAACTCAAAGAATACTGAGAGAACTGAAAAGTTGGATAGAGCGCCATGCCGACGGATCGTCAGACATTAGGATCGCCTTATGGCACTTGAGCAGAAGGCATCAAATGCCATGAAAACCAAGGCCTTCACCAGCAAACATTATACTGAGGCTGTGGTGCTCCGTGGAAAACCATGCAAGAGGTTCACGGAGGTAACAAAATTGTAAAGGGCGCGGGAACTGCTACCGTGCCAAACTGTGGCGTTAAATAACAAGAGCTGGAAGCTCATATGGCACTTGCAAGGCTGGGTCAGAGGATGAAAGTAGGAATTCGTCCATTCGTGGTTTTCTTTTGATCATTTGTAAGCAAAACCCTTGAGATAAGAATGATCATGGGCCCTTGGAAATCACGAGACTGTATCGTTTGGCAATGCATTTGGCTGTGCGCACTTTAAGGACGCTAGACAATCATCTGTAATCAAAACTCTTGAAGCAAAAAAGATGATCACCAGCAGCACGAAAATGTACATTTTACTCAAAAGTACTGTTTGTACTTTAAGGAATTCAATTGTACGCAAAACCCTTGAGGCAAAAATGATCATGGGATAACGAAAATGTATATATTGCTTAAAAGTATTTTTTGTACTTTGCGGTTAGCATTAGTACTTTAAGGGATGGTCGGATCTGGGAACTAACTATTTCTTAGCCAATCATGTCAAGTCTCTAATTTTCAAGCCAAGTTTCAAGTTTCATCGTCCTAGCATGTCTGGAAGTAACTTAACTTGCGATCACCGGAATTCCGGACCCCCCCTAACTCCCCCACAATACCCAAATCCGGTCCGGTTTTGTCACTGGTCTACATAGGGCTTGTGCTTGTTCTTCCCACCAAGTTTCATTCCGATCGCTCCACTCCCAGCATGCCACAAGGTTTCCGGACCCCCTCCGACCCCCCCACAGCTTGATCGGATCCGGTCCGGACTTGAAATGGGACATCCGAGACATGTGGTCTTTCTACATATTAAGTTTCATTATGATCCGATCACCCGTTCGGAAGTTGTACATACCTCAAGAGTCCGGATCCCCCCTCCCTCCACTCCCCCCACGATGGTCGGATCGGGAAGCTGACTCTTTCCAGGTTAATCTGGTCGTGTCCGTGATTTGCCTGCCAAGTTTCATCGTCCTAGCCCACCTGGAAGTATCTTAACTCCGTATGACTGGAATTCTGAAACCTCCCTCCAACTCCCCCCCCAGTCCACGAATCCGGTACGGTTCTGTCAATGATGTACCTAGGGGTTTTGCTTGTTCCTCCCACCAAGTTTCATCCCGATCGCTCCACTCTAAGCGTTTAACATGATTTCCGGTTCCCCCCTCCGACCCCCCCCCCCACATTCATCGGATTCGGTCCGGACTTAAGTTGGGACATGTGAGACATGATGTCTTTCCAAATATCAAGTTTCATTAAGATCCGATTACCCGTTCAAAAGTTATCCATGTCACTAAATTCCGGATTCCGGCTCCCCTCCCTCCCCCCACGATGGTCGGATCGGGCAAGTGACGATTTCCAATCTAGTTTGGTCGGGCCCCTAATACACCTGCCAAGTTTCATCGTCCTAGCACATCTGGAAGTACCCTAACTCGCGATCACCGGACTGACCGACCGACCGACAGACCGACCGACGGAAAAGTGATCGGTATATGGCACTTGGCCGGAAGGCAAGTGCCATAAAAAGGGATAGAAGGTAGAGATAGAGATGCGGCATGAAGGAATTTTCCCTGAACAGCTTTGACAGATTCTACGTTCTTTACACATTTCCCCTGATGCTTTGTCTGTTTTACTTCAGGTTGGACACTAAGAAAGGAGGCAATTACGAATGGCTCCTGATATCTTACATACCAGAGGAAGCCCCTGTTCGGCAGAAGATGATCTATGCCTCAACAAAAGCTACTTTGAAAAAGGAATTCGGTGGCAATCAGATCAAAGATGAACTAATTGCTACTTCTAAGGTAAGAACGAACGTGATAATATCCCCAAGAAAGTCAGTTGATTGTGAAGCGAAGAGCTTCTATCTCAAATAAATTATACTTTTTTCAAATCAGTTCCTTTTCTCTGGCATACATCCCGATAAATCCTGACCATTTAAAGACTTATTTTTTATGATGTCACAATTTGAAAATTTTCAACTTTTGAGGTGGGAATAACAAGCTGAACCAGAACCCATGCTGCTGAACAAGATGCGGAAGTACAAGTTAAGAGGCTCTTTGATGAGATTTTAATGAATTTAAAACACGAAAAACAAGAGTGACAATATCACGCCTTTTATTTTATATTAATTTTGTGTCTACATTTGTTTCAGGCAGACGCAACATGGAGCGGATATCAAAAGCACACACGCACAGTCTCTGCACCAGCACCTCTAACAACAGCGGAGGAGGAACTAGCTGAACTTAAACGTAACGAGAAAACAGTGTCTGAACTAGTCAGTGTGGATACCAAGCAACAGACATTAACATCCGTTTCCTTCCCAATCGACCAGAGAGCCAGTACAGCAGTTGACAGCTTCAAGGGAGGCCGTGTAAACTACATTCAGCTTAGTGTTGGTGAGTGGTTATAAAAAAATCTTGGCAAGTTATTACCGGGCTGGACAGGTATAGAAGTGGTCCGCCGTTGCGTTTCGCAGATACGTAAAGGGTGAATCTGGCGATCTCGCGGATTCACTTTCCAAAAAGCAAAGCGAGAATCTGCCGAATCCCAGAACTAACGGAAAGTCATTGCGTCTTTCCAGCTTCTCCCTGTCTCGCAACTTTCCACGTATGTAGTGGATTAACTTTCCACGTTACTCTCTAAAACTAGTGGAGTGCAAGAACAGCCTCGGAAAGCGAAGCGAGTTTTAGCCAAGTCGCCAGAACACACGGCTGGTAGCCGGAGGAGCTTTCCGGACCTCCAGAGTCGCCTTTAAATCACAGGAAGACCATAACTACTAGTACGGATAACTAGCTGACCATTCGAGCGTTATCACTCCCCTGATGCGATCACCTTCTCCAAAACCTTTGTCCGCCCCAGTGAGAATTATGTTCAAGAAGCGCCAGTCCAACGGATGGAAACGTCCACAGTTTGGGCCAAGGACGAAATCGAAGGACGGCGTGCGTTCGCGCCTCCTTCAGCGAGCTACTGGCGCAGCGCGCCCTCGCTAGGATAAGTCAGAATTCAGTGGCGCTGACTGACGAAACCCCTAGTTAATTCCGTGCTGGTGGTGAAGGTTCGGCATTGTACTAAGTTTCGGAAATGAAACAAAATATCACTCTGTGGGGTGAACAAAAATTGAATGAGGCACTTATTTTTGAAAATGTACCCGAGTCTGTAAGAGAAAAGTAGCACGGCAAGAACTTCTGGCTTTGACGCTGCATGTCGCGGACGTAGAACCCCACGGGCTCCATGTCCATGAAGCAGAATTATTGTTACGCCAGCCAACCACTTTAGTCGTCCGAGACCATTCTGCACTCACAAGTCACTATGCCGACCGTGCGCCGTCGATACCTGATATAGGGTTGCAAAAGGGTACAAACTGATTGGTCTCCAATTTCTCCGCAGATCTCGTAAAAGAAGTGATCAAATTCGAAGAAGCTACTGCCATATCACTGCACCAACTGCCACAGAAGGTTCCAGAGGACAAAGCTCGCTATCACCTTTTCAGGTTTCCGCATTCACATGAAGGGGACTACCTAAACAGTATTGGTAAGTGAGTGTATTGGTAAGTGAGTTGTTTAGAGTGTCTTATTACATGGAATTGGGAACAGACGGGCAGAAGTAGAAGCCTGTGCTGTAGGAAGTAGTGTTTTCGCCATCTCCAGAATGAGGAAAGTATCGTGTCCTACATTTGTGTGATTGTTAATTCCGACTTCCGGCCCTTACTGGCGGAATGTCCCCTCATAAGTACCTTAGAAAGCTCTTACTAGCGACAGTGCTTTGTTGCCTGTTGACGTCGCCAGTGCATCCTGTCTGGAAGTTGACAATGGATCCCTGTAGCTAGTTTTTCTGGTCACTTCTCTCCAGACAGCGTCTACTCGTCTCTTGAAAGCAGCTTTAGTCTCTACCATCGCTCCGCGCTAAGGGAGTTCCACAAGGGATAACTCGACTCGAGAAGGAAGTTTTACCTCTCCGTTTCTTGCTGAATGTTGCGAGCTTTCCGGTGAGGTGGTAAGGTGTGACGAGGGAAGTAATCCCCCCCAAAAATAACTTAGGAGAACGCCAGGAACTCACTAGGGACTAGAAATGACCAATCTGGGATCATTTGTGCTTTTGCATGGAGCGACAGCATTTTCGTGACAGTTGATGACCAGTCTTTTTTTTCTTAGTGTTCATTTACTCTATGCCTGGCTACAGTTGCTCAATCAAAGAGCGGATGCTCTACTCAAGCTGCAAAGGCTCAGTTGTTGACTTCTTAGAGAGGGAGTTGAAAGCCCCTATCGACAAAAAGGTGAGGAAGATTTCTAATTCAGCGCTTCATACTGTTCTAAGCACGCATCACACCCAGTCTGCCTACTGGTTATTAGGAAGGCCATACACGCAGTCTCGAACATACAATATGGAACATAAATAACAATGCAAACTTTCACTCATTCTAAACGACTACCTCTTATTTGGATTTTCTATTACATAATCTTCCAAAAATTACGTGATTTCGTGTTGTGGCCCGTCAGAAACCTTTCCGTTTCAGCTTCAGAAACCTTTGCGTCCAATCGTTTAGCATAATTTAGCTGGCAAGAAATTCATATTACAGTTCTGAGTAGAGGCTAAGTATACAAGGATTAGATAACAGAAAATTGGAGTAAGGTAAAAGCAAAGGCTTTTTCATGATTATTTATTTTCGGATTTTTTTTTATTCGGGAAAGTATTACACCTATCAAGAAACAGCCGACGTTAGTTCTTAATGAGCGTCATGGTTTTCACAAGGCGAATGCTCGCGGTATGAGTACTTTTTGGGACGGAGATGAAACGAGTGTGTCGATATTATTTGTTATCAAACGTCGCGTTACAATGAAAATTGTACCTTTGGCGGTTCAAAAATCGCCGTCAGTTTCAGACTTTTGCGACTTGGATTCATCTTATAAAGCTTCATGTCCACAGAACGTGAGTCTTTTCGCGACGCAAAACAATTCTCATAGAGTTGAAATAGCACGGCGCGAATTTTTGTCCACTGTCTTAGCAATACTCTTGATGACTATCTCTCCTTGCCGATGCAAAATCTCCGGCCTCTCCGGGTACCTAGCGGAAGAAAGGCAGAAGTGGTATCACAGCTGCTCCCAAAGATCGCCGTGATTGTTTGACACAGGACTTGAGTCGTTGAGTTTGAGTCGTTACGAAGACGTTTACTCCTTCTTCCTGAGGATCACTGGCATGTTTTGGACATATAGAGTATTAACGCAAGGATACGTATCCACGTGTTAATTCTTATCAGTTTTCTACTGAATAGAATAGAATAGTAATTTATTCACTCACACTTTCACGGTAAGAAAAACCAAAAGTGGTGATTACTGTCACGCGCAAATTTGTCAATATAACATATGCATTTAAAAGTACATACAAATGGTCGAAGGCTATTTAAAATTTCAACAATCTTGGGTATAAAACTATTTTGGTAACGGGTGTGTTTGGCCGCTACTGGTTGGAATGTTGGGACCTTCGTAGAGACTGCTCGCTCCTGCCTTTCCCTTACATTGTTGCGTGGCGGAGGGAGAAACTCGTTGTAGACGGGTCGCGAAATAAGTTTGTGGAGAACAGGTTTTTAAGTTCTTTCAGTACGTGAGTTTTGATCTGCAGTTATACCAAAATGCCACACTGCGCATGCGTACTCCATTAATGGTCTTATGAAAGATTGACTAACATCAGAATTGAAACCGATTTGTTGCGGGATATACCCTTCTTGGAAATTTACCCATTCTCCCCTAGAGGCGAAAAGTTTTGGGTCGATCATACAGACGAACCATACAGTCAACTGCGGAGCGAATTCTACACTGTCGGAAGTTTCATAACAGATAGCGCATAACACTTTCAAGAATAATACCTTTTAACTTAGAAATAAAGTGTTATGACCAAAGTTTACACTATTTCGTGCCTAGATCTCCAACAACACTTTCAATTGGTAAAAATACTAACGGGAATGAAAGAAACATAACAGATAACATCCCAAAGTGTTATCTGTTGAAACCGGGCATCCTTCGTTGTCGTTATGTAACTTCTGACAGTGTAGTATTTTTACCTATTGAAGGTGTTGTTGGGGATCTAGGCACGAAATGGTGTAAACTTAATTGGTCGTAACACTTTATTTCTAAGTGAAAAAGGATTATTCTTGAAAGTGTTATGCGCGATCTGTTATGAAACTTCTGACAGTGTACGGGAGAAATCCTTATTTTACTCCAAGCTGCAATTTAAGGTAATAACAGGCCTTCGTGTACTGAGTGAGATTCATCATTTTGTAACCAGTTCCGTAACAGTCAGCCCCTTGTTACAGACTTCACTGCTATAAATTTGTTCGTCTTTCCAGATCGAAATCGACACTGGATCCGACCTCACTGAACAGTTCCTTCTGGATGAGTTGCATCCCAAAAACAGTCTCTATCAGCCCAAGTTCGAAAAGCCAAAAGGGCCACCAAACAGAGGCGCGAAAAGGCTAATAAAGCCGAACTAAACTTATGTATACGGAAGTTTAAGTGACACAAGTCCCTCGCAAATTTCAGTTCAGTTCTAAGTTGTCTAAAATCTGTTCTCCGAACGAAATGTATGTTTTGTACCTTGATTAGCAAGTCGATTTCTACGTATTTTGTCGAAAGCTTAGCTTCTTCTACTGGGTTTATTTATTTTTCGTTTGTCGGCTCGCCCTTTTAATAGGCTCATCCATCCTTAGAAATTGTTTGTCAGAATATCTCTCTCTTTATCAGTCTTTTTCAGTTCGTCTCTATAGCGGGGCCTCTCTTTGGTACGACACTTTTGTTGTTCTCTTCTAAAAAATGTCTGCTTTTTAACAATATGCCATTTATTTGGGAGTTTTCTTTTCATTACTAAATGCGTGCAGATTTGTAACATAGCTCGCTCGTGTGCTATTAATTGTGCCTTTAAGGGAGTCAATAAAGAATTCAGCCTTGTATCAGCTTTCTTCGGATACCACAGCTTGGTCGTGTGAGACTATATAAGCACCGAAGGCGACAAAAATACACTCGTCCAAACCGATTAGCAAGCTCCCTCCTCCTTTGCTCATAACACATGACATATGATGGGCCGAGGGACAAGCCACAGGTGCTAGTCTTTTCTTCAGTACATGGATAATTTGCTACTTATAAAACAGCTCTGTTTTCTTTGACAGTGCAAAACGGATACATCAGCTGAATTTTGTTAGCTGTACCCGGCCCTTCTTGGCAAGGGTTCTCTTCAGGCTCACGCCGCTCAAGCTGAAAAATTAACGTGTGGAAAAATAACTAAAGATTCTAGTTGAAGTATAGGCCTATCTGTTTTTTGCGAATTTGTTCGTAAATATGGCTTGGAGTTAAAGCTGGAAGTGCGCTTTCATTTTGGACACGGCTGCTGTTTTTGTTGCTCGATTGGGTCGTTGAAGAGATTTTTCCGCATTTTGTTTGACTTTCGCAGCCGTGTCCAAAATGAAATCGCAGAAACAACTTTAACTCCAAGCAATTTTCATGAAAAAATTAACAAAATCAGATATTTAAGCTAGAATCTTAAGTTGTTATTCCACAAGTTCATTTTCCAGCTTGAGTATGATGAAGACCCTTGCCAAGAAGGGCAGATATATAGCTCTAATAAAATTCAGCTGACGTATCCGTTTTGTGCTGTCAAATATGATTCGCAGCCAGCTCGGGTCTGAAGGAAAATTTATGCTGTTAAAAAATAAAAAACAGAACGCTTTGGCTGTTTTTAGGCACTTTTCAGGCAAGTTTAATGAACTGGAAGACGAAAGTGCTCCTCAGCCGGGATTTGAACCCAGGACTGTTATTCCTTGTATAACATTCTATCTATCTATGTAACATATCCTTAAGGCACCTCGGTTTCGAACTAATGCAAATTTTGTCAATCTTTGCAATCTTGCAACCTTTTTTTTTCTGATCAATGAACTTCCCGCAAACATAATCAGAATCCTGTTACGTCTCTGGTGTAGTGCACTCTCTAGGTGCAGTGCAGTCTCTAGTACAGTGCAGTTAAGCACTCCTGTTTCAAAAACACGGTATGAAATAAAAATGTTACTAAGAATGACCCGAACAACGATGTGCTGTTGGGATAGGGATCAGACCTATTACACGCTGCTGAACCCTGATAAATAAAAGTAGACCCCGACGCCCGCTGAATATCGGCGGCGTTACGCTGAAATTGAAACAGCTAAAACGCGCCCATGAAACGGCGGCGCGCCGAACGCCGCCGCTGATACATCGGCGGCGGCGATTCGCTTGTGTTTCGGCGTTTACGTAACATTTTTTTACATTCTCTTACTTGTGTTGTACTGACAAAAATTATTACACACAGTTCTGCCAGAATTACATTACCTACTTCAGTAAAACAAGCCAAGTGTAAACTATATTCCAGTAACTTCCGTCCACGGAAGGGAACATCGCACTGAAGGTGAATTCAGGCTCAATACTTCTAAATCAAACTTTTGCTTGACATTACACTGAGATAACTAGTGTTGCCCTATTCCCAAGCTAGCCTACCACCCAGGGGCGTCGCAAGGGGGGATGCAGCAACTCCCCCCAAATTTCTCAAATTCGGTAAAATTTAGGGCAGGAGGTCCAAAATTCTACAATAATTGTTTCTGTATTTGTTCGATGGCAGAACTATTCGGTATATTTACGGGGATTCGCAGTTATACAGAATCCCAAATAGGCTATCGGTACAAATTCATTCGGTATAATGGTCGGGATTCAGTACAAATTTATCTGGTAATTTCTCGATGCCAGAACTGTTCGGTAATCGGTATATTTATGGAGAGTCGGTAGTTACACAATATCCCGAATAAGCTACCAGTTTAAAATTATTCGGTATGATGATTGGGATTCGGTAATATATTCGGAATAATTCAAGATTCGGTAGTTACCACGAATGCCGAGTTATTATTCCAATTGTAAGAGAAAAAGTTGAATTTTTGCCTTCAGGAAAAAAATGGATTTTGAAAATTTTTCGCCTTCGGCACTCGATTTAATTTTCTCTTGGCTGTAATAGATAGAAGCTGTTACTGCAATCGTGCCCGGCAATATATTCTCTAAGTGGGCTACGCCAAACACCGCCTAATAGTTGGCTTGTCGTCTTTCATGCTGTCCTTTAATGTTACTCCTACCTAATCCTTTCTGTTCTATAATTTAAAGTTCAAATTCTCAGTTTGGCTCTGCAACCCCCCCCCCCCCACGAAAATGCACTTGCGACACCCCTGCTACCACCAGCCTTCAAATAAGATAATTTGATCACTCAACTCAAAGTCGAAATACCAACCAAGTTTCATAACATATTTTTTGCCAGCAAGACAGTAGTAGCCACTATAGTCAGGCTGTTGAGGCAGCTCTGGTTTGTTTTTTATCAGTATGTTTTGCGCCTGTGTACGCTTCTGTAAAAGTCGATTTTACATGGAGTAATGCAATGTAAAAGAAATCTAACAGTCCATCCGTCATTTGGCAGTTGCTTCCGCAAGAACAGTACTAAGTTTTAGGAGAAAATAAGTGCTGTAGACCTACCCCTATTTTGGTGGATTTCATATAGCCTTTCAGGTTCCTTGACGTGTCATGTGTTCATTCTAAAATGAAGAATAATTATTCTAACGTTGAAATCTTAACTTTGCTAACTTGTCATCCGTTATGTACAAGTTTTACAACTCTGGTCCTTCGAACCGGCGCGGCGTCGGGGTCTAAATTCACCACCGAGCGAGATGTCGAAACTTTCGACCATTGTGTCTCCGTTCCATCCTGCAAATCGAATATTCCGAAAGAGTCTCTAATGCTTATGTCCGCCGTCTCTGCTGAAATACAGAAAAGCTGCAGAAGTCATCAAAACTCGTCGGCCACGTTGGCCTGGTCGACGCCCATGTAAGCGAATTCCTCTTGGCGAAGAATATCGGGTGGTCAAATGAATCGATGGACGACTGTTCTCTACGGCATATAGGCTTTCGACAATTAAAGGACGCTAGGTGAGGCGGCGAACGTGTGGTCCCGTTACAAGTACAAGCACAAGTATCATTAGTTGCGTCTTTGATTTGAATTCTCAGTTCTCCATTCTCAATTCCCGTGCAAATTACCGTTTTTGCTCTTCTGAGATAGAGAGAGAGAGATAGGTTTATTTATACAACATCATAGCTAACAGCTAATTTGCGTTGCTTCACTATGCTAATAACAAACTAACACAAACAAGAGCTGGAAGCTCATATGGCACTTGCAAGGCTGGGTCAGAGGATGAAAGTAGGAATTCGTCAATTTGTGGGTTTGTTGTGATCATTTGTAATCAAAACTCTTGAAGTAAAAAACATGATGAACTCATCGGGAGCACGAAAATGTACCGTATATTTTACTCAAAAGTATTGTTTGTACTTTAAGGAAATCACTTGTGAGCAAAACCCTTAAGGCAAAAATTATCATGGGCTCATAGGGATCACGAAAATGTGTATTTTGCTAAAAAGTATTTTTTGTACGTTGTGGTTGCGATTAGTACTTTAAGGGATGGTTGGATCTGGGAACTGACAATTTCTAAGCCAATCTTGTCAAGTGTCTGATTTCCAAGCCAAGTTTCATCGTCCTAGCACATCTGGAAGTACCTTGATTCGCGATCACCGGAATTCCGGACCCCCCTCCAACTCCCCCCACAGTGCCCGAACCCGGCCCGGTTCTGTCACTGATGTATCTAGAGCTTCTGCTTGTTCTTCCAACCAAGTTTCGTCCCAATAGCTCCACTCTAAGCTTGTCACAAGGTTTCGGGTTCTCCCCTCCACCTCCCCCCCCAACATTCATCGGATTACATCCAGACTTTAAACAGGAAATTTGAGACATGAGGTCTTTCCAAATATCAAGTTTCATTAAGATCCGATCACCCGTTCAAAAGTTATACATACCTCAAGATTCAGGATTCTCCCTCCCTCCACTCCCCCCACGATGGTCGGATCAGGGAACTGACTATTTCTAAACCAATCATGTCAAGTCTCTAATTTTCAAGCCAAGTTTTATCGTCCTAGCACGTCTGGAAGTACCTTAACTTGCGATCATCGGAATTCCGGACCACCCTCCTTCTAACTCCCCCAGAGTGCCCGAATCTTGTCCGGTTCTGTCACTTACGTACATAGGGCTTGTGCTTGTTCTTTCCACCAAGTTTCATTCCGATCGCTCCACTCCAAGCGTGTCACAGGTTTTCCGGTTCCCCCCTCCGACCCCCCCCCCACCTTCATCGGATCTGGTCCGGACTTGAATCTGGGCATCCGAGACATGTGATCTTTCTACGTATCAAGTTTCATCATGATCCGATCACCCGTTCGGAAGTTATACATACCTCAAGATTCCGGATTCCCCCTCCCGTCACTCCCCCCACGATGGTCGGATCGGGAAGTTGACTATTTCAGGTTAATCTGGTCGAGTCCCTGGTTTGCCTGCCAAATTTCATTGTCCTAGCACACCTGGAAGTAACTTAACTCCGTATCACCGGAATTCCGGAACCCCCCTCCAACTCCCCCACATTGCACGAATCCGGTCCGGGTCTGTCAATGACGTACCTAGGGTATGTGCTTGTTCCTCCCACCAAGTTTCATCCCGATCGCTCCAGTCTAAGCGTGTCACATGGTTTCCGGTTCCCCCCTCCGACCCCCCCCCCACATTAATCGGATTCGATCCGGACCTGAATCGAGACATCTGAGAAATGACGTCTTTCCAAATATCAAGTTTCATTAAGATCCGATCACCCGTTTGAAAGTTATGTATGCCCCTAAATTCCGGATTCCGGCTCCCCTCCCTCCCCCCACGATGGTCGGATCGGGGAAGTTACTATTTCTAAATTAGTTTGGTCGGGTCCCTGATACGCCTGCCAAGTTTCATCGTCCTAGCACATCTGGAAGTACCCTAACTCGCGATCACCGGACTGACCGACCGACCGACAGACCGACAGACCGACCGACCGACCGACGGAAAAGTGATCGGTATATGGCACTTGGCCGGAAGGCAAGTGCCATAAAAACGGAAAATATCACTCGGCTTTGTTTAACAAATCCGTAAAAAAAGGTACAAACGAATTTGCGTGGCGGTTCGTTCGCGAAGCTACTGGAACCGGTTTATTTTGGTGACGCGTACGGTTGTTGGGCGGTACAGTGGGTGGTAAGATGCTGGGGTTTAGAGAGAAGAAACTTCCCAAACCTCAGGATAATCTGCTGTCGAGTTTGGCAAGCGCTTCACCATAAGATAGTTGTCGATCGCCAATAATAATGAACACGGCCCGCTTTTGCACCGGCTCAAGTTCTTGGATGAGGTATACAGTCCGCAGTGCTGCAGGTCCCCATAGTGGACTTGCATATTCCAGAACTGGACGGATGTATGTAAGATAAGCTAGCAATAGGCACTGGACATCACAGCCAAATCTACGCATTGTACTTAAAGACTGCAGACATGCATTTGCGTTTTTAACAACATTTTCAACGTGCAAGCCGAAAGAACAATCACTGGACAAAGTAACTCCCAAAATCTTTAATGAGTCGACAATCGGAAACGGAACATACGGTTGGCTGAAGGTGCGCTTCAACGGATTGAAGCGTAAGACCTTTGACTTATTCGTGTTAATTATCAATTTAGAAACATTGCACTCGGCAGTAAACGCATCGAAGAAATCGTCTCGCTTCTCCATTGTCGCTTTTGTCAAAAACTCTAATTTGCCACCCGTTAAAACCTGTTAATACGGGTGGAACATCCGCCCTTCGTTGACCAATCAGGAAGGAGAACGGACAAGGACAATCGAGAATTGACTAAAGAAGCAACTTCTCGATTCAGCAGAATCGCGAAGCTTTCCCGTTCGCGATTCTGACAAAAACGCAAAAAAAAAGGAGAATTGGCTTCATCTCAATAGTCATAAAACGCGAAACAGGAGAGCTGAGAGGAGAATCGCGAGGAGAACTGAGATGAAAAAAGCAACTACTCTACCCCAAAAACCTGTGTGTCACTATGTCCATACCATATTCCCGTGGCGCGGTCGGTCAGTACCGAAGTAGATGATTATCATTCTCATCTTAGCCTGATGTATCCTATTGATCGAATCTCACGGACGCGGCTTCTTGACCGAACAAATGCCAGTGTTTTCAAATCTGAAAATACCTGTTTTTTCTGACCTGGTTTTAAGAATATATTACGTTCTTATAAAATAACTTAAATCCTAAACGAGTTCTACCATTATTACCTATCAACAAATTTCAATGGCTCTTCACTATCAGCAGCAGCCATAGCAGCTTCCCTCTTCTTAAGCCTGTCCGTCTCTTCTCTTTCACTAAAAGAAAATTTCGGATTTACTTCCAGCAGTCTTAGGCTCCTCAGACGTGTAACCGAGCAGGCATAAACAGAGATACAGTCGAGTACTCCCTACCAGAAACATGGAACGGGGTTATTAATGGAAGAAAATTTAAACCTAAGTCCCTTATTAATATCAAAATCGAAGTTGATCAAGAATGCCGAACAAAAACCTTTCCTGCCATCGCCCCAATCGAGCAGCAAAATCAGCTGCTGTGTTAAAAATCAAATCTCAGCACTAGTTTTTTTTTCTCCCTACAGTAGTATTGAAAAGTACTTTCCCCGAATAGGATATTTATAGTCGGTAGGAGCTTCAGTTATTTACTGCAGTTTCGTTTCTTCCCCAACGTCAACAAACAATAGACTACTGTATAAAAACAAAAATAATCACACACCAAAAAAATTCTGCAAATCGTCATTCAACTAAACTTTGTGTGATGTTTTTCTCAAGGGCAACCAACATACAACATTGTCCAAGTAGTAGGCTATTTAGCGAAACAGCAAGCATCAATTCCAAAAAGATATCGGGCCATTTTTCATACTGTTATAAAAGATGATCACAAATAATTCTGCAAAATCACCGCCGAACTAAACTTTATGAATTTTTTTTCTCAAGAGCAACAGACAACATTGTGTAAGTAGTATTTATGCCAGACAGCAAGCATCACTTCGAACAAGAACGAAGGTTTCGATGGGATCCCAAATATTGAATATTTGTTGGACTACTTAATCCAGACAAGCGAATCTTGTTCCGGTCTTCGCCAAACCTCTTTAACATTTTGCTGTAACCCACAACCAACTTCAGATATGGATTCACCATAGAATATTTACTCCAACATATCATCTCTAATCGACTTCGGACCAACTTGACCACTTGACAAAATCCTCCTTTTACCATTAGGCTACTCTCGGCGAACTGCATGCCGAGCAAAAAGCTGGTGACATTGAGAGGCGAATCTTTCGATCCAAATCTCCTGGTTTTGGCAAATTTTGCCAGCTTATCCGTAAGGAAATAAAATTCAAAACTGGATTCAGCATGTCTCCTTACCCCGATACCGAATCACTAATCGGTCGTTAGTATGTACGACAGCTGCAACAGCATGTCTCCTCACCCTATATCGACTAGGCTATGTCATTGGGTTTTAAAACTTCATGCTAAATTTCCGGTTGTGGCCGGATTCCGGGCCAACTACTTGCCCGGCAAGAAAATAATTTTCATATTCGGGTTCAGCAGAGGATTCAGCAACGTCCAATCAACTTCAGATTAAACTTTAACTTCTCACACATTTTTCGGTTTTGCCGGATTCCGGGTGAACCACTTGTACGGAAAGAAAATAAATTTCATATTCTGGTTCAACATGTCTCCTTAACCCTAAATCGAAATCGAACCTCAGTCAACTTCAGACTAAACTTTTACTTTTCACAAATTTTTCGGTTTTTGCCGGATTCCGGCTGAACTACTTGTCCGGCGAGAAAATAATTTTCATATTCGGACTCAGCATGTCTCTTTAACCCTGAACCGACTATCTCATATCTTTGAACTTGACCTGTACTTTGGTCTTCGACCCAAAGAGTCCTCATGCCAAGTTTTAATAAAATATCTCAACCCCTTCGAGAGTTATCGTGCTAACAGACGGAGAGACGGGCGGAAAACTTTTATCAAACATAAGTGGCGTTTTTGATTGCCGATCAGTTCGGCGATAGCGTAGCCGTTTGACTTTTTGGCGTTTTTGACGTTCGCCGGAAGCCGATAGCCGTAGCTGTTTCTTCTAATTTCTGTTTTTGTGCTCAACGGCTAACGTCTATCGCCTAAATTCCTGTCCATCGCCTATCGGCCTAGGACTCGCCGATAGGCGATGGACGTTGCCTCCAACTCCAACGGCTATCGGCTATCGGAAACAGTAAATCAGCACGAATCGGCAAACTTCTTTCGTCTACCGGGGAAATTTCATCGGCGATCAAAAACGCCACTATAGGTATCCCGCTACTTGCGTTTTGGGATCCCAAAAAGAAGTCAAGCCACTTTTTAATAGCGAAAAATCTTCACGTGGTAACAATGACGCGTCATTAGCGTTTGCAATTCCGGGTGTAAGCGCTAGGTAGCGGGCGCTCTAGCTTCTTGATTTTCCACGGCACGCGGCAGTCTCCTGTCTTCTCACTACTAAGGTCTTTGGTTCTACTCTACCTGTAAAACATTCTTCCCCTAATCTTGTGGTTTCAGAATGCATCACCTAGAGGCATGTTTTTGGGATCACAAAACGTTGTGACGGATACCTATGACATCGCAAAAGTTGTCCGTCTGTCCGTCCGTCTGTCCATCTGTGAGCACGATAACTCTCGAAGGGAATGAGATATTTTGATGAAACTTGGTGTGAGGATTCTTTGGGTCAAGAGTAAGGTCGACTTCGTAGACGGGCTCTGTAGCTCTACGTTTAGGGGTAGGGGAGGGGGTTTAAATTAAGGGGCAAACAAAATGTTTTGAAACAGCTAATGTGATAGTCGATTATGGGGTAAGAAGACATGCTGAACACGATGGTGAAAACCATTTTCTCGTCGGACAAGTAGTTCGCCCGGAATCCGGCCAAAACCGGAAAGTTTGTTAAAAGTAAAAGTTTTATTTGAAGTTGATTAGATGTTCGATATAGGGGTAAGATGACATGCTGAACACGATGGTGAAAACCATTTTCTCGCCGGACAAGTAGTTTGCCCGGAATCCGGCCAAAACCGGAAAATTTGTTAAAAGCAAAATTTTTATTTGAAGTTGATTAGATGGCAGATTTGAGGGTAAGAAGAAAGTTAAAGTTTTATTTGAAGTTGATTAGATGTTCTTTATAGGGATAAGGAGATACGCTGAATTCGTTTCTGAACTATCTTTTTTTTGCTGGACAAGCAGTTCGCTCGGAATTCGGCCGAAACCGGAAATTTGGCAGAAGTAAAGCAGGAAGTTTCGATCAGTATCGTCAAAATAGATATGGCTTATACAGGTACATTTGAACTTGGTTTTCTCAGATGATTAGCCTGGCGAAGACTGGATCTGGCGAAGAAAGACCTAGGTGTCTGGATCAAATATTAAATTTTTGGGATCCCATCGAAACCTTTGGTCTTCTTAGGAATGCGATCGCGTTTCGAAAAAACTGTGATGACCCAGATGACAGTGTCAAAGCATCATTATCCCTTCCTCGAAAATGTAAGATACGCCTTCTGATTTGGGAAGCAAAGCCATCCCTCACGAATGTAAATAGGAAAACGATACTTACAGAACCATCTTGAGTTTATACTCTCTTTCGGAGTAGATGATTTCTTCGACACTTACTCCTGCCAGAGATGCGATGCCTACAGTAATTCCTCCAAGCACTGCCCCCAGAACGCCTCCTGAAACACGAAGTAAAATCTTATGCCCTCGCAACCTTTCATTTTCTTACAAATTCCTATGAAATAGTCTGGAAGAAAGGTTAATTAGCCCGTTCCTACCCTTGGTCTCTGCCATGTCAGTACACATGGTGGTAAATCCTGCAGTGCGGTCTCACTGTGGCGGAAGGATGATATCTAGCGAAGCCGCCTAACCCAGCTCCGACAACTGACTAGAGCTGCAGGGTGCCTTAGGACTGGAGACCATGTGTCCAAGTAACGATGGCAGTAATAAGCCAAGGAAATGAAACTCTGACTAAGACTGAGATTCATGGCACGACTTGCTGCTATCGCCAGGTAGATCAGCACAGCTTGCGTCCTGACACAAGTCGAAGTAACAATATAATAGGACTATACCGAGCCGAAAAAACACTAACTTGCCATGGAAGCTTTTTAAAGCCCTGTCGGAATTCCATCAACATAATCTAATTTTAAACAGTTTAGCCTCTTAGTCTCTCTGGTAAACTTTTCGCTTCTCTTTCTGTTGTCCATCAAGAAGACATATACACTGTCAGACGTCAGCATGTGACTGATCTACGAAAACCGTCTTTGACGGTAGAACAAAAGTTGGGTATCAATATCGCGCGTAAAGACTGTTAAGACTGCCCAGAATCTTTTTTTCGCCGCCCAAAACTGCATTTTACTTTAAAACATAATTTTTTTTTCTGTCAGAATTTCTCCACGATTTGGACTAACTAGAATTTGCTGGAAGTTTTAACACAATCCAGAATATCTGCTTTCGGTTCAGATTTATTTCCAAACCAATCATGGAACGCGAATCTATATTACTGAACTCGAAGAAAACGTTTTCTTGGCATTAAGATTTCCAGGGTCTATAGAAACTTTTAGGAAACATGGTTCCGAATGGATTTAAAAATCCCAAATAAGCCAGTTTCTCTTTTTCTTTTTCTAGAATAGTCTTTAACTGGTACCCAAATCGTGGACAAGCCAAATAGGGAGTACTCGTCACACGCACGTACAGTAAATAATAAACCTTGTCAAACTAACTAAATCTTGTCTTTAGGGGTAGACGCTAGTCCCTTTCAGCAAGAATGTGTAACTCATCCTACTCTATCAATTTCTGTTTCCGATGAAGTAACGAGTATGACGTCCGAAGAGAATGTGCAGCTCCGTGCAGCTCGGTCACAAATACTTCACGTCTCACCTTCTCTCGAAGACCGGACCAGTTTAAGTTGCGTTTTCAGCAATTAGCGTGTTGAACTCGAATCCTAACACGTTGCGCTGTCATCCGTTTTCAGCCCCCGTGTTTTGCATAAGAGAACCCGGCGCAGGATTTGATACTCTACCGAGTCCGCTTGTGTTTGGATTCGGTGTTGAACTCGAAAGAAACACGGGAGCTAAAAACGCTTGAAGCCACAGAACACGGAACCCGTGTTAGGATGCGCACTGGATGCACTCGGTAAAAACGACTTGTGACGAACACGGGTTGAGAATCGCAAGCCTGAAAACGCAACTTTAATTAAAACTACGCCAAACCGCCAGCGAGACTGCTTAGTTGCGCGACTCGGTGGAGAGGGTAGTACAGGGTGTAAAAAAGCGACTAGGTGTAGATGAATTTACCTATTACTGATCCTGAAAAGACACCCTTAGGTCCAAGTGAGACTCTTGAAGCACCACACACACTTGCTCCTGCTATGACGTACTCTGTTACACCAATGTGGCCTCTGTAAGTCCCCACTGTTGTTAAGACGAGCCTAGAAAAAAAGTATCTGAAATATATTTATAGTTTTTTTTAGCAAAAGGAGGACATCTTCCTTCCTTACCAAGATAAATAAGACCAAAAGTGTCGATGGGATCCCAAAAATTAGTATTTATTGGACTTCTTGATCCTGACAATTGAATCGAATTTCTGAGTCTTCGCCAAACCTTTAACATTTTGCTATTTATCTATAATCCACCGCTTGCATTTGTACAAATTTTTTTTACCCTTTTGGAGTGTTTGACAACTTATGGCCAAACAACTAACCAGATGAGAAAACCAAGGTCAGATACGGATTC
The DNA here is from genome assembly GCA_023053555.1 of Branchinecta lindahli. Lineage (NCBI taxonomy): Eukaryota > Metazoa > Arthropoda > Branchiopoda > Anostraca > Branchinectidae > Branchinecta > Branchinecta lindahli. The sequence continues at coordinate 15,958,486 of JAKZAO010000002.1, forward strand.
AGGAAGGATGTGTATACAATATCTCTAATAATCGACTTCAGAAGGTACTTAACTTGCACGCAGAGCAAAGAAGCTGGTGACACTGAGAGGAGAACCTTTCGATCCAAATTTCCGGGTTTAGGCAAATTTTGCCAGCTTATCTGTCAAGGAAATAAAGTTCAAAACGCGATTCAGCATGTCTCCTGACCCCGATAGGCCTACCCAATCTCTAATCGAGTTCAGATATAGATTCAGCGGGCCTCCTTCCTTACCCCTTAAACGAATATATCATTAGGTTATAAAATATACTTTTTTACCCTTAATTCGAAACTCCCTCCTCTGCCTCTAAATATAGGGCTACACGACCCATCTACGAACTTGCCTGTACTTTGCCACTGAATCGTCACACAAAGTTTGAATAACATATTGCACCCCCTTCGACCCCCCGACACGACAGACTGCCATGACTAAACCCAAAGAATACGTACGATAGGTGTAAAAAGTCTTTGAACAAGAGCTGGAAGCTCATATGGCACTTGCAAGGCTGGGTCACAGGATGAAAGTAGGAATTCGTCAATTTGTGGGTTTGTTGTGATCATTTTTAATCAAAAATCTTGAAGTAAAAAACATGACGAACTCATCGGGAGCACGAAAATGTATATTTTGCTCAAAAGTATTGTTTGTACTTTAAGGAAATCACTTGTGAGGGATCATAGGGATCACGAAAATGTGTATTTTGCAAAAAAGTATTTTTTGTACCTCGTGGTTGCGATTAGTACTTTATAAGGAATTATTAAGGAATTCAGTTGTAAGCAAAACCCTTGAGGCAAAAATGATCATGGGCTCATAGGGATCACGAAAATGTATATTTTGCTTTAAAATATATTTTTGTACTTTGCGGTTAGCATTAGTACTTTAAGGGATGGTCGAATCAGGGAACTGACTATTTCTAAGCCAATCATGTCAAGTCTCTAATTTTCAAGCCAAGTTTTATCGTCATAGCACGTCTGGAAGTACCTTAACTTGCGATCATCGGAATTCCGCGGACCCCCTCCCTCTAACTCCCCCACAGTGCCCGAATCTTGTCCGGTTCTGTCACTTACGTACATAGGGCTTGTGCTTGTTCTTTCCACCAAGTTTCATTCCGATCGCTTCACTCCAAGCGTGTCACAAGTTTTCCGGTTCCCCCCTCCGACCCCCCCCACCTTCATCGGATCTGGTCCGAACTTGAAACTGGGCATCCGAGACATGTGATCTTTCTACGTATCAAGTTTCATTATGATCCGATCACCCGTTCGGAAGTTATACATACCTCAAGATTCCGGATTCCCCCTCCCGTCACTCCCCCCACGATGGTCGGATCGGGAAGTTGACTATTTCTAGGTTAATCTGGTCGAGTCCCTGATTTGCCTGCCAAATTTCATTGTCCTAGCACACCTGGAAGTAACTTAACTCCGTATCACCGGAATTCCGGAACCCCCCTCCAACTCCCCCCACAGTGCACGAATCCGGTCCGGGTCTGTCAATGACGTACCTAGGGTATGTGCTTGTTCCTCCCACCAAGTTTCATCCCGATCGCTCCAGTCTAAGCGTGTCACATGATTTCCGGTTCCCCCCCTCCGACTCCCCCCCCCCACATTATTCGGATTCGATCCGGACCTGAATTGGGACATCTGAGAAATGACGTCTTTCCAAATATCAAGTTTCATTAAGATCCGATCATCCGTTTGAAAGTTATGCATGCCCCTAAATTCCGGATTCCGGCTCCCCTCCCTTCCCCCATGATGGTCGGATCGGGGAAGTGACTATTTCTAAATTAGTTTGGTCGGGTCCCTGATATGCCTGCCAAGTTTCATCGTCCTAGCACATCTGGAAGTACCCTAACTCGCGATCACCGGACTGACCGACCGACAGACCGACCGACCGACCGACGGAAAAGGGATCGGTATATGGCACTTGGCCGGAAGGCAAGTGCCATAATAACAAGAGCTGTAAGCTCATATGGCACTTGCAAGACTTGGTAAAATGATGAAAGTAGGAATTCGCCAATGCGTGTGTTTGCTGTGATCATTTGTAAGCAAAATCCGACTGTTCTTCAGTGAAAATTGTTAAGTCCCTGACATGCCTGCCAAGTTTCATCATCCTAGCACATGTCTAAGCGTCTTGTCAGGATCACCGGAATTCCGGAACCCTCCCTCCAACTGCCCCACAGTACTCGGATCCGGTCCGGCCTTGTCAATTATGTATTTAGGGGTTGTGCTTATTCTTCCCCCAAAGTTTCATCCCGATCCGTCCACTCTGAACATGTCAAACAATTCCCCCCCCCCCCAACTCCCCCCAAAGTCACCGGATCCATCCCGGACTTGAAGTGTGACGTCTGAGTCACGAGATCTTTCCAAATGTCAAGTTTCATTAAGATCCGGTTCCCCGTTCTAAAGTTATAAATACGTAAACATTCCGGATTCCCCCTCCTTCCATCCCCCCCCGGTGGTCGGATCGAGGAAATGACTATTTCCAAGTTAGTTTGGTCGGGTCCCTAATATGCCTGCCAAGTTCCATCGTCCCAACACATGTGTAAGTATCTTAAGTCGGGATCACCGGAATTCTGGAACCCTCCCTCCAACTCCCCCCACAGTGCTCGGATCTGGTCCGGTCTTGTCAACTATGTATCTAGGGCTTTTCAAGCCAAGTTTTATCGTCCTAGCACGTCTGGAAGTACCTTAACTTGCGATCATCGGAATTCCGGACCCCCCTCCCTCTAAACTCCCCCACAGTGCCCGAATCTTGTCCGGTTCTGTCACTTACGTACATAGGGCTTGTGCTTGTTCTTTCCACCAAGTTTCATTCCGATCGCTCCACTCCAAGCGTGTCACAAGTTTTCCGGTTCCCCCCTCCGATCCCCCCCACCTTTATCGGATCTGGTCCGGACTTGAGACTGGGCATCCGAGACATGTGATCTTTCTACTTATCAAGTTTCATTACGATCCGATCACCCGTTCGGAAGTTATACATACCTCAAGATTCCGGATTCCCCCTCCCGTCACTCCCCCAACGATGGTCGGATCGGGAAGTTGACTATTTTCAGGTTAATCTGGTCGAGTCCCTGATTTGCCTGCCAAATTTCATTGTCCTAGCACACCTGGAAGTAACTTAACTCCGTATCACCGGAATTCCGGAACCCCCCTCCAACTCCCCCCACAGTGCACGAATCCGGTCCCGGTCTGTCAATGATGTACCTAGGGTATGTGCTTGTTCCTCCCACCAAGTTTCATCCCGATCGCTCCAGTCTAAGCGTGTCACATGATTTCCGGTTCCCCCCTCCGACTCCCCCCCACATTAATCGGATTCGATCCGGACCTGAATCGGGACATCTGAGAAATGACGTCTTTCCAAATATCAAGTTTCATTAAGATCCGATCACCCGTTTGAAAGTTATGCATGCCCCTAAATTCCGACTTCCGGCTCCCCTCCCTCCCCCCACGATGGTCGGATCGGGGAAGTGACTATTTCTAAATTAGTTTGGTCGGGTCCCTGATATGCCTGCCAAGTTTCATCGTCCTAGCACATCTGGAAGTACCCTAACTCGCGATCACCGGACTGACCGACCGACAGACCGACAGACCGACCGACCGACCGACCGACCGACCGACCGACGGAAAAGTGATCGGTATATGGCACTTGGCCGGAAGGCAAGTGCCATAAAGTTTCATTAAGATCCGGTTCCCCGTTCTAAAGTTATAAATACGTAAACATTCCGGATTCCCCCTCCTTCCATCCCCCCCGGTGGTCGGATCGAGGAAATGACTATTTCCAAGTTAGTTTGGTCGGGTCCCTAATATGCCTGCCAAGTTCCATCGTCCCAACACATGTGTAAGTATCTTAAGTCGGGATCACCGGACTTCTGGAACCCTCCCTCCAACTCCCCCCACAGTGCTCGGATCTGGTCCGGTCTTGTCAACTATGTATCTAGGGCTTTTCAAGCCAAGTTTTATCGTCCTAGCACGTCTGGAAGTACCTTAACTTGCGATCATCGGAATTCCGGACCCCCCTCCCTCTAAACTCCCCCACAGTGCCCGAATCTTGTCCGGTTCTGTCACTTACGTACATAGGGCTTGTGCTTGTTCTTTCCACCAAGTTTCATTCCGATCGCTCCACTCCAAGCGTGTCACAAGTTTTCCGGTTCCCCCCTCTGATCCCCCCCCACCTTTATCGGATCTGGTCCGGACTTGAGACTGGGCATCCGAGACATGTGATCTTTCTACTTATCAAGTTTCATTACGATCCGATCACCCGTTCGGAAGTTATACATACCTCAAGATTCCGGATTCCCCCTCCCGTCACTCCCCCAACGATGGTCGGATCGGGAAGTTGACTATTTTCAGGTTAATCTGGTCGAGTCCCTCATTTGCCTGCCAAATTTCATTGTCCTAGCACACCTGGAAGTAACTTAACTCCGTATCACCGGAATTCCGGAACCCCCCTCCAACTCCCCCCACAGTGCACGAATCCGGTCCCGGTCTGTCAATGATGTACCTAGGGTATGTGCTTGTTCCTCCCACCAAGTTTCATCCCGATCGCTCCAGTCTAAGCGTGTCACATGATTTCCGGTTCCCCCCTCCGACTCCCCCCCACATTAATCGGATTCGATCCGGACCTGAATCGGGACATCTGAGAAATGACGTCTTTCCAAATATCAAGTTTCATTAAGATCCGATCACCCGTTTGAAAGTTATGCATGCCCCTAAATTCCGACTTCCGGCTCCCCTCCCTCCCCCCACGATGGTCGGATCGGGGAAGTGACTATTTCTAAATTAGTTTGGTCGGGTCCCTGATATGCCTGCCAAGTTTCATCGTCCTAGCACATCTGGAAGTACCCTAACTCGCGATCACCGGACTGACCGACCGACAGACCGACAGACCGACCGACCGACCGACGGAAAAGTGATCGGTATATGGCACTTGGCCGGAAGGCAAGTGCCATAAAAACCAGAAACATTGTGCGTTATACACGCGACGAGTGTCGTCACTGACGCGCAGAGCTTTCGCATGTATGGATAAAGGGGTAGGGTAGGAACTGGTATAGCCACCTGGTTTTTCCGAAAATTGGTCGACAAATTTAATAAATTGTTCACAAGACAGTTGTCGAATGCATTCTGCCCTTTTGACCCAGTAAATGCCTGTTGGGATACGTAAATGGAGCATAGCATACAGTTTTTTTTAATTATTATTATCATTTATTTGAATCCTTCAAAACTGAAGGGTAATAAATATAAAAAGAGAGAACAACATGTCAGTCGAACTCACACACACTTAGAAAGATAGTACAAAGACAAACAACTGACCCTTAAAAACAAATTGATATGTTCGAAAGTTGCAACAGCATGTGTCCTCACCCTAGGCTATATCGACCATATCATTGGGTTTTAAAATTTCATGCTAAATTTCCGGCTTCCGGGCGAACTACTGTACTTGTCCGGCGAAAAGATAATTTTTAATATTCGGATTCGGCAAGTCCTTTTACCCCAGAAACGAACAAATAAACAACTTCAGATCAACTTTTACTTTTTACAAACTTTCCTGTTTTTGCCGTATTCCGGGTGAACTACTTGTCCGGCGAGAAAATAATTTTCATATTCGGGTTCAGCATGTCTCTTTACCCATAAATCAACTATCTCACTAGCTTTTAAAAAATATTTATTTTCGCCCCTTAACCTGAAACAACTCCCCCACCCCTAAATATACAGTTTTGGCGCCATCTACGAACTTGATCTACGAACTTGTCTCTTGTCCCAAAAAATCCTAACACCAAGTTTCATCAAAATATCTCATTCCCTTCGAGAGTTATCGTGCTGACAGACGGACGGACGGACAGACGGACAATTTTTACGAAGTCATAGGTATCTCTCCACTTACGTTTTGGGATCCCAAAAAGATGCTTTTGCTCATTGGGAGAACAAAGGCACATATTAAAATCACAAACTTACCCAAGTGAACCAGTGAATAGACCGAGCCGAATCCCGTATTTCAGAAATGCTCTTGCAGCATTTAATGTGATCTGGTTCTGGAGCATTTTCTAGAAGAAAAAAAAACAAAAATATTGGTACCAGCAGGGACCCATAAATTTCCTGTAATGAATCGCCATCCATTCGAGTCATCACAGGAAATTTATGGGTCCCTGGTACCAGTGAAGACAAAATCCCGTGAAAAACAGTGATGTTTACTAGGCTAGACAAAAGCAAAAAACAGAACATAAAATCATATGCTTACTCTTGCTTCATGCTGACTAGTGAAGGCAGTGGGCTGATGGTGCCTTAAAAAATTGGTGTACGTCTCTTGAGCTCTGTAAGCAGCTCCTACAGAGCCTCCTACCATTAAACCTAGCAGACCAGTGGACTGTGCGAATTCCAGTTGAGGACTCATTAACCCATAATCTCTGAAAAAAAAATTCAATGATCTCTTATCTCAAACTTTTCCATTCTCCTCTTTTCTTCTCCTCATAACCATCCATGGAGCAGCTCAGCTTAATTTAATTTAATTTATCTATCACCCACACGATACATGAAGTAAATATGGTGGAGTAGGAATAAGTAAAGAAACACAAAAAAGAAATATACACACAATCAACGAAAGAACCTTACCTGTTCGGGATGTGTCCAAATAAAGCTATGTCATCCCAAACTGCATAATTTAAGTAATGCCCGTATAACGTGACGGTAGCTTTTACTTTGTACCTGAAGGAAATCCAAACACAACCTAGGTTACCAGGTTGGGACTTCATCAACAACATCGGGTAGATAGATAGATAGATAGATAAATCTTTTTATTGACCAAAAAGCTTTCGTGGCTCACGCCAAATTTGTTTGGTATAGTCAGTAGCCTATGAGCAAACAGATAAATCATAATAGAGTCACAGTCATAACTATCGTTAAAATTTAACAAGCAGCTCAGTTTACACCTCGTTGTACAACCTTAGAAAAGAGGGAACAAAACTCTTTGCAAACCTCTGGTGGGCGCATTTGATTGGTTGCAACTTTTCGACCGCAGTAGCTACCTTGCGAGGGAGCCTTTTCGTCACCTTTTCGCAAGGGAAAATATTTTTGTGGATTGGGTGATTCAGGGATTTGACACCAAACTCCATGCAGAGTTTCAGCCTCCGATCATGTAAAGAAGTGATTTCGAATTCACGTAGTAACTCTTCATAGGACCTCTGGGCCACCTTTGACGCTATGATTAGGGCTCTTTTTTGAATCTTCTCAAGTCTAGTGGTCTGTTCGACCGTAAGGCCGAAATGCCAAACAGGGGCTCCGTATTCTAGATTTGGTCGAATAAATGAAATATAAATTCGGAACAAGTGTTTAGTGGGTGCCCCATGCCTGGAGATAAGCTTAAGCATCTGAAGACCGGCATTCCCTCGCTTTATCATGCTAGTCGTCTGTGCTTCCCATTTTAAATCATGAGTTAGGATTATCCCTAGGAGTTTAATTTTTTCTACTTTCAAGGAATCTGAAATTTCAGGTGAAAAAGTAGGGTTGAAAGATTTAAAAAAAGAAATTGTCATAGTGCATGATTTACTGTCTTTCAAATTCATGTTAGATTTCAAAGCTTGCATTTTTACTTTACTCACGATATCTTGAACTTGACTCGAATCCTCTCTACAACAAACTTCAATAATTGTAAGATCATCAACATACTTCCAACGATTTTCAAAATCATCCGCTATATCATTGATCATAACTAAAAACAAAATTGGGCCTAAGATGGTACCCTGGGGCACACCACAAAGTACCGCTTCTGGTTCAGAGTAAACATTGCGATACTTTAAAATCTGGGATCTATTTGTCAAAAAACTTTGAATTATTTTTATTACTCTGGTATCAACGTTAAAAACATGATAAAGCTTAGAAATTAAAATTTTGTGGTCAATAAGATCGAAACCTTTTTAAAATCAATTGCTATCAAATTCAACCATTTACCGGGCTCATCAACATGCTTAAAAATAAAATGGAGAAGACTGGTCAAATAATGTGAAGTTGACGTACATTTTCGATTTCCATACTGTCGATTATCTAGGAATGGTTCTATTTCTGTTTTAAGCCAATCAGCAACAAAACTTTCGTATATTTTACTGAATAATGGAGTTAGTGTGATAGGCCTTACACCATCAAAATCCAACTGAGTATCTTTCTTTGGTATTGGTGTGACATACCCTGTTTTCCAAACTTGTGGGTATTCTAAACTACTAGAAATACTATTAAACATATTTGTCAAAGGTTTTACGATTTTATCGGGAAACGCTTTAATTAACTGGATAGGGATGTCAATGGGTGTTATGCTTGTTCTTTTCAGCTTTTTCAATTTATAACAAACTTGATCCTCGCTAATAAGCTTAACATTACTTTCTTCTGTCGAAAATTCTGCAGTTTCGTTTCCATCCAGCGGAGGTAGTGACTGGACAATTCTGGCAAGGTGGGAATTTAGCTGATTCGCGACAGTTACATCATCAGCATCAAGATTAAAATCAACAACAGAGGGTGTTTTCCCACACATTCGCTTGATTTCTTTGTACCATTTACTACTTTTTGATTCAAATAAACTATGAATTTTTTCATTATAATGATCAGCGGCAGCCTTTCTAGTCATCTTTCGAACTTTGTTTCTGAGTTCATTTGCTTGTTCTCTTTTTCCATTCCTCTGAAGTTGTATCTTGTAACGAATTAAGTCTTTGATTTCTTGCGTGATAAAAGGACGGTCAATGTTGCAGCGTTTAAACGTTTTTTCAGGAAAAAATTCTTCATATTTTTGTCGGAGTTTTTCCTGCAGGATACTTGCTTTTTCATCACTTGAAATCGCGTTCATTGATTCAGTCCAAGACTCCGAAGAAATCCAATTACCAAAACCAAGAAGACCTCTGTCTGAGAGAGGTCGATAAGTCACATTTTCAATTACATATTTAATTTTATACGACGGTAGAGGGGACCACTTTAACATGTAATGGTAACTTCCACCAAGTGGGGGAAGATCTTGTGGTTCATCATAATATTCAGAAAAATTTGTGCAGATCACATCAAGACTAGTATTGCCCTTTGTTGTCGCAAACTTAACAACCTGTTTTAACCCGTGATTTTTAAGAAAATAGTCAATTTTTAAATCATTCTTGTCCCCGGTCAAACAGATTCCAACATTTGGGTATTTACAAGTTATAAAGTCAGCACATAACTCGAGTTTTTCTGCAAACCGCTTTTTCTCGGAACTCGTAAGACTGGGCGAACAGTAAAATACACCAAGAGCTATTCCGTTAATCGACCTTGGAAGCTTTTTAGGCTGGACCAAAAACCAGATTATTTCGTCATGGGTTTCAATATGAGGGATTTGCAAGGGCCGCATCGGTAGCTCCTCTCGAACAAAACACGCAACTCCGCCTCCCTTTTTACCCAAAGGATGGTCATCATTCCTCAGTTTAATAAACTGTTTATAACCTTTAATTTTTAGATGGTCTATATTTTGCTTGTGAACTTCTGTAATTGCAATAATATCAGCTTCCGTAACTCTGACATATCCTTCCAACTCACACATCTCATCAGCATTCAGACTTTCAGCATTTAAAGAAAGCAGATGAGGAAAATTAAACCGAGACTGGGGGACTTCTTTCTCAACAATTTTGATTTTTTTAACCTTCGGTTGAGCACGTGGCTTTGAAGAACTTGGAGTATTTTCGCGGTCATGTTCTAGCGTCAAATGAGGCGTTTCGATGAGATCTTGTAGAGCTGCAAATTTGTTAGCAGACGAAAATGGATTTGGAATATACTCTAAAGAAGATTTACTTTTCGCCTCGGATTGCCAGGGGGATGAAACTCTGCATGGGGAAATTACTCTCAAAGCTTTGGTCTTTTCAGAAGGAATTGGGTCAGGAGATGGGTTAGAGTCCGACAGAGGATGAAATTTATTAGTAAGATGAACAGGAGAAATAGTCCCAAAGACTGGGCTTCCTAAACTGCCGTCAGTGCTTCCACTTTCTGATTTCAAAATTCGGGAACAAGCCTTAGAAATTCGGGGCGATTTCGGGGAGACAAAAACTTAAATTTCGGTGATAAAATCGGGGACGCAGTTTCGTAGCACCGTCGCGTGTTTTTGCAAAAAGACGCGACCGAAACCTACCCGACGAAAACGGATCTTTCTCAAATTCAGTTTTCAAATGTTTTGCGTCCACTTGGAAATAGTCATTTGCCCGATCCGACCATCGTGGGGTGAGGGAGGGGAGCCGGAATCCGGAATTTAGTGGTATGCATAACTTTCGAACGGGTGATCGGTTCCTTGATCCGACCATCGTGGGGGGAGTGGAGGAGGGGGAATCTTGAGGCATGTATAACTTTTGAACTGGTGATCGGATCTTACTGAAACTTGATATTTGGAAAGACCTCATGTCTCAAATGTCCTATATTTAAAGTCCGGATGTAATCCGATGAATGTTTGGGGGGAGTTTGAGGGGAGAACCGGAAATCGTGTGACACGCAGTGGAGCGATTGGGATGAAACTTGGTTGGAAGAACAAGCACAAGTTCTAGATACATAAGTAACAGAACCGGACCGGGTTCAGGCACTGTGGGGGGGAGTTGGAGGGGGGTCCGGAATTCCGGTGATCTCGAATCAAGGTATTTCCAGATGTGCTAGGATGATGAAACTTGGCTTAGAAATTAGACACTTGACAGGATTGGCTTATAAATTGTCAGTTCCCCTATCCGACCATTAAAGTACTAAAGTACTAATCCTAACCGCAACGGACAAAAAATACTTTTAAGCAAAATATACATTTTCGTGATCCCGATGAGTTCATCATCATTTTTGCTTCAAGAGTTTTGATCACAACAAACCCACGAATTCCTACTTTCATCCTCTGACCCAGCCTTGCAAGTGCCATATATGAGCTTCCAGCTCTTGTTTCAGTTACCGTGGTGTCTGATAAACGGTTGCACTGCAATAACGACTGTTGCCGAAATTGTACTTTTCGAAGTCATCCCAAAAGAAAAACTGATATCTAGTTACATCACTAAGCGCAAAACTTCTTTCTCGCCAATTTGACAAAATTTGAAGTGAGAAGACTTTTCAGATACCACGATAAATGCAAAAACGCCTTTTGACCGTGGTATCAGATACCACGGTAACTGCAAAAACGACTTTAGACCGTGGTATCAGATACCATGGTATCTGCAAAACGCAACTATAGTTACGCCTTACCTTCAAACGATTTGTGACGTAAGACCAGCCAGGTCCTTATTGTTAGCTATAATACACAAATTAAAAGTGGACTGTCTGGGCTGACAGACAGATGTCATAAGATGAACTGACTCACTGAGATTACTGAGACTCAATCAATCATCAATGCCTCAATTCGTCAAACATCAAACCCGCGAAATCAACTCGACCCAGTAGCAAGCACAATACAATGGTCTCCTCTCCCACGGGACAAGCTTCCGACAGCGACAGGTCACAGGTGCCGACGTAGTTGACTTCCGCGAATCGAACGCGGCTTTGAAATCCCCAGGAAAGACAAGAAACTTCAAGTTGAAGGGCAGAAATGTATAAATTACAGTTATAAGCGATAAGCTCCATCCTCGAGCAAAGATTAATTAGCGGTGAGACATGCGCTAACCCTATTTTCGGTTAATTTTAGGGGAAAAGAAAGATATTCGGGGACTTTTCGGGGATTCGGGGAACTTTTAATTTTTTTCGGGGGTTTTCTGGATTTTCGGGGAAATCCCCGAAAATTCGGGGACTATGGAAGCACTGACTGCCGTACTGTCTGGGTACGGTACACGATAAAGTGCCCTGGAGTCATGGGTGTCAAGCTAGTCCAGACACAGTAGTTTCATACAATTTCATACCTAGATGGGGGTCTAGGTTTGACTCCGTATACTGCTCATACATAGTAGCCTAAAAGAGTAGACTATCCCAACAGAAGAAAAAGAATAGCCTATCGGTAATCAAGGAAAATTCAAGGAACTTTTACTATTTTTTTATACCGTAGCAAAGGTAAGTCAATCCAACACTTTCAACAAGATATAGGAAATGGCCAATGACAAATAATACCAGATAAACACGACTAAGAACTATTAAACAGACAAATAAAGTACCGTAAAAACAAGTGTACATATCTTTAAGCTGCGTCTGCTGGATAAATTAGTTAATTTAGCTTTGTTTGAGTGGGTCTGAGTACCAGTGTTGGGTCTGTTTTGGGGATCCCAAAACATAAGTGGAGGGATACCTATGACTTCGTAAAAGTTGTCCGTCTGTGAGCGCGATAGCTTACGAAGGGAATGAAATGTTTTGATGAAACTTGGTGTGAGGATTCTTTGGGTCAAGGGAGTTTTGTAGTTTGGCTCAGTAGCCCTACATTTAGGGGTGGGGGTTCAAATTAAGGGGCGAACAAAATATTTTTCAACAGCTAATGCGATAGCCTTATCTTTTTGGGTTCTTTAACAGCCTTGTTTTACGATTTAGGGGTAACCAGACATGCTGAACACGAATATGAATATCATTTCTCGTCTCATAAGTAGTTCGCCAGGAATCTGGCCAGAACTGGAAAAAAACTGTTGAATCTAAAAGTATACTTGAAGTTATACTTTAACGACAATCATTTTCTACCCGGACATATAGTTCGCCCGGAATCCGGCGGAAACAGGACATTTTTTTAGAAGTAAAAGTTTAGATAGATAGATAGATAGATAGATAGATAGATAGATAGATAGATAGATAGATACATAGATAGATAGATAGATAGATAGATTTATTACACGACTTCGTAGTAAGATTTAAGATAAAACTCACTAAATTACGTCGGTATTACAAAAATACACAATTATTCATTTCATATCGTTAAAAGCACTAGAGTCATTCCACGTGAAGTGGTCCAAAAACGTGTCAGGGCTATGTCAGCGATTTTTTTCTTTTTGACCTCAAACGGTTCGTATATCATCGAATAACAACCTCTGAAAGTTTCAGCTCTCTAAGTCAACCGGTTCCGAAGTTATGGTAGATTTAGTGCGAACAGGTCGGACACTCAGTTTCTTCCTCAGCAACCTTTGCATTTGATTGTCCCAAAGAACAATTTTTCATTTGAAAACGATTAGAGGTATCAACTCAAATTTTTTTTTAGATTGAAGGGGATGATTCGAGTGTGTCCGTGTAAAATAATCGACTTCTCAACTTGGATATTTTTGGACCAGCAGACTCTTGAAAAAGGCATGCTGAAAAAGTGGGTCACACGAGATATTTTTTTTGAACCCCGGCAGGAGGTTCAATCTTCATGGAATTTTCACGGTCGACTCAACTGATAATGTTCTATTTCCTGTAAAAAAATTAAGTGGTAACGGACACTGAAAATGGGGTAACTAAACCTTCAAACTTGACTGATTTTTCGACCAAAAAATACGAAATATGCTATTATTTTTCTCACTATATAAACGAGAACTTACGTCTTAAAAGAAACTGAAAATGGGGTAACCGAAACTTCAAAGTTTGACCGTTTTTTTCGCCCAAAAACGACGAAACATGATATTATCCTTTTTATTTCTCCAGGAATAAAGTTAGACAGAGTATTTCGTAGCATGTTGCGGTTTTAGCTTAATAATGTAGGCTCAAAAGAACAAGGTCTTTATTCCCTATCGTCTGTTTGCTATCATTCTGTCAAGTTATTCGATACTAAAATATGTAAGGTACAGAATTAGTAAGGCTATTTATTGAAACTATTTACACACTATTACGAAAACAGGCTAGTGAAGCATTTCGTTACACTGAAATTTCCGGAAAGCAAGTTGTATTTCGCAGTCGAGTAGTGACACTATGGTAAAGTTTCCTGAGCTCTCTGCGACCTTCACAACAAGCAGTACATGGTGCAGTGGGATACAGCAGTTGTCGTGCCTTTGGGGCCAATTATATAACACAGACGGGAAAGACGGCGCTAGAACTTGCAAGACAGATTCACATTCCTCCCTGTCGATAGAAGTAACGAGTGCAACACGAGGTACAAGGTCTGCGCTTGCGATGACGAAGTCTCCGATTTGGAACGGCAGGACAAGGTTTTTCGTGCCCGGTTTTGCTAGTGTTCCACTTGTATCACCTGTCACCCGTTTCATCAGAACATGGCCGGGCGACCCACGGGTGGGGACAAAAGCGTGGTTGGCTCGTATCCCAGGGATAGGCTTTAAAGCAGCCATTCTATCAGCTGCCTGAATAGTGTGATCCAAGATCTCGGTTGCGTCTATGTAAATTGATGTCACATTTTTTAAATTCTTGGCAATGTAATTGTGCAGATCCTTGGCGTTTGCAATTGCTGACACCCTTGAGTTTTCCGAAACCGCCTGAATGCTAGCAATTCGAGCCTTTCTTTTAACGGTACCTCCCACGGCATCACACGCACTTTTTCCATGTGCCGTAGCAAAGAAATGCCACTCAAAAACAACATGGTATTTCAAAGAGTAAAAGCCAAGGCTCCCCAAGATAAAGTTCTTAAAGTTCTTGTACTGACCGGCACATCCGTCGGTCCAGAAGCAAATTCGTTTGATAGAAGTGTATAAGCTAGTTACCCACGAAAGTATTTTGTCCAAGAAGCAGTCAACAACATCAGCACTGTGCTTGTGCTCATTTGTGACAATGACGAAAGAACGTACGACTACTTCTCCTGACGTTCGAACATAAACGACGATTGGATGAATAGTAGATTGCATGCTGTTGAAATAGTTTGCATATGTAGAGTCATTTGCGATATGGGTGTAGTTTTGGCTGAAATCCATAGTAATGACTGCCTGGTCTGAAGGGCAATCTTCCTTCATTTCCTTGTATGAAGCAGATTGTGACTTGGAAATGTAATGATGTTTCGCGAGTGTCTCGGCACTCCTTGATATCAGATCAACCAAGTCAGTAACGGGGAGTCGAGCAGTAACAATGCTAGAACCATCTGTGCGAACCCACTGTTTGTATTCGAGTTCGTCGTCTTCCTCATAGTCTTTTTCAATGACTGTATTAAGGATATGCTCTCCAAGGATGTCAAACCCCGGACAATTCTTGCACCCATGCAACATACACTCACGGTTCTTTACGCTACACACGGCCAATTCTAGAACTTCTTCTTGGGTAGTAGGATAAGGAAGAGCTTGGAGAAGCATTTTAAAGTTCTGATGCACCTCACATACACAGACAACGTGAGTCCCAGGGCTGCCAGCAAATACACAGTGTTTAGGGCGCAGTTCGTAAAACTTCGAAAGTCCCAAGCTTATAGAGGGGTAAGCTTCTTTGAAGGACTGGTAGAGCTCATTTACGTTAAGCAGCAGTAGCCTCTTTTGAACTTTTTCCTTGACACCCCTAACCTTCACAATAATGAAATCTTTCATCCCCGGGCAAGCTCTTGAGTTTTCGTCGTTCTCATAAAACTCCACGACTTTGGCCCTATCGCAGTCGCTTATCAACCGTCCCTTTTTCTTCTCAGGTTCTGCAAAAACCCCTCTTTCAGAACGTAACTTCCGGGCACGTTTAGCTGCCCTACTGCTAACTTGAAATAAGGTTACAACTTTCTCAATAGACCAGGATTCTGGAGCTATTGTCAGTATCTTAATCTTGTCCATGTACGAAGTTTCAGAGCTCAGTTTCTCTCGAATAGCCTCAACCAACTGCCTCTCGTCGTCACATATTTGACATTTAAGCAGTGACTTTTCATTGAAATTCATGGCATCAGCAACCTTTTTAACAAAAGCTAATAAGACTTCGTCAACTTTACCTTTGCAGTGTTGCAAAGCTCGATCTTTGTGGATAGGTAGTTTAGGCGTTATTGGTGATAAACCCAAGATATCTGTCACGTACTCAACATCTTTTAAGCGAAGCTGCTGCTCTGTATTCTGCGACAAGTAAAGGTCAAGGGACGTATTAGACCCCTGACTGGATTTTTGACTGGTGTGCAGAGCATAGAATTTGTCAAGCTCTGACTTGCAAAGCTCGTAGCACTTCAGACACAGTTTCTGACCGGACTTGGGAATGTTTACATATGTCTCGAGATTTCTGAGGTCTAGGGAAATGTCCAAATCAACTTCTTTGAGATGCTTTTTGGATTTAACGGGGTTTTTGACATGGGTCATAAACGGGTTAACACATTTCGAGTGAAGACCAGGGTACTTCTTCGTGTAGTAGGTATGGTGATGCAAACAGACGCAACGAAGATCTTGCCTATCCATACCAGCTCTGTTCAGTAGCTCCAGAATTTCGGATTCTGGGAGTTGAGTGATGCACAGAAGGCCGATACCATCAGTTTTAGGGCAGTCTTTATTTAAAAATTCGCCAACCGAACAGGTCAAAGGCAGTTCTTCTTTCGTGTGGGAAGATGACGAAGCAGCCATCTTGCACGAACTATTATCAGTACAGTCAAGGAAACTAGTTTTTAAACTGCCCTCACAAGTGAGTTTTTCAGAATACAAATTCATTGCAAATTTCTCTATACAAAAATGTGGTAATGGATAGAATATAACAGAATTTCATCCTAGAACAGGGCAACAGTGCTCGTCGGAAAATAAATTTAAAGCACAGGAAACAATGCCAATGGCAAAAGCAATGTTGCTTTTGCTTATTCAACCATCTAAAGAAATATGACACATTTGGTGGTGGTGAAGATTCGACGACCATTGTATATTAAGATCAGGTGGGGCAGTTAAACAGATAGATTCCTTGACTAACAGGTTCTTCTTTTTGATAGCACACGGCTAGTATATGATACAATTCGCAAGCGTCTTGTAACACAAGCTATCGACTGAAATATTTTTTCTATCTTATTAGAGACCGCGGAAAATGATAGGTAGCTCTGTGGTAGTTGTTATTCGGTCCGCTAGATAGCATTTCACGTTCTCCATGAAAATTATTTTTCTAGACAAGTCAGATCAGAGACTGAACGACTTATAGTTGGAGTTCCAGACCAGTTCAAGCAAATGACGGGCTAAAAAGAATTGTTGGTGTCATAGCCAGTTTCGTAGTGAACAGCGCCATAAAACGGGCTCATGTGGCAAATTCTGTAGCTAAAAAAAATTCGAACCGTAACTTTGATATTTTAGAAAACGAGTTCTATTTAGTATTGCTGTCATTAAAAAAAACAAAAAGAACAGTTTATTGATATGTTCGAACTAGTCTTATAGAAAAAAGGGATAATGGCATTTTTCGACTTTTTCGGTCGAAAAAAAAACGGACAAGATTTAAGTTTCAGTTTCCCGATTTTCTGTCCTGTCTGGTGTAATTTTGTTAAGGTTAATAGATAATCATCCGGTGGGTACACTGCAAAAATTGCATCAAGATCAACCACTTGACAGAGTCCAAATATAATAGCATATTCGTATTTTTTTGTCGAAAAATCAGTCAAGTTTGAAGGTTTAGTTACCCCATTTTCAGTGTCCGTTACCACTTAATTTTTTTACAGGAAATAGAACATTATCAGTTGAGTCGACCGTGAAAATTTCATGAAGATTGAACCTCCTGCCGGGGTTCAAAAAAAATATCTCGTGTGACCCACTTTTTCAGCATGCCTTTTTCAAGAGTCTGCTGGTCCAAAAATATCCAAGTTGAGAAGTCGATTATTTTACACGGACACACTCGAATCATCCCCTTCAATCTAAAAAAAAAATTGAGTTGATACCTCTAATCGTTTTCAAATGAAAAATTGTTCTTTGGGACAATCAAATGCAAAGGTTGCTGAGGAAGAAACTGAGTGTCCGACCAGTTCGCACTAAATCTACCATAACTTCGGAACCGGTTGACTTAGAGAGCTGAAACTTTCAGAGGTTGTTAGTCGATGATATACGAACCGTTTGAGGTCAAAAAGAAAAAAAATCGCTGACATAGCCCTGACACGTTTTTGGACCACTTCACGTGGAATGACTCACTAGTAAAATATGGCACGAATGAATTTGCATATCGGCTAGTTCTGGTCTTCACCGGTTGCAGCTTATTCGATTGACGGGTAGTTCGTTTTACAATTGGTTCAGGCGGTAGGATTGATCGGTGTCGACTCGATAAGACAAATTTCCCGAAGCTGATTATTAGTTCTTGCCGTCTTTCGTGCAAGGTTGTTAGTTCGAGCTTCTCCAGCTGTTCAACGTATGTCGAGTCACTTTTCCCAAGGATTGTCTTTACGGCTCTTTTTTGAATCATCTCGATCTCTTCGCTAAGATAGACTGTCCTTTGAGCTTGCGGGCCCCACACTGGAGAGGTGTATTCGACAATTGGGCGAATGTAAGTGAGGTACGCCTGCTTGGGACTTGGAGTATCGCACCCGAAGCGTCTCATAGAAACAAGGGTGAGTATTGCGATGTTCGCATTTCTGACCATGTTCTGAATGTGAACGGCAAATGAGCAATCGTCAGAAAAAGTTACGCCACGAATTTTCGCTGACGATACTATCGGAAACGGTGCTTCGGGGCCAGTAAAATCGCGTTTCAGTGGGATGAACCTGATAACCTTCGACTTAGTTACATTCAACCTCAGGTTAGACTCACTACACTGCAGATGGAACATTCCCATCAGTTCGCTACTGAACTGGGCTGTCACTACCCCATTTATGAGTAAATATTTTAGTAGGAACGAAAGGTCGTCGACGAACTTATACCTGTCTTCTTGGTCTGATAACACGAAATTGATCACTGCCAGAAAAATGGTACAAGCTAGCCACGTACCTTGTGGAGCTCCGCAAGTTAGGGGGGGCCAAGTAGAGTTGCGATCTTCAGCAAGGATGGCGTATACACACTGAAGTCGGTTAGAGAGAAAGCTTATAATCGTAGCCAAAGTTTGGTTCTTAGCGCCCATTCTCTTTAGGTTAAGAGCTGCAACTAGATGGTCAATAAGGTCGAAGGCTTTCTGATAGTCCACTAATGCAAGATCAACAAAAGTTTCACCTTTGTCAAGCCACTGGAGGATCGAGTCCATCATTCGAACCAAGTACACTGTGGTGCTGCAGCCGTTCAGACACCCATACTGGAATTGGTCGATACTTTCGTATATTTGCGACATTAGTCGACATTAGTCGTTTTATCTGAAGCTGATTAGAGTTTCGATGTAGTGGTAAGGAGGTATGCTGAATCCATATATGAAGATTATTTTCTCGCCGGACAAATAGTTCGCCCGGAATCCGACCAAAACACGAAGGTAAAAGTTTAAACTGAAGTTCGATATTAGGGGGTAAGAAGGTGTGCTCAATTCATTTTTGAGCTTCGGTTTTTTGCCGGACAAATATTTCACCGGGAATCCGGCTGAAACTGAAAATTTGGCAGAAATAAGGCAGGGAAGTTTATATCAATTTTGTCAAAGCAAATATGACATACAGGGGTAAATACACATGCTGAATTCCATATCTGAATTTAGTTTTCTCAGATAATTAGCCATTGGCCATATTCTGTTTCTACATTTTAATAGTAAAAATGTTCAAGGTGTCTGGCAAAGACCGGATATCTACAAGACCAAATTGTCTGGATCAACTATTAAATTTTTTGGATCCCATCGAAACCTTTGGTCTTGTTATTTCGCTCAACATTCAGAATTCAGACATTTATGGCCAAAACTTGTTTTCAAATCGTGCCTATGTTGCTCAAGGGCTGTTTTTACGAAAATATGACACTTTTCCGTCGGTCTGTCTGTCGGTCGGTCAGTCCGGTGTTTGCGAGTTAGGGTACTTCCAGTTGTGCTAGAACGATGAAACTTGGCAGGAATATTAGGGACCCGACCAAAATAACTTGGAAATAGTCACTTGCGCGATCGACCATCGTGGGGGGAGGGAGGGGAGCCGGAATCCGAAATTTAGTGGCACGCATAACTTTCGAACGGGTGATCGGATCTTAATGAAACTTGATATTTGGAAAGACGTCATGTCTCAGATGACCTATTTCAAGTCCGGAGCGAATCCGATGAATGTGGGGGGGGGACCGGAAATCATGTGACACGCTTAGAGTGGAGCGATCAGGATGAAACTTGGTGGGAGGAACAAGCACAAGCCCTAGGTACATCATTGACAGAACCGGACCGGTTTCGTGCACTGTGGGGGGAGTTGGAGGGGGTTTCCAGAATTCCGATGATACGGAGTTAAGTTACTTCCAGCTGGGCTAGGACAATGAAACTTGGCAGGCAAATCAGGGCAAATCCCGATCCGACCATCGTGGGGGGAATGGAGGGAGGGGGAATCCGGAATCTTGAGGTATGTATAACTTCCGAACGAGATGATCGGATCATAATGAAGCTTGATATGTAGAAAGACCCATGTCTCGGATGTCCCGTTTCAAGTCCAGACCGGATCCGATGAAGGTGGGGGGGGGTCGGAGGGGGGGGACCGGAAACCTTGTGACACGCTTGGAGTGGAGCGATCGGAATGAAACTTCGTGGGAAGAACAAGCACAAGCCCTGTACATTAGTGACAGAACCGGACCGGATTCGGGCACTGTGGAGGAGTTAGAGGGGGGTCCGGAATTCCAGTGATCGAAAGTTAAGATACTTCCAGACGTGCTAGGACGATGAAACTTGGCTTGAAAATTAGATATTTGACATGATTGGCTTAGAAATAGTCAGTTCCCTGATCCGACCATCGTGGGGGGAGTACTACATGACGCACCCTTTTACGAAATATTGAAGACTACAAAATGCGCCGCAGGTGAAATTTTCTGGAAACACTAATGATCAAAGTGTCTTTTTGTGATCCCAAGACTACCTATTAAACCACAGAGTTGTCCTACAAAAGTAGGCTAATTTTTACGTCAAGAGACGTGTCTATTCCTGAAGTACTGTACTGCAACTGCAATCATCAGAAGTAAAAGTTAAGTAACGAATGGCAACCAGTTGAAGCTACCGTTAAATGGTAAAGAACAAGAGCTAAATAAATGCCACTTAAATTACCGAACTCAGTAACTGGGGTGAACCAAATAATGAATTAGTACTGCCGAAAAACTAACTAAAAAGAACAAGGAAAAGATCGGGAGCGGTACAAAAACCGAATTTTGTAACGGAATAAACTCTTGTTAGAACCACTAAAAACCACTAGACCAGAAGTCTGGTAGAAGATAAGGACTAAAACGAAATCGAAACTGAATGACCGAATTCGGTAACGAATCCGGACCAAATGAATCTGATTAATTACCGAATTATGAAATGGAATGACCGCATGCGATAGAACAGAGAAAAGTCCAGTGAACTGCGCCGAATTCGATTACGAATGAGACCAAATTAACTCGTTAAACCTCCGAATTTACGAAGGGACAGACCGAATGCAGTGAAACTGATACGGACTGAACAGAAGTTAGATGAATTGCCAAATTCGATAAAGAATAGGAACCAATAAAACAAGTTAAATCACCCAATTAGGAAATGTCGTGACAAAAGGTTTTTATAAAATGTTTCGACCGGAATTTCCGCCTTTGGAGGAATTTTGACCAAATGACCAAACCGTATGGGGGGTGCTCCCCCCCCCATTCGGGACGCCCCTGACTTCCCGCCACCCATCCGATCTGGCCAGGACCATAAAATGGGTAATCTGGGCACATAGGCTCCACACCTTCCAAGTTTCATCAAATTCGCTCCACCACCACTAGGGCTGCCAAAAGATTTCTGGTGATGGTGCCCACTGAGGCAGAATCTGGTTCGGACACAAAAATGGATTACCAAGGGCATCTTCTTTGCCATCTATGAAGTTTCACTTGAACCTCAGCATTTTCAGGAAATCTATGATACTCCCCTCCAGCTGCCCCCAACCAAGGCAACATCCGACTGGTACCAAAAACTGGATGATCTAGAGCATATGACCTTATTAACTTCTAAGCTTCATCCCAATCACTCTACTTGTTTCATCCCTAGGGCTGCCACAAGATTCTGTGTGCCTCCTTCAACTCTCACAGTTGCCGCATCTGGTTTAGGACACATAAAATGTGTTCTTAGGGCCTCTTTTCTTACCACCAATTATGTTTCACTATAACTGGTTGACCCATTCGCAACCTATGCATGTCACAAGGTTCCCAATTCCCCCTCCCTCTACCCCCCATAGGTGACTGAATCCGATAAACAAAGGTTTCATAAAAAAAAAATTTATGACTTATTGCATACTATTACTCTCAATACTTCCATTACAGTAGGCTATAAATAACAGAACCATCCAGATATATTAGAAATCTTACATGTCAAAACGTCAGTCAGGTACTATGACACATGCCATACAAGCGGACAAAAAGTTAGTCATACTACCCCCTTTTTTTATGGGATCTGCATCCACCTAGATTGTGTGCATATCTAGCAGTTTCTCAACTGCTTAAGATAATTGAATACCTTTCCAGGTCCCTGCAAGAAATGGTTATTCTATGTCATAACACCTTATCAACATGGGAGTTCATAGTTTAAAAAAAAAAAACTTGTTTGAGGGTAAAAAATATGTTTTTTAGCATAGCCTAAGTTCTGATTGAGTAATTATTTTTGTTTGAAAACTTGTTTTCTCCTTTGTCCAGTAGATGTCTCTTAGCTGCTGCAAGCAGAGATGAATAAAACAAGAATAAAACCAACAGAACCAATAGTTCCAAAAGTGTGTTGTGCTACCCTCCATGTCATGCTGCCCAAACTCTCCCCTTGGCCCTACCCTATTTCTATTTGACCCACAGTTTAACAAAAAATCTTTAATGTTTTTTTTTTTTTTTAGAGCACTCTGTCCAAAATTGGCAATTAGGATTAGTGTAAATGGATCAGCATTCACACAATTAGAAAAGCAATTCCCTAGAAGCAGAGGCATCACTACTGGGGGGGGGGCGCCCCACCCCTAATGTTGTCGGCCAGTCGGTAAAAAAGAGCCGAGTCGGCGCGAAGCGCCACGATTTTTAGTAAAAACATTCGATTTTTTTCTTAAAAATGATTGATTTTTCTTAAAAACAATCGTTTTTTCTTGAGAACAGTCGTTTTTTCTTAAAATAAGCCGATAGTCGTTTTTTCTCAATAATAGTCAATTTTATCCGCAAAAACAGTCAGTAAAAATGACTAGCCAGTTGGTAAATACCTTGCCCCCCCCAAACATTTTAACTAGTAACGACTGTGCCTAGAAGATACTTACCTCTGTGTAAACATTTCTTTGATTCCTTCTATTCCCACTTTGTTTTCAACATTCTTCAGATGCCCTATTTTTTCTTCTGGAACAACATCAAAGCCAGGAGTGAATGCTTTGAAAGGATGTACCATTGTATGGTTGATGACCGACTATTCCTGCTTTTAAGTATTACTTCCTTCCTTCCTTCAAATGTCTGGCACTTGGGTTCCACTCTGGATCCCTTTCGGCCTTGGTTGCTTCTACTAGAGATCCATGGTCTTTACTTTTGAACTTTTTGCCTAACGAATGGATACGAAGCAGATATGTTTTTCGTAATGAAAGGTAATGTGACGCTCCATAATTTTGCGTTGTTCATTCATGTTGCTTGCTTCAACTCTTAACATTGTGATCTTGTTTTGTTTGGTATTTTTTTTTTGGTATTTTTTAGAAGTACGAAGTTATATACGTGTTTGTAAGAAATACGGTTATTTTTGAATTGTAAATAGTATTTATGTTAATTTTATGACGACCCCAGAGAGTGTGAATTAACGTTTTATGTAATTTTAGATTTGTGATTGACCCAGGAAGTGGAAAATATTAGAAGGAAGAAATTCAGTGAGGAACGCTTACCCAGATTCTGACGACGTCTTGAGAAAGACCCCCTAACCCCTTTACAGTATTGACGAAGCCTTTGGCTAAATGTTTTTTTGATTTGTATATGATTGGAATGGACTGAAGCATTGTAGAATATTTACACAGCTTCACGCATATCCAGTGGTACGAGCGTGCATGAGCTGAAGCTCTGTAAACGTCAACCTACAAACAACAAACAACATTCTTTCTTTGGTCTGACTCTGAGATCTGAAGCCTACCCGCTTCGCTCAGCTGGTGAAGGGCTCATAATGGCAGCTGTTGAACAAGAAGGATGGTCAGGGGTGCATGTAAACAAGGAACTGGTAGCTAAAATTGAAAAGTAAGACTCTGATCATTAATTAGGCTAGTAGTAGTAGAGTTTAGCCCACAACAGGTTGAGGTGGCACAGGTGTACGGCCAGAACACGTCATCACATGGGCCTCACATATCATGGGGAGAGTGGGATGCCCCCCAACGTTGTCAGCCAGTCTGCAAAAATAACCAAAGGCACCAAAGCGGTTTGAAGTTTTGCAGTTTTGTTGGTTGTTTTTTTTCCTGAAAATAGTCAGTTCTTCTTAAAATCATTATTAGATTTTTCATCAAACGTTTTTTCTTAAGTCATAAGACCACTTAGTTTTTCTGAGAATCAGTTAATTTTTTGTCGAAACTCATTTTTTTTCTTGAAAATATATATTTTTTTTCTGTGAAAACAGTCTCTAAAATGACAAGCCAGTCGGTAAATACCATGCCCCCCCCCCAAACACATTTTGGCTAGTAACCCCTCTGCAGGAGCGTCACAAGGGTGTTGGGGGGGGGGATGAGAAAATAGAATTGATCGCCAACATAGAAACATGTTTTCCTTTAGTGTTACTGTTTGCACGTCCCTCTGTAGTTTAAAGCCCAAATTCTCAGTTTCTAGGATTCGGTAAAATTTTTGGCTCTGCACCCCTGCAACAAAAATGTACCTGAGTCACCTGAAACGAGACGCCCCTGCCCCTCTTGGTCATCAACCTCAGAAATTGGCCTAAAAAGAACATTAAGCTTAAAAGGGAATTTCTGAGTACCCTTGTCACATACATACCACACACCACTACCAGTCATACACAAATCCTCAGTTTTTTGGGCATGGCAAGACGTGGCCAAACTGTAGCAAGGGCATGGTACCCTGATGATACGCCCTATATAAATCTGTTTGAAAAGCATATTTCCATTTATGATTCCTAGTTCAGCAGTTTTATGGGGCCATCATGCCCTTGCTTCAGGGCATGGTGCTCCAACACATGGGCATGGTGCAGATATATATATTCCCAGACGGTGGGGCAACAGATAAAAAAATTGAGGATTTATGTATGATCGCCACCAGAGGTTTTGCTAGCCAAAATGTTTGGGGGGGACAAGATATTTACTGACTGGCTGGTCATTTTTACCAACTTTTTTTGCGGAAAAAAAATGACTGTTTTGATGAAAAATTAACTCATTCTAAGAAAAAACAACTGTTTTCAAGAGAAAATCAACAATTTTATGAAAAAACGACTTTGGTACCCCCCCCCCCATACTTGTTGCCCCTGTGGCCCTGACTGCCACACACCCCTGATTTTGCAATACCTTCTATGCCAAACGCTGGGTATACCTAGCTTTGGGGCTAAATTTCAGGCAACTTTTTGTTTCTATAGTAAACTGCTTGCGGAAAATGTTTTTATATCCAGTTTATCATATGTTAGCTGGATTATGAAAATGTTTTTGTATCCAGTTTATCATATGTTAGCTGGATTATGAATCATATGCTTTCAATTTCCTTAATTTTTTTCCAAAATTTGCTATAGACCAAGTGGTTTTTAATTCCACCAAAATAGATGGCGTTCAAACTGAACAGCATATCAGAAATTGGAAGAGACACATTTAAAAAAAGGGTATTTTAGCTTACTGTCTTCTCCAAAAAAAAGCTGAAACAGTTGGTTGTTGGTTAATATCAAAGTTTATTGTTTGTCCTTCCCATTTCACCGTTTTGTAAGCAAGAAATAAAACAAAAGGTAGTGATACATTTAGTCATATAAGCATATCTCTTCTGTAACAGAGGTTGGCTACCTAGGCCACTAAGCCGAAAATTAAACCTGGCTATTTCTCTGAAACTTCTGTTGATGGTAGCTTAATATTTTCATGTTGGAACAGAGAAGGAGTGATAGTAGAATACTAGGGATAAAACAGGATTTTATTGTGATGTATTTCATGCCGATTTCAGCATCATCATATCATGGTTTTTGCATGCTCGTCCTGTGTCAAATTGGCAGTAGCGTATCTTACATTGGCTGAATCTTCCTAGCCTATGACCTAGGGAAGAACAGTCTAGCTAGATCTGATCCTCCCAGCAGACCCCCCTGGTACCAACCCGCACCTGGCAAAAAAAACCTTGGTACCAAAACCACCCTGACCAAAACCCCCAAACAGTGTTAATAAAATAAAATATATTTTTATGTAACGTAAATATGGAGGCGAGCTGCCAGCGAGCCGCCGTCACGTGTTTACATTTATATCGCCTGTCTAGGGAAAATCTTTTAAGTTCTCCCATTCCAAACTGTAGTTTTTAATAAGATTTGTACAATTTCCTATATAGGCTATATGCATCGGGGGGGGGGGGGGGGGGGGGGTACCGGGGTGGTTTCGCCAGGGTTTTTTTCGCCTAGACCCCTGAGCAAGACAAGGCCATGCTAGGTAGGCTACTGTAAATGTATCCAAGATGTATCTGTAACTGGGTCAGCCACAGAAATGTCCTTGGCATTGTTTTTGGAGGTTGTTGAAGCCAGACCAGTCTTCCACATCCTGCAGTCAGCATTTAGTAGGTTAAAGTTGCAAAGCAGCCAACAATATATTAAAAAAATAGAAAATAGCAGTATCCAAGTTTTCCTATTCAGAGATTGCACCTTTGCCAACGAAAATGGATCTGAGTCAATGTGACAGTACTTATCATTTGGGAAGTTTAGATTGAATAAGGCTACCAAAAGCATCCACCAAAGCAACCAAACGTCCAAGTCATGACTGGGGATGATTGCATAGTGTACTATATCTCCTCAAGATTTGTGCAAGATTCGGGAAGGGTGCACAACTGGTGGTGCGCAGAGCAGAACATGGAGCTGAGTGCAACTAGGCTCAAACTTTTTACCTATCTTAGGTTCATCAATACAGACCAGGCCTATACAGATGTTATCAGAAATTCGGCTCTGTTCAACAGAAGACTTGCAGCTGATAGGAAAATGCGCCTACCATACTATGATGCTCAGACTGGTAAGGAGTAACAACACACTGTCTTTTATTGGTTATTTTCTTACCTGGGGAAGGGGCTTAGGTTTGTTGGCTTGATGCCATTCGATTTGAAGTGAAGCATTTTCCAGCATCATGGAATATTTCGGTTGGTCATAGCCTAACATGTTTGTGTATTCTGATTTGTTCTGTGTCTGTAGGAGTTGCACAGAGCTCTACCTCCTTATGGATGGATCCAAGACAGAGGATGCCAGGGAAAGATGAAGGTCAGATCTACACATACCCAGCTAAAACGTGGGTAAAGCGCAGACGTCAGTATCTGATCGCTCCTCCTAAGGTTGGTACTAATTGAACTTGTTTCTAATGTTAGATTTCTGTCCCTTAGCTGATCAGAACGGTTTCAGCAACATTCCAGTTCATTCAAAAGATGATGAACACAAACGATTTGAGTCCCGAACACACATATTTAAGGGGAACCCCAGGGATCATCGTGTAGCCAAATTGCTTGCCTGAACCAGACTAACAAGACCAAAGGTTTTGACAGGATCCCAAAAATTTAGAATTTGATCCAGAAAGTTTGGTTTTGTAAATATCTGGTCTTCACCAGACTTCTTGAACTTTTTTACTATTTAAATTTGGGAACAGAAAAAGGCCAATCTCTTAATCATCTGAGAAGACCAAGTTCAGATATGGATGTAGCATGTGTGTATTTACTACTGGTCAAATCTTCCTGCCTTACTTCTGCTAAATCTCCTTTATCGACTACTTGTCCGGCAAAAACCAAAGCTCAACAAGAGCTACGAGCTCATATGGCACTTGTTACGAGTAAGCGGTACAAGAAAGTAGAAGAGAACGTCACAAACTACACCCGCCATCCAAAAATGCGGTTCGGACCTAGAAATAGAATATGCAGTTTTACTCAAGTCTGAGCATTTCTGGCATCGCCTCGGATCATCTGGGGAAAATGACTGTTGTAACTTCCAAGTTTCAGCCCAATAAATCCACTTGTTTGATCCCTAGACGTGCCACACGTTTTGTCACCAGTGTTACTAATACACCCGTGCCGCGGTACGCGCTTCCGTTCGGGTCTCTTCTTCACCCTATCTCCGAGCGGTACTCTTCGAAGGAATAGGTTCGAATCTGTGGAGGGGGAAGTTCGGACGGTTGTCCTAGGTTCTACATTCGGTATCCACTGTCTAGAAAATACACTTACATTTATTGGTGAACTCGATCATTATTTAAATCCTTTTCAATCACTGATTATATTCCAACTCCTCCAAAGGTGATCCTGACTAAAACTGCATCTGATTCACTAAGTGTGTCGAAGACTGACTGTCGTCGATTAAGAGTTGATTAAGCGCCCCGCGAGTCCCAACTCCTGGCTTATATATTTCCTAAATCCCGGATATGCTTACTATCTTAATTCTTGAAACATTTAGCAATCTTGCTAAATGCGTGAACCCAATATTGCTTACCTTGATTCAAGAAACATTTAGCAATCTTGCTAAATTCGCGAGACCCTAATTCTGTACTCGTCATCTAAACGTCATCTCGTGGTGACGTGCGCCGAGGGAGTTGTGACTCGCAGGTTTACATTCTAGTGTTATGATTATTCACTGAACGAATTGCTAAACCTAAATTAACATTCGTTACAACCTCCCTCCAACTGCCCCTACCGCGGCCGAATCTGGCTCGGACACGTGAATTGATCATCTGAAGCATCTTCTCTCACCACCTATCAAGTTTCACTAGAATCTGCCCGTTTTTCCGTAGGTTCCGCCCCCCCCACACCGTGGCCGGATCCGGTTCGGACGGTAAAATATGTCATATAGGGCATATGCTTACTCTACACCAAATCTCATTTGAATCGCTGCACTTGTTATATATAAAAAAAAAAAAAAAAAAAAAAAAATCGCTGCACTTGTTTGACCCCTATGTGAGTGAGCCACATAATTTTTCCGGGACTCCCCCTACTGTGGCCGAATGCGACTTGGAAACATAAAAGTCGCATCTCTGACATCTCTTCTTCCCGTCCGTCAAGTTCGACTGGAATCGCAGGGTAGCCTATCCAATCCCTCGATCAGAAGTGTTTCACGAGTTTTCCGGTGCCCGCCTCCAACCCCTTCACAATTATCAGATCCAATCCGGACTTGACATTGGAACGTCAGAGAAGATATTTCTTTCCACCTGCCAAATTCTATTTAAATCCGATCACCCGTTAGAAAGTTATGCATGCCACTAGATTCCGGATTCCCCATCCCTCGACTCCCCCCACGATGTTCGGATCGGGGAAACGACTATTCTTAAGTCAGTCTGTTCGAGTCACTGAAATGCCTGCCAAGTTTCATCGTCGTAGTACATCGGGAAGTACCGAACTCGCCGGGTTGCGAGAAATCCGGACCCCCCCACTCCCGCACAGTGCCCAGATGCGGTCCGATTATGTTAATGACGTATCTACGACTTATGATTATTCATCCGACCAAGTTTCATCCCGATCCCTTCACTCTATAAGTGTTTTCCCATATTTCCGTTTCCACCCTTCAACTCCGGCGAGTCAGCGGATCCGGTCCGGATTTGAAGCGGGACGTCTGAGACACGAGGTCTATCTAAATATCAAGTTTCATTAAGATCCGGTCATCCGTTAAAAAGATAAAATACCTCAATTTTCCTGATTCCTCTCCCTGCACCCCCCCCCCCGGCCCCCCAGATGGTCGGATCGGAGAAACGATTCTCTCAAGTCAATCTGTTGGGGTCCCTGACGCGCCTGCCAAGTTTCATCGTCCTAGCACATCAGGAAGTACCAAACTCGCGGGATCACTTGAAATTCGGATCCCCCCCCAACTTTCCCACAGTGACCGGATCCGGCCCGGTTATACCATTCACGTATCTAGTACGTGTGCTTGTTCTTCCCACCAAGTTTCATCCCGAACCCTACACTCCAAGCGTTTCCCAAGATTTCCGGTTCCCCCCCTTCAACTCCCCCCAATGTCACCGGATCCGGTCCAGATTTTAATCCGGTCGTCTGGGGTACGAGATCTTTCTATGTATCAAGTTTCATTCAGATCTGATCACCCGTTCATAAATTAAAAATACCTCACTTTTCCTGATTCCCCCTCCCTCCACCCCCCCAGATGATCGGATCGGGAAACGACTATTCTCAAGTCAATATGTTCGGGTCCCTGACACGCCTGCCAAGTTTGATCGTCCTAGCACATCAGGAAGTACCGAACTCGTGGGATCACTAGAAATTCGGATCCCCCCCCCAAATTCCCCACAGTGAGCGGATCCGGTCAGGTTATGTCAATCATGTATCTAGGACTTGTGCTTGTTCTTCCCACCAATTTTCATCCCAATCCCTCCAATCCAAGCGTTTCCCAAGATTTCCGGTTCCCCCCTCCAGCTCCCCCCAAAGTCACCGGATCCGGTCCAGATTTTAGTCCGGTCGTCTGGGGTACGAGGTCTTTCCAAATACCAAGTTTCATTAAGATCCGGTCACCCGTTCAGAAGTTGTAAATTCCTAAATATTCCGGATTCCCCCTCCCTCTACTCCCCCACGATGTTCGGATCGGGAAAGTGACTAGTTCCAACTTAATCATTTGGGGTCCCCGATACGCCTGCCAAGTTTCATCGTCCTAGCTTATGTGGAAGTACCCGAACTATCAAAACCCGGACCGACAGACAGACCGACCGACGGACGGACAGAAATTGCGATCGCTATATGGCACTTGGCTGAATGGCAAGTGCCATAAAAACGAATTCAGCAGATCTCTTTACCCCTATATCGAACGTCTAATCAACATCAGATAAAACTTTTACTTTTAACAAATTTTCCACGAACTACTTGTCCGACGAGAAAATGATTTTCATATAAATGTTCAGCATGTCTTCTTACCCCTGAATCGGACATCCAATCAACTTTAAATAAAATTCTTACTTTTAACAAACTTTCCGGTTTTGGCCGTATTCCGGACGAACTACTTGTCCGGCGATAAAATGGTTTCCATATTCGTGTTCAGCATGTCTTCTTACCCCTAAATCGACCATCACAGTAGCTGTTACAAAAAAAAATTGTTCGCCCTTCATTTGAATCCCTCCCCACCCCTAAATGTTGAGCTACAGAGCCCATCTACGAATTCGACCTCTCCTTTGACCCAAAGAGTCCTCAAACCAGTTTCATCAGAATATCTCATTCCCTTCGAGATTTATCGTGACAGACGGACAACTTTACGAAGTCATAGGTATCCCTCCACATGTGTTTTGGGATCCCAAAAACAGACTGGGATTAATTGCACCATCCCACGTCGACATAACAACAGTAAGTCACTTCGGCGAGTGTGAGGCGTTGGTGCCTTCTGCAAATCGCAAGGAAGGCAAAAGTTTTCCTGGGCACGGCAGTCATCACAGTCTGCAGGACGACCCATGATGTGTGGGTCCTTATTGGTTAGTGAAGGATATAGCGTTGCCGATCCATATATATGCGTCCAAAATCGTTCTCTCGTTATGCTCGTTCGCATAGCAAGACAAATTCCTTATGTGGTGCGATGATGCTTTAGTATTCTTTTGGGGTAGTTCTAATTTTCCTTTTTCTTTCCTCTTTCTACTCCCTTTTTCTTACAATGTCAAGTGTAGTGGGATAATAAAATGCATTCATTCATTCATAGCTATTTGTAGCTGTAAATAGTGAACGACCGTGTTATGATCCATTGCTAAGATGACACGGATGATTGTCTTTTGGAGAAACGATCTGTTTTATTCCTTATGTTGGTTGGGTGTGTAGTCTATTGTATTGTTGTTGCCATACCTCAGATTGACGGGCTAGCTATTTTTTTCTTTATATTTGCTTTTGACTTGAAACTTTTGTGGAGGACGTAAAGATTAAAGAATTGTCCTACCATGACCTGTCGCTGAATAGTATCAATGGACATTTTTTTCGCTTGTAGAAAGACATGATGGAAGGAGAAGATGCCGAAGTTTTGATGAAAATTGAAGAAACTAGAGATGTGATAGCAAAGGACGAAGGAGCATCCAAGGTAAGTTTTGAATTTATAGAAGTTGGTTTGTACATGGTAATGTTTGCTGCAGCTTTGTCTTGTGATAAAGCAACTAGCACCACAAGAACTGGCATGCGGCAGCAGGGTTGCCACATGTCGCACGATAGTGTGAACTGTCACTCTATTTTGTTTTTGTCACTCTTGTCCTACGTATGACAGAAAATTCAGTCAATTTCAGAAAACGTCCAGACGTGTCATTTTTGCAGTAGTGATTCCGACCAAAAGTGACTGTTTCAAGTTTGTTCATGAAAATAAAATTAAGATGTGTCATTTTCGCAGCGACGATTCCAAAAATGACCATTTAACTTTTTGTCATGAAAATAGAATTTCACTCCCTGTTTTCGTCCAAAAGTCACTCTCTGCATGTTTTTGATGTGGCAACCCTGTGCAGTAGGCATTCTTGAATCTCTTAGAAAGCATAAGTCAATAAGAATTACGTTCTTAAAGTTTAACTGAAAAGCCAACTCATTTGTGTGTCATTTAATTGGATACACTGAATTGTTTATTGGATTCTGCAAAGGGCATTTCCACTATCTGCTCTAGTTATGAGGCTCAGAATATCTCCAGCCGTCCCCACAGCATAAATTCTACTATGACGCGGGAAACTTCAATCTCAACACAAATGCGGCTTTTCAGTGGGCAGTGGTGAGATTGGTGAAGATTGCTTAGTGCCCGAACAAAAAAAAATTAATAAATCTTTCTCGTAAGGCATACATAAAAAATACAGCGCTTAGAAGAGGCACCACAAATCACACGGAAATTCCACTATTTGAAAATCGATTATTCGTGAATAGCGGAACAACGAAGTAACTCATTTTCAGCGGGTCTTCAAGCTAATTTAAGTGAATAAGTGATGGGTAACTAGATTGTCCTATCCTAGCCCTTTTCGGTTAAACTTTATTGTTATGTTAGGCTTTTAAGCTCCTCGGAAGTCCGACCTGCGTATTGTTTTGCTGCTGGTTTTCCAGGTGAAAGGTATAGAATAGAATTTGTCCAAAAGGAACTTTCACAGCGAAGATGCTGAATTTGACTTTGCTGTCAGCGTCAGGCGCTAGCCTAAATGTTTAAAAAAGGGAGTAATCTCACTTTGTCTCGGGACGGCTTTTCGCTCGAGTTCTCTTTCGCCCAATGCGGGGGGGGGGGAGTAATTGATGTTTTATTTACATTCATCTATCTTACATGTAAACTCCTTCTTTGTTTTCCCAGGGCTGGACAAACGAAGAACCTTTTTTGCGATTGCTGCTTCTTGTTTTGTCTAGCCTAAGGTCTTCCAAACATATATTCATATAATATACAAAAACGGATTCGTCAGCTCTATAACAAACCTGCATTCCTTCCCCAGCGTTGGCACAGAAGACTGACAGCCTGAAGAGGACCCTTGCCAAGAAGGGCCGAAATATCGCTTCATAAGTAATAGAGCTGACGAATCCGTTTTTGTATATTATATGAATATATCACTCTAAGTCAGCTTGGGCTCAAGGAATATTTGTCTTCCAAACAACAGCAACGGCTTGTTATACCGAGGGGTAAATGCGCATGCTTCTTCCAGATGATGAAGGCGACGATTATTATTATTTGTAACCTGTAGCCAAGAAGCACAAGGACCGAAGACGGAATAATTGAAAGTAAAATAAAAGAAAAACAAGAGTGGAATCTACTGTAAATAGTAAGATTAAGTGAGCACCCAGCTCGAGGTCCTTCTGGGCGTTCAGTATTCCGTGTTCAGAAGTTTAATATTTTCACTGTTACAATAAATACCTAGACCGTGTATAATTGCCATTAAATCCATTAAGTGGAGTTGAATAAAAATGGCCTACCCTGTGCTTGTCTTTTTAGGAACCATGGTACTATGAAGATAACGAGGATGGACTGGAGTTCGACGACCCAGACTTGGAAAGCGATGATGATTATTACACTGATTCATCTAGATCGAAGAGGAAGAAAAGAGCGCTACCCATGATCAAAACACCCAAGGTATGTCCCTCTTCTCCCCACAGCCTGGTTTTGTTGCCTGTGTTTTTACTGAATTAACGAGATAGGAGACGCTTCCCTACTTTTCCTAAGATCATCTCCAGGTATGCGTTTAGCATTGCCGATTCCTCTTGCGGACAAGTACTGAGCTCAACTTTGTTGTCTACTTCACTTTAAAGGACCCCTCTTGTTTTTCACTGTTTTCACGTCCCCAGTTTATCTGTGTTAAAAAACTTGGCAGGAAAGGGGACAAGTCATCGTCCCCCCAGTTTCGATCCGCGCGGTTACCCCCGTTTCAGCAGCGCCGGAGCCAAAAACAAACTCAGCACACCTCTCCCTCCCAATCTCCCTTACTGGCCTCCTCAGTCGGTCCCGACGGCTTTGAAGCATGTCCCAGAATTTCAGCAGCAGTCACACTCACACCAATTTCTATTTCACATGCCACCACCAATCATCCCTCAATCCATTCGAACCCCACCTTACAACTTGTCCCCACTCACGGCACAACCTACACGAATACCGGCAACTCAACAAACACTCCCGGTGCCCATTCCAATTTTTCCCACACCGAGCACACAGATGTGGCCCCACCTCACACCACAGACGGGCAGGCTTCAACATTTGTTACAGCCGCAATACCAACCAGCAACAGATTTTCTACCCTCAGCACCATGGACAAGCTGGACCACGTCAGCTGCACGAGTAAGTCTATAGTGGAAAATAATATGACAACACAGTTCACTGCTGCTCATGTAAGAACACTAAAGATAAATAAAGTGAAAGAATATCCTTCTAGTGAATTTTCGTTTCCCACATTTTTGTACAGCAACGCTGAAAGCCTCAATACTGATAAGGTAGCTGAACTGGAGAGTTTATCTGGTATCACAAAAGCCTCGATTATTGTAGTTTCTGAAGTCCACCGCCAAAACCCCGACCTTACGAAGATTTCACACTACAACAGCTTTATAAAATTACGACCCGATGACCATCCACTAGGAAAAAAAGGTGGCGGTCTACTAATATACACACATGAGAAAATCAGGGCAACCAAAATGGACATTCCATGCCTAGACAGTAATGATGAAATCCTGTGGATATTTCTGCAGCCAAAGCGCCTTCCACGAAAATACACTGGTATAGCCATTTGTGCTTACTACTATTCCCCTGGACAGAGTGCTACAAATAGAGCATCTTTCCTTGAAAAACTTCAAATTAGTGCAGATTTTGTGACAAGTAAACATCCTAGCTGCGGAATATTCATGATTGGAGACGCCAATGAACTACGCCTCGACAGTTTGAACAGGGGATTTTCACTAAAGCAGCTTGTTAAAATCCCTACAACCAAAGGCGGAACTTCCCTTGATCGTATTTCAACAAACATGGAGGAGTTTTACAGAGAACCTGTTACGGGGCCTCCTCTAGGCGGTAGCTACCATTATACCCTTGAACTGTACCCCAAGGCTTCTACTAGAATAGAATACACAACAACGCATAAAACAAGTAGACCACTCACAGACGAAGGATTGTTACAATTTGGAGACTGGCTCAGTAAAGAAAAATGGAATGGGGTGTACGCTACTGCTAGCCCTAGCGAGAAGGCTAGTCTTTTTCAGGCTGAACTGCTTCAGAAATATCAGACCTGCTTCCCGGAGAAAACCAGGAAATTTTTTTCGTCGGACAGACCTAACATAACGAAGCCTATCAAAGACTTGATATACGAAAAAAGACGTCTTTTCAGTCAAGGCAAGCGACATCAAGCCAACATTTTAAAAAATCGTATAAGGAAAATGACTCGCCGAGCCGCAACGCGTCACTATGAAAACAAAGTCGGACACCTTTTGAAAGCCAAGGCTAGCCAATGGTACAGCAATATCAAACAGATGATTGGCAAGACCGAAGTGGGACTTGATTTTAACTTGGATGAAGATGCGGCTGTCACAGCTAACAACTTAAACGCCCATTTAGCACATATCGTTCAGTCACTCCCACCTCTACCCAAGGAGGAAATCCCCGCTCCTCCTCCCACATTCAATGCTTTTCCCGAGATATCAAAGACAGAAGTCAGAACAAAGCTGGAGAAACTAAAGCGAACAAGTATCACTCCAGTTGACATTCCAGTCGACTTGATAAAAGCTTTCCCTGATTACTTGAGTTCACCTTTAGCTGACATCTTCAACCAGATAACCAAAACAGGCGAATATCCGTCCGTGTGGAAGAATGGATTCATCACACCAATTCCAAAGAAGGACTCGCCGAATGACTTCTCAGGGGTTCGGCCTATAACAATGACCCCGATCTTCAGTAAAGTGTACGAAAGTTTTCTTTGCACTTGGCTGAAACATCACATTCTGGAAAGCATTGATCCCGGACAATACGGTAACATGCCACACACCTCAACTTCACACTATCTTATCAGTTTATTGGATAAAATTCTCAGTCACCTTGATGAGCCGGAACGTTGGGTCAATCTGATAGCGATAGATTTGAAAAAGGCATTTGACCTTATTTGTCATAGTGTTCTCCTGAAAAAACTTCTTGCAAATTTTAATGTTCAACCTTTCCTTGTGAGAATAGTTGCTAATTTCCTATCAGATAGAACCCAACGTACCAAGTATAAATCGTGTTACTCAGACCCTTTACCCATATTTTGCGGGGTTCCGCAAGGAACTCTGCTGGGTCCACTATTGTTCCTCCTAGTAATGATAAACGATCTGGCAAATACCATACCAGATCGCTGGAAATACGTAGACGACCTGTCCGTCACTGAATGCTGCTACAAAAACATTCGAAGTAGTGCAGCAGCACTGATGAGTGACATCTGTGAGGAAGCAGCAATTGATAAAATGATAGTCAACCTCGAGAAGTCAGTTGTTCTGACCATTTCATTCACCAAAAGCAGCCCTTCCTTCTTCCCAGAACTTCCAGATTCCTGCCGGGTAAAAGAGATAAAACTCCTTGGAGTATACCTTACATCAGACCTAAGATGGGATAAGCAAATTGAGGCTATGCTCAAAAGGGCGAATATGGCCATAGCATCCCTGAAACTTTTATCCCGCCATGGAGTACCACCTAAACACCTTCTTCATGTTTACTTTTCATTCATACGATCTTCCCTAGAGTACTGCAGCCCTGTGTGGCATTTCGGACTTACACAGGAGCAGTCGGACCGGCTTGAGAAGATCCAGTATAGAGCCCTTCTAATTGTGTCTAAATCTCCGAAAGTTCCCTATTCCTCCCTACTCAGTGATTTCAGATTAGAAACTCTGGCAACCCGCCGCCTCAACATATCCCTCAAGTTTGGTACAAGTATTCTGGCCAACCCAATCCTAAGAAAAATCCTGCCACCAGATTACGAGACGACACGTATCCGACTTCCGCGATCAGTGGCTCAGCCAGTGCCAAGGCTACAACCGGTTGCATGTTCCCACACCCGGTACCTAAATAGTTTTGTCCCTTCTTTCGTCAAGTTTTTTAACAATGGATTTACAGTTGATTCCTAATATCTTCCCTTAGATTTTAAGGTCATTTATAGTTTGGTGATTTTAGCGTAATTTTGTTAATTGTAAATAATATGAATTTCGACACTAAGATTTAAGCGATATTAATAACTGTAATTTTATTGATATGTTATGTGACTTGACAGATAAATGGCCAGTTATAGGCCATAGTGTGATTTAGCTCGATAGGTTACATGTTATTCAGTTTCAAACATTACAATTTTAGTGTATACATTGTTGACGTAAAATCAACCAGTCGGCTTATCGCCGCTTCAAGATTTTTAATGAATAAACTAAATTGAATTGAATTGTATCTTTATAAAATCTTTGTGAATCACTTTATTTGAATTTTTCGCCTTTCCTGGCTAGCCGGGATTTTGCTAGACGATATAGCCTTTGCCAGACGATGACTTTTGTTTTGTCTTCGGACAAAAGAAAAAATGCGGCGCTAGAAAGAATTTCTCTCTGATTTCTGACTCTGATTTGCATTTACTTTGAATTTTTCGCCAGAAAAAAACAGATATTTTTGCGCGATGGCCGGCCAGAGCCGACAGGCGCTAACATGAAATCCCTAATTTCACGAGGCAAGTATGAGTATTTTTTTAAATACAAAATTTCCGGACCAGTTTATTGTCAGAAGGCCATGTCTAGTAAGAGCTGTGCTTTAAATGGATTAATTGAATAGTAATGAACCTCTGTTCCCATCGAGTCTGGTGCGAGATTCGCAAGCGAATATTTGGATGAATCTAGTGCTATTAGATTAGTTAATAAAACTTCGGATTTTCCGATAGGCTACGGTTTTAAATTTGGACGCTATGGCAACCAAGCCTAAGGCTGAGGTGGGAAGTCAACTGGGAAAGAGAGAGATCGGTATATTTAGAAACTATCATACCATAACTAAATTCAGTTTAAATCTTGATTGTAAAATATCCAGTTCCTCTCAAGTTAACGTTCGGATTTTTTGTTGTTTTTTTCAGCGAGACAGTGGCAGTCGATCGAAAAAGAAGGCATCTGCACCCGTCCCACCGGAACCAATCAATGAAGCAGATAAACCGTATGCATGTGCACGTAAGTGTATCCTCATTCCTACAGAAATTTGTACAGACAAGGGTGAAGTAATTCTAGGATTCCGCGTCGTTCACACCTTAGCCCAGTTTGTTTCCTTCAGCGATGCAAACTTCCACCGAATTAAAGCATTTAATTGCTTTGATTGGACACCGTATCCTTGGTATATTTTTAAGTATCCTTATTGCCTTGCCTTCGGCTAGGATTTTGTTATCTGTCTATAAAAATCATGTTATTAACAGAGTACCGTTTTTGTGTGCTACTGGTATGTCTGGCACTTAATTTACGCTGTTTCCATTCAATAATATTCTACTCTACCTTACCTTAGGTCTGGCATACCGTAATCAGTCCAAAAGTATGACAAAATACGACCAATATAAAACTAGAAGTGGAGTGTTCGAGAAGTAGGAGTATTCGGAAAAGACTTTTTTTTTTTTTTTTACAAAGAAACCGACGATATTGTAACATTTCTAAAAGGTATTCGTTCAGCACAACCTGGGTGCGATTATGGTGCTAAACGGTACATCAGCTGATGTTTTAGCCCTTCTTAACAAGGGTTCTAGCTCTATCTGGAAAAAACTAGATAGCAGATTCGTTTTAATATCTATCGGTTTGAAGACCCTGCTTCACGTACTCACAAAGTAGGAGTTTGCCGGCGCAGAAAATGATGGCGTCAAAAAAACATTTGCCCCGTAATGGTGCAACGTTTTGGGTAAGTGACCACACCTAGTCTGGGGTCTTGGCATAAGAGGCTTCATAAGAAAATTTATATCTTTAGATAGCCCAGGTTTGAAGTAAAATACAACCATTCATGCGCAGATGTAGTCGTCATTTATGTGGTGGACCGGACTTACTTTAATTCGGGTCGAATTGAAAATTAAACTGGAGTATGAGTGCTTCCGTTTTATCGACAGGTTTGATTTCAGTGCTGTTCCTTTTAAGTTATCTTCAAGGACCGATTCGCATATTAGACCTATGCAGACCAAAATAGAAAAATGTATTACGATATGAAATGGTATGGACATAATTTCTTCTAAAATGATTGGCTTCCTGTTTGTACACTTTAAGCCCATATTAAAAAAATCGTACCTCTTTGCCCTAGACTACATTCATTAGCGCGAATAAGCGACGGTTCAGTGCCTACTACAGTCACAAAAAAAAACAGTACACATAACCAGGGCCATATCCAGGAATTTATTTCGGGGGGTGTTTTGTCCACGGGTCGGACCAAAAAGTACAAAAAATACATAGATCATATGTTAAAACCTGCAAAAAAATATCACTTTCGTGGGTTTCGGGGGGTGTTCGAACCTAACACCCCCCCTGGATACGGCCTTGCACATACACTTATTTTTTTATTTCCTGTAATGTGATTAATAGACTATATTGCCATCAGGTTTTCACGGTCTGTACTCTACCGTAATAACGATTTCTTTGCCCTGTTACTTTTAGTCTGTCCAGCAAGGTATAAAACTCGTCCGGGTCTGACATACCATTACGCGCACAGCCACAAGGATCAGCCGCGACCTCCGATTGAGCATCCATCGACTCTTATTCAGGCCCCCGAGCTCGATATCGAGGAATCCTCCTCGCCCATGGATTTCGACGAAGCAGGTCGACTATATCGAATAGGCATGCGCATATGCTTCTTATACCGTGTTTTGCTTCAAGGTCACCTGCATAACCTTGTTTTATGTTTCCGCTTCAGGGCTTTTTTGTCCAAGGGGAGGGAGCTCCATTCTCGTATCCCAGAAAGCTTTGCTTTTGGAAATGTTATGAGTTGTGTACGTAATAGGTCAGGGGAGGGAGGCTGAAAGGAAGTCAAATCTGCAAATGATGCGTTTGGGTCCTTTCCCTTCAAATGAAAAGAATGTCACTTTTATCAAGGGCCCATTTTCAGTGGTTCATAATGATTTACCAGGCCTTCCGCTAACTTTCTGAATACAGAAATTTGGCAGACTTCAGTTAGCAAGTAAGGAAGTAAATTTCGTCACCCTTCGAAGTTCAAAAGATGGAGTTCAGATAAAGGAAAAACAAGACCAAAGGTGTCGATGGGATCCCAAAAATCTAATATATGATGTTGATAGATCAATACTCTTTACTTGTAATATTTAGAAACAGATCAAAGTTTGAAGTTACAATCCCCTCGCGAAGGCCTTCTAGCAACCGACTCTGACTTACAAGTCCATCTCCCCGTGATAGACACGGTACCGTATCGATCTTACCATGAAATACACTGGCAAAAAATAAAGGGTATATCAACTAGCAAAAGTTGGCAACCCCTCATCACCAAAGATTCTAGCAACCGATTCTTACTTACGAGTCCATGTCCTCGTGATAGACGTGGTACCAAATTGTTCATACCATATAAAGCACAGGAAACAGATTGTAGGTACACCAAGTAGACAAAACTGCTAACCCCTCATTGCCGAAGATGATTATGGTCTAACAGCCTATTTATTAGACCATGAAACCATTAGAAATCCCCTACTTGTCTCACAATTGGGATCGGTCTATTTTTGGTTTCAATGTTCACCCTTCTACTGAAGTTGTCAATCCCTCTAAACTTTCCAACTGTTATATAGCCCGCAAACACCTTCTCTTTTACCAACCCCACATACCAACCCCTTCGACCTTCGAAAACAACTAGCTCTTAGGTTCATTGTGTACGCGTTCTGCGCAGATCTATACTACTATGCAGAGCTATATACTATTTTCAAGAAAAGGGGTAGCCGAAAGTTGGTCGACACATTTTGTGTCCGGTTTTTGCCGGATTCCGGGCGAACTACTTGTCCGGCGAGAAAATGGTTTTCACCATCGTGTTCTTACCCCTAAATCGAACATCTAATCAAATTCGAATAAAACTTTTACTTTTAACAAACTTTCCGGTTTTGGCCGGATTCCGGACGAACTACTCGTCCGGTGAGAAAATGGTTTTCACCAACGTCTTCAGCACGTCTTCTTACCCCATAAACCACTATCACATTAGCTGTTTAAAAATATTTTGTTTGCCCCTTAATTTAAACCCCCTCCCCCACCCCTGAATATAGGGCTACAGAACCCATCTACGAACTTGACCTTACTCTTGACCCAACGAATCCTCATACCAAGTTTCATCAAAATATCTCATTCCCTTCGAAAGTTTTAGACCGTACAGACGGACAGACGGACAACTTTTTCGATGTCATAGGTATACGTCACTAACGTTTTGGGATCCCAAAAATGAAATGAAATGAAACAACTTAAAGACACGTGTAACGGGTTGATCAGTATTCCAAA
The DNA here is from genome assembly GCA_023053555.1 of Branchinecta lindahli. NCBI lineage: Eukaryota > Metazoa > Arthropoda > Branchiopoda > Anostraca > Branchinectidae > Branchinecta > Branchinecta lindahli. The sequence goes on from JAKZAO010000002.1 coordinate 16,000,274, forward strand.
CAACCACAAATTTGGTGGATTTCTAAGGGTGGCTAGACTGGCTAGTGACCTGACCTGACATCCTAATTAGCTGAGCCTCGGCTGACCAATGGGGCTCTCGAATTCTGTGCTTCTCACAAAGGCTGGGGTTGCGCCGCCTGCTAGGAATTTAGAGCAATCACGTTAGTAAACTTAAAGTAGAGCAATCACGTTAGTAAACTTAAAGTACAATTTATCACCGTCCTTAAAGCTTTTCGAGAAAGGGGTTATATAGAGAATTTATGACATGCCACCCCATTATTGATTCTTCCGACTATAGGTTTTTTCGACTTCAATGTCTTTTGTAACCGTAAATTTAAATTGATAATCTACATTAGTTTTTAAAAGTACTTTCTCTTGGGGTTTCAGCTTCGGATACATCTTGAAAAGGAGTTCCCATCCTTAGGCCTCGAATCCCCTCCCACCCGATTAACGTGAGTTGCTGAGCACGCCCATTATGTTCCACGCTTTTTGTCAGCTTCGTCACGTTTTTCGACCGTTTATGTCTCATGTTTTGTTTATTTTTAAAGTTTTGCACGTCTACTTTTGTTTCGCTGCTATTTGTTTTCGTTTCGTTAGTGCCGAGGCATCTTGTCTACTTTTTTACTTTTTCCTGAGCTTTTAAGTTTTGAAAAGTCATTTTCCTTCTTTCTCTAGACTTCTGTAAAAATCGATTTGAAGTAAGCAAATGTCAAAATGCTGGAGTGTTGCAAAGCCATCTTGAGGCCACTGTGCGAACTGCATCCTTTCGCGACGCCCCGTTTCATAAACTGCCTGATTATAGGTCGCATGGACCTGCGTCAAAAACTGCGGAAAATCCGCGTTCCGCGCGAAGTTGTTTGACGGTATTGGTAAACAAAAACGGAGTTTGTCTATGAAACTCACATGGGATTTCCGTGAAGAAAGTGAAGCGCACTAAGACACTAAAATACACCTGTTTTCGAATAGCAGTATCGTCTGCTATCAACTTTAGATCTTGTTTCCCATAATAGAAGAAAATAAAAGTGCTTTCGCTGAAAAGAAACGAAACCAATACAGCATAATGAGTAAAAAAAAAGAAAAGTTGAGGGGACTGATGCTATAACATCCATTTCTGTTGTCAGGTCGCCCTGCACCTGTGCGCTCACGTCCTGTCCCCATTGCGGTCCGTGTCCCATCGCCGATGGTTGACAGTCCAAAACGAAAGGCAGCCGTTTCCCCGCCGAGGATGAACCCTGGATCGCCCCCGCCCCCGACGCTTGTTCCACAAGTTCAGGTATGAAATGTTAAATTCTGGTCTGTTGGTGCTAACAAGACTAGTCAGCTGCAGTCTTTATGGGTGGGATCTCGGAGCTTCGTGGAAAAGGTCCTCTTCGGGCCGTAGCACTGTCATGGATTATCAAACCTCCTGTTCTCACCTTAGTTGCGTTTTTGCAGATACCATGGTTTCTGATACCACGGTCTAAAGTCGTTTTTGCAGTTATCGTGATATCTGATACCACGGTCAAAAGGCGTTTTTGCAGTTATCGTGGCATCTGATATTCAGATACCACGTTCGACCATGGTAACTGATCGTGGTATCTGAAAAAGTCATCTCACTTTCATCAGTTTTTGTCAAATTGGTGGGAAAGAAGTTTAGCACTTAGTGATGTGACTGGATATCGGTTTTTCTTTTGGGATGACTGCGAAAAGTGCAATTTCGGCAATTGTCGTTTTTGCAGAGCAACCGTGTATCAGATACCACGGTCACTGCAAAAACGACTAATTAGTTACCGTGGTAACAGATACCATGGTATCTGCAAAAACGCAACTCTTGTTTACGCTCAGTTCAGAACAACTCGAGAGCTATGACATGAAATGACAGTGAGTTCCGGGCGAGCCGCCTAGTGCACTTGGTTACATGATCACAGTAAATGTTCACATTTTTGTGTCATGTTAATGGAGCTTGTCACCTGACGAGCACCACCAGACAACATGATTTGCAGTCAACTTGGGCTGTAGTAACACTTTAGTTGTGTTCTGGCTCAGTCCGGAAGCGCAGTGGAATCATCTATTTATACAGACACAGATTTCTCGCTGTCATTAGCATAACTACTGCATCTTCGCATTGAAGCGCTGCATTTCAGAAGCGCTTTTTTCTGTCAAACGTTCTTTCTGGATAATCAGGAACTGAAATTTTATTTTTTAATCATAACTTACGATTTTACGGTTTTCGGTCGGACTAATCGTCTGGCGGGGAAACTCCAACAGTAAACTTTACCATTGTGTAACCTGTCTTTCTTTCAAGACCCCGGTCGTACCTCATCCGCAAATGGTACCAGCCACCAGTCGCCAGCAGGCTCCACCACAGCAGGGGCCATCTCCATACAAAGACCCAAAAGGAGATGCTCCGAAGGCAGCTCCTTCCCCCTTCTGCGACTTCTGTCTGGGAGATGCCGTTAACAACAAGAAGACGGGAAGCTCGGAGGAGCTAGTCTCCTGTTCTGATTGCGGTAGATCTGGTAGGTGTTAAGCCCTGTTCTGATTAATGCATAAAGAGCTTATTGATTTCCCGCCCTTAGTCCCGCCACTTGGTCACCCGTTCATCACAACGCAGGTCATTGGACAACTGACTATACTGTAAAAAAAAAAAAACGTGCAGTATTTGCTACTGGGATTAATCTTGTCTTTATTGAGATAAGATTACTCCTAATTCGGATTAATCGTATCCCAGCAGAGATAAGATTAATCGCAGTAGCAAATACTGCATCCTTATTCGGAGAAACTTTGTACAGTGTACTGATTACTAACTGAAATATTTAAAGTGTAGCTCGTGCACTCGTGTGAAACCGAGTGGGAGAAGTAAGCAGCATCGGCGATTAGAATAAAATTGCTGTTCTACCGGATTTATTTTAAGGGCTATCGATCAGGGAAGAGTGTTCGACGACTGGAATTACTACCAGCATTTTTGGCATCATCATCAGTCCCGTACGGAAAGGTAGTGTTTTTCCAACTTCATGATGAAAGCGCAGAAAATTCGGCCGGGAAAACCTTGTCGTCTGCAGCATTCTATGACCACAACGGTGGGTTCCTCGTGTTTTTCTTACGATTCTGCGAGGTTGTATGTGCTACTCTTCTTGATCTTTCTTTTGTTTTTTCTTCCTTGGTGTGTTCTTCGATATTTCACAACGTCTCTATGTAAACATTACGTATAGAAGTATGTTTATCACAATATATCTGTCATTTCAGGGCATCCGTCGTGTCTGCAGTTCACAGTCAATATGATGGTATCTGTCCGCAAGTATAGATGGCAGTGTATAGAGTGCAAGTGCTGCACGCTATGTGGAACATCAGATAATGACGTAAGTAGCTTCTTCTGTCTCCTAGCAGGGACCCATAAATTTCCATAACAGGGGGCTTGTCAATAAGAGATTTCTGATGCTATGTTGACCGCACGGAAGATAGTTCGAGAAATACCCACGGTCCAATCACGTCCAACACCAGATAGACAAAATTTGGGATTGGCTGCTGGTGCCTTGAGGGAGGAGTCTCTTTGGCGCGCACATCCAATGAAGCAAACAAGAATGCAGATTCTACCCAAGTCGGATTTTTGGAAAGTAGGACTGGTTCGGTCAACATAGCAATATAGAAGCATATAGGAAATGACAAGCCCCCTGTAAAGAAAATTTATCGGTCCCTGCTCCTAGTAAGAAGTTGCCCTACCTTCTGAAACCTGACTGGTCTAGTTAAAGCATTTGCATTGCTAATTAACTCTTATTTTGTAGTTGGTCGATTGTTAGCCTGTTCCTGAAAGTTTGATTTTCATAGCATCTTTCCGATACTTCCTGTCGATGTCTGCCTGATTTTTGCCCCGATCTCATGTGTCTCCTGAGGCAACCCGGATTATGCTGCTGACAGAATTTCCGTTTTTTTTTTCGGTCGGATTCTGTACTTTAGGTAGTGTTCCAGGGAAGTTATTACAAGTTACGATGATAAGAGGAGGAGCGATCGTCGTATTGTGGTAGTTATCATGCTCTCTGGAACGCAAATAATAACAACGCGTACATACGTCATCACTCTTTACGGGAGTTCCTGCAGAACCGATAGTTAATATCACTTATGATGCTCGCGACAATCATAAGTAAATCGTAACGATCGTAACAGTCCTGGAACGAAAATAATAAGTGGGAGGAGCCAATTTACTTATTACGGCGGGCTCTGGAACGGCAATAATAACAAGAACAGTAACGATCGTAACTAATATTACGTCGCTGGAACGCTACCTTAGTCATCAAGTTGGGAAAAGCGGTTGATAAGGGATAAATAACATGCTAACGGGAATTGGCCAAGACCGGGAATTTGCAACAACCTATTTTCTGGATGAAGTAAGACAAATATTCCTACCTTTTGGATCCCATCAAACCTTTAGTTGACTATAAATGCGGGTGCGACACTACGGGTATGCTTATGGGGTTCTAAAGAACGGAAGTTTGGTGAGTATATAGAGAAGAGGATCGATCATTCGAATTTAATTTTAAGAAGTTCTTTAAAGGAAATAAAAGATATTCAGGTTCACAAGGATATTTTCCAATCGAAAGTACTTGCTACTATGCATTATGCTTCTGAAGTGTTGGGGTTCCATAAAGGGGGTAATTAGAAAAGTTGTAGTAGTAGTGAACTGAAAGACAAAAATGCTCCTCAGCTGGGATTTGAACCCAGGACCTCCCGCTTACAAGGCAGGTACTCTAACCATCTGAGCTACCGAGGGGCTTGCGAACAGAGTTCGCAAACCACTACAATAGTCCGGTACAAGCCGGCCATAGGAACAGTGATCCCGGCCGAAGGCAAATTCATCTAATCAGTTCACATCCCCAAGTCACGGAAATTATAGTACATAGATGGCACTTTATACAGGGGACTTTTACCGTGACTAATAAACCAAGAGTAACTTTTTGAATTTAGTGTAGAAGTCTAGGACTCCAATGTCGGAGCCACGTAGACAAACCAGGACCCACTATGGCGGGGTCTCATGGTCAAAACCAAACAAATCCAAATGTAATTTTTTATGGGGAAAACGCCCTTGAGATGGAAATATTGTAGTAGTAGTGAACAGAAAGACAAAAATGCTCCTCAGCCGGGATTTGAACCTAGGGATTAGGAAAGTTAGGCAGGTATTAAGGGAACAGGAAATCCAGACATGACAAAGCCTGGTTAGTAGTTCGGTTTCCCTGAGGTTTTACGCAAGGGCTAAAGAGAATGGGGGAAAGTATTTATTTTAAAGTGGGAATGGGTGAGGAAGAATTAAAATTACTGCTTAGTTTACGGGCCGATATCTTACCGTTGGGGAAAAGGAGGAGGTATATAGGTGGTCTAAATGAGAGAACTGGTCCTTACTTCTGCCCTATGTGTCGAGATTTGAATGAAGATGTAGTCCATCTGATGTGTACGTGTTGCGAGTTGGATGAGTTGAGGCATGAGATTTTTGGTTTGAGAGTGTATGATTACGAATGGATGGTGAGAATATTGATGAGTGATTGTTTTGCGGTGATTAAGACTTTGTGAAGATTCCTCAAGCTGGCAACGAGGCATCGTGAGAATTTCATATAGGGATTGTCGAGTAAAATTTGGGTTTGTTTGTTAGTTTTTGTTTTGTTTTTTCCGTTGAGTATTTGTTGCCATGTCCCTCGGGCTTTTTTGCAATAAACATCATGTCATATCATATCACAGCTCTGCGGAAGTGTCAGGATTTTTATTTCGCAGGAACAACTTCTATTTTGCGACGACTGCGATCGTGGATACCATATGTATTGCCTGAAGCCCCCTCTCTCTGAGCCCCCTGAAGGATCTTGGAGCTGCCATTTGTGTGTTCGTGAATTCCACAAATAGTCAACACCATCTGTCCGGTGAACTCAGAACTAAACACTTGTATTCCATTTTGAAATTTTAGGTCTGTTGTACTGTTATATTCTTTGCTTTTTAGAAAGTTAGTAAGCTTTGATGGTCTGATTCTATGTAAACCAGTGTTTCGTAATAAACCTCTTTTTGGTAACCTAAATGACCAAAGTTTTAAGATTTCGCAGGATGGCACATTTCAACATTTGGCCGGGATGAATGGGAGGGGGGGATTCGAACGGAATGTGTAACAACCAAACTGTACAGAAGCGGGTTTTGTAGCAGAGGGAGTCTAAACGAATGGTTACTGGCTTAAACGTGCAAAACTTCAGAATAGTAAGCACTTTTTCTGTTGCGGCGCGTATCAAATACTTTGTTATTCCTCTCAGACTGATTGCTTGTGTACGAAAGATTACCCCATGGAGTGATATTTTACCGAAAATTTAAAAATACGTTCCAGCCTTGACGCCAAGAAGCCAAAATTCGTGACGTCATTTTTAGTAACTGCGGTAAGTAGGGTGGAACACGCTCCAAGCAGATTCGTCAAGCCAGCAAGAATTTGTCAGGCGCAACGCTTTACGTTAGGAAAAGCGAATCCGTGAGATTGTCAGAACCAACCCTATGTTTTACTTTGATTTGCTACATCATGAAAGAGCGCATTTAGCGACAATTATCTTGTCTGGTTCCTAGTGGATGAGTGCGTCACAGCTCCAACCCCAGTTGGTTTGGTTAATCGATGTTATCAATTCTTGGGCGACACCTGGCTCAGAGCAACACCAGCTCAAGACTGACAGAGATTGCACATAACAGTTGGATGGTCCAGTGTTTCCACTTCACTGTGACAGGTTTTCCGTTCTTGTAGTCCAAAAATCCGTTAAATTTCGACGATCAACATCGAGAAATCCGTCAAATTTTCCGTCAAAAAACCCGTAAGAAATCCGTCTAAAAATCCTACTGTAAGCAGTAGCAGCCTAGATGGAAGTTGTTAAGCGCTGAATGATGTGCCGTGTAGACATATCCGTTAAGCAGGGAATAAAATCTGGTTGTGTTCTGAAATTATGGCTATCAGAAAAGAGTCCAGCAAACAAAAAATAAATAAATAACTGCGTGAGTAGCCTCTGGGAGGAGGGGACCATATCAAAACATACCACTGGTTAATGACCGGCAAAGCTAAAATCATACCGAATATACCCATAACGAATAGAACTGAAACGCAAAACCACAGGCGATTTTCGTTTTTGTTCAAACTTCAAGAAAAAGGCGGTCGTGATACTAGGTGTTGCCAAAATCCCCTTTATTTAAGCTTATGCTGAAGAGAGCGAAGCCCCGTTAGCAGGTTCTAACGACTGTACCCAAGACAAAATTAAACTGAGCGCCGCAGGCAAAAATTTTAAATTCTAGCTTAATTTTGGCAAATTCAACAGCTTCCTATTCTTTAAGCAAGATCTTTAAAAATCCGTCAAAAATCCGGAAATCCGACGAATCAAATTCTCATCCGTCAAAGACCCAAGAAATCCGTTTTTGACGGACAAATCCGTCAAAGTGGAAACGCTGGGATGGTCTCGGGTCTCGATTTCGAAGTTACACAAGCACCGTATCCGCTACGATAAAAGGGTGGCGAGGATGCCGGAAGAACCTTTTTACGAGACGCACAAGACAATTTGAGACCCCTCGACTTGGATGCTTCTGTACGCAGCTCCCAGAATCGTACCGACAACGTTACCAATTTCTTGAATCTCCTACTCCACATGAACGTTTCAGCGTAGTCACCCTGCCGGAGACAGTGGTTTGAACGACTGATAAATAGCCTTGCGGAATATTTGAGAAAACAGAGGTAAGTTTGAGATCACTCTTTCTATCGACTGTGAAATGAAATGATACTTCAGATTTGGAGAAGCCTCGTCCTCTAGTGTTATGCTGGTTATAACAGTGATATATTTGGAATTATACGGCTATGCGTGTAACCGACTTGCCATCTTCGAAACTGAGCTGCCGACTGCCGTACTGCAAAGCTTGCCGAAGGTTTCTGTTGGAGCAAAAATTATGCAAAGCCAAATCAACTCTTCAAAGATCCTCGCCCCCAAGTATCCACATACTGAGTAAGGTGGCCGCACTTCTGCTTAGCCTTCCATCTAAACAGTATTTTGCCAGTAATCAAGCAATATTTCTTGGTTTTATTTAAGTTATGTTTCATTTGACTTGGAACAATGTATTGTGTCGCTCTGTTTTTTGCTATTTGGCCAAACCATATTGCATATCATAAATATGGGTAATAATATTGATCTATGCATTCAGCAAAATACAACCCACGAATATTGATGGTGGATTCCACCTTAGTGGGTATAGAGGGGCCTGTTTACCACAAAACTGGTCCGACCTGAATGACATCAGCTGGTCTGAATGTTACTGTAGTCCGTATTGCACGGGAGGATTACAGACATCACAAGGAAGGTAACAGACATCATAAGGAGTGCACAGGTATAGAGTAAGTGAAGGGATTTAACATTTCTTCACATTTAATTGGAATTTCTTCACAACGTCACCCTATGGCCCATTGGGGTTGGGCCGGATCGGGCATGGAAATTTTCTGAAGCGCGTGACTTCGCTCAAAGGGAGGAGGGATCAGATTGGACTTGATTTACCTCAACCTATGGTCAAAGTTTATCTTTTGGTAGTCTTAATCAGATCCATCCGCAGTAGTGGAGTTGGATGGGTGGTCATAAAATGAGATCAAGAACAAATAAGCATTCCAGGAGAATGGGTAACCTGCATATTACCTCGCTGTCCGCATGCAAAATCGTCTGCCGAGGGTGGAGCTCAGGATAGTGCGCGATGAAGAATCGACGGTGTAATATTTACCTCAGCCTGTTATGTGAGGACCGTGACCGTGACATTTTTGTGAAGTCATGAAAGAAATATGGAAATTTGTATTATATTAATATTGCAGAATATATATTTGTATCTATATATATAGAGCCGAGCGGACAGCGAGGCGCCGGATGCGTTTACATTTCTAAACCGTTCTAGGGTCAAATCAGTTCCGTTAGTAAATGGAAAATATAGACTTTTCGTGTGACGTCACGGGTCTCACATAGTCGGCTGAGGTTTAGTCGAAACCGAATCGACTAGGCAGATTGGTCAAATAAATCTGTGATGATTGCCGTGATACGATCATACGGATGAAAGCGAATGCAGATTTGGCAAACAAATGTCAATGCCAAACCAAACATGCATATGAGGACATGGAGCGCATGCCCTCAATTATAAAGGGTTGTGGGATTTGCTAGTTTGGACACTTCGACATAAGCTAAGACGTTGAAACTTGGCAGGCGTATCAGGGACCTGGCCAGATTGTCTTGGAAATAGTCACTTTCCCGATCTGATCATCGTGCTGGGAAACCCGGATTTTTGTTATGTAATTAAAAAAAGTAACTTATTGGCTTTGTTACAGCAAAACTCGAGCACAGGTCCTAATTACTGTCCAATCTCGTCTGTACCAAGAAGAGTCCATAGCTCTCGCTGAGGTGGTCAGTTCCCGAACTACAATTAAATTTTACAATTTCAGATCAGCTAACATGTCCACCGCATCTCAACAAGCAGACATCTCCAGCCCGTCGGATAAGCCAAAGATGCAGCGCCAGGCCTCACAAGATGTCGACAAATACCGCGACTGGATCCACCCAGAGCAGAAAGGAACTGAGCAGAAAGGAACTGAGCACAAGGGCCCGCAGCGACAGCGATCAGGCGAAGGGATACACCAGAGCCAGAGCTTTGAGGACGACAAGCAGGCTCCGGTTATCGACTATAACGACCTTCCACCAAAAAATGTTGAACGTGAGACCAGCCGCTCTATTCCAGAGGAACAAAGAAATGAGTAAACGCCCAGACGTTTTCTGGGAAACAGTTGAGACCTGACGCAAACGTACTGCGTGATAATTTTTCATTTGTGATATTTTTTGTGTTTTGATTTGTTGATCGATATTAATTTCTGAGTAAAGTGTGAAAAGTCCGAAGCCATGCGTTCTTCCCAGAGCTCCTTGCTTTATTTGCGTAAAGATGCGAGTTACACAAGGGAATCCCCGATTTCCCAGTTCAGACACCGTGTGGTTTAGTTTCTGTTATTCTTCGTATGATCATCATCAACTTTTAACTGAATCTCTGCTAGGATATATGTTTCATTATATTTCTTAGGCAGAACAATAGGTTCAAGCCTCCGCGACGATGAGAGGTCTGCACTACTTGTCGATTAAAAAGCTTATAGCTTCTTTTTTCTGTTCATTAACTCGTGGGTCTATTGTGTAATATCTATGTGTAATGGATGCTGATTTTGAGGCAAGAGACCAATCCACTTGCAGCGCTGAGGCCAATTGTTAACCGAAATAAATAAACGTGCGAATACAAAAACTCAACTTTTCCGTATGTAAGTTTATGGGGTCGACAATCCTGGCAGGAATTCCGGTTCCCGGCCGCCTTACCTTGGTCGTCTGTCCAAGGCTAATGGTGGGTTTATACACTGCGTAAAATCCGAGCGTATTTTACGCATATTTAGGTTTGAAAATACGGACGTATTTGAGAAATCTGTCCGTTTCTTATACAAATACTTCCGTAGTGCTAGGATCTTTTCAAGCTCAAATACGTGCGTAAAATGCGCTCGGATTTTACGAGTGTGTAAACCCACTATAAGGTAGGGCTCCAGTGTCGGAGCCTCGTAGACAAATTCAAAAAAAGATCTGCGACTGAATTTGTAGTTTGGGAAGGGCACCATTGGTCATGGAATGTATGGAATTGATGATGGTGCAGAAAACCCTGGCAGGAATTTCAGTCCGCGAGTACCCGACCCTGGTCGTCTGTCCAAGCCAAAAGTAGTGAACCGAAAGATGTGGGACACTCTACCAACTGAACCACCGAAGTGCTTGTGAACCTATAGTCTGCAAACCACTACATTTGTCAAGAGAAGCGGGACAGAGTACCGCACTGTCAGAAGTTTCGTAACAGATAACACAAGGATGCGCGGTTTCAACAGACAACACTTGGGATGTAATCAATCTGTTGTCCCGACAAACGTTATGCATGAAACTGCCAGCATTGCCAGGAATAAAATTCTTTATTTCTGCAATTTTTTTCGATAATAATGTTGGAGTGTTATTTCAAAAATAGACTCCCTTCGATTTTGTATTCCTGCGAGCTGCTCCCCACCGCTTATGACCACCATTATGCTACTCGTTTTGGTTCGGATCCTCGTCAACCTCTGATCAGATGTGAACGATCCAGATTTAGTTTGCGTAATTGTTTAGTTAAATTTTATAATTTATTAGAAGATAAAGATATTGTTCGCCTTTCTCTTCCTTTACTAAAAAAAAGGTTTAAAACTAAATTGTTGGATTTGTATTAATGAGGAGTGTTGGAGAAGGTGGTTTGGCCTCTGGTTTGTTCAGTCCTGATTCTCTGATTCTTTGCCCATGGTTATATATTTTTTATATTTTGATGGTTATTGAGTCTTCGATCTGACGTGGTAAGTTGCTTTATAATCTCTTATTGTTTTATATGTTTTTCTTTCTTCTTGTTGTTCACGCTGTTATGATATAGGCGCGCTCTTAATCTGTTATTGGTTGAATTTTCTTCTCTTCTTTGTATGTTGCCCGAGCATTTGTTGAGTCCCTCTCTGCCGGGTAACTTCCTGATATTTAGTTATTTTGTTTTGTTGTAAATAATAAAACCTTGAACCTTGAAACCTTGAACCTTGAATAGCCGAAAAACTGCCAAAAAAGCATTTGCTGAATTTTTTGTTTGACGTCATGATGTCGGAAAATTCAGCAGATGCTTTTTTGGCGATTTTTCGGCTCTTCCTGGCAATGCTTGTTATGCGGAACATTTCATGCATAACGTTCGTCGCGACAACAGATTACATCCCAAGTGTTGTCTGTTCAAATCTCGCATCCTTGTGTTATCTGTTATGAAAATTCCGACAGTGCAGTAATCCCACCCGACGCAAGGCTATCTGAACAGTTCATTTCCTCACGTGCTTCCAAGGCGCTTGCCTCGACCGTTTCGCTTCCTAACTACCCGGCGTGTATGCGTAGATTTGCCAATAACCATATGCCAGTACAGCACTTCCAAGCGGACTAGTTTCTGAAATTCCTCCATTGTCTCATTATCAACACTTGTGACAGATATAGCAGAATAGACCCACAAGTCGGTGAGTCGAAATCTGCAATCTGCTTCCCGAGCAGTGTAAGTTTTGCACTGTCTTTGGAGAAGGCAGCAGGGGCGTCGCAAGGGGGGGGGTGCAGCACCCCACCACCTTTTTGAAATTCGGTATACGGTATTTTTTCGATAGCAGAACTATTCAGTATATTTATGGGTGTTCGGTAGTTATACAGAATCCCAAATAGGCTATCGGTACAAATCTGTTCGGTATAATGATCAGGATTCGGTAGAATTGCCACTGATTGCCAGTATTCGGTACTTATCACGAATTTGGTGAGAGAATTTACTGAAATTAGTTGGTAATTTTTCGATGCCAGAACTATTCGGTATATTTCTGGAGATTCGGTAGTTACACAGAATCGCGAATAAGCTATCGGTCCAAAATTATTCGGTATCATTACTGGGATTCGGTAGTTTATTCGGTATAATTTCCAAGATTCGGTAGTTACCACGAATCACGACTTTTGTTCCAACTTCGACGAAATTATATTCGGTAGTCTTTCGATCCCAAAAAATTAGGTATAATAACCTAGATACGGTAGTTATACAGAATCCTGAACATACTATCGGTCTAAGCTTATTCGGTAAAATAACTGGGATTCGGTAATTTATTATTAATATTCCGCCTGCGGCGCTTTTCGTAATATTCTCTGTTTTGTTGAGGGGCGCGTCATTTGACTCGGGTTTTAAGGCAGTTTTAGGATTGGGATTTCGAAACATTAAAAGCTAGTATCTGGATGGAAATAGTTAAATTTGGCAGGAAAAAGGTAACTAAAAAAATCTCGCCTGCGGCGCTATTGACTAGACTACAGTAGCTGCTGCTGCCGGAACTTCTTAGAGTCTCGGTATTTAATCCACGCTAAATGATAGAATTTGTAAGAGAGGCAGTTAAATTTTAGCATACAGGAAAAAAAAATTCGCCTGCGGCGCTCGAAGCTGTTACTGCAATCGTGCGCGGCAATATATTCGCCAAGTGGGCTTCGCCAGAACGCTGCCTAATAGTTTATCGAGTTCACTAAAATCGGCTTATCGTCTTTCATGCTGCCCTTTAATGCTACTCTTCCTACGCAATCCTTTCATGTTTCAGAATTCAAAGCTCGAATTCTCAGTTTCTAGGATTCGGTAAAATAGTGAGAAATTTGGTAAAAATTTTTGCTCTGCACCCCCCACCGAAAATGCACTTGCGACGCCCCTGGTAGGCAGTGAAAGCTATCCTGTTCTGTTCATTACCTTACGGATCCATATTTTACTATCTCTCTGTCACAACTGTTGATAATGAGACAATGAAGGACTGAAACTAGTCCGCCTAAAGCGCTGAACTCGAATAAGGCAAACACAGGAGCTATGGTTACAGTTGAACGTTTACTGTATAGTCAATTGACAAGGCGTTCTCGGAGGGTTTCAAATTGGCACCTGAATCAACTGTCACTGTGTCCTCATCGTATGAATACAGGGATGCAGTTCCCATGATTGTCCCTAAGCTACCTTGAAGGATAAGAAGCGTCTTCATGAATTCTTCTTCCCGCTCAAGGATTTCCTTCAGCTTCGTCAGCTGCAAGCTTACTTCCGCCGTTACGTTCGTGCCTTCGTAAACATCTGCAAAGAAATCACGAGTTTTCAAATGAACTCGAAGATTTCTAGACGTCAGCGGGGGACGACGGGTGGAGATATATATCCATAGACATAGAACGGAGTGGTGCTCGTCCTCCCTACCGGCTAAACCACCATACCCCTGGTTCACACTCACTGTAAAAGGTTTTCCGAATAAGGATGCAGTATTTGCTACTGGGAGAAGCTTATGTCTACTGGAATAAGATTAATCCGAATTAGAGATAATCTCATCTCAATAGAGATAAGGTTAATACCATTAGCAAATACTGCAAGATTTTTGTTTACAGTGCTGCTGCGATTTCGCGGATGAGTTTTTCGCAGTGTCGGATGCGTAGACAAATTTCAGCTGACCAAACGAAACGCATACGTTTTTCCAGGAAAAAAGGAAGAAATAGCTGACAGAAACATTTTTTTCCTATAATCCCGAGACAAGGGGATGTGAACTACTTAGATGAATTTTTATTCGGCGGGACCACTGTTCCTGTATGTGGCCCGATTTTATCTCACTCCTGTAGTGATTTACGAACTATGTCCTACAAAAGGTAGCTCAGTGGTAGAGCACTGGCCAAGAAAGCAAAAGGTCCCTGGTTCAAATACCGGCTAAGGAGCATTTTTGTCTCTCAGTTCACTGCTTAATGAAAGAAATAGATTTTTCGAGGCTAAAAGTTGGCTGAAATGGGCATTGAACTCCTAGGATGGTTGAAACAAATTAGCGTGAGCTATTAAGTCCGTAGCATATATCTGTCAAAAAAAAAAGAAAAAAAAGAAAGGAAATTAATGAATTCACAAACAATTAATTGTCTCCACGGTCTTCAGAGGTTACCTCGCTGAGGGTCCCATTGCCCCCCCCCCCCCCCCCCGCCGAAGATCATGACAAAACAGACAAAGTTTCCACTGCGTATTCGATGGGGTGTGAACACTCTTGTGAATCTGTCGTACGTCGGCCAATCAAAGAAATATCAGTGGCGTTTTTGATCGCCGATGAAATTTCCCCGGTAGACGAAGGAAGTTTTCCGATTCGTGCTTATTTACTGTTTTCGATAGCCGATAGCCGTTGGAGCTGGAGGCAACGTCCATCGCCTATCGGCGAGTCCTAGGCCGATAGGCGATGGACAGGAATTTAGGCGATAGACGTTAGCCGTTGAGCACAAAAACAGAAATTAGAAGAAACAGCTACGGCTATCGGCTTCCCGCGAACGTCAAAAACAACAAAAAGTCAAACGGCTACGCTATCGCCGAACTAATCGGCAATCAAAAACGCCACTATCATGCCACTTAAAAGTAGTGTTGGGCGATATTCGATACGATAATCGAAATATCGATAATATTGAAAAATATCGATATTTTGATATTGACTTTTCAAATATCGATATTTTCGATATTTGTATTACGATGTGCAACAGTTCTGTTATTCGGGATTTTCGGACTGAAAGAAGGAATATTGATTTCAAATTTGATTTCGATTAGGGAGGAGAAACAGACTGGGAAGGATAGGCGTGGGAAATGCTACTCTTTCGTAACGGGAATGTTTGATTTTGTTCTTTTAGTTCAATTTTTTTCATGTTCAGTTTTTTTGTCCATGAAAAATGTATCAGTATAAACAGTTCCAAATATCGGTTTACGATAATCGAAATATCGATAATCGAATTTGAAAATATCGAAATATCGATATTTCGATAACCCTCAATATCGCCCAACACTGCTTAAAAGGCAGAAGTGGGATTAGCGATATCAAGCCGGTAGGGAAAGCAACAAATGGAATCGATCACTCACCAAGTAATACGGTCAGCAGGTCCATCGCGGTCCTCGAGTAGTCGGGATGGGTAATATTCGTGTTGATGAATCGCAAGACCGCCAACAGTTGCTTACTGTCCCTTCCAGCTAGTGCCTGAGCAAGTCCTTGCCTCCTGGAAAATGTAATTAGTAAACAGGAGAACATCTGCCACTTCCATTCCATACAGGGGTTACACCCTACTCAACGAAATTTCTCCACCATCATCAAAAAATAGCAAAAACAATATTTTACCGTGGGGATTTTCGACTTTGAGTCTGGATTATCGGCGTTTAGTGACCATGTAAGTTATTGGAAACGCTTTTCCGATACTTTCTTGATTGTTTTACAAAATAAGTCTCACTGCCTATTGGTCGTTTTTTGCACCTTCTAGTCAAAGCCTGGCTTCCAATTTGTCCGTACTCCAAGTCTACTCAGATCCGTTTTCATTCGGCAGGGTGCAATCCTTCTATTACAACACTGTCTACGAAGATCAGATGTCGATGACATCATGCTGGCGACGGAGCAGTGAGACTCTCCACTCCCTCCCCCCCCCCCGAACTCAGTACTTTCTCTCCGACTCCACGGCAACGTTCAAGTCTCGCCTAGCCAGGAGTGGGAGAAAAACCCTTCAGATACCAATGGGATAATAAATCCTGTTGAGTCAACCTCTGAACCCACTATTAAAAGCAAACAAGACAATAGAAGAGCATCTAACCGGAAAACCAACAATAACCGAAGCATAACAGATCTCATAATGGACCTTATTCGCTCCCAATTACAAATTAAGGTAATGACCACAAGCCCAGTATTAAAGCAATAGCGAAATAAGCACTCAACTGTTCTCTTCGTTTGTTGCTCTGTCTGAATGAGCGGTACAACCTACCCAGAGCAAAATAACACTAGGGAGAAGCGCCAAAATCTATGCCGTCCGTGCTTGGCAAACGGGTCATTCTCATAGCACCGCCGAGTACGCTTGCGACATCTAAAGCGGGACAAACTTGGGGGTTTAAAAATTACTAGCAAAGCCAAGATGCGATCTCCGCACATCAAGGAAACAGTGGAGGTTTATAATTTTTTTGCTGTGCTTCACATATGAAGTTATTGGACCAGTGCTGGTGCATGACGGATCGAGTTTCCGCAGGCAAATCACTATCGCTAATGGTGCTAGTATCGCTGCTGTTCGAGTATGTGTCACTTTTTCCAAGTCTTGACTCTACTCCCTAGCGTTATTTTGCTCTGCTAGGGAGTTTGAAATAACTGACACACAGTCGAATAGCAGCGGCACTAGCACCACTAACGATAGTGAACGTCGCTACTGAAACCCAAACAGTCGTGCGCCAGTGCTGGCTTCAATAACTTCATATTTTGAACGCAGCAAAAAAAAGATACAAGATCCTCTGTTTCCTCGATGTGTGCAGACCGCATCTTAGCTTTACTGGAAATATCTGAATCCGCAAGTTTGTCTCGCTTTAAATGCTGCAAGCTTAGTGAGAGGCGCTATGATTATGGCCCGTATGCGAAGCAAGGAAAGCATAGGTCTTGACCAGAGCAAAATAACACTAAGGAGTAGCGCCAAGACCTATGCTTTCTATGCTTCGCAATCGGGTCATACTTGTACCGTCGCCCACCACGCTTGTGGCATTTAAAGCGAGACAAACTTGCGGGCTTAGAAATTTCCAGTAAAGCTAAGATGCGGTCTGCAAACATCGAAGAAACATGGGAGGTTGTATCTTTTTTTTGCTGTGTTCAGAATTTTAAGTTGTTGAAGCCAGCACTGGTGCACGAATGATTGAGTTTCAGTAGGGACGTTCAGTCGCGCTAGCGGAGCTAGTGTCGCTGCGATTGACTCTGTGTCACTTTTCCAAAGTTGCGCGGTACTCTCTAGAGTTAGTTTGCTCTGGTCTTGACGCTACTTCCTAGTGCTATTTTGCTCTGAAACTACCCAATATAGTTCTTATGATTTCGGCACCTGGGAGTTCCAACCCTCATTTTGCAACTTCTGCGCGTACTAATGACGAGCTCACACTGCGTAAACCCAAATCTAGTTCAAACATGTGCGTATTTTAAGCTAGTTTTTGGGCTAGAAAAAATCTCTACATTTTCAGAAGTTTCAGAACAAAAGCTCAGTTCTTGTGTTAAACGTTATGAGAATATGTCTGTTACGACCCTTTTGATTGTTATTTAATCGAGAAACAGAATACATAAAAGTATCGTGAACCTGGGCCTCGTAGGCCGTGTCCCACTGATATATAACTACGACTACTCGGAAAACGAGAGGTTCAAGGTTCTTTCTGCAACAAAGAAGGTAATTTATTGCCAAAATGGAATCCGAAAATGTGCTAACAGAATATAAAACCCCAAGTTTTGACTAGCGCCAAAACTATAATAATAAAAAAACACAGTCGAACTAGTGTTCAATTTTGGTGCGGGGTACGTGAGCAGCAAGCTATGGTGGAATAAACTGGGAAATGAAGATAATTAATTAACTATACTATAAAAGGGTCATAACAGAAGTTTTGTCTCGAAACAGCATTTAAAAGGCTCATAACAGATACACCATCATAATGTTGAACACATGGATGCGCAAACATGTGTTACCTGTTCTCAAACTTCTAAGAGTGTAGCAATAAAAACGTACGTACGTTTAGTACGTTCGGCTTTGACAAATTCGGTCGTATTATACGCATTGTAAATGTACAGTAAAGCCAACGAGTCGTGATGTGATCCCGTTGCTTTTTTAATCAAACAAGAGCAGAGGCTCAAATGTGACTGGCCAGACTGACCTGATTAGCTCCTGAACGACACTTGCTGTGATATTCGGTCTTCTTTTTGCCACGGCGGGCCTGAGAACTTCATTCAAAGCGGCCGAGTACTGGAACCGCCGTAAGAACATGTCATGCCGTGACAGCGTATCCTGGTCGGGGGCCGGTACAATTACATCTCCGTTCGAGGGCTGGAAGCGCAGATTCTCTTCCTAAAAAGATCGAATAACATAGAGAGCGTGTTCCACCATTACTTACCGTAGTTACTGCGCATGACGTCACGAATTTTGGTTTATTAAGTTTTCGGTAAAGTATCACTCCACGGGCTGACCCAGCCAATCACGTTACATAGATCCGTAGTTACCACGCTTACTACGCTCCCGAGCATGGTAAGCAAATATTTACTATTAGTTACTATTTCGAGAAAGCTGGAACGGTCAGCGGAGTAACTTTTCGTGAGGCTGGAACAGAAATAGTAACTAGTAGCTACTATTGTTACAAGGGCGGAACACGCTCAGAATGACCAAATAGCGCTTATATCCTCCACCCTTCCTTTCTCGCTGAGACCGTGCGAAGCTTCTAACAAAAAGTAAGTTTACGCAAGCTATTGAATCTAGCTTGCTAGAGCCAAGTAAATGCTTGCTAAAAGTATGCCACAGATACGTTGCAGGACGTCGAATCTAGATGAAAGATTTTTACTAACTTTTACTGACCGTCTGCTTTAGTTCTTTTGAGTGGTCCACTTACCCCCTATCTGGCAAAAATAAATATTACTGTAACTTGAGGTACAGTCTCCAAGCGCGGTTCTAAATGAAGCAACCTCGACGACGGAGGCAGGGGATACATGAACAAAATTCCTAACAGAAGCTGAACTATCCTTTAATACTCGGCGGTTGGTTATATTCCATGAACGCCAGCTGACGATGCTAACAATCAGCTGAAACTGAAATAATATAAGTAGACTATATTCTTGGGGGATTACCTAATTACCATGCACAATATTTCCAGGCGCTATTGCTCCGGTGGCTGGCTGGCTTTGGTTCCGAGTACCATCGATCATCTATCGAGCAAAGATCGGGGCATCTATGGAGGCTTGTAAGTAAAGTAGTTAGTATACGGTATAACAAATTATCTGTTGACGTTCTAGAATAAGTTCGTTATGACCTCTTAAATCTTATTTTTCGCAAAAAAACGTTGCAAACCATGTTTCGTGTTGTTTTACAGAACACAATGTTTTATGCATGTGTTCCATTTTAAGTTTTTAAATATTTTCGTAACACAATTTTCTGTAACATCGGTTTTTGCTGGAACTGCGCATCCTTGTGTAAATGTTATGAAACTTCTGACAGTGGACCTGGGGGACTTCGGGACTTCTTTTAATTCGGACTAAAGTGCCTTGCCTCGGATATGCACCGTGTGATCCTGCCACCCGAAGATGAAAAAAGAATGGATGCTCGCCCAACAAGGAGTATCTACAGGGCAGCTAAGAAAGCTCAGCTAACGAACTCACCCGCCCACAGCAGTGAACACTGTTTGAACTCATTTGTGCCTTTCCGTAATTTTAATGTGAATTAATCCAATTGTAATTTGACAATCCCGTGCATTTTGTATTATCAGAATTTTGGGAATAAATGAATTGTAATTGTAATTAATCACAGAAATGACGAAGAACTGATCCTCCAAATAAACTGTAGATCTTTTACCCTCCGAGAACCTTTCCTTGGTACAAACCCACTTACAATTTTTGCAACTGTTGAATTCAATCTCGACTTTTCTTTTTCCTCCCTCTCCTTCTCCATTTCTTCTTCGCTCTTCCGATGTCTCATGGAGATCATTCCGTCTGTCATTCCAGCTACGATGGTATTGTCGTCACACTGAAACAATAAGAATAATTAGATACCAAGAAAAGGCCGTCTTACTCTTGTTAAAAAAGACTGCGTTTCTCTGTTATACGCCAAGAAGTTGCGTGAGGGTTTGTCGATTTTTTTTAGTCTGTCGGGCTAAGGCGGCACGCGTCGCCTGCATTTTCCATTCGCGTGGATAGGCAATATCCGTTACAGTTTGATCAACTGCTAGTATATAAACATATGGTTTAAGTTTTATTCTGTTCTTTAAATTTTAATTAAAGTTTAACCGAAAAGGGCTGGGATATGACAATCTAGTTATCCATCACTTATTCACTTAAATTGGCTTGAAGACCCGCTGAAAACGCGTTACTTCTTTGTTCCGCTGTTCACGAATAATCGATTTTCAAATAGTGGAAATTCCTTGTGATTTATGGTACTGAATTTTTGTAGTGTGCTTTACGAGAAAGATTCATGATTTTTTTTTTTCAGGCACTAAGCAATCTTCACCAATATCACCACTGCCCACTGAAAAGCTGCGTTTGTGTTGAGATTAAAATTTACCGCGTCATAGTAGAATTTACGTTGTGGGGACGGCCGCAGATATTCTGAACGTCATAACTAGAGCAGATAGTGGAAAATTAAAAAAAATCCCTATGCAGAATCCAAATAATTCAGTGTATTCAATTAGATGGCACAAAATTAAATCGGCTTTTCAGTTAAACTTTAACCTATATTGCGGTCTGAGTATCTTGTTTTGTTGTTGTTGTTGTATTTACTCATTTTACGTTTGAAGTCATTTTATCGTGATACAGTTATTTTTGTTGACAAAAAAACGAAAATTCGGCTAGTCCGTGAATGGTTTGAAAATAAATTGAACTGAACTGAATTGATGTCGTCACAAAGCGGCCTTGCAGGTATGAGCAGCTCAAGAAGTACTAGCAGTCAGCTTGGATTCATCAACAGTTATACTACATCAACAGTGGCCCAGTGGCCTTCCTCGAGAGACAATTCTACACCAAAGAACATTTTTAGGAGCCAATGAACGTTCATAGGGAGTCAGCCATCAATGGAAAGAGAACTTGCATCTTACCGAGATCCCAAGACTAACGACTGGCGAGTTGTATGTAATGGTGTGGACAACGTCGTAGTTCTGAACGTCGATGATTTTCACTTTCTTGTCTAGAGATCCGGTCAGAAGTCTCTTTCCGTTCGAGGCCAGCGTCATACACATGATGGATTTGTGATGCGGCGAAAAACGTGCAAGCAATTTACCACCGGCTAACACGTCCCAGATCCGAACTTCTGTCCCTCCTGAAACATATTTAATCATTTAGGAACTGTTCAAATTGTTAAGAAATAGACATGTAAGCTTAGACTGCAACCAGCATGTGACGGGCGTTATTAAGAAAAATTTAAATCGATCTATTTTCTTTTATGCAGCTCTAATCAAATCGCCGCCAGCTTGGGTTTCTCTAGCTTGTCACGAAACGATGACGCGGAAAATCCTTATGCAGCTTATTACTCCAACTTGAAGAACGCTCTGACACCCGACTCAAAATAGTCTTTCATTTTACTTATAGCGATTCAGTACACATTTGGGAATAATTCGAAGAATCAACAATTACTCCAATCAATATTTATTTATTTATTATCACATTTGGCGTTAAGCTTTTAGCTTGTCGCCTACCTGTATGTACCTTCATAGAGGTTAGAATGACGGTGGCGGATTTTAGTAACTATTCGCAGAGGGTTTGAATACACCGTATCTCAAACTTTGCGATGCAGCCCTCTAAAAGCGACATGGTTAATGGGGATCGTTATTATTTTTATTTTATTTTTTGTAAAACGAGCTGCGAACTACTATGATTTGACGAAGGAAATAAGAGCTGTTAATCCTATATTGCTAGCAAGGCATGTTATTATATTATATTATGATGCTGATCTCAATTAAAACAAGAGCTGTAAGCTCATATGGCACTTGCAAGGCTTGGTAAAATGATGAAAGTAGGAATTCGCCAATGCGTGTGTTTGCTGTGATCATTTGTAAGCAAAATCCGACTGTTCTTAAGTGAAAATTGGTAAGTCACTGATATGCCTGTCATGCTTCATCGTCCTAGCACATGTCTAAGCGCCTTGTCAGGATCACCGGAATTCCGGAAACCTCCCTCCAACTCCCCCACAGTAGTCGGATCCGGTCCGGTCTTGTCAATGATGTATTTAGGGCTTGTGCTTATTTTTCCCCCAAAGTTTCATCCCGATCCGTCCAGTCTGAACATGTCAAACAATTTCCGCCCCCCCCCCCACTCCCCCCAAAGACACCGAATCCATCCCGGACTTGAAGTGTGACGTCTGAGACACGAGATCTTTCCAAATATCAAGTTTCATTAAGATCCGGTTCCCCGTTCAAAAGTTATAAATACGGTCAACATTCCGGATTCCCCCTCCCTCCATCCCCCCCGGTGGTCGGATCGAGGAAATGACTATTTCCAAGTTAGTTTGGTCGGGTCCCTAATATGCCTGCCAAGTTCCATCGTCTCGTCCCAACACATGGGTAAATATCTTAAGTCGGGATCACCGGAATTCCGGAACCCTCCCTCCAACTCCCCCCACAGTGCTCGGATCCGGTCCGGTCTTGTCAACTATGTATCTAGGGCTTGTGCTTGTTCTTCCCACCAAGTTTCATCCCCATCCGTCTACTCTGAATACGTCACATGATTTCCGACTCCCCCCTCCAACTCCCCCCAAAGTCACCGGATCCATTCCGAACTTGAAATGTGACATCTGAGACACGAGTTCTTTCCAAACATCAAGTTTCATTAAGATCCGATTCCCCGTTCAAAAGTTATAAATACGTCAATATTCCGGATTCCCCATCCCTCCACTACCCCCACGGTGGTCGGATCGGGGAAGTGACTATTTCCAAATTAGTTTGGTCGGGTCCCTGATATGCCTGCCAAGTTCCATCGTCCCAACACATGTGTAAGTATCTTAAGTCGGGATCACCGGAATTCCGGAACCCTCCCTCCAACTCCCCCCACAGTGCTCGGATCCGATCCGGTCTTGTCAACTATGTATCTAGGGCTTGTGCTTGCTCTTCCCACCAAGTTTCATCCCGATCCGTCCACTCTGAATATGTCACATGATTTCCGACTCCCCCCCTCCAACTCCCCTCAAAGTCACCGGATCCATTCCGAACTTGAAATGTGACATCTGAGACACGAGGTCTTTCCAAACATCAAGTTTCATTAAGATCCGATTCCCCGTCCAAAAGTTATAAATACTTTAATATTCCGGATTCCCCATCCCTCCACTCCCCCCACGATGGTTGGATCGGGGAAGTGACTATTTCCAAATTAGTTTGGTCGGGTCCCTGATATGCCTGCCAAGTTTCATCGTCCTAGCTCATCTGGAAGTGCCGTAACTCGAGATGAGTGGCCTGACAGACCGACCGACCGAAAAGTGATCGGTATATGGCACTTGAGCGAAGCTGCAAGTGCCATAAAAATAAGAGCAGGAAATGAAAACTCTTCGCCACGAACCTCTTCGCCAAAGCTAGGATTTCTGATTTTGATGGTACATTTATTGTCATTTATTATTATTACGTTGCTACCGTTTTCTTTTATTTAGCTTTTTTTTAGCATGCATCTCTAGGCTGAACTTTGACGCAGCCGTAGACAGAGGACTGGAGTGCCTCAGAAGTAGTAACCACGAAACAGACATAATCATCAACTGCAAGCTAATCACCGGGATACAACATCCTTATTGCTTGCGAGTGCAATTCAAAGTAATTTACGGTATTTCTTTGGTTTTCTATCTTGTTTCGGTGACAAATTTACATATTAACCGAAGTAGCATTTCCAGTCGCACTTCAATCCACTAGGAGCGCTGCACTGGAAAAGGGCGAATTAGACTTCTTATTTCAAATTAAAGCACACAGGGTATCATTTTGTTCTGCTGATTTATACTTGTCGTTTGGCAAGAAAGTCACTGATTAACACACAATATACGTTTCCAACTAAACCAAGGTTGCGTTTCAGAAACTTAACAATTGTTAACAATCGTCAACATTATTTCGCGGCGGAGCTAACTGCAGCTTTAACGATCGTTAATTTTTCCAAATTCTACAATTGTTAACTTTTCCCAACGATGCTCTCCGACCATCGTTACAAAATAGTTAACAATCGTTAAGGTTTGGAACGGAAACCGTAGGTGGGAGGAGCTTAAATTTCGAAATCAGAAGCCTGGAACGCGAAAAGTTAACAATTCTTAACAATCGTTAAGTTCTGGAACGCAACCCAAGTCGAGGGCTTACCCACCGGTCTGATAACATTTGTGTCAGTGCTGACCAGAAAATACACAACCGGAGTGGAGGCAAGTAATGAAGGGGCATAGTAAAAGGCATAGCTGCTTAGTTAATCTTACCCACAGAAGCAGCAAGAGTTCCACTCGGATATAACAAAACTGAGGAAACTGGAGCTTCGTGGTTCATAGTGATAACGCTGGAACCTCCAGATCGGGCATCCCAGAGTTTAACCGTGTGATCCATTCCACCAGTAAGAAGAATATCTGAGCTTGTGTAGGAGGCAGCACCAGCACGAACGTAATCCTAGAATAAGGAAAAAGTCACAGTTCATCGGACATGTTACCCCGTGAATGGGTCAAGGGCCTAGACGAATTATAAATCCAAAAGGAAATACATGAAAGGTATTACAGACAAGTTTTTAATTCAGGTTTTTGGGATCCTGCTTGCAAATATATGTTTTTCTAGCATCCAGTAGGCAAAGAGTAGATCATTACGCTTTCTAGTGCACACTAGTTGCACCATTTAATGCTTTCTAAGTACAACCGCCCATGAAGACAAATCCACTCTAATATCTGATATCTAGCCCCCTCCTCCACTTGAGTATTCCATCTCCTCTCTCGAGCTCTGCAGCCCAAGAGTCGCCCTAGCCTTCCCAACCCAGCCTTGAAGAGAAGAAATTTAGCTTACTGTGTGCCCCTCGAACCTATTCAGCTGAACCTCTGTTGGTAAATCCCAAATACATGCCGTCTTATCGTCCGAAAACGATGCCAATCTGGTCAAATCTGGCAAAAACTTGCATCGGTACACAGGCCTGGAAAATACAATTAAAAGTTACAACTTTCGGGTAGAAACTTTTCCGATTTCCTTCTTGAATCCGTTTTAGTTAGTTCAAAGGGGAAATTCATAGGCATACAATGTAAAGAAGGCGGAACAGGAAAGCTTAGGTTGGTCACCACTACACGGAAACAACCTATGGGCTACTTTCAATGCAAGGGACATCACTCTGCGTTGTGAGAGCCCTATCATTTCACTTGATTTTGCCTCAAGAAGCAAAACTTGCTTATGTAATCATCTATATCAGATATACAGGCAAAAGTGTTCTTAGTGCCAAGCAGACAAGGTTGAGCAGTCCACAAAAAGAAGTATGACAACTAGAGTTCTAAGGTGAAGAACACGTAGGCGAATTAAGCTTCATTTCCGACGGCTAAAGGGTAGCTGAATCTTTTCGCTTGTGAGTTTTTATGCACTGGCTAAAATTCTGTCGATTAGGCATCTTCGAGTCTAAAGAGTGCTGTAACGAGGCATTGTAGTTGGCTCTGTTTACTTGCACACGAATAAAAACAACCAAACGGATCGACAACGCTATGGCGCGCGCGTCAACCATAGGTTAAAAAGACGACCCCCATATTATACGATGGGTCTAGGCGAAAACCCCCCCGCCAAAACCCCCCCGCTAAACCCCCCCCCCCCCCGGTACCAAAACCTCCCGGACCAAACCCCCCCCCCCCCGGTACCAACCCCCCCCCCGACCAAACCCCCCCCGGTACCAAAACCCCCCGGTACCAAACCCCCCCCCGCATAAAAAAGACGGGTATGTAAGAGTAGAGTAACTGGTGTGTAGAGAGAAAGAGAAGAATATAAGCCCCCCCGGTACCCCCCCCCCCCCCCCCCGCGAAACCCCCCCGAATCCTTAGACACTCACACATATTAAGACTGGGATTTACTGGGCAACAAAACGAACAACCATGTGACAGTTTTACCATTGACAAGCACGAGTAAGGTGAAGAGCTGGTAGAATATTTCTGGGACTATCTTGAAAGTGCTATCACAAAACGAGCTCAACCTTTCCCTTGACCCAAAGGATCCTCCCATCAAGTCTCATGAAAATATTCATTCCCTTCGAGAGTTATCCTGCTCACAGACGGATAGCCGGACAACTTTTGCGGTGTCATAGGTATCCCTCCGCTTATTGCCCATCTTCGAGTTTCTGGTATGAATCAGGGATAACTAAAGAGCAATCAGGCAAGGGGAGCTTCACATTGCACCAATGGGTGGCATCGTAACTGCAGCTTCCTCGCCAAGAAGGGTGAGGCATTGGGAAAGGATTTGTTGGGGGGCATCGTTACACAGAGTGGAACTGGCTTTGATTTGATCATTCACATTTAACACCTCACTGACAGCTTCAGTTGAACGCGGGTGTTTGGTGACTTCAGCAATTAGTCTGTCACCATCAACCTTCACCTTCGCTTTACACTCGTTTATCATTGTTCTGATACCCACTGTACTTCAGACATTCTTGTAGAGTCAAGTTTGCGAAAGAAGTTTATTCTACTCTTACTCTCTACCTACCAGTTACTCTACTCTTGCATACCCGTCTTTTTATATGCGGGGGGATTTTGGTACCGGGGGGTTTTGGTACCGGGGGGGTTTTGGTCGGGGGGGTTTGGTACCGGGGGGGGTTTGGTCGGGGGGGTTTGGTAACGGGGGGGTTTTAGCCGGGGGGTTTTGGCGGGGGAGGGTTTGTCCGGGGGGGGGGGGTTCGCCGGGGGGGTTTTAGCCGGAACCCATTATACGATACGACTTAGAAAAGTTCTTTAGAACAAGCTAAGACGGTCGTATAGTTCAGACCATATATCCTCAGAAAACTGCCAGACTTACGCCGTATGTCCCTTGTACATCCTGAGAAGCACCTTCTTTGAAGGATCAAAAAGCCGGACATGTTTATCGTCAGAACCCGAAAGAATAAGTCTTCCATCACTTCTGTACACCGCTCCATGCGCAGCTTCCTTAAAACGTGTGAGCTGCTTAAAGAGCTGGTGGGTAAGTGGGCAATAGATTTGAACCTGAAAGAAAGTAACATAACGTTATACAGGTCATATAAAAGATAGGATGCGCAAGAATCTGAAAATGTTTGCCGAATGAGTCTATCTTATAAATTGTGGTAGACAAGTTTTGTATCGACTGATGGTTTTTTTTACGAATTGTGTTGCAATTATTATTGAATTGACAAATTGATTGAGTGTATATTTATGTTTGACGTAGAAGTCAAATTCGGCGTTCACGCTGTGAAAGCTACTTTTTAGAAATAAAACTCTACTGTGAAATCAACGAAAATTTACAATGGATTTTTGAAGTGAGGATCTGGTGTGAATACCACATCTGAGCAAGAAAACTGGACTATGTCTGCAGGTTACTTCAGTGGCAGTAAAAATCAGCGACAAAACTGGTTCAACCTTGGCTGGTAAGTTTAAGTTGGTCGGCATTTGCCTTATTAACAACCACGCTTAAGAGATTTGTCGTAAGTCTGGGAAGAACAAACTAAAAAGAATGTGACGCAAACATCCCGTAAACTATGCGAATTTAAACATCTCATGTGATTTAAACAAACTCGCAAATGGTACATAAAAACTAGATCCCAGATAATACAGCAAACCAGTTCGAGTGAAAACTCGCAAAGAAGAGACTAACCACTCAACCTTTTTCCTCCATTAAAATACAACTGGCAGTTTCACCCTGAAATGCCACGAACAACCTACCAAAACAAGTGAGCGAGCTACAGCCTATCGTATAGGGCAATAGTAGGTCTGAGACCTACACCATATCCTACAACCATGTAGGCCTATATATAAAAGACAGAAAAGGTATCAGTTTTGCTACAACTTTCTAATCACTTACCCGAACGGAACTGGTCACAGCAATCTTGTATGGCTCTGTTGGGCTGACATCAATATAATCAATAGGACCTTGTTCTTTGATTAAAACTGGTGACTGAAAGAAAAAAAGGAATAAAAATGGTAAACAAGAGAGTGCCTGCAGTAAGGTTGAATCAGAAATATAGACTCTCTCGCTTGCTTTATCGAGGGCTGATTTATCTCCTTCACCCGAAAATCATCTGAAATCAGCAGGGGTGTCACTTTTCCTCAGAGTGAGGTCAATATTTTTAAATACTACCCAGTCGACCAGAAATCCCTGATTTTTTATAGCTATACCAAACCCGGTTACCCTGAGCCAAATGCTGGACATCTTAACCCAATCAAATATTGATGAGTGAAGTGAAATTCAGGAAACAATAATTTGTAACACCCTTTTAAGTAGGTTAGGATGCACAGCCTTTGGGTAATCAGCACTTGGCACAGGCTATGCCTATACCAAACTGTGGGTATACTAAACACTCGGCATATCCTATCCAAAAATTTTGTGATAAAATAAGACTGATACACAAACGTTTGCTTTTTCGATAGGCTATGCCAAACATCAGGCATGCTAACATTTGGCATAGCTGATCCCAAATACAGGTTAAGGTACTCCCAACACTGTGGCAACAGAAAGGCACCTGAACCGAGTACAGCATTGACAGTTCGAGTGATATATTACAAACTAACTGTCTGAAATTATTTTTTAAGGGTATTGTCCAAGTTTATGACAAATTTAACAAATCTAAGTGTCCTAGCCAACATAAAGTGTAAGGCATACAAATACGGTGATATTACAGATTTTTAGTGAACCGGCAACTGCATAGGGATCTGCATTATTAGTAATCATCATTAGTTAGCCCAGTCATTGGGTTATGATTTTGCTACCTTTTATAGTTTGACGTCAAATTTACCTCACTGCTAAGTATTTTAATTACTTTTTGAAAATACTGTCATTTTTACTATGCACCACTGTTGCACCATTTTTAATATTACCACCAATCGTTGTTCAACAAGAACTATTTCACCATTTTAAATACAACCACCAATTTCTTTTTGGCAACACAACACCAACATGTCATTTGCTTTGGGAGGTCATCTTGAATGCATGGAATTTAAGCAAACTTAAATGGAAATGATGTGTTTGTTTTTTTGGACAAGGAGTGGTGCTAACCCGATTACAGGCCTAAGAGAAAATATCTAGATGGTCTTCAAGTTATAAGAAAGGCAGATTTAACTGTATTCTCAGCTGCTTCTTTTTATGGCACTTGCAGCCTCTGGCTCAAGTGCCATATACCGATCGCAATTCCGTCCGTCGGTCGGTCTGTCGGTCGGTCGGTCTGTCCGAATTTTTTTTTCCCACATGTTCGAGTTAGGGTACTTCCAGATGTGTTAGGACGATGAAACTTGGCAGGAAAATCAGGGACCCGACCACACTAACCTGGAAATAATCAGTTTCTCGATCCGATCACCTGGGGGGGGGAGTTGTGGGCCGGGGAATTCTGAAAATTAAGTAGTTTTTTTCACACTTTTTCGAATTGGGGTACTTCCAGATGTGCTAGGACGATGAAACTTGGCAGGAGCATCAGGGACCCGACCGGACTAACCTGGAAATAATCAGTTTCCCAATCCGACCACCTTGGGGGGAGTGGAGGGCTGGGGAATCCGGAAATTAAGTAGTTTTTGTCACACTTTTTCAAGTTGGGGTACTTCCAGATGTGCTAGGACGATGAAACTTGGCAGGAGCATCAGGGACCCGACCGGACTAGCCAGGAAATAATCAGTTTCCCAATCCGACCACCTGGGGGGGAGTGGAGGGCTGGGGAATCCGGAAAACCGGAGTAGTGTGTAACTTTCGAACGGGCGATCGGATTGACCCAAATAGAGGAAAATATTCACGCAAGGCGCTCGGAAGGTTGTATAGCGCTTTTTGCGGCCCGTATATTTACAGCTGTTCCGGAATTTACCATATCCTAAGGAAAAAAGATGTGAAAAATTTGAGAAGCTGTTTCTTTAAGTACTGTAAATCTTCCAAAATCCTTCCGTAATCGTAAATTGGTTTCGAATTTTAATGTCCAGGATAGTATCAATACACTCCTTCGTTCACATTCAAATTTATTTACCCTCCACAAACATCCTGCCTTGTCAGCCCACGAAATTATTGGCCAGTTTTTCAATCCTGAACCCGTTTAATGTGCTTGTCATTGTGTAAAATTCTGTAGGTCTATTTAGTGTGTTGTTAAATTATATGAAAAGAATGTAGTCATGTTCATTTACATTGTCTTGTTTAGTGCTTTAATAAGTGTATTTTTCCTTTGTGTATTTACTCATACTCCGCTGTTATCCAAAAAGCAGGTCACAAATAAATAAATAAATAAATAAAATAAAATAAATTGGAATGAAACTTAATGACTGAATAAATGGTATACCTCTGATGTCCCATTTGAAGTCCGGACCGGATTCGACAGCTATGGGGGAGTTGGGGGGGACCGGAAATCTCGAGAAACGGTTAGAATGGAGGGATCGGAGTGAAACTTGCTGGGAAGAACAATATTCTGCTCCAGATAAATCGTTTATACATTTGGACTGGATCCGGACACTTGGGGGGGGGGGAATTCCGGTAATGGCGGTTTTGGGGATTTTCACGACGAAACCTGGAGGCGAATCAGGGACCCGATCAAACTGACTTATAAATAAAAATTTACATGATCCGATAGTCGTAGGGGGAGTAGCGGGAGGGGAAATCCGGAATATTGAGTCATGCGTAACTTTGGAACGGTTGATCGGATTTGAGTGAAATTTGATAATTGATCAAAGGACATGTCTCTGGTGATCTTTGTCATGTCCGTACCGGATTCGACAACAATAGGGGGGGGGGGGGAATACGTGACCGGCTCAGACTGGGGAGATCGGGATGGAACTTTGTGGGAATAATAAAGAGATGCTCTGGATAAATCTCTTACAGAACCGGATTGGCTCCGGCGACTGTGGGGGAGTTTGAGGGGGGGGGGGGTCCGGAATTCCGGTGATCGCAATTTAAGGTACTTCCAGATGTGCTAAGACGACGGAACTGGGATGGAATTAGAGATTCGACAAGATTGGCTCAGAAATCGCCACTTTCCAAATCCGACATTCCTTAAAGTACCAATCTTGACCGTAAATTTAGAAAAATACTTTTAAGCAAATTATACATTTTCATGATCCCCATGAGCCAATTATCATTTTTGCCTCAAGGGTTTTGCTTACAAATGAAGTTCTAGCTCCCTTAAAGTGCGCATCTAAACCGCAAGGTCGAAAACTACTTTTCTTTATCAAACGATACATCTCAACCCATGATCATTTGTGTCACAAGGGTTTTGCTAAAAATTTATTTTATCACCCTTAAAGCACAACTCTTACTAGAAATGATCTTTTCAGTATGAAATAGATCAGAAAAAAACTTTTACAAAAATACCATTACTTTCCACCTGAAATTAGTGATTTTCTTGTTAGCGCTTGTCGACTATGTCCAGCCTTCCTGCCCTCCGACGCGGCGGCTGGGCGCAAAACATTTGAAAACTGAACGCGCCGTGGTTAAAAAGTGGAAAACTAAGCAAATAAAAGAAGTAGTAAACATAAGCTTCTCAGATCTTTATGTGTGAAAGAGTTGTCAGCGGACATTGAAGATCTCGGTAAACGTTTTGTTGTGTGACAGGCAAAACTCGGCAAGGCCAAAAAAGCGCTAAAAATTCGTAGGCCCAAAACGAAACATTGGAGAAAGGTGGGGGTTTTAGAAGCTTATAATTCTGTATGGGATCTAGGTATATTATAAAAAGCAGAATAAGCAAGAGGGGTCCTTTAAAGTGCACATTTTAACCGAAAAGTGAAAAAAAAACTTTTTACCAAACGGTATATATCAATGATCCCTAAGGGCCTGTGATCGTTTTGTCTCAATAGTTTTTCTTACAGATGAATTTCTAGCGCCTATAAAGTGCGTATCAACACAGCCAAGTTCTAAAACAAAATACTTTTTCTCTAGCTCCCTTAAAGTGCGCATCTGAACAATTTAACCTAAAAAGTACTTTTGATCAAACACTACATCTCATCCCATGCAAGTGCCATATGAGCTTACAGCTCTTGTTAATTCTTGGTACTAACTTCACGAAGAGGCAAACTTCAGGCTGCATAGAGCAAGCTATTCCTCTGAATCACAGCCGATTATCAAAGCTTATGACATCGCATCTAGCCACGCGGGAATTCTATACTTTTCATTTCCCAACCAAATTGATTGTCCCCAGAACAGTTTACAAATCTAAATGCATCCAGCCAGTGCCTCATCGGCAGAGGCGTAATTTCACGAAAACCTAGGGGAGGTAATGGCATAATTTCAGATCATTAGCTCGGTCTGATGAAATCAAAGTTAACTGAAAGATCATATTATGATCAACTTTTAGCAACTGCCTGTCATAATGATGTCAATCATTTTTTTTCCTGAAGATTTTATTATTTTTAATATGCAGCTGCCACACCCCAGGGGGGGGGGGCAAATGAACCTCTGCTCACTGGCCTCTCGGCTTTATCTATAGACATTCAAAAACATATTCAACTGTTCAACAATATTTATTTAAGATATAGCATTGAAATCCAGACAGATATTTATGTTCTTTTTCTTCTTTGAAGTTTGCAATGACAGCGTTGCATTTCCAGCTTTCGTGAATTAGGTTGGATGAAAGAGCAGAACGTTGCACATTTTCTTTGCCAGTCCCAGATTTTTTTGCTATGTGAATAAAATCTTTCTGGCTTAGAAGTGGCGCACTCTGTTTTCAAATTCAAACATGAAATAACATCTCGGACAGCTTTGGTAAAACAATGGTAAAACACTTTGTTCAATACCCTTTTCGTCATGAACAGACACAATCCAGTTCAGTCAAGCACAAATCCTCAATTTTTGGCATGATGCCCCAACGTCAGGGCATGCCCCAAGGAAGGGGCATGGTGCCCATACGTTGGGCCATGCCCTGGAGCATGGTCATGGTACTAGCCTGGCACCCCCATCATATTTGGTTGAACTGAGATTGATAACATACCTAAATAGGGTTGTCTTCCTCTCCTAGACCACAAGATACTTGATCTTATGTTCTATCTAACCTCTTTTTCCAATTTTAAAAATATTAGAGAACTTCCAAGAAATTTAGCCATGAATGAATTCCCCTTGTTTTCCTGGAAATGGATAGGTAAACCAATAGGAAAAAGTGGCCTTCATTAAAGGCTAAATTTCTTGGAAGTTCTCTAATATTTTTAAAATTGCCCATGCCCAAAAATTGAGGATTTGTGCATGACTGATCCAGTTGTTTGAATAGGTTTATGTTGTCGAACACAGATAAAATAGGCTACTACGTCAGGGTAAATATTTCTGGCACAAGCATTCAAACAAAAGTCATTGCCAGATGTTTAGGGAACCAGTGTAATATTTACTAATTTCAGTGACTTTGACATTGGCCATTTCCCAGCAATTTACTGCTTTACGGAACCATTTCTAAACAATAAAAAATTAGAACTTGGCCAACTTTTAATTAGAATTTCCTCTCTTCAAAAGCTTATCAGCGTTGCCAAAGGCTAGGGCAGTTGAGTTTTGGGTTTTCGGAACTTTTGCCTATTTATTCTATTCTTTTGCAAGTCACATGTGAAATTTTGTTTCTTTGTTTGTGAAAAATAAAATAAAGTGTCTGAATCTGATAGGAAGTAGGCTATTTGATCTGTCGAGACCCAGACATTCGAATTTCATTTTGTTCAAATTTCAATGTTCCACCTTACTCAAATTTTTCAACTCCTTTCAGGACTCAGTCAGGAGCCTGGGACGATCAGTCAGGACACAGGTGAGATTTAGTCTAGACTGTACTTACAGATAGGTGTGACCAATACTGTGAATCTAAGGTTGTCTTCTGTTTCAGCTTTGTCTGCTGCCTGATAGTAGTTTTCTTGAAATTCATTGTCATGGCCGAGGTCAATCAGTATTTCTGTAATGGAGCTGATAAAACTGTCAAAGCACACCACTCCAAGGACTGTCAAGTGCACGCTGGTCTTTATTTTTGAAATCTCCGCCACTGAAAATAGAAAACATAGAGTTGACAGTTCTATTCTGTTGCGGAGCTGTCGCCGCTAACTTTTTGCTGTCGCCAACGTCGCCAACCGCCAACGATCTGACCTGGATCTGACTGTCGAGTGTCGACTGGACGATATAGACTAACTGTGTCTAGTCTTCAAGAATAAACAAGTTTGTCGGAAATACTATGAGCAGGATTTAGTGTTTATCTGGATTCTATTATGCTACTGACCCAGAACATCAGCAATAAGGCCTAAAAAAATGTGTACGGTCAAGCCATTAGGCATACTGATTTTTTTTTTTCTAGAACTCGGGCAGTAAACGTCAGCGTCTGGCTCAGAATTCTTCTGTATGGCGCTGCAGTCATGCTCAAGAGACCATTTTCTGAATCATATCGACCGCAAACAGCTAAATTCACCTTGGAGAATATCGCAGGTCGTAAATTTTGGAGCAAAGAGTAATCTGATCCATTAATGAACTGTAAATAACCTATCCTCAAGAATCTATGTCCGACGTACATCGGAGTCGGAGCAAGTCTCTTTGTAGGGTAACGATCTATGTTCTCTTTTTTTTTAAAACAATGACCACTGCAATGGAACGTAGGCGCAAGGTATCCTTGCTTGCAGGGGACCCAATCCGGCTGTTTAGTTGGAACCTCGTTCTTTTCAACTTGATCAACGAACAAGGCTCCGACTTTTTGGAGTATTTTCTTTTTGTAGTATTTTGGCTACAGGTGTGGCCAAGTATATTCTCTATCGGCCAGGAAGGGGGCCACGACCAGTTTAGTACGCTAAGCTCTTTTTTATAACCATGCTTAAATTCTGGGGAATGCTTGCTGAGAGTGATACACGGTATACAGCGCTTTTGAAACTAAACAAACAAGGATTTCATTTTGACTTTTGTATACTGGTACTCCTTTGGGAAATATGAATGATTTATGACGCACTGCCTAGGGCATAAGTGCAGTAGAAAAGGACAAAGAAATATAAAATAATCACAAAACACTCAAAAATATTTTCCAGAAAGGTTATTCACTAACTTAGAATCAAATTCGGGTACACATACGTATGAGTAACATGCTCAGCCCTGTCAGCATGCGGCATGCCCCAGCATTTGAGCATGGGTATCAAAAAAGGGCTTGGTGTACTAGACTGGCGACGACGGCCATCGGAGATTGGCCTCGGTGTCGCGTGCCTGCTGTTGCTGCCTACAAAAAATATTAAATCCCACTCGTACCGGAGTACGTTTTAACCTGGAGAGGAACTTGCATCTCTCTTGCTGGAAGTATTTGGAAGACTACACATCCGTGATGAGTTTACGCCTGCATAACGTACTAAATTCATAAGGCGTATTCTCGCCGTTCCACGAGGACTCCACTTGAGGAGTCCCCGCGTTTTTGTTTGTCCGGGGACTCACTCCCCGTATTCTCGCGAGTCCCCACGGACGGGGAATGCTCCAACTATCATCACCACCATCAAAAATGACTCCCTTTCAGATTCGGAGGGGAATAAAATTTTTGCTGGTGTTGGTGCAATGTAAAATTAGTTAAAACAATCAGAATAAACAAAACCAAAAATAAAATGGATCCAGGCTAATTTCGTCAACTGCATATTTTTTTCGAACAAAATCCGTTTTGGAAGCATTCCCCGTGTTCTCGCTGTTTTCTGTGCGCGGAGTCCGCGTGGAGTGGCTCCCTCTATTCTCGCCGTTCCCTTCGATTCCCCGAGGAGTCCTCGGGGAACGGCAAGAATACGCCTATATACGCTCGCTGATGACAAAACAACTTCAGAATCGGCCGCGGTCTGCTAACCGCACCACTACTCAGTCCTCTTCTGTTCCCTTTGTGTCCCCAATTCACAAAGCGTCCGACGTATATAGAAGCATGTCTGTCTGCAGGGCAACGACCAACGTTCCGTTTTCTTATCCAGTGGGGGGTAAAAAATGAAAGGATAAATTTTCAGTTGCAGCTACGTGGCCTATATTTTTCAATCGATGACACTCAAGCGCAAACTTTCGCACAGGATCAACATGTTTCGTGTTATTTGTGGGGGTTCGTTACAAACAAAAGCAAGCTTTAGGTAAGCAGCTTTGCGGCTGATAAAGAGTTTCAGGCAACACGATGCAGGTATCAGCTACTCGACGTCAGCCGCGCGACTGTGTGCGCTACTTTGTCTTCACGTCAAAAAGAAGATTGCAAAATCTGATTAGACATGATATCCTTCGGAAATATATCTGTAATCTTGGAACAAAGGAAGGTTCTAACTAAGGTTCAAGGTATTAACCTTACCAAGGACTTCCAAGCCCCCCAAAATTAGACGAAATGGATTTTCCTTCCTATGGGAAAATATGTCGGATAGTCAGATTACAAATTACAAGAGAAGGCATAGAGCCCAAGGCTGCAGAAAGATGACACGGACAAGCCCAATGCCCGGTAATATTTGTCGGTATTGTGTATATTAAATGTCTATACAGGTCCGAATCCAGGAATAAATTTCTGGGGAGGGGGGGCTGCCCGCGGGTCAGACCACAAAGTACAAAATCACAGGTTAAATCCTATAAAAAAGATCATTTTAGTATTTTTCGGGGGGGGGGGGGGGGTAGAAACCCTTAACCCCCTGGATACGGCCCTGTGTACATATTGGTGTTTTTCAAAGAGGTTAGCCTATAAGCGACATTTCCCAGATTTTACAGGGACACCGAAAAACCTTTTTCGCCTGGAAGGACCTAGAAAGTAAACTCTGCACCTCCATACTGGTTGCTCCGATTAGGCGGAGATTTGTGTAAGACTTGCAGGATACAAGTACGGAGGGCCCTTCTAATTACTAAGACAGCCTAATAATCTAAGTATCTCGACCCTACGACTGCGATTGAGGAAAGAATAAAGAAGTTTGAAAGTATGTAACCCCTCTGTAACGGGCCACGGAGCTTTGTAGGGGTCGAAACTTTATTTATCATTTACTCTGAATTTAATAAAACTGAACTGAACTTTAAACAGGTCGCACGGTTTATATGATTCATTTACGTGCTAATGTTCGTAGTTTCTTACTTGTTGTTGTTTTACATTATTGTATTGGGTCATTCCAGCGAAATAAAGCCAGGCAAAAAAATCGATTTATCAGATTTTGACGAAAATTTCTCAGAATGATCTACCAGGGTTCAGGCCCTTCCCCAATTTTTTTTTCGGCGAAAAAAAATTATTTCGGACTCTGGCGAATTTTTGAAATTTTCGGCCAAATATTCCCTTGTTGATGGTCGAAAAAGTCAATATTTTTCAAAAATTCGACAAAAATCAGGGAAATTCAACACGACCTTGAAATTTTTTGAGCTTCTTACCTACCTTTAGGACTTCAAATCTCGAGATGTTCAAGTATGTAGGCACTATTCTTTCCTTTTTACGGTAATTTTGGCAAGGGAAGGCAAAAAAAGTGGGTCTTGGTAGATCCACTCCAGAAGAACCGGCCAGATCGCAAAAATTCTGAGATTCCCCATGGTAGTAGAGTGAAGAACGAGCTACATTTCTGCATTAGCACTTTTGTGGCTATCGAGCCAGAAATGGTCTTAAATAGCGATGTTAGAAAACTGAAATTCTTGGGAAAATGCATTGTTTGGATGACAAATAGATTGACCATGCATTTCAAAAATGAAATCGCAAAAAAACACTGCTGTTCTGACTGTAATACCAGCTCGGATACTGTGTCTGCTTTAAGATTTGCGATAACTGGGAGCTGGGCAAAGTTGTCGACACGGATGAAGACGTAGAAGAAGCCTGCATAGAAATTTTGCGGAAGTCAGTCGACCCCTTAGGTTTTTTAGTCCCCGAAGACGAGGTTGAGAACTGGTGCCCCACCTCAGATGTTTTATGTGTACTAGTTTCAGCTCGGCGGAATGCTGCCGGAGTAGTGTACATAAAAGATGTTGATAGACTGAAGACAGAAAAGCTTGTAACTTCGCCATAATATTAACGTGTTCCACATTCTTTGTACATAGTTGCAAATACAAAATTTCAGTTTCTTAAATAGTTGCAGCCTATTAGATAATAACAAGACCAAAGGTGTTGATGGGATCCCAAAAATCTAATATATGATGTTGACAGATCAATACTCTTTACTTGTAATATTTAGAAACAGATCAAAGTTTAAAGCTTTAAGCCCCTCGCGAAGCCCTTCTAGCAACCAATTCTTACTTACAAGTCCATCTCCCCGTGATAGACATGGTACCGTATCGTTCTTACCATGAAATGCACTGGCAAAAAATAAAGGGTATACCAACTAGCAAAAGTTGGCAACCCCTCATCACCAAAGATTCTATAAGCAACCGATTCTTACTTATGAGTCCGTGTCCTCGTGATAGACGTGGTACCAAATTGTTCGTACCATATAAAGCACAGGAAACAAATTGTAGGTACACCAAGTAGACAAAACTGCTAACCCCTCATTGTCGAAGATGATTATGGTCTAACAGCCTATTCTTAGACCATGAAACCATTAGAATTCCCCTACTTGTCTCACAATTGGGATCGGTCTATTTTTGGTTTCAGTGTGTACCCTTCTACTGAAGTTGTCAATTCCTCTAAACTTTCCAACTGTTATATAGCCCGCAACCACCTTCTCTTTTCCCACATACCAACCCCTTCGACCTTCGAAAACAACTAGCTCTTAGGTTCATTCATTACGCGTTCTGCGCAGAGCTATACTATTATGCAGAGCTATACTATTTTGGAGAAAAGGGGTAGCCGAACATTGGTCGACAAATTTTGTGTCCGGTTTTTGCCGGATTCCGGGTCAACTACTAGTCCGGTGAGAAATAACTTTCATATTCGCATTCAGCATGTCTCTTTACTCCTAAATCAACTATCCCACCCTCAGCTACAGAGCCCATCTTCGAACTTGACTTGCACTTTGACCCGAAGGATCCTCCCACCAAGTTTCATCAGAATACCTCAATCCCCTCGAGAGTTATCGTGCGCACAGACGGACAACTTTGGCGATGTCATAGGTATCCCTCCACTTACGTTTTGGGATCCCAAAAATGTACTGACAACGGAACTCGGTTAGCGTTTCAGACTTGCGTATCACCAAGTATATGATTAATTTACCACCCTCGCGCAAACTTACACGTGAAAAGAGCAAAAGCATGCATTCTGGTAAGTTTCTGAAAGGCAGGTTGTGGTCCAGGCAGGTTGTGGTCTAACAGTAAGATCTGAAAACTGAAACCAGGGTTGGAGCAGCATTCATTTCTCAGTTTTTATTTTTAGGTTGTGAGACTAATTCATTTTGTTATCAAAACAATGCATTTCCCCAAGAATTTCAGTTTTCTAAGATCGCTATTTAAGACCATTTCTGGCTCGATAGCCACAAAAGTGCTAATGCAGAAATGTAGCTCGTTCTTCACTCTACTACCATGGGGAATCTCAGAATTTTCGAGATCTGGCCGGTTCTCGTGGAGTGGATCTACCAAGACCTCTTTTTTTTACCTTGCCTTGCCAAAATTACCGTAAAAAGGAAAGGAGAGTACCTACATACTTGAACATCTCGGGATTTGAAGTCCTAAAGGTAGATAAGAAGCTTAAAAAATTTCAAGGTCGTGTTGAATTTCCCTGATTTTTGTCGAA
Source organism: Branchinecta lindahli (assembly GCA_023053555.1). NCBI lineage: Eukaryota > Metazoa > Arthropoda > Branchiopoda > Anostraca > Branchinectidae > Branchinecta > Branchinecta lindahli. The sequence continues at coordinate 16,040,031 of JAKZAO010000002.1, forward strand.
TTTTTGAAAAATATTGACTTTTTCGACCATCAACAAGGGAATATTTGGCCGAAAATTTCAAAAATTCACCAGAGTCCAAAATAATTTTTTTTCGCCTAAAAAAAATTTGGGGAAGCTCCTGGACCCTGGTAGATTATTCTGAGAAATTTTCGTCAAAATCTGAGAAATCGATTTTTTTGCCTGGCTTTATTTCGCTGGAATGACCCTATTGCGTTTTTTCTCTTCCTTGTTTGTCTTGATTATTCCGTCTAGGTCCTCTCGGGCCAATTTTGATGGGCAATAAATTTTTCATTCATTCATTCAATAACCAATTTTTTTTTTTTTATAGTTAAAAAAAAGAATAATCTAAGAGAAAAATGTCGCTTGATAACTGTTTGGAAAAACATCGTCAAACTATATACGCTCTTTTAATTGACATAAAAGGTGCGTTTGATAACTTATCTCATGCTTCAGCAATCCTGGCCCTTCTTTCTAGGGGTATTCCACTTTCTATTTGTCGTGTTTTGCGCTCTTGGTGTAGCCGGCTGTCGGTTAGGGTATCTTCGAATTCTCTTCTGTTTTCTTCTCATTTGCCAGTGGGCAAAAGGGTAGGACAAGGTGGTAATCTATCTCCTTATACATTTAATGTTGGCCTAGCAGAGCGTCTCCGGTCAATCCGAATATCCTGATCTCGGCTCTTCGAGATGTTTCTTACCTAGCTTATGCTGACGACATAATTCTATTGAGTAAATAAAAAACTTCGTCGGCTGAGAATTTCAACCGTCTTGCCACTTCTCTGTCGCAAAGGGTCTTTGCCAGTTTTTTGTTGTAAATAGTACCGTGGATGGAAGCGATTGTCTTAATTGTGGTAATGGGATTAGGTTTCCAGCATGTGATATAGTGAAGTACCTAGGGAACCCATATGCATCGTCTGCCAAGGCCTCTCAGTTTATGATTGTCAGTCACATTCAAGATAGAATTCGTAAGGCATTTGGCCTCCTAATTCGTTTTCGTGGGCGATACAGAAAAGATATACTCTGGTCATTGTTTACTGCCGCGGGATTACCTCACGTTCTTTTTGCTGCAGCAATTGTAGAAACTTTTCGAATTTGCGACATTTCTGCTATTAAAATATCATATTTCAAATTCTCCAAATTTCTCCTTGGGTTCCCAATTTCCTTCAGTAATTCGCAGTTAGATTCTGATTTAAAGTAAAAGACCCAGTTTTAATTTTGAAGGAAAAGCTGACAAACTTTCATTTAAAAAGCATCGGAAGCCCTCCTAACCCACAACCTGTAGGCTACCCATTTTTTAACAAGTGAATAATGTAATACGTAAGTAATTGCAAGGTAGTTGTTGAAATGATGTGTATTATTTATAGTATTTCAGAGCATTTTATTGAAAGGATTATATTTGATTCAGAAATGGTTTTGTTTTACAACTTATATATTGTACAGTTTTGAGGGAAATAAATAAATAAATATATACGTTATCTATATATATGCGTCTATACATAAATGTATATTACTGTATGTCACCAAATAGACAATCTCTCGCTAAACAGGAGGCAAAAGACCCTGAAGTGCCGCAACGGTGAAAATGAGTTTGTGTCGAAAGCGTCCGTCCTGGGGTCCCCCCACACCTGATTACGGTACTTACACGGGGACGACCGGTTAGTTCAAATTTTACGTTTAACACGATCGTAACCAGACCATAAATATCAACCATTTGTCGAAATAATATTTTCTGTAACTGTAAAATTTTACTGAAAATATCGCAATTCCATCTTAACCTTCTGATCCCATTTACGTAACATAGAACAACTGCAAACATCCTAGGATACAAAGTTCGGGCACAGTCACTTCCTGTCTTTCGCGTGTTTTCGTAGCCAAATCATTTGCATAGCTTTAGACGGCGACATAAGAAAATGTCTGCTATTTATTCCGACTTTCTGTCAGGACTATGAGTCGGACAACACTATTGTGGTCGCTAAGGAAGTCCAAGTATAGCGTACATATTGCCACAAAAATACTCCAGAAAATTATCACAGACATTTGGTAATAATAACCAACTTTACTTCCAACTCAGTCATTCATCGACTGGTTAACTATCACCTCCAGACTGTCACTAAAATTATTACGAAAGAGAAGGTGATTCGTAGACCGGAACTAGAAGAGGTAGTATGGCACTGACCTGAAAGAAATAAAAAGATTAGACACACAAATTAAACAATTCTTTATTTTCGAGGGTTGAGGGCGGGATTCGGGATTGCACCTTCAACAGTCATGGTGGTTATTCTGTGGCGGCTTATTTGAAACCGGCAAGAATTACAATCTCCAACTAAGCACTCAACCAAGCGATGAGCCAAAACTCATGAACCAAATTCAAGACCCGATGAAAAAGTTTCGAAAATTAGTCGTATGGAGTTGTACGAAAAAGTAGCATGAAGTAGTAACTAATGCCACTGCATGCTACTACTAGTACACTGGATGTTACTACAGCAAGATTGGATGCTATCGGATACTACTACTTAGGATTAACCCAGTCGGAGGCATGTTAAATCAAAGTATTCCATACTGCTACATATAAATGCTACTTGTTCAACTACACAGTCAAATTTTTTTTCATCGGGGACATCACCAACGCCAAACTTCCTGCCCAGACAGAATAAAAATTATTAAAGAGATTGATCGGGATGCTAGCGGAGAACTGAGTCTACTAAGCGAAACTTCAGACCGAAAGTAACCACCAACGATCAACCGAGAAGGCAGAAAGAGATGTAGTGTAACTCAATGCCATTCAAACCTTATGATGATGATTCTGTCTGGCCTTGTAGATGTCGAAAGAGTCGGATGGTTTTCTCCCAACCATGCATTGCACTCCCGGCCGGGGTCCCGTCACTACCCCCACACGTCATGAGCCCCACACGTCAGAACCCAAAAAATCCATCACTACGGCACAATTTCCGACAGTTCACCCACACGTCACAAAGCCCACATTTTCCGACAGTTCGCCTACACGTCAGTTCGCCAACACGTCAGTTCACCCACACGTCAGTTCACCTACACGTCAGTTCGCCCACACGTCAGCTCACCCACCGTCAGTTCACCCACACGTCAGTACACCCACTCCTAAAATCCGACAGTTCCCCCACACGTCAGTTCGCCGACCGTCAGTTCACCCACACGTCAGAACCCCCACACTTTCCGACAATTCGACCACAATAGAGACCCACCGCCAATTAATTCAGAAAACCCGACTGATTCAACGGTCAAAACCCAGGGGACTAATAAAATTAGAGGGGCCGACGTTTGCGCATTTTAACGAAGGCAAAAAATTCATTCAGAATCGCCGGAAGCTTGCTGTCAGATCTGATAGCTTTGATTTCCTTTACGAAAAGAAAAAAATGGTCGAAAGAAAACACGCAGGGATCAGAGAATGAAGCTTTCGGAATACTGTCTCGGTATACTAAAGAACGTACTCTACACGATGAAGTACAAAGCGATCGCAATTTCTGTCCGTCCGTCGGTCGGTCCGGGTTTTGCTAGTTCGGGCACTTTCACATAAGCTAGGACGATGAAACTTGGCACACATATAAAGGACCCGACCAAATGCTCTAGGGATTTTTCTTTTCTCATATTCAACCATCGTCGGGGGGTGGAGGGATGGGGAATCCGGAAGCTTGTGGCATGCGTAAGTTGCGAGCGGGTGATTCGATAAAGTGAAACTGCATTTATGCGCCTGGATCGGATTCGGAAACGGTAGGGGGAGTTGGAGGGGGATTAAGGAAAACTTCTGGCACGCCTAGGCATCAAACGGGTGGAGCGATTGGAAGAAACTTGGAAGCTAAAAAGGCCATTTACCCTAGATGATCCGGCTCCCGAGAGGATTTGGCTTCGGGGAGTCGGAGTGGGGTGTCGGACATTACCCGGAAATGCTCAGATTCGAGTGAAACTTGATGGGTTGTAGGAGCAGATGCTATAAATATCCCATTTCTAGGTCAAAACCGCATTTTTTCGACGGCGAGAGGTTGGAAGGGGGGTGTTTTGTGACGTTTTCATTTACTTTCTTGTACTGCCTACTCGTAGCAAGTGCCATATGAGCTCGTAACTCTTGTCGTAAAAGAACTTGGACTGTTCAAAGAAGTTCGAGCTACAGTAAGCTTTGTTTGCAGCCTTTCTCAGAGTATACTTAGTAAAGCCGGAATAGGAATTTACTACAGAAACAGGCAACGCTTGAGATTCGCCCGCACTTGAAGTGCAGGAAAAGGCTTATGAGGTCAGAAAAAAACATGCTGAACAAGATCGACCCTAACCTTCTTGACAAAACTTATAAAGCAGCGTCGACTTAAAGTTTAGCTTATTTTCTTCTTCTAAGTTTTACTATATGTTTTTAAGACATGTTCCTTTCTGGGCTGGCCTTGATGTTAATGTCCAAAAATGTAGCCTACCGAGTAATCTAACAACCAAGAAAAACTTGAAGAAAAAACGGTTTTTATCGTCAGTTTCCCAGACTTGTTGGCACAACCCGGAACGTACCCGCCCCCCCTAAAGATAAAATGCTAGTGTTGTTGATTTTTATCCAGCGTAAAACCTTTACACTAAAACATAGCCTACAAACAGTAACTAGTCTCCTATCTGGGTACAGTACTGTACTGAACAACCCAGTACCGATTAGATTCGTCGCTCAGCATTAATTTCGGTTATTTTCGAAAGACCCTTTCGCTAAGGTTCAAATAGAATATACAATATCTGAAGTCGGGCGAAAAACTATGCATCCTTCTCCATTTCCGGTATCCTGCGGCACTCAATGAGATTTATCGGCACACTTAGGGCTCCGATGGTAGTTACGCCCCTGACTATATTAAGCATTGTTGAAAAAAGAGTAAGAAAGCTGGCCAACAAAAGTTATAATTCTTATCATTTTCATTTCCATGTGAACTAGCCCCAATCGTCAACCTTCGTTACAACTTGTTACGACGCCTTTCTCTTGCATATATTCTTCTTTTTGTGTCCTTCCCTCTCATAAAACAAAAGTATCGAATCAATTAGCAAGCTTCTGACGGTACTGAATTAATATTCGCCCTCATTAAAACGCACAGAAGTCGACTTCTTCTTATGAATCCCCTGAGTTATGATCCCTTTCTTTTAACTGCATTCACTCAAGATTATCAAACTGGCGGATGGGTCATTATATGTGGGCGAACTGTCGGAAAATGTGGGTTTTCTGACGTGTGGGGGTTATGACGTGTGGGGTTATGACATGTGGGGGTTATGTCGTGTGGGGGTTATGACGTGTGGCAGAACTGACGGATTTCTGAAGTGGGAGAACTGACGGTGGGCCAACTGACGGTGGACGAACTGACATATGGGCGAACTGAGGTGTGGGGGTACTGACGTGTGGGCGAACTGACGTGTGGGGTACTGACGTGTGGGCGAACTGACGTGTCGGTGAACTGTCGGATTTTTCTTGTGGGTGAACTGACGTGTGGGGTTTATGACGTGTGGTGATAGTGACGGCGACCCTCCCGGCCGACGCCAGTGAAAGTTTGGATGCGAAAGGTTGCCTTTTTTGCTTTAATTTTTGTAGACGTCACGTCAGTCTACAGGGCGCGCAGAAAATGGTGAAAGTATATTATAAATTAAGATGCACTTTCTGCTATATTAATTTCTTCATTCATTTCCGACATTTCTGATAAGTAAACGTAACTAGAGAAGAAAAACATCGAAGTTATGAACATCTTATCCATCAGGCATTTTTGAAGCTACTGATCGATTTATCCTTGACTCACGGTATGGCTGTTTTAGAGAACAAAAAATCCTGATTCCAAAACATTATTTTAAAAACAAAAGCGGATGGCCTAGGCCTCTAAATTCACATTCAGATGACCAGGCATTCCCGAGTAGTTTTCTGCATTTTCATCATAAAGTCAACTTTTCCGTAAGGAGTTGGTGATGGTGCTGAACATCCGTACCACTAAAGTATATGGATTTACCTCTGACAGTCGTGTTAAAGGCAATCGTCCCCTCTTCATGTATTCGTCCGGGGCGGATGCAGGTGGCAGCACTGGCGATCCAGTTGACCGTCGTAGGCTCTTGCCGCTTTCGACCATCTTTTAGTAATATCGGAGGAGGCGTTCTAGAATCTATTGTGGCGCAGTAACGCTTACTACCTCTAGATGACCTCCGCGTAGGAGTCAGAATCAAGAAATCGCCATTTTCGTCGCTCCATCCGCTGTGACAAGTGAAACCTGGAACAAAATAGTCTTATTTTTAGAACAGAAGGAGGAGCGAATTGCTTCTCGAACCTTACACGTCTCGGGTGACAAAAAAAAGGGCTTTGGATTCAACCTTCTCAGTAATCAGCGAGTGAATGGACAACTTTCGAATCTCCTAACAGAAGTGGAAGAAAGTTCATTGTCTCCGAAACGATCAAACCTTTCCCGAGGAACAAAAGACATTAAAGGTCCTAAATCTCTTCAGGGAGGGGGGGGGGGGCACGTCAGACCCCTGGTGACTAGTGGAAACTTTTGAAAAAATAAAATGGTTTCAGTGGGGTTCCAAGGGAGAAATAGTTATTTAAATTTTTTTGCCAGACAATCGGGTCTTGCAGATTTTCGTTCTTCGCAAAATCCCGTCATCATGTTGTCAACACTTAACCAGGGTAGCGTTCCAGTAAAGTTATTACAAGTTACGATGATAAGAGGAGGGGCGATCGTCGTTTTGTGGTAGTTACCACGCTCTCTGGAAGGCAAATAATAACAACGCGTACATACGTCATCACTCTTACGGGAGTTCCTGCAGAACCGATAGTTATTATCACTTATGATGATCGCGACCATCATAAGTAAATCGTAACGATCGTAACAGTCCTAGAACGAAAATAATAAGTGGGAGGAGCCAATTTACTTATTACTGCGGGCTCTGGAACGGCAATAATAACAAGAACAGTAACGATCGTAACTAATATTACGTCGCTGGAACGCTACCCAGGTCTATTAAGACGAATACGGAGTTTTATTCTAGCTACATTTCAACCCTTGTTGGCAGAGGGTCACTGCACACACAGATTTCCTTCGATCACAGATTTAGTTTTTCTAGAATGAACCTGAAATAGTACCCGCGCCAAAGGGACAAAATATCGCTAAAATAAAAACACACCTGATTATCCGTTCAGAGCAGTCAAATATGATCCATTAAGGTAAGGTTTAAGAATCTGTATTAATTTTCCGATCTAGCCCATATTACGACCGCAATATCAATGCTAGTCGAAATCTCGGAAAATATTCTGATCCAACATGTTCTTTATATCTGTATGCACGTATACATATTTTGTCAGAGAAGTTCGTTCTTTCCAAATTTCCGCTTTACTTCAGGTTCAGGTAATTCGTAATGCAGGGGATGGAAAGATTCACATGCCCTTTAGGCTAACAAAGCACAAAGATGCATTTAATATTGTTATCCCCATGTCCCATGGCGATAGGAGCAACGAGACTAATACATCATAAAAGACAAATGGGCCGAAATTCCCGATTCCAATTTTTTCCGAATTCCAGTCTAACATAAGTTCCGCACATTTATGACCGATCCGACATGTCGTCATACCGATCTAGGAATATCACTTTTCCAGGAATTGTTGGAACTTTTCCAGGCATCACTTCACCAGGAATTTCGACACTCTAACGGACTTCAGACAAAGTTTTTACTTCCCACCACTTTCCGTTTTTTGATGGATTCCTTCACTCCTCACAGATTTCCGTTTTTCCAAATTCTGCGCCAAATTCTTGTTCCGCATGAAAGTTCAAATTTCGACAGCATGTTCCCTTACCCCAGACTCGACAGTCTCTCTTTAGCTTGAAAAAAAGAACCTGTTCACGCCTTAATTTGATACCCACTCCCCTACCCCTAAACATTGAGCTACCATTCGCGAATCTGACCTATAACTTTGACCCTGAAAAACACAGAAAAGACGGACACACCGACAGAAGGATGGACAAAACTTCATAATGTGTTAGGTATCCCATACGTTTTAGGATCCCAAAAACAGTAGCTAATAAAGTGTATCGAGGCTGCAATAAGTATATTACATACACAGGATTGTAGCTCTTCAGTGACGTCATACATCTCCTGATTATCTACACATACACATCCATCTGATATACATCCATTTTTTTTTTTTTTTTTTTTTTTTTAATAGTTATTTATTATATTGTTTGTTGGTGTGTTTAGAAAATGGTTAGTTGTTACTACTGCACGCCAGCAAAAACGTAGGTTTTTCCATTAGCGCAGTAGATGTGAATAGTAAAGAGTTAAAATTGTGTTTATTAATAAAGTAAGAAAGCCTTCCGACGCTTGCCGTGCTTTGCCTTAGGATTCTCTACGTACCCATTTATAAGCTGGGTCGACTTTGGCTTGACTTAAAACCCACTGACCCTTGGCCCAAACCAAACGGTAGGCATCATCGGGACTCGAACCGGCAACCCTTCGCTTGTGAGTTCAGCGTGTTAATCATTGAACGATCAGGCAACAGTCTATTACACAACAGGTCGCGACAACGGAAGGTACCTCCATAGCAGGAGCACGGACTCCTTTTTTCGGTAAATACATCAGACAATGTTGAGCATGATTCAATACGTGTCCCTCCAAATATCAAATAAAAGAAAGCTTTATCTAATTTAAGAAGGTGATATTGGAAAGATCTGATGGAACCCTGAAAGCATTTTCGGTTAAAAATCCTTCCGCAAAAATCCAATATCCTCGAGGGAACAATGGCGCACTTTTCAAATATTCGAAAGTTGCTGTACGGTTTGATGTTGATTATGCGACAAAAGTGGCTGCAGGAATGTTGAAAATGTACCTCGTGCAATGCGTGTGGGTTCTTAGGCACTTCGTGGAAAAGGAAAAATGCAGATCAAGTAATCCAATCAAGTTGATGTAAATGTTGTGGGCTTTTTTGCGGAAAGCGGTCCGGGAATGTTACTTTTATTCGGATTCGGTTGCTGGGTCCCATAAGAAAGATTTAAACAACGTCGCCCGGAAGGATGTAGAACTTCCGCCAAGGCTCTTTCAATTCTACTCCTCTGGTGGTGTAGACAAATGACCAGGCATTCCCTGACGGATTTTCTACACTTTCATCACAAAGCTGAAAAAACAACACTACTCTTGATGACTATCTCCCCTTGCCGATGCAAAATCTCCGGGTACTAGCGGAAGAAAGGCAGAGTGCTGCTCCCAAAAATCGCCATGATTGGTTGAGACAGGATGTGAGTTGTTGAGTTTGAGTCATCACGGAGACGTTACTCCTTCTTCCTGGGGATCACTGGCGTGTTTTGGACTTAGTCATATAGAGTATTGCCGTATGAAATTAATGACGGTGCCGAACATCCAGACAAGAATTCGATTCTGAGGCCGCTATGACCCAGAATGTCTGTCCGCAGCACAATGGGGGTATTTAGTTTACAATTTTAAACCTATTATTATTTCACACCCATAAGCACGCAGAGCAAAATCACCACCAGGCCTTTGCTGCCTAAAACTCGCCCTACAATTATTTACATCAGGCTATCGGTGGCAAGAGTCGACGCCTATGAGTGTGCTCTGCATGCACTATCATTGAACGCTGGTGATATCGAAAAACTTAGTGACTCTAATGCATTGTTTATTTGTTACCGTATTCTGTTTATGTAGCTTATCCGGTTTACTTTCTTTTTCTTTCCTATCTTCTTAGTTCTTGCTGCAATACTTTTGTTGAATTTTTTTTAATAAAATAAACGAATTTGTTTCATTACCCATCACTAGCAGCACATGGGCTGAGGATCGACAAACGTGTGAAGAGCACTCGACATCAATCCAAAATTAGGGGACGAAGAATGGATAAAGGCTATCAATCCGTAGGCAAAGGTTATTGCGCAACTGAGGCTGACGTAGTTCATGCCACGTGTTTGAAAGCCAAATTCGGACCAAGCTCGCCTGCCGTCTTTCAACCATGCTTATTCTTTACTTCCGACAGCAAAATCATTTAACGCTTTCGGCCATTAGTAAGAAGTACAATGAAGTTTCTAGTAATACTTTTCGAACTTAAACTTAAGCGTCCTGACTTTTATTTAATCCTCGGGGGTCAACGTAGGGTCCAGGTTTTCTCAGCGGTATCTCATTTCTCTACATTGGGAGAGTTTGAAGTTAAGCATTGGTTTAACCGTAGGAATGACTGCTATCACATCATGGCTCAGAAGAGCGCTGATTAAGAATTACAGAAGTTAAGCAAGTCTCCTTCTCTTTCTCATTTATCTTTCCGTTTGGTTTTTATCTTTAGTCTATCGATAGTCCCATCACCATTTACTTTTGTTTGTCTTCTTCATATGATTAATTATGTATAATTGTGACCGTGCCTTGGTCTTGCTCTCAGTAGATGTATACTGAAGTTATTTTTCGTTCGATTATTTTGTTTAGTGTGGGCTCGAGCTCTGCTATCAGCAGCGGAATTTTCTTTTAGGATATCTTTATGTTTGTCAACAAAAAACCTTGAACCTTAAAAAACTTTCGTAGACTCGGAGCTTCGGAGCCAGACAAATCTCAACGCGCCGGACACTCAATCGAATCTCCCCCGATCTCACCTTCAACTTTCTATCTCTACACTATCGAGAAATTAAATTACCTTCTGAAGCTTGCGAGATGACATTACAATTCTCTTTCATGTCCATCATCTCCGAACTTCTGCACCCTACTTCGAAACTTTGACCCTGCTCCGAGCATTGTGGTGCTTGCTCCGATCTCGACTGGTGCTGCCATGTTACAACGTGCTTCCCAGCATTAGGACACGGGACTGTTGGGATCGAGGAAGCTAGAAGAGGGAACAGCTATTATCAACAGAGTCACAAGAAAAGAGGAAACCAATTAATGAACCAGAAGCAGAAGGTTAAGTGGAGTTGTCTAGCGAAGTGCCAATGGAGCGCACAAATCATTCCCTCGACGACGTATACAAATGGAGATGCGCGGAGTGAAGTATTTCCGTTAGGCCCTGACGGATTTACCCATGCGAACGCGATATCCCGTTCTGTGGGCTCTTCACAATTACTTTCTCAATGATTTTGTCAAGAAGTACCAATGTAGCGAATATTTAGTGGGTGTAAAAAGCTGGACACTCTTGTCAGGGATAAGAAGCGGTAATTTTCCGTGTATAAACAACCATTTGAACGAACGGCAACACCCCTCAAATCGCTTGCTTCTCTAAAGAAGAACGTTAAGTGTGCTGCACAGGCGAGGATTCAGCCTGAGCCAAACTTGACCTCTTTTCTTCTTTTTAGTGAGGCCAAGCTCGTCGCCTAGTAAAGGCAGACTCGCGCTCAGGTATTTCTGCCGCATTTCTTTGGTTCCTTATGCCACACTGACTTCAGCCACAGCAAGCAAATTCTCTTAAAAAGTGAACCCCTTCTGTTTCCTAGTTCTGTGTAAACCATGTTCTCCCACCCTGACTTCAACATTTCGTGTGCTGACTAACAATGAGTAAAATTAGGCAATTAGATTATTAGGAGGAAGTGAGGGGGGGGGGGATGGAGCACATCAGATGCAGGAAAAGCGAAATCCAGGCAACGGACACCTGAATCCGAATTTCGAACCGGATTCACATTACCCTTGGTCTTATTCATTCTTGTTTGGGCGAGTGTGGTGACTCGAATCACAAAAGTAAATCGGTCACAGTGGACGTTGCTACAAAGCCTCACCAGAGGAGACTGGAATAAGGGGTGGGGTTAAAAATCTGGAATGGAAGTTCGGCAGGACAACAGGGGTTGATATTGGGGATTACCCCAGGTTGCGTTGCCACCTCAAAAGACAGGTAAATAAGGTTGTGAGATAGACAGAAGCCAAAAGAAGGCTGGGACAGTCATTTACTAAGTGCAACGAGGCCAAATGCTGGGTACCCTAAAGGACGGCTCTGACGGCGTCGCAAAGTCTTTCGCAAAGTTCGTAAAGTTATAGGAGAAGGGCAAAATTTTAAATATACTTGGAAATGCTGAATCAGGAAGCTGAAAACATGCTGATATAGTATACAATACACATGTAATGATAAGGTAAAATAATTTCAATATTTTTTCCGAGAATAATCTGCCACTTGAAATTTTCGTACAGTGAAAAATATGGAATACCCATCTGAGCGGAGAAAACTTTATGGAACTTATTTTGTGAAAAACTTAACGAGCTTTGCGAACGCCGTCTGAACCGTCCTTATTCAACTCAATCAAATACTGACAATTCAAAACAACCAGTCAGAATTTCTTTATGTGGGTCCGGTCAGGGTAAAGCTGCCCAGCATTGGCATAGAAAAACCAGCGTTAGTATAGTCTATAAAAACAAGACCAAAGGTTTCGATGGGATCCCAAAAATTTAACATTTGACCCAGACAACTAGGTCTTGTCTACGCCAGATCCAGTCTTCGCCAGGCTAATCATCTGAGAAAATCAAGTTCAGATATACCTGTATAAACCATATCTATTTTGATGATGCTGATCGAAACTTCCTGCTTTACTTCTGCCAAATTTCTGGTTTCGGCCGAATTCCGAGTCCAGCCAAAAAAAAGATAGTTCAGAAACGAATTCAGCGCATCTCCTTATCCCTATAAAGAACATCTAATCAACTTCAAATAAAACTTTAACTTATAACAAAAAATCCGGTTTCAACCGGATTCTGGACGAACTATATGTCCGGGTAAAAAATTATTGTCATATATAGATTCAGCGTCTCTTTTTACCCTTAAATGTATCATCTAATCAACTTCAAATACAAATTTTACTTTTATCAAATTTTCCGTTTTCGGCCGGATTCCGGGCAAAATACTTGTCCGGCGAGAAAATAGTTTTCACCAACGTGTTCAGCATGTCCTTTTACCCTTAAATCGAACATCTAATTAACTTCAAATATAACTTCTGCTTTTAAAAAATTTTCCGGTTTCGGCCGGATTCTGGGCTAACTACTAGTCCGGCGAGAAAATGGTTTTCACCATCGTGCTCAACATGTCTTCTTACCTCTAAATCAAACATCTAGTCAACTTCAAATAAAACTTTTGCTTTTAACCAATTTTCCGGTTTCGGCCGGATTCCGGGCGAACTACTTGTCCGGCGAGAAAATGGTTTTCACCATCGTGTTTAGCATGCCTTCTTACCCCTAAATCGAATATCAAATCAACTTCAAATAAAACTATTACTTTTAACTAACTTTCCGGTTTCGGCCGGATTCCGGGCGAACTACTTGTCCGGCGAAAATATTGTTTTCACCATCGTGTTCATCATGTCTTCTTACCCCATAATCGACTCTCACATTAGCTGTTTCAGAATATTTTGTTTGCTCCTTAATTTAAACCCCCTCCCCCACCCCTAAATGTAGGGCTACAGAGCCCATCTACGAACTCGACCTTACTCTTGACCCAAAGAATCCTCACACCAAGTGTCATCAAAATATCTCATTCCCTTCGAGAGTTATCGTGCTGACAGACGGACGGACGGACGGACGACTTTTGCGATGTCATAGGTATCCGTCACTAACGTTTTGGGATCCCAAAAAACAGGAATTTGTGTTAGACCAGCCCGGGCTGCATGATTCCTACACCCTATGTATTTTGCAATATGCTCTTTTATTCGTTTACTTACACTAATAATGGTTCCGGCTAAGCTCCCTAGTACCCCCCCACCCCCACCAAATATATTTATATATATTCTTGTATAAATTTTTCAAATATATTTTTATGGAAAGTACATGTACATGAGAGCGGCCAGCGCGACGCCGCCACGCGCTTACATTTAACTCGCATGTTTAGGGAAAATCCTTAAGTGCTTGAGGTTAAACTGCAGTTTTTAATAAGATTTTCTAATTTCCAATATGCTATATTAACATTCGGGGGGTTCGGTACCGGAGGGGGGGGGGTCGCCTATACACATATAGCAGGTGACAAGAACCCAGAAGCTGTCTTATTTGGGGCTTTACTACTTACATACAACATAACAGATTAAGTTACCCCCACTTAGCTACTGGTGGCTAATGTTCCTGTTCATTTATACCCAAAGCTTGGCATACCCTGTCCAAAACAGGGATTTGAGGTAGCCTGGACTGGGCGACCCTTGCTTGGTAGGTAAAGAAACCTCCCGTTACTCTTATTATACTGCTACTAAGCATTTCCTCTACACAAAAAAGGGTCTAAGAAAATTGCCTTCCTTACGACAGTTTTCCGCATAGTAAATCAAAACTCCTATTCTCGACTTTGTCCAATAAACGTCACGTCACGTTTCATGTCTCTTCTATTTGCGACAAATCATGGCGTCCGGAAAATCAATTCCGTCCCGGAATAAAGTCAGTCGTTATTTTATTTCCCGTTTGATTGACGTTTTGTGATGATCGAGCTTTTTCCGGGTTCCCCCTCCGTAAACTAGGGAGATTACTTTGTCGGTGGTAGGGACATCCCTGAAATGCTACAGGGAGCCTAAGAGAAGCCCTTTTGACAAATGCGAAGGTTTCTCAGAAAGGTGAGTTTTTTTTTTCAGAAAGGCCTGTTTCACGTCAACCTTCAAGAGAATAACATAGACTGGAGGTGGGGGGGGGGGGGTAGCCAAAGGTTGAAAGGTTTTCTCAGAAAGGTGAAAGGTTTTGTCTGAGGGTTCTGCTTCACGTGTCTTCTCGAGGATTGGGAGAGCTGTTTTAACCAATCTTAAAGGACCCCTCTTGCTTATTCTGCCTTTAATAATATACCTAGCTCCCTAGTGGAATTATAAGCTTCTTAAATCCCCACTTTTCTCCACTGTTTCGATTTGTGCCTACGAATTTTTAGCGCTTTTTCGGCCGTGCCGAGTTTTGACCGTCACACAACGCAAAGTTTGCCGGTATCTTCTGTGTCCGCTGACAACTCATTTCATAGAAGGATATGAGAATCTCCTGTTTTTGCCATCTTTTATTTGGTTAGTTTTCCAACTTTTTAACGACGGCGCGTTCAGTTTTCAAACGTTTTGCGCCCAGCCGCCGCGTCGGAGAGCAGGAAGGCTGGACATAGTCGACAAGCGCTAACGAGAAAATCGCTAATTTCAGGTGGAAAGTAATGGTATTTTCGAAAAACGTTTTTTATGATCCATTTCATGGGGAAAAGATCATTTCTAGTAAGAGTTGTGCTTTAATTAATATAGCCACAATAAATTAGCAAATATAAAAAATCTGATAGTTGTAGCGAACGTGACAGTTTGTCAGGTCTTTACGGCGACAAGGTTAAAAGCTATGAACGCCAAATGTAATAATAAATAAAACTAGCAAAACGAGTATTTTTTCTTGATTTGGAAAAATGTAACACCAGGTGTGATAACACCTTTGTGAGAAACCTACATATCGGACATGCATCCCGGATTTTGTATGTCCGGATGGGACTCGCATCCGGATTATGATTTGCTCAATCTCCGGCTGGGACGGGATTTGTTGATTTCTGAGAGATTGTGATAGCGACATCAAGGATCGAGAAAGGTCCATTAACGGCCTTAAAGGACCCCTCTTGCTTATTCTGCTTTTTATAATATATCTAGCTCCCACACAGAATTATAAGCTTCTAAAATCCCCACCTTTCTCCATTGTTTCGTTTTGCGCATACGAAATTTTGTTTTTTTTTGCTTTGCCGAGTTTTGCCCGTCACACAACGAAACGTTTGCCGATATCATCAACGTCTGCTGACAACTCTTTCACACATAACGATCTGAGAAGCTTTTGTTTATTACTTCTTTTATTTGTTTAGTTTTCACACTTTTGAACCACAGCGCGATCAGTTTTCAAATGTTTTGCGCCCAGCCGCCGCGTCGGAGAGCAGGAAGGCTGGACATAGTCGACAGGCGCTAACAAGAAAATCGTTCATTTCAGATAGAAAGTAATGGTATTTTCGAAAACGTTTTTTCTGATCCATTTCATAGTGAAAAGATTATTTCTAGTAAGAGTTGTGCTTTGAAAGATCAAGTCTGCTAGGAGACAGAAAGAGGCCGTAATAAGCCGTGGGTGGGAGATTATTTGTAGGGTTTGGCGATCTCAGCGAAGTGCAAGGGGTGATCTTCATCTCATTTTTATTTCCGTTCTCGTCCAAATCAAGACGACAAAATTTAACCAAGGGCAACAAATATACGCAGATGTTGAGAAGCGAAATGAAGCTCGAAGTTTTACGCATCCTCGGGTGTGTCAACTTGCGTTCAAGCTCATGAGCCTGTTTTTATTCAAATTCTGTTTAATGCCAATCTAGATTATGGCACAAATGGCCAATTTGGCAAATAACGGGCTCTAGGCCAAATGGCAGGAAATCAGAACAAGACCAAAGGTTTCGATGGGATCCCAAAAATTTAATATTTGACCCAGACAACTACGTCTTCTCTACGCCAGATCCAGTCTTCGCCAGGCTAACCATCTGAGAAAATTAAGTTCAGATATACCTGTATAAGCCATATTTATTTTGACGATACTGATCGAAACTTCCTGCTTTACTTCTGTCGAATTTCCGTTTTCGGCCGAATTCCGAGCGAACTACTTGTCCAGCCAAAACCAGACAATTAGGTTTTGTCTTCGCCTGATCCAGTCTTCGCCAGGCCAAACAGCTAATCATTAAGAAATCCAAGCTCAAATATGGACTCAGCATGTGCGTTTACCTCTATAAGCCGATCGAAACGATCCTAGCTTACTTCTGTGAATTTTGCGGTTCTGGCGAAATTCAAGAACTACTTGTCCGGCGAAAAACTAAAGCTCAAAAACGGATTCACCGTATCTCCTTACATATCCAACATCTAATCAACTTTAAATAAAAATTTAACTTTTAACAAATTTTCCGGTTTTGGCCGGATTCCGGGTGAAATATTTGTCCGGCGATAAAACGGTTTTCGTATTCTTGTTCAGCATGCCTTCTTACCCCTACATCAAACATCTAATCAACTTCAGATAAAACTTTACCTTCTAACAAACTTTCCGGTTTTGGCCGGATTCCGGACAAACTACTTGTCCGGCGAGAAAATGGTTTTCATATTCTTGTTCAGCATGCCTTCTTACCCCTATATCGAACATCTAATCAACTTCAAATAAGACTTCTACTTTTAACAAACTTTCCGGTTTTGGTCGGATTCCGGACGAACAACTTGTCCGGCAAGAAAATGGTTTTCATATTCGTGTTCAGCGTGTCTTCTTACCCCATAATCGACTATCACATTAGCTGTTTAAAAAAAATTTGCTTGCCCCTTAATTTAAACCCCCTCCCCCACCCCTAAATGTAAAGCTACAGGGCCCATCTACGAACTCGACCTTACTCTTGACCCAAAGAATGCTCAAACCAAGTTTCATCAAAATATCTCATTCCCTTCGAGAGTTATCGTGCTTACAGACGGACGGACGGACAGACAGACGGACGGACGGACGGACGGACGGACGGACAGACGCACAGACGGACAACTTTTGCGATGTCATAGGTATCCGTCACTAACGTTTTGGGATCCCAAAAACGGCCCTGAAACACAGAACGGCGAAAAGAGTTACCACAATGCGGTCCGTTAATTTTTGGCTGAGAAAATCTTTCAGAGATAGAACAATAAGGATAAAAAAGATCGAGGATATGCAACTCGCTCTCCAGTTCTTTCAACACTTTTCCATTCCAAAACATCACCCAATAAAGGGAAAGATAGCGACATTTTTTTTTTTACTTTGTTTCCAACGATGTTTGGAGCATTTTTACTGGCGTCATTAAGATATGAAATGCTTTGGTTTTACGGCCAATTCCGAGCGTTATCCTGTCCGGTTTTAACTATAAACACTTCATTTTCCGCGCTAATAGCAGAGTAATAACGTAAACCAGGCAAATATTTACAGATCAGGCAAACGATTGGGTACTAGTGAAGTACAGTAGAGTAGAGGTATGCTACTTTGAACGTTGGTTAAAGAATTTGATTCATGTGGGCCGAGAAGAGGGGAGACACCATTATCTTTCGATAACTGAACAGACTGTTACTTTCGTTTTTTTCAAAATCCTCAAAGTAGCCAACGTTATCAAGAAACTACTTGAACACAATTCACTCTTCAAAGCAAGGTGGCCATGTGTCATTAATTATTCAGTGATCTACAGCCGGAGGTTAAAATGATTACTAAACCTTCGAGAAGATCGAGTGACGAGTAAGAGGATCAATACAGCTAAGTATATCATCACGTTAACGTTTAAATATGTCGGAAGAGGAAATCATCGGCCAGTTAGACAATTTTTTTGTCTCGAAAACTGAACATTATTTACCTATATTGCAGAATCTTCAAGCAAACACCATATTATAGTATAATTTACGGCCTTTGCTTATTGTGATCCAGTTTACATCGCTTCTTCTTTGGACTTAAGGGAATTAACAAGAAAAAACAAGAGCTGGAAGCTCACATGGCACTTGCAAGGCTGGGTCAGAGGATGAAAGTAGGAATTCGTCCATTCGTGGGTTTCTTTTGATCATCTGTAAGCAAAACCCTTGAGATAAGAATGATCATGGGTCCTTGGAAATCACGAGACTGTATCGTTTGGCAATGCATTTGGCTGTGCGCATTTTAAGGGCGCTCGAAAATCATCTGTAATCAAAACTCTTGAAGCAAAAAAGATGATCACCAGCAGCACGAAAATGTACATTTTACTCAAAAGTACTGTTTGTACTTTAAGGAATTCAGTTGTAATCAAAACCCTTGAGGCAAAAATGATCATGGGCTCATAGGGATAACGAAAATGTATATATTGCTTAAAAGCATTTTTTTGTACTTTGCGGTTAGCATTAGTACTTTAAGGGATGGTCGGATCTGGGAACTAACTATTTCTTAGCCAATCATTTCAAGTCTCTAATTTTCAAGCCAGTTTCATCGTCCTAGCATGTCTGGAAGTACCTTAACTTGCGATCACCGGAATTCCGGACCCCCCTAACTCCCCCACAATACCCGAATCCGGTCCGGTTTTGTCACTGATTTACACAGGGCTTGTGCTTGTTCTTCCCACCAAGTTTCATTCCGATCGCTCCAGTCCAAGCATATCACAAGGTTTCCGGACCCCCCTCCGACCCCCCCCCCCAGCTTCAACGGATCCGGTCCGGACTTGAAATGGGACATCCGAGACATGTGGTCTTTCTACATAATAAGTTTCATTATGATCCGATCACCCGGTCGGAAGTTATACATACCTCAAGAGTCCGGATTCCCCCTCCCTCCACTCCCCCCACGATGGTCGGATCGGGAAGCTGACTGTTTCCAGGTTAATCTGGTCGTGTCCCTGATTCGCCTGCCAAGTTTCATCGTCCTAGCCCACCTGGAAGTATCTTAACTCCGTATGACCTGAATTCCGGAACCTCCCTCCAACTCCCCCCCAGTGCACGAATCCGGTCCGGTTCTGTCAATGATGTACCTAGGGGTTGTGCTTGTTCCTCCCACCAAGTTTCATCCCAATCGCTCCACTCTAAAGCGTTTAACATGATTTCCGGTTCCCCCCTCCGACCCCCCCCCCCCCACATTCATCGGATTAATCCCGGACTTGAGTTGGGACAGGTGAGACATGATGTCTTTCCAAATATCAAGTTTCATTAAGATCCGATTACCCGTTCGAAAGTTATGCATGTCACTAAATTCCGGATTCTGGCTCCCCTCCATCCCCCCACGATGGTCGGATCGGGCAAGTGACGATTTCCAAGTTAGTTTGGTCGGGCCCCTGATACGCCTGCCAAGTTTCATCGTCCTAGCACATCTGGAAGTACTCTAACTCGCGATCAGCGGACTGACCGACCGACCGACCGACAGACGGAAAAGTGATCGGTATATGGCACTTGGCCGGAAGGCAAGTGCCATAAAAACAGAAAACAAAATATTAAAAGAAATCGATAAAGCTGGTAATTCGTCTTTTCTACACATTTTCCATATACCTGCAAACAATTTTTTTTTTGATAGATCCATAACAAACTATGATCCCAGCTTCCCCATGTCGGGTGCTGCAAACAGCGCCACTAGATGACTCAGCGATCGGATCGAGTCGCGGCTTCGCCTTGGGTCTTGGGTGGGTGGGGGGAGGTCTAGCTAAACGCTGCAATACGATGTAACTCCTTTAAGTTTGAACAGTGCAATTTTGGGCTAAATGGAAAAATGAAGACCACAAATGTCATTTAGGACCCCTTTAGTTCAAATATTTGGGGCTGGTAGTGGTGCTGACGAAACCAGCGGTGCTGAATATGCATACGGTCAATTCAAGTGTAGCTGTAAATATTTAACACTTTTTCCGATCTTTAATATAACGAAAAATTTTACAGGTGTGGCGACCTTGGTCCTTAGTAAAATGGCCGTAACCTACAATTCACTGACCCTCTTTTACAGCAGTTGGACAACTTATTCAGAGATTCAAAAATAATGTTAAGCACGAATGGAAGAGCATTCTTCTACAGTAGTTTAGATTTGAAGATAGGTAAGGTTGTCGTAGTCACGGTTTTTTATGGCACTTGCCCTTCGGCCAAGTGCCATATAGCGATCGCAATTTCTGTCCGTCTGTCGGTCGGTCTGTCGGTCGGTCGGTCCGGGTTTTGCTAGTTCGGGCACTTCCACATAAGCTAGGATGATGAAACTTGGCAGGCATATCAGGGACCCCAAATGATTAAGTTGGAAATAGTCACTTTCCCGATCCGAACATCGTGGGGGGAGTGGAGGGAGGGGGAATCCGGAATATTTTGGAATTTATAACTTTCGAACGGGTGATCGGATCTTAATGAAACTTGGAATTCGGAAAGACCTCGTACCACAGACGACCGGATTAAAATCTGGACCGGATCCGGTGACTTTGGGGGGAGCTGGAGGGGGGAGCCGGAAATCTTTGGAAACGCTTGGAGTGGAGGGATTGTGATGAAACTTGGTGGGAAGAACAAGCACAAGTCCTAGATACGCGACTGACATAACCGGACCAGATCCGCTCACTGTGGGGGAGTTGGGGGGGGGTCCGAATTTCTAGTGATCCCGCGAGTTCGGTACTTCCTGATGTGCTAGGACGATCAAATTTGGCAGGCGTGTCAGGGACCCGAACAGATTAACCTGATAATAGTCGTTTCCCCGATCCGACCATCCGGGGGGGGGCTGGAGGGAGGGGAATCCGGAAAAATGAGGTATTTTTAACTTACGAACGGGTGATTGGATCTTAATGAAACTTGATATATAGAAGAACCTTGTGTCTCAGACATCCCAGTTTAAATCCGGACCGGATCCGGTGACATTGGGGGAACTGGAGGGGGGGAGCGGAAATCTGGGGAAACGCTTTGAGTTGAGAGATCGGGATGAAAGTTGGTGGAAAGAACAAGCACAAGCCCTAGATACGTGATTGACATAACCGGACCGGATCCGTTCACAGTGGGGGGGGGGGATCTGAATTTCTAGTGATCCCGCGATTTCGGTACTTCCTGGTGCGCTAAGACGATGAAACTTGGCTAGCGTGTATGGGAACCAAACAGGTTGACTTGAGAATAGTCGTTTCCCGGATCCGACCATCTGGGGGTGGGGGTGGAGAGAGGGGGAATCCGACAAGTGAGGTATTTTTAACTTGCGAACGGGTGATCGGATCTTGATGAAACTTGATATATAGAAAAGCCTCGTGTCTCAGACGCCCCATTTTAAATCCGAACCGGGAGGGGAAGTGTACGGAAGGGGAATCCGGGATCCAGTGGCAAGCTCAGCTATTGAACGGGTTATCGTATTTAACCGAAACTTGATATTTAGAAAGGTCTCGTGCCTCAGACTTCCCATTTTAAATCCGGACCAGACCCGGTGACACTGGGAGGAGTTGAAGGGGCAAACCGGAAATCTTTGAAATCGCTTAGAGTGGAGGGATCGGGATGAAACTTGGTGGGAAGAACAAGCATAAGTTCTAAATACGCCATCTAGAGCTTTCAGATTGAGTGAACCTAAGTATCCTAATTCTAGGTCCGAACGGTATTTTTGAATGGCGGGTGTTTATTGTGAAGTTCTCTTCTACTTTCTCGTACCACTGAATGAATGAATGCATTTATTACCCATCAATTAAACAAGAGCTGTAAGCTCATATGGCACTTGCAAGGGTTGAGATATATTATTTGATCAAAAGTAATTTTCGACTGTGCGGTTCAGATACGCACTTTAAGGGAGCTAGAGAAAAAGTATATTATCGTTGAACTTGGCTGTAATGATGCGCACTTTAAAGGCACGAGAAATTCATCTGTAAGGAAGACCCTTGAGGCAAAAACGATAGCAGGCACTTAGGGATCATTGATATATACGTATGATCAGAAGTATTTTTTTTTTCCACTAATTTGCGCACTTTAAGGGTGCAAGAAATTATTTTTTTTGCAAAACCCTTGTTGGACAACTGATCATGGGTTCAGATGTATCGTTTGATAAAAAGTACTTTTCGACCTTGCGGTTAAGATGCACACTTTAAGGGAGCTAGAACTTCATTTGTAAGCAAAACCCTTGAGGCAAAAATGATCATCCGCTCATGGGGATCATGGAAATGCATATTTTGCTTAAAAGTATTTTTCTTAATTTGCGGTCATGATTGGTACTTTAGGGAATGGTCGGATTTGAAAAGTGGCGATTTCTAAGCCAATCTTGTCGAATTTCTAATATTCCAGCCAAATTTCATCGTCCTAGCACATCTGGAAGTACCTTAATTCGCGATCACCG
This sequence comes from Branchinecta lindahli, assembly GCA_023053555.1. Taxonomy (NCBI): domain Eukaryota; kingdom Metazoa; phylum Arthropoda; class Branchiopoda; order Anostraca; family Branchinectidae; genus Branchinecta; species Branchinecta lindahli. Next base: position 16,062,689 of record JAKZAO010000002.1, read on the forward strand.
GAATTCCGGACCCGCCCCTCAAACTCCCCCCACAGTCGCAGGAGCCAATCCGGTTCAGTTTGGACTTGTTTGTTATTCCCACAAAGTTCCATCCCGATCTCTCCAGTCCAATCCGGTCACGTATCCCCCCCCCCAATTGTTGTCGGATCCGGTCCGGACATGAAAAAGATCACCACAGGCTCTGTTCAGTTACTAAATTTCACTCGAACCCGATCACCCGTTCCAAAGTTACGCATGGCTAAATATTCCGGATTCCCCCTCCCTCCGATCCCCCCACGACTATCGGATCGAGTGAATTTTTATTGACAAGTCAGTTTGATCGGGTCCCTGACCTCCCAAGTTTCGTCGTGAAAATCCCCAAAACTGTCATCACCAGAATTCCGTGGAACTCCCCTCCACCTCCCCCCCCCAAGTGTCCGGGTCCAGTCCAAACGTGTAAACAAATTATCTGGAGCAGATTCTTGTTCTTCCCAGCAAGTTTTACTCCGATCCCTCCATTATAACCGTTTCTCGAGATTTCCGGTCTTCCCCCACCCCAATTCCCCCATAGATGTCGAATCCGGTTCGGACTTCAAATGGAACATCAGAGATATGTCATTCATTCAGATATTAAGTTTCGTCCCAATCCGATCACCCGTTCGTAAGTTACACAACACTCAATTTTCCATATTCCCCCGCACTGCACCACAGATACAAACCCCTTTGACCCTCGAATGCACTAGCTCTTTCCAATGTTAACAGAGTGATCCGATGCAAAGAGTGACGTCACGCCGCGCGCAGACCTACTAGTGTAAAGAAAGGGGTAGGGGTTTTACAAAAACTACTAAATTTTCCGGATTCCCCCGCCCTCTACTCCCTCCACGGAGGTCGGATCGGGGAAGTGATTATTTGCAAGTTAGTTTGGTCGGGTCCCCGGTATGCCTGCCAAGTTTCATCGTCCTAGCACATCTGCAAGTACCCTAACTCGCGATCACCGGACCGACCGACCGACAGACGGACAGACCGACAGACAGACCGACCGACGGAAAAGTGATCGGTATATGGCACTTGAGCGAAGCTGCAAGTGCCATAAAAACAGATGGAGCACAACAAAAGACAAGGCAAAAAAGAAGAAATGGAAAACACTAATTCCTCTGACAACAACAAACAAGAGCTGTAAGCTCATATGGCACTTGCAAGGGTTGAGATGTATTATTTGATCAAACGTAATTTTTGACTCTGCGGTTCAGATGCGCACTTTAAGGGAGCTAGAGAAAAAGTATTTTATCGTTGAACTTGGCTGTAATGATGCGCACTTTAAAGGCACTAGAAATTCATCTGTAAGGAAGACTCTTGAGGCAAAAACGATAGCAGGCTCTTAGGGATCATTGATATATATGTATGATCAAAAGTATTTTTTTTTCCACTAATGCGGGTAAAATGCGCACTTTAAGGGTGCAAGAAATTATTTTTTTTTGCAAAACCCTTGTGGGACAACTCAAGTTCAAGTCAAGTTCAATGGGTTTATTAATAAATAAAAAATAAATCACACTTAATCACAACACTCAGTCCATTCCTGGACGCCGAGAACCAGAATCTTTACGTTTATACATAAAACGCAGAGTGGTCACTGCTCCTACTCTCAGACACAGCCTTACCTCTACAAAAAAAAAAACTAACCGTTACCTTCCTGCACCTCACCCAAGATCATGGGTTGAGATGTATCGTTTGATAAAAAGTACTTTTCGACCTTGCGGTTAAGATTTACACTTTAAGGGAGCTAGAACTTCATTTGTAAGCAAAACTCTTCAGGCAAAAATGATCATGAGCTCATGGGGATGATGGAAATGCATATTTTGCTTAAAAGTATTTTTCTTAATTTGCGGTCATGATTGGTACTTTAAGGAATGGTCGGATTTAAAAAGTGGTGATTTCTAAGCCAATCTTGTCAAATTTCTAATATTCCAGCCAAATTTCATCGTCCTAGCACATTTGGAAGTACCTTAACTCGCGATCACCGGAATTCCGGACCCGCCCCTCAAACTCCCCCCACAGTCGCCGGAGCCAATCCGGTTCAGTTTTGGACTTGTTTGTTATTACAACAAAGTTCCATCCCGCTCTCTCCAGTCCAATCCGGTCACGTATTCCCCCCCCCCCCAATTTTTGTCGAATCCGGTCCGGACATGAAAAAGATCACCACATGCACGCCCTCTGTTCAGTTATTAAATTTCACTCGAATCCGATCCCCCGTTCCAAAGTTACGCATAGCTAAATATTCCAGATTCCCCCTCCCTCCGATCCCCCCACGACTATCGGATCGAGTGAATTTTTATTTACAAGTCAGTTTGATCGGGTCCCTGATACACCTCCCAAGTTTCGTCGTGAAAATCCCAAAAACTGTCATCACCAGAATTCCGGGAAACTCCCCTCCACCTCCCCCCCAAGTGTCCGGGTCCAGTCCAAACGTGTAAACGATTTATCTGGAGCAGATTCTTGTTCTTCCCAGCAAGTTTTACTCCGATCCCTCCATTATAACCGTTTCTCGAGATTTCCGGTCTTCCCCCACCCCAACTCCCCCATAGCTGTCGAATCCGGTTCGGACTTCAAATGGAACATCAGAGATATGTCATTCATTCAGGTATTAAGTTTCGTCCCAATCCGATCACCCGTTCGAAAGTTACACAACACTCAATTTTCCATATTCCCCCGCACTGCACCACATATACAAACCCCTTTGACCCTCGAATGCACTAGCTCTTTCCAATGTTAACAGAGTGATCCGATGCAAAGAGTGACGTCACGCCGCGCGCAGACCTACTAGTGTGTAGAAAGGGGTAGGGGTTTTACAAAAACTACTAAATTTTCAGGATTCCCCCGCCCTCTACTCCCTCCACGGTGGTCGGATCGGGGAAGTGACTATTTGCAAGTTAGTTTGGTCGGGTCCCTGATATGCCTGCCAAGTTTCATCGTCCTAGCACATCTGCAAGTACCCTAACTCGCGATCACCGGACCGACCGACCGACCGACCGACCGACCGACCGACCGACCGACCGACCGACAGACCGACCGACAGACCGACCGACGGAAAAGTGATCGGTATATGGCACTTGAGCGAAGCTGCAAGTGCCATAAAAAGAACGAACACTACTCGTAACAAGTGCCATATGAGCTCGTAGCTCTTGTTAACACTGCAAAACGAACTTGACCAGTTTTACCAATTTACCCAAACACTTTAACATCAAAACACTAGAGAAGCGCAGAAAAGAGCTAAGCACTGACTTCGGTTCAGCCATGGTATCTCATCCTCTCCATTCCCAAATCCTCCCCCTACCAAAATGTTAGAAATCGACCAGACAGAGTGGTAAGTTCTAGGGTACCCAAGCTCTGTCCTGTGCCTACAAAACACGCCAGATATGCAAAAAGTTTTATTCCGAGTTCGTGAAATGTTTTGGCGCGTGACAGAAATGTTGAAGCGTGACAGATTTTTAAGTGTACTGACATTTGACACATATATTGTAATTACTTCTGTTTTTTGACAATAATCGCAAATTTTGTTTATAACCACGAAAGTCGATTTTTACAATAAACTTTCTATCTATCTATCTATCTAAGTTCGTTTTCCAGCTTGAGCGGCTTGAGCCTGAAGAGGACCCTTGCCAAGAAGGGCCAAAGTATACCTCCAATAAAATGTAGCTGACGTATCCGTCTTGCAGTGTCAAATATGATTCGCAGTCAGCTTGGGCTGAAGGAATATTTATGTCTTATATTTATCTTAAATAATTTGTCTCATGATGATGACGAAATTTTATTTACGCACTTAAAAAAGGTAAATAGCGCAGTACAGCTAGACAAGGAAAAGGAAAAAACAATACACTGGGCTTTCAATAATGTATAGTAAATGCACAAGATAAAAAAGAAAAGGGACTAATCGGGTCTAAAAAATCTTCTTCCTAGACTGAAGGCGGAGAAATGGCCAAGGGCAGAAACTTGAAGGTCCTGTGGAACTGAAGATAACTTTGCACAAGGGTCAGAGGGAAAAAAAGTTGTATTTATACGGGAATTCCTATAGCGTCGAGGAAGGTATAAGAGAAATTTACGATATTTGAAATAATAAGTCCTGGTACATTTTAAATCTTTACGATTCAGAATAACAAAAATTTCGGAAAGGTTGCAGACAGAGGGATAACAAAAACTATTATATAAACTACCAAGGGCTTTTCTGTTATACCTTCCTCTATTTGGAACTATTTTCCCATATTCGACACGAATGGAATCGTGAACAGCCAAAAGAGCGTTATCGCAATTTTTATGGCACTTGCCCGTCGGCCAAGTGCCATATTGCGATCGCAATTTCTGTCGGTTTGTCTGTCGGTCGGTCGGTCGGTCTGTCTGTCCGGGTTTTGCTAGTTCGGGCACTTCCACATAGGCTAGGACGATGAAACTTGGCAGGCATATCAGGGACCCCAATTGATTAAGTTGGAAATAGTCACTTTCCCGATCCGAGCATCGTGGGGGGAGGGAGGGGAGGCCGGAATCCGGAATTTAGTGGCATGCATAACTTTCGAACGGGTGATCAGATCTTCATGAAACTTGATATTTAGAAAGACGTCATGCTTCAGATGTCCCATATCAAGTCCGGACCGAATCCGATGAATGTGGGGGGGGGGTCGGAGGGGGGAACCGGGAATCATGTTGAACGCTGAGAGTGGAGCGATCGGGATGAAACTTGGTGGGAGGAACAAGAACAACCCCTAGGTACGTCATTGACAGAACCGGACCGGATTCGTGCACTGTTGGGGGAGTTGGAGGGAGGTTCCGGAATTCCGGTCATACGGAGTTAAAGATACTTCCAGGTGGGCTAGGACAATGAAACTTGGCAGGCAAATCAGGGACGCGACCAGATTAACCTGGAAATAGTCAGCTTCGCGATCCGACCATCGTAGGGGGAGTGGAGGGAGGGGGAATCCGGAATCTTGAGGTATGTATAACTTCCGAACGGGTGATCGAATCATAATGAAACTTGATATGTAGAAAGACCACATGTCTCGGATGTCCCACTTCAAGTCCGGACTGGATCCGATGAAGCTGGGGGGGGGGGTCGGAGGGGGGTCCGGAAACCTTGTGACATGCTTGGAGTGGAGCGATCGGAATGAAACTTGGTGGGAAGAACAAGCACAAGCCCTATGTAGATCAGTGAAAGAACCGGACCGGATTCGGGCATTGTGGGGGAGTTAGGGGGGTCCGGAATTCCGGTGGTCGCAAGTTAAGGTACTTCCAGACATGCTAGGACGATGAAACTTGGCTTGAAAATTAGAGACTTGACATGATTGGCTTAGAAATAGTTAGTTCCCAGATCCGACCATCCCTTAAAGTACTAATGCTAACCGCAAAGTACAAAAAATATTTTTAAGCAAAATATACATTTTCGTTATCCGTATGAGCCCATGATCATTTTTGCCTCAAGGGTTTTGCTTACAACTGAATTCCTTAAAGTACAAACAATACTTTTGCTTCAAGAGTTTTGATTACAGATGATTTTCTAGCGCCCTTAAAGTGCGCACAGCCAAATGCATTGCCAAACGATACAGTCTCGTGATTTCCAAGGACCCGTGATCATTCTTATCTCAAGGGTTTTGCTTACAAACTTGCAAGTCCCATATGGGCTTTCAGCTCTTGTTTCTTCTTATTACAGTAACCGTCACCACAGGGGGCATGCGTTTAGACTTGCCAAATCACGATTCCACAAGAATGTGTGTAGGCAAGAACAGTGTAAGTAGAGTTTGAATGAATGAATTTATTACGTGATTTAGCCTTACAGCATTTTGCAATCAGAATTGTTGGTCCTTGGAACGGCCTTACCAAAAATGCAGGTTAATGCTGAAGAGACTAATAGTTTGATGTGTTTTGTAGATAAGCTTTTTAACTGGGCTCAGTACGACTAGTCCCACTTTCTTCGAGTTATGTAGAGGTGAGAGCCTTTTCTGATGTAGTATATTAGCTGCGTTCTTTGTCCCCGCAGTACTTACTGGTGGTCTCTGGTTTTACCTACAAGGCGTTTCTGTATTCTCAGGTGACTGCTCCCTAAGTCGCATTCTCGCCGTTCCCAGTGGACTCGTTTTGTTTGTCCCGGGACTCACCCCCCGCCCGTATTCTCGCGAGTCCCCACGGACGGAATGCTCCGATTATCATCACCATCATCAAAAAGGACTCCCTTTCAGATTCGGAGGGGAATCAATTTTTGCTGGTGTTAGTGCAATGTAAAATGAATTAAAAATAATCAGAATAAACAAAACAAAAAATAAGGTGTATCCAGACTAATCTCGTCAACTGCAATTTTATTTCTAACAAATCCATTTTGGAAGCATTCCCCGTGTCCTCGATGTTTTCCGTACGCGGAGTCCGCGTGGAGTGACTCCCTCTATTCTCGCCGTTCCCCTTGATTCCCGGAAGAGTCCTCGGGGAACGGCGAGAATACGCCTCTAGTCTTGAAACCCGTTTTCGGACTGACCAGAACCTGCTCGGGATGTCGGTTCTAGTGAGATCACCGGAGAGACGAAGAAAACAACAGAGACACCGGACAAGACCAGACACAACCTGTAGTACAACGAACGCACCTATTATAAATATGCTATGTACACCCATGCTGTAGCCTTCCGCCTAGCATGTGCCTCCGATGGCGCTAGTCGTTAGCGCGTCGGGCTCTTGACCGGAAGGTTGAGGGTTAGAGTCCCCACGGGGACTAGGGATGTTTGTCCTGAAAAAACATCGGCAGAGCTTTGGGCAAGCTCTGGATAAAACAAAAAAAAAAACGGTTAGCAAACGTATGTCCTGTGGCAAACTGGAAAACAGCTTCAGCGCGCGTAGTACCACATCACCGCACAATTTACCGTAGGCTACGATGGCCGTAGCATATATACCTATCAAAAATGGGATCTAGCCCATCTCAGAACCAAGCCATACTGCATTCCTGGCTTCTCCCTGCTCGTCCCCACTCCCGTTAATCGTCTGAACTTACCCACATAGGTCACGCTGCTGACGCTGCCCTCTGTGAAATAAGGGGGGAGGCAGGCATCTTCCGGTCGACGAGCGGGAGAACCTAGAAAACGAGGGAACTTAGAGGGCTGATATTAGAACGACTAGAATTTATCACTTGGGGATTGTCAAGAATCAAAGAAATCAGTCTCGTAAAGAACAATTAACGGACGAGCGTGGTAGATTGGTCAGCGACAATGTCATGTGCATCTGGGTCTCGATGATAGGGGCGGATCAGGGTGAGAAGCGATAGGGAAATGGGCTAAAGGACAACTAGTAGCGACTGATTTTCTATTGGAGATTAACTAAGTAAATGGTCATTACTTCTGTAAAAAAAATATTGGCTAACGAGCCGATCTACGTTTTTCGGTCAACAATATGAGAGACTACTGAAGAAAATTTCAAATCGTGTCAACAAATAATAAACTAACCATTTCGAAGACACAGTACTATACGACAAATTTCAACTCAGTTCGCAACTTAGTTTGTCTCTTTAGTCCAGTGCCATTGTTTATTATTCTGAAACCGTAAGTCGCGATCGGTAATTTAGTCTTCGTCAAAGCCCGTACAAGCCTGTACAATAGAAAATTCGGGAAGAAACAAGTGGGTGGTCAAGTTGGATATTGGAAAATGTACCTTGAGAATATGCAATAGAATCCTGAAACAAATGATTTTCAATACAAGAAAGTGGAACCGTGACAACATGCGACGTTCCGAGGAAGAAAACGTTTGCCTTTCTAACCAGTAAAACAGGTGTATAGGAAGAATTTTTGGGGCTATTGCTACGGTGCTGTTGCTATTTTCGGGACAAAGAAAAGGACACAAAGACAAGACTTCGTCCCAAACAGTGGCGTGTTTGTTAATTGAATTTTCTTTTTGTTGTCTTTTTCCGGCCACGCTGAATTCGCGTTTGAATGTACCTTGGCATACTCTGTCAAAACCGCGGCTTCCTAAATTCTGAATTCCGCAACTAGCCCACAAATCCCCAGCGGCATCCGCAACTTCGATGCCGTTTAAAACAAACGGGATGGCCGTCTTGGCAAACAGCATTCAGTTTGACCGAAAGGCGGATCCGAACGTCACACCATCCTCTACGGAAGCACAGACTCGGAGTCTGGCAACTGCAAACCGAGGGGTTACCCACTCCCCGGCACCTGCTGTACACCCTATCTCGGCAACGGCCGGCACCGACCGAAATTAGCGGTGCCGGCACCGGTGCCGTCCACAAGTTGAGTGATTTCGCTTCTAAACATGCTTATTTTAACGTTTCAACACGTGGCAACCGGTGCCGGCACCGACTGGGCACCGCGGCACCGGGCACTTGCTGTACGCTAAAATCGAGAGTGGGCAACCCCTCGCTGCAAACTAGGTGAGCTAGATGCTCTGTTTACTCGAATTTTGTCACCACTCTATCAAAGTTCCAAGCACGTCCCCCGGTTCAATCAAAACTCTAGGCTCTGTTCCCCTCGGATTGATCTCTTAGCCCAAGACTAATTAGTTAATTCGCTTAGTTTGCTATTATGAGATTTTGTTCTCCCATGCACGTTTTGCTCCTCGAAGTTCTCTCCCCTAAAATAACAATAGTTCCTGGATTTGAGTCCAGTTTAATTATCGCTCTGCCATTCGACGTCCCCCCAGTTTTCGGCTTAAGCCGCTCGTGATTTTCCGTAATTAAGCCTGGTGTTTTGAATGAGATAGCCCTGGAAAATGTCACGAGTTTAACCCAAGGTTTCCGCAAAAAAGCACGCCAAAGGACACAGACATTCTTCCTTTAAGAGAGAGAGAACCCTATCATAGTCGTGAAGACGTTGAGACGACTGAGCGTTGATGACGGGGATCAACTTTTGAAATGTGGTTAGACACCTTTTAGACACAGTGCCGTGATTTCGGTTACTCCCTCCGGTTAGCCTCAGGTCTTACCACAATTAAAGTACGAATTAATACATAATTCATTCTGCATATTCTAGCCACAAGGCCATCATGCGACAGAAACGACACAATCACGCTATTAAATACTTATCAAATCACTTTCATCACATTTCAATCTATTTCAATATATCCACAACCCCTCCATCAGAGTAAAATTCTCCGGTGTTTGGAATCTAAAATGAGGAACTTTCCAAATTTCTTATATCTTTAAATCCCTCGTCACTTCGGACGTCACCTGAGTTAGAACGGCGCCGACTGATCTTCCGGATTCTGCAAAGCGGGTTGGATTGGAAAGGTTGAACAAGTGCCGATAAAGTCTGGAAACCCAGAGGTTATTCGCTGTATCGGTATATCAATAAACATCAGTTTTACAGGAGACGCAAATTAAGATCGGAAAATCCTATCTCTCTAATGATAATTTTTTTTTTTTTTATCAGATACTATAGATGGCTCTTAGATCGTCGTATAGTGTTGACAAAAACACGGAGATGCGTAGTTTCGGCTGGAGAATCTGACCAAGGGGGTAACTCAGTTTGCCCCAAAAGTGGAGATACGACCTTTTGATAACCGGGTATCGAAACATTCCAAATTGCCAGGTCACTTCTGAAGGGAATCCAGCTATTGTGACCCAAAACGGTTTATTTTCAGTCGTTTCCCGTTGTAGCTGCTAAAATTTCAAGCACAGATTTACAAGCACACAGAAGTACCTCGAATCCTAAAAAAAAAGTTCATTCGATGATAATCGATTACGTGAACAGCGGAACAACGAAGGGGTAGGCGAAATATACATGTGTGAATATATATTATACATAATAGTATAAATGTATACGCGAAGAACGCATATACATCGGGCCTTCAAGCCTATATAAGTGAATAAGGGATGGGTAACTAGATTGTCGTGTCTCAGCTCTATTCGGTTAAACTTTAAAGAAACGATAAGAATATGACAAAGGGTACACACCAAATATTATAAGAAAAACTTTTGAACAGAACACGAAAGTAAAAACAAAAATATGTCATGAACATATTTTACTCTCCCTACCTTCGCAACCACCCCCCTCTAGCAATCCGCGTTACTACTAATATTTGAACGAGCCACCCTCCTATTTGCTCCCCATCTTCCCTGGCTTATACATCCGTCCTTTTCGAAACGATGGATCTCCCATACCGGCTGCTTCTCATGTTTTCTTACCTTCTAGTAAGCGTATCCTATTTTTATAAAAGAACACTAAGAGAAGGAATCTAAAGTTGAAACCGATATACCTAACAATATTATTCTACGGGCGGGGGAATCCCATTACAGCTCTTACACACGAGGGGGAGAAGGGCTTTTTTGTAGCACAAACAACCTCCAGTAAGTACATTTGAAACCAGCTTAACTCGCATTCGCCTCCATTAAATCGAAGGACCGACTTCAGCAACCCAACTTGGAAGTTTCCGATGCAAAATGAGTTAGCTAACTGTCGTCGCTTCAGTCATGTTTTTTCGTCCGTGAAACGCCCTGAATAATGACATTTAAACTTTATGTTCCCATCTAGAATTGAGGATTGAGAACGTATCTAAACCTATTCAGAGCGGAAGCAAAGGGCACAAAAAATGCCGACAAGTATTTTGTGGCAAATGGGTTTCTTGTTCTGCCACAGAACGGCAAGAGTCAGTAAGAACCAGAACCCCTTATCCCAGGAGAACTGTCCTTTTCGCTACCGTTTTTGAGATCCCAAAATGTTCTGACGGAACACCGATGACTTTGCTAAAGTTGTTTCTAGCTCTCGAAGGGGCTGAGATATTTGTTCAAACTTGGGTGAGAGGATTCTTAATCAAAATAAAGGTCAAGTTCGTCGACGAGCTCTGTAGCCAATATTAAGGGGTGGGGAAGGGAGTTTCAAACTAAGGACATTTACAAATAAGGTGACATATCTGATCTTTTTTCTTGCCGGACAAGTATTTCGCTCGGAATCCTGCCAAAACCGGAATTTGGTGAAAGTAACGTTTCTGCGTGAGGTTTATTTGAGGTGTGATTCAGGGGTAATGAGCCACGTTGAATTCGTTTTTGAACTTTACTTTATTGCCGGACTAGTACGCACACAATCCGGCCGAACGAAGAAGATTTTTCTGAAGTCAATGAGAGATGCGACATAGAGGAAACATTTTTGTTGAATCAATGTCTGAACTTCATTTTCTTTTCATAATTCTCCTGGCATTCGGCAATATCTAAATTTACTAGAAGTGAAGATTTTCTGAAGTTGATTTCAGACCGGGTTTTAGATTCCTAAGACCCGGAATTTAAAAGACCCGATTGTCTGGATGAACAACATTCCCCTTTGGGATCCCAAGACACCTTTGGTCTTGTTCTGTAAATAAAGTGTCTCTCTGGTACGGATTAAACATTAACCTACATGGGGGCGGGGGCTTACTCCCTCTTAGAGCGGCTACGTAAGGGTATTTGTGGAACTGAAGTGGAAAACGGGTTCAATTTTGAATTGCTAAAACACGAACAGGGGAGTAAAAGGGTGTTACGTAGCAAGGTGTAGATAAGCTCTCCTGTGAAGAAGAAGTAACTTCTCAGATACATCTGGGACCGAACTTCTTAATAATATTTCTCTTTATGAGGTGGGACATGATGAAGAAACTTGCAATGCCGACAACAAGTTCTTCAGAGAGCATGAAGGTCTTGATCTCAAGAAGCGGATAGAGTCCAGATATAAGAAATAAAGAATGGCCGGCAGAAAGTCAAAGAAGGTCGACCTGGAGCTCGTCTATTCTACCGTCGACAGCTTGTAACAATTTATTTATGGAGGCTACGTTGGACATAGTATTCTGCCGTCGAGACGGCAAGAGTTAGTGAGTAGACGATAGGCGGTTAGTTTTTAATATGCAACGCATATTCCTGTAATTCCCAAAAGACGTATAAACATTCCAAGTATCGTGAGGCATAGGTTTGCCTAAATGTCACAGAAAAGTATGACATAGGACAAGGTCTGGCATTAATCTGGGCATTATTCCTTCTTCTTAAAAAGCGAATAAACCCCAGAAACATTAGCCTCACGAAAGAATGATGAGTTATAGAAAGTCGGATATAGAGCCGGTTTCCGACATTTTTTTCCAATTTTTTTGCGACCAAATTCACTTCATCCCAGTTCAGCGCGCCCAGCGGAGCTGAGCTCTAGGGTTGCGAGGCTGCTAAGCAACTTGAATCGATTCAGCTACAACACTGAAGAGATTAATTGGTTTACATCCAACAACCCATACACAAGTAATGAAAGGAGAATTAGGTTTGCTGTCTCTTAGAACGCGTAGGCTAGTAGTGAGAGTAGTTAGATTTTGGTTAAAAATAAGTCTCCCAAGAAGATAGGCTGCTGAAAGTGGCATACTTAGAGGCCCTGGGATCAAAAAAGAAGCGTTCTTGGCCTTGGCAAGTGTTGGACGAAGCTGGACTGTCGTATACTTGGAATGATGGCCATGGTGATGCCGAAGATTTGGAAAATTTGATAGGAAAGTTTACTTCAGTACTTCAGGACCAAGAAACTCAGTTATGGAGTGAGGCCAGGGGCGTCGCAAGTGCATTTTCGTTGGGGGGGGGGGGGGTGCAGAGCCAAAATTTTACCGAATCTCTTAAAAATTTTACCGAATCCTAGAAACTGAAAATTCGGGCTTTAAATTATGAAACAGAAAGGATTACATAGGAAAAGTAACATTAAAGGGCAGCATGAAAGACGATAAGCCAACTTAATTAAGTGGCGTTTTGGCGAAGGCCACTTGGAGAATATATTGCCGGGCACGATTGCAGTAACAGCTTCTATCTATTATTCCCAAGAGAAAAATAAATCTAGCGCCGCAGGCGAATTTTCAGAATTTTTTGTTTCCTGTAGGCTAAAATTTAACTGCTTATTACAAATTCTATCATTTACCGTGGATTAAATACTGATGTTCTAAGAAGTTTCAGAAACCGAATGGAGCGACGTTCCGACAGCAGCAGCTACTGTAGTATAGTCAATACTACCCATGATCATAGAAAGTGAGCGCCGCAGGCGAGATTTTTTTTCCTGTAGGCTAAAATTTAACTGCTTATCTTACAAATTCTATCATTAACCGTGGATTAAATACCGATGCTCTAAGAAGTTCCAGAAACCGGATGGAGCTACGTTCCTGCAGCAGCAGCTATTCTACCATAGTCAATACTATCCATGATCACATAAAGTGGGCGCCGCAGGCGAAATTTCATTTAAGTTAGCTTTTTCCTGCCAAATTTAACTATTTCCATCCAGATTTTAGCTTTTAATGTTTCGAAACCCCAATCCTAAAACTGTCTTAAAACCCCAATCAAATGACGCACCCTTCCGCAAAATATAGAATATTAAGATTCATGATTAAATCTTCTTTTTGGGATCCAAAGTAAAAGTAAGGACTATCGATGAGATCATAAATCAGTCCTTTTGTCTGCAACCAGTGCTTCACTCGACCTCTTCCGAGTTTCGAGGTTCGTGGTAACTCCCGAATGGCAATTATACCGAATCCCAGTTATTATACCAAATAAGTTTAGACCGATAGCATGTTCGAGATTCTGTATAACTACCGTATCTCGGTTATTATACCGAATTGTTTTGATATCGAAACAGTACCGAATAATTTTCGTATTCGGTATAATTTTGTCGAAACTGGAACAAAAGTAGGGATTTCGTGGTAACTACCGGATCCTGAAAATTATACCGAATAAATTACCGAATCCCAATTATGATACCGAATAATTCTAGACCGATACCTTATTCGGGATTCTGTGTAACTACCGAATCTCCATAAATATACCAAATAGTTCTGGCATGGAACAATTACCAAATAATTTCCGTAAATTCTCTCCCCGAATTCGTGATAACTACCGAATACTGGGAATTATACCGAATCCCGATCATTATACCAAATAGATTTGCACCGATAGCCTATTTGGGATTCTGTATAATTACCGAATCTTTGTAAATATACCGAATAGTTCCGCTATCGAAAAATACCAAACAGTGTTAGTAAAATTTTGGGCCTCCGGCCCAAAATTTTACCGAATCTCAAAAAGTTGGAGTGGTGCTGCACCCCCCCTTGCGACGCCCCTGAGTGAGGCTATTCGGAAGTCGGATTCGCTCACTAATTATCCGAAGTTTAAGAATTTATTTGGATTACAATTTTATTTTAAGCTAGATCTACCCGCAGAAATATTAAAGATGTGGTTCCAACTCCGGGCGAACTGTCTCCCATTACCAAGTAGGTAAAAGGTTTTTGAAAAGAATAGGTCTTTGCCGGTGGCTGAGTGTGCTTGCCGATTTTGTGGTGAGGTAGAAGAGAGTTTATGCCATCTGCTGACGGATTGTCGGGGGGGGGGGGGGAAGGAAATCAGAGAAATATGTGGGGTACCCATACTATTTCCTGGTATTATGGAGTCGACGAATCGTCCGGTAATTCGGCCTGTATGTGAATATTTTAAGTGTATACTGGAAGTTTAGATTGGAGGTAATTTGGTTAATAGTAGAAGGGTAAAAAGGAGTAATATTTCTTTGTATGCAATATTGAAGTCAATTTTGTTCGTTAAGTGCGAGAATAAATGCTGGTGTATTAGCCTTTTGTTGGCTTTAATAAATTATTATTATTATAGTTCCTGTAAGTTCCTATCATGATCAACAGTCTAATAGGGATAGTAAAATATAAGTAAGTGTATTTTTAACCCACAGAATGTTTTACAACATAAGAAAGTGGAGTAAAGACAATAGAAAAAAGAAAAGAACACAGACAACAGGAAAATAACTATAACAGCTTCCGCGTTTTTACCGTTGTTCGGCAAGCTGGCGGAATGTTATGAACAAATACCGGAATGTTATGAACAAAAACTATAGCAGGATTTCCATTAACCTATTATTTTTTTGTACAGATTTTCTGCTCATCAACTTGGGGATATATTTTACTTTATCTGTGGATGGAAAGCGATGAACTGGAATATGGAAAATTATATATATTTATGTACGTCAGGAGCAGTTTGTTATTGAAGAGACGGTAGAAAATAAGATACCCAAAAATAAATACCTCACATCCATATTTCCCGGAATCACTGAATCTTTGCGGGAAATTTCGTAAAAAAAAGTTTAACTTTGAGAATATGGAGGGAATTACAGCTCTCAACTTGTCAACAGCTTAAAAGCTAGACTACTTTCAGAGCCCATTTCCGAACACAACTCTTAACCTCAAGGGCTTAGAACTTCTGAATGAAGGCCTTAGGACGATCCAAGTTCCAAGGAAAAAATCCACTTTTCAATTACGAACTTCTGGAGGGCTCAGACCTTATTTAAATTCCAGAAGTTGTGCGCAAACCACTAATCTTGCGTGTCGCTAGAAAAGTTAGAAATTTAAAAGTAAAGCGAACAATCGCATAGAAATTATTTTCATTAACACGTTGGGTTTCATTACAGCCTTCATTGATACAGAATCCGGAAGATCAATCGGCGCCATTCAGACTCAGGTGACGTCCAAAGTAACAGGGAATAGGAAAAGCGATTCTTCTTGCGGCCTTCTTGGCCGAACGATGTTCTCACCTTTCATGGAACCTTTGAGACAATATAGGCTTTTAAATACTCCTTGAGAGAGCTAACTTGGAAACACCCCTTTTACTCAGTTGCTTTTGTAGCTTGAAAATTTGTTTACTTTGTGTGTCAGTTTCTTTGTTTAAAGTGTACGTAATCCGTTTGTACTCGTGTAGTAATGACGACAAGCTGAAGCCTAACACCAAATGTAATAATAATAATGTATTCACACAACGGTTAAATACGGAAACGTCAGCTAGGATGCTTCGGTAGCGACCTTTCGGCCCTTCTTGGCAAAGGTCCTCGTCCGGCTGTCGAACGGTAGGGAACGGAAGAAACAAACCTGCAATCAAACTCTACTTTCGTTTCGTCAGGTTCGTTTCGTCCGTTCCCTAACCTTGTCCCTGACGTTCGACAGCCTGACGAGGACCCTTGCCAAGAAGGGCCGAAATATCGCTTTTCCTATTCCCTGTTACTTTGGACGTCATCTGAGTTTGAATGGCGCCGATTGATCTTCCGGATTCTGTAAACCGGACTGGATCGGAAAGGAGTGACGAAAAAGTCTGCGTTACCATTGGTATGAATACATTATTATTATTACATTTGACGTTAAGCTTTAGCTTGTCGCCATTACTACACGAGTACAAACGGATTACATACACTTTAAACACAGAAACTGACACACTACAAAAAACAAATTTTCAAACTACAAAAGGAACTGAGTAAAATGGGGTGTTTCCAAGTCAGCTCTCTCAAGGAGTATTTAAAAGCCTATATTGTCTCGAAGGTTCCATGAAAGGTGAGAACATCGTTCAGCCAAGAAGGGCCGACATATCGCTTTTCCTATTCCCTGTTACTTAAGCGGGTTGGATCGGATATTCGGTATGTCAGAACCCATTCCAGATTGCAAGGTCACGTCTGCAGGAATCCCACTATTGTGAACCGAAAAGGTTTATTTTTCGGTCGTTACCGTTGTAGCTGCTAAATGTTTCAGCATAGGTACAATTACACAGCTGCCAAAGCATCATCTAGCTGACGTTAAAAATAAGGTAAATAAAAATATATTCCTACGTCACTGAAATGAATCTGATCCATCCAAATTTCTTCCCTACAATTTATATTTAAGAGTGTCTACAGCAACCCATCACACAAGCAAACACGGGCCTACCCCGTTCTTGCCATCAAGAAACCCCCCTCCCTGTCAGCCTTAGCAAATAGATATACAGTATTATTCCTCTGAGTATCAAAATAGTCGCTTCACTAGACTTCAATCAGTATCTATAGCAACCTTTTATAAGCTAAAACAGGTACAGAAATCACAAAACGTGATTAATAAGACGAGAGGATTGGGAACACTGTAAGTACGAGCGTGGTGTAACCGGGGCTCGAAAACAGACAAGTTCAGAGAACACAAGAAATGGTGTTAGAGATGCTACATTAGATGAGAGTTAGAGATACTGTCGAGTGTGGCGCAATCAAAGCTAGATATGCTTCCACCTCTAATTAGGTACCGAGAACACAAGCAAGGTTGTGAAAGGTTGCAACATTAAATAAACAGTTGGGAATACTGTAAGTACGATTGTTGTACAATACTGCAAGTTTGAGTACCATATATCTTACTCAGACCCATGATCCAGCACCAGTATTCATGAGCTTCATGACAAGTTATCTGTTTAAGAACATAAATGGCTGTCTTATTATCACGGCCTCATCCGTTTGTTCTGTCAATTTGTATTTATTTCTGTTTATTCAATTGTACTAGTGGTTCTCTGTCGATCTACTTTTCTTTCTTTCTCTTTTTTACCCCGCTATCTTCACATTGTTCATTTGCTATGGGTTACAGACAAACTATTAGTCGCGCTTTTCCAGATACC
Source organism: Branchinecta lindahli (assembly GCA_023053555.1). NCBI lineage: Eukaryota > Metazoa > Arthropoda > Branchiopoda > Anostraca > Branchinectidae > Branchinecta > Branchinecta lindahli. The sequence goes on from JAKZAO010000002.1 coordinate 16,080,057, forward strand.
ACGGTATCTGTTACCACGGTAACTAAATCTGCATTAGTCGTTTTTGCAGTTACCGTGGTATCTGATCTACGGTTGCTCTGCACAAACGACAATTGCGACAGATTGCGCTTTTCGAAGTCATCCCAAAAGAAAAACTGATATCCAGTCACATCATTAAGTGCCAAACTTCTTTCCGACCAATTTGACAAAAATTGACGAAAGTGAGAACAATTTTTCAGATACCACGGTCGGACCGTGGTATCTGAATATGAGATACCACGACTACTGGCCAGATACCAAGATAACTGCAGAAACGCCTTCTGACAGTGGTATCAGATACCACGATAACTGCAAAAACGACTTTAGACCGTATATCAGATACGATGGTATCTGCAAAAACGCAACTATTATCATTATTCCTTGTTCCCAAGATCACTGCGAAATCACGTTTCCAGCACCGACAGCCAGGAAGGAAAATTTACCACTCGCTCTTGTGTCGGAAGTTTAAGAAGAAACCTGTTCCATTCATTTTGACTGAGAAAACCCAAGCAACGGAAAGCGACTGGAGTGGCAAAAAGTGTGGACTTACCAAGATATAGTTCCATGATAAACTCGCTCTTTTTGCGGAGATCCATGCAAGTGTATCCGTTATGGCTGAAAAGAGCAACGATAATATATTTTCAGAGCTTGAGGGTTACCAAGGAGCCAGGGTGATTCCCCGCAGAGCAAAATAACACTAAGGAGTAATGCCAAGACCTATGCTTTCTATGTTTCGCTACCGGGCCATACTTGTAGCGTCGCCAACCACACTTGGGGCATTTAAAGCGAGGCATGCTTGCGGGCTTAGAAATTTCCAGTAAAGCTAAGATGCGGTCTGCACACATCGAAGAAACAGGGGAGGTTGTATCTTTTTTTTTTTGCTGTGTTCAGAATTTTAAGTTATTGAAGCCAGCACTGGTGCACGAATGATTGAGTTATAGTAGGGACGTTCAGTCCCGCTAGCGGAGCTAGTGTCGCTGCGATTTACTCTGTGTCACTTTTCCAAAGTTTGCGCGGTAATCTCTAGAGTTAGTTTGCTCTGATTCCCCGTGACGTCTAGGCTGATAATCCCACTGACGAGTGGCGGCACACAGTGTATCATACAGCAAGCTTTGCAGGTTTGTGTAAGACGGCAGCAAAACCTGATACAGGTTTTGCTGTGGAGGAAGCAAATTGAATACATCACAAATTTTCGGGAATCGTTTATACAAAGCGTCAATTAATTAACCCTGATACAAAAGATACGAAATTCTACTTGTTACTTATGTAGCTTTAGAATTACTCCAGGTCGAAACTAGATTTGATGATTCAATTCTTTCCAAATGAGAGTTAACTTTGCGTTTTCTACTGATGAGTACCGGTCTGAACCAAATCTCAGCCTATTTATACGAGGCCCGTGACGCCTTTGTGACGTCATGAAAGATATAGGGAAATTCGAGTAGGCCTAAATGAGTGTCGCAGTTGCAGTATATTTGTTACCCATATAGAGTCTAGCGGTCAGCGAGGCGCCTGACGCGTTTACATTTATAAATCGTTTCAGGCACTATCAATTCCGTTAGTAACTGGAAAACATTGACTTTTCGTCTGATTAATCGGCTGAGTTTCGTCCGGTTAATCGGCTGAGATTTAGTCGATACCAGAGTACCGGGTTTTCTGGGCATATGGAGGCATATTAAGGACGAATCACTGGATGCACGACATGCCAAAGTTCGGTTCCAAGATAAAAACAAGAAATGTAGGGGGGGGGGGTACCAAGTTGAAGTCCCTCTCCTGTCGCCTTATCGAAATTTCTACGCTTTGTCTGGATGGATTCCCGACGGCACTAGTCTGGGACCTTAATCACTGAGTGAATGAATGAAATGCATAAGTGCATTAAACAGAAAAAGGAATATAAAACCTTACGCAAAACACTTGAACAATTTACGTTTTCAGGAATAAAGGCTAGTGTGATCGAGTTGAGGACAGGTAAAATTCCAACCGGAGAAGAAAAATTCGAGAAGTGGTGTTCAAGTGTCACTAATAAGCCATAAACTGACAAACTGCGGATCAGGTTGTAATATTGCGTGGAACACAGTACGTATTGCAGGAATAGCAGATATTTAAAATAAGGATTTAAAGTTTAACCGAAAAGGGCTAGGATACGACAATCTAGTTACCCATCACTTATTCACTTAAATTGGCTTGAATACCCGCTGAAAATGAGTTACTTCGTTGTTCCGCTATTCATGAATAATCGATTTTCAAATAGTGGAATTTCCGTGTGATTTGTGGTGCCTCTATGCGCTTGTATTTTTGCTGTATGCGTTACGAGAAAGATTTATCATTTTTTTTTTGTTCAGGCACTAAGCAATCTTCACCAATCTCACCACTGCCCACTGAAAAGCCGCATTTGGGTTGAGATTAAAATTTCCCGCGTCATAGTAGAATTTACGCTGTGGGGACGGCTGGAGATATTCTGAGCCGCATAACTAGAGCAGATAGTGGAAAATAAAAAAATCCCTTTGCAGAATCCAAATAATTCAGTGTATCCTATTAAATGATACACAAATGAGTTGGCTTTTCAGTTAAACTTTAAAATAAAGAGCTTATCCATTGAAGGTCTTCGAAGTATGCAATGCATTCCACATCTCAGTGGAATGCCCCAAGACGTTGAAACACGCATATCCACCACTGGACCAATCTACACACAAACCTGATGCTAATTTAACGTTAGGCCCGTCTTTCCGAGGCAATTTAGTAGGGTACTCCTCTCATGAAAAATGCAGTTTCACTCACCACCCATCCATAATTTCAGCTATATACATCATCCCCCCATCGGATTCTGTCGAATCCCCATATTCTTCATAGCAGGAGAGGCGAATATCTGTGTGTTTCGAGCCACTGACCGCCAAAGGAACGGACCATGGGTTCAAGGTCAGATTCCAAACTCGCAACTCAGAACCTAAAAGAAGAAATAAGACAGTTAAATAAATTTCGCTTCTCGTTCCAGTAATTATATTCGAGAAAGGGACAGGGCTGGAATAAGCCCTGCAGAGGCCACCAGGTCGTCTTCATTTCGCGGACCCCATTGCAAATTATATCCTGGTAGTGAGCAAATTGACCGCTAGATAGAGATGACCATAGGAGAGAATTTATTGCCAAAACAGACTGAACCCATGTTAACCGTGTTAACTACTGCACATCAGAAATACGTAGTTCTCACCGAAGAAACGTGACAAAGTTTGATTGCGATTTCCTTTCATGACTAAATCATTACTGCTATTGACGCGGGACCACTAAAAAGAGCAGGGACATAGGCAGGCGCGTTTACGTACACGTACAATCCACATTTTGGGAAAACTGACCAGCGTTTCCGTCATCAACTGCTGACTCAACACAGGAATACGGGATCCCAAGGTCGGGGTAGGGTGACTAAAGGCTGTTTTGTAGAAATAGTGTGTGCAGCTGATCCAAGGCCACTGCAGCTGATCCGAGACTACGATGACCGCCCGCGAGGGGGTCACTTTTCCCGAGAAAACTGGGTCATACTCCGCACACACCTTGGGTCATGATGGAAGTGTTCCAAGTTTCAAGGTTGAGTGTGCAATATTTCTTTACCAGACAAACAGGAAGCCGGTGACACAAGGTCAAATATCATAAGCCCGATATAATAAATAAAAAAAAAAATCCTGTTTCGACACAGAAATGATGAGTGAATGAATGAATGAATGAAATTTATTGCCCATTTTAAGACAAAAGTCACAAATGGAGTATGAAAAATAGAAGGAAAAAAAGACAAGAACACACAACATAACACACAGATTTGAATAATCTTATTTACACACGCGGCAACATAGCCCTGCACAAATGTGGAACGGATACATTTTTTCTCTTTCGTAGTCAGTAGTGACCAGAATGACGACAACGCTAGTATGTGCGGCATAGCGAATGCGGGATAGAGCCGGGCCAGTATCTGCCGGTTGTAAGGACGCTTAGAAGCAATAAGTATTCCATATCTTTTCTAGCCAACTCCACAAAAAAATGATACAAGATAGGAACGCGTATGGACTATGACGCAGTATGGACATTTATGTATTGGACATGTATATTTCTTGAGGCCAAAAACCATTTTTTTTTCCATAATATTATATAATTCCACCGCCAGACAGCTACAATGGTCGTTCCAGTCAAAAGGTTGGCCCTTTATGGTGAGACGAATGCCTTTACGTAATAAATATCATTCCTACTCTTAAGATCTTCCCCTGGGTGTACCTTCACAAACAAACGGGAGACTCAGAGAAGATCAGGAGGGAGGGGGGGGGATTCCGGTCAACAGTAAGCTATTTCTGAAAAAACAATAAACAGTCTTAGTTTCTGCTGGTAGCCTATAATAAGGAGGTATATCCATCTGAGGTTACGGCCAAAGATTGTCGAATCGCTTCAGCTCATAGCTTTACTTCACGGAGAAACCAGATGAGTGCTGTACTGTACCCCTAACAATCTCCCCAGAAAGAAACTTTCTTCACTCCAACTAGGTAGTTTGCAAAATGAACACCAACCAATCCACAAGTACTACAAGTATTTATAAGTTTTCGTTGCTATCCATACATTTTTACAAGAAACCAGAGCCCCCCCCCCTCCGTAAAAAAATCCCATCGAACTATTTCCGTTGCTCACGAGATGAGTCGTTAGGGAACCGTTCAGTTTTTCCAGGACTTACTCTGAATGCCACTGACCGTGACCCCTCGGCGCTCTTAGAAGATTAAAGCTACCAACGCACGGAAGAGTAACAGATCTAACATGAGATCGACATGAGAGGGCACGAGACAAGGTCTCACAATCCTTCGGGGAATACTGCGTCACAGATCTGAGATGCTGGCGCTGCAAAATTGAAGATCGATCGCACCTACTTGTGGATGGAATTATATGTAGCCTACACTGTCAGAAGTTTCACAGCAGATAACACAATGATGCGAGGTTTCAACAGATAACACTTCGGATATTAGCTGTCATGTTTTTCAAACTCTAAGGATTAAAACGTTAAAACTGCCGAAAAAGCATCTGCTGACTTCAGATGTCATGATGACAAACCAAAAAGTAAGTGGATGTTTTTTCGACGTTGTTTCGGCTCGTCTTGTATGCGTAACTTTTTAATGCGCAGCGTTTGAAAAGCATAACAGCTAACATTCAAAGTGTTATCTATTGAAATCGCGCATCCGTGTGTTATCTGTTATGAAACTTCTGACAGTTTAGTGATTTGCCGACCCTTAGTTATATAGTACCACTTCTGCATTAAGTACTGGGGGGAGGGGGGTCAGAACGTTTACGAAAGAGCATCTGGGTGGTGTAATTACCTTTAGTTTATTTCTGTACTTGTTCTAAAGTGTGACCCATGTGGCTGTCAGAACAGCTCTGTTATCCACATTAAAACTGACTTTTGTCTTTATCAATGAATGAATTAATGAATGAATATAATTACATGCAGCATATTAGTTACGCATTTGCACAGTAGGCTATATACACAAACAAAAATAGACAAACGCTTAACAAGAAATACAGAACGGCATTAACATAATATATAAAGCAACAAAAACAGATAAAGAAACGCAAAACAAGAAACACTACGAAACACGAAAAGAATTCAATAAAATTTACTGAATTAGCTGGCGCATTGGGAAATGGGCACTCGAAGATCATGACATATTACCTACCTTTAATAAGTAATTTAATGGCGAATGCAGCCTCTGACCAAACTGCCCTATAGCGGCACATGTTTGTCAACCAGGCGTTCTGTCACTCGGTCAGAAGACCCGTCACAAGAATACAGAGGAAAGACCCAATTCCGAAGACCAAATCTCGGAATTTTTCAGGTCTGACTTATCTTTTTCAGGATGAAATAAATGGGAACCCGGAGTATGTTCAACACTAAAAAAATTAACCAGTTTTCTAAGCAGCTCCAGTACCTTCTGAAGAGTTCTTCCCCTACCCGTGGGTTTCCTCTTGTACACGCAGTATAAAAACTATAAATACAAAGAGGCAGCTCTGGATGCTATGAAAGTTTTTATCTATTATTGCTGCGATATAATTGCTATACTTAGGGAAGAGTAAGATAAACATAAATCTCAATCCCGAAAAATCTGGATTTCCGATCGCCCCTCTCCCTCCACTTCCTCTTCCATTAAGTGGCTGATAAATATTCCATCTATGGTCATCTCCGAACGCCCCCCCCCCCCCGAACTCACAACAAAAACGTTAAAATGACTTTTCTCTTCATATTTCCGTCACCCGCCATCCCTCAGAGTGGATCTCCGTGGAGAGTGGCATCAAGGGCCAATAAAGGAGAGGAAGGGCGATTCCTCAAACACCAAGAAACGGAGAAGACCGTGATTGTGTCCTGCTTGAACAATAGTGGCAGCGGCATTTTCTCAGATCAGGATGTGCCTGCCATTCAAAATGTCCGTCCCAAGAGGAATGCTGGCATAAAACCCTTAGGAAATTTGTCTACTCAATTCAGGCGGAATTCCAAGAAGCCGAGGGTACTGACACGTCATCGTAAGTCCTTAGAAAGACCCAGTATTCTCCACTGGAATGGGTTCTTATTCTGGTACTTTTCTCTCTTGCATTTTTGTTTTCGATTACAGTATTTAGCTGTTTGGTTCGAATACTAAGTTGATCTTTTGTATTTATTCTTTGTTTTTTCCTTTTTTCTTTCTATTTTCTTTTTTAATATACTCCATCTGTATCTTCTGGATTGAATGACAGGTTCGACTTACCTTATACCCTTCGGTCGCTGGTGCGTTTAAAGAAACGAAAATACATAGCCCTGAGAATAGACAACCATAAGAATTTCAAATTCTGTCACAGCGGCGTGTCACCGCGTCCGACGGCTTGCTGGATGGAAATAGTGAATCCAGTTAAAGTTACCTATGCTTTGCTAGATTTCGAAGACCGGGTTCTCGACTTTTGTCTTCGAATTTTTTTCATTTTTTATTTATTTATTTATTACCCGCTTTTTAGTTACAGTGGAGTAAAAGAAAACAAAGTAAAAGACACAAATTAAAACACTAAACACAACAAAACAGATAAAAATATTTGCGTTCTTCACATACATTTTAAAATCACGCTAAATAGACTTAAAAATTTTGACACATGGAAATGGGTTCAAGATTAATAAACTGGCTAATAATGTCGCGAGCTGGCAGGGCAGGATAATCGGAATTCCGCTTCCAACTGTGATAACCAGACCGGGCTTGCCCTGAGAATAGAAAACCCTAAAATCCCGTCATTGCGGTGCCCGATTTCGAACCGCAAATAACCGGAACCGATAAAAATTTTAAGTGCATTATCCAATTCCGCTTCCAATTACGAAAACCGGAGTGTGCGGCACGCTATTACTGAACAGAAACATTGGAGACGAACGGTTGCTCCTAGGTCATTTATAGTTTGGTTATTTTAGCGTAATTTTGTTAATTGTAAATAATATGAATTTCGACACTAAGATTTAAGCGATATTAATAACTGTAATTTTATTGACAAGTTATGTGACTTGACAGACAAATGGCCAGTTATAGGCCATGGTGTGATTTAGCTCGATAGGCTACATGTTATTCAGTTCCAAATATTACAGTTTCAGTGTATACATTGTTGACGTAAAATCAACCAGTCGGCTTATCGCCGTTTCAAGATTTTTAATGAATAAACTAAATTGAAAATTGAATTGAACTATGGTGAGTCGGAATCCTTCGAGTTACCTATTCTTGACCAAGGAACAACTACTTTCAATCTTGCTGAAAATTGTTTCTCCCGTAATAAGTGTAGCCAGGGGACCCCTTGCTCGTCGCCAAAAGCATGTTTTTGAGAAGTAAAGTCCCGGCAATATATCACTTGAGCTCGATGGGAATTCCAGGACGATATAATTTTTTAACCTTGAAAACAATGTGTTTATCACGGACTTGCAGACGAACGGCCAACATTCTGTAGTTTCTCGCCAAGTCTACCAGCGTCTACAAGAAACTAATGAGCCCTTTTGAATTAATCGAACTAGTATTTTTCCGGTTCAGACCCCAGAATAATTTTGTCTCTAAAATGCTACGAATAAATTATTTGCAAATTGAAGCCATCAGGCCATCATGCAACAAAAATGGTACAAACAAACTAACACACTTTTAACATCTCTTTATCTACATTATATACACAACATCTCCACCAAAAGAAATCTTGTTTAAAAGCTAACTTGAGGAGCTTCCGAACATTTCTTATTTCTTTAAAATGTTTGCTTCCCATAACTTTAACAATCCATTTTTTATCCATTCCCACTACCCTAAAATCTCCTCCCTTAATCCCTGTAGCTCTCTGCAATCACACAAAGGCGGCTATTATACAATATATTAATATGTATATAAAAGGTAATTAGGCCTACTGATAAAGTTCTGTGTACTATTTTAATATTTGATAATAATAACCCTCGACACAAAGAAAAAAATGGTTACAAAAATAAACTATACCAGGCAACCTTACTGCATAATACCAAATAATACTACGGATTAACGCTAGGTGAATCTTTACAATGGATTAACAAAGGGTTTCTATATCCATCATTCCGCTGAAGCCTGAACGAGATAATCTCTTGAAAGAAAGAACATCATGGCCCTAACAACATCCTTAAGGCTGCAGAAGACTTCCATTCAATCCCACAACTGCCAAAACTAACGGCATTAATGTCCAAAGCCGGTTTATTTCCATCCCTTGTCAAACGCTTCCTAAGGATTAAAGCTGGCGACTCTTTCGCCACGGATTAAAAAGGGTTTCCGTATTCGTCTCGCTGAAGCCACACAAAACTCGGTACCGGACTTCATTTCGAAAGAAAATGTCACCGCACCATATTTTCCTTAAATCCAATTACCCATGTTTACTTGTCCTGTGAGGGCTGTGAGAGGATGGTTGGTTTCGGCTTCTTATCTAGTACCAGGACAGAAGAAAATAATGCCCCAATCCTAATCTTAGAGAAACAAAACAGGAGCTGTTTCTAAAACGAAACCTCAGCACTGGCTTTTTAGCTACAGCAATCCCAAGAATTATCTGTCTAAAATTGTGATTTATAGCTGCTAGAAACTTCATTCTTTTTTTATCACTCGTTCTGATTTGTAGCTTCTGCCTGAAAAGGACACTTGCATAGAACTGACAGGATTGCGCCGAAACATAACTTCAGCAGACCATACTGAAATTGCCACTTTGGATTAGAACAAGACCAAAGTTTTCGATGGGATCCCAAAAATTTAACATTTGATCCAGACAACTAGGTCTTGTCTTCGCCAGATCCAGTCTTAGCATGGCTAATCGTCTGAAAAAACCAAGTTCAGATATACCTGTGTAAGCCATATCTATTTTGACGATACTGATCGAAACTTCCTGCTTTACTTCTGCCAAATTTCCCGTTTCGGCCGAATTACGAGCGAACTACTTGCCTAGCAAAAAAAAAGATAGTTCAGAGACGAATTCAGCGTATCTCCTTATCCCTATAAAGAACATCTAATCAACTTCAAATAAAACTTTTACTTCTAAAAAAAAAATCCGGTTTCAACCGGATTCCGGACGAACTATACATGTCCGGGTAAAAAATGATTGTCATATACATATTCAGCGTCTTCCTTACCCTTAAATCTATCATCTAATCAACTACAAATACAATTTTTGCTTTTAATAAATTTTCCGGTTTTGGCCGAATTCCGGACGAACGACTTGTCCGGCGAGAAAATGGTTTTCACCATCGTGTTCAGCATGTCTTCTTACTCCGAAAACAAACATCTAATCAACTTCAAATAAAACTTTTACTTTTAACAAATTTTCCGGTTTTGGCCGGATTCCGGGCGAACTACTTGTCCGACGAGAAAATAACTTTCATATTCGGATTCAGCATGTTTCCTTACCCTTAAATCAACTATCTAAATATCTTTCAAAAAATATTTTTTTTGACCCTTAATTTGAAACCCCTCCCCCACCCTCAAATATAAAGCTACACAGCCCATCTTCGAACTTGACTTGTACTTTGACCCAAAGGATCCTCCCACCAAGTTTCATCAAAATATCTCAATCCCTTCGAGAGTTATCGTGCTTACAGACGGACAGACAGACAGACGGACAACTTTTGCGATGTCAAAGGTATCCCGCCACTTACGTTTTGGGATCCCAAAAACTCATTTGCGACGAAATACAGGGTTCGTTTCGTTCCAGCTCTGCCCGAAAGTTACTAAATAGTTACTTTTCAGTCACTTTCCCCGTCCAGCTTGTCTGGAACGGGGAACTTCACTTCGAAGTAACTTTTTGTAAAGATAGTACCCGACCATCTTAGCTAACTTTCACTTTCCAAGAGCCGTCTTGAGAAGGGAACTCGGGGCAGCAATGAGAGACAACGCGCATTATCTTGTCCCGTAGTAACTTCGACCGTTCCTGGTAGTAGTTAATTTGTGACGTCGCACGTAGTTACTCCGAAGTGACTACGAAGAAGAGCTGGAACGAACCCACAGTCTTTCAGAACCAATTCAACAGATAAAAGACCGGCGTGATCGGTTTGCAGGGGGCTTGGACGTTATAGTCGTAGTTTATACCATGCTATGGTGTAATTTAGCTTTTGTGTCTTCTGCATTTTATGTATTTAACTAATGTAGATTTATTGTTTGTTCCTAATTTTTTTCTTTCTTTCCTTTTTTCTTATTATTTCATACCCTACGTAAGACAATTTTTTGTCACACAAATGGGAAATATATTTACCATCATCATCATCATCATCACTAACCATGAAACGCAGCCAGCTTGGGCTCAAGGAATACAACACAAAACTGATAGACGGATACATAGTTTATTTTACAAATCGACTTCCGTGGTTACGGTTACAGAACCAAATTCGCAATTACGTTAAGTTTTACGAACGCTGTATTAAAACTTCTGTTTTGGCGTTCGCACTTTAGATACGGATAGAATTTGGGTACCCTACAACTTGTCTTTCGTCCTAGTCAATGACGTTTTGGTAGAAGGGAGGGAGGCTTTGAGGGTGGAGAGGCTGATATGCCATCGCTGAGCCGAAGTCGGTACTTAGCTCCTTTCTGCGTTCCTGTAGTGTATTGAGGTCAGACTGTTTTAAGGTAGGAAAGGAGTATGGAAGAATACTAGGATTCATCTCTGTCAGCCGTCCTTTTCCCACACATATGTATTACCGAACCCCTTCCTCGAAACCCGCTCCTTCCCCAAATACCGAGACTGGATGAACGGCGGCGCGTTCAATCCCACACCCCTCAGCGGCGATCCACAAGCCTCTGACTTTTGAAATCTGAAGATCACAAGTACGTTTCGAAAAATAAAAGAGGTTGGTTGTATTCTGTTGGTTACAGTTCGAACCGTTGCATCCGCTGAAGTTTGTATGGACTACTTGGTTAACTCGTGTGTCGTGACTAACTTTCATTTGACCTGGATGCACCCCGGCGCTATTCAACGGGTGGCAGGCGGAGTTCACGACACCTTTCAAAGAGAATACAAATTTTCTAGTTTTGTGGGCACCTGTTGTCCTAGCTGTCATTCAAGAGGAGATTTGTCTTCCGAATTCTTCCTTACAATAAAATTCACGTTCGAAATAAGCTGTCGTCTACCATGAAAACAGATTTAGTCGTGCTGAAGTCACGGCAAAGACGTGTCAGGGAATCGGACAGAGACAAGTCCTATTTACACGTGAGCTTGGTTGCCATTGCTACTAAGACAGCTGACAGGCTTGGTTGACCCCGACCTTACAGACCTTTACAGACTTGGTTGCCGGGAACAATCTGCGCTCTCAACCGCGTTTTCAATACCTATTTCAAGATTCCGGTATCTTAACCTCATCAATAAAAGAACCGAAGGCCACAGAAAGAGCTTTATGGCAGTGTTCGTCGATCGTGAATAAATGACGAATGTATTCACTATATCGTTTTAGCTTTTGGTGTTTTATTCTGATGGGTCATTTCCTGACAAGTATCATGCAATGTTATTTATTCACACACACTTGACTAAACCGATAAAGTTCGGCAGTTCGATGTTGTGGAAGTTAGTTCCGCAATAAAGTATTTCTATATCACTTAAGCATCCAAATCAGATATGATGTGAAGTCCCTTTCATTCTGTTGTATACAACTATTTCGCTCCTAGGGAAGGTTATTTAAAGTCAGACATAAGACCTGGAACACCCAGATATTCCTAGACTTTTACTGGGCGACTTCGACTCGCCATTTTTTTTTACTTTTATCAGTGACGTGGATGGAATTGTCAAAAGATATCTAAATGTCGAAAGAAATATGCCTTTAATGTAACTGAACCGTTTTCTCTTTTGACTGACTTTTGGCTCTTTTCTTTTTTTGTCGTGTCAAATCTTACTCCGGTGGATAGAGATAATGTGGACAGTATTCCCTACTTTAACTGCACTGTCTAAAAGATTTTTGAGTTCCTGAACTGTGAGCCTTTGGCGTGTTGGCAGTTCCGGGATTCGTCTGCTGATTTTTTTTTTTTTTCGCTTTTATAAATAAATCAATCAATAAAAACTGACTTTTTATCTTAATTGCCGTATAAAACCTTAATTAGGTGCATTGAGATCCTGTGAACGGCATTAAATAAACAAAAGATATTTCGTCGAAATATGTAACGGTTCCTTGTTTGCGCCAAGCATGACCATCTTCCATTCCTTCTTTACATCATAAATCCTTTACTAAATAAACCCCTAAAAGCTACATTTCCTTTTCTGCCACCCATAAATTCCTTACCAAGCAACTGGTGTCTCCCACTGGCCACTGGATCCTCTTTTTTCTGCAAATATGGATCCCCGATATGGCGTGTGATCCTTCTGTACCAAGCCTGACTGGAGTCGGCAAGACTGCTGCTCCAGTGAGACTCCTCCGGGAAAGAAGATGCTCGTTGTTCGCTGTGGTTGATTTCAATGCTGGATTTGTAGTCTAGGGAGGTCCACTTGGTACCTGGCCTCGTTAGCCAAGGCGGAAACTGGCACTGGGGTTGAACTGGAGCTAGAAGAGGAAAAGGTCTTACACGTGGTTCATACAGACTGCGTTCAGAAGTTAAAACACTGCGATTATGCTTCTTTTTATAAGTACTCCTTCCAAACTGACTGGGAATCATTTATTACAAAATGACGCAAATGACGTTCGTTTCTTCTACCATCAGGTGACGAAGATCCTTGCCAAGAAGCGCCGAAATATCGCTGAGGAACGACGTCTAGCTGACTTTTCCGTTTTGCGTCATTTGTAACAGTTTCTTCCACCCATCACCACCATACTAGATTTTTTAGTAACATTGTCACCCCTCGTATTGTTACTTCCCGCTCTAAGTATTCCGCTCGTTATCAAGGAATTCAAGCTTCGAACGCATTGGCTCCAGATCTAAAGATAAAGACTGAGATCGCGGATTTTAAAATACAACTGAAAGGATATTTGTTGAATAATTATGATTTTCAGTTTGTTAGTTTACCCGTTTGTCTTCTTTTTATGGCACTTGCCCTTCGGCCAAGTGCCATATAGCGATCGCAATTTCTGTCCGTCCGTCGGTCGGTCTATCTGTCGGTCGGTCCGGGTTTTGCTAGTTCGGGTACTTCCACATAAGCTAGGACGATGAAACTTGGCAGGCATATCAGGGACCCGAAATGATTAAGTTGGAAATAGTCACTTTCCCGATCCGAACATCATGGGGGGAGTGGCGTGAGGGGGAATCCGGAATATTTTGGAATTTATAACTTTCGAACGGGTGATCGGATCTTAATGAAACTTGATATTTGGAAAGAGCTCGTGCCCCAGACGGTCCGATTAAAATCTGAACCAGGCGGGGGGGGGGGGCGGAAATCTTGGGAAACGCTTGGAGTGGAGGGATTGGGATGAAACTTGGTGGGAAGAATGAGCACGAGTCCTAGATAAGTCATTGACATAGCCGGACCGGATCCGATCACTATCTGGGAGTTGGGGGGGGGGCCGGATTTCTATATAGTGATCCCGCGAGTTCGGTGCTTCCTGATGTGCTAGGACGATGAAAATTGGCAGGCATGCCAGGGACCCGAACAAATTTACTTGATAATAGTCGTTTCCCCGATCCGAACATCCGGGGGGGGGGGGGCTGGAGGGAGGGGAATCCGGAAAAATAAGGTATTTTTAACTTACGAACGGGTGATCGGATCTTAATGAAACTTGGTATATAGAAGTACCGTGTTTCTCAGACCTCCCATCTTAAATCCAGACCGGATCCGGTGACATGGGGGGTAGTTGGGGGGGGGGGGGAACCGGAAATCTTGAAAATCGCTTCGAGTGGAGAGATCTGGATGAAAGTTGGTGGAAAGAACAAGCACAAGTCCTAGATACGGGATTGACATAACCGGACCGGATCCACTCACTTTGGAGGAGTTGGGGGGGGGGGAATTCGGATTTCTAGTGATCCCGCGAGTTCGGTGCTTCCTGATGTGCTAGGACGATGAAAATTGGCAGGCATGTCAGGGACCCGAACAGATTGACTTGATAATAGTCGTTTCCCCGATTCGACCATCCGGGGGGGGGGGGGGGCTGGAGGGAGGGGAATCCGGAAAAATGAGGTATTTTTAACTTACGAACGGGTGATCGGATCTTAATGAAACTTGATATATAGAAGGAGCTTGTGTCTCAGACATCCCAGTTTAAATCCGGACCGGATCCGGTGACATTGGGAGAACTGGAGGGGGGAACCGGAAATCTTGGGAAACGCTTTGAGTAGAGAGATCGGGAGGAAAGTTAGTGGAAAAAACAAGCACAAGCCCTAGATACGTGATTGAAATAACCGGACCGGATCCGTTCACAGTAGGGGGGGGGGGGGTTGGGGGGGATCCGAATTTCTAGTGATCCGGCGAGTTCGGTACTTCCTGATGCGCTAAGACGATGAAACTTGGCAGGCGTGTATGGGACCCGAACAGGTTGACTTGAGAATAGTCGTTTCCCGGATCCGACCATCTGGGGGGTGGGGGTGGAGAGACAGGGAATCCGAAAAGTGAGGTATTTTAACTTGCGAACGGGTGATCGGATCTTGGTGAAACTTGATATATAGAAAGACATCATGTCTCAGACGCCCCATTTTAAATCCGAATCGGATCCGGTGATATTGGGGGGAGTCGGACGGGGGAACCGGGAAATCTTGGGAAACGCTTAGAGTGGAGGGTTCGGGGATGAAATAGTTGGTGTGAAAAACAAGTGAATAGCATAACCGGAATGGATCCGGTCACTGTGGAGGAGTTGGAGGGGATCCGAGTTTGTAGTAACCCCACGAGTTCGGTACTTCCTGATGTGCAAGGACAATGAACTTGGCAGGCTTGTCAGGTACCCGAACTATTGACTTGAGAATGTGGTTTCCCCGATCCGACCGTCGATGGGAAGTGTACGAAAGGGGAATCCGGAATCCAGTGGCAACCTCAGCTATTGAACGGGTTATCGGATTTAACCGAAACTTGATATTTAGAAAGGTCTCGTGCCTCAGACCTCCCATTTTAAATCCGGACCAGATCCGGTGACATTGGGAGGAGTTGCAGGGGCGAACCGGAAATCTTTGAAATCGCTTAGAGTGGAGGGATCGGGATGAAACCTGGTGGGAAGAACAAGCATAGGTTCTAAGTACGTCATCTAGAGCTTTCAGACTGAATGAACCTAGATGTCCTAATTGTAGGTCCGAACCGCATTTTTGAATGGCGGGGTGTTTATTTTGAAGTTCTCTTCTACTTTCTCGTACCACTACTCGTAACAAGTGCCATATGAGCTCGTAGCTCTTGTTTTTGGTTTGTGTTCTCTGTACCATTTTGTTGGGTCCATATCGTGACTTGGATATTATATGGGTATAGTGTTAGTAGTTCTGCTACGGCCACCCCCTAGGACAGGCCAGTGCTTTCCGGGGTGGCCGTTAAGAGATTGCTTCGAGATTGCGAGAACTGCCAACATGCCAAAGGCTCTAACTGGCCAATTCAGGAACTCAAAATAATCAATACCTCTCTAATGAAGAAAAATTTCATCTCTTAATAAAATCACTTGTCCCAACACGTATTGTCCGTTCAATAAACAGTCTCTTATGTTATTATTTTTACAAAAGGGTATCTCAATTTCGATACATTTTTGTATTTTCAAACGTTCACTTTTCTAGCTCGAGTCTGAAGATGACCTTTCCCAGGAATGGCCGAAATATCGCTCATATGGCGTGTCCATTTAGCTCAGTCAACTATGATTCGGGTATTTCGTGGCGCGTGAATTAGCGTCTCGACATCTTTTTTTGCAATTGCGTCTGCAAAACAATTTTGGTCAGCAGGTAAGTGTCAAACCCCAATACCAGACGCATTTTCCTCCGGATTACCGCCCCAATGGACCCAGACGCGTTATGATTTCCACGGTGGAATTCCCTTTCCGCCTGATGACTTTCAATCAGGTCCCTTTTCGTGGAATAAAGAATCATCTTCCGATCATCCACCGGAACGACTTTTATCAAACCTATTCAATTCAATTCAATTCAATTCAATTTATTTCAAAAACGGGAAGCGGACAAGCCGAATATTCGTTTAGTCGTCAGTAAATATATATATACAATTTCGAGTCCACAATTATGAATTAAAATAAAAGTAAAGGTCTAACTAATCTCAGGTACATAATGACTGACTAATTAAGTCAATTACAATACTAAAATACTAAAACTGCGCAATAACAATCTAATATAAATATAATTAACAAACTACAGCTGTAGCTTCGCTTGCTTACTAGCACTAGCATTAAAAAAATTAACAAACGAGGGAACAAAGCTTTTCAGATAACGGTTTCGAGACACCTGGATAGGCTGTATTTGAGGTACAGCTTCTGCCACCGCTCTTGCGGGTCTTTCTCGGTGTGGCTTGAAATCGGGGGGAAGTATGGAGCGATGGGATGTGCTGCTCAGCAACCCATTACCAAAAGCAAGCGACAGCTTTTGTCGACGGCTAGCAAGGGAATCTAAACCAAACTGTTCAAGGAGGGCGCAGTATGGAATTTTTGGTGCTTTTGAAATCACCAACAATGCCCGAAATTGTACTCTCTCAATATTGCGTCCGACTGCTCCTGTGTCAAGCCGTAGTGCCAAACGGGGGAACAATATTTGGCCGTTTCAACCGCCCCCAATGGGAACTGTCCCTGTTCAAACGACGAAAGTTGGATAAACTGATCTCATCACGAAGACTGTCGGTTAATGAGATGATGTTTCCATCATTCATCAGCTAATCTGTGGCTTTCAGCGTAGGCTATAACTAACCTCCCAATCCCAAACATTAAAGCTCTTTTACTGCCCATGCCTACGGTGATATCTACGATCACAGGTACACATTTTTTGGTTTGGTTATCTTTTCCACACATTTTATCATAAGGCCTCCCAGTGCCTAGTCTTCAATAGTAACTGCATATTTACTCCGTAGCCATCTATCTATTGGATGGGCAATAAACACATTATGGTCCCTAGTCTGTACTAAGAACTCAGTTTGTTCTCCATGTCTCTCGGCTTGAGGTGAAACTGTTCAGTCACGGCCCTGTTCCCTCTGACCATGGTCCCTGTCCAATCGATTAAAAACTTGAAAATCGATGATCTCGACAGCTTCTTAATAACCTAAAACTCCAATACAGCTCTTTAATCAGCTTCCTTCCCCGACTGACTTCAATCTTTTACACTTTATGATTTCCACGGTGGAATTCCCTTTCCGCCTGATGACTTTCAATCAGGTCCCCTTTCGTGGAATGAAGAATCATCTTCAGATCATCCACCGGAACGACTTTATCATCGAAAATCCGCATCCGATCCCTTGCATTCTTCTTACTACCTGAGACTCTGGCTTTGATAGGCCTAATCTCGGATAGCTGATGTCAGCCTTTTAGAAAAGGATTTGAACCATAACTAATGAAAATCGATCCAATAGAACGACGAGCTTTTAGTCTCCAAATGGCAAATAACAGGAGGCAGAGACCCAAGCCAAAAGGAAGACTTGTCAGTCGAGGAAACGTAAGGTCTCATTAGTGGTTTCGGCGATGGGGTGTGGGGGATATACAGCCAGGCTGCGGTACGGGTTTGAAAAAAGTTCCCTCGGTCAGTTTTTCCTTATCTATGTCAGCAATTTGTT
This sequence comes from Branchinecta lindahli, assembly GCA_023053555.1. Lineage (NCBI taxonomy): Eukaryota > Metazoa > Arthropoda > Branchiopoda > Anostraca > Branchinectidae > Branchinecta > Branchinecta lindahli. The sequence continues at coordinate 16,098,204 of JAKZAO010000002.1, forward strand.
AGTGCACCATATCATTTATTTCTATACTTAGTATATCGTCTTCTGTATTATCATCGAACCTGAATTTTTGACGGTTAATGTTCTGACAGATATACAAGTAAATTCTTGTTAACAGATAATTTTTTCCCTGTGAGTTCTTTTTCTCTATGTCAACCATTTTTCTCACTATCGTGAAAGATTGCTTTTTTTCCTTTTCTTTATTTTTTTCAATTTCTTTAATTAAATTTTTTTATTCTATTTCTTGTTTCTATACTTGTTTATGTATCATGAACAATTTTGAATCATTTTGCACCTGAATTTTGGAAGGTTACGGTCCTGGTTTCTTTAATAGATATATAGGCTATAGGTAATTCTTGTGTAAATATATTTAATTGTGATGTAATTCTTAATGTCTAATTCTTGTTTTTAGTGGGTGGACCCCACAAGCTATGCTTTCGGGTGGGCTTAGGCCCTCCTAGGATTGCCTGTCATTGGATTTTCACCCTTTCCCCTCACGCGATTGAGACTGCGTTTATGCAAATTAGCCTCTTCCCAGGTGAAGAAACGCCAAGGAGGACAGCGCAAAACGTGGCTCGCCTGCGTCAACGCCGATCTAGAACCCATAGGAGGATTCCGCCGTTTTGGTAGGAGATGGGACGCAAACTGGCTTGATCTTACTCAGGAATGGACCCAAGACCGCCAAGGATGGTACTCTACTGTGGAACAACTCTTGGATGCCAGGGAAGGCTCGCAGCCTGTGTCCTGATACAAGTACAAGTAAGTATGCAAATTAGTTAGGTAAATCAGTCGTGATCGCAGAGCCATTAAAACTGTTGTCTGCCTGCGTGCCTGCTAGAACCGAGCTTTCCACTCGAAAGCAGAAACATGGTCTGATGAAACGAAAGCTTGGCTGCACAACTTCAGACGGTCCTCTCTGACATAGGCTATATAATTCCCCTTCACTTCACATACCGTAGGCTCTGGCTCGAGGACAAGCAAAAACCATCCTTTTTGGCCCCAGGCAAGAGCTCTACGGAGCTTTCCAAAATGTAAGGTCATATTCATCAATCCGGCCTAAGGTCCACACTTTCCGTGAAAAACGCAGAGGTTAGACCCTTACCACTTTCTAATATAAGCTGAAATCGTGGTACTAGGAAAAAAACGGAGACAAAACCAAATTGTTGCTCTCGCAACACAATTCAAAAAGCCCTTAGTCGGAACGTAGAAGGTCGGTCGCTGGACTTTTTGGAGTTGGACAAACTGAAAGTGTGGGACTAGATCGAGCAAATTCGGACCAATTTTTTACCCATCTAAATTGTGGTATAGTCCGTACCAGACCAGCCCCAGTGTACAAGTAGCCTAATCACAATCGGAAAGGCCCTTCCGATGATCATGCCAACGCCATGCGGAATACATTTCTTTCCTTGTTAGTAACCAGGAAACGGTTATCCAACACCACCCCATGGGGTGGTGTTGTGTTACCATTACCGGAAAGTGCACTTTCCGGTAATGGTAACACAATGCAAAAGAAAGTCCCGACTGCAGAAAATATGTTTCCACAATCTAAGAGGTCAAGTTACTATTGTAGCGTTGTAGGACCGAAATATCATTTATACTTTACTCCAATTCATTTAGAGTTTTCGTTTCTAAAGCGTCTGTCTTCCTTATAAATACGAACACAACCTGCTTCCATCTACTGCCTACTTTCACCTTCGATGTGTATCATACTGTCGACGATTGAATAAGGGAAGTTTATTCATCAGAAAAAAAAACTACGTAATTTTGTCCCTGTTTTTGCTTTAAGTCATCGGACCTGGGAAAAGTCTTAAAACAACCAAAGCCGTGGGTTACGTGTTGAAAGCATAGCCTAGTTTTAACGTATTCAACTATTTAAAATAATGGAACATATACAGTAAGTAGTGCGATGTATCCTTTAACGCAAAAGAAAGTCGCAAGTACAAACTTTCCTGTTTAGCACTCAGCTCTATTGTGTGGCTCTTGTTACTAACACTAGGGTTAGGCGCAAAAGTAGCTTTCGTGTTCTATGCAATAACTCTTTTCGTTGGTTGCATGGGTTCAACTGGAAGTGCAGTGCAAGAAGGCCTTCCCTCATTTCCAGAAATTAGGTGCTTTTCTGCCCTTTCTTTGCAGACGCGCATTCTCAGAACCCGTTGCTCCCTGTCCTGGCTGGGCCGCATACGAGGCTGACGCTCCCAATATGGTTGTCGTGGGAGGAGTTGCTGTTTTGCAACTTTTCCCCGGATTGTGTGTGATGTTTAACAGTGTGTTGTTGTTAATTTGTTTTTGTTTGCAGATTTATATGGCCCTTGTTGGCCGTTGATTATGTTAAAAAAAAAAAAAAAAAAAAAAAGGAGTCCCGCGTAGTTGCACTGTCAATCCGCTGACATACGGCACAAGAGCAGAACAGACAGACAACTGTCCACTGCGATGTAAGTCGCAAGAGAAAACACAGCATGCGAATTAGACTTACATTCAGCGGTTTCAGAGACAGTAAAACAGTGATGTACTCGTAACTTCGTAAACAGCTTGACGAGCACTCTAGATACTAAGTCAAGGTTTTCCTGTTTTCTGGTAATGTTTGCTCTTGCACTCAGTTAAGCCAATTTATATAATGCCATTTTCCTCTTCACGGATAAAGCTTCTCTTGGGGAAATATCCCCCTACATCTTCAATGCGCTGGAAAACCGAAACCAAAAACGAATTCATAGCTAAGCTAATTCCAGAATGTTATGGTACCCTGAGATGAAAGTCAACTTTCCGCTACGCTCTCCCGGAGGTGGGGGGGGGGGGGCTAACGAGCTTGGCTTAAAGGAAGCAGTCGTGCTTATTATACAAATACACTCTAGTCTACTTCCCATCATTCCATCCATTCTGATTTCTGAGATATAAATACCATAAGATGTACTCGTACATAGTATATACATACTAGTATATCTTACGACCTACACACAGTCCGGTGCACCCATCAAAGGTTGTATCCCTTTTTCAGTTTTAACAAAGTTCTTTTTAAGTTCTAATATAAATCGTATTATAGGTTATTCCACTGGCGACATATTAAAAAAAATATAGGTACATCAATCCGGGGAGAACCAGCAATACAACAGAATGCCCACGAGAGCCAAATTTGGCTCTTAAATTGTTTGGTGGCGATTTAATATTAATAAAATTAAAAATACATTTTTATTTTTAATAAGCAAATTTTATCAGTTTTACTTATTTATTTTGTCGATATTTCTATTTGCTGCCTTAAGATGGTCATTGCAGAGAAGGGCCAAAATATTAAGAAATGAAGCCTCAGCTTCCTAATCCGTTTTGCCCAAAGATCTTCCGAATAAATCCGCAGATTGCAGTGATCCCTTTAAAATAAATGCAGAAACAATTACCTGACTTAAAGACATACGTCCGTGCCCCTTCACTCGTCGAAAAGAGTCCATTGCACGACGCATCGCCGGATTGGGCCATCTTTAGTGATGTTCCGTCACGTTCGAGTAGGTAACAACGGTAACGTTCCGCATGGTGGCCATGGGCGTGATGGCGGGTGCGCAAACGTGCCATCAAATATCGGGACGTTCCTTCCTTCCACGTTGCTATACAGGTCAGTTCTTCCTCTAAAACGGAAAGAAGGTAAAAAGGACGAACAGAAATCCATTATATTTTAGTTTAACTGAAACAATAAGCCAACAGGGGCCTATAGTACAAATGAAGGGGTTGGTTATACCCTCTACTTCTGCCCGATGTGTGGAGATATGAATGAGTGTGTGTGGCATCTTATGTGTGAATGTAGGGAATCAGATTATCTGAGAGGATAATCATTTGCAGTAAATGAATGCGATCAGGAATGGGTAGGACAAATGTTGAAGGCCAGTTGAAGGGTGAGTGCTATATTTCAATACAGAAAGTGGGTAGGTTCCTCAAGCTGTCGATGAACAACAGAAACTATTTTTTTTTGTAATTTTACTGGTATCTGGACATTACTTTAGCCTACTGTTTTTGTTTATATTGCCACGGCCACTGGGCTTTGAGCGTAAAAAATTATCAAATCATCTACAAATAAACAAACAAAAAATGTAGATGGAAGGCACGAAGCCTCGAAAATAAAAGGCATAAATCATGATGGGTCGAACGCAAAATACAATTATCCCCCCCCAAGCTCGCCAAAAGATACAGAACTAGAAGAGCATGGCTAGCTGAAGGAGGTAGGTACTCCTCATCTACTATTTTACTCCAGTTTCAAATTGTCTTTGGCGAAGTCCAAGTCGGATGTCCCTTTTTAAAGCTTTAATGTTACCATACATGAGTAAGAAATGCGGTGTCGCTAACTTCTTTCCAAAGCCCGTCATTTTACATTCTTCGAGAAGACGCTATGCTTTTCAGGCTTATGGGAAAGGAACACTTTAATAAGCTGCTCTTTCACATCTTTCAAAAACCTTAAAAAAAATTATAACATTCCGTCGGCAATCCGGTCAGGGGGCAAAGCAGCTGCCATTTCGCGCTACTCCAAACGAGCTTTCGCTTATACTTTTATTCCATCATTATAGTACGTCGCTGTATCTGAGAGAACTTAGGCCAAAAAGCGTCTGATGTTGCTATGGAAGCTTATCTGTATGTTAAACGAGACTTGCCGGGAACGGAGCGATTTTCTGAGAAGGAAGTTCCCTAAACTGAGCTCGGAGTAAGATCTTTCGGAAAAGAGGAAACTGGAAATTCAAATTCGCTGAGCACAAATGGAGAATCTCGCTCCTGAAAGAGTACAGGCGATCGACGAATCAACAAGACCGGATCGCCAGTCGAAACCAGACCAGACAGATCAATTCATTTAATTCATACCAGATTAGGCTGATAAACAAAGCACACGCAAGCGAGCTCTGGGATCGCGACGCACACGCGATACCAGCATTTAAGCTAGGTGCCCACAGAACGCGAATCTTTTCCGCCACGCGGCGCGAAACAAATTCGACTTGGAGTTGAAACGGCGGGGCGCGAATTTTTTCCGCTCGCGACGTCAAATTCGCCCAGGCGAACGCGAATTCGCGTTCTGTGGGCACAGACTTTTAGACTGCAACCAGTACTGCGGACAGGTAAGAAAGAAAACGGAAAGAAGAGAGAGCTCGTACACGTCCAACAGACGAGTGGTTAAGCCGTTGGAGTTCGAACCAAGACGTGTTTGGGAACCGAGTTCGAATATCCTGGCCGAAGAACCAGACAGTCGACGGACCCGGTGGTAAGGTTCTGTATGAATAGGCGCAGACGATCCAGCGGTAAAAACAGGTGCCTGGAAACAGCGACATCACGACTGGGTGGGAGGAGGGATGCCCTCCCCCCCGCGAAAATAACTTAGTTTGTTTCTTAGTTAGTCCTCTCCCTGGTTCCCCCTGTACCAGCAGGTCCCACGGTCTGAGTTAAGAATGCAATAAATAACGCTCTTCCGGCATAATAGCCGGGATCACCCTCTTCCTGCTTTAAGAACTCGCTAGGAACTTTACAAAGACATTACATAAAAGGCGGAGACAGCAAGAAGGATTTGGCTCAGCTGCATATCAGCCGAGGAAAAAGTAGTCGTTCCGAAAGTTGGCTTATTTAGGTTTTCACTAGTGTCAACGTTTTAAATGAACTGCCGAGTAGTGTTGCAACAATACTGCTTTCTTCGAGACAGAGAACCGAGACCGGAAAACTGGACCGGATTCACCGAGGGATTCACTGGATTTATTCATCCAGGCAATCACGTCTTGTATTTTTTTTGTATTCGCCAGACCGTATCAGCATATTCTTTTCTGTAATCAACCGCTTGAACAAATAAACAAAAAAAAATGATAGTGGTGTTTGTTGGTCTCTAAGTAAAGGGAGGGAGAGCCAACCTACGAAACTGACTTAGACCCAAAGAATCCTACTATTCAACCCTTCGAGAGTTGATTCGCCAACAGACAGACAAATAACTTTCAAGTAGTCACGGGTATCTGGTCACTAATATTTTGGGAACCCCAAAACAGTCGTGTTACCAAGTTGACCATGATACCAAATGTCTTTTAAAGCAACGGGTAAAGTTTCACATGCAAACCATTAATTCAGTTTAATAATTTATTAGCAAAAACAAAGCCTAGGGCTGGGGTCATGGCAATAATGGTAACAAAAAGAAACAAGACCGAAGGTTTCGATCAGGTCCCAAATAGGAATTCTTCTTCATCTACACAATTGGGTCTTCTAGATTTCCAGGTTTCGCCAGACCCTTATCCTAATCATGTTACTCAACCGCTTAAAAATGTACAAAGTAAACTACTGCATTCAATAAAGTATTTACAACAAACTGCCTCCAAATTAGTCGGACTGCCAATTCTTTTTTGAAGCCGCCTTCCCAACTTGCCTGTGAAGGACTGTCTAAAACGCGCTATTCCCGTAGTGACTCGCCGTTCACCCAATTGCCTTGTGCGGACTTGCCGTCGACTGGGAATTGCGGAAATCTACTTGCAGAATGTTACCAACTGATATGCTCCCGGTTTAACACGATCTGATCTCTGAGATATGACAGTTCGCCTCACGTTACAAGCTTTCAGTTTTATGTCTTCGTCTATCACCGAGTACCTTCTAAACGAATATCCCTTTATTGACCTCCCCCCTCGCTGGTCGCATCGGACAAAGCTATTTCGTGAGGATGACCCGGAGTCTAGAAGACCTTCAGTTTCACAACCGACTGTTATTTCTCTGGTTCCACTTTGGTTCCCAATTTGATAAGTCGGCAGAATCAGTCAATATCGTTAGTGAGAGAACTTCTCCTGACTTTTGGAAATTAAATTAACGGAAGGAAGAAAAACATTACAAAGGCGTCTATGAGTGCCTGATTAACTCGAAAGGGAAAGACAATCAGGAGCTAGAAGTCAAGAAAGGATTAAGGTCGCGAATGCTCCCGAAGGGCAAACAAAGGGGATTAGAATGGTCTCTGAAGGAAGGAGGTGTGGAATTTATGGACGGAATGTTGGGGACATCCAGGTATTTATTCACGCAGAATGGTAATATGAAGATTAAAGATCCAAAAGATCCCATTTTATAACGACCTTTGTGCCATTTCTACTCGATGGCCTGTGTAGACAAGAAAGGTTTATCACGTCTTAGTAAGTTCTCAGAGGAGGGTGGGTTGCGGGGGAGGGATAAAGCGCATTTCATTGACTATATTATCCAGCTAGTTAGACTTGGATCAACAAAGGGCATTATACTCCAGAAAGTAACCTACACCAAGTCTTGCAGCAATAATGATGGTTGGCTTCATTAACATATTGTGTCAAATCTAGAAACGTCCTGGTCCGGTTTAATCCTAGCGGATCAAACAACGACTCTTGATGACTATCTCTCCTTGCCGACGCAAAATCTCCGGCCTCTCCGGGTACCTACCGGAAGAAAGGCAGAAGTGGTATCACAGCTGCTCCCAAAGATCGCCGTGATTGTTTGACACAGGATTTGAGTCGTTAAGTTTGAGTCGTTACTGAGACCTTTACTCCTTCTTCCTGAGGATCACTGGCGTGTTTGGAGTTGGTCATGTAGAATATACGGAACATTGTAGAGAACTCGTCTACGACAATATCAAACTTCTCATGACGGCTGATCACCCTCTGTGTTTGGCGCTTGATGGCAGCATCGCATTGTACGACTCAAACAGTAAGATAATAAACTCCGGCCCCTTTTGAATGTAAAAAAAGCATCTTAAAGCATCAGTTTTTTCAGCCAGTTTTGTACGTCTTTACTCTCCATCTTTCACTGAAGAAGAATTTTTCATTCCGAATTCTGCTTTACCAGCAATTTTTTTTCAACTTAAGTTTTCATCTACTGCTGAAACAGGAAACAGGCTTCGGTCATGCTGACGTCACGCAATGTCTGCTGTTTTCATGACTGAGCAGGGACAAAGCCACACCTTAATTTACAGTAGCCAGCTGAAAACTGAATGAGTTCACTAATGTGCTTTCCGAAATCACTGGAGGGTTTCAAAGCTTTGGTAAAGAAGAAGAATACTCTACTGTGCCCTTATTGGATGAATGAATGGGCCAAACGGGCCACTGCCCGAGGACATGAGTGCTGTAACAGAGTTAAAAAAAAAAAAAAAAAAAAATCAAGGATGTTTACTCACAAATGAGAATTAAGCTAATGGGATTTTGAACAGGTAAATGGTCAATCAAAGGCCTGCAGCTAGAGTAGCCTATTGCTTCACCTCAAGTACCACCATCGGATATGGGACACAAGAATTGCAACCAAGGAAGTTTCCACAGGACGAATGTGAGAAGCCAAAGTTCCCGAGTAGATCACACAAAGCCCTGGGGTCGCCCTAGAAAGTACCTTTTCTCCCGGGGTCTGGCACGGAATACGCATCTTGGCCCTGAGCCTATCTTCCCCTTCGATGTATTCTTTTCTTAAGACAGACAGTACTTCAGTCGAGACACGAGAGCCCTGAGGAATTCAAAATAGTGTCAGGTATCTTGGAGTTCCCGGTTTGCCAGAATCCACCATTACACAATCTCTTCATAAAATTCCGCCACTGGTGGGGCAACATGGACACAACTCAAACATGTACTAGTGCCACGTCGATAATAGACTGAACCATCACAGGAGAGGCCTCAATCTTGGCCCTTCTGACAGATTTGTGGTGAATTCAGTGATTACTGTTTCTCCTAAGACAGAAGCACTACTTGAGTCGCGAGCTCTGAAGCATTCAAACAATTGTCATCTTTCTTCGAGATTTCTGGTTTCTCAGATATCCACAATCCACAACCTATTCATCAAATTCGAACAGTGGTGGCACCAACCTGGAGACCACTCTGACATGTAACAATGCCAAGTCGACCTGGATCGTTACAGGAGAGGCCTCACTTTCCGTCCCCAAAGATTTGTGGTGAACTGGTTGATTTCTTAAGACTATACATTTCCATCCTGAGCCTATTTTCTTTCTGGAAATTGGACTCTTTCTCCTTTGACAGAAACACTACTTGAGTCACGAGCTCTAAACACTCGAACAATAAAATTGTCACCTGTCTTGGAGATATCTGGTTTCCCAGAAACCCACAATAATACAAATTCGACAAAACAAATTCGAGCAGTGGTGATCCAGCCTGGACACCACTCCAATTTATGGTCTATTGTCTTTTGCTATTGAGCCTTTTAGCGTGGAATATTATTTGAAGCTGGAAATTCCAGTTGAATTTCTTCGATTACAGATCCAAGCGTGAGCAAATTCTCTACCAGTATTGGGAAAAAAACGGAAAAGAAATAGATACGAACCGGAGACGCAGTAACCTTGCCCTTTTCGTAAAATTAGTGATGGGGGGCTAAGCGATGTATTCGTGATGTGTGAGGAGGCCATGAGCTTTCAAATATAAGGGGTGCACTTTTGCAGTAAGCGTGAGATCAGCTACTCCAAGTCATTCCAAAGTCTCCGTCCCCCAGATTTATAGTTGCTTTCGAAAATCTGATCACACGAGTGATTAAGCTAGCATAAGAGATATGATGAATTGACGACAAGGAGAGTATTTTTGTTGTTCAAGTTTTTCTGTATATAGTTTAATGCTTTTTAAATCCTGTTAATATATACTTATATATTCAGCCTATTTTTCCTTGAAAATCTACTATTTCTCGCACAACAGAAACACTGCTTGATTCATGATACGAGATCCAAAGCACTCAAACAATTGTGACCTCTCTTGGAGATTTCTGTTTCCAAAGAAATCCACATTAATACAATCTATTCATCAAATTCGAACAGTGGTGAGCGAACCTGGACACAACTCTAATCTATAACAATGACAAGTAGGTCTTGGATTGCATTCTTGCTATTAATCTCTTCGCGTCCCTCACCATCGGAAGAAGCAACAATACAAATGGGAGAGCCATTGACTTTCCATTGGAAAGGTGGAATTCGGAATTCATCATTTTTTGTTTCAGGATCAATACCTATAAACGGAAAGGTGCGTGCAGAAAGCCGAGGAGTGATGTCGAGTGCCATTCAGGGCAAGTGCTCTATGTGCGCATGCGTATACCTCGAGAACGTGTGGTTTGAAATATAAGTTTTACAGATACTCCTGAGTATTTACTAGCCCTGCCAAATTTATTTGTCATCTAAATGCTATACTAACATCAAAGACAGATTATGAACGACTGGATTTACTATTCGTCCAAATTCATTAATTCTAAGACAACGGCATGGGAATAAGGGATGAAAACCACCCTGGTATATAACACTTCATAAACTCTTTGTGACTGCTTCAAACTGAATTACAGTAGTTACCCACCCAAAAACCAAATACCAAAACCAAAGAACCCACCCAAAAACCAAAAACCAAAGCCCGATGATGATGGGGCGTTTCGCTGGAACATTTTTCACAAATAAGCTTAGGACATGTGCATGATCAAACGTTTAGTACTGACCTATTAACTGAGTATCGATTCTTACAAGACCAGGCGAATAACAATAAAAACAAGCTGCCGGTAATACCATGCTCGCCCGCTACAAATACCAAGCAACAACCTTTAGATCTTTCTCATATTATTTGGCGACAGCGGTCGCACTCGAACGACTGAAGAAAGCTCCTACCCGTCTAATTCCAGTTTGAATCCAATCCATAATGTCAAATAACCAATCATTTATTTTCATCATTCCCGGGAAATGCTAGAGGCGAAAAGAAACGATTTCCACAAAAGACAAATCACAATTTCCGAATATCAGATTCATGGGAAGTTATAAAATCTCCTCTCTCAGAGCGATGAAAGTGTTGAAGAAAAGAAGAGACAGAATGGCGAATGACGACATGAAGAATGGCGACAGTACGATGAATATTTCAAAGGTCAATCGTCATATGCCAATTGTAATACCAAGTGTTATGCAGTAATCGCGCTGTGAAAAATAAAATGGATAGCGTTTTGTTTTGTGTGTCTGTACTCATTAATCACTACTCTTGTAGCAAATGTTTGTGGGACAAAAGTTTCAATAACGACATTACAATCTACCCAACGAAAAAAAAATATTTCTACACCGTCATCGGAAAAAACAACAACATCGCAGAACCCAAAAAATTAAAAACTGTGGCTTATAGGATTTAAGTCTGAATTACCGGCGTTTGATAATCATTCTCAACCTGTGAGTTACTGGAAAAGTTCTTCCCGATCATCCTTTGATTGCCTAATTACGGTATTAGAGATGAGTGTAATAAGAAATGAGATCCTGAAGGTTTCACACTTATACAGTAAAACAAGTCTCGCATACTATTGGCCGTTTTCTGCACTTTTGAGTCAAAGTCTGGCTTCCTAGGGTCACTACTGCAAAGTCCGTTTTCGTTCGGTATGGTGTAATCCCTCCAAATGCGGTGTGAGTAGTTTATTCGCAAAGGCTTTCCATGAGCAAGACTTCCGGACGATTGCTCCTACTTAAAAGGTTCGTCGGTTTCCCCAAGATGACGCCGAGGGGATACTTACTCTCGGGAACCCGGTGTATACTCATTCCCGCACCGTCTCGGCAGAGATGGGCGAATCCGGATCCGGATTCGAATCCAGGATTCGTTCTTCTGCCGGATTCGAATCTTCTGCTTGTCGGACTATTTGTATTCGGACTCGGATTCCAAACCCCGAAGCTTACGAATCTCCTCAAATTCCAAGTCTAACATCCTCCGTTTCCCAATTTTTACAGTGGGCAACCCAAATTCTTTGTCTCCACCACCAACCGTCCTCAGTAACCTATCACGTTATCCGATTACCTTAGATATCAGTGCTTTTTGTCACCTCTGATTTTTAAACTATAACCTACGTATATGATTTGATTTTTGTTAAGGTCGGATTAGAATCCTCACCAAGAAATGGTGGATTCGGATTCAAATCCTTTCATGGTCGGATTCGCCCATCTCTGCATCCCGACAACGGCACACAATCCACACGGGTCTGGGGAGTGAGTATCTCCCCAAGATGACGCGCGGCTTCCACAGAAAAACAGACAGTGCTCTACTTTGGACAAATAAAGACAATATTTAATCATACTGAACAAAACAAGGAAAAATAGAACAGGGCCTTCTATCAGTATTTCATTCTACCTGACCGAAAAAGCTGCAGTCAGCGCCATTCCAAGCAGTGGGCAAAAGTTAACCATAAAGAGTGAAAAAGATACTCCAATGATGGCTCTGTTAGCTCTGTTAAAGGTGGAAAGCCTTGTGACAACTCTGTGATGAACAAGTACTTACTGAGTCTTGATGGCGCGAACCAGTAACGAATGAAGAAATGATGAACATGCATCTAACTGGGCTCTTATCAGTTCGGCGCTCCAAGCGGATTAATCTCTACTTGTCTCCGCTCCCCTTATTATCAGCATCAATCACACGGAGACAGTAGATCCATAGTTAAAGGAACAGAAAACTTGAGTCAAACTTGACTCGAAGAGCTAGCTGACATATCAAGAATGTACCCTGAGTCGATATTGAGAGTAAGAAAAATTTTCGTTACGACCATTGCAGTTTCCGGGCAGTTTCCGAGAATTCGACTTTTGAGTTAGTAGAAAAAAAGCAAAAGGTTTGTGTCCCGAGAGTGGAATCAAACACACGACCTCTTGACTACTATACCGGTGCGTTAGTCAACACGGCCAAAGGCGGAACTTTTACAGAGCATAAATGCATAATTACAGTGCATAAGGGGCAAAGGCCTGCCAGCTAGCTATAGGAACACTAAGGAGGGGGTTCGCGATAACAAAGAAAGGGGGTCCTGTCGACAATAAGTCCCTGTATATTTATCCAAGCCCCCCAGGTCGGTTTGATGGCCGAAACTTGCGTAGTCAAGTTTTCTGTGCCTTTAATGAGCAGCAAAGAGAATCTTTCACTTCTTAAACTGAAGTTAAGTGCAAAACTCTCATCATCAGGGAGGTTCGCACTTTTTTTTTGCTGAACGAGCATAGTTTAACACATGTCCTAGCAGAGGTTGAGGTGAACGTTGATGTTTGTGATGAACTTAATGACAAATTAAACCGCATGATGGCTTTGAACTGGAATATAAATAATTTTCGAAATTGTCCCGCAAGCTCATTGTCCCACATGGCCAAGGGCATAGTGTAACGAAGGAACAAAGTCTAAGGTCAGGGCATAGGTGGGCTTGGACGGAAATCATGCTAAGGACAGCATAAACTTAAATGTGTAGATTGAGTCGTCAAAAGAACGGAGGTTGCTACACTGCGGACATATGATATGTTCCGGGTGATTAATTACGAAAGAACAACAGTCAGACAAGGATATCGGAACAGATTAAAATATACAGTGATTAAGTAGGGATGGGGCATCCCTACTTAATCCCGACTGTAGGACGTCTCATAAATGACTAAAGGAAATCTAAACCTAAAGGAACCTTTAAATTTTTGAAATTTGGCACGCGGACTACGAAACAAAAACACTAGGATGTGTAAAATAAGGCACATCGTCAAGAGAAGGGACTGAGAAAAGAATTTCGTTCATGATCACAAATCCAGTGTCGTAGTTCATCATTCATATTCTCGTTTTTGGGATCCCAGACTAGAGCGAAGAATATATTTGGCATAGTGAACAAGTCTGTCTGTCCACCCCCATCTAGCTGTGACCTGAAAGACACCCGAACGGAATGTGGCATCTCTATGAAACACTGTTTTTAGACTCTTCGGGTCAAGGACGAGGTCCAGCACATAAATGGGATAACAGCTCATGGATTTGTGAATGATAAGCAATGGCCCATTCATAAGTGTTTTTTTTTTTTTACTTCAACTTGCCAAAAGTGAATCTTTTCAAATATTTGAATTATTTTTTCTTTCATTCATGTTCATTTTCTCGCTTGAAACGTTTTGCTATGTACCACGTGATGACTCTTGTCTCGTCTTGTAGTTGGGCAACATTAGAGTGATCACTGCCCACTGGGTTACGATGAACATTAACATTATGATTATATATATATATATATTTACTTTTGCCCGCTTACAAAAGGGAAAAAGCGGAGTACAAGGAAAAAGAAAATAAAGGAAAGTGAAGACAACTACAAAAAATATATACATACACTAAACATGATACTAAACTATACCACAAATCGAGTTAGCAAATGGTCTGTGCAAGTATTTTTCGGTGGGGTTTATTATTTTATATTTTGCTGATAATTCTGTGTTTGAACTTCGGAGAGGGACACTAAGCAAAAATTTAGCGTACATATATACACGTACATATATAATGACCTAATGACCTGTTGTAAGTACGCTATTTGGCATTGTGCCACGATTTGTGCTCACGTTTTGAATAAATCAATCAAATCCGTCAATCAATCATTAAGTCCAGGTTTGGATACGGAATTTTAAATATTGAGCGGTGAATTAAAAAAAAGGCTGCTTTAGCTATTTCTTTCTCCAGGTCAGAATACGCGTTCACGACCCTTTTTGAAAAATATCCAAACTCCTGTCCATTTTGAAGATCAACGTAAAAAGCAGCTCAAGAGGTCTCGACAACCAGCTCTGTTTGTTTGGAGTTCTCAGTCCTTGTTAATATTTCGCTCGATCCTAAGCACGCGAACTGACGAGTAAAAAACTGAAGAGAAAATAAACGTCCTACGCTGAGCCAAGAAACCGGATTTCCAAGAGAGTGCTCCATGGGAAGAAAAAAAGGGCTTTTGTTTCGCCCCATTCGACAAATGACGAAATACGATCAAGGTTGCTCCAGTTCAATAAAAATTACTGGCAGCGTCGAGACTGGCATATCCCGTGTGATGTCGCGGGCGAACACGAGAGAAAGACTTCATGAAAATGGTCCCATTCTCGGTTAAAATATTATCTGTTGAAGGGCCTCCTTCTCAGAGATGGGCGAATCCGATCATGAAAGGATTTGAATCCGAATCCAGGGCTACACTGTCAGAAGTTTCATAACAGATAGCGCATAACACTTTCAAGAATAACACTTTTTCACTTGGAAATAAAGTGTTATGACCAGTGAAGTTTACACTATTTCGTGCCTAGATCTCCAACAACACCTTCAGTTGGTAAAAATACTAACGGGAACGAAAGAAACATAACAGATAAGATAAGATAGATAAGATTTATTCCACTAAAAGCATAGAGGCCAAAGTGTTATCTGTTGAAACCGGGCATCCCAAAGTGTTATCTGTTGAAACCGGGCATCCTCCTGTTGTCGTTATGTAACTTCTGACAGTGTAGTATTTTTACCAATTGAAGGTGTTGTTGGGGATCTAGGCACGAAATAGTGTAAACTTAATTGGTCATAACACTTTATTTCTAAGTGAAAAAGTGTTATTTTTGAAAGTGTTATGCGCGATCTGTTATGAAACTTCTGACAGTGTAGGTACGAATCCGAATCCACCATTTCATGCTGAGGATTCAAATCTGGAACCAAATCCGGACTCGAATCCAACCTTAACAAAGATAAATTCATGCACACAGGTTACAGTTTAAAAATCAGAGGTGACAAAATAAAAACTGATGTCTAAGGCACAGACGGTTAATTGGATGATCTAAACCATATTTATAGGTTTCATGGGGATTCGAATTCGCCCATTCCTGAAATCCTCAGAACTTCTTTCCTCCGAACTCGAGTCGAATAACGCTTCCTAACAACGGTAACAAGCCCAGTCACGGATTCACAATTGGGTGCAAAACCGACCACATCAGGTAATTACTATGAAAGAAAGAAATTTTGGTACCACGAAATCTCGTCTAGTCTTCTGAGGGGGTCAAGGGTGGTTTTACACGAAGCAAAGCTGAAGACTATATTGAGAATAAAACGTCCAGGTTTAGAAAAAAATTCGAAGGAGTTAAATCGGAAACCATAGCATTTTCAACGTTTAGTACATTATAAGCTACAGCTAAATATTATTATTTATTTATTTAAATAACATGATGAGTTTTTATGGCACTTGCAGCTTCGCTCAAGTGCCATATACCGATCACTTTTCCGTCGGTCGGTCTGTCGGTCGGTCGGTCGGTCCGGTGATCGCGAGTTAGGGTACTTGCAGATGTGCTAGGACGATGAAACTTGGCAGGCATATCAGGGACCCGACCAAACTAACTTGCAAATTGTCACTTCCGCGATCCGACCACCGTGGAGGGAGTAGAGGGCGGGGGAGTCCTGAGAATTTAGTAGTTTTTGTAAAACCCCTACCCCTTTCTACACACTAGAAGGTCTGCGCGCGTCGTGACGTCACTCTTTGCATCGGAACACTCTGTTAACATTGGAAAGAGCTAGTGCATTCGAGGGTCAAAGGGGTTTGTATATGTGGTGCAGTGCGGGGGAATATGAAAAATTGAGTGTTGTGTAACTTTCGAACGGGTGATCGGATTGGGACAAAACTTAATACCTGAATGAATGACATATCTCTGATGTTCCATTTGAAGTTCGAACCGGATTCGACAGCTATGGGGGAGTTGGGGTGGGGGAAGACCGGAAATCTCGAGAAACGGTTATAATGGAGGGATCGGAGTAAAACTTGCTGGGAAGAACAAGAATCTGCTCCAGATAAATCGTTTACACGTTTGGACTGGACCCGGACACTTGGGGGGGGGGAGGTGGAGGGGAGTTTCCCGGAATTCTGGTGATGACGGTTTTGGGATTTTCACGACGAAACTTGGGAGGCGTATCAGGGACCCGATCAAACTGACTTGTAAATAAAAATTCACTCGATCCGATAGTCGTGGGGATATCGGAGGGAGGGGGAATCCGGAATATTTAGCCATGCGTAACTTTGGAACGGGTGATCGGATTCGAGTGAAATTTAATAACTGAACAGAGGGCGTGCATGTGGTGATCTTTTTCATGTCCGGACCGGATCCGACAACAATTGGGGGGGGAATACGTGACCGGATTGGACTGGAGAGATCGGGATGGAACTTTGTGGGAACGACAAACAAGTCCAAAACTGAACCGGACTGGCTCCGGCGACTGTGGGGGGAGTTTGGGGGGCGGGTCCGGAATTCCGGTGATCGCGAGTTAAGGTACTTCCAGATGTGCTAGGACGATGAAGTTTGGCTGGAATATTAGAAATTCGACAAGATTGGCTTAGAAGTCGCCACTTTTCAAATCCGACCATTCCTTAAAGTACCAATCATGACCGCAAATTAAGAAAAATACTTTTAAGCAAAATATGCATTTCCATCATCCAAATGAGCTCATGATCATTTTTGCCTCAAGGGTTTTGCTTACAAATGAAGTTCTAGCTCCCTTAAAGTGTGCATCTTAACCGCAAGGTCGAAAAGTACTTTTTATCAAACGATACATCTCAACCCATGATCAGTTGTCCCACAAGGGTTTTGCAAAAAATAATTTCTTGCACCCTTAAAGTGCGCATTTTACCCGCATTAGTGGAAAAAAAATACTTTTGATCATACGTATATATCAATGATCCCTAAGAGCCTGCTATCGTTTTTGCCTCAAGGGTCTTCCTTACAGATGAATTTCTAGTGCCTTTAAAGTGCGCATCATTACAGCCAAGTTCAACGATAAAATACTTTTTCTCTAGCTCCCTTAAAGTGCGCATCTGAACCGCACAGTCGAAAATTACTTTTGATCAAATAATACATCTCAACCCTTGCAAGTGCCATATGAGCTTACAGCTCTTGTTTAATATAATTTTATAAATCAGCCAAAATTTCAAGAAGAAAATGGTGTATCGGCTAAACTCTTTTACACTGTCTGACCCAGAGATTTATTCATGGTTAACCGGAACTGATGGAATCATTATCGCAAAGGTTGATTCATTCTAGTTGCGAATAATGTTACTGGTGTCAAAATTTTAAGAAAGAGAAGGTACAGTAGTGTTCGCAATAATCTTCCCAGTCGACTGATAGTGGTTTCTCCCATATCCTACGCCATCTATAAGTAGTGAACTGAAAGACATAAATGCTCCTCTGCTTCTCCACCGGGATTTGAACCCATAACCTTTGGTTTTCTCGGCTAGTAGGCTACTCTACCACTGAGCTACAAACCGCCTTGTGAACATGGCTCGCAAACCACTACAGAAGTCAGATAGAAGTCGGCCATAGGATTCTGGTTTCTTTGTCACGGTTAAAAAGATGGGAATTTATCATCGGATTTTATAAGCACGTTTTCCCAATCACACCCTTTGTAAGTCAGTCCATAATGGCGTTTTTGATCGCCGATTAGTTTGGCGATAGCGTAGCCGTTTGACTTTTTGGCGTTTTTGACGTTCGCCGGAAGCCGATTGCCGTAGCTGTTTATCTTTTCTGTTTTTATGGCACTTGCAGCTTCGCTCAAGTGCCATATACCGATCACTTTTCCGTCGGTCGGTCTGTCTGTCGGTCCGTCGGTCTGTCGGTCGGTCGGTCGGTCGGTCCGGTGATCGCGAGTTAGGGTACTTGCAGAAGTGCTAGGACGATGAAACTTGGCAGGCATATCGGGGACCCGACCAAACTAACTTGCAAATAATCACTTCCCCGATCCGACCTCCGTGGAGGGAGTAGAGGGCGGGGGAATCCGGAAAATTTAGTAGTTTTTATAAAACGCCTACCCCTTTCTTTACACTAGTAGGTCTGCGCGCGGCGTGACGTCACTCTTTGCATCGGATCACTCTGTTAACATTGGAAAGAGCTAGTGCATTCGAGGGTCAAAGGGGTTTGTATCTGTGGTGCAGTGCGGGGGAATATGGAAAATTGAGTGTTGTGTAACTTTCGAACGGGTGATCGGATTGGGACGAAACTTAATATCTGAATGAATAACATATCTCTGATGTTCCATTTGAAGTCCGAACCGGATTCGACATCTATGGGGGAATTGGGGTGGAGGAAGACCGGAAATCTCGAGAAACGGTTATAATGGAGGGATCGGAGTAAAACTTGCTGGGAAGAACAAGAATCTGCTCCAGATAATTTGTTTACACGTTTGGACTGGACCCGGACACTTGGGGGGGGGGGAGGTGCAGGGGAGTTTCACGGAATTCTGGTGATGACAGTTTTTGGGATTTTCACGACGAAACTTGGGAGGTGTATCAGGGACCCGATCAAACTGACTTGTCAATAAAAATTCACTCGATCCGATAGTCGTGGGGGGATCGGAGGGAGGGGGAATCCGGAATATTTAGCCATGCGTAACTTTGGAACGGGTGATCGGGTTCGAGTGAAATTTAATAACTGAACAGAGCCTGTGGTGATCTTTTTCATGTCCGGACCGGATCCGACAACAATTGGGGGGGGGGGAATACGTGAGATTGGACTGGAGAGATCGGGATGGAACTTTGTGGGAATAACAAACAAGTCCAAACTGAACCGTATTGGCTCCGGCGACTGTGGGGGGAGTTTGAGGGGCGGGTCCGGAATTCCGGTGATCGCGAATTAAGGTACTTCCAGATGTGCTAGGACGATGAAATTTGGCTGGAATATTAGAAATTCGACAAGATTGGCTTAGAAATCGCCACTTTTCAAATCCGACCATTCCCTAAAGTACCAATCATGACCGCAAATTAAGAAAAATACTTTTAAGCAAAATATGCATTTCCATGATCCCCATGAGCTCATGATCATTTTTGCCTCAAGGGTTTTGCTTACAAATGAAGTTCTAGCTCCCTTAAAGTGTGCATCTTAACCGCAAGGTCGAAAAGTACTTTTTATCAAACGATACATCTGAACCCATGATCAATTGTCCCACAAGGGTTTTGCAAAAAAAATAATTTCTTGCACCCTTAAAGTGCGCAAATTAGTGGGAAAAAAAATACTTCTGATCATACGTATATATCAATGATCCCTAAGAGCCTGCTATCGTTTTTGCCTCAAGGGTCTTCCTTACAGATGAATTTCTAGTGCCTTTAAAGTGCGCATCATTACAGCCAAGTTCAACGATAATATAATTTTTCTCTAGCTCCCTTAAAGTGCGCATCTGAACCGCACAGTCGAAAATTACTTTTGATCAAATAATACATCTCAACCCTTGCAAGTGCCATATGAGCTTACAGCTCTTGTTGTTCTGATCGGCTAACGTGTATCGCCTGAATTCCTACGATTGGACGATCGGCCTAGGACTCGCCGTTTGCCGTAGGCGTTGGGATTTCGTATGACGGCTATCGAAAACAGTAATAAGCACGAATCGGCAAACTTGCTTCGTCTACTGGTGAAATTTCATCGGCGATCAAAAATGACACTCATGTAATGTCTATTTTACCTCATATCAATTCACCCCTATGAGTAAAACGGCTTGTAAACATGATTCGCAAACCACTACAGACGTCAGATAGAAGCCGGCCATTGGATTCTGGTTTCTATATCAATTCACTCCTATGAGTAAAACGTTTTCTAACGTTTAAAACGCAACTTTACCATCTATCCTTTCCTCAGCTTGTCTATCCGGATCCCATCTGGTACCGGGCAAAAAAAAATATAATGAATAAAGAGATGAATATGGACCGGTGTTTTTTCTTTTTATCATTTCCCTTCTGCTCTGAGTGCTCAGCCGTAACGGCGGAAACAAAAGGAGGAAGAATGAAAGGACGTGTATTATGGTGATACTAAAGAACGAGGGCAAAAACATAACTCTGAGATTACGGGAGAAAATAAAAAAATTATATAAAATCTCGCACACGGAAAATTTAATGAAGGTATAAATCGGGTATAATTTCGGGTCGACTGCTAAAAAAAAACTCGTGGTGGTGAATTTTGGAAATCCATTGAAAGGTGGAGTTTTAAAAATCGAATATGTGGACCGTTAGAATCGTCTTCTTGAAAGTGTTGTGAAATGAGAAACTATAAACCAATTTAAAGCAGTCTGCTTTAAGCGAGTGTGGACCGTCACCCGCGGCTGACCTTTAGTTTACTGCTAAAAGTGCCCCGAGAAATTTGTGGAGGCGAAAAGTCTGTCTAATTCATTTATATTATTATTATTAACTGTGAACAAGGTAAGGAAATCATTCCTATCCAGACTGCAAACGGTTTCTTCTCAATTTTCCAGAGAAAACACTTAGATTAGAAACCATCCTACCTGAGCTCTCAGCTCCAGACACGTCAGGGCACGCCTGGTATCGCACCAACTTCCGGAATGGATCTGAACATCGCTCAACGGAAGACATAGGATACTTGCAGTCTCCTTTGCCAGTGCTAAAAAGATGGGAATTTATAAATATTCCTTGAGCCCAAGCTGACTTAGAATCATAAATTCATATAATATATACAAAAACGGAATCGTCAGCTGTGATGCTTATGAAGCGATATTTCGGCCCTTCTTGGCAAGGGTCCTCTTCAGGCTGTTGTTCTTCTGGGCCAACGCTGGGGAAGGAAACAAACCTGCAATTTGATTGCAGATTTGTTTCCTTTTTTGATTGCAGGTTTGGTTCCTTCCCCAGCGTTGGCCCAGAAGAATAACAGCCTGAAGAGGACCCTTGCCAAGAAGGGCCGAAATATCGCTTCATAAGCATCACAGCTGACGATTCCGTTTTTGTATAGGCTATATTATATGAATATATGGGAATTTACCATCGGATTTTATAAGCACGTTTTCCCAATCACGACAGTTCCTTGAAAGGTGAGAATAAGCTCCTAATCCAACCTTCAGCTTCTTTTTCACAAAAACGTACCCTCTCTGGCGAGTCACCACCAGTACCAACCAAGATTCCAAGCTTGAAATGTTCTTCTTATACATGGCAACAAATTTCGAGCGAGAACAGAAATAAAAATGGAAGGATACATTGGAAAAAAAACATTCACATATAACATTAGCTGCGTTTTTGCAGATACTATGATATCTGATACCATGGTAACTGGATCTGCATCTTGTCGTTTTTGCTGTATCTGATACTACGGCTGCTTTGCAAAACGACATTTCCGAATTCGCTCTAGAAGTAACCCCAAAAGAAATGCTTACATCCACTCACATCACAGGCGTCAAACTTCATTCCCTCCAATTCGACCAAACTTAGGCTCTTGTGAGAGGATTCTTTCATTCTTTCACTATGTGCACGACGTAACTTAAGAATCGAGGCGACGCCAAACTGTATCCAGGTGGTGAGTAAAGGGTTTAGCAAGTAACAGCATGTAGGAAGTGAACCTGATGGTCCATTCGCACCCGATGAAAAATTTCAAGAATTAGTCGTATGGAGTTGTACGAAAAAGTAGTAGCCTATACAGTAGCAACTGTTCCCACTGCATGGTACTACAGCAAGATCGGATGCTATCGGATACTAGTACTTAAGATTAACCAAGTCGGAGGCATGTCAGATCAAACTATTCCATACTACTACATATAATACATGAAACTTTTTCGTACAACTACCATACAACTACACAAAGAATTTTTCATCGGGCAGCACATCTCTTGTCCGAAGAGAGACTTACCTGTATGTGAAAAGAGATGGCGCTGGTAGGGGGCAAGTGACGGCTTTCGCATCTATTCGTATCATGGAGTACAGGTATGCATCAGCAGTGACCCGTGTGCACATTTCTTGCATAGACTCTTTGTGCACACAAGGTGCTAAAAATAAAATAGCATATTACTAAAAGACGACTTGTCTGGCTTTGGTTGAGACATCGAAAATTTAATCTATCTGACAGCCTTCTTCAAAGAAGTAAGAAAACGACTTCAGAATATTTTCAACATTTCAGGGGAGGAGTACGAGGATGCAGAGAACGCTACTGGTTGGTCAAGATTAAAATAATAAAATCTAAGAACAGTGACTTGTGTTACCCTGAGACTACTAAACCAGTCAAACTCCGAAATATGGACCTTTCGGAAAACCGTTTAGAAGAAAATGCGAAAAAATAAGACTTCAGAATGTTTTATAGGCCGGTATTGATCCTGAAACAAAAAATGATAATTCCGAGTTCCACCTTTCCACAGTTCCACGTTCCACAGTTAGACGATGAATGAATGAATGAATTTAATCCCAAAAAAGCCCAAGGGCCATGGCGGGAAACATAAAACAATAACAAAAAACAAAATATCATACACTCCAAAACAAACCAAAAATCAACTTCTATAAAAATAGTTCACGGTGGGTCATAGCTATCTTCAGGAATCTACCCAGCCTTCGGAGATCACCAAAACACTTACTTCCCATAATCGAAATCAATTCTCTTTCATCCCAAACCTCCCGGCCAAATACTTCCTTTCTTAATGTTTCGTTGGTTCTGAACCACCTAGTGGAGGGCCTAACCCCCGTTCCGCAGTTCGCACCTACCCTGTTCCAGAGTTTGAGGAATAATGCAAGGGAGACATGCTCGAAATAAACAGTCAAAAATCAAACTTACTCCGGTTCAATATGCCAGGTACACATGCCCGTACCACTGTTCCCAATTACAAGAAGCGCTACAATTCTGGGAGTAACTTTCAGCAATGAATGCTCATTCAAAGATCACGTCGAAAGCGTAGCGCGCAAGGGTCATTCCTCACTGCTGACCTTAGTGTCAATGCGTTAGTTCCTGAACTTCGCCTCGCATACCTCACCCACGCTGTCGGGGTTTGAGGACCCCAAGTGCAAAACACGGTCTATCTAACGGAAGAGCTGGAAGCCGTACAGAAACACCGCGTCGAAAACTGAAGAGCTGATCGCACAACGTAACTCACTTTTTGCTAGTTTCGAGATAATCGCATTCAAAGTTTTGGAATGTAGTATATCGAAAGCTAGCTATCATATTTGTCCGCCGAGTATCTCAGTAGGGAGTAATCTAAGGAAGATTCTGACAGCTCAGGGGGAAGAGCGCAAAAATGTGTACCAGATGTGCTCTTGACTCAATTTGCCAAAAAAAGCGAGTTATCATCTTTGTGCGCTCAGCTCTTCAATTATAATGGGACCTAGCTTCCAGTCATACGATCAGGCATTGTCGGTGTTGAGAATCCCGAGTCTCTACTCCCGAAGAGAAGAACTGATATTAAACTTCGGCA
Source organism: Branchinecta lindahli (assembly GCA_023053555.1). Classification (NCBI taxonomy): domain Eukaryota; kingdom Metazoa; phylum Arthropoda; class Branchiopoda; order Anostraca; family Branchinectidae; genus Branchinecta; species Branchinecta lindahli. Next base: position 16,122,038 of record JAKZAO010000002.1, read on the forward strand.
AAGAGCTGTTAGCAAATGAGAAATACCGATTTTTGCCCCCCCCCCCCCGCCACCACCTGATGTCCCAAAAAACAGCAAGACAAGACGGCAAAATAAATTAATCCTGCCAAAGGACGAACTTCGAGGTTCATGAATTCGTTAATTGTGATATAAATAACAAAGTGAACAGTTAGCGGAATATATTTTATTGCATTACAGTAAACGACTAGCATAATTTAGCATCTTCTGCTGAAGAAAGCTACGAAGTTTGTTTCTCAACAAACGATTCAGATTCAGGTTTTAAGTCTGTATCAAAACCTGGACATATTAGTCAAAGGACTTGGACACTTACGAGTAGCAACCTTGGTGGTGTGAATGTACGTGCGTTCTTCCAGTGTATTGCACTTATCTGGAAAGAACTATTGGCTCAAGCCGCTAACAACATAGGTTTTAAACTTAAGTAAGCCCCCCCCCCCCCCCCCAGTCTGTTTTCTCATGCACTTTCCCGTTATCTATTTCCGGTTTTTGTCCGGGACCAAGACTAATTATCCAACAAGCCGGAAACTAACGACATGTTCCGATTCGCTTGTTGTTTTACTCCAATATCGACCCCCCTAATCGTATTCGTCGGGTAATTGGTTAGTTCTGAAACTTTTGGTTTAAACTGGATTCTGGCAGAACTATCAATTGAAGGAAAAAACTGACAAACTTGTCAAAAATTGGCTTTGCATTTGAAGCAAGGAAGTTCCATGGTCGATCAATTTCAATCAATCAACTGAATTTAATTTCAAAATACTTTCCACGGACATGCCAAACAGCAGTATTATTGTCAATGGCCTATACAATAAATCACAATCGTCAATTTGACCATAACTATAACAGTTTAAAACTCAAACTTGCGTACAATTCAGTGGTCATATTCACAATTCGTCATGGGCATTAAAAAACGAAGGTACGAAACTACGCTCGTATCGCGAGTGAGAAACCCTTGTTGGTGGAAGGCGTGGTACCATCTCAGCCACAACTCGTTGTGGACGGACTCGTGTAGGTTGATGTTCTGGTGGGATGATTTCTCGGTGGACGGGGTTCGCTAGGATACTTTTACCAAATTTAAGGGACAACTTAAGGCGGCTGGTGGATAGGGTTTATAATTTAAATTCTTGGAGGAGGATTAGGTATGGGACTTTGGGGGATTTTGAAATTACAAGCAAATCCAGCGTAGATAAAGTGCAGGGTTTGGTCGTACACGTGCGTACATAGTCTCTGCACACAGTGAAGAAACTTATGCAAACAAAATAAGACTACGCCACTTCCCGTAACGAAGAAAAGGTCAGAGACGCTGCGCGTCCCCCCGCTGAAAAGAAACAACTTTAGTTTGAACCGGCACCTCTCCTTCTTAGTTCTAAGCCTCTATTTTTTTCTTCTTCAAATAAGCCTACTTACATTCTTTGTACTGTAGAATATTCTGATGTCGCTCATGAAAAACAATGCACCTGTAGCATCCATCCGACCTGCAAAATATGAAGAAGTAAGAAAATAAACTCAGTTTTCCAAGCGCAGGTCCACAGAAAGGTGAGAAATGAGGCATCGTATGGACGGGGGAATTGCTCACCACTAGCTTTAAAAGGGGTCCATGAAAGAAAAAAAACATGAAAAAAATCACAAATCGGCGAGAAAGAACTGACTGGTTGACCAGAAGCGAATCCGAAACAGTGGACCATTCATTACAAGCACATAATTCTACTTTATATAAGACACTTTCTAGGCAGAATTCTTCGTGTAAGTATAGCTAATTTTACATGCTGTTAATTACTACTAATTAGGTTACCAAGGTGCCCGGAAAGACGTCCCTGCCCACCCCTAGATTTCAGCGGAAAAGATTGTTGGTTTAACAATCAATTATGGTATATGTAGCGCTTTATAGATTCCTAGAGTTTCCCCCCTGACTAACCGTCAGACGTCGCTGTCGACCGTGAAAACTTAGGACCTCGGCATTTACATTTTGCTCTGTCTGGCAACTGAACAGTGAAATCCAGCGGCAGCATTGAAGTTGAAATCCCAAATTTTCCCACCATGCCCAAAGAAGAGAATTGGCCAAAATTCATATTACAGCCGGGTTTGAAAATCACGAATGACCTCACGCCGGAAACCTTAGAACCAGACAACATGAACACATTAGTTGCGTTTTCGCAGATACCATGGTATCTGATACCACGGTCTAAAGTCCTTTTTGCAGTTATCGTGGTATCTGGCCAGTTATCGTGGTATCTGATATTCAGATATCACGGTCCGACCGTGGTAACTGATGGTGGTATCTGAAAGGTCATCTCACTTTCATCAATTTTTGTCAGGTTGGTGGGAAAGAAGTTTGGCACTTAGTGATGTGACTGGATATCAGTTTTTCTTTCGGGATGACTTCGAAAAGCGCAATTTCGGCAATCCGATACCACGGTAACTGCAAAAACGACTGACTGCATGATCCAGTTACCGTAGTAACAGATACCATGGTATCTGCAAAAACGCAACTATTCAAAACCTGCATCGACAAAAAACTGTCGTGATTATTAATTGTCACTATTTGTTACAGCGACAAGCTTTTAGCTTACTCGCCCTTGTTGCTTAAAACATATCTTATGGGCAAAACAGATGGACACTACATCACACAGGAGCGATGGACACCTCGTACTAAAGGCAGCAACTTCTGGAAGGATCAGCCAATAAATGATGAAATGCAACTCTGCATGGAAATTATTTGGAATTCCTTTCGCCTTACCTTTCCTGAGTAGGAATCACCCCCACACCAATATAACGAGACGCGCCTTTACGAATAGGCTACCTCATTTTAGCTTGTTGATTGCATGGCAAAACAAGATTAACGGTAACGAGCGTGAAGCCAATTTTTGGCAGGAAATTTCTACTTAATCCTCATTTTCATAAGCCATTAGAGAATATATAGGGTTAGTGAGGGTGTTCGTATAGAAGCAAGAACCCCCCCCCCCTCGGAAGTCGTAACGACTACGGGGAGCTATCGATCTGTACGTGTTGAAAAATATTAAGGGAGCCAGGTACGTAGTATAGGTCCCTCATATTAGTATTTTCTTAATATGGTGGTTCTGTTTTGTATTTTGGTTGATTTTAATTTTTTGTTTTTTTGTTATTTTTCTGTACTCCATCTCGTGTTTTAGTAGCTGTTGCTGATGGGTTATAAATAACTAAACAACTACAAACTTTTACCATCTGACCCTTGTGCAAAACTGTGTCCTCCATTGTCCAGGACCTCCACTTTTCTGCCTTTGCAATTTTTTCCACTTTCCATCTGGGAAGGAGATTTTCAAGACCGGATTAATCCCTTTTCTTCTGTGTTTTGTTTGTTTCTTTTTATCCTATGTATTTACTGCGTTATCGAAAGCTCAATTTAATTTTTTCCATTTCTTTTCTGTACTGCACTATTTCCTTTTCCTTGTCTAGTGGGCTAATAAAATATCATCATCATCATCAAATATAAACATACATACAAATGAGAGCGTGACGGAGCGAACACACGTTCAGGATTTCCGGGCCGGATGTTTTGCACAAATCTCAACTTTTCCTTATGGAACTGACGATTTCCGGAAAACCCTGGCAGGAATTCCAGTTCGCGACCACACTGGTCGTCTTTTCTTCATTCCAAAATGGCAGAAATTTTGCAGCAGAGGAACTCGACAACCAAATCTAGAGAAGGAAAAAGTCTCCACCCAACGGGGTCAGAGAGCATCTCCGGTATATCCGGGTGGCATGCGTGGAAGAAGGTTCATGAGCGGTACCGTTACAACGAGCAAAGCAGAAATGTATCTTCTTATTGAGTTTAGGTGCATGGAATTATCAAAATGCTACTTATGACTTACAAAAGACACACCCCACGTACCATCTGTAGATTTCAAAGACCTTGCAAAATTTTCTTGTCTTCCAAGACGCTAGTTCGAGGGGAGGGGAAGAGCGGCGCAACACTGTGGCTGTGAGAGTAATGAAGATGAAAAAGTCGAGAGACGAAACAGAAGACAGCCAGTTATGACCGAGGGAATATTAACATCAGATGTTCCACTACCAAACCCCGTTGTTCGCCTCGGTTCTTGTTACTGGTGACGAAAGCTACTTCGTGGCGGTTCCTTTCTAAGAACCCCGACACTTCAAAGGCTTCAGGCGAAAAGGAGCTTTCGGATGAACACGCAAGAATATTCCAGAAGTGGTCGAATTTTTCTCAGATGTTACAAATCAACAGGTCTTATTTTGGGGAGAGCGGGATCCCCAATGTCTGACCCCAACGCCAACAAGTCTACCACATTTCAATATGACATCTGTAATGGTTCACATGTTATGAACTCCACACAAAATAGGTGAAAAATGATTGTTCATAAACGACACTCGACTAATAAACCAAAGCCTAAGCCCGACAAAAATTCACGAAGCGTGCTAGATCTACTGGGAGGCATTATTCTTGGCTATTTTAAAAGCCGCCATTCGAAAATCAACAGTCCGACAACAGAAGCAAGACAACCCCATCCGCCATCATGTTAGTATTGACTTCTTCTATCAGGACAAATCCCCAGTTCCTAATAAATCGACACCATTAGCCAAGCGTTTGATGGAGGAAATTCCCTAACGGATCCCGCTGGCAGCAGCATACGTTAATTATTTCTCGGACCTTTTTTAAGCACACCTGAACCGGCGTAAAGAAAGACGATCGATCTTAATTAATCGGACTAATCCGAAAAGCAGTCAGGAAGTTTCACCATCCGTGGGCTATCCGTAGCGAAAATGGAAGGGGGTTTCCCGAAAGTAATCAGATGGGAACCGCTCGAGTCTGTGAAAAAACATTTTGAGCTTGATAGCTACACCTAGTACTGGAACGATGTAGATACAGTTGTCTTACACTCCTAATTGATTTCTCACTGTCCCTATTTATCTCTAAAAATCTTTCTGCTGCGCGGGCTACCCACTATTGTCTATACTGCATGTACAGTGCATCGGCAACTCTTGGTATTAGTGTGTAGTAGAACATCGTATTTTTGGGATCCCAAAACGTAGTGAAGGAATACCTAGATCGCAAAAGTTTTCCGTCTGTCCGTCCGTCTGTGAGCACGGTAACTCCCGAAGGGAGTGAGATATTTTGATGAAACTTGGTGTAAGTATTCTTTGGGTCAAGTGAAAGGTAGAAGATGAGCTATGTAGCCCTACATTTAGGGGTGGGGGAGGGGTTTCAAATTAAGCGACAAACAAAATATTTTTAAACAGCTAATGAGATAGTCCATTAAGGGGTGAAAAGACATGATGAACCCGATTACGAAAACCATTTCCTCGCCGGACCAGTAGTTCGCCCGGAATCCGGCTAAAACCGAAAAATTTGTTAAAAGCAAAAGCTTCAATTTAAGTTGATTAGATGTTGGATTTAGCAGTAAAAAGACATGCTAAACATGATTATGAAAACCATTTTCTCGCCGAATAAGTAGTTCACCCGGAATCCGGCCGAAGCCGGAAAATTTGTTAAAAGCAAAGGTTTTATTTAGGGGTAAGAAGAGACACTGAATCCGTTTATGACAATAATTTTTACCCGGACGCATAGTTCGCCCGGAATCCGGCTGAAACCGGGAAATTTGTTTTGAGTTAAAGCTTTATTTGAAGTTGATTAGATGTTTTTTTTTGTTTTGTTTTGAGGCAGGAATTCGTTTTTGAGCTTTGTTATTTTGCCAGACAAGTAGTTCCTGAATTCGGCAGAAACCGGAAATCTGGCAGAAGTAAGCTAAGGCAGGAAGTTTCGATAAGTTTCGTCAAAACAGATATGACACGTAGGGGTAAACACACACGCTGAATCCATATCTGAACTTGTTTTTTATTCAGATGATTAGCTATTTGGCCTTGGCCTTAATCTGTTTCTGAATTTTTGTAGTAAACATGTTTAAGGAGTCTGGCGAAGACGATCTGGGAAGACAGGACCCAATCGTCTGAATCAAATTATTACATTTTTTGGATCCCATCGAAACCTTTGGTCTTGTACTTCTCGCGATGTGATCTTCATCTGAATATGCCATTCCGACGCGAGTGAGTCCGTAACTGTAGGCGACCGAAACGACTTTTGCAGTCGGATTCGAATTTTCTCGTTCGTTTCGAAATTTTGACGTTAAAATACACACCCCTGTGTAAGGCTTTTTCTCCAGGCTCGTTGATGTCTACCGAAATGACGGAAACAATGTGCATACCTTTTTTTCTGGCGACTGAGCTTCTCACTAACAATCGTCAGGAACATGATACATATCGAAAATAGCGGGACATGGAAAATGTAAAAATCAGTGCGGTGTCATTCGGAGTTGGAATTTACCGTATGAAATCCGTGTCACCGAGTTTAAAAATGGATGGAGCGGTTGCAGACGTAGGTTGCATTATTGTTACAGGTTCGACGGGCCCTTTCGTTTGGCCGCAGAGCACCACTGATTGGGGGACGGAAGGAAACATTTTGCAATGTCGCGGCCATCCATCACTGGCGTTTTCGGATCCAAAAAGTTAGAAAGATTCTCGCTTTCCCGAAATCCAGAGCAGTACATTATCATAGTACGTGCCTAGCGAATATATAGTGTATAAGCGACTTATGACTGAAGAACTTCCCATATCCCGAAGGCAGTACCGAACTCGTGTCCTTCTTCCGGAAACCAATCCAAACTTCTTAAATGTAGAGGGGTCTCAAGTCAACTACTGAAACTTGTCGAAAACTTCTCCCCAGCTTGTCATTCCATTAATTTAACTGTCCCTTGTTCTAACTTAAGATCTTCAGCAAAATCAAATTCGCCCCAAGTTCGTGCTTTGCCACCTTTTCCGGTCCGTACTCAAGCTGGGATAAACAGATCCGGAAGGAAAGCTTGCCCATTTCAAGACAATCAAGAGACGAAGGGGTGGATTCTTCAAGGGCAGTTTCTGCCCACTGACTTAGTGTTGTCTTAAACTGAAAGTGTTGGTTTGTTTCTACGGCAATTTCAGTTTTTGGCTCAAGACATTTCTAAGAAGTGCTCCGGTGCATTCTTCTAGGGCAGTTTCTGCCCCCTGACTTGGTTTTGTCTTAAACTGAAAGTGTTTTGTTTCTACGGCAATTTCAGCTTTTGGCTCAACACATTTCTAAGAAGTGCTCCGGTGGATTCTTCTAGGGCAGTTTCTGCCCCCTGACTTGGTTTTGTCTTAAACTGAAAGTGTTCGTTTGTTTCTACGGCATCTTCTACTTGCAGCTTTTGGCTCAAGACATTTCTTAGGAGTGTTCCGATTCACGTGGAACATGATGTTTGGTAGCCCTTCCCATTTCCATTTCTATTAATTGGCTTCCGCATATATACACTACGCAATTTTAAGGCACTTGAGGTCCCAGGAGGGATCAAGTCTCTCCGAAAACATAGCTCGTAGGGGACCTCCCACTTAACACAAGAGCTACTTAACAACTACTTCATCTATCTATTTCCACGATAACTATCTCAGATTTCTATTTAAATAAACCTGGACCTTAAGCTCCAAAGTTCAGGCGCGATGATGATCCAACATACATCCAGCATAAGTAAATAAAAAAATAAGGACAATATTTGACAACAAAAAACGGAAAGGCTACATCAGCTACATTTTATTAGAGCTATATTTCGGCCCTTCTTGGCAAGGGTCCTCTTCAGGCTCAACCCGCTCAAGCTGGGAAATGAACTTGTTTACAATTTTTGTCATTTTGTGGACAAGTTCCTTTTCCAGCTTTAGCCCTTGCCAAGAGGGGCCGAAATATAGCTCTAATAAAATGTAGCTGATGTATCCGTTTTGCATTGTCAAAGTCAGCTTGGGCTGAAGGAATAATTAAATAATGGACAAAAAATTAAGATAACCAAAAGCATATTTCAAGACCGTTGGAAGACTTTTTTAAACAGAGAAGAAGCGCTTTTAATTTGTGAAAAGTTCCACAGAGCAACTGCTGTACAAACTGGTGACTTCTGGGCCGCTGATGACGTTCTTTCTGCAGCCGGAACTGACGAACAGAACTTCGAAGCAAGGTTTGGTACTTAGCCTACTAATGGAAGCTCGAACGACGGAAGTAGGACATACTGATATTCGGTGGGAGCGAGTAAGCTCTGCTTTTTGATAATCACATCTACAGCATCAAGACATGTAGCCTGTTACTGTAAAGGTTAGTTGTATTACAGGATAGTATTATATCTGCATCTTGCTACAGCATGGCAGCTTAATAAGATAGGGTATGTGAACTAACCCGCCGAGAATTCTCCCGGTGCCGTCACAAAAACAAACTGCCTTGCTGTATTTTAACCCATTCTTTTTCATTTGTTTGTGTGTAAACGTCCAAATTCCCATAATAAAACCCAAAACGGAACTCTCGCCAAACTTCCTTTCCTCCGAAAACAGAATAATGAGAAACAACTGGTTTGAACTACCTGCCTCCGCAAGCGCGCAGGATAGTATTTTATTAGGCTAATTTGCAGGTTTGGTCAGAGGCGGTTTTGTCAGTCGCGTTTTCGACCAGACTGTGTTTTCTCCGTCGCTGTTTTTGCATTCACGTCCCTCCTAACCTCCAAGGTACAATGCTTCGCGAGGGCATCCTCGTCGCCAAACAATAGCACTATATTCCGCTAGCATGTACTATGTAAAGTTAAATTCAAAGATTATTTTATTTAAAAGAAATTCTGCTTTTTCCCGTAACACGAGACAGACAAGCTTTGTTCGGTACTGACAGACCTCCCAGGTCCTTGGCTGTTTCGCAGCCGTAGACCACAGTTTTGTCTATTGTAATACAAATGTTTCAATCGTTACTAAACTTTCAGCCAACGGAACTCCGCCCAAGCTTATGTCACATATTTCCGTCTTAGAGATAATCTAGGCACTAAATCAGTGCTTGACTTGACAGCTTGTACCTCAAGCAGGTAACAAGTGTTCCTTCCGAGACCCGTCGAGTGAAGAATTCGGTGACGTCACTCCTCTAAAGCAACATACTTAATCTCAACGAATACTAAAACTAGTTTTATACAGGACACTTCTAGGCAAACGCTTTCATGTCGTAGTCTCACGCAACCACGTGTTTGGTTTGATGTAAAATAAAATACTCTCAATTATGAGCGTGTTCCACCCTTCTAACAATAGTAACTATTAGTTATTATTTCTGTTCCAATCTCACGAAAAGTTACTACGCTGACCGTTCCAACCTTCTCGAAATAGTAACTATTTGCTTACCATACTCGGGAGAGTAGTAAGCGTGGCAGCTATAAAACTCTGTAACGCGATTGGCTGGATTACCCCGTGGAGTGATATTTTACCGAAAGTTTAAAAATGCGTTCCAGCCTTGACGCCAAGAAGCAAAAGTTCGTGACGTTATGCGTAGTAACTACGGTAAGTACGGTGGAACAAGCTCTACTTCAGACAAACGGCAGGCGAGCAAGATGCGTGAGCGGCTGCGAAGGGACGAAGCCCTGTTCTTCACTTCTTCTTCTTCCTTTCAAAACTTTTCGACGATCGAAGCCTTGTTTTTTTTCAACACTGCTAGGCCGCAAAAGGTTTTTATCGAAAATCAGCCCCTCCAATAACACATACGGACCAAAGTTGTAGTGAACTGAACAATGACAATGTTTCTCAAGTGGGATTTGAGCCCGCAACCTTCGACCCCATATACTGATGCTCTAACGAATTGAGCTATCGAGGGGCTTGTGAACAAAGTTCGCAAACCACTACAATCGCCAGTTAGTAACGGGCTGCAGGAATAGTGATTTCACTCGAGGCAAATCTCGCTCGCTACTGGACCACCCCACCCAGCACCCTGACCGTCTTTCATCATTACACGAATTCCCACTCGGCATTGTCAATCATCAAGCCGTCAGCATCGAAAAAAAATCAAGAGGTAAAAGCCAGAGGAAGTGCAGTGTTCCTCCCTGTACAAGATACTGCCAAGAAAAATCGACAGATATGAAATATAGCTCAGAATTCCTTGATAATAGATCCATTAGGATCCCCTTTCCCCGTAGACCGAACAATCCCAATGTCCCTGATCGAAGTGTCCCCCATCTAGCTTAAAATTCAGGTCCACAGGACTGGAAATTACTTTTTGAGTAGACGGTTTTCGGGGGGGGGGGGCAACACAAACGCGATAAAGAACGAATTCGAGCACTCTCCTTGCAGTAGGGACGCAGAAGAACAAAGACACCTTCTGACCTTCAATGCCAACGACTTAAGTATCTTACGGGACATTTTTTGACAATAGGAACTAAAGTTCTCGGTTCAGCAATAAGTGAATTTCGAAAAAGGACATTCTGGATCAGTTATGTTACTCCTCAGTTTTAAGGGAAATAAATGATTAAAAAAATACATATAAGTAAATAACAAACCATCAGACAGTGGGGAATCTCTGCCTAGGCAACCTAGGCATCTGCCTAGGGGCCCGGCCTTGGAGGGGGGTAATTAATAAAAGTGGTAATTATAATAGACAACCAGGTATGATCAATTTAAAGCATTACCCAGGCATTAATCCCAGGTACTCTACTCTACTCATGATAAATAAATACTCAATTTACTACCTCAGAGTCAAGACACTCAATTTAATACTTATCGGAGACGGGTAGCATTTTTTACACGGAAAAACTGCGAACTGCAATTTTTCACGACTGCAATGATTGTCTTTTCAATTGATTGACAATTATGATTGTCAAACACCAGACTGCGGACCACAGTATCGCGGTGAGTCGGGTGATATCTAATTTCCAGGCGAAATGGAACCACACTTGGCTTAACCATTTTTACAGCTGTTGATTGCGTCACTGTTACTTAAACTGTCATACGTATGTATTTATGTTGTGCCTCAAATTGTTTCCTTTTTCTTCTTCTTTACTCCGTTTTGTTCTTTTGAAAAATATGGGTAATAAACACTGTACTTACTTACTTACTTACTAATTTAAATCGCATTGCCTCAACGGCCAAAACACGCATGATAATTCAATTGCTGCTGAGTAAACTATTTTTCATCTCATTTTCCTCCTAACATCTCGGTTTCAATTTTTTTTTTTTTTCGTTTTAATGTCATTTTCCCCCTCCATCCGCATGATAAGCTTCGCTCTAGCGTTCCACTCCCCCTGAGAAACTAACATAATCATTGCTTACTTTTCATAGAAGATTGCCCGGTCTCCCATCGCTTCGATGCACTTTCCTTTGGAGGTAATTGTCTCAGCGGTGACGGTGATCGGCTCTCTGAAAGCAGCTTGATGCCAATCTCCTGCCCACTTCGCGGGAATCACGCATCCTCCACCTAGAAGAAGAAGAACACTTGAAGTTTCACTTAAAAGGCCGCTTAATTTAACACACTTGAATACACCGAATTCTTTTAACTCATCTAAGAGATTTTGTATTTTTTCACCCGGGGCTCTAGTAATAACGGTCAGAACATGAGCCACCTGAACGACAACCCAAAATTCATCCAGGCGCGCAGAACTTGAATTTCAACAAAAGCGTGCATTTCCACGCCTAGAGACGCTAAGCTCGGAAAAGTTACGGCTGAAGAAAGTAAGAACATTATGTTAAGTTATGTCATGCAATGAATACGTCATTCTTAGTTTATTTTTCAGCAATGGCTTGCCCTTTTGTTGCGGGTCTCAGCCCTATTTGGTTAAACTCTAATAAGATTATTAAGATCTATGTGTTACTTGTTGTGTGTTCTTACCTTTTTTTCCTTAATTTTTTTCGTACTCCGTTTGTAACTTTTGTCTTAAAAATGGGAAATAAATTTCATTAATTCATTCATTTATTCATTTTAAAGGACACCTCGCGCTGCGTTGGGTTTCCGCTGAGATGCTTTACGCTAGTTGACTATTTTAAAACTTAGCTGTGCTACAGAAAATTACACTAGGCTTGGGCTGTTTCTAGGCTCTTTTCGTTCTCTTGCCTTGGATAACAAACCTGGCAAAACTTGCATAACCGCTGTTCGGAACTGATTTTCGGAATATACACAATAACGGTGTTTTCCCCCAGCATATTTGTGTAAAAAATATTCCTTCAGCCCAAGCTGGCTGCGAATAATAGTTGATAGTGGCAAACGGATACGTCAGCTGAATTTTCAGAAAATTCAGCTGACGTATCCGTTTGTCACTATCAACTATATATTTGTGTCTCAGCTAATTATAATATCCTTTACCATTTCCTAAATGTCCCTTAAAATATCTTTCGCCACCCAATCACAAATATCAATAACTTTTCATTTTTCTACAACCCGGCTCATTTGTGTATTTGTTGCGTCTCTCAAGTATATCGCCTATATGACACCTTCCGGAATCTCGGGTGTTCAACACCTCTGCCTTTCAGACATGTTTGGCCTGGCCTCATCTTCCGGATCCATCTCAACGAAAACGGATGTCTAGAATAAAAAATATGGAAGGTGAAGCCATGCTTCAGACCTCTCTTGCTCACGGACGAAACAAGACAGTATCATATCACATGGTTCTTATTCTTCTAAAAGCCTCATAAATTCCAGTCAGAGATTACACAAGTCAGAAGCCCCTCGTTTGTTATCGCGACAGTCCCGCCGGCTTTGGAATAGAAAGTCCGGTGAGAAACGGTCGAAAGAAAATAGCTACTCCAGGAAAATGGAGAATCAGAGATAAAAGAAACCCGCTTCTACGAAAAATGATGCGAACAACGAATTAAGCAGATTATTTCCAAGAAGGAATTTCCGTACAGAATTTTGAAACATAGACCATAGACTACCAAGAATTCTTTAACTTGCTGAAATCAGGGAACAAAATTTGTTTGGACCTAACTGCCCTAAAGTTACGCAAAATTTATGCCCGTAAAAGACAGAGCTACAATCAAAAGAAAAAGAAACAACAAAACAAAAACAAATAATACAAATTGGTTTACGACCCCTACCTTGCGGTAGGACGGTAGTTAGCTATTGCTCCTTACTACGAAAGAACTTTTGGACGTTCCTCTTTTCTTATTGGTCAGATCTATCTCTCATTTTACTTTCTCACCTTTTTTTTACCGTTTTCCCCACCTTACTCTTATTAAGTGAATGTATCCTGCCATGCAGTCTGGTAACCGACTGTCTTCACTCGCGGCCATGGCCGCCCGGCATTGTACATTATGCCGGCCTTACTTGGCCAACGAGCGATAACTGGTTAAGGAATGGGGTCACCCGCCCTCCTCCGTCCCGTATTCGCACCATACAAGCATCATCACTCTCGATGGTGACTTCCAAAACCTTAAAGTTTAACTGAAAAGCGAACTTATTTTGTATCATTTAACTGAATACACTGCATTGCTGTATTGCGTTAAGGTATTTTTTGTTTTCACTTTGTGCCCTAGCATGACGTTCAGGATATCTACAGCCGTCCTCACAAACCAAAGTTCTACTATGTCACGGAAAATCTGAATCTCAATACAAACACGGCTATTCAGTCGCCAGTGATCAGCTCGCGGCAGGTAGCTCACTGGGTGAGCACTTATTCGAGAATAGCGGAGCAAAGAAGTAACGCATTTTCATCGGGTCTTCAAGCCTCTTTTAAGTGAATAAGTGATGGGTAACTAGATTGTCCTATCTCAGCCCTTTTCGGTTAAACTTTAAGCATATATGTGTGAGCATCTCCAAACTCTTTATACCGCAAGCAATAGTATACTTCAATGTAGTTATTCGTCGGAAGGCCGTTGTTTGTGATGGTATCAGTAGACTAGTGGTTTGGGATACGCCATGTACTCTGGGCATACGATGAGGGGTCCCAGCAGTCTTTACCATCGGCATTGCTGTCCAAGCTCGCGTGACAACGCGCAGTGGAAATCTCCCTGACCTTCCGCTTTGCAACTTCTCGTACCCTGTCAAATTCAACTGTTGCGCCTTCGGGGATATGGTCTTCTCCTTCTTCGTGTTGCTCCTTTCGTAATGCTTGATTACTGCTGGATATGACTTCTTTAGAATGTGGTGCCGTTTGACTTCAATGGAAGGACCGCGACAATAAACCACCGTGTATGGATGGATTTGCTGCCTCTCGCTGTTTGGAACAGCAGGTCTTCCAGATCAGCATAGAAGACGTGGTCTCTAGCCATCTCGGAGTCAACTTCCACGATTTCATTTAACAGCCTTACCTTTTGCAGGGTTGTCTTCGATGGGTTTTTTCGGTTGGGGACTTGGCAGTGCACGTACTTGGTCTTGCGCAGACTTGCAGACGTGGAACAAAAAACTTGCCTACGCGTTAGCCGCGATTATCCTCCTTTATTTGCACTTTCGACAGATATACAATTTACCCGATCTTGATTAATGATTGGCTTAAATTCGCTTGTTCGGTTGGGACTCAGTAGCGCAAGGAGTTGGTCTTTGTATTATCGACTTAAGAAATTCCCCGGCTTACCGACGAAACGTCTCCATGACAAAACGTCCCCTGGCGAAACGTCCCCGTGACAAGCGTCCCTCGATAATGCACCTGAAGATCGAGGCGAACTTAAAAATCTATGCTTGGGGACGTTTTGTCATGGGGACGTTTTGTCACGGGGACGTTTCTCCAGGGACGTTTCGCCAGAAGACGTTTCGAATGGGGGCGTTATGTCGACAACCCAAATCCCCAATGCCGGGGCTATCCTCCTCTATTTGCGCTGTACTTTTGAAGAATAGCCAATTGACTTGGTGTTAATGAAAACAGTAAACAACGTCCCTTCTATGAACGATAAACTTTTCTAACCAACCAAAAAGTGTGTCACAGAACAAAAGGGGGCTGAATACTGCTCTATCAGTGGGTATTTAGCACACAGTCCTCCCGACGACAAATTTATAAACAAATTATGATGGGCCCTTGCTGTTAAGGAAAGGCTGACTCGACCAACAATCCTTCGCTAAGATAAACGAAATGCAACTCCCATTTTATTACTTTTATGTCCCCTCACGAATTGCCCTATAATAACATTTCCCCATCTCAACGCGCTGCTTACTTATCACGTGGGGTCTAGGAATAGGGAGCTAATCGAATATTCCTAGAGCGGCCCTATAATTCAAATCAAGAGCCCAAACAACAGAAACCCCACTTTTGATTAACCTCTAGACCATGATATCTTTAATTATCCTTTACTTCCATTTCGGCTACTATGGAAACATTTGGCAAACAAAGTCGACTAATAGCTAGCTGCTAAGGTACAAACGGACGGCTGTCAAGAGGGGATTGTGTTTCATAGATAGTGTGACGTTCAGATGGAGAGAGATCGCATAGGAAGTAACCTTTGCTCCGCATTAGCGTTAGCAGCTATGCCCTAATGCGTTTTTCCTTGATCGTTTGTGTAGTTTGTTTCTGCAACCAAAACGGTTTTTGCAGCTCGCTCGCACTGAGGCTCAAATTTGGGAAACAACTCTCGGGGTGATTTTCTATTTTGTGGCTCGACCTTGACGGAAAATTCAAGTAATAAAATTGGCTACTTTTTTTCCAGCAGATAGACATAAAACTGAGGATCCTTATAGTGTAGGACAGTAAGGGCGTACGCATAATGTTATGTTCATAGATATTTCAGATGGGTTTTATATTTATTAAGCATTTCAGGCAGACTGCCGCCAACAAAGGACAAAATGGCATTTTCGAGAATTTTAGTGGGTCGAGTGTGTTGCACATGCTTCTGCTCCCACGACAAACCCGAAGATCCAGATCCAGACATGTGTCGGACACAAACGTGACGCGGAAAAATGCCTGTAACGTAATCGCACAGAACCTGGGCCTTGGTAGCACTGTGCCCAGCTGCAAAAGGGCACCGCATCTCCGTGAACCCAATGCAAGACCTTTTTCTTTCTTCTTTAACTGTTTTTAAGTGAACATAATTTCCAAAACTTTACTTCAAGTAGACTCTTAGATGTTTCATACAGTTGAAAGCATACAGCAGTGAAGGGACAGATACTTCCACCATATCTAATCAGAAAATCAATAACTAGCTCCCCACGTTTCAACTTACTTCTAATTCACTTAGTACTTTCGCCTCATTTATTCCACTCGCTGAGTTACTTTCGTCACAAACGGAATACGAACAACATCAAAGCCGACGAATGAAACGACCTGCAAGCACCTCCACCCCTCCCCTCCTAAGCGTTCCAAGATTATCATATTCCAGCAATCCCGCACTGCACCATATTTATTCCGCAGGATCGGTTCGTCTCAAACCGAGCGGAAAAAAGTAATCGCCGTCGGCTCGTAACTAAATGAATCTGACGCTAACTGTCCCGGAGCACTATCGTACCCTGGTGATCGATGGATGCAATATCCAGCCCCGTTAGAGGCCCTTCGGGTGCACTCTGTCCGAGAATCGAATTTTTCTTATCCGCAATAGTATCTTGGCGAAGAGATGGACAAATTAATTTCGGACGTTGTCAGCGGAAGAAAGTCGGCCTGGAGATGTTTCTGCGAGAAGAACCTGACATGAAGACGAGGGGCTGGTGACTACGCTTTCGATAAAACAAGAGAGCCTGACGAAAGAGCAACGGGAACAAAGCGGGTGTGAAGTATCTTTATGAAACCAAATGGATAGGTCAGCTGAGATTTATTTCAGCGACATCTCGGTCTTTTATGGCAAGAGTCTGTTCAGGCAATAGCTAGAATAACCAGATAAGTCAGTTACGATTTTATTTCAGCGATATTTCGGCCCTTCTTTGCAGTACACAAATCCTCATTTTTTGGGCATGGTGCTCTAAAGTCTGGGCATGCCCCAACGTACGGGCATGGTACACCGATGAAAATCTGTTGAATTGAGAATCTGAAATAGAAATTAGATTTTCAAGCAGACTTTTATGATGGTACCATGCCCTTGCTACAGGGCATGGTGCCCCAACGTATGAGCACCATGCCCATACGTTGGGGCACCATGTCCAAAAATTTAGGATTTGTGTATGACTGCTTTTTGGAAAGGGTCCCTTCAGGCCGTAGCTAGACGAATTATTTTACTCCCATTTTACTTACTCGTCATTTAACTCCAGCAAAAGTAAAGTTTACTTTTTGCTAAAATTACCAAAAAGGGGGCCCGGACTCAGTTAACTGCATAAGGACCCTAAAACTGGTACAAATCATCCCAACGACATAAAATGAAAAAACACAAGAAGTTAGATCTACGTGCCCGGGGAACGTAAAATGTTGCAACAACATTTTTGTTTAATTAATTCGCTATCGTTATAACCTGGTTATAACAATGAAGTTGACTTTCAAAATATTGTAAGAACGGATAAATGATTTTATTACGTGCAGCCTAGTAATTAGTCATCTGCAGTATATACACACACACATAAAACCCACAAAAAAATCCCACTAAGGATATTTTTTGTTTTTCAAAAATCTTGACACATTCCTTGATCACTGATAAAGGGATATCGTTCAATGTTAAACAAAGAAAACAAATCATCTGACCAAAGAATTTTAAAATTATTTGGACTTTGCAGCCAGTTGATTTGAAGTCGGAGTCGGGGCCGGTTGAGCCGGTTTGTTGGTGGAAACTTGACAAGTCCAGAGTCGGAGCCGTGTTCGTTGATGAAAATCTCCTCAGCGAACAATGGCGCAACAAGGTCATTGTGTTGCATAATGATTTTTAGTCGCTGCGTAACGGTACATTTAACTGTAAGTGACAGGCAGGGCCGTATCTAGGGGAGTCAAGGGGCTCATCCCCCCAAAAACATAAAAAAAAATCGTTTTTATAGGCTTTAACCTCTGATCTATATCTTTTTTGTATTTTTTGGTCCGACCCGCGGGCAACCCCCCCCCCCCAAATAAATTCCTGGAAACGGACCTGGTGACAGTAACAGACATGGAGACGAACCCTCGAACGTACAAGAGATTCCTCCCCCTAAGAACGACCGTGGCCTAACAACAGACTATTAGTTACAAGTCCCTAACTGTGACAGAAATGTAGACGAGTTTTCCTTACCCTAAATACATCGGGTACAAACGACGGGTAGACCAACTAGCAAAGGTTTCAAGCCTCCGCTGCCGAAGACGATCATGGTCTAACAACCAACTGATAACTGATAACAACCATCCCTCTCTTGTCTTACAGTTTTTACCCGACCCTGTTTTCATTGTGTACTGTACCATAACTCTGAAGCTGTCAACCCCCGAGACTTTTAAAATGATTTATCTCAAGGAGGGATTTTTTTTTATTATTTGTTTTACCTGATGAGACGAGCATTAATCGCCTCATCAAGGGTTTCACTCAGCGTGGACGAAAAACTCTTTCTAACTTAGTTCAAAAGTTCTTTTCCTTGCCGTAGGTTAACTTTCTAATAATCACCACTCTGAAAGGAGCAAGGTTAAGCTCTAATTTCTTTAAAAGTGAGAGAACTTTTAAAGTTTAGCTGGCACACACGATCTCAAGCGCAATCTCAGCGCAATCTCAAGCGCAGAAATCGAATGATAAACTCAGCAGAAATCACGAACAGAAACGGCTAATAAAGTTAGAGGCACCACTTTCGGATCCGTGGGAAAATGTTACTTTTTTATTTCTGTACGTTTTTATGTTTATTACGGAGATAGTTTGGAGGAGATAATTAGCTACGTTGCCAGGAAATTTATTCAGCATATTCAGATTTTAGCCCACTTTCAAACTGAAAATGCTGTCTGCCGGCTTGCATGCTAGAACGGAGCTTTCCACTCGAAAGCAGAAACCTGGTTTGAAGCAGCGTTTGAAACACTCTCCCTTTTTTTAAACAAGGCAAGAGTTCCACGAAGCTTTCCAAAATGCAATATCATATTCATCAATCCGACCTGAAGTCCAAATTTTCCATGAAAACCACACAGGTTAGACCCTTACCATCCAAAAAGCAAACAGTGTTGCTGAAATAAAATGAAAGTGTTGCTCCGCAACACAATTACTAAGTACGCAAAAACAAAATATGGAACATGACTGCAACTCTTCGCCACTGTGTTCAAGACCAAATTCGATTGTTTCAAAAAGCTCGCGAGCGGAAGAATAAATACAAACTGCTGCTATCAATCAGCAGAATCAAATCACTCGGATCCTCTCATCTAAGTAAATCGTCATCATTAACAAAACGGAAATATGATGAACTCTAAACTACCTACTAATCTCTTTAGACCCTCAGCCAGCGATTAGATCGACTAAAGACTTCAAAGATTTCTATCTACTAAAGGAAAATGTAATTCCACACAAGAGTGCTTGGGATCCATAATCTTGATTTGGCTTTAGAAGGGTTTCTTGCAGTTTCTTGGTTAGCGGAAGTGTCAACGGCGGAAAATTCTTCGTGAACAATAGCCTTTAACAAATGGGGACAAAGGCACCTCAAGTGCGAAATAACGAGATGACTAGAAGATGGAGCTTCCGGATAACTGAGAAAGAGTAGCGCGAATGATGACGTCTTAAATCACCTCTCGCATTGTTTAGCCTACTGTTTATTTTCAAGTATTTTAAAACAGTTGAATACTTGAAAACATAAGCTCTACTTTTAACAAAATACCAACAAGCTTGGCTGTTTCAAGGTCCACTGAATTCTAGCAAAAATAGAATAAGTACATAACCGGTTCTATTGACGACTTAGCTCCTCGCTAACAATCGTCATGAGCATGATACGCTTTTGAGAATAGCGAAACAATGTAAGTGTGAAAGTCAGTGAGTTGTCGTTGGAGGGGTTAGAAGAACCTTTTCTGTTGTTTCTTCTAAGGCGTTTTTCTGTGCTCCCATAAACAGTTTGTGGTTCGGTTGCGGCTTGAAAAGAGTGTTTCCGCAGTCTTTTGTACGGCCCACAAGTGTGTGTCCGCGACCAACAAGATTTGTGTGGCTCGCTTTGTGGCTCGAATTCGACAACCAACTGCCGAGGTGATTGTCGATTTTGTGGCTCGATTCTGGCGGGAAATTCAGAAGCAATGTCTGAATAATAAAATTAACTACTTTCTAAAGCATATGTAAGGCATTTTTCCGCGGTACAGTTGTACAGTTTTTCGCGGAAACATGATTGTGTGCCACACAGTCGATCCCCAAGTTGAAACTCGCGGAAACGCTGTTTTGTCTATTTTTTGGGCGGTAATTTCAAATGTCTGAAACAAAATTCAGACGAAATCACAACAAATAGGACTTCAGGCTTTCGGCCTTGTCATTCTATGCAGAACGGATCCTCAGATTATGTCTAAATGCTTGAGAAAGTAGTTAATTCTATTGTTCTAACATTATTTTGCTGCTAGATTTGAATTTCCCGCCACAATCAAGCCACAAAATCGGCAATCACCTCGGTAGTTGTTGGTCGAATTTGAGCCACAAAGCAAGCCACACAAATCTTGTTGGTCAAGGAAAGACGCTTGTGTGCCGCACACAAAACCGTGGAAACACTCCTTTCGGGCCACAATTGAACCACAAACGTTCGTGAGAGCACAGAAAAAGGCCTATAGGCACATTACTGAGTATCCTTTTTGTACAGAATGGTAAGGAAGTAAGCCTGAAGTTATATTTACTAAGGTTTTATGTAGATTTTATTTGTATTTTCAGACATTTGAAATTACCGCCCAAAAAATGAAAAACGGAGTTTCCGCGAGGTTCAACTTGTGGGTCCAGTGTGTGGCACACAATCGTGTTTCCGTGGCAAACACTCGGAAGTGAGTAGCACACAAATGTTCCGCGGGAAAACGCCTTACTGTTCTAGTGTTCAGTGGATTTCATTTAAATTGCTGTTTGGGATCAATCAGTACTGTGCATATATGTTTGCTAGAGGCATTTTTCCGTTGCACAGACGTGGGCCACACACTTCTTAGTGTTTGTCAGCCGCGTCGAGACAAAAGCCACTGTGTCTACTGTTTTGGCGGCAATATCAATTGTCTGGAAACAAACATAAACCCAGATAAAATCTCAATAAATAGAACTTTAGGCTTTTCTTACCATTTTGTGCAAAAATAATCCTCAGTTTTATGTCTATGTTCTTGATAAAGTAGTTAACTTTTATTATTTAGACTGCTAAATTTGAATTTCTTGCAAAATTTTGAACCGCAAAATCGAAGATCACCTCGACAGTTGTTTGTCAAATTTGAGCCAGAAAAATCTTTTTGGTCACGGAAACACACTTGTGGGCCACACAATCGACCGTGCATACACTCTTCCCAGCCTCAACCGAGCCATACACACTTTGTGGGACCGCGGAAAATGGTTTGAACAAATAGATTTGGGGAGGGAATAGGTTTGAACTTCATCGTATTCGTCCGGGGCGTTCTAAGTAGGGCGACATCACAGTTAACACATCTTTATTGCACACATAAGATCCAGGCTCCTCTATACGACCCCACCCCAACTCCAAACAGCGACAGCTACTTCCAAAACAATTCTAATAATTTGAAAGGATGGAAAACTGGCGTTTTTGTTTGATTTATAGATTGCTAGAGCAAACAATTTCATAAGAAAAGGCGTGGCTTCAAGGTCAAGTCAAGTCACGAAAATATGTGACTGTTTTATGCGTCTGTTTGCGAAAGGAGGGAGGAACGTCGCGGATGCTTTCCAAGATAAAGTCCAACCTTCCATTTCTGCATTGGTTAAAGCAGGCATCTACACGTCCAGCAGACAGGCTGCATAATATTGCATATGTATTCACTTGAACCAAGACAATACAATATAACAATACTGATAACAGAACGGAGAGAAAATTTCAAAATCTTGAGATCTTGACATAACGAAGGGGAAGGTCCAGGATGGGAGTTAGGAAGAGTGACTAGAGTAGTTAGACAGACACTTCAAGACCAAGAAATACAGACGTGGTTATGTGAGGTGAGTAAGTCTGAATCTCTGAGGTTGTACGCTGGGTCAAAAGAGACATGGGGGAGGAAATTTATTTTAAGGCAGGGTTAAGTAGGGAAGAGTTGGGTTTGTTAATAAGTTTGAGGGCTGATGGGTTACCGCTCGGTGCAAGAAGAAAATATATGGGTAAAAAAGAGGAAAGATCGGGTCCTTACTACTTCTGCCCAATGTGTGGGGATATATTGTTTTGTTGCATGATGGCCTGATGGCTTTAATGTGCAAATAAATCATTCATTCATTCATAGTAAAGGACTTTTAACTGCGTACACTGCGCGCGACACAGTAGTCCGCATAGAGCGCGGCCAAGCTCATTTGATACAAATAACGCTTCGACTGACAACGCTACTACGCTGTTTGACAAGAGAACCTTGGCCGCACTCTTTGCGGACTACTATGTCACGCGGAGTCTACGCAGTGAAAAGTCATCACCACTATAGGCCTACCGAAGAAAAATTTATGTTCCAGATTCGGGTGAGTACATATGCAACCTGTCAAGTGCAGATACGCGCGTCAAACGATAGTTAAAGTTAAAGATCCCAACTAGTTTTTTTCTGCCAAAAATTTCTCGATATTATCACGGGTTTTATCGAGATACACTATAGAACTTTGCTCTGCATCCTAGTTTACATTCTTCCTCTTTCACCTATTTATCTATAGATCCCTTCGGCTTCTATCATAGCCATCAATATCCCCGCATCATGACTTGGGTCTTTCTCCCCCAGTTTCAGCTGACTGCCGTGTTTAAACAAGGTCAGGATTTAAACGTATATCAACAGCCTTGGGCTACAGACTTCATCCGTGACCCAGAACAGTCGTGCTTTAGCTGCCGTCTTGCACATACACCAGCACTACACGGTGAGAAGCACTTAGTTAGCGTCCTGTTTAGATGTTATGCCTCACGCTTATTTACATTTCCACTAGTAAAGTAACGAATGTGGATGATCCATCTCGGCTATTAGGCACCGGGCTTGGCTAGATATGTATTAGCTCCGCTAGGATGTGAATCTGCTTGATCAGGGACTTCTGGATGGATTGCGACAGAACCGATACTCCCTTGTCCCCTTTCCCTCCAGTCTTTCCAGTTTCCTCACTAATCCTATGGCTAGTGGGCACCTATGTATTTTTTACTTCCAATTCGAACTTTTTCGGTCCACCATCACGAAATTAAAGCCTGGAATAGTTTTGGGACCATACCAGAAGGTTAAGTTTGATTTTAGGATACCACTGAAAGAACAGCAACTGAACAAATATGAGTTTTAGTATTTTAGATTGGATTGGAGTATACCGTTTTTTGCTGCTGGTTTGATTGTCAGTTTTTATGGCACTTGCAGCTTCGCTCAAGTGCCATATACCGATCACTTTTCCGTCGGTCGGTCTGTCGGTCTGTCGGTCGGTCGGTCGGTCGGTCGGTCGGTCCGGTGATCGCGAGTTAGGGTACTTGCAGATGTGCTAGGACGATGAAACTTGGCAGGCATATCGGGGACCCGACCAAACTAACTTGCAAATAATCACTTCCCCGATCCGACCACCGTGGAGGGAGTAGAGGGCGGGGGAATCCGGGAAATTTAGTAGTTTTTGTAAAACCCCTACCCCTATCTTTACACTAGTAGATCTGCGCGCGGCGTGACGTCACTCTTTGCATCGGATCACTCTGTTAACATTGGAAAGAGCTAGTGCATTCGAGGGTCAAAGGGGTTTGTATCTGTGGTGCAGTGCGGGGGAATATGGAAAATTGAGTGTTGTGTAACTTTCGAACGGGTGATCGGATTGGGACGAAACTTAATATCTGAATGAATGACATATCTCTGATGTTCCATTTGAAGTCCGAACCGGATTCGACAGCTATGGGGGAATTGGGGTGGGGGAAAACCGGAAATCTCGAGAAACGGTTATAATGGAGGGATCGGAGTAAAGCTTGCTGGGAAGAACAAGAATCTGCTCCAGATAATTTGTTTACACGTTTGGACTGGACCCGGACACTTGGGGGGGGGGGAGGTGGAGGAGAGTTTCACGGAATTCTGGTGATGACAGTTTTTGGGATTTTCACGACGAAACTTGGGAGGTGTATCAGGGACCCGATCAAACTGACTTGTCAATAAAAATTCACTCGATCCGATAGTCGTGGGGGGATCGGAGGGAGGGTGAATCCGGAATATTTAGCCATGCGTAACTTTGGAACGGGTGATCGGATTCGGGTGAAATTTAATAACTGAACAGAGGGCGTGCCTGTGGTGATCTTTTTCATGTCCGGACCGGATCCGACAACAATTGCGGGGGGGGGAATACGTGGCCGGATTAGACTGGAGAGATCGGGATGGAACTTTGTGGGAATAACAAACAAGTCCAAACTGAACCGGATTGGCTCCGGCGACTGTGGGGGAAGTTTGAGGGGCGGGTCCGGAATTCCGGTGATCGCGAGTTAAGGTACTTCCAGATGTGATAGGACGATGAAATTTGGCTGGAATATTAGAAATTCGACAAGATTGGCTTAGAAATCGCCACTTTTCAAATCCGACCATTCCCTAAAGTACCAATCATGACCGCAAATTAAGAAAAATACTTTTAAGCAAAATATGCATTTCCATGATCCCCATGAGCTCATGATCATTTTTGCCTCAAGGGTTTTGCTTACAAATGAAGTTCTAGCTCCCTTAAAGTGTGCATCTTAACCGCAAGGTCGAAAAGTACTTTTTATCAAACGATACATCTGAACCCATGATCAGTTGTCCCACAAGGGTTTTGCAAAAAAAAATAATTTCTTGCACCCTTAAAGTGCGCAAATTAGTGGGAAAAAAAAATACTTCTGATCATACGTATATATCAATGATCCCTAAGAGCCTGCTATCGTTTTTGCCTCAAGGGTCTTCCTTACAGATGAATTTCTAGTGCCTTTAAAGTGCGCATCATTACAGCCAAGTTCAACGATAATATACTTTTTCTCTAGCTCCCTTAAAGTGCGCATCTGAACCGCACAGTCGAAAATTACTTTTGATCAAATAATACATCTCAACCCTTGCAAGTGCCATATGAGCTTACAGCTCTTGTTTTTTTACAGTTTTGTCCGGCCACCACTAGACAGACTAGTACTTTTCGTGGTAGCCCATCTTTATGCTTATGGTATCCCTATGCTGATCATACCTATTATGATGAGCCACCTTATCAACTCGCGAGTGAATTTCAACAGATCTTCAGATCTTAGTTAGCTACAGAATGCAGATTACAGTGATTAAAGTATTTGTTTGTACTTTCACATACTATTAAGTTCCCTGACGTCCTCAAAACAAAAAATAAAGCTAAGATAATTAAAATGTGCCAATTTCTAAAGAGCGTATTAGTTAAATAAGATAATCATTGAGTGATGTAAAGCGTATTATAATTGTTACCATTATGTGTTTTGTACGGCCAATTGGCTAATAAATATTCATTCATTCATTCATAGCCTACCCAGGCACGTACGCAGGGGGGGTGCCTCCGTGCCTGGCCCCCCCCCGAAATCGATTTTTTTTTCGCATAATTTTCTGATCCTTCACACAGAATAAGGGATAGTGGTTAATTACTGATCTAGACAGAATTTGTTAACCGTTTTCGATGATTTTTTGGCCTGCAATTACCCAATAGGGTCACCAGCACCAGCTTTTGGTTTTTGTAGATGTTACATAATATAATGCGCCTTTTATATACTGTTTTGAAGGATTTGGGCCCCCACCGAAAAAAATTCCTGCGTACGTGCCTGAGCCTACCTTCCTGTCATGTCGTCATATAATCGCTCGAATAAACTCAGCTGATGCATACGCTTAACGCAATCAAAGATCTTCACAATATTCACGATCTCCATTCACGAAGATCGATGTTCGATCAACAATGCTCTAGCAGATCAAACTACTATTAAATCACTTGTTGGCCCCTTCCCCAACCTCGCGGGCCTAGAGACAATCCGAAAAGATTTATGCGAGGTTATTACTCTTTTTGATTTCCTTGTTGCATCATTTTATCACAACAGGAAAGCCATTTACTGTAGTCCGCGTGGAATGGTACACTCTTCAAATGGGATGGCTATTAGCAGGATGGAGTGTGAGAGTGAGGGGACGGGGAAGATTTACGGGGATGAGAAGGGTAAAAAGGACCCTCAGTAGCCGTGACTGATTTAATGTTGGAGCTTTGTGGATAAGAGGATGCAGAACAAATTACAGCATCAGCTGGCCACGCCATCGCCGCCATCATTAATTAAGGACCTCATTTTTGGAGAAGCGGAAAATGAGGAAAAGGAGGCCCCCTGTTCTGTTGTTTCCTTAGAAAGGGTTAAGACAGCGTTCTGAGACAAGACGCACAAAACAGAACTTTCATAAGATTTGGTAGATGTGGCAATATAGCCCTGTTCTGAGACAGGATGCACAGAACAAGATTTACAAGACTTTCAGAAGAGTTGGTATATAAGTGGCAATAAGGAAACCGGACGTTCTCATTTCGGTAAAAAGATCCATAGCCTACTCCTCAAGAAATTAGCGATTTGATATTAGCCCCAACTTCTTCAACCCGCGAGCTTTGTCACTGGGACGGCACCGTCGAACCAGAAACCATTCAGGAGTTGCCTGGATCGACACCAGCCAAACCAGCTCTGGAATACCGCGTGGGAATCCTCTGCACTTGCATATCAGTGCATTTCTGTTGACATTTCCTGCGCTATTTTTCTTATCAAAGAATTTCTGGAAAAATAAAGCGTAGGCTACTGAACTGAACTGAATGCCACTGGACCAATCCAGTGACGCGCAGTTGCTCGAGACCGGTCAAAAGAACTCTGGAATGCCGGGAGGCAATGGCACTGGGTCAATCCGCAGAGGCAGAGCTGATCGAGACATGTCAAACCAGCTCTGGAATATCGCTTGTGAATTACACTAGATCAACCCATTGACACAGGGTTAATCAAGACCAGTCAAACGAACCCCTGGAATGACCGGTGGGAATGACACCGGATCAGTTCGTTAACATAGTAGCATCCTTCACCTTGTAAACAACTAGAGAGAGTTACTACAGTAGGGACTCACCTTATCACAGGGGAAGTGCGATTTAAGGTAAAGATAACTCAGAATAACCGAAGCTTAGAAATCCTACCCTTAGGATTACAACGTGACAGGGAGGTAATCACAACCATACACGATAAGAGTTGACTGACTATCCGTCTTTTACCTAAATTCTCTTCTTTTACTAACCTCATCTATCTCATCTCATCTTTTGTCACATTGGTATGCTTTATCTTCTGGGCCGTTTTGTGTTGTATGAAACATGGGTACAGTAACTCCTCCCCCCCCCCCAAAAAAAAAACCTTTAACTTTATCTGTTTAAATCTAGCTGTCTGAAGAAAGAAGAGGCATGTGTGTGAGCGAAGCTTGGAGGCTTTTAACTTGTCCTAAGTAGCCTACGCGGCCAATGACAAACTGCTTTGAGATGACCGCTATCAAGCAGCAAGACCGATAGCTCCTTGCGCGGGCTTGGATTTTTCTCTAAAATAAAAGCTAATAAAACGATCCAAGGATTTATTACTGCTTCGCCTCGTCCTCCTCCTTTCTTTTATGTACCTTCACACACCATTAAGAACATTACGTCCAACAGAAAGCCGTGAGTCGATAGCAGTTTAGCGCATTATCCGTCTCAGGCAATCGATCCTTTGTTCATATCTTGCCGCACTAAAAGCTCTTTCTTTAAAAGCGTCCGTAAAAGGTGACGATTTTCTCACCTCATTACTCGATCGAGGCCATAGCAAGACGACAACGGGCCAGAAGAGAAAAATTGTCACTAGACTCGCCCCACTGAAGCCTATTTCTCTTTGGGAGGGGGCGAATTTCGCCTCGCCCTGTTAGGTGCCCCAAACCGCGAGTTCGCGTTCGCTAGGAGAATTCTGGATCGCAAGCGGAAAAATCCGCGTCGTACACCACGAAATGGTCTAAATTCGTAAATGGATAAAATCGCGTTCTATGGCAGCCAATCTTTACCATGGGTTACACTACACTGCTGTAACGTAAGCATGATCATTTTCCTTCGATTTTCCGACGTAGGACCAAATCGTCTGAGCGTTCACAGCGCAAAGCAGACTCAACAAGAAACTGAGCCGTTGTTATTATTATGAACGTGCATTTCCCCACGAAACACAGTAGACGAGCATAAAACGCAAATAAAATGGCCTTAACACGACGGAGTCGCAATACGAAAAATGCAACCAAACAATTAAAAAGACGTTGACTGCTAAGAATGTGTCTTCGGCGGGACCACTGCTCTGTTCCTATAGCCCGGTAGTACCTGACTACTGTAGTCGTTTGCGCACTATGGCGGCAAGCCCTCTGTAGCTCAGTGTTAGGGCAGTGGCCTTTTAAGCCAAAGGTCACGTGTTCAAATCCCACGTTAGGAGCACTTTGTCTTTCAGTTCACTACTTTTAACAAGAGCTACGAGCTCATATGGCACTTGTTACGAGTAGTGGTACGAGAAAGTAGGAGAGAACTTCAAAATAAACACCCCGCCATTCAAAAATGCGATTCGGACCTACAATTAGGACATCTACGTTCATTCAGTCTGAAAGCTCCAGATGACGTACTTAGAACCTATGCTTGTTCTTCCCACCAATTTCATCCCGATCCCTCCACTCTAAGCAATTTCAAAGATTTCCGGTTCGCCCCTCCAACTCCTCCCAATGTCACATCCGGAATTAAATGGGACGTCTGAGGCACGAGACCTTTCTAAATATCAAGTTTCGGTTAAATCCGATAACCCGTTCAATAGCTGAGGTTGCCACTGGATTCCGGATTCCCCTTTCGTACACTCCCCATCGACAGTCGGATCGGGGAAACGACATTCTCAAGTCAATAGTTCGGGTACCTGTTCATTGTCCTTGCACATCAGGAAGTACCGAACTCGTGGGATTACTACAAACTCGGATCCCCTCCAACTCCCCCACAGTGACCGGATCCATTCCGGTTATGCTATTCAGTTGTTCTTCACACCAACTTTCATCCCGAACCCTCCACTCTAAGCGTTTCCCAAGATATCCGGTTCCCCCCTGTCCGACTCCCCCCAATATCACCGGATCCGGTTCGAATTTAAAATGGGGCGTCTGAGACACGAGGTCTTTCTATATATCAAGTTTCATCAAGATCCGATCACCCGTTCGCAAGTTAAAATACCTCACTTTTCGGATTCCCTCTCTCTCCACCCCCACCCCCCAGATGGTCGGATTCGGGAAACGACTATTCTCAAGTCAACCTGTTCGGGTCCCATACACGCCTGCCAAGTTTCATCGTCTTATTAGCGCATCAGGAAGTACCGAACTCGCGGGATCACTAGAAATTCGGACTCCCCCCCCCACCCCACCCCCTACTGTGAACGGATCCGCTCCGGTTATGTCAATCACGTATCTAGGGCTTGTGCTTGTTTTTTCCACCAACTTTCCTCCCGATCTCTCTACTCAAAGCGTTTCCAAAGATTTCCGGTTCCCCCCTTCAGTTCTCCCAATGTTACCGGATCCGGTCCGGCTTTAAACTGGGATGTCTGAGACACAAGTTCCTTCTTTATATCAAGTTTCATTAAGATCCGATCACCTGTTCGTAAGTTAAAAATACCTCATTTTTCCGGATTCCCCTCCCTCCAACCCCCCCCCGGATGGTCGGATCGGGGAAACGACTATTATCAAGTCAATCTGTTCCGGTCCCTGACATGCCTGCCAATTTTCATCGTCCTAGCACATCAGGAAGCACCGAACTCGCGGGATCACTAGAAAGCCGAATCCCCCCCCCTAACTCCCCCAAAGTGAGCGGATCCGGTCCGGTTATGTCAATCGCGTATCTAGGACTTGTGCTTGTTCTTTCCACCAAATTTCATCCAGATCTCTCTACTCGAAGCGATTTTCAAGATTTCCGGTTCCCCCCCCCCAACTACCCCCCATGTCACCGGATCCGGTCTGGATTTAAAATGGGAGGTCTGAGACACAAGGTACTTCTATATATCAAGTTTCATTAAGATCCGATCACCCGTTCGTAAGTTAAAAATACCTTATTTTTCCGGATTCCCCTCCCTCCAGCCCCCCCCCGGATGGCCGGATCGGGGAAACGACTATTATCAAGTCAATCTGTTCGGGTCCCTGACATGCCTGCCAATTTTCATCGTCCTAGCACATTAGGAAGCACCGAACTCGCGGGATCACTAGAAATCTGGACCCACCCCCCCAACTCCCACATAGTGACCGGATCCGGTCCGGCTATGTCAATGACTTATCTAGGACTCATGCTCGTTCTTCCCACCAAGTTTCACCCCAATCCCTCCACTCCAAGCGTTTCCCAAGATTTCCGCCCCCCCCCCCCTCCAGCTCCCTCCAGAGTCACCGGATCCGGTTCAGATTTTAATCGGACCGTTTGGGGCACGAGCTCTTTCCAAATACCAAGTTTCATTAAGATCCGATCATCCGTTCGAAAGTTATAAATTCCAAAATATTCCGGATTCCCCCTCACTCCACTCCCCCCATGATGTTCGGATCGGGAAAGTGACTATTTCCAACTTAATCATTTGTGGTCCCTGATATGCCTGCCAAGTTTCATCGTCCTAGCTTATGTGGAAGTACCCGAACTAGCAAAACCGTGACAGACAGACCGACAGACCGACCGACCGACCGACCGACGGACGGACAGAAATTGCGATCGCTATATGGCACTTGGCCCAAGGGCAAGTGCCATAAAAACGCAATGGATACAATCAATGTTAGAAGAAGGCAAAATATTGTTTTGTCACGTTCTTCGTCAGAAGGACAACGAAACTCTCAAGAGACATGACCTCTGACGACACTGGGATATCCACCTATCCATCTAGATTTTTCAGTGAAACCTTATGTGTCACCTAGTTGAACTGGGTTCACTTTCCCACGAATATATTCTCTGTTCAAGAATCCTAGGCTTACACTATTTTCTTTCACAAAAAGGCACAGCAACTTTAGGCATGAGTAAAAAATCAAATTAGGTCTTCTATTTTTTTTCCCAAAAAAAATCGCAGAGTTCCCACGGGCGACCATGGCGGAATTCGAATGTGAAAGCATTCAATAAAGACTGGCATCCGACTTTCCGAATCCGACTGCAACTTTTCGGGCTGCAACTTCCAAAAGACTATCGTCTACCCCCTTATAACTTTACTTAAACATGTATGTGATGCATATCATCCAATGACACACGGTCACGGTAAATGTTTTTTTTTTTATAATTTAGATTCAGTTGTTAAAAATTATTAAAAAAATTCAAATGAGAGAATTAATTTCCAAATATTAGGGGGGAAGAATAGTAAATAAAATATGGGTTTATATTCAAAGTTGGGTGACGTGAATAGTTAAAAGTGGGTAAAAAATAGATTAAAATAGACGAAGACGGAAGCTAGTGCAAGTGACTAAATGCACACACACACACACCGGATGACTTGGTCGAAATGGGGAAGCGCTCAAATGAAGTTGGATCATTAAAGTAATGAACCTTTGTGATTAAGGCGTTTTTCCGTGACAATCCCGATTGAAGATTCACAATCCGGATTCTCCAAAACGCATTTTCTCCGATAATCCAGATTATGAAAAATCGTTTTCTCTAACAATCCAGATTCGTTCTTGAATCGTCGATTCGGGAATCTTGCAACGGAGTGAGATTCAGGATTCAAGATCGTCGGATCGTCGTTTTAATCGATTTGCTGTTTCACTGACGAACCAGTTATCTAGGATTTATGGTCCGGGATTATCGCAAAAAAACGCTATAACGTACTTTTGTCCGTAGCCTCTCTTTAAAGATCATATTTCGGCTTATATTGTACTGCTTTCAACTCCATGCCGAATATATTCTTGTATTCTGGGTGGTAATCCTCACTACTAAAGAAATAGACGACGATTCTGGCAATCTGGAAAGCTACAGTAGTTTATGCGCCGGCTGTTTTGCGACTTCGGTTGAAACTTGCTTCGCTTTCCAGAGCTGTTTTTGCGCTCCACCAGTTTTGGAAAGTGACATGGAAAGTGAATCCACTACGTGATCTCAGCAAGTCAGCGTGAAGTTGTAAACGGGCAACGACATCCCGTTATTTCTTGCTCTCGGCAGATTCTCGTTTTGCTTTTTAGAAAATGAATCCGTAAAGTCCGGTCTTCGTACCTCCCGGAACTTCCGGAATATGGGCTTCCAGATTATTCTTTGACGTCTTCTGTAAACTGCATCTGGAATATGAACCGGTCCGAAAGTATATCAAAATAATCCGGAAAAAAAGGGGCTTTTGAACTTTCAGATTTCCGGAATTTTTAAGTATCGCAGAAGAAATTCAAAAAAAGTCTCGGAAAATCTGGGAACCCAGATTTCGGAAGGTGAAGACCAGACTTAAGAATCCTTAGCTCTCAGTTGGAATCTGGCTTCAGACAAGGCTCGACAAAAAATATGTAAAGCGGACTGATCAACGCACCAGCTGATAGGCTACCCAAGGGACAAAACAGCGTATGCCTCCAACCATACACAAACGACAAATCTTTTGGCGGAATCCGAAATGAGTTACGTTTCTGGACTTTCATGTTCCAGGCGACATGCAAGATTTGCGATTACGGCCGAAATAAACCGAACCCGTAAATCCATGCCTGCAGCCAAGGCCGTATCCAGGGGGGGGGGGGGGGGGGTTAGGGGGCAAACATATCTATGTATATTTTTGTACTTTTTGGTCCGACCCGTGGGCAACCCCCCCCCCCCCCCCCGAAATAAATTCCTGGATACGGGCCTGCCTGCAGCACTACCTATACTTAGTACTACTCATGGGTCTAATGAAGCTCCATTGCTACTCTGATTTACGTCACTAGTCCCCGGCAGTCTGCTGCTTGCAGGCTAATGGCCGAAACACTCCTAGGGGGCAAAGAGCCAAAGAAAGCGATGGTGAGGATGGATCTGAAACTGGACATGATCGAGCGGAGCCTCTTCCATTACCGACTAACAAATTCGATTAGGCCGGAAAGTAACCGGGAAGCCCAAGGGCAAGGTAGTCGAAAGCGGATTAGAAACTAATAGCCCGCTGAGACGCCGCGTAAAAAGTAACCAAGGATGTTCAACAACACGGAAAATAAGTTCCCGTAAGTGGACAAAAAGGAAAATGAGCCAAAAAGCCAAGGGAAGTGCCGTTCAGAATTCTGTTCGCTGAGACGTGCATTTGGCAGGGTAATCCCAAGACGATACGCGAAAGGCTTAGAAAAAATGCAATAGGGAAGAAGAATGTCCGACTCCGCAGACTTCGAAGTGCATCCATTTCCCCTATAACATTTCCGACTATCAATGCACAGATTTCCAAGAAGAGTGTGAACTATGACTCCAAGGAACTCGTAGTCGATATAAGGGAAGGTGTTTAGAGAAACTGAAATTCTAACGCGACTTGACAACTGGTACACATTTACAATTAAATTCAGACTGAAAATTCCAGCATTTTTTAGAGGCGTTAGAATCTCACTTAGAGACAGGTCTACACTGTAAAAAGTTTCTCCGAATAAAGATGCAGTATTTGCTACTGGGATTAATCTTATCTCTATTGGGATAAAATTAATCCGGATTAGCGATAATCTTATCTCAATAAAGATAAGAATAATCCGAGTAGCAAATACTGCAAGATTTTTTTTTTACAATGTATTTCTCTTTAAGTGTAATAATTACTTTGTTTTGTTTTTTTCGGCTAATGTAGGCTACCATACCTTTTAGGCTTTCACAGTACAAATAAATACGCACATGCTAATGAAACACCCTAAGGAATTGGAATCAGTTGCGTCAGTACTTCAGTATATTTATGTTCCTCCCTTTATTTATGTCTGGAGAAGTAGTTAGCCCAAATGAGCCTCAAAGTCAACTTAAAATTATACTATTGTCTACCATCGAGATTGGCAAACGGCATTGGAGTAGCCTAAGATTTGCTGCAACGACCTGGCAGTCATAGTTAGAAGGCTTATTTACCTAAATGTTTGCTTTTCATTTAATTTGTATTTTAATATGTGTTTCTGTTTTGTTAATTGTTTTCCTTTTCTTCTTTTTTTCCTTGTTCATACTCCGTCCAATGGTCGTGTGACGGTTTTATTCATTCCAATGATCGTGTGACGGGTTTATTCATTCATATGTTATCGGGATACGAGCGGTAAACGGAAGATACAGGTTGGAACAAGTTTCTAATTAAAAACCAATACATGTGTATACACCTACGTCTCATCAGTCGATTAAAGGTGCACATCATCAGTCGATTAAAGGTACACACCTTCCCAGCACATTTTTTTTTTCTACGGTAAGCTCAATTTCCGTTTCTTAAAACACTTCCTGCTAACCCAGGAATGATCACCGTTGCCCCTCGGAGTAATCAAGTCTTACGGCCGATTCCCGCGAATGCCCCTAATGGCAAAACCCCAACTTATTCCTCTTCTATTCTAACCATTTTCCGATTCCGGTTATGTCAAGCTGCGGATTAGAACAATAGAAAAATGTTCTCCCTCTCTAGAGTGAGGTCGGCACTACAGGCCCGACACCTATCGACCAGCGCGCTTTTGGCGTCTTTCGGAAAATTCCAAGCTCCGGAAAGAAAGCTCCGGGGAACTCATTAACCGGCGTCGAAAGTTTACTTAATCCCCACAAGTGAGGACGGGAAGGACCATTTTGACGTTCTAAACTCTAAATTACGATTAGGCAATTTGGGTAAAAGGGATTTAGAAAAATCGAAGGCGGGAGCATCGGATCGTTAAGCGTGAAGATTCCAACGCAAAAATTGCTGCCGAAGGGGACAAGTCCTCTCTAGAAATGGTGTAACCCCGTTCCTGAGTCCTGGTTTCTCACGGCTTTCCGAGAAAAGCTTAGAAGCGGCCGCAGAAAACCAAGTGGGAATGCTATATTGAGTTAATTTCTTCTTTATAGCGAGTTGGAAAAAAATTTCAGAAAAACATTATTAGATAGAATAAGAAGCTTCATTGGGCTGTTAAATTTGCATTAGACAGTTGTCCCGCAAAGTAGAACTATTGAAAAAGCAAGAATAAACTGTGAAAAAAATCAATAAGAAAAAGAGAGCCAGGATATTTCCAGCGATTTTTCGGCCCTTCTGGCAAGGGTCCTCTTCAAGCAAAAGGTTTGCTGTATAATGATTTATAAACAAAACAAGTTTGAGGCAATAGAAAATGTGCCTAGAATTAGTCCTGGGTCAGCAAGAAGCTTTCGGTCATAAGTAAATTTCGTGTACGAGAGAATTAGTGACCATCAGGATGATAATATCAAAATCATGGATGCTTTAATGTTATTTTTTTTTTTCGATGCGACGTTTTTTGGAGGTTCCACGAAGGACTGTACAACACTGATGGGCATGCATGTTGAAAACTTGTTTCCTATTTTTGCTAGGCCAAAGAGTAGCCTATGCAAAATTACAAAAGAGGCAAGAAATCTAAAAAAGCCATCTGAATATTCTCGTATATTATCTTCATAAAATCCGAGCATCCGAGTTTGAAGTTTGAACTGACAATTTTATAGCTGAAACTTCGTACAGTCATGAACTAGCTGGACTTCATGAACCATTCGAAAAACCTCCCAAGCAATGTCAACTTCTCTATAAAAAAAAGTACATGAAGCTACGAAATGTAGAAAAAAAATATATGTTCAAACATTGTTGCGAGAGAGTGGAATCCAATACCCCTCGCTGAGGATAATGTAGCCCTTGGGACAGAAGGAGGCGAAAACGAAGCGTTTTAAGATAAACCAGGGAGCAATACACAAGTAGTGATTTACAGCTTGCTGTCAAGGTTTCCGTAGCTTGATTTCTTAGAAGCTATAAAACATTGGTTGGCTCAGATTTTTGCTGTTCACCATAAGTAATGCATAACAAAGGTCTACAACGCTATGACTTTGCCTCATTGTTTGTGGCTCCACTCTGGGATCTTCTGAACGCCAAATTTGCTAAATTTCTTCTTCAACTGCCCAGTTGGTCTCAAAACCGGTACTTATTCAGAAGTACTCTGTCGCAGACCCTATACTAAGTGTCAATAATCTGGTCGCGAACCTTAAAGGACCCCTCCTGCTTATTCTGCTTTTTATACTACA
The DNA here is from genome assembly GCA_023053555.1 of Branchinecta lindahli. Classification (NCBI taxonomy): domain Eukaryota; kingdom Metazoa; phylum Arthropoda; class Branchiopoda; order Anostraca; family Branchinectidae; genus Branchinecta; species Branchinecta lindahli. The sequence goes on from JAKZAO010000002.1 coordinate 16,157,864, forward strand.
CCTAGCTCCCTTGTGGAATTATTGGCTTCTAAAATCCCCACCTTTCTCCAGTGCTTCGTTTTGTGCCTACGAATTCTTAGCGCTTTTCGGCTGTGCCGAGTTTTGCCCGTTCCACAACGCACAAGTTTGACGGAATCTTCAATGTCCGCTGACAACTCTTTCACATATAGCCTAAGGATATGATAATGTTCTGTTTTTACTTCTTTTGTATGCTTGGTTGTCAAACTTTTTAACCACGGCGCGTTCACTTTTCAAACGTTTTGCGCCCAGCCGCCGCGTCGGAGAGCAGGAGGGCTGGATAGAGTCGACAAGCGCTATCAAGAAAATCGCTAATTTTAGGTGGAAAGTAATAGTAATTTCGGAAACATTTTTTCTGACCCATTTCACAGTGAGAAAGTCATTTCTAGTAAGAGTTGTGCTTTAATAATAAGGATGTTGCACACCTCTGGATGGGTAAACTTTTCTAGTAAGGTTTGTTCGATTTTGTATCTAGGTTAATGTTGTATTGTTTTTGTAATAGTTGTTTTCTTTCGTTTTTCCCCAATTCAATTAAATTCAATTCAGTTTATTTTCAAAACCGATACAACGGTCAAGCCGATTGGGTGGTTCTCGTCCACATTAACACTAATTATATAAAAAAAAAAAGAGATAATGTGTTGATACTCCATCTCTCTTTCCTCTGTGTTGCTTATGGGCAATAAAATATTTCATTCGTTTATTCATATGGACTATGGACTATTTCTTCGTCTAACAAGGCAGTATACTTGGCTACCGTTTGAAAATACTGTTATCCACCGAAGAAACTAACAATTACTTCCTAGGTCTGCCTGGCGACGGGTTCTTGTCGCCTAGCGCAGTTCGAAGAATAACAAAGATCAGGGTAGGGGGAGTTTCCTGCGTTCTAGTGCTTACGAAAAAATAAATCACAGAGTAGGCTTCGACGAGCTTTCGGCAGCATCAAGGAAAAATTAACTATTTCAAAGTCAGGGCCTTGTTAGTTGATTAAGTTTACATGATGAACAAAGTCTTATTAGTCGGAGCTTTGTTCGTCAATGAGGTTAACGTTTGTCGGTTCGGTTCGGCGATCGTTTTTCGGCTCCGAACGTCAAAATTTTTGCAATTTTTCAAGGAAGAAGCAATTGCACCAGAGCAGGGCTTCTGTCGCTCAACTCTTAAGGAAGGAGAAGAAGAAGATTACAACAGGGGTCCTGCACCTTTGCGGCGAAACAACAACTAAATAGTGTTGTTCGTACTCACGACGTCAATTTGCGATAGACACGCTAATTGTATCTAGGTCGAGTAAGTTTTGAGGATCGAGAAGTCGTTCAGGCGTTTACACTATAAATAAAAGCTTCAACTTCAACAAAAGAAACAACCATCTCCCTAGTCACCTTTTAAGAATCTAACTGATATTGCACTTCAAAACAGATGGGGGAGGGGTAACTTACTTTCTTGTTTGAAGGCTGATGTCGCTGACAGGTAGAACAGGGGAAGAACCGTTGCGAGAACGAAAATGGGAAGGGTAGCCATTTATTTTCAACTGAGATCTGGGCATCTATTGCTTAGAAAGTCGTCCGTCTGCAAACAAAAAGAAGGTCTCAGACATATGATTGGGTTGGTAAATGGAAGGGCAAGGGCAAGCCCGTCGAGTTCATCTAGAATGTCTCAAGTGTCTCTGATTTTACCTAGGCAGTCGGAAAATTCGATTTTCCGTTAGCCATCTAGAAACATTCGTAACCAATGAGGACTAAAACCGGAGCAGGGAAAAAATCGATCGCGTTGAAGACGGAAACAACCCCATGCGCTCCCACAGAAACTTCTTGAAAGTATAAAAGTATATAAAGTACAAAGCATAAAAAAAAATATATATATAAAATATAAAGTACAAAATTATTGCGGTGGAGGCCTCGCTATACATGGCATTCAAGAGTTAAAGGAAAATCTTTTTCAACATATTTTTTCCTGAGAAGATTGAGCGAAGCAAGGGCGATAAAGACCTAGACGCAAACAAGAATACAGAAAAGGTATGTGACTTCATATGCCGCCAAATCAGAGACGTTTGCAAAAATCAATACTAAAAATCAAACCTTGCAATAGGATTGCAAAATACTAACTTTCCGCAAAACTCATTCAAACCAAAGCTAAATGCCTTTGTTCGTTCGAATTTGTTTACTCCTTGTTCTCCGTTGACTTCTTAATCCTAATTCAATCTTCCACTCCTGAATCGAACTAACCCACCCTCTGTTGTGGTACCCTTTGTCAAAACGAGAAAAGATTTCAGGCATCAAATTCTACCATCTAAATAGCACCCACTTTCAAGCAAGAAAGATAATAAACTTGAAAGAAGACATTTAACCAATCGTAAGGATAAAGTTGATGGTCCGATTCCGCGGAGAATATAGAGATGGGCGATGAACGAAGGAGTTAGAGACTCTGCACTTAATAACCTGAAGGAAGGGACGTTTGTTCAGTTTTATCACTGTTTTGGAACTTCAGTGGATGAAAGACATGTATATATCACGAAACAGAGAGCAGATTTGGTATCAAGCAGCGTCTTTACGGTATCAATTCAGTTTCGCATTACTTCATGACCACCCGAAGTATCCCCCCTCCCAAAAAAAAGACTTTCAACTTTCATCGCATCTGTAAAGACGCTTTTTTAATTTATGAAACTGCGGAACCAAATGAATTAAAGCTCTCAAGGTATTGACAAGTGCCTCACGCAGAGATGGTATAGGATGGTTTAGTTCGAGCCCTAAATCACGTTTCAAAGTTACTTATGTTGGCGGATCACGTAAGCAGTTAAAAGAAAAAGATTGCGGTACCAATGCATAAAGGTTTTAGATCGTTCTGCAGTCTTTAAGGATACAACATGAACGACAATAGCAGATAGTGTGACTGGTTTAGAAGTTTAGAGGTATTTGGATATTGTTTACGAAGGGTACACGCGCATAGGACTTAGTATTAATATCGGTAAAACGGAAGTTCTAATTATTAATCCGACTGAACTTGAGCCACATCTTCCAGTGCTACCACCAACGACTGGCGTCCTTGCATATCTAGGTGTTAGCTACGCGCAAACTGAAACGCAACAAACGCAAACCGAAAACACGAAAAGCTCTAGTGAGCGATGTTACGACCCGAATCAGAAAGTCATATGGTTCGCTTGTACCTCTCAGGCCTAAGTTTGATAAGCGTTCTCTTGCTAGTGTGTATAATAGCGCAGTTTCGCCTCATATTTTCTTCGTATCGCCTTTCTTCGACGTATTAAACAGACAAGAAAAAACCCGGCTGAAAATTGAGTTCTTTCGTTTCGGAAAATATTTGCTTGGTCTTCCACTAAGAACAAGCAACTCGTGGCTAATTCGGACTTTCGCGTTTCACGACCTCGAATCTAGAGTGTCAGGTATTGAACTCCGGGCGGCTCAGAAACTCGATGAGTTCCACTGGGATAATGCTTTTTTCTCTTGTATTAGAAGTGTTCGAGTTATGTTCCGTTGTGTTTGTTCCTTTTTTTTCCATGTACCATACTACACTGTTTTTAACTTCAGTGTTCAAAAATATAATTATTATTATTAGTAGTAGTACACTGTCAGAAGTTTCATAACACATCGCGCATAACACTTTCAAGAATAACACCTTTTCACTTAGAAATAAAGTATTATGACCAATTAAGTTTACACTATTTCGTGCCTAGATCTCCAACAACACCTTCAATTGGTAAAAATACTACACTGTCAGAAGTTACATAACGACAACAGAAGGATGCCCGGTTTCAACAGATAACACTTTAGGATGTTATCTGTTATGTTTCTTTCGTTCCCGTTAGTATTTTTACCAATTGAAGGTGTTGTTGGAGATCTAGGCACGAAAGAGTGTAAACTTAATTGGTAATAACACTTTATTTCTAAGTGAAAAGGTGTTATTCTTAAAAGTGTTATGCGCTATCTGTTATGAAACTTCTGACAGTGTAGTATATTACAGTGTTCTCTTGTTAGTGTCAAAAAGTGTGTCCGTTTTTGTGTATGTGTATGAACCTACAGGAACTTTACTATTATTACTCGGAATTTCCTGGATTCGGCAAGTCAAAACTTGCCTAAAGTTCTTTCAACCAGAACAAACGAGTCATAGACTACCTCTCGAGGACAGCCTCTTCACAAATCTTTCAGCTGGAACCGGGACTGACCGAGACAGTTCTAACCAACTCTGGAAGACTCACTGGGTCAAAACGAGGAGTGGAGGAGTACCTTAAGAGCGTGTTTAGCCCCTCTACCAATAGTAACTACCAATAGTAACGTTCCAGCCTCACAGGAGTTACTACGTACGTTCCAGCCTTCTCGAAATAGTAACTATTTGCTTACTACGCTCCCGGTAGCAACTACGCATCTCTGTAACGTGACTGGTCCGATCAGGCCGCGGCCTGATATTTGACCGAAAAAAGAAAAAATCACTCCAGCCTAGCGTAGTAACTACGGTTAGTAGGGTTGAACACGCTCTAAATCATACTTGCTAACGACAAAGTTGAACGGTCTGTTGACGTTGCCAGTGCTATCTGAAAGTCGACGCCGTATCCCTGAAGCTAGTTTCCAGGTCACATCTCTCCAGTCTCAGTCGACTCTCATCGCAAGAAACAGAAGTTTCTGCTATCGCTTCTTGTCAGTAAGGAAGTTCCGGACAGAATCGGTTAGAGAAGAAATTCGTGATTTTCCAACTGAATGATCCTAGCTGATTAAGTACGACTGAAAACGCTACTCGATTTGACGCCTGAAACTGTTTCTGATTCTGGTTCTGGGGTTTCTGGTTCTGGGGTTTCTGATTCTGATATCACGGTTGTTCTTCATTATTAATTATTACTATTAGCTTACAAGAGTCGTATTTTTTTTATTTTATTTTTTACTATAATCCTGGCTCAACTTTAAAATTACTCAAATCTCGGTAAAAGACGTCGCTGCAAATGCCCAAAAATTGTCTTACATGTAGATTTGTGTCATGACGCAAAAACAACCCACCGGACAAGCCGTCCGTTATGTGTTTTTAAATTAAACTGAACTGAACAGAGCTGAGTTTTCAATTATGTTTTGGTGACGAGTTTTGCGCGTCAACTTGGAGTAGCATTTCCAATCGAACTTAAATCTGCTAGATGCTCTGAACTGGAAAAGGACGAACTGTCCATGACGCCACAAGTACACTCTATCGATTTTCAACTAATCTTTCTTGAGATGGGGTGCTGTTCTAATTGTGCTGATTCCAGCTTCCTTTTTGGCAAATATTTGTTCATATGATATTACTGCATTTTGGCGTGTTCCTTTTTTGCATATTTTACTTCCTACTGTGATACCGCTCAAGTATTTTGCTCCAAGACTGCTTGGGCTTTCGGGAGTGGCCTTTTTTCCTTCCAAAGTTCTCTGGTTCAAGCAGTTGGTCGGTACAGCTACAGCATAAACAGCATGCCCCGAGTATAAGCCGATACTGTAGACGCCGTGTTACACCTATTTGGACAACGCATTAGTGCCAAGCAACTTGTCACCAAAATTCAAGTCCGCACGTCTTTCGCCGTCGTTTCGTCGAAGGCGTTGTTTAAGGCGTTTACATAATACATGGAGGAAGGGCATTTTTGGAGCACCCACTCCGCAAGACCTGCTGTACACCCTCAACCAACGACGCTTGCCATAAATTAGGTGAGTCTTCTTTCAAAGGCTTCTAAACATGTTTAATGATCTAACATGTGGAAACCGGTGCCGTTTATGCCATCCGGTGCCGTGTCATCCGGTGCCGGTTTGTGTCATCCGGCGCCGGCGCCGGGCATTTGCTGTATTCTAGAAACGAGAGTGGACAACCCCTCGTTTTTTAGATAGAAAGAGCATTTGAAATGATGAGAAGTAAAGAGAGAAAATGGTTGCAATGTCTGTGCATCAGTATTTGTAGTGTACAGCTTGTTTGTATTGTTTGTGAAACAGCTGTAAAGCTTGTTTGGCAACGTCGTCTATATGTGTAAGTAGAAAAAAAGCGGTTTGTACGAGGAGGTACTCTGATTTCGGTTGTGATTTGTGTTGGTAAGTCTGTAAAAAACAAGACGGATGACAAAACTTGAGTATTTCTTCAGCCCATGCTAGCTGGTATCATGTTTAGTGGCTTTAAACGGTAAAGTTCTGAGATTTATTCTAGCAACATTTCGGCCCTTCTTGCCAAGAGTCCTCTTCAGGCTCAAGCTAGAAAGACGAACCTGAGCTTCAACAAAATCAGCTGACTTTTCCGTTTAGCTTCAGTTCAGTTCATCTTCATTAAAAAAGTGAACAAAATAAATATCGACCCTACAAAGCTCCACGGACCGTTACATAGGGGCGAATAATAAAAATAAACAAGTCTCTAGCGCAACCAAATTTGACGACAGAACCACCGAGAGTTCCACATCAGGGACACCCCACCCGCCTTGATTCGCTTGAAGAACGAATTTTAAGCCATAAAAGGAGTACAAATTTGACAATTTCGCCAAAAAGTTCTTTCCAACTCAATCCAATTTATCATTTCAACCATGCCATTTGTGTCACGCGTTCCTGGAACTTTCTTTTCCGGAAACTGGAAACATTTCCCGCAGTGCAGCTTCCCTTAGAATTCTGGTCAGGAGCCTGGCTTGAAGATTTGCCTCGGACGCTAGAAAATCTAATAGAACAAGCCAAGTTCTACAAGCAAGCAGCACACCAACTCCAAGCAATTTCAGAACTTGTCGTATAAAGTTTGGATTTCGGAGCCTGCATTTTGAAGAAATCAAAGAAAAAGAGGCGCAGCAACTTTCAACGAGGTAATGCTCGAAGAGAGAAGAGGAAGATGGCGCTGCGCCAGTAGCAGGAGGCGAACAAATTTACCCTGCAGAACAGAAGATCCAGTTTCTAATGAACAGCAATGAGCTCACGAATGAGCTGTAGTTCCGACTGCCTTGTAAGGGGCGCAGCAGCTTTCAACGAGGTAATACCAAGAACGAATAATCAGTAAGAACTTCTGTCTTTAGTCGCATGCAGCGACTATGAAAACCCCGACAAATCTGAACGGACCTGGAGGTATTTACTCTAGCTTTGAGCTGATGTTGATACCCGTTTACTTCTTTTCCGTCTTCAGCGTTGCCTATCGCACAACAAATATCGAAAGAGGCGAGCAGGAGGCGTACTCCGCGCGCTGATCCGCTCTGGAGCGAGTCCATAGAACTAATCAGCTTTGACTTCTAGATTTCCTCTTTAACAACTGTAACGAAACGTGATGTGGCGCGAAGCCGCTCGTGTGCATCGGGAGTCGGTCGTATTTTATTCGACTCAGCATGTTTGTATGACCGAGATAGGGAGACAGCAGTTGTGTCTCGTTATTTGTTCTTGGTAATACTCGAACATAGAAGAGGAAGATGGCGATACGCGCCAGTATCAGGAGGCGAACAAATATACCCTGCAGAAGATACAGTTTCTAATTAACAGCAACCCCCACTGTTTGAGCTGCAGTTCCGACAGCGTCGTAAGGGGGTATTTCCAAATATGAATGTTTTATTTTTGTACCACGGGCGTAACTACTTAGGTACTGTGTAGGAGAACGTATACATATATAAACAAGCGAAACGTTCTTCCCTTCATGTTACTTAAATAGTTGACTGTGCTTAATTATAATCGCTGTATTTCAGAGGAAATAAATAATAATAACTCAATTTTGAAGAATTCCATTCCAATTTCTACTTCTTTCCGTTTCGGGCCCCATCTTCATATTCTAACATTCGCAGGCTGGCAATGGAGAACAGGTCTAGATTTTGGAGTTTGGTTAAGTACTTATGTGCTTTATTTTTCTTTAATTTTTGCCATGTTCATTTTTCATCTAGCCTCGAGCTTATTAAAGCAATAAAGTTACAATCATATGATATGATACAGATTTATTGCCTGTAACTGTACAAAGTACCCAACAGACTCAATAAACTAAGAACGGACCCAATAAACTCAATATTTAGCTATTGAGGATAATTTCCAGTTTAAGACGTACACTGAAGAGTCACCCAAGGGTGATCTGGAGTCCGGATCTGGTCGAGATGACAAGAGGATCGGAATATTTAGGAAATTTACAACTTTCATACTGGTTACTGGACCACGGTGGAAGCACAAGTCAAACCCTTCGCATTACCCAAAGTCAATCATACCAAGGACCCATACATTTCCTGTAATGCCTCGCCATTCAGGGGACTTGTCATTTCCTATGCTTCTATGATGCTATGTTGCCCGACCTACTCCTACTTTCCAAAAATTCCGCTTGGCTCGCTGTTTGCCTCATTGGACGTAAGCGCCAAAGAGACTCCTCCCTCAAGGCGCCAGCAGCCAATCCCTAATTTCGTCTATCTGGATAGTCGCGTATCTATCCCCGTGGGTATTTCTCGAAATACCGGTTGGTCGGTCAAGATCGCATCAGAAGTATCTTATTGACAAGCCCCCTGAATGGCGAGGCATTACAGGAAATGTATGGGTCCCTGATCATAGGCAGCTCTTTATTACCTGTCTGAGTGAAACATTTCCAAAGTGGAGAGATGTGGTGAAAATTCGGTAGAACAAACGCATTATACAACTTGGCTAGAATATGACGATTAAATCTCATCTTGCTCGGGAGTTCAAGGTTCAAGGTTTTAATTACGCTTCATTATAAAATTATCAGACATAGGGTTAAGCCGGAGACACAAGGTCGATTGACCAAAACCCGTCTCGCGACAAGCCTTCCATATGCTGTTTACGCTCGATTATTTCATAAAGTTATATCATTATCAGAGGATCGTGGTTGAACCAGAGGGTAGTACAGACAAACTGTGAAATTACAACTGCCATTATGAACGTATCAACTGTACTTGCACAGCTGCATCTCGGCACGCAATAACGCCCAGAAGCGTTTTTCCAACATAATCTCTAATCAAATTGCTTTTTGCATCTAACAAACCGAAAACTACAACAATAGCGCGTGCGAGCTAGATTGACATCCCGTCCACGTATACAACGCATTTAGCAATCAAGGCCGAGAAAACTCTTCAATTAGTGAATGAAATAAATTAGCATTACAATGCTAGAAAAGACCTGCACCCCACTGATAAGAGCATCAGAAAGCGGGTAGTCTCCTCTAAGCTCTAAATTTATTCTGTTAATCTGTCGTGCTCCGAAGTTAAGGGCAACAAGAGGAAGTTCTTTCAACTGGGAATTTAATCTGAAGGAAATTAGAAGATTGGCAGCGCTTTAATCAGCAGAAAACTACCCACAGCTAGAGGTTTCCAGGCGGCTTTTCTGCGGTTACACGACAATACCGCGAAAGCTAAACCCATGACGGGCCATACCACATTTTCTTTGACCCCCCCCCCCCCTCCCAATTGCTGGATCACTTCGATATTATCGGCGTCAAGGCATGCTGAGTTTTGAAGATTTTATAGTACTATCGCCTAGTTTTCGCTGGGTCCAAGTTCCGACACACGCTATACCATCACTTTGGATCCAACCAGAAGGTATGATGACCAGGAAGGAGGAACTTCTGGAAAGGCAAATACGCCACTGCGAACAACATAAGCTGAAAGCTTCTCCGAAAGCTTCAAGGTCAGCCGACATCCTTTCACACATAAGGGAGTGAGAAGCTTCAAATAATAATTGTCATTTCGGAAGACAGGTGGACTATCAGGTCTACCTTCCGTTGGATTTCTTTTATTTTGCTGATTTTCCTATTTTTTACACGGCGCGTTCAGTTTTCAAATATGTTGTCCAGCCTGCGTCGGAGACCAGAGAGGTTGGACAGAGTGGAAAAGCGCTAACAAGAAAATCGCTAACTCCATGTGTCAAATAATGGTATTTTCGAAAACCGATATTTCTCAGCCATTTCATCGTGAAAAGATCATTTTTAGCAAGAGTTGTGCTCTAGACAAAACTGCATTTTCCGGCAAGCTCAACAACCATCCACTCGAACACGTCCCAAGAAGCGTGTGACTTTCCAGCTGGGTTCCACTTAGCTTAGCTCATGTTTCGGCCAACTGACGTCATGGACCACCCTTTCAACTAAAATAGTATAGTGCAAAAAATCTAGTTTCGCGCAGCTAGGTTACAGAATGAATGATTTTGTTACGCGCAGACTAGTAATTAGTCACAGAAATAAAAATATAACATAATATACACAACGAAAAACGAAAAAGTACTAAATTTACTCAACTCGTTCATTCGCTCGTTTTAAGTTACAGATGGGTTCTAGTTTTCTGAAAAAAAGGCCACAAAAGGACAGCCAATCGGGTTTTGATGGTGAACATAGAAGGGACGACGGCAAGAACATCAGTCCCGAAAAAAAACCATAACGAAGACTGCAACCATCGCCCCTCCCCAAGAACTGAACCTGCCAAGCCGTCAAAAACTTTTCCGCCCCCGCCGGGGCATTTTCTAACACCCATCTGACTAACAATCGATTTTAATAGAACCGCTGCAGTTTGGGTGGCTGGAAGTTGACTAACGACACTTCGGATGCTCTTGACAGTTATGCTAGATGTAGATTCCGGAGTGATATCTTTATGGCTGTCAAGTGCCACGTGCGATGAATCCATGACTGAAGAGGGGGTGGGGCCAGGGGATGAGTGACACCTAAATTCGTGGGAAACCTGTCTGGACGACATAAGTGATCTTTTATGGCCTCAATCGATAACAGGCATAGAGTGTTTCGATTTAACGCTAGAAAATTAAACATAAGAAGATCCATGGGGGGGGGGGGGGGGTAGTAGATGTGTGTTCGTTCCCATCCCATACACTCAACGAGGCTACAAGAATTCCATGGAATCGTTTCTTGATAACATTGCACGGTGTGAACCACTGAAAGACTCCATAAACAAACAAAATAAGAGCAGCTGAAAATTTTCAGGGCGAAAATACGACTAGTCTCCAAGAAGTATCGCAATGATTAGAGTAGAAGTGTCACTGTTTATAATGCGTCAGCGTCTAAGACTTACGTATCTCAACTTTTTGTTCGGAATCACATAGGTAGAAGGGTCAAAATTAGCAGAGTATATAAGTACTGCGAGTTTTGAATAAGCCCAAATTCTTGCAAATTCTTGCCGAGTAGGCACAAACCAAGACACAGGTGAGTACTCCCTACCGGAAATGTGGAATGGCATTTTTAGCAAAATAAATTTTAAACCCCAGGCCCTTTTTCACACAAAAAAATGTTAATCAAAATGCGGAAAACCCTCCCGTGTCAACGACTTCATCGAGCAGCAAAAAGAACAGGCGTGTCAAAGCAATTTCTAAGAAGCAATTCCCTTAAATCCGATAGGCTACTCATAGTTGCCATAGAAACTTCGTTTAATTATTGCAGGTTCATTTCTTCCATGCAGCTACAGCCTGAAGAGGAAAATTGTCAAGAAGGGCCGAAATATCGCCGAAGAATATTCTAGCTGACCTTGTCCGTTTTTGTCATTTTTAAAAATAAAATAAATAAATATACATGATTTCCAATTAGCTTAGAATAATAACTGACAGTGCAAAACGGATACGTCAGCCGAGCTGAGTAGGCAAGGGTCCACTTCAGGCTCAAGCTGGAAAATGAGCTTGCGAAAAAACCAATAGAATTCGCAGTCAGCTTGGGCTAGCTTGGGACAAAGGGGTACTTCCTTAACCACCGAGAAATCATGCCAGTCTCTTGTGAATACTATGAACAACAGATTATGAAATTCCTTTCTTTATTATATCTCCATCGGGAACAACCAGCTGCTTTATGCCTGGGATTGTTGAATCTTTCTCAAATTACAGTGCTGAGATCCGCGAGTTTGGTACGATGAATTATTTCATTCATCCAGCGATAGCGATGGAATTATCATGAATGCGGTATCAGCTTTCTATTCTAAGGAAAGAAAAGTGGTGGAAAAAAGAGGTCTGTTCTTGAGAGCCGGAAACTTCTGGACCGTAGCCAGTGTTTTGCTTTCTATAAATTCCTTTGACTACATAAATGATCGCTTTGATATTAGCTCAAATCGAAAAAAGAATGAGGGCGATGACCACAACAAGAAGGTGATTGATTCAAAAAGAAACCCCTGCAACGAAAGCGATGACTTCCATAATGTCGGAGACAGATCTTTGTATTTCGCATGGACGAAAGCAGGTCAAGAAATAATACAATAATTGCTAGTCATTGGTCCACGACAGCTTGAATGGACGCTGTCGCGTTGAAATACTGCAGACAGAGACGTTCACTACAACTGGGATTACCATCAACGAGAGGTTTTTTTTACGGGTTTCCACATTCAAAACCATCTAAATTCGGTAACAAATTGAAGAGGAACTCCACGGCAAGGCTTCAAATACCGTGCAAAAAAAAAACACCTGACTTGAGTATATTTTATTAAAGGTCCCGTCGTACCTATAACGCCAATGCAATCCTAATCCCTCCATCAATCTCAATCCCGCGGAAACGCGAATTTCATACGGTGCATTCTAACCCTCCTAATGGCTGATTTTCACACATGCCTTCTTTCGCTATTTTCGATACTTATCAATTATCATGTTTCTGAGAAGTTCCCTCGTCTGAAAAAACAGTCAATAATTGTTGATTTTGATTTGTGTTGTTTATTTTCAAGATATTTTCAAAAGGTATGACTTGGCTCAACGAATGCTATCGAACAAACCAAATAATTAATCACCAATGGTCTGGTGTTAGGATTTGCAGAAAGCAAATTAAGTACAGTTGTGTTCAAAAGAACCCATCCTGGGGGTATTTGTAATCGTAACCATTTCCCACTACAGCAATTCAAACATTTAAAATGGCCTAGGCCTACACATTTTTTGCAAGTGTTGTCGTGGTACTATTTTCTTATTACTTGCAATGACTTCAAGTCCGTCTCACTTCTTCTGCCTTTTATATTGTCATCAGCTCCCCTACGAAGTTATAAGCTTCAGAAATCTCAGCCCTTCGCCATCTTTTCGTCTTAGCCGTTTAAAGCACCGAGGACAGTGTGTACGATGGCCGACATGCGAAGCTTCAAAATTATGTTTTTCACTCTGGAAGACTTTAGGGCGATTCTGGCTGTCTGGAAAGCTCCGCGCCCTTATGCGCCAGCTGTTCCTGCGGCTTCGGCTAAAAGCCGCTTCGCTTTCCAGAGCTGTTCTCGCGCTCCGCTAGTTTCCGTCAGCACTTGGAAAGCAAATCCACTTCGCGAGTGGAAAGTGATTTCGGCAAGTCATCGAGAAGTTGTAAAGGTGCAAGTGAGGTGCAACGACTTTTTGCTTGTTCTTGCGCTCGGTGGATTCTCGCTTTGCTTTTTCGAAAGCGAATCTAAGAGATCGCCCTTTTATAGGACAACAAATCTACCCGGTGATTCCTTTGCTAGGCTTTTCACACTTTTTAACCACGGCTCACAGCTTTCAAAAATTTTGCGTCGAACCCACTTGGGAGCGCGGCAAGTCTGGACAGAGTCAACAAGAGCCAACAACCTTGCCGTTTTCTGGAAGCGTTAACAAATAAAATAACAATTAACTACTTCATGTACACCACACTTCCCCAGTCCTGACCCCATTTGACAGCGGATCTGTTGTCCTCTTCTTCTACGTGCAGTCAACCAAATCCTCAGAGAAGAAGAGCGATGTTTCACCGAATGGGGAAAACGATAAGAACTGACAGAAATATGCCCTGGAGTCATGTGTTATCTTCCGAGTTTCCATCCCGATATTACGCCAGAGGGATAAATAGCCGGAAGGGTTTGATAAAGCCCTGATGAAATAAGAGGCTGCCCAGGCCAGGGGATTATCAAGACAGCTTTCATCATGGAGTTAATTAGGAAGATAACAAGATCACGGGCGGAAGAGAGAAATCGGCGGCACTCCAAAGTTTTTCAGCGGAATGGTTCCAATCAAATAATAAGCGTTCGCGAGCGTCGCTGGAGGTCTGGAAACTGACCGTGAAAGAATCCAGTTTGGGCAAACTTGGAAGCCCCTCAGAAGAAGCAGGGATAGCCTTAAGTGAGTGAAAGTGTTCTCCAGGCAGAAGTGAAACAAAAATAACGCAGCCACATGTAGTAGGCTACCTTGCAATATCACTACAAACAAATTTTGCAAAGGATTTTTCTGTTTATCCTTCGACGTAACCAACAATCATCTTCTCAAAAACCGAAAACACACTTCATATCAATCCATATCAACTTATAATAAGAACTTCATCATCGAGGAGCTTTAATTCATTCACTCCGGAATTATTTCTGCCTTCTTATTTTACAATATATGTAGGCTTCCATACCCAAAACTCCCCCTACTATAAGGTACGATAACTCCTTCCAAACTTTACTAACTTTCAAATTTATTCAGATCGCTAGTGTTTTCCGAGGGGTATTCACTCCCAAAATGGCTGTGTAGTAAGTGCCCAATGCCGAGCCGGTACACACAGAGGCTGTACAGTGGTACCCACCGAGTGAGTAACCCCTCGGTGTTTTCCTTATGCCAAGTAGTAATCGAGTAGACGTCCAGCGACTCATAGCGACCAGAAACACTTAAATCCACGATCCGCATCTGTCCAACCACTTTGCCAGTTGCCAATCTAATGACATTTCTCTTTTTTTTCTAAGTTATTAGTCTAGCTTTCGCATCAGACGGATGACGTGGCTTTGCGATTAAAATTATTGAAATATAAATAATAATCAAGGATACGGAAATTCGCAGACACTTGGATTAGAACAAGTCCGCTTTGCACGGAAGATGAGGTCATTATCATTATCGTTAGGAATAGAAACATTCTCCCCATGTTTAATCTATTGCTTCTTAATCCCTAAAAGGATGCTTGAATTATTTGTTGACGTAAGTCCACAAACGTTAAAGAAATCTGCAACATCTACTCATGCGCCAATTGGTATCCGATCGAAACAGCGAAAACAAAAACCGCGACGGCAAAACAGCGACTGGTAAAAACAGCAACAGGCAAAAACGGCAAAAGCAAAGCAGCGACATGCAAAAACGTCGACAGAGAAAAAACCGACAGCGACATGCAAAAACAGCGATTGGTCAAAATGGAGCCTGACGTATATGTTAGTTGTCTAATGTCATGAGACGCTCGACTTGAGACTACCGCACCTAAAGAAGAAAGTGAAAGGCAGCCTACTGTCTTTGCTTTCGTACCACTATTTCCTCGATACTTGGGCTTTGTTTGACTCATTGTTTCATGTTAGTTGGTATTTCAGTGTAGTGGATCCAACTGTAAGAGTTTGACGAAGACATTAGTCTTCTTCGACACTAGTTCGAGATATTAGATTAACAGTAGGAAGTTCTCTCAGGCAAAGGTGTCACACAAGACGGTTCTACTTTACATCTTTATCTCTAGCCGGAAAAACGCACGGCTTCTCGAACTCCACAAACGTTAAAGAAATCTGCAACATCTACGCATGCGCCAACTGGTATCCGATCGAAACAGCGAAAACAAAAACCGCGACGGCAAAACAGCGACTGGTAAAAACAGCAACAGGCAAAAACGGCAAAAGCAAAGCAGCGACATGCAAAAACGTCGACAGAGAAAAAACCGACAGCGACATGCAAAAACAGCGATTGGTCAAAATGGAGCCTGACATATATGTTAGTTGTCTAATGTCATGAGACGCTCGACTTGAGACTAAAGCACCTAAAGAAGAAAGTGAAAGGCAGCCTACTGTCTTTGCTTTCGTACCACTATTTCCTCAATACTTGGGCTTTGTTTGACTCATTGTTTCATGTTAGTTGGTATTTCAGTGTAGTGGATCCAACTGTAAGAGTTTGACGAAGACATTAGTCTTCTTCGACATTAGTTCGAGATTTTAGATTAACAGTAGGAAGTTCTCTCAGGCAAAGGTGTCACAAGACGGTTCTACTTTACATCTTTATCTCTAGCCGGAAAAACGCACGGCTTCTGGAAGTGGTGGCTACCTCTACAGGAAGGAAAAGATGGAACCCCATGTAGTGTTACTGGAAATTTTGTCAATACGATTCCAACAGGTGCAGTGCAAGATGTGAGACTTCCCTTGATTCCATAATCACGCGTTGGGAAGTGAATTTGTAACTGAACTTCGCTATTTTAGCCGTCGCGGTATTTGTCTGTGGCTTTTTTCGCAGCCTTGACCGGATACCAATTGGCCCGTGTGAGTATGCTGCCTATTTCCTACTACTGGTGGACTTTTGTCACCAAATAATTTAGGCATCTTTAGGGGACCATAAAAATCGGTGTTAAACCTTTGAAAAATGATTTGATTCCACAACGACGCCTGTCGCTGTTTTTTCCTGTCACTATTTTTTTCATGGCGCTGTTTTTTCTGTTGCTGTTTTCGTTTAGTTTAGTTTAGTTCTATTTTTTACCGTCGTTGTTTTTGCTTTCTCTATTTTGAGGGATACCTATGACTTCGTAAAAGTTGTCCGTCTGTCCGTCCGTCTATTAGCACGATAACTCTCGAAGGAGTTCAGATGTTTTGTTCGAATTTGACATGAGGACTCTCAAAGTACAAGTCAAGTTCGAATTATTTAGGGGTGGGGGAGGGGTTACAAATTATGGGACGAAAACACTATTTTTTAAGCTAATGAGATTGTCGATTCAGGGGTAAGCAGACAAGCTGAATCCGAATATGAAAACCTTTTTCTCGCCGGACAAGTAGTTCAACCGGAATCCGGCAAAAACCGGAAAATGTGAGAACAATAAAAGTTTAATCTGAAGTTGATTAGAGTTCAACCAAGGGTAACGAGATACGCTGAACACGTATATGAAAATTAATTTATCGCCGGAAAAGTTTCGCCCGGAATCGGGCCAAAACCGGAAAATTTGTTTAAAGTCAAAGTTTCATTCTGACTCGATTAGATGTTCGATTCAGGGTCAAGAAAACATGCTGAATCCGTTATGGCAATCATTTTCTACACGGACATATAGTTCGCCTTGAATCCGGCTGAAGCCGGAAAAATGTCATGAGTACAAGTTTTACTTGAAGTTGATTAGAGGTTCGATGTAGCGGTAAGGAGGCATGATGAACCGATATATGTAAATTATTTTCTCGCCGGACAAATAGTCCGCCCGGAATCCGGCCAAAACCTGAAAATTCGTTAAAAGTTTTAGTTCTATCTGAAGTTGGTTAGAGGTTCGATATAGGGGTAACAAGATATGCTGAATTCTGGCTGAATTCGCTTTTGAGCTTTTATTAACAGACAAGTAGTTCGTCCAGAATCTGGCAGAAACCGGAAATTTGGCAGAAGGCAGATGGAAGTTTTATGACAAATTTCGTCAAAGTATATGTGACGTTTAGGGGTAAAAACACACGCGGAATCCATATCTGAACTTGGTTTTCTCAGATGATTAGCCGTTGGCCTTAATCTGTTTGTAAGTCTTACTAATACAAAAATTTCAAGGAGTCTGAAGACCAATCTACAAGATCAAATTGTTGGGATGAGATATTAAATTTTTGGGATCCCATCGAAACATTTGGTCGTGTTGCTTGTCGCTGTTTGAATGAATAAAGGAAAATTTATTACGCAATGGTATTAAGCACTGTTTTTGCTTTTGCTATTTTAACCGTCGCTTTTTTGACCGATTTTTGTTTTCGCTGTTTTAACATATAAGCTAAGTACGCGCAAAACGATCATTCGATGGATGGAATAAACCAGCGGCTGCTTCCACCAGCTTGTCAATCGAGAATACATTCAACCCATTAACCACTCACGACCTAATCAGTGACGCCAGTCTCCACACCTCTGCTTCTATTCCGAATTCTGCTTATCTGCAAAGCGAAAACAAAGGTTACACCATCAAAAGCATTCACAACATCTGGTAGATTGTCAACGTCTATTCGCACCATTCTCCCTCCACACCTCGCTTCGTTGCGCACCATAGACTCGGCACAAAAATGCGGTATTTCGATTGACATGAGGACCGCAAGAGACAATGGGGCCAAGAAGAATGAAGAAATAGTGACAGTAACAAGTCATGTAGCCCAGTCTGAGCTTGTGAACAGACAGCTTAGACCAAACAACAGTGTCGTCGTCAGGGAAGAAGACGGTCAACAGGAGAAAACGAAAAGAAGGAAGTCTTTCAGGTTGATTCTTGAGATTATTCATGTTTCTTGTTATTATTAGAATCTTGTTGCGTTTACACCGATTTTCGCAGTCGGGTTCGAATTTCATCTTTCGCTCCGAAATTTTGACACACCGCATGCATGTTACCGACTGTGACACGAATGCCGCATGCGTGTGCACGTAACTTTAGCGTTAAAGGATATTGTCGATATTGAGAGTAAGAAAAATTCTCGTTACGACCATTGCAATTTCCGAGAATTCGACTTTAGAGTTAGTAAAAAAAAAAAGCAACAGGTTTGTGTGCCGGGAGTAGGAATCGAACGCACGACCTCTTGACTATTATCCCGATACACGGCAAAAGGCGAACTTGAACATTGCATAACCAGTGCATAATTACAGTGCATAAGGGGCAAGGGCCTGCCAGCTAGCTTTGGGAACACTAAGGAGGGGGTTCGAGATAACAAAGAAGGGGGTCCTGTCGACAATAAGTCCCTGTATATTTATCTAAGCCCCCCAGGTCGGTTTGATGGCCGAAAGTTGCGTAGTCAAGTTTTCTGTGCCTTTAAGTCATTCATTCCCTTGACCAAAACACGCAGACAAAGCAGTTACTAAATAAGCGAGGGCTTAAACCAAGCTGAAAAAAGCTGGCTCGAGCAAAAAGAAGGAAATCCATTATTTTGTAATGTGGAGGTTATTTAATTTTGTTTCAAGGAATTTTTTCTTTTTATATCCCGTGCGCTACCCAGGTGAAATGGGTAGGCCTTCTGAAGCTCCCCTGGAGCACCTCCATAGCCATTCGTTAAAGCTTCGAACACGCCCCCCCCCCCACCCGAAAAGTACACACGTTCTTGGTACCAGTTCGCTACTAGAGAGGGAGAAGTACAACAAAAACAACAGATGCAGTAGAAGTGAGGCCAGGTCTTCCATGAATACCACAAACATTTGCGCAGCTGGTAGCCTAGGGTTTAACAGGAGCAGCGGGGTTTTGATTAGCCATGCTGGCAGCAATCGAGATAGATCGATTGCAGGACAGCACTCGCCCAAGTTAATATTAAATAAGCTCAATAGTGTGGTTTACAGCAGGTTTGCACTTTGAATGTCCAGCTGTGCCCGACTGACCCCTCCCTCCTAGGCTAACCAATATGGAAGCCAAGAGAGAAGTCCAGACGAATCTGGGACAGTGCTTCCACTTTGCAGGATTTATCCTGAAATTCAGGATTTTTGGATAGCGGCAGGATTTTTTTCAGGATTTTTGATAATCCAGGATTTAGCAGGATTTTCAGACTTTTTCAGGATTTCCCAGGAATTCTTTTTTAATAAAAAAAAAAAAAGAACTGCTGCAAAAAGACACTTTGATCATCAGTGTTTCCAAAAAAAATTGCCTGCGGCGCATTTTATAGTGATAAATTCCCTATTTAAAAGTAGGAAGCGTCATATAGTTGGCGATGAAGGCTTGGTATTTTGGGGGGTTTAAACCACGTTAAAAGCTAAAATCTAAGTAAACTTTTGCCAGAAAAAAGGCGTATTTTAAATTTTCGCCTGCGGCGCTTAGTGTAATTATCTTGGCTACAGTCGTTAGCGTCGTTGCGGCTTCGCTTTTTTTTCGGTGCATTTTTAAGTCCCTTCGGCAAAACTGGAAGTCCCCCTCCAAAGGTGAAAGGCTAGTGAAACCCCTGCTTAAGGGCCTATACATTCGTTTAATGTGCATTTAGTAATTACGGCAAAAATGTCCTTGATCCTCCCAAACGATAGAGACGATATATTCAGCTGCGTTGTGTTAAATCTTCCGACTATAGTCCTCACAACCATCAACCATCCCTTCAACTAGTATGGAAACGATTTTTTTTTTCGGCAGGATTTTTGGCAGGATTTTTGACTTTCCTGGCAGGATTTTTCAGGATTTTTGGGGTTCCCGGCAGGATTTTCGAGGAGGAGCGGAAGCACTGATCTGGGACGGGTTTGCGATATGTGAATGAACGGACCGAACAGATAAGCTGTTGGGGCGCTCAAACGTAGCGCGTCTTAAATAAAGTAACAATGGGACACGTCATAAGAGATATGAAGCAAGTGTTCGGTATGGATGAGACGCCCAGCAAAAAAGCTAGACTGAGTGAATATACAAACAAACGACATTAAAGATCGAGAATGAAAGAAACTAGGACAAAAGAAACGGTATCAAAGACAGACGCGACGGAAGGAGAAAAAACAAGAAGAAAAAGGACTGAAGAAATGAATAATCGGAAGGCGAAAAGGGTCTAACTACCCAGCTGTCCCGACGCAATGACCAAACGGAAGAAGAAAAACTATACACGAGCTAGTTGGGCGGCTTCGCCAGGGGTTTGTCCAAAATATTCATTCAAAACGATCTGATCAGGTGGAAAAGGGTCATATGATTGAGACATAATCTCATAATTGACACTCACATTAAGAGAGTGGAAAGGCTACTGTATAAAAAGAACGACGGGATAATGTAAAAATGATATCCAAAAAGTATGGAAACCATCACATCCAGACGATCAGGGGCGTCACATTTGGGGGGAGGGGACGCCCCCTCAATTTTTTCAGCCAGTCGGTAAAAAAAACAGTTGATTTAATGAAAACAGTCGGTTTTTCTGAAAATCAGTCGATTTTTATCGAAACAGTAGATTTTTTGCTTAAAAACGGTCAGTTTTTCTGAAAAACAGTCGATTTTTCACCAAAACAGTGACGTTTCTTTCTACAAAACAGTCCGTTTTTATGCAAAAACAGTCGGTAAAAAAAACAGCCAGTCGGTAAATACCTTGCCCCCCCCCCCCAAACATTTTGGCTAGTAACGCCTCTGCAGATCCGACGATATCTCACTAACATCTCAGGCGTATTAAACTTTACACAAATCTAGCAAGATTTGCTTCCAACCTGTCGGGAATGTAAAAAAAAACACATCCTTCCCTATAAAATTACCATCTTCCCCTCCTTCCCCTAGTGATCACCCCTAAACATGGCCGAAAAATCGCCCATACCGAAACTGGATCATTTATTAATAGAGGACGGAGCAAAAAATCATGCACCCCGCTGCCACTTCTGAGGTTTCTATGGCCAACGAGGGTGAAATTCAAATGCAGATTTTAGACATGAAGTGCATTTTCCGCTAGGTCAGAATCTCGATAAACTTTTGTCATGGAAATTCAATACTTTCAAGTGGGGAATTTATGGTCTAGCCGCCCAACGAATATGTTTGTGATGGCTTCATGTAAATCATTCGGATGAGTGATTGGCAAACTCAAGAGTCCCGATTCCAAAGCGAAGAAGGTGATGTCAGTATGACGGAAGTTATGACTATGAAATCGGGCTGGCAATAGATCCGAATCTGCATGGTATTAGCACTATATCATGTACGAATCACATTTATGATTGACTAGGCCACACCGCGCATTCCATGAAGGAATATACTATGTGAAGGATAAGTAAAAGGGATAAAAAAAAATGCTTAGAATGCTTTAGAAAAAGGTAACACTTAAAGGCTAATGACACGATCTTTCTGTACTACCAGAATTTATTGTGTTGTCTCTTATCTATTGAAATTTTGTTTTAGACGTTACGAAACTTCTGACAGTGTCTACGCAATGAACTGAACATCCATTGGACACCTGTTTTATGACGCCTGACCGAAACTTAAATGCTGTGTTTTGTTATTTCCGAAACAAACGCTACCAAGGACATAGTGCACGCTGCCCTCGGCCGGGAATACGATGAGTAGTTGGGGCAAACCACAGACACCTTACTTCACCCTAAATTTCCCTAGGCACCTGTTTTACAACTGGGTCGTCTGCGGCAAGTCTCGACGAACCTCACAACTGGTTCCGTGAACTGTCCAGCACATCAACGAATATTCGAACTCGGGACCCAAACCGATCCTGGTGCACAGTCCATTCCCTTAACGTCTCAGCTATCGATTAAGCTAAGCTAAGTTGTCAAAAATTCCCGGAATTTTCTAAGATCTAACTTTAGACCTTTCAACTAAGCTAGTCTGCTGTGCCTCATTAGCTGTTCATGACAGCCCAAGTCCTGCTGGAACCACAAAAAACACGAACGAGGGAGCCAAAGAACAATCAACGGACAAAAACATGTACTCAGCATACAATAGCTCTCCCGAACGCGTGTCGGAACACTCCACTTGAGTAATTTTATGTCCTTTATCCTGTCTTGAAAAAGGCCTGGGATCAGATGGGTGTAGAGATTGGATTTTCAGGAACAAGGTGCAGCCGAGCTGCGAAGGTAAAGAAGGTCTCAAAATACGCTGTATCTGCTTAAAAACAACTTCAACCTCAGTTTCCTGACGCCACCAAGTGTGTCACGTCGAAACCGAGACTACATTCCCTTCATTCAGTAGTTGACTGCAGAATCTCTAACCCCTCTGCTCAACGATTTTCCCCATTTCAAGATTTCGGGATTAATATATATTCTTATGATTTATTATAATTTAATCTGATTTTAATTATTATATTCCCACTTATATTAAAATTATATTCTCACAATAAGCAGTAAAAATTGTTTTAATAATTAGCAATGGCACATTTGTGAACCTCAGAAATGGACTCGTAAATAGGTAATAAACTTACTAAAATTTTGGGTGTCTGCTTTATTTTTTGTCTTCTGTCTTCATCAAGATGTGTTGCTACTGAAGACAGGACTGTTTGATACCTGAAATTTTGCCTTGCCCCGACAGCGACCCACAACAGACGGTGGATTTGAGTGAAGCAAAAGAACAAGATGAGATTGGGATTAAGAAGCCTATGTTTATATATGGACTTGAAGCTAACTTAAGAAGAGACACTGACAAAATAAAGGTGTCCCCGAGGAAGCAGCCATTCTAGTTGAACACTGTACTGTGTTCTTTTTCGATATAGCTCTTTTCGCTTAGGATAGAACGGAGTCAGCCTAGGGCGCAGTTTACTGCGCAACGTCACGTATCGAACTGAAGCCGTTCGGCTTTACCTGCTACTTACTCGCATACAAAAGGCTTACCCCAAAAGCCATGTAGCAATTGCTGTGTGACATTTGAGTATGCCATACGTAACAAATTGCTCTGAATTTAAAGGCACGCTATCCCAGTTTTCAATCTAGTACCCCCCCCCCCCTCCCGCTTAGGATTCAAGGAAAACATGATTTTTGTTTCGATAACGGAATGATTGGGGAAACGCTTAAAATGACATTAAAGTACAAACTTGGAAACAAAGTGTACGCCTCTCCCCCGCCCAATGAACAGACATCACATACACCGTTAGGATTATCATCCGGTGCCGCACAGTTTTTGGTCAAGCAAGTAGGCTATACACAGTTTTTTTTTCCCACATGGGTACATTCGTGCACAGTCTAAGTCTAACGGCTCTTTGTGATGGATTAGGCAACCCCCATCAGCACCCAAGATCTCAAAAGCTGGCAAGTTTCGGTAATCTGAGGCCATAATTAGCGGGCGCAGATAGAATCTAAGCCTAAGGAGGATTTGCCTTGGCGATCGTAAGGGACGGAATTCTTTTTGTCGTCAACTACTTTCAAGTGCATTTTAAATCACAGCGAAATCTGCTGAACGGTCCTGCCGCACCGAAAGGCCATACAACAGAAACATGTAAAGAAAACAGTTTCACCTTTTTTTTCCTTCATTCATTGATTCCATACCATTCAAACTACAATAAACATGGCAAGAGACAAGATCCCCTGAAGCTGTCTTGTCGGGGATTAAACTAACTGACTGGTTGACGGCGCCGAACGGACAAGAAATATTTTGTTCTATGTCTTGTACAATATTTGTATATTCTTTACTATTATAGTACAGGTACAGGTTCATTCCCCTAGCTGCAGCCTTACGAGGACCCTTGCCAACAAGGGCCGAAGTATCGCTGGAATAATCGCAGCTGACTTGTCCGCCATGATTCGCAGTACTTGATTAACTTGATCAATACCTGACCAACTTATTCCTAACTTCAGGGCTTGTTCTACAGATTCCATATTTCCTCGGTTTCATTAATTCTTCTCCTCTCAGTCGCACCTGAGTTTCGTGGAGACACAACAACCCTACTATTCAACAGCACCTAGCAACACGAAATGAAATTTCCTGGATGTTTTCGAGTTTCTGGCTAGAAATGAAGCACTTAAAACAGAATTTCTTCTTTATACGACTGGGGTACAGGAAGCCCTTCGTCAAAGGTCCCTTGACACTGAAAAAAATTTCTTACACACGCCCTTCATACCAAAATCCTCGCGGCCATTTAAGCTTACGTACTCCCCAGTAACGAAACTACTTTTCGTAAAATCCGAGGTGAAATCTGTTGAATGAAGCGTAATGTAACAACGTAAGAAAGGGAAGAAGAAATACACATAAATTGCATTTGCCTGATTGGAAGATTTGCCAGTTGGCTCAGGAGAGACCTTGGATTTATGAGAAGAAAATAAAACAACTCGTCTTCGATGATAGCGATGAAAAATTGCGAAGGAAAGAGAAACTCCACAAAGATAAAGTAAGGTAAAGTAGGGCAGTTAGTAAGGCAACGTTAGAAAAGGAAGATGAAAAAAAATAAACTGAATTTGCCTAATTGAAAAATTTGCCAGTTGGCTCTGGAGAGACCTTGGATTTATGAGAAAAAAATTATCTTCGATGAAAGCGATGAAAAGCTGAGAAGGAAAGGGAAAATCCACAAACACAAAGCAAGGCAACGTAAGGCAGTAAGTAAGGCAACGTTAGAAAAGGAAGAAGAAATACAAATAAATTGAATTTGCCTGATAGGAAGATTAACCAGTTTGCCCAGGAAAGCCCATGGGGTTATGAGAAAGAAATTATCTTCGATGAAAGCGATGAGAAACTGCGAAAGAAAGAGAAAAGTAAGGCAACGTCAGAAAAGGAAAAAGAAATATAAATAAAATGGATTTGCCTAATCGGAAGATTTGCCAGTTTGCCCAGGAGTGACCTTGGAGAAACACAATCCTTTGACTTCGACGAAAGCAATGAAAGATTGCAAAGGAAATAGAAACTCCACAAGCATAAGAAATATTAATAAAAATGGATTTGCCTGACTGGAGCATTTGCCAGTTTGCCAGGAAAGCCCTTTGATTTATGAGAAAAACACAATGGTTTGCCTTCGATGAAAGCGGTGAAAAAAACGCGACGAATATTATAACTCCACACTTTTACACATCAGCCAGTCTTAACGTATCCGCTGAAAGTGTGCGAGAGTCGACGTAATATAAAGGATTACGGAAGATAGATAGATAGTTTATTGCTATAAGCAGCCCAAGGGCCTTGGCAAAAAAAAAAAAAGCTTACGGAAGGGCAACGCAAGCTTCGCGACAGTCTGAAGGGAATTTAGCCTACGGAACCCTTCATTCCTGCAGTATTTTAATGAAACATTTTTGGGATCCCAAAACGTTAGTGACGGATACCTATGACATCGCAAAAGTTGTCCGTCTGTCCGTCCGTCTGTCCGTCCGTCCGTCCGTCCGTCCGTCCGTCTGTGAGCACGATAACTCTCGAAGGGAATGAGATATTTTGATGAAACTTGGTGTGAGGATTCTTTGGGTCAAGAGTAAGGTCGAGTTCGTAGATGGGCTCTGTAGCCCTACATTTAGGGGTGGGGGAGGAAGGGGCCAACAAAATATTTTGAAACAGCTAATGTGATAGTCGATTATGGGGTAAGAAGACATGCTGAACACGATGGTGAAAACCATTTTCTCGCCGGACAAATAGTTAGCCCGGAATCCGGCCGAAACCGGAAAATTTGTTAAAAGCAAAAGTTTTATTTGAAGTTGATTAGATGTTCGATTTAGGGGTAAGAAGACATGCTGAACACGATGGTGAAAACCATTTTCTCGCCGGACAAGTAGTTCGCCCGGAATCCGGCCGAAACCGGAAAATTTGTTAAAAGTAAAATTTGTATTTGAAGTTGATTAGATGATAGATTTAAAGGTAAGAAGAGACGCTGAATCTGTATATGAGAATAATTTTTTACCCGGACATATAGTTCGTCCAGAATCCGGTTGAAACCGGATTTTTTTATAAGTTAAAGTTTTATTTGAAGTTGATTAGATGTTCTTTATAGGGATAAGGAGATACGCTGAATTCGTTTCTGAACTATCTTTTTTTGGCTGGACAAGTAGTTCGCTCGGAATTCGGCCGAAACCGGAAATTTGGCAGAAGTAAAGCAGGAAGTTTCGATCAGTATCGTCAAAATAGATATGGCTTATACAGGTATATCTGAACTTGATTTTCTCAGATGATTAGCCTGGCGAAGACTGGATCTGGTTTTAAAAGCAAATGAGATAGTCGATTTAGGGGTAGGCAGACCTGCTGAGTCCGTATATGACAATCATTTTCTACCTGGACATATCCTTCGACCGTAATCCGGCTGAAACCAGAAATTTGACAGTAGTATAGCCTAAGGCAGGAAGTTTTGATCAATTTCGTCAACGCCATTGACCTTAATCTGTTTCTAAGTTTTAATATTAAAAATGTTCATGTAGTCTGGCGAAGACTGGATATCTACAAGACCCAATTGTCTGGATCAAATATTAAGTTTTTGGGATCCCATCGAAATCTTTGATCTTGTTCTTTGCGGTTTTATGACCGTAGCATGAGACTTCCGGCGATGCGTATGACAGAATCATCGCATGACAGATTGAAAATGAAGAAACAAACTGTGTGCAGAAAAAGATTTATTGAAAGAAATAGCTTACCGGATGATATTTGTTCAGCAATCGGATTTGCTACAGACTTCACTCGGTAAAAGTAGTCTCCGAAGGCAAATATTTACTATGCCAGGACGAAATGATGAATGTCTTAATTAATTCTTCTTTTTTGCGAATTTGAATATTTTTCTTGATTAATTCTTCTTATTTACGAATATGAATGTTTAATCTTCTTTAACAGTATACAGCCAGAAAAAATCACTTATACATTCCTTCCCACATTTCACATTCCTCCATCATCCCCCATTTTCTGTATATTGTCTCGTCTTGTTGTAGTTCACATTTAGGCCTACACAATTTTCGAACTGACCAGGAAGTACATAGTCTGTGTAGGCTAGTGCATGTTCAGTTCAGTGCAAAAATGAACTTCATTATTTTCCTAGTGGCTAACAGCAGCCTTCCCCCCTCCCTACATCGAACACAGTCCGATTGATTATATTTATGAAATCCAAGGGCCTGCTCGAGTTCCAAATCTGGAACTGCATTCTCTACTGTATTCTATCGAAACACGTTTGATTGCCGGTTTACGAGTCAAGAGACTGTCGAAGTCCCCGCAGCCTCTCACAAAGTAATGCTGCTTTCACATTGACGCGTTTACCTTGCGTAATCTGATGCGTACGCGTCGACGCAACGCAAAAATAGAGCCGCTTTCACATTGACGCGTTTATCTTGCGTAATTTGATGCGTACGCGTCGACGCAACGCAAGAATAGCGTTGCATCGACGCGTACGCATCAGATTACGCAAGACAAACGCGTCAATGTGAAAGCGGCTTAACCCTCTTAGAATACAGTAAGCGAATGATAAGCGACTTTCTTCTATTAAAGAGAGTATAAACATGTGATGTTTCTGCTTAAGATCAATTCAATTATGTATGTCACGATACCAGTAATTAGCAATGTAATATATGTTATTTTTTAAATCAGTGTGAATATTTTCAACACGTCCTTTCTTTTTGGGATCCCAAAACGTAAGTGGAGGGATACCTATGACATCGCAAAAGTTGTCCGTCCGTCCGTCTGTCCGTCTGTACGCACGATAACTCTCGAAGGGATTGAGATATTTTGATGAAACTTGGTGGGAGGATCCTTTGGGTCAAAGTACAAGTCAAGTTCGAAGATGGGCTCTGTAGCCCTATATTTAAGGGTGGGGGAGGGGTTTCAAATTAAGGTGCAAAAAAAATATTTTTGAAATCTATCGAGATAGTCAATTTAGGGGTAAGGAGACATGCTGAATCCGAATATGAAAGTTATTTTCTCATCGGACAAGTAGTTCACCCGGAATCCGGCGAAAACCTGATACAAAAATTTGTCAACCCCCGCTACCCCTTTTCTCAAATTAGTAGCTTATAAGCTCTGCGCGGGATCAGTATAGCTCTGCGCAGAGCTGACGTAAGAGAGAGAGAGCTAGTGCGATCAAGGTCGAAGGGGTTGGTATAATGGAAAAGAGTTAGTGGTTGCTGGCTATATAACAGTTGGAAAGTTTATAGGGGTTGACAACTTCAGTAGTAGGGTACACACTAAAACCAAAAATAGGCCGATCTCAATTGTGAGACAAGTAGGGGACTTCTAATGGTCGCATGGTCTGATAATAGGCTTTTAGACCATAATCATCTTCGGCAATGAGGGATTAGCAGTTTTGTCTACTTGGTGTACCTACAGTTTGTTTTCTGTGCTTTATGTGGTACGAACAATTTGGTACCACGTCTATCACGAGGACATGGAGTCGTAAGTAAGAATCGGTTGCTAGAATCTTTGGTGGTGAGGGGTTGCCAACTTTTGCTAGTTGATATACCTTTTATTTTTTGCCAGTGTACCTCATGATAAGAACGATACGGTACCATGTCTATCACGGGGAGATGGACTTGTAAGTAAGAATCGGTTGCTAGAAGGGCTTCACGAGGGGCTTGAAACTTTAAACTTTGATCTGTTTCTAAATATTACAAGCAAAGAGTATTGATCTATCAACATCATATAGTAGATTTTTGGGATCCCATCGACACCTTTGGTCTTGTTTATTTCTGTTCTTGGTCGGAAAATCTTGCCACGTTAGACAAGAATGTTTTGTGCCTGAAAATACTGGTTGGTACTGACGGTGACCCAAAACTGAAGATAGCTCAGTGTCAAGCAGTAGCTGAAGATTGGATAAGGCCTAGTACGTTGAGGTTCTGTTACAGACTTTTAAATTTAACTGAAAAAGTAGCTTATTTTTACATCTGATATTTGAATAAATATTAAATATTTTGACTCACTAAAGAGCCCTATATTTAAGGGTGGGGGAGGGGTTTCAAATTAAGGTGCAAAAAAAATATTTTTGAAATCTATCGAGATAGTCAATTTAGGGGTAAGGAGACATGCTGAATCCGAATATGAAAGTTATTTTCTCATCGGACAAGTAGTTCACCCGGAATCCGGCGAAAACCTGATACAAAAATTTGTCAACCCCCGCTACCCCTTTTCTCAAATTAGTAGCTTATAAGCTCTGCGCGGGATCAGTATAGCTCTGCGCAGAGCTGACGTAAGAGAGAGAGAGCTAGTGCGATCAAGGTCGAAGGGGTTGGTATAATGGAAAAGAGTTAGTGGTTGCTGGCTATATAACAGTTGGAAAGTTTATAGGGGTTGACAACTTCAGTAGTAGGGTACACACTAAAACCAAAAATAGGCCGATCTCAATTGTGAGACAAGTAGGGGACTTCTAATGGTCGCATGGTCTGATAATAGGCTTTTAGACCATAATCATCTTCGGCAATGAGGGATTAGCAGTTTTGTCTACTTGGTGTACCTACAGTTTGTTTTCTGTGCTTTATGTGGTACGAACAATTTGGTACCACGTCTATCACGAGGACATGGAGTCGTAAGTAAGAATCGGTTGCTAGAATCTTTGGTGGTGAGGGGTTGCCAACTTTTGCTAGTTGATATACCTTTTATTTTTTGCCAGTGTACCTCATGATAAGAACGATACGGTACCATGTCTATCACGGGGAGATGGACTTGTAAGTAAGAATCGGTTGCTAGAAGGGCTTCACGAGGGGCTTGAAACTTTAAACTTTGATCTGTTTCTAAATATTACAAGCAAAGAGTATTGATCTATCAACATCATATAGTAGATTTTTGGGATCCCATCGACACCTTTGGTCTTGTTTATTTCTGTTCTTGGTCGGAAAATCTTGCCACGTTAGACAAGAATGTTTTGTGCCTGAAAATACTGGTTGGTACTGACGGTGACCCAAAACTGAAGATAGCTCAGTGTCAAGCAGTAGCTGAAGATTGGATAAGGCCTAGTACGTTGAGGTTCTGTTACAGACTTTTACATTTAACTGAAAAAGTAGCTTATTTTTACATCTGATATTTGAATAAATATTAAATATTTTGACTCACCAAAGAGATTTTGTATTTTTTCACCCGGGGCTCTAGCCTAGTAATACCATTCAGAGTCTGCGCTGCTTAGACAACCCAAAATTCATCCAGACGCGGAGAATTTGAATTTCGACAATGGCCTGCATTTCCATTGTGACAGATCCGAAGCTAGGAAAAGTTATGCCTGTGCAAATTAGGAAAATGATGTTAGATATGTCTTGCAAGGAATCGGCAATGGCTTACGTTTGTAGTTGGTAAATGTTACAAGCGTAGAGTACAAGCACATAAAGGTACCACAAATCGGAAAGAATAAGTTCATTTGATGAAATCGATTATCACTGGATAACGGACAAACGAAGTAAAGCATTCTTGTCGGGTTTCCAAGCCTATTTAAGTGAATGAGTGATGTATAACTAGCTGTCGGGTCCCGGCCCTATTCGATTAAACTAAAGACAAATTGACAATAGGATACTACATAGCTACACGCATTCGTACGGACAATCTATAGGCTATGGTCACTATTAGACGCCCTAGCAAAAACAAGGCATCAATCATGGGACTTCTATTTACTATGCAATCTCGACTAAAAGTGTCAGGCGATAAAGATCAATCCCACTTGTCACTGAATAAAACTGCCGTATCTAATCTCTCTCTACCGTACTCAAATGATTAATTAGTTGGCAATGAATGTAGTCATTTCTATACCCTTTCTTTATTGCTAGATTTTGCATCTGAAAAGGGTTTGACATTTGAAAAGAAAGGGATCCTAGCGACTTTCAATCCCAACCGTTCAACTCAAGGGGCTAGCAAGCTGTAGGCAGAATTATGTTATATGACTGGAATACGCTATGCTATTGTTCTAGTACTTCTAATGTATCTACTCTAGTGTAGTTCCAGTACTAGTCGTTCTGATTCAGTACTGATTAATAAATTGCTGTCAGTGTTGTGTTCGACTATTATTTGTTATAATCTATAATTGCGACAATTGGCACAAAATATTACGTTATTTGGCTAGAAGCCGCTATGCTATTGTTCTAGTATTTCTAGTTTATCTGTTCCAGTGCTCTAGTGTAATTCCAGTACTAGTCGTTTTTGTTCAGCACTATTTACTGGATTTTTGTCAGTGTTGTGATGACTATTAATTATTATTATCTATAATGGCGACAGCAGGCCCAATGTATAGCCGTAATTGACTGGAATACAATATGCTATTATTCTAGTATTCCCAGTGTATCTGTTCTAGCGGTTATTTATTAGATTGGTGTCAGTGTTGTGGTCACTACTTTATTAACTATAATAGCGACAATAGGCACAATATATACTGGAATACAACATGCTATTATTCTAGTATTTCGATTGTATCCATTCTACTGTTCTAGTTCAATATCGAAGTGGTATTTTTTGTTATATGTACTATATTGTTGTTAGTGTTGTTGTGACTATTATTTGATACTGTCTGTAATGGCGACAGAACTTGGCCGTTTTCTTCCAAATGATAAACAAATAAACAGCCTATTATACTGGGACACAGTTACCGACGACAAACCCGCGGCGCACATAATACTTTAAATGACTCCCACATAAAGTTAGAAAAAAATTGGGCCCGAAGACCATAGCAAACCTGATAGCCGACATGTATCCATCTATATAGCCAACAAGATCCAAACGGCATCTTTACTTTTTGGCTTTGCTGTCATAACCGTTGGTATTCCGACAGAAAGTACACTCGTTATTTTTTACCAGTAACTGCGTTTGCGAAATAGCAGCTGTAAGTCTAAGCAATAAAGTGTGAATTTCTGAAGGTTTTATGTTCAATATACCCCGAACGACCACGTCGGGCGAAAGAAACGGATATCGCCCAGTATAATCGGAATGTCTGGCGGCGTCCATACGTTGTATCTTAAGTAATTATTTGTATTTGTAGTTAGACCAGTAGTTAGTCGACTTCTAAGGTCCGGCCTTGTCGTGTGCAAATTTTTATAACCTCAACCTGTTTTAAAGTTTAACCGAAAAGGACTGGGATAGGACAATCTAGTTACCCATCACTTACTCACTTAAATTGGCTTGAAGACCCGCTGAAAATGCGTTACTTGGTTCTTCCACTATTCACGAATAATCGATTTTCAAATAGTGGCATTTCCGTGTGATAACATTCCGTGTGATACAAAAATAAGTTGGCTTTTCAGTTAAACTTTAAAGAGACGATCGGGGCAGGGCGCTTGCGGACTGGAATTTCTTGGCACCATCATAAATTCCATACGGAAAAATGAGATTATTCAACTTTACAATGAAAGTGCGGACAATCCGACCGAGATGTCCTTGTCACGTTTTCGCACTATTAAGTTTTTTGGCCCATAGGCATTAAACTTGCACGAATCGAAAGGCTAATCATTAATCCCATACGACAAAGTTGAGAATTTTTAACGGGAAATTATGGAAGCGCCAAAAATCCCGCCAGAATTTTAGAACAGATGTAGGAAAACTAAGAACGGGTATCCAAAGCTGTCACAAAGAATACTAAAAAGAAGAAAGTCCACACTGTCCACATTCGTTATTTTGCAACAGCTGTCTCATCAGCGCTCTGAGAAGGACAATTCTAAAGGAGACATTGTATAGAAACAGTTTTTGGTTAAAAATTAGAACAAAAGACCTACAGCAAACCAAGAATAAATAAGGGAGCCCTTATTTATTCTTGAGCAAACGAAGGAAGGGTTGCAAGACGAAAGAAAACAGTCTTCACGTCTAAGGTTCCTCTTGGGGAGGCGCATCAAGAAAGAGCAAGAAAGTGAAGAAAAGTGAAAACGTGGGAACAGACAAAAAATCTGATCCTCGCTAACATAGTTATACACTTCTGGGTAAATACAACGCTGGGCAACAATTATTGTTATGAAAAGTGCAGTGGACGTGAACACGAAATCATGAATTGGGGAAACCAAAATTATACAAGCTAGCATTCAAATTAAAACGTGATCACGGTAAGCGTAATACAATCACAAATATCAAGACTGAGGAACTTCTAACTCCCAACATGGTGCGTCCAACTGATCCAAGATTTACGTAGTATTCCTTCAGTCCACGGTGATTGTGAATCATGCTCTGTCTCTCTAAGAGTCATCAGAAACCTTTGTTGCGATTTTTAACGTTCATACAAGATCGCCATCAGATTATTAGTCATGCAATATTAGGTTAGTCGGCTTAGCCTACATACGTGAAATAAAATGTGGTTATTTATTATGTTACACATGAATGCTCACATGCAACATCGAAACATAGGAAGTGGCTATTACTCTTCCTCCACTCGGTGACGTTAAACATCTTAAAATAAAATAAAAAACTGAATTAAAAAAATAATTTGATAAATTCAAGGAACTAAGAAACAAGGATGCTGTCAGTGACAGCGTTTTTGTTTTACTTTAGCATGTTAATCGTAAAAAAAAATGAAAAATAAAATTCTAAAGTCTACAATCAAATCTGACTAGGCAGATAATTTACTAGCTCACCTCCTATTTTACGTCTACTTTAAACGGAAGAAATCTGTTACACTTTCGTGTCAAGACGCGTTGCCGAGTAGCATTTCCTACCGCATTTCTGCTTTAAAAAATTGCGTTTTGCGTTTACGTACCACCACCACTGAATGTACCAACACGGACGCACCCTATGTTAACCAAGCGTAAAGTGAAAGTGTTTATTTTTATTTCTTTTCCTCAGAAAAGTTGCCTTTCAGCCATGTATCGACTGAACGCGGTTTGTCATTTTCATATGCCTCTCGTCAGAAACTTACAAAATGCCCCCCCCACCGGCTACCAAGAATGTCAGCTCGTTCAAACTCCTTTTATTCTGTTTTAATGACAAGCACTAAACGGTTTAAGACCAGAAAAGCTAAGGCTAGAAAGTTCTATTAAGTCCCCACGGACGACTTCCCTCCAAAGGTGCATCGTCAACTGAGGCTCGGGGATAAATCCAAACTCGGCAGTTGTAAAAACTTTGCCCGTGCCAATCGGCCTCTATAGTGTCTTCAACTTTTTTACACCGCACTAAAATCCGGCGAAAATCGTAATGTTTTCTTCCACTCTGCAGGAAAACGGCGCAATCAATTTCCTCCCAAAAAAACAAAACTGGACACTTTCCCAGCTCCTGAAGTGTGGCCCAAAAAGTTAGACTTCACAAAATGTTTAATTTTTTTTTTTTTTTTTTGCTAGAAACTGTTTGAGATGTCGAGATTTTTATTTCCTAGGCAAATGCCTTGTTTACTTGGAACTAGGTTGAAAAAAAAATAAAGAAAGAATGAATTCAGGGAATGAATAGAAATTAACTTCAGCTATACTATCAATACAGTTATTAGCTCGGTAGTTAGTTTACAACTAATATATTTTGAATTTTGCTAAAGAAACCTAAATATCGTGATAAACTTACAAATAGTGCATCCTCAACAGAAATAAAATAAGAGACGGTTAGTATCGTAAAATAAACGTAAGTGCCATAAAAAGTACACTTAGTATGTTATTAGAAACATTTTGGAGACCGCTCGTTTTTTGTGGTAAAACCAGCATACAGTAATGAGTTTACAACTAATACACCCTCGATTAGAAAGGTTTCGGAGGCTGGCCGTAGTTTTGCCACAGAAAATGGGCAGAGGGATCCTCTTGATAGATTACGATTCGCAGTGTCGAGTAGGTCCTGAAGTGAGACGGATTTTAGCTGTTTCCAAACGACTACAATTTGAGGATTCATTGGAAAAGCGGGGTAAACAAGTTGGATCAGAAAACCAAAGTTTCAAATTTATGACTGATGAGTTGGCCTTAAACAGACATCAACAAAATAAAGAAAGCCCTGATACAACACCCAGATAGTGATAACGTAAACAATTCCCTGTCACAGTCTCAGGGACGGCGACATCAAAACTCGATCGACTTTAACCAACCTAGGAAACCTCTTATCATCGCCTTTTCTGAATTTTTCTCCCTAACCAGACTAACAATCCATCTGTGATTCACGAATTGGTCTTGCTCTCTTCTTTTGAGCAACGTTTTATTTGACAAACCAAACCAATTAAAACCGGAGCATAATACATCACACAGTTTTATCCAGTCATTTACTTCTGGTCGTATCTTGTAAGTGTACAGGTTAATTTGTTTCGTTTCTGTGTATTTCGTAAATATTTTATTCCTCTTCTAGCATTAAGCTATTTGAAAACAAATTTGATTGATTGACTGATTGAAGAGTATTCAGTTTAGGAGTAAGTAGGTTAAGTTGCGAAGGCGAAACCGTTTGTTCTTTTTTCTTTCCGTATTTCTGTTTTTCTCTTACGACTTTAAAAAAGGATTTAATGTTTCAAATTAAATAAATTGCAGCTAATTAATGAAGGATTTACTAAAAAATAATGCAGAATCTGCTGGAGAGAAAAGTTCGTTGATAGATTATTTCAAGGAAGTTAGTATTGTTTGCAAGTATCGCCTAAGAACATGTATGTGGATTTGGTTTGCGTTGCGTATGATTATGGTATCATCTCTTATATTGTGTGTAATTATTATGTTTAGTGGGAAGTCCCCTGCAAGCTTGCTTACGGAAAGAGTTGGGCCCTTCTGTGTCTTAATGAATTATGTGTGTGTATAATGTATCAATCAACGAAATGGAAATTCACATATCATTTTTACTTCACGACTCTAAGACGTCTGGAGGGAAACTACACACAAGAATGAAAATGAGCAACGGAAGTAAAATAAACAAAAAGAGGCATTACTTCAGTTGCTCACCTGTTAAGTATGTTCATAAAATGGTTATTCCGTGCAATTTACACAGCCAAGCAAAAACTTCCTAACATTGCATCGTTAATGGAGTTCTCTCTCACCTTCGATCCTGTCGTATCCGTATCCACAGTATCAATCCCTAATCCCAGGCATTTGCTCTCAGCACCAATGATTCTTAATGACTAAACACATAACACTTGTTTCAACACTTTTCGTACAAAACTTGGTCCCTCCAGCTCCCAGTTCCGAGGAGAAGCTGAGAACTTCGGCGCGCGCTGCCTCCCTTAGTTCAATGTGTCCTAAGGTTCCCAGGATCATAAACTACGAAATCCTGTGGAAGGGGGGATGGGAATAAACAAGGCTGCGAAGCGAAAACGCAAAGACGAGGAAAGATTGCAGATAAAATGGGCGACAGACTCTCTTACTTTGGAGTCGCATCCTTACAAGAGGCTAAATTAACATCCTGCCAAATTTTTTGAGCGAAGTATGGATTTTTCCGAATTTTCAGTTTTTTTTATAAATGTCTAGCCCGTCTTTTAAGTTTAACCGAAAAGGGCTGAGATAGGACAATCTAATTACCCATCACTCATGCACTTAAAGAGGCTTGAAGACCAGATGAAAATGCGTTACTTCGTTGCTCAGCTATTCATGAACAATGATTTTCAAATAATGGAATTTCCCTGTCGGATTTGTGGTACCTGTATGCACTTGTACCTGTGTTGTATGCTTGACGAAAACGATTTACGATAAATAAGTGATCACGCAGGGGAAGAAAAGATTTGCTGTTTATGATTGTTTAAATTCTTTGGTTTACCACCTGTTTTGTTTTTTGTGGTGGCATCCTGCCCTTGTAGGGCACGCTGACCAACCTCTTTTGGTGTGGGTTATCAGTGTTCTTTCCTTTGAATTATTACTATTGTGTGTTTTTGTTGTGATTGATTTGAAATGGCCCTCAGTTCTGGAGGAGGTGAGGGGAATAGGACTAGTATTGACAAACTTAGTGTAGTTAACCTGTACGTCTTTAGTGTTGACGGTGGTGGCTTACCTGATTCTGTTGTAACTCTGACAGATCTTGAAGATGATACTTCAAATCTTGCAAGATTGAAACCAATCCCTTCTAGTGGTAGAGGTTTTCTCGCTAGGTCCCTGATCAAAGCATTTCAGAACCATCCATGTAAAGGCCACTTCGGTTCAATTCTACCCAGACCAGGACCGAAAGGAGCAATCGAGATTGCCTGTTTGAACGAGGAGATAGCTCAATGGATGTTAGCCCTGAAAGGACTCAAATTTAACAGTGAAAACTTCCTCTTCCTCCGAAAAAATAGTGCTACAGGTACCGGGAGAGAGATCAGAAAGAGGAAAGGCATCCTCTTTGTAGAAAAAGACCTTGCGGACGAAGCTGACCTAGTGAGTGAACTTGAAGGTATTGCAAATGTGTCAAAAGTGGAGCCCATCAAAGCAAAGACTGGAACCTTCAAGAGTAAAAAGAACAGAGAGTTCCATGTGCTGACTATTGGTTTCAATATAGACACCCAGTTCCCTTTGTCTATTACAGTGTGGAATATGCCATTCATTGTGAACCAGTATGTGCCGAACCCTATGAGGTGTTACAAATGCCAGAGCTTTGGCCATACTGCCCTGAGCTGTAGAAGAGGTGAACGATGCCTTCTGTGTACAGGACCGCATCCCTTGGAAGATTGCCCACAGAAACAGCTCTCAGTCCAGACCCAAGTGCTAAAGTGTGTCAATTGTGCTGGTGACCATAAGTCCTCTGATAGACAGTGTTCAAAGTATCTTGAAATGAGGAAGATATTGGAAGTGTCGTATAAAGAAGACATCCCAGTGAAAGACGCAAAACTGAAAGTGCTAAACCCAACACAAGGGTCTAACCCAACAATAACTACCAGCGCTCAAACTCATACGCACAAGCCGCACCCACAATCTGGTCCCTCAACTAGTGTCAATCTAAGTGCAACCCACTTCCCACCTTTGATGCCCCCTGGTACAAGTGGCAACCAGCAGCGACACATACCAAACCAACCCCCAGCTCAGACTGTGAACCAAGAAATGGTGAGTCTTAAAAAGCAGTGCAAAGATCTCCAACAAACAGTCACTGAACTGAAACAGATTTTAGTGTGCTTAGTAAGCTGCCTTGAGGACCCATATGAAAATAAAGCCAAGAAAGATCTAGTGAAAGATATGGTTCGGAAATGGACAAATATCTCGCAGCCCAACCCAGAGGAAGGGACTAGTAAAATGGAGACTGACGCAGCGAACACCAAAAGACAGCTATCACCAGGCAAAAATGAAAGACACAGTCAAACAAAAGATCTGAAAACTCGGAAGACAGACGGAAGCCCTGAGAAAAAAATCTCTTAATGTTATCCAACTTAACATCTGTGGGATGAATATGAACAAAGTAAAGGGGCTAAGAAATATGGCCAAAAGACTAAAACCCGATGTCATGATGCTCCAGGAAACCCTCCTCAACCCAGAACAAGACCAAAGGTTTCGATGGGATCCCAAAAATTTTATATTTGACCCAGACAACTACGTCTTGACTACGCCAGATCCAGTCTTCGCCAGGCTAATCATCTGAGAAAATTAAGTTTAGATATACCTGTATAAGCCATATTTATTTTGACGATACTGATCGAAACTTCCTACTTTACTTCTGCCGAATTTCCGTTTTCGGCCAAATTCCGAGCGAACTACTTGTCCAGCCAAAAAAAGATAGTTCAGAAACGAATTCAGCGCATCGCCTTATCCCTATAAAGAACGTCTAATCAACTTGAAATAAAACTTTAACTTCTAAAAAAAATCCGGTTTCAACCGGATTCCGGACGAACTATTTGTCCGGATAAAAAATGATTGTCATATACAGATTCAGCGTCTCTTCTTACCCTTAAATCTATCATCTAATCAACTTCAAATACTAATTTTACTTTTAACAAATTTTCCGGTTTCGGCCGGATTCCGGGCGAACTACTTGTCCGGCGAGAAAATGGTTTTCACCATCGTGTTCAACATGTTTTCTTACCCCTAAATCGAACATCTAATCAACTTCAAATAAAACTTTTGCTTTTAACAAATTTTCCGGTTTCAGCCGGATTCCGGACTAACTACTTGTCCGGTCAAAAAATGGTTTTCACTATCGTGTTCATCATGTCTTCTTACCCCTAGATCGAACATCCAATTAACTTCAAATAAAACTTTTACTTTTAACAAACTTTCCGGTTTTGGCCGGATTCCGGGCGGACTACTTGTCCGGCGAGAAAATGGTTTTCACTATCGTGATCAGCATGTCTTCTTACCCCATAATCGACTATCACATTAGCTGTTTCAAAACATTTTGTTTGTCCCTTAATTTAAACCCCCTCCCCCACCCCTAAATGTAGAGCTACAGTGCCCATCTACGAACTTGACCTTACTCTTGACCCAAAGAATACTCACACCAAGTTTCATCAAAATATCTCATTCCCTTCGAGAGTTATCGTGCTTACAGACAGACGGACGGACGGACGGACAGACGGACAACTTTTGCGATGTCATAGGTATCCGTCACTAACGTTTTGGGATCCCAAAAACAAACCCCCTGTATAAGAGGATACACAGCCTACCGGTGGGATAGAGAAAGACATGGAGGTGGACTTATGACACTTGTGACAAATACCCTGCCATCCAAAGAGATCTTGCAAAAAGGTATCATAAAAGGAAAGAATGAATATGGTATCATTGAAGTAACAACAGGGACCTCAACTTTAACATGCATTAACTATTACAATAACCGAACACAAAACTTCGATAAAAATCAGGTAAAGGAGATTCTAAAAAATACTAACCACCCTAAGCTACTTGCAGGAGACTTCAACATCCATAGTCCAATGTGGGAATCAAATAGTGCCCAATCACCAAATGCAGCTGACCTTGAAGATATTATACTAGACCCGGAAAACAAGATTGTGCTGGTTACACCCAAAGACCTTGGAACCAGAATGAACTCCCATACCGGTAAAATGTCAACCCTAGACCTAACTTTGGTAACAAGTGATCTTGGTGTAAAAACGAATGTTGGGAATAACTATGATTTTGACAGTGACCATACCCCTGTCGTTACGTCCATTGACCATGGAGAACACAATGATGCATTCACACCCGCACCAGTCTGGAAATTCCTACAACATAAGTGGGAGGAATGGAAAGACCTTGTAGAACAAGAAGCAGGAAAAGCTAACCCAGAAATGGAGGTTGAAGAGCTATGCAGGACAGTGACAGAAATCCTTGTTGGGTGCAGTAAGAAGGTATTCAAATTTGAAGAACCAAGATTTCGGAAAACCAACTCAACCCCTGGATGGAACAGCAAATGCGAAGCTGCACGGGCGGCGAGAAAGAAAGCAAAGAATAGATTCAAGCGTAACCCAACAGAAGAAAATAAGAGAAGTATGAACTCAGAGAAAAGTTCTATGAGAAAGACCTTAGAGAGAGAATCATTTCAGAATTGGCAGAAAACTGTCACTGAAAAATTTTCTGAAAATACCTCCACGTCCGATCTCTGAAGAAACTTCAAGAAATATGCAACAAAAAAAGAAGGCATTCCGCACCCAGTAATGATTGAAAAAGAAGGACAGACTTATCTGAATAAGGAGGATAAAGCCAATATTCTTGCTGAGCATTTTGCCAAAATTTCCACCAGTAATACTCTTCCCCCACTTAACACTTCTCCCACACCTGACAATGAACAAAACCCAGATTCCCATGAGATCCCATGCTTCACACTTGATGAACTTGAAAACCACCTGAAGTCTCTAAAACAAGGTGCAGTCGGCCCAGACTTTGTCCATAATCTAATGCTCAAGAATTCCCCACCAACAATGAAGAAACTGATGGTGAAGCTGTTTAATAAATCGCTGCAAGAACAATACGTTGACCCTCAGTGGAAAAAAGCTATTATTATACCAATACTTAAACCTGGTAAAAATCCCAAAAACTCAGAGTCTTCCCGACCGATAGCCCTTACTTCTTGCCTTGCTAAACTGATGGAAAGACACATTAAAGGAAGGATTCTCCCAACCATAAAGAAGAAGGTACAGATAGAACAACTTGGGTTTATGCCTGGTAGATCGACAGAAGATGCTCAAGTCAGACTAGAACATGAGATTAGGAAAGCATTCAAAAAAGGAAAAATGCTCTACGTTGTGTTCATAGACATGAACTCAGCTTTCGATAAAGTTGACATCCCGACCCTCCTGGCAAAGTGCAAAAACATTGGAATCCAGCCAAGTATAGTAAACTGGCTGAGTAGTTTCTTGGTTGGTAGATCTGTTGCAGTGCGGATTCAGAATTGTGTATCATCCTCATTTGGCATTTCTAGTGGTGTCCCACAGGGAGGTGTCCTGAGTGCACTACTGTTTGCTATTTATGTCAGTGACATTTGTATTGATTGTGTCCCTTGTGCTAAACTGTTTTTATATGCAGACGATATCGCAATAGCAGTAGAAGGTAAAGATACTACTGAGATACGAACTTATGCCCAAAAAGCCTTAAACACGCTCCTTGAATGGGCCCGAATGAACGCTATGAAATTTTCACCCCAAAAAACAGAATCAGTGCTTTTCACTAAAAAAGTGGGGCCAATACAGAACCCTAAAGTGTATCTAGGAAGTGAATTGGTCTGTGTCAAGGAACAAGTGAAATATCTTGGTCTAGTGTTCGACAAGAAACTAACTTGGAAACCCCACATTGACCAGCTCTGTGGTAATTTAAAAGCTAGAGCTAACTTCTTAAATGCTGTGACTTGGTAT
Organism: Branchinecta lindahli; assembly: GCA_023053555.1. Classification (NCBI taxonomy): domain Eukaryota; kingdom Metazoa; phylum Arthropoda; class Branchiopoda; order Anostraca; family Branchinectidae; genus Branchinecta; species Branchinecta lindahli. Next base: position 16,199,502 of record JAKZAO010000002.1, read on the forward strand.
AAAAAGGGTGTCCATAGTTCTGTACTAAGGAAACTAGTCCAGAATGTGATACTCTCGAGAATTGATTTTGGTGCAGTCACGTACGGATCAGCATCAACTTCACTGCTCTCTAAGCTGGACGTCACCATGAACGAGATTTGTCGGAGAATTACCGGTGCTCTGAAGTCCACTCCTGTCCCTGCTCTTCGAAACGAACTAGATATACCACTTCTCCAAAGAAGAAGAGAGTTTGTATTAGCCAAATATTTCCTAAAGAAACTGAGCTGTCCAAGATCCAGCCCTGATATTATATACCGAGATATCATTTCACACCCTGCGTCTACTGATGAACCCTACGCCACGAATAACCAACCAGCTGTGAAAAGATTTGAAAGACTTTGCTCGCATCTGAAGATCCCAAACCCACTTTTACTAAAATTCGACGAAACTAATGAAATGACAAGTGGCCTAGGAGATTGTGTCTTGATAGAAGAGAGCCCTAAAAGTTTGATGCCCCCATCAGTGCTAAAAGTGAAGTGGCAAACTGAAATGAGTGAGCTAGAACCTTGTGTCACAATCTTCACTGATGGCTCCAAACATCAAAATGGTGAGGCAGGTTTTGCAGTGTTTGACAGTGTCACAAAAATGTCAGTAGTGTTTAGAACACAGTCATCAGCATCCATTTATTCATGTGAACTAAATGCAATATTGCAAGCACTAATATATGTTAAACAAACTTCATATCGTGGGAAAGTGTGCATATGTAGTGACTCTTTAACAGCGCTTTCATCTATGAAGAAACCCCAGGAAAAAGCCAGAGGAACTCTCATTCAAATAGAACTGTTGGCTAAAGAGATCAAACATAGAGGAACTGAACCGCTCTTTAAATGGGTCCCAGCTCATGTCGGGATCAGCGGAAATGAAACAGCCGATCAGCTTGCAAAATGGGCTTCTAAGAATGGTCAAAAGCTAGAGGTACTGCCTACCCTCCAAGAATTGATAAATTTCGTAAAAATAGCTATCAATACCGAACTGAAACAAGACTACATACAACGTAGCAACAACACGTACCTGGGTCTCTATGACTATGAAGTCATACCAAAAAGACTGATACACCCACAGAAAAGATTTGCTGCACCTATTTTCAGATTGAGAACTGGCCATGCCAAAACAAACGCGACCCTATACAAGTGGAACCAGCGAGATTCCCCTAATTGTGATGAGTGTGGTGTGCTAGAGGATGTGAGACACATATTGATGACATGCAAAAAGTACAAGACCCAAAGAGATAAGCTAAGAAAGCGTCACCTGAAGACTAGTAAAGCATTTTCGTTTAGCTGTGTGTTAGGTAGCAGACTAACCTCAAATCATTTACAAAAACCTGTTGTGACTTGGCTTGGTGAGTTTTTAGCCTCTACAGGACTAATTCACAGGCTGTGATTTTAATTTTTAATGTTTTTCCCTTAGTTTATCCATGTGGTTGGAAGTCTTGAGAAGATTTGAAATTTGTTTATAGATAGAGGTTTTGGACTCATGACTTTTATTTAATTATTGTGGACTCCGGTTGGACAGCCGTGTTGTATATTGGCAGGATGACTTGTTCCTTTTTTTTTTTTTTTTTGTTTTTTTTTTGTCTTTCTTCCTCTGATGACATCCTTGTATCTTAAATTCTGTATTAGTGTTTTAAAAGTTTATTGTTTGTGTTTTAAGGAATAAGGATGTCATCTTTGTTTAATTTTGATTTGTGTTGTTAGTTAATTCCCGTTATGGAAGAGATTGAGAATCTTCCCATTTAGGTTAAAGATTGAGTTTTATGATGTGGATTATTTAATTGATGAGTTGTTTTTTATTGGAAAGTTCACTGATAACCATAAAAAAGTGAAAGTTTATTTTGATTTGTGGAAGTGATAAGGATATACGTGCCGTGCTAGGGCGATATTCCACCATCGCCTAGAAACGCCAAATTTTGAAGAAGAAGAAGAAGAAGAAGTGATCACGCAGTTAGCTACCTTCCGCAAGATGATCACTGGCCACTGACAAGCCGCGTTTCGATTGAGATTCAAATTATGGTAAAAATTTTGTCATGGTAAAAATTTTGTGTTGTAAGGACGGCCGTAGATATTCTGAACGGCATTCTAGAGCAAATAGTGAACAAATGAAAATCCCTCTAAACAGTCCCAATAATGCAATGTGTTCAGTTAAATTATACAAAATAATTTGGCTTTTCAGTGAAACCTTAAAGAAAAATTTGGCCAGTGGTAACTAGACTCAAAACTTCTCGGGGCCTAGGTTCACGTGTTTCATAACACTGATAGGATAAAGCTGGAGCCAGGCCTAGTCTTCTTAAGGTTTTTCTCGATCCTGTTATCTGAATGGGTTGTGGCGAAGGCCGGAAATTGTCTTGACGAAGATGTCCAATAAATATCCTCCTTTCAGAGGCGTTACTAGCCAAAATGTCGGGGGGGGGGGGCAAGTTATTTTCCGACTGGCTGGTAAATTTTACCGACTGTTAATGCAGAAAAAAACGAACTGTTTTCAAGAAAAAAACGACAGTTTTGACGAAAAATCGTGTGATTTTCAGGAAAACCGACTGATTTTCAGAAAAACAGACTATTTTTAAGAAAAAATCTACTCTTAGATGAAAAATCGACTGATTTTCTGAAAAACGGACTGTTTTCATGAAAAAATTATCTGTTATTTTACAATGTAACGCGGCGCTTCGCGGGTTTTTACCGACTGGCCGACAACACTGGGGGGCGTCCCCCCCCCCATACGGGACGCCCATGCCTCCTTCGGGATCCCATCCAAACCTTTGGTCTTATTTTTTTATGATGGCACTGATGGAGCCGAAGAGTGTCAGTGTTGGCAACAGTGTTACTACGCATGTTTAGAAATTTTCTTGTTTGTCCTTCCCTACTTTCTCCACTTTAAGGCCCATTCACAACGGGTTTTAGCTAATACTCGGTACCAGCCAGTTCCGGAAATCACTCTGGTCCGAGAATTAGCTGGGTTTCGGCCGTTCGCAATTGATATTGGGGCCAGTTTCGGGTACCAGCTAGTCTCGGACCCAAGTTGAAATCAGTTCAACTCTTGACGGTACCAGCCAATCAGATTATTTTGAGGAATACTGAGGAATATTCTGATTGGCTAGTTTCGAACCAAGCCCAACAGATAAAATCACATCCACTCCTTGCTGTCTTGAAAACCGAAAGTGAATTTAGGTCATTGTATTCGGTCTGACGTGGTTCAGCATTAGCCAATCGGAATATTCCTCAGTATTACACCAAGTTAAACAGAGGTCGCACTGGATTTGCACGTTTCTATCCTTTACTGTAGCACTCTATTTTCTCAGAGAGTGGAAACTGACTGGCTCACTGTTCACTAGAAGAGACAAGAACACGGCATTTTCACGCCTTGAGCAACAAGACCAAAGGTTTCAATGAGATCCCAGAGGAGACTATTTACTGGAGCATGTTATTTAGCAGCATGTTATTTATCCCTAATCAACCATAAAAATGTACAAAAATGATATTGGTGCTTTTTGGTGGATTGCGGCCAAACGACAAACTCGCTGAGAAATCAACAGTATGTACCTCTAGCCCCATTTCAAAGCCTTTCCCAATTTGAGCCTGAAGAGGACCCTTGCCAAGAAGGGCCGAAATATATATATTTGACAGTGCAAAACGGATACGTCAGCTGAAACTATTAGAGCTATATTTCGGCCCTTCTTGGCAAAAAACGAAACTTGTGAAAAATTGGTTTTCACAAGTTCCGTTTTTTTCCATCTTGAGCGGCTTCGAGCCTGAATAGGGCCCTTGCCAAGAAGGGCTGAAATATAGCTCTAATAAATTTCAGCTGACATATCCGTTTTGTACTGTCAAATACGATTTGCAGTCAGCTTGGGCTGAAGGAATATTTAGCCGAAATGTAGCTCTAATAAAATTCAGCTGACGTATCCGTTTTGCACTGTCAAACTCTAACCGACTTCAAGAGGGGGGCGAATTACTTGTCCGATGAGAATATAAAGTTCAGATGTGCACTGAGCATATATTTTTCCCCTATAGCGAATCTGTAATCGACTACAGAAAAAACTTTCACTTCAATCGAATTTCCGGTTTTCGCCGGCGGACTCTTGGCAAACTACTTCTTAGTGTCTGCTACTGCTGCGTCCGACAATCTTGCATGTATTTTTTACCCCTATATCGGGTCATTAATAGACTTTAAAATAACTTTCATTCCTACCAAATTTCCATTTTTGTCCGGATTCCGCGTAAACTACTTGCCTGGCTAGAAAAAGAAGAGTGTATTTAGCAACATGTATTTTTACACCTGTAGGCTATTGGATTTTTAATAAACTTCAAAATTACTTCTACTAAATTTCCAGTTTCGGCCGACATTTATTTGTCCGTCAAAAAATCCCTACCCCTAGCTTATATTGAGCCTCTACACTGTCAGAAGATTCATAACAGATAACACAAATAATCGCAGTTTCAACAGAAAACACTTGGGATGTAATCTGTTCTGTTTTTAAACTTTATGCATTAATATGTTATGCAGCCGAAAAACGGCCGAAAAAGCATCTGCTGACTTTTCTGGTATCACGACGACAAACAAAAAAGATTCCTGAATTCCTGGCGACCTACTTTTCCGGAAGAAAATGAAGATAATATACTGATTTGACATATCTCCTTACCTCTGAAGCGACTATCTCATCAGCTTTTAAAAATTTTGAACAGAATATTTAGAATACTTTATGATGTAATGGATGTCACTAGAGTATGAGATCCCAAAATGAACAAGAGCTGTAAGCTCATATGGCACTTGCATGGGTTGAGATGTAGTGTTTGATCAAAAGTACTTTTAAGGTTACCTTTGCGGTTCAGATGCGAGATACGTACATGATACGTACTTTATAGGCACTAGAAATTCATCTGTAAGAAAAACTATTGAGACAAAACGATCACAGGCCCTTAGGGATCATTGATATATACCATTTGGTAAAAAAAAAAAAAATCACTTTTCGGTTAAAATGTGCACTTTAAGGGTGATAAAATAAATTTTCAAGCAAAACCCTTGTGGCACAAATGATCATGGGTTGAGATGTATCGTTTGATAAAAAAAAAGTAGATTTCGACCTTGCGGTTCAGATTCGCACTTTAAGGGAGCTAGAACTTCATTTGTAAGCAAAACCCTTGAGGCAGAAATGATAATGGGCTCATGGGGATCATGAAAATGTATAATTTGCTTAAAAGTGTTTTTCTAAATCTACGGTCAAGATTGGTACTTTAAGGAATGTTGGATTTGGAAAGTGGCGATTTCTGAGCCAATCTTGTCGAATCTCTAATATTCCAGCCCAGTTCCATCGTCCTAGCACATCTGGAAGTACCTTAAATCGCGATCACCGGAATTCCGGACCCCCCCCCTCAAACTCCCCCACAGTCGCCGGAGCCAATCCGGTTCTGTAAGTGATTTATCCAGAGCATCTTTTTATTATTTCCATAAAGTTCTATCCCGATCTCCCCAGTCTGAGCCGGTCACGTATCCCCCCCCCCCCAGTTGTTGTCGAATCCGGTTCGGACATGACAAAGATCACCAGAGACATGTCCTCAGATCAATTATCAAATTTCACTCAGATCCGATCAACTGTTCCAAAGTTACGCATGACTCAATATTCCGGATTCCCCCTCCCGCTACTCCCCCCACGACTATCCGATCATGTAAATTTTTATTTATAAGTCATTTTGATCGGGTCCCTGATTCGCCTCCCAAGTTTCGTCGTGAAAATCCCCAAAACCGCCATTACCGGAATTCCGGGAAACTCCCCTCCACCCCCCCCCCCCTAGTGTCCGGATCCAGTCCAAATGTATAAACGATTTATCTGGAGCAGACGCTTGTTCTTCCCAGCAAGTTTCGCTCCGATCCCTCCATTCTAACCGTTTCTCGAGATTTTCGGTCTCCCCCCCCAACTCCCCCATAGCTGTCGAATCCGGTCCGGACTTCAAATGGGACATCAGAGGTATGCCATTTATTCTGTTATTAAGTTTCATTCCAATCCGATCACCCCTTCGAAAGTTACACACTACTCCAGTTTTCTGGATTCCCCGGCCCTCCACTCCCCCCCCCCAGAAGGTCGGATTGGGAAACTGATTATTTCCAGGTTAGTCCGGTCGGGTCCCTGACGCTCCTGCTAAGTTTCATCGTCCTAGCACATCTGGAAGTACCCCAACTCGAAAAAGTGTGAGAAAAACTACTTAATTTTCAGAATTTACCGGCCCACCACTCCCCCCCAGATGGTCGGATCCGGAAACTGATTATTTCCAGGTTAGTTTAGTCGGGTCCCTGATTTTCCTGCCAAGTTTCATCGTCCTAGCCCATCTGGACGTGCCCTAACTCGAGATGAGTGGACAGACCGACCGACCGACCGAAAGGTGATCGGTATATGGCACTTGAGCGAAGCTGCAAGTGCCATAAAAATTCAAACACGAATACAGACATTTCAAAAAAAGGCTGTAGCCTAGACAAAGTTTTCTCTGGGACTGGAACTCTCATTTGAGGCTAACTATGAAAAAAACATCGATCAAAGCCTGCCAGATGGGTTGGATTATTGACACTCACCAATTTCAGCAAAGAAAACAGGCAGACTTAGTCCTTAACTTCAGTCCTCAGTTCTTACTCAGTCCTTAACTCCTCCATCAGCCCCAGCCAGAGGTAACACCACACTTGCTCATCTTCTTGAAGAACCTTCCTATGGTGCTCCTGATGAAAAGAAAAAATTTTTGAAGCAATGTGTCAATTTTTTTCCAAAATGTGCTTTTTGTGTCATCTCAGATTCCATAATGTTTCACCAAATGTGTCATATTTTTTCGCTACAAATGGTATCATATTTAATTGACAAACCTTTATTTAGAGTTTTGAATGTATAACCTTCTCCAAATCAGTTCGAAAAGGAGTAAACAGTTCGAAAAATTATCACGAGCCTGTGACGTTTGTGTTAAGTCATGAAAGGTAGGAAAATTCGATTAAATTGATGTTGCAGAATATGTATTTGTTTGTCGGGGTGGCCAGCGAGGCGCCGGACAAGTTTACATTTATAAGTTATGGGACAATCAGTTCCGATAATAAATGGAAATATAGAGTTCTCGTCATTTAAACTTAAAATACGGTCGTGGCATCTGCATCCTGCACTGTGTACTTCCGCCAACAATAGGTAGCACTATTGTCTTCCATTAATTTGTAACTTTTCTAGAGGTAGAAAGTTGAAGTTTTACTTTTCTTTTACACCAAACAAGACTAGAACTAACCAGAAGACCAAAATGTGTCATTTCTACTGAAAAATGTGTGATTTTCGTCGATTGTGTCATCTTTTCGACTGAATGTGCCATTGTGTCACGTAACATCAAAATGTGTCATTTTGACACAAATTGTGTCAATTTGACAGCCCTGTGGGGTCAACAGTATCAAAACAAATTTAAGACAGTTAGGCTAGTTGGTCTATTATTTATGGATTGGAAATGGATTAGATTGGACAACAGTCTTTGAAGAAAGTTAGGCTAAACTGAAGAAGGAACTGAATGCCACCTAGCCTATAAAAGAAGAACGAAAACACAGTACTCCTTCAGCTCCAGTCTGGCTTCTACAGAAGAAAGAATGTCTTACCTAAAGACTAGTAAAGGTTTAAGGGAATTCCCCTTCCATAGTTAATAAATACGCTCATGTTTCCAAATTTCAAAATCTCCCGCGGGCATTTGACGGCAGTGTTGCCACTTGCCGTCTTGTCAGATTCAGAGTCCAAAAATGTAGTAAATAACCAAGAAATACTGCCATACTCTGGGCTCTGAGCCCTGTTACAGTAAAAGTCAGATAAAAGTATCCAATTAGGTATTGTGAGCATGGAAATTGAAAATAGGAATTTCCGGTTTGAATTGCTGGAGTAGACTTAAATTCAGGATTTCTGAGAAATAATTTAATGAGTTATAATTCAAGTACGTTCTCCTTTCTTATCGCAGCGTTGTGGTGTTGCGTGAAACCAGCAAATATGTGGAGCGTGTTCCACCCTTCTTACAGTAGTAACTCTTAGTTACTATTTCCGTTCCAACCTCACGAAAAGACGCTGACCGTTCCAACCTTTTCAAAATGGTAACTACACTGTAAAAAGTTTCTCCGAATAAGGATGCAGTATTTACTACTGGGATTAGTCTTTTCTTTATTGGGATAAGATTAATCCGAATTGGGGATAATCTTATCTCAATAAAGACAAGATTAATCCCAGTAGCAAATACTGCAAGATTTTTTTTTTTACAGTGTAATAGTAACTATTTGCTTGCCATACTCGGGAGGGTAGTAAGCGTGGTAACTGTGGATCTTTGTAACGTGACTGGCTGGATTACCCCGCGGAGTGATATTTTGACGAAAATAGAAACATGCGTTCCAGCCTTGACGCCAAGAAGCCAACATTCGTGACGTCATGCGTAGTAACTACGGTAAGTAGGATGGGAACACGTTCATGATGTCAGCCCAGTATCACTTATACCTGAACATTGGATTCGATAATGCACATAGCCGATAATATTAGACCGGTTTTCTCTTCTCTGCTTTAACTATGACCAGGATGACATGACATAACCAAGCACCCTCTGTAGGAAATTCAATTAACATTCATTTAGGAATTTCATTCATCAGCAGTGTGCTGACAGCCCCTCATGTAAAATCCATTTGTAATTTGATTCATCTGTCTTCTGATTAATTGTCAGACCATGATATGCGTTCTATGTTCTTCCAGCAAATGAGCCTTTACTTCTCCACGGTTTCGTATAATTGGATACTGAAAAAAAAACGTATTCCTATTTACCTGTTTCAGACACAATGGATAGTCTCGTGAACGGTGTGATTGCTAGTCACGCAAACTTATTCATCAACAAAAAGAAGATTTCACCTTTGATCACAAAATCCAACTGACGCTTTCTAGCCGTTAACACTCAGTTTTAACGGTTACCGTTCGGTTCCAGAGAAGCATGAACGTAGCCTCTGAATCGGTACGATGAGTGTAGGACTAATCGGCGTCCTAAGTTGCGCTTGTTTGCGACAACTGAACTCGGAGCTCAAGAAAGCAAGAAGAGCAAGTGCAAAACATTTCTCAAAGTCGCAATATTTGCTGAGATTCTGATACAGCAAGATTTTCCAATTGGAAATTTGTATACGAGTCTTAAGTTCTACAGTTTAACTCTTGAACCAGATGGCAAGCCATCGATGATTTGAACAAGACATAAACACACATAAACAACTCCGAATAGGTCACGCGGGTCTAACTTCTCTAAGGTTCTCTAGTAGGCTCGTTCAAAATCCTGAAATTTATAACATTCCCGAATGATGTGCTGTCATATGTACTGCCCAATGTGTGGTTGTTTGGATGATTTTTTTTTTTTTTACATTTTATGTTCGAGTATGTGGAGCTGAATGAATTGAGGTTGAAATATTTTGGAGCGAATGTTTCGGGAGGAATGATTGGTTGAAAAGTTGAAGGAGAAAAGTATGTTTGGGGTTAGGCAACTTGGAACTACTTGGAAGGCTCTGCCGGATGGGATGGAGTCACAGAGAAGGTTTGCAGTTAGGCATTATTCGAAGAGTTGTTTGTTTATCTATTAAGATCTACAGATCTTAATTTGCTCCGAAGTGCAAATTAAGGTAATTAAGTTGGTTGCTTATATTTTTGTATTTGTTTGTTTTGCTATGGCCCTCGAGCTTTGAGCAATATATTATATCATAAATCATATTACAAAGTCCATCCAGCAGCACGTTTCACATGTGGTGACGTTTCACCTCAGGTTCAACAGTCCGCTACCCATAGCTTTCTGCCGGGAATGTTTTTATCAAAAAAAAAGATAAATGCAAGCGGTACAAGTTGACTATAACGCAGGTCCATATCCAGGATTTTTTTTTTTGGGGGGGGGGGGGTGCCCGTGGGTTGGACCTAAAAGTACAAAAAAGGATAAATATTCCTTCAACCCAAGCTGACTGCGAATCATATTTGATAGTGCAAAAACGGATACGTCAGCTAAATTTTATTCGAGCTATATTTCGGCCCTTCTTGGCAAGGGTCCTCTTCAGGCTCAAAACCGCTCAAGTTGGAAAAACGAAACTTGTGATAACAAAACTGAAGATTCTAGCTTAGTGTTTAACCCTTGCCAAGAAGGGCCGAAATATAGCTCGAATAAAATTTAGCTGACGTATCCGTTTTTGCACTATCAAATACAAAAAAGACATAGATCAGAGGTTAAAGCCTATAAAAACGATGATTTTTATGTGTTTCGGGGGGTGAGAGGGGTGTTGAAACAAGTGACCTCCCCCCTCCTTGCTATAACGCTTAAAATTTACGATCTAGGAAAATCGGCCAAACCAACTTTGGCTCGAACAAAATTTTGAACCACGGCGAACGTTCCGACGACACTGTAGCATACGAGTTCACTAAGGGTTGTTTGAAACACAGAAGCAGCGAATGGATAAGGATCAAGAGCCAAATTTTTACTGGATAATGAAGTAAAAATCACTTTCTCCCAAATGAGGTGGATAAACGTCATTTCCCGTCTCATCCTTACCAATTTGGAAGGCTTTGTATTCTTTCCAAACTCTCGATGTCAACCTCAGTTATTGTAGATTAGCGGCATCCTCGAATTACAAGATTTGCTCTAACAAGCCCCTAATTATGAGAACACAAACAGCCATCAGTTACCAGGTTGTCAGAACGAAGCAACACCACGACGCACTGGAGATGCTTGTTTCTGTCTAATTGGAAAAGCAAGAAGGCATTCGTCTTCACTAGAGGTGATACGTGAGGCATTGTTAGAAGGGGGCCCTTAGTAAGGGTCAATCTGAAAAGTGGGAAACAACGGATTTGGAGCCAGGAATCCTGCCAGGCATTGGCAGTTTTAACTTTTAATGACACACGTGCAAAAATGCAAACTTTACAGAGAATGGTTCAAATTCGATATGAAAATGGAAACTTCAGCTTCGCCTCTAGGACGGTTTTCGCGAGCTGGAAAGAAAAGTCGGAGTCACTTTCCAATGGTTTTGACACTTCGGAAAGTTGTAGAACTTTCTACCCAGTTTTCGCGCTTTCAGAACCGAAGCTTCCCCGGAAAGGGATTCCACAAGGTTCGTTGAAAGCTCCGTGAAAGTTGAATGCTTAGGCGGGATTTTGTGAAAAAAAAAACACAGTGCAGGTATCACTAATAAAAAAAAAATGGCAAGCGTTATTAAAGATGACTTGGATAAAATATCTTCGATTCAAAGAAATGGAAGTGAACCATATTTATTCTAAAAGGTTTGTAATTCAACATTTTCACGCCAATATCAGCTTTCCATGCGGTTTCGCGATCAGTACGGCGGTAGCCCACAGTTTCAGGATACGCTTCACTCGCCGGAAAGTGATACCGAAATCTCTCGAAAAACCTCCTCTATGGAATAGATTCGAGGCTAAATACGTCGAAAATATATTCGAGAACCCTCAAATGTCTTCGAGGAATCGATGTTTGTATTGAAGAATCGATAAAAAGTCTTCGAGATTTTTGTTAAGTCTTCGAGAAACTACAAAAAGTATACGAGAAAAGATAAAACAGTATTCGAGAATGTTTTTGAAGTATTTGACTTTTAAATTGAAATTATGTATTCAAGAATGACATAAATGTATTCGAGAATGACAAAATGTATTCGAAAATTTTAATTTTTTCAAATTCTCAAATGTGTTTTTGTCATTCTTGAACATATTTGTGTCATTCTCGAGTTCCTTATTTCGATTTAATTGTCAAAATGTTTTAGAAATTCTCGAATACTTTTTGTAGTTTCTCGAAGACATAAAAAAAAATATCGAAAACTTTTCGTCGATTCTCGAATACAAATACCGATTCCTGGAAGACATTTATTTTTGAATATATTTCGGCGATTACCGAATACATTTTTGAAGTATTTAGCCTCAACTCCATTCCATACTCCTCATCTGTATTTAGGTCATCTATGAAAACACGGAGAATCTGCTCAATACTCGTCTTCAAAACTGAAGGCAGAGAGTGTAGAACTTCTGTCCTAGGCAAACTAGGGGGCTGCATTCGGGCTCCAACCTCGGAAGGGACGTCGCCGCTGCCGCCCCCCCCCTTATGCCCGGACCACATTCAGTCAGATCTGTACGTAATTTGATTCGTTGATTTGGTTATTACCCAATCTTACGTTTCATCCTGGTCACAGCTGGAACGAAGAGACATATTACCACCATCATCACTCATAGGTAAACAGAACTAGCTAAAGTCAGCGACTGTGGTCTGTGATTGGTCCAAAGTTATGTTTCAAAATGGCGGAGATCGATTTTTCCGCCTCTTCTATTTTACGTTTTCAGAGTCTTTTCTTCCCAATTTCGTCCGTAAGACGGTCTTATTACCGGCATTATTACCAGTTATGACAATAGTGGGGCCCGGACATTAGATCCCAGATCCCAAACAAAGTAAACCTTTGTTCGTCTGACCTTCTAAGTTCTGACAATGCGGTCAGGGACTGAAGTGGTGATCATGATGTGTAAACAGAACATAGACACGATGGCCTATCACGTTTTCCAAAACGAAAAACAACACTGTTAAGGTTCTCATCTTACGTGTGAAAAAGTTGTTGGCGGACTTTGAAGCTTGCTGCAAGTTTGCGTTGCGTGACTGACACAACGCAGTTTGACCGAAAAAGCGCTAAAAAGTCGTCAGTACAAATCGAAATAATGGCGGAAGGCAGGGATTTCAGAAGCGTTTAACTCCACAAGAGATAATTCTACAAGAGATCCAATAAGCAAGAGGGGTCCTTTAACTGCATAGGGACCCTGAGTCTTCAAGTGACCGAGAATTGCACATTCTCTAGACGTCAGGCATCTAGGTAAATTCGTCACGCCACTTTGGAAGACAGTTAAGATCTCCAATTTTGTTATGCATATCTATGTAGCAACATGTTGGCAGGTGTCTTCAGACTTTTTCATCAAGTACGTCACATATTTACTCTTATCGGAAAGCTACCTGCCGACATGTCGATAGACGGACAGGCGTCGAAGATGAGAAATATCGTGCTCAACAGAAACGTAAACGAACACAATTCTGTACGCTAAACTGTGGGCTCCGGCTACGAACCAGCCACCTAGACACGCACAATTTTCGAAAAGGAAAAACTGTTCGGTATTTTTTCGATAGCAGAACTATTCGGTATATATCCCAAATAGGCTATTGGTTCAGATCTATTCGGTATAATGATCGGGATTCGGTATAATTGCAAATATTCGGTAGTTATCACGAATTCGGTGTGAGAATTCACTGAAATTATTTGGTACTTGTTCGATGCCAGAACTATCCGGTATGTTTATGGAGATTCAGTAGTTGCACAGATTCACGAATAAGCAATCGGTCCAAAATTATTCGGTATCATGATTGGGAATCGGTAATTTATTCGGTATAATTTTCAGGATTCGGTAGTTACCACGAATCCCGACTTTGGTTCCAGTTTCGACGAAATTATCCCAAACACGAATATTATTCGGTTGTCATTTCGATACCAAAACAATTCGGTATAATCCCGAACATGCTATCGGTCTGAACTTATTCGGTATAATAACTGGGATTCGGTAATTTCTTCGGTATAATTGTCAGGATTCGGGAGTTACCACGAACCTCGGAAGAGGTCGAGTGAAGCATTGGTCGCGGAAAAAAAAACTGATCTACGATATCATCGACATAGTCCTTACTTTTATTTTGGACCCCAAAAAAAAGATCTAGTCATAAATGTTTCGAAAACCGCCTGCACCGCTTTTCGACCAATACTTCGAATGTAAAAGTAACAAGACTAAAGGTTTCGATGGGATCCCAAAAATTCAATATTTGATCCAGACAATTAGATTTGTCTTCCCCAGACTCCTTGAACATTTTTACTCTTAAAATTTAGAAACAGATTAAGGCCAAATAGCTAATCATCTGAGAAAACCAAGTCCAGATATGGATTCAGCATGTGTGTTTACCCCTATAAGTCATATCCATTTTGACGGAACCTAACGAAACGATCCTCCCTTACTTCTGCCAATTTTCCGGTTTTGGCGAAATTCTGGAACTACTTGTCCGGCAAAAAAATAAAGCTCAGAAATGAATTCAGCGTATCTCCTTACCCCTATATCTAACATCTAATCGAGTTCAAATAAAAATTTAACTTGTAACAAATTTTCCGGTTTCAGCCGAATTCCGGACGACTGTATGTCCGGCTAAAAAATTATTGTCATATCCGGATTCAGCATCTATTCTTACCTCCAAATCGGACATCTAATCAACTACAAATACAACTCTTGCTTTTATCAAATTTTTCGGTTTGGGCCGGATTCCGGGCAAACTACTTGTCTGGCTAGAAAATGGTTTTAAATTCGTGTTCAGTATGTCTTCTTACCCCTTAATCGACTACCCTATTAGCTGTTTGAAAATATTTTGTTTGTCCCTTAATTTGAACCCCCTCCCCCACCCCTATATATATAGAGCTACAGAGCCCATCTCCGAGCTCGACCTTTCCCTTGACCCAAAGGATCCTGTAAACAAGACAAGCTTCATCGAAATATCTCATTCCCTTCGACAGTTATCGTGCTTTCAGACGGACAACTTTTGCCATGTCATTAATGGTATCCCTCCACTTACGTTTTGGGATCCCAGAAACGAATCTTATCGCACGCAGTCTTGTTTTTTTATTGCGAACTGGAATCACCGTCAGGATTTTCGGCAGTATCGTCAGAACGTTAAAATTGTTCCGCTTCAAAAAAAAATCCTGGCTGTAGTTTTGTTTTTCATCATCGATTTCGCCATATTCCAGTGCAGCGCATCCAAGCGAACTAGTTTCTAAAAGTCCCCCATTGTCTCGTCATCAACACTTGTGTTGTTCGATATAGTAAATAGATCCACAAGCTGATGAGTGGAAAATCCGTAATCTGCTTCCCTAGCAATGAAAGTTTTGCAACTGTCTTGGAAGCAGACGGTGATAGCTGTTATGTTCTGCTCATTACCTTATAGATCCATATTCTACTATCTCTGTCACAAGTGTTGACATGAGGCAACAGTGGAGCGCTGAGCTGGGATAAGGCGAATTCCATACGGTAAAGGTAAGATTTTTTTTCGACTTTCAAAGGCTTCATGTAGCTAGGGAAAAGAAACTTTCGGGGATACGTTATGTATAGACAAACACCTATTTTCTATATATTCAAACAACGGCTAAGAATGGAGACGTCAGCTACGATGCTTTTGCAACGATATTTCGGCTCTTCTTGGCACGGGTCCTTGCTGCTCAATTGAAAAAAAAAAACAAAAAACAGCAGACGTGTCAAAAATCAAATCTCAGCTCAGTTTTGGGATCCCAAAACCCACATTATCCACACAACCGCAAAAATGAAATCTCAGCACTAGTTTTTGCCGACATTGATTTCCAGCACTAGTTTTACAAGTTTTCCGGTTTTTGCCGGATTCCGCGTGAACTCAGTACTCAGTCTGGAACGAGAAAATAATTTTCATCTTCGGATTCAGCTTATCTCCTAACCCCTAAATCGACTATCTCATTAGCTTTTAAAAAATATTAATTTTCGCCCCTTACTTTGAATCCCCTCCCCCACCCCTAAATATAAAGCTTTGAGGCCCATCTACGAATGTGACCTGTACTTCGACTCAATGGATCCTCGCACCAAGTTTGAACAAAATATCTCAACCCCTTCGAGAGTTCGAAGTCATAGGTATCCCTCCACTTACGTTTTGAGATCCCAAGAACCACATCATCCACACAACCTCAAAAAGAAATCTCAGCACTAGTTTTTGCCGACAGTGATTTCCAAAAAGTAGACCTAACTGTCCAGAATGTGATACTTAAAGTTGGTAGAAGCTTTAGTTATTTATTGCAGGTTTGTTTCTTCCAGCCCCTGACGTTCAACAATCTGACGGGTACCCTTGCTCAGAAGGGCCGAAATATCGCTGAAAAAGCACCGCAGCTGACATATCCGTTTTTAGCCCTTGTATCAGGGACCCATAAATTTCCTGTAATGACTCGCCATCCAGGGGCTTGTCAATAAGAGATTTCTGATGCGCTCTTGACCGAGCGTCAGATAGTTCGAGAAATACCCACGGAGATAAAATATTGCCTTGATGGAGGAGTCTCTTTGGTCTCACGTCCAAGGAGGCCCGGGATTGGCTCTATCTGAGCAAGAACGCCGATTCGAAACAAGTTGAATTTTTGAAACCAGGTGAGGCTCAGGCAACATAGCAACATAGAAGCATAGGAAATGACAAGCCCCCTGAATGGCGAGTCATTACAGGAAATTTATGGGTCCCTGCTTGTATGAATATATGTTTCCCAGTCAGCTTGGGATCAAGGAGTATTTACCTATGTTAATGCAAGTATATATATATATATATATATACATACAACAAGTACACAAATACACAAAAACAAGTAAGTAAGTACAAAACCAGACCTTTGATCGTACAAAGAGCTTTTTATTCTGCCAAAAACCTGGGTACACATCACGACTAGATATTGAATTACATCATCAGAAATGAAATTATATACAATTCAAGGAAAAAAAAAAGAAGCAAAACATGACATTAGAAATTACGAAGCCGTTTACGGTTGGTCTCGCAAAAGAAGCTGCATTACATGAAACAGACCAATGGGCAAAATGTTATCGCTCCACGGATTTATGCTTTTCTGAGATCGAAAATTTGAAACAAAAGTTTTACAGGGTGGGTATGAATGAGCAGATAATTTCATGTTTTCTTCGACATTTGCTAGGTCGATTTTTTTTTTAACAAATCTTCATCAAATAAATTCTCCTTGATCTCGTCTTACGGTTAGTTATTCGAAAACAAAGGTTTTTAGGGCAATGGATAGGCTACCAGGACTCAGACAAATTGTTTCCGACAAGAAAACAGCATACATAAACGGAGGAGTCAGATATCATGGGATTTGAATAATGTATATTCAAGCTCTTATAGCTCCTCTTCACGAAAACAGGAAACACAAAACTAGCAGAAGTAGAAACGGGAAGAAATATGGAAGCTACACGATTGACACCGAAGCGATTGACACCGCTTCCATCCCAACATCGTAACATTCGTGACTCCCTTGACTCTCTAAAGATTGTACTCTACCTGACGAAAAAGGATATTTCTACACCATCATCAGGGAAGCATAATAAAATAATTTAAAATTGGGAGGTTTAGGACTTTCGACTTTGAAACTAAATTATCGGCGTTGATCATCATTCCGAGCCAGGGACTGGCTGGAAATGTTAATTGGACTATTCCTTGATCGTGTAATTCCATTTTTGCAAAAGAGTTTCTATGGAAGTGAGAACTTCAATGAAGTCACAAATCATACTGGTCGGTTATGACGTGTCATTTAAAAACCAACCAATAGGAAACAGGATTCGTTTTTGTAGTGAAAGTTCAAGCTCTCCTGATGAAACTTTTCTATAATTCTGTGATTATACAATTAAGAAAAAGCCACCAAATGTTCTCAGTTATTTACAGGCTTAGAATACTTATAGAACATGGATAATTCGGTCTCAAAGTTCTCTATGCTTCACAATGTTAAATGACTCTTTTTCTACTCCTATCTGTTTTCGTTGGGTGTGCTGCAATCTCTCTATTGGTTTCTCAAAGGTTACAGACCCGTCGTTTCTGTTTTCAGCCTGTCTCGGACCCCTTGGTTTCGAGGAGGAACAAGACCAAAGGTTCCGATGGGATCCCAAAAATTCAATATTTGATCGAGACAATTAGGTTTTGTCTTCGCCAGATCCGGTCTTGGCCAGGCCAAACAGCTGATCATTAAGAAATCCAAGCTCAAATATGGATTCAGCATGTGCGTTTACCTCTATAAGCCGATCGAAACGATCCTAGCTTACTACTGTGAATTTTGCGGTTCTGGCGAAATTCAAGAACTACTTGTCCGGCGAAAAACTAAAGCTAAAAAATGGATTCACCGTCTCTCCTTACCCCTATATCCAACATCTAATCAACTTGAAATAAAAATTTAACTTTCAACAAATTTTCCGGTTTTGACCGGATTCCGGGCGAACTTCTTGTCCGGCGATAAAATGGTTTTCGTATTCTAGTTCAGCATGCCTTCTTACCCCTACATCAAACATCTAATCAACTTCAGATAAAATTTTAACTTCTAACAAACTTTCCGGTTTTGGCCGGATTCCGGACGAACTACTTGTCCGGCGAGAAAACGGTTTTCATATTCTTGTTCAGCATGCCTTCTTACCCCTATATCGAACATCTAATCAACTTCAAATAAGACTTCTACTTTTAACAAACTTTCCGGTTTTGGCCGGATTCCGGACGAACTACTTGTCCGGCAAGAAAATGGTTTTCATATTCGTCTTCAGCGTGTCTTCTTACCCCATAATCGACTATCACATTAGCTGTTTAAAAAAATTAATTTAATTTAAACCCCCTCCCCCACCCCTAAATGTAAAGCTACAGGGCCCATCTACGAACTCGACATTACTCTTGACCCAAAGAATGCTCACACCAAGTTTCATCAAAATATCTCACTCCCTTCGAGAGTTATCGTGCTTACAGACGGACGGACAGACGGTCAGACGGACAACTTTTGCGATGTCATAGGTATCCCTCCACTTACGTTTTGGGATCCTAAAAACTTGCTTAACCGGTATTTCCGACCAATGAGCTCATCGGAAGAAAAAGCGGGAGCCTGGTCCGTCTAAAAAAGAGCCGAATCCCAAATAGCCTATACTCTATATGATTAAGTCCAAAACACACCAGTGATCCTCAGGAAGAGCGAGAAACGTCTCCTTAACGACTTAAACTCAACAACTCAAATCCTATGTCAACCAATCACGGGGATCTTTGGGGACAGCTGTGATGCCGCTTCCGGCTCTTCCGCTAGTTTCACGGCGATTTTGCATCGGCAAGGGGAGTTAGTCATCAAGAGTATTGCCTTAGGATGGATAAAAGCTCGGAATGAGAACGGATTAGGGCCGCAGAGTTAAGCAGTAAGACGAGTCTTACCTGCATGCCAAAACTAATGGGACGAAGAGGTGTCTATCTTTTTTACGCGGACCATTAGCTCTATGGTCGGACATGGTTAGTTTAACTTAGGAACTGATAACAACCCCCTGAAGAATGTTCAATTTCCATTTGCGTAACACTTCTTGGCAGCGTGACCGGATCTTCAGTGCGGAGCATAGGTCTTTCTAGAAATCTGCGGTGTCATTTACCACATTGTCCCGGAGGAAAACCACTCTAGCAACTGGTTCACACTACTGCTATTTCAATTTCGAAGATGACACGAACTGTGAGACAAGCTGTTGGTTGCGTTGAAATATTTCAACTGGTACGACAAAACGCATGCGTTCTTCGTGGAGTACGAGAAGAACAAGACCAAAGGTTCCGATGGGATCCCAAAAGTTCAATATTGATCCAGACAATTAGGTTTTGTCTTCGCCAGATCCAGTCTTCGCCAGGCCAAACGGCTAATCATTAAGAAATCCAAGCTCAGATATGGATTCAGCATGTGCGTTTACCTCTATAAGCCGATCGAAACGATCCTAGCTTACTTCTGTGAATTTTGCGGTTCTGGCGAAATTCAAGAACTACTTGTCCGGCGAAAAACTAAAGCTCAAAACGGATTCACCGTATCTCCTTACCCCTATATCCAACATCTAATCAACTTGAAATAAAAATTTCACTTTCAACAGTTTTTCCGGTTTTGGCCGGATTCCGGGCGAACTACTTGTCCGGCGATAAAACGGTTTTCATATTCTTGTTCAGCATGCCTTCTTACCCCTACATCAAACATCTAATCAACTTCAGATAAAACTTTAACTTCTAACAAACTTTCCGGTTTTGGCCGGATTCCGGACGAACTACTTGTCCGGCGAGAAAACTATTATCATATTCTAGTTCAGCATGCCTTCTTACCCCTATATCGAACATCTAATCAACTTCAAATAAGACTTCTACTTTTAACAAACTTTCCGGTTTTGGCCGGATTCCGGACGAACTACTTGTCCGGCGAGAAAATGGTTTTCATATTCCGTGTTCAGCGTGTCTTCTTACCCTATAATCGACTATCACATTAGCTGTTTAAAAAAAATTTGCTTGCCCCTTAATTTAAACCCCCTCCCCCACCCCTAAATGTAAAGCTACAGGACCCATCTCCGAACTCGACCTTACTCTTGACCCAAAGAATGCTCACACCAAGTTTCATCAAAATATCTCATTCCCTTCGAGAGTTATCGTGCTTACAGACGGACGGACAGACGGGCAGACGGACGGACAACTTTTGCGATGTCATAGGTATCCCGCCACTTACGTTTTGGGATCCCAAGAACCAAAGATAAATTCAAGGCTAAAAGTCGCTTTATCTTTTTTGAAAGAAAATACTGTAATACTACACTGTCAGAAGTTTCATAACAGATAGCGCATAACACTTTCAAGAATAACACCTTTTCACTTAGAAATAAAGTGTTATGACCAATTAAGTTTACACTATTTCGTGCCTAGATCTCCAACAACACCTTCAATTGGTAGAAATACTAACGGGAACGAAAGAAACATAACATATAACATCCCAAAGTGTTATCTGTTGAAACCGGTCACTTCTGACAGTGTAGTATTTTTACCAATTGAAGGTGTTGTTGGAGATCTAGGCATGAAATAGTAAAATAAAATTTAGCTGACGTATCCGTTTTTGCACTGTCAAATATGAAATAGTGTAAACTTAATTGGTCATAACACTTTATTTCTAAGTGAAAAGGTGTTATTCTTGAAAGTGTTATGCGCGATCTGTTATGGAACTTCTGACAGTGTAGTGTGGTTGAACACAAAGTTTGACCGGAAATTTCAAGATGGCGGATCGTCCCCTGGGTCCGGGAGGTCAGCTCCCGAGGTCGTTGTCCTCCTTCCGCGGATTGTGACAATAAAGCCGCTTTCACATTGACGCGTTGGGCCTTTCACACAGAGCTACGCAACCTCTGCGTCGCGCTTGCGGCAACACAACGCAGAGCTCACGCAGACAAATTAAACGCAACGCAAGAATAAACCAAGTTCGATTCTTGCGTTGCGTCGACGCGTACGCATCACATTTTTCACTGAAAAGGGGAAGTTTTTTGGAGAATAATGTACATGTGATGAAGAAAAACTTAACAGTGATGAAAGAAACGAAACTTCAGCATAAGAAACCGAGAAAAGAAACGTAAATGCGCATCCAGCCTGAAAAGTCATCGCGCAGATGTGAAAGATACACTTCGCAACTTGCACGCAACGCAAGATTAACGCATACGCAACGCATCGCAACGACACGTCAATGTGAAAGCGGCTTAAAACTGACGTTAAGATGGATGCGATTCTGTCGAACGCCGAATAATCAACGACAAAATCGTGTCACATCTAAAGCAGCAGTGTGAACCAGGACTAACACCCTCCAAAGTCGCGGTTACGCTGCTTCTGACGGTATCGTAGTTAGACCGTAAAGAAAATTCTTGTTAAAACTACACCAGGGAGATTCTAAATGATAAATAAAACGAGGAGATTCTAAAAAACAAAATGAAAACGGGACGGGGAGGGGGCAAAGATGCCCGAAATCCGGCGAAAATTAAAGGCTTCCTTCTTATATGCCTACAACCGGTCTACCAGGAGAAATAGTTCGAGGGGAGAAAAAGCTGCCAAACAGGCAACCTATACAAAATAAATCCCTGTTCGTTTTCACCATTTCAAGTTTAAAACGCACCTTAAACACAAAGCTGCATACAAGTTACGATGCGCAGATAAAAAATTATCAGTTTCTAGGAAGTTTGAAACGAAACCAGACATTTAAAAATCCTGAATATTACGCCTCTTCGAGGTAACAGACAATGAAGATCTGACTGAATAGGAATCACAAGAACTAAGCACCAAAAAGTGACACAGAGCAGCAAAATTATGAAAAATGGTCCACTTATGTTACAACATTTTTCGGATTTTATTTAGCTTTTATCATCTTCTTGCTCCGGTTTCGACGGATTACGGGAGCGTAAATGAGCGCGGAAATTGACAATCTGGTTTCCCGGCGTTGGAAGGACGGGGGTCGGCAGATTGTAGAAATGCGGAAACTTTTGCGCCAATTTCGGGGTTCGCGGTAGCGGACTTTCAGCGACTTGGTTATTCTCCGCATCCGCATCTAACGCAGTCCGCAAATCAAGCGGATCGGTAGGATCTCTCGGAGCGAGATTAGCGTTGGTCGAGGCGGTCCGCGTTTTCACAATGTGGTTTTCGCGCTCTGGCGTTTCCTCTTTCCTCCTTCCAGCGGATTTTTTGAGCGTCGATTGGTTCTGACTGGCGAACGTATCTGCCGCAGTTTCGGTGGGACTGGGGGACGACAGCGAACTATCGCTGCTCGTTTGAGGACTCGTGGAAAGAAACGAAGTGACGGGCAAATCCATTACAAGGTCCGGGGTTGGCGCTGTGCTACTCCGAGTTTTAATCTGCGGACGCGTGTCAAAAACACGCCTCCCTCGCTCGAGCTTCGATGGTCCCGGCTCGGAATCGGTTGTCTTTTTCTCCCACAAATCTCGCTTTCTTACAAACGATCCCTTAGGGCTAGCAGACGGTCGTGGGTCATCCATAGCATTCTGTAGCTGCGTTTCCAGGGACTCCATACTTCCACCGATGGAAAAGTCGGAAACATTTTCCGAGGAGTCACTCTGCTCTCCGGATAGGTCTATGGTGGCTTGCAAGTCGGTGGAAGACTTCCAAGATTTGTCTTCGATGATGATTGGCAGAAATACCTGGAAAAGAGGTTCATCAGCAATTTTCCCGAAAGTACCTTAGGCAATAAAAAGAGTTATTTTTTATTGATAAAGCAGAATGAACACATGTGAACCGAGGCCGTCCTGTAAAGCTTTCATCCGTCCTAAGGGGTGACTACAGTAAAGGGTCATAAGCTAATGTATGTGACTCTTAGTCACATACAAAAACAACAACAAACAAACAAAAGAAGGGAAATTAGGCTACTTTTATATTTTAGGCCAAAAACTACAGAAACGTCTGCACCGACTTCAAGACCTCGACATGAGTCAAGTACCTCGACGTTCAGAAAATCCCTACAAACAGAGGCAGCGGGTTCATGAAGCCCTTGGAATGTATAAAGAAAGAAGCTTATTCACAGTTTCACCTTGACGTTGGATAAACTTATACAAAGCACGTGGGGCTAAAATATTAGCCAGACCGATTTTTAGCTCATCGAGTCGGCTGATAATAAATAAATCGTTTATTCATTAAGAATCTTACTCACGGCGTGTGTCGACTAACTTATTCCAACGTCAACATATAAATAGCCTACACACTGAACACACTATACTAAAAGGTCAAACATATGCGCTTAAAAGCCAACATAAAATCATGTGGGCCCTGGAATGGCGGATGAAGCGTCAAACAGTTTAACAAATGCCGGAACAAAACTATTGCTGTATCTTACGTGGGTGCATTGGCCAGGTTTCAGTTTTGGAATTGGGCTCGCAACTAGTCTTGGAGGTCCTGGCCATTCGGTTTTAAAATCAGGGGGGGGGGATTTTGGGGGAGGCTGGTCGCGGCCGCCCGCCTCCAATGGCCAATCGGTTTCTGTTACGAATGATTAGATGCATAATTGCACGTTTGCATCCCCAAATGGCTACTATTATCGGAGTGTCGGTGACATTCTGCATACGTTTCGGCACTTGTCACCAAGCCGTCGTTTAAACCAGATCTTTGTTACAAAGCATCTTGGAATTTGATTTGCTTGAAACCATTTCCGCACGATCCATCACCCCACAAATGAAACTTCTTTCCAGTAATACATAACTTGCAGAATCATAAAGACTCGTCCTAGATACACCGGTGCAAAGAAGCACTAGCAATCGATTGAGAAAACAGTTGGCAACGTGAGCCTTGAAATTTCGAATGGCAAATCAGATGCAGAAAACAATCTTTCCAGAATGCAGACAACGACGAAGTTGGTACTATTTATTTTCAGACGAAGTCATAAACTAGAAAGTTTAGGATCCCTGCGAGACCGGAAAGCAAAGTGCGCGACGGACCTAGATAGGGAAGTTTCATCTATCGTCCTTAATTTCGCTTACGTCCTTGATAAGGTCTATTTAAGGGCATCTGTGCCGACTGGCATCAGTTGTGTTTGAGTGTCTGTTGTCCAACGGTGGTGTGACGTAGTAGTCCACCCGGTTTACAAGGAGCAAGTCAAATTTTCAGGACAAATCGAACCTGGTAGATATTATGCATGCCTTAATACATTAGAAATTAGTGGACAATTGTTTCTTATAAACAGTCGATTTTTCCTTTAAAAAAAAATGACCAGCGAGTAGCGATACGGTAGTCTGTAAGTATTGACTCCGAACACACCATAACCATTTCACTATTTCCAGAAATTAGGATTTCACTTCCACTTTAAAATCAAGGGTAAGTTGTAGCGGAGCCGGTTTTCATTTGAAGGAGGACAGTCAGGTCTACTGAGTATTTCCTCTTGTGTTTCTGGGTCCTGGTTTCCATGAGTCCATTCCCCGAGGTTTCAGGAGTAAAAGAGGAACCCAATCGCTACATTCTAAAAGATCAGGTAATCTGTCCATGCGCTGCTTCTTTTGAAAATATCCCGCAACAA
The DNA here is from genome assembly GCA_023053555.1 of Branchinecta lindahli. Taxonomy (NCBI): domain Eukaryota; kingdom Metazoa; phylum Arthropoda; class Branchiopoda; order Anostraca; family Branchinectidae; genus Branchinecta; species Branchinecta lindahli. Next base: position 16,224,165 of record JAKZAO010000002.1, read on the forward strand.
GATTTCAAAACCATTTGGATATCCCAGGATCCGAAACCACTTCTTTTCATCCAGAGTGGAGCAAAACTGGGGTCTGGAACACCCTAGGAAACAGCCTGTGCACTGACCTTAGACTCATCCAAATCTAAGTTTGACAAGGAGTGGGCGAGGGGTCGCCCACTATAAATTTTTGTGTACGGTAAGAGCCCAGTGCCGCCACCGCCTGACACCATCCGTCACCGATTGCCACGTGTTAAAAACATTAAAAACAGCTAACATAACGAGTCCAAACCTCTTGTGTAACCAACACCAGTCATCGGAACAGCGACATCTACAGGAGGAGCACCCACCTTGTCGCTAGACAGTGCGATTCAAGGTAATTTCAGGTAAACGGCTAGACCATTTCTGTCTACACTGTCACTTTCAAGAATAACACCTTTTCACTTAGAAATAAAGTGTTATGACCAATTATAACACCTTTTCACTTAGAAATAAAGTATTATGACCAATTAAGTTTACACTATTTCGTGCCTAGATCTCCAACAACACCTTCAATTGGTAAAAATACTACACTGTCAAAGTTACGTAACGACAACAGAAGGATGCCCGGTTAGTATTTTTACCAATTGAAGGTGTTGTTGGAGATCTAGGCACGAAATAGTGTAAACTTAATTGGTCATAACACTTTATTTCTAAGTGAAAAGGTGTTATTCTTGAAAGTGTTGTGCGCGATCTGTTATGAAACTTCTGACAGTGTAGAGTACCCCTCGACCTCAAGTGAAGGAATGTCCCCTATGTCAATGTTGCCACTGAAGTTCGGGCTGTGGGGTTACTTTCTTGTTGGGCACCACTGTACAAGCCTCCGTGGGCACCCGGCACTTACTGTCAGGCCCGTATCCAGGAATTTATTTCGGGGGGGGGGGAGAGGGTTGCCAGCGGGTCGGACCAAATAGTACAAAAAATACATAGATCATATCTTAAAGCCTACAAAAAACGATTAATTTTGTGGGTTTCGGGGGGGGGGGGTCGAACCCCCTAACCCCCCTGGATACGGCATTGCTTACTGTACAGCCATTTTGGGAGTGAATCTCGGTTTGGACTTGAACCCTCAGATCCCGCAAGTCTTCTTTCTCCCTGGAGACAATCCCTTTAGCAAACACGACTAAATGTATTCCATCCCAACGGTCGCCCGCTGGTGTCGGAAACCTTCGCACTGTCGTAATTACCCAGGCAGGGCTTGACCACTTGGGGTGATCCTTGATCGATTGTCACATCGCCGGCTGTTCACACCTTAGATCCATCATTCTGCAACCGAGAGAAGCATTTGTAAGGTTCCTCCCAATTAAAATCAAGTCCCCAACACAAACTCAAAATCTGACCTACTAAATAAACAAGACTGGCTTGGGATTCGCTAGCTAATTAACATTTTTTCCCCGCTGTTCCAAGCAAGACTTTACACCATGTATTTTTCCAGTTCTCCAAGCAAGAACTCACCGGTCGCGGCATTTGAAAATCCTTTATTACAGCCATCTTTCCAGCCGCGCTATGGAACGACGGAAAAACTTCCTCAACCGTTTCTATCGTCGCTCTCAACGAGGCCCTGAAAGTCGCTGTTGCATGAAATCAACTAAGGTAGATTCCATGAAGCTTGCAAACAGGCAAAACAAACCTTCGCCAGAGATGTTTTCTAACAAAAAAAGGTAATTGAAAATTATCGAAGTTGTGGTCTTTCCATGCACCGAAGAGTTTTGTTGATAGTAGAAAGGTGATGTGGAGATCGGCTGTATTCGTGTGAGCATTCGGTGATACAATTTTTTACTTATTTCCGTTTAGCCCTAACTTAGTATGAATACATGTATCGTTATGTTCTATAGCTGTTTCCCATTTAACGCGTCATAGAGCTCTTTGGGAATTTGTTGGTATTTAAATATTCTTATGTAAATAAATAAAACAACTTGAGGCAAGCCTAGATGCGGAAAATGAAGGAGTGATACATCCGTCGACTGAAAGGATTCTTAATCTGGGAACTGCTTCACAGGGGAGTGGGTAAGGGGAGGGCAAAAGAGACGGGGAACCATGGCGTAAATAGGTAAGCGTCTTGGAAAACAGATCGACCTGCTGTGCTGTCGTGAATACTACGTGTCTACTACTTACAGGATATAGCACCTGTTTAAATCAGGCGAGAGGTTGCACGTACCCACGCAGTTTGCAATCGCTTCTATTCGCGGGCATGGGAAATTTAATCCTGGATCTAAGGCTAGAAAGTATACAGTTGTGTTCACATTATTCATTCCTATTGACTGCTAACTGTTTCTCCCCCCTTCTCTGCAATAGCAATAAACTCCTTGCTCTTATACCATCTATAGAGGACAAAGTGTACTACGTCATAACTTGAGCCGTCAATCTCTAAAAATAATTATGGTTTAAACTGTACCCCCACGACGCGCCAATGGATTGGAAATACTTAAAACTGACTTGCTCTGTTGATATCCAGAGTTCAGAGTAAACTGAGGTACCTTACCTGTCAAAGTTATATGACTGGACTGTTGACCACAAACGGTCCTTTTTATTACCTTGCAACATAAGCGTAAATTTTTTTTCCACGTTTTTTTCGCGAGGGATGAGAAGAAGATCTAGGGATAACATAACAAAAGAACTGTTAGCAGAGTAAGCTATGGCAGTTTTTGGGAGAATATTATTCTTTACATTGAAAACCCGCCACACCTTCAGAAGAAAAGGTGTGTCAATTAATTAATGCCATCTAACGTGCTGAATAATTAATGAGCGTGCGAAGAGTGCACTAAAGGGTCCATTCAAGCTTCTGTTATGTGCGAATAACGCTGACGGTGTTAGGATTTTGCAGAAAGAAAGTATACAGTTGTGTTCACATTAATCATTCCTATCGACTGGTAACTGTTTCTCCTCCGTTCTCTCCAATAGCAATAAACTCCTTGCTCTTATATCCTCTAATACTGGTGGAGGACAAAGTGTACTACGTCATAACCGAGGCCTCAATCCTGAAGTAGTTTGCGATAAATAGTATTTAGGGAGAGAGCTTCATTCAAATGGCATTCATTCGTGTCCTACGCGTGGTATTTTATTATAATTTTAGATGCGTGTGACAACTACGACAAGAACTCTCGAAAAATCGAGAACGAAGTTGTATCGTAGACCAACAAGGAATGGCTACACCGTCTGCTCAGCAACAGGTCTTTTATAATATCGAGAGACTAGTAGTATTCATCCAGGTGGGGCGTTTCCCAATTTCTATTCGGTGGTACAAGCTTCTTGTTTATTTTTGTGTTGTTTTATGCAACATGACCCTTCAAGCTTTAAGTGTAAATAAATATATCATCTTTACTGTATAGTCATGGACGGATACCACCGAGGAACATCAATCTGTCAAACATAAAGGATCTCCTGACGAAGCCTTGAAAACAGTGCTGCCACTTTTCTCAGATGAAACCTGTGACATCTGGCAGCCAAAAACATGTGACATTTTGGCACCTATAAACTGGGTCCTTTTTATTAAATACACTATCAGAAGTTTCATAACAGATACCCCAAGGATGCGCAGTTTCAACAGACAACACTTGGGATGTAATCTGTTGTGATTTTTAAAACGCTATGCATCAAATGTTATGAATAACAAGCATTGCAAGGAAGAGCCGAAAAACCGCCGAAAAAGCATCTGCTGACTTTTCAGATATCATGACGACAAACAAAAAAATCATAATTTCATAATTATCATCTTTATGATTATATGCCTCAACCTTCTTTACTTCATTTTTTGATTTACGGTATGTAAATGGTCGCAGAATTCTGGCTCGCTTTGTCCAAGAAGTCACAAATCTGTGACAAATCGTAGAACTCTGCGACCAATGGCAACACTGCTTGAAACCAACAGCTTCTTCAAATCTCTTCCATCAAATGTCTGGCTGCCTCCTATCCTCGATCACTGAACTAACCTACGCATCTTTTCTGCCTCCGGAACGCGGCGAGGCAAGAAATCGACCAATGTCAAACCCTGGAGGGAAAACACGTCCTGCCAGGGACAATTACTCGGAACATGAAAAGGTTAGCTGAGAAATTGGCTTTTGTCGATTTCCTCTCGCTGATTGGAGTAAGAAGTCTCTTTGAGGGCTCGACAAATGGAACTCGTTCAAAAGACTACGCTCCCAATTACCTCTCTGAATGACCTGGAGACGGAAATCGTGTCGGGAGATTAAGTTGCCGCCCAGAACACCGGGAGCAGATTAATGGGATATTGACGAAGAAATTTAATAGGCCTACACAAGTTTGAAACTAGGATTCTTCTCATATCCCCAGCGAAATAAGGAGGTTGTGAGCCTAATATACTGGATGAAAATAACGGGAAGTTGAAAAGTTACTTGATACAGCACTGTTAGAGCGCCAATTGTTAGACTTCATTTCCCTTTCGACATGTTGGTCAAAAGTTTCAGTTCAGTTAATTTTCAACTATTGGTATTTAAACCTACCAAGAAACCACAAGAATGTGTGCTAGGCTAGGGCAGGACCCTAAATAATAACAAAAGAAAAACAGAATCAACAGATTAACAGGATTAAAAAAAATAAAAAATATTATGAACAGTGCCACTTTATTCACAGGAAGACAAAGAAAATGTTGAGTCGCGAAACAACAAAATTTACACACGACCCCGGGGTCAGCGACCGGCATGTCGCCAGATTGCTCGCCTGATCGCAACTAAAACAAACTGGAACGAAATAGATTGACTTGTCTATCCGACATGAACAACAGTGACCCACGACGGACAACGCGAGGGGTTGATGCCTCCTACAAATCACAGGAAAGACAAATGACCACCATGTGTGTCCATATAACCAAAGACTCGGGACACGAGACTAAAACAAACCAAAATAAAGGTTCCCAATGATTGAAGGGCATCTCTTGGCGTGGGTTGAGCCATTTTTACAGTTTATATTTTGTGTTTTTTGACTTGTTTATCTTTTCAAAATAAGATTCGAACTCTGTTTATTAGATGCATTTTCAATTACTGATTGACAGTAAAATTACCAGAGAAAATAAACAGCAGATACAGGGCTTCTGACAATCCGGCCGACAAAGTTCTGTCCCGATTCCAACACTACTAGCGTTCGGCAATATTTCCGGTAGCCTACCCAGCTCCCCGAAGTTGTTGGATTTGGCCCGACTCTGTCAGCGGAAGATGTGCACTTGACAACTATCAAGTTCCATCCAAATCAGTCGAGTGTAATGCACACCACTTTCTGGTATTCCCCCTCTTCCCCTTTCACACCACCACCACCCCGCAGAGGCCCTACCCACTCTGGACCTGTGAATGGAACATCTATAACGTCTTGCCGAAGATGAAGTCACAACCTGAAAAAATCAATCATTTCCGGGGTCACCCTCCAATCCCTCCCAGAGTGCCCGGATCTGGTCCGGATCCATAAGCATTAGACCTAAGGCTTACGACTGTCCTGCTCGCCAGGTTCCGGTTGCTGCGCCACAAAGCGTGCAGCAAGATTTCCAGTACCCCACCCCTTCTACATCCCCCATAGTTGCCAGATCCAGCCAAGGCCTACAAAATAACATCTACGGCGTGTGCTCTAACCAACTCTCAAGTTTAATCCCGACCGGATCACATCGTTCGAGAGTTAAACGTGCCAAGATTCCGGATTCCCCTTCCCCCACTCCTCCCCGGATGGTCGGATCCGAAGACTGGCAATTTTAAAGTCAATTTAGTGAGGTCTCTTTGCTTGGCAAGTTTCATCCCCCCCTCTAGAAGTAACCTAACTCTTGATCAGCGGACCGCCCGACCGACCAATGGAAAAGCGATCGGTATATGCACTTGAGCCGAAGGCTCCAAGTGCCATAAAAAGCTGTTTCCTTAATCATAATGGGGACTCGGCGAAAAATAGCTTTAAAGCCGGGAATTTCGCACCACTCAGGAAAAAGTGCAGAACAAGCAACAGAGCGATAACGGAGAGAGGGATAGACTTTTTTCTTCTCGCAACTGCAAGCGGAGCAATCTGACATGGCAGGACCAAGAATGATGACCTAGACGAAGGAATAAAAAACTGTTTGAAGGAAATGTGTTCTCTGAGTGCGCTACAGGAAACATCCCCTGGATAATGGAAAAAAAGGGAAGATAGTCTCCGAAAGCGAGCCACCCTGTGAGGATGAGCTCCCGAGCAAAAAGGAGCAACATGACGATACCAATTCCAAAGCCGACGGGGTATCAATCTCACAAACAGTCGTACGACTCTTCAAGCTATGAAGAGGAACAACATTAAAGGTTTCGATGATACCCCAAAGGAGAATACTGTTTGATCTTTCTAATAAAGAAAGCCGGGTCTTGCAGACGTTCACTCTTAGCCGAACCTTTAAACATCTAATACCATCTTAATAGACTCCTTAACCAGATCAATTAGTTGACACTTCCCAGAAAAAAGCATATCAGACAATAAGGCAGAAGCGGGAGAAAACAAATAGTATTTTCCGATCCACCGTGTCTTTTTAAAGGACACCTGAATGAAGAGTACCAAGTATCCTCCCTATCTGTATGACTTCCGTTAACATTGCCTGCAGAAAACCCAATCCAGATACGAAAAAGTGTTTCCAAGCTATGATTTTTGCTCCATTCTGCATCTGTCCTTATTTCAGTACCGAACAATTTTAGAAATGGACAATGTCTCCAATCAACCCTTCTTCTGGAATATTTTTTAACCAGTTAATCCAAACGTATATCTAAAAGAAATTCGAATACGATCATTACGATCCGGCCAGCACTATACAAGATTTGAACGAATTGCGCTTTTTGTCTTGGAGTCTGCACGTGCAAACCTCCAGAAACGAACATCCCTATTTTGAAAACTTCACGCTCAGGAGAAGAATGCTCTCCGTGGCCATGTCTGTAAATGCATTCTCCATGGTGTGCTCAAGTATGGTTTCATTGTTCAGGTGTCCTTTAAATGTATACAATCCTAAGTTATTCGAAGATTTTTCAAAGTCCGTACGTTTCTGAGCCTCTTCCCCTCCCTAAATGTCACGGTGAAAGTCCCACATATAACTCGGTCTCATTCACGAGTCTTTTCCCGATTCTCTTAATAATAACAATAATATAATAATAATACTATAATTGCAATAATAAGGCTTTCGCCTCTATAAGCCTCTATATTCATGTTACACCATCAGCAGCGCGTTGTAGCTAAATCCCAAAAACTTAGATTAAGTAGTAGTTTTCGGATTACGGCCAAACAACTGACCCGCTGAGAAAACCAGTAACAACTTTTAACCCCACATCTAAGCACTAGGCGGCTTTAGAATTATCGTTCACTTTTGCCAAATTTCCGAATTTTGCCGGATTCCTGGCGAACTACTTTTATGTTTGAGGACACGAAACAGAAAAGCCAAGAGAGTCGCAACATCGCTAGAGTAAACTATCGTCAGCTAACTTTTCCGTTTGGCAACATCAAATACGTCTTCCAGGCCAGGAGCTGCACGAGCCGGTCCTCCGCTTTTTTCCTTCACTAACGCTTTCGAAGCGTTACCGTTGCCAGAAGGTATCCGATTTTCCAGCGAAAGCCCAATCCCTCGTAGAACCTGAGCATTGGGCTTAAATTTTAACTGAAAAGCCAGCTTATTTTCACATCTCGGACTTGAATACACTGAATTATTTTGAATCTGCTAAGAGATTTTTATCTTGTTTTTTCACCTTGGGCTGTAGTAGAATTTGAATAAATAAAACGTCCTTTTCAATGGGTAATGTATAACGCTCAGGAAATATTGTACACTGTAAGGTGAAGAAAGCCCGCTATTGCGTGTGACAATCGTTTACCGTTGCAGCTACAAAATTTTCAAGCATAGAGGTACAAGCAAAAGTAGGTACAACAAATCCGAAAGAACAAGACCAAAGGTTCCGATGGGATCCCAAAAATTCAATATTTGGTCCAGACAATTAGGTTTTGTCTTCGCCAGATCCAGTCTTCGCCAGACTCCTTGAACATTTAACTCTTAAAATTTTGAAACAGATTAAGGCCAACAGCTAATCACCTAAGAAAACCAAGTTCAGATATGGATTCAACAGGTGTGTTTACCCCTATAAGCCGATCGAAACGATCCTGCTTTACTTCTGCAAATTTTCCGGTTTCGGCAAAATTCCAGAACTACTTGTCCGGCGAAAAAATAAAGCTCAAAAACGAAATCAGCGTATCTCCTTACCCCTATATCCAACATCTAATCAACTTCAAATAAAAATTTAACTTATAACAAATTAGCCGGATTCCGGATGAACTATATGTCCGGCTAAAAAATGATTGTCAGATGCGGATTCAGCATCTCTTCTTACCCCTAAATCGGACATCTAATCAACTTCAAATAAACTTTTACTTTTAACAAATTTTCCGGTTTGGGCCGGATTCCGGGCAAACTACTAGTCCGGCGAGAAAATGGTTTTCATATTCGTTTTCAGCATGCCTTCTTACTCCTACATCGAACATCTAATCAACTTCAAATAAAACTTTACTTCTAACAAACTTTCCGGTTTTGGCCAGATTCCGGGCGAACTACTTGTCAGGCGAGAAAATGGTTTTCCTATTCGTGTTTAGCATGCCTTCTTACCCCTAAATCGAACATCTAATCAACTTCAAATAAGACTTTTACTTTTAACAAACTTTCCGGTTTTGGCCGGATTCCGGGCGAACTACTTGTCCGGCGAGAAAATGGTTTTCATATTCGTGTTCAGCATGTCTTCTTACCCCATAATCAACTATCTCATTGGCTGTTTAAAAATATTTTGTTTGTCTCTTAATTTGAACCCCCTCCCCCACCCCTAAATGTAGGGCTACAGAGCCCATCTAGGAATTCAATCTTTCCCTTAACCAAAAGGATCCTTCCACTAAGTTTCATCAAAATATCTCATTCTCTTCAAGAGTTATCGTGCTTACAGACGGACGGACGGACAGACAGACAACTTTTGCGATGTCATAGGCATCCCTCCACTTACGTTTTAGGATCCCAAAAAGTACATTCGATCAAATTTGAGTAGGCTATGTCAATAGCGGAGCGATGAAATAACGCATTTTCGCCGGGTCTTCAATCCTGTCCTATTTCAGTTAATAAGTGATAGGAACTTGACTGTCGTCAGACCAATTCGCTTAAACTTTAAAGGTCAAAATTGTCCCCCAACCAGGCCACCGCTCTAGCACATAAACACCTTTAGGAAGGTAAATCCGCCGAGTACGCGAGCATCGTCCTTAGTGGGAATCAAGCAAAAACCAAACTTCAGCAATCACTACAAGCGCACACAGAAGAAGCAGTCAAGCAGCAGCCGAGTACTGCAAACACATTCTCATTAGTTGAAAAATTAAGCAGACAGAAAAAGCCACACAGCGAACGAGATACAAACTTTTTGCTACTCGTATCAAATTAATGAGGCCACTACTACGGACCGGGGGCAAATGTCGACGAACAGCTTCATGTTCCCTCTGCCAAACTTCGGTGTACGAAACCCACGCAGCACAACGACCGCGTGGCGAAGTTCCAGATGTTCGAATTTTAGGAAATACTAAGGTGGAATGTTATGCAAGGGACTTTTTAACGTGATAAATAAACCAGGAGTAAATTTTGCTTTGAGCATATCCCCAATATGAATTGCATCGATAAATTTGCTTTTGGCGGGATAACTATTCCCATGTCCCGGTTCTATCTCACTAGTTTAGTGGCTTGCGAAGATCCTCTGTGGCTCAGTGTTAGAGCAGTGGCTTAGTAAGCCGAAACTCCAGGGTTCAAATCCTGGCCGAGGAGTATTTTTGTCTTTCAGTTCAGTACTAAAAAATGTAGAAATACTAACTGTGACAGAAACGAATATATAAAGAAATTGATCGTAAGATCATTTTTAAGACGTAGATTACAGATTCGAGGATGCCTACATTATTTATATTCTTACATCTTCTCCAATTCTGGCCCATGACTAGTGCTCTTAGGGAAGTGCCATATTGATTGATTTATTGAAATATAATTTGGGCCTAAATTGCCGTCACACGTTTCATAGAATATGTTATGTTGCAAAACATGTGTGCTCCGACTTCTCGACGTAAACGTAATACTTTAAGTCCCGTCCAACCGTTGTTAGGGTTACAGTTTAAGAAAATATCCTATTTAAGGTAGGGATTACAGGCAATTTTTCAGTTGGCCCTGCTCCATCCCCACTGTCAACGTCACGACTAACAGTACAGCACTGTCTTTAGATTATCCTAATTTGGAGTTCCTGGCATTTAATTCTGCATTCTAACGTTTTGATCTAGCGAAGCAGGAATACAAATAAAGGTCCAGGAAAGAAACGAAGCTCCACAATATCTGTCATTTTTTCCCTCCCTTATTTGACTCTGAATTTTTTTTTTTTTATTAACCAGATTTACTGCATTCATACCAAAAACAAAAAAAAAACTGCCAGGAAACCGATTCATGGCGAACTTCCAGATCAAAAGCAAAAAAAATTGCGGCTAGATTAAACTTTGGCTATCTGATGTGTTCCCTGAATCTAGGAAAGGTCTGCTAGGTGACTTTTCAGTTAATTAGTTGACTTTATATGATTTATATGATACGTTTGTTTTTCTTAACTAAGTTTCAAACTGATCCCGATAGCGCGGAGGCTTTGAATTACTATAAATTCTGCACAATAATGATCATTTTGTCTGTAGTGACAAAGTCAAAAGTTGTTTCTGTTTCCACGAACAGAAAGATATTATGGACTAAATAAAATTGAAACTATAAATATTAGCTACTGTTTCCCATACAATTCTACTCCATGCACACCCGAATGAACGAAACTCACACGTACTGTACACAAAAGCATGTGACTATACTGAGGTGACCAATACCTCTTTCATAGGTGTCACCTCGTCCGACCCGGCGTCGCTGGAGTTGTCCGGAGTCGAAACGCTACCTATCGCCGAGTCAACGGGTGGGATGGGGGACATCTTGCGCTCAACGATGGAAGTAGGCCGAACCCACGCTACTGTGGGCGCGGGTTTGCTGTGCTCGGACTGTGGTCGGCTGAAAACTGGTGAGGATGTATTGCAGGAGCTGGCGATGGATGCGGCCTCGGAGGGCACTAGGATACTAACGGAACCTGAAATAGAAAGGGCACCTTAGAAGAGTAGTGAGAAAAGATGTAATGCCTACAATCAAATATTTGTTTTAAGTAGAACTGAAGTCTTAAGCCATTACCGCTGTTTTATTTCTCAATAGCCACGATATCACCAGCCTACCCTGTCTCGATCTTCATTTTCTAGTCGGTACTTTTCCAATGTTGCTTGCCCAGTACAAAACTTACTCATTCTTTTTACACGTTGATAGAAATCAAGAGTGGGGCTTGTGACCTCTCTGGTAAGATGTAGATTATATCTAAGTGAATCGCTGTTCTAAAGACTAACACAAATCTCAGCTGACTTATCCATATAGTACCATTAAATAAGACAAGAGGCGTATTCTCGCCGTTCCCCGAGGACTCCACTTGAGGAGTCCTGCGTTTTGTTTGTCCCGGGGACTCACTCCCCGTATTCTCGCGAGTCCCCATCGACGGGGAATGCTCTGATTATCATCACCATCATCAAAAAGGACTCCCATTCAGATTCGGAGGGGAATCAATTTTTGCTGGTGCTGGTGCAATGTAAAATTAATTAAAAACAATGAGAATAAACAAACCAAAAATAAAGTGGATCCAGACTAATTTCGTTAACTGCATATTTTTTTTCGAACAAAATCCATTTTGGAAGCATTCCCCGTGTTCTTGCTGTTTTCTGCACGCGGAGTCCGCGTGGAGTGACTCCCTCTATTCTCGCCGTTCCCTTCGATTCCCCGAGGAGTCCTCGGGGAACGGCGAGAATACACCTAAGATGAGACAAGATTTGTTCGCTCTAAGAGACGATGACCATGGAAACCAACACAAAAACAAGAAATTTGACCTCAGGCACCTGTCCCTATCGGCGAGGGCTCCCCTGAAAACTTCACCAACTGTTTAATACTAATGAAACAACTCTGACCCTTCGGTAACCTGTAATTCCCTTCAAATATTTATCATGTTCAAGCTTTCACATTCCCACCCATTCACATCCACACGCCACATATCGGACATAAGTACCGGTCCGCTCAGTTCGCAGTTAACCTGGGCTGAAGGAATACTTATGAACTTTCCTGGTTCCTGCCCTATCTCAGTTTCATTCGGAGAATTTCCCTCTAGAGAAAGAGAGGCGTCTCCACCCCTCTTCTACAGACAATAGTAATATAAAGAAATAACAATTATTTCTAAGGTGCTAGCACTTAAGACAGAAATCGCGGGCAGAATATCACGGACCGCACGAGGTCGTACCGCATTTCCCCGGTTAGAGCACTCTTGGCATTGCAATTCAGAAAAAAGTTGAACATTTTGAATTGCATTCGATTCCACGAAAAGCTCGTTCCAAGAACACGTCCTTGATTTACCAGCCCAGACTGCTTTGCTCCGTGGGCGAGCCATATAAACAAAAGGTACAGATGTAACGGGATCCAAAATGCTTTAAAGTTTAACTGAAAAGCCAACTTATTTTGTGTCATTTAGTTGAATACACTGAATTATTTTGATTCTGCAAAGGGATTTTTTTGTTTTCCACTTTCTGTTCCAGTTATGACGTTCAGAATATCTGCGGTCGTCCCCACAGCGAAAATTCTACTATGACGCGGGAAATTTTAATCTAAACACAAACAAGGCTTTTCAGTGGGCAGTGGCGGTATTGGTGAAGATTGCTTAGTGCCTGAACAAAAAAAGTCATAAATCTTTCTTGTAAGGCATACAACAAATTAGAGGTACCACAAATCACACGGAAATTCCACTTTTTGAAAATCCATTATTCCTGAATAGCGGAACAACCAAGTAACGCATTTTCAGCGGGTCTTCAAGCAAATTTAAGTGAATAAGTGATGGGTAACTAGACTGTCCTATCCCAGTCCTTTTCGGTTAAACTTTAAAGGAGTTAACAGGAAGCATTCTAGTATTTGCAATATTAAGATTACCTAGATCAATTCGCTGGGTATTATAAGTATTTCTGTATAATCCTGTTGACTGGTAATGGTTTCTCACCAATATTCCTCCATATCAGTTAACTCCTCTAAAGGTTTACTGAAAAAAGCTGGTGAAAATTAACTTTTGAATCACTTATTGATCCGAAAATCCGACGGAAATACGTTACACAGTACTACCTCCGCTTTTTTCAGAATAAGCATTTTTTATCCGCGTGTAATCTTTCAAACTCGTACTACCTCAATGTTGGTAGGATTGTTTGGCAACAACTAAACAAAGATCCTCCCCCCCAAAAAAAATTTTCTGAAGTGCAACTTATTTTACTACCAGGATTCAAGCAGAGTCTTCGATATTCCATGGCAGCCATTTTATAGAACAAAAAAAGTTTTTGACGAAATTAAAATTACGAGGGCTACCAGTGAGATTTTGTCTGGTCGGGAAGCCCGTCCATCCTCTCAACGTCACAACAAGACACTCACTGTAACAAAACTTTAATCCCTCAGCACAACCAAAATAATTCGGCATATCCAGTCGCAATCAACAAAACTAGCTTTTAAGTTAAACTTTCGTTCTATCACCGAGGGAACCTTCATATGAAACCGTAGTGAGTTTACGTGGCTTTTTCAAACATGATTTGCTGGGATCCACCTAAGATTTTTGCAAGTCTCGAAAAAGTCCCCTTTCTGCATATTCGCGAGAGACTTCATTTCAAAAATTGAACGAATATTCTCAGAAAAGCGGAAGGAATAAGAAGCAATCAAGTAAAGTAGTTAGAAAATGGCACAAGGATACTACCAGGGTCTTGGAAGAGATGGTGGAAGGGAGCGAAGTGGCTCAGTTTGGTTCTTTCCAAGGCAATACCGTCCCGTCTCAAACTGAAACTCAAATGTAGTGTACCTATTCACATCTGAGACAATATTGATCTAATTTTACCTGCAGAAGAATCAGATTTTGTTTTAGACGAAAATCCTGGCCTAGTTTTCTTCTTGTTACATGAATTCTTCCTGATTTTTCAAATTCTCAAGTTTTTCGTTTTGAAAAAAGTAAAAAAAAATTCTGGGCATGCTGGTGGATCCTGGAGATCCAGCTGTGGCAAGAAGGGTAAACGATTCGTGGAGAGAGGATATTTCAGTTACTACGGAGAGGGAGTTGCCTGCCATTGGAGGAAGAAAGGAAATACGTGGAAAACTACAACAGATGGAAGACGGGTCCTTACGTGTGAATGTCCTCACGGAGAACGGAAGCATCTGGATCAAGCAGGTTCGGGAGAGGGGAACCAGAGGATTTATCGACAAGTAAAAGTATATAAAAAGTTTAGGCATGTTCCTCAGGGTCGCCCTAATCCACCGAGAGACATGCCTTACAGTTTTTCAGCACGGGATGTTGATTTGCTACTAAGTGATGCTAGTATTTTTCTAGTATGGCCAGTTGGCTTCACTGATGGGGAACTAGAGCGGCAAATAGCAGCTACGACCCTGAAGGACGAATAATTGCAGCACTGGGGACTCGATTCCTTCGTATGACTATTCCCCTCCTCTTCCCCTCGGGGCCATTACTGCACAGACCAACAAGCCACCAAACTTCACAAGAAACTGCACCGTAATTCAGCGGCTCAGGCGGCTGAATGTCATCTACAACTTGTCAATAAACGCTTTCTCCTGGTGCCCCTTAACTCTTCTGAACTGTCAGCAACTAGCCGTACCGCCTGTGGCGGGGCTTTTCAAGAAGAAAGAATAGAGAATTTCCAACAATGGACCATTGCGATTACGTCAATGAAATTTCCGATCTTTAAAAATGCATACAGAGATGTTGTTCTTAAAGCTTAAACCCCGTCGTTTATCTACTGTATAAAAACTTTTTTTATAAACGCTTTTTTTGCCTTGCCGAGTTTTGCCCGTCACACAACGAAACGTTTGCCGGGATCATCAACGTCTGCTCACAACTCTTTCACACATAAGGATCCGAGAAGCTTTAGTTTATTGCTTCTTTTTTTGCTTAGTTTTCACACTTTTGAACCACGGCGCGATCAGTTTTCAAATGTTCTGCGCCCAGCCGCCGCGTCGGAGAGCAGGAAGGCTGAGCATAGTCGACAGGCGCTAACAAGAAAATCGCTAATTTCAGATGGAAAGTAATGGTATTTTCGAAAATGTTTTTTTCTGATCCATTTCATAGGGAAAATACTATTTCTAGTAAGAGTTGTGCTTTAAATTAATCGACGGTAAGTGAGAGATTTTTTATATTATATAAAATTACTTTTATATTATATAAAATTACGACGTGTGCAAGTGGAGTTTGGAAACTTAGGTTGTTGGACCCTGGCGTTGCCCAATCTCAATCTCGACACCTATGACTGTAAAGTTTCGTCAATTGGCTTTATTTAGAGCTAGTTGGAAATAAATGTGATTGATTGACTGATTGATATGATTCGAAGTCAGGCTGGGCTGACAGAATACTTAATTTCCTGAAACTGCTACCAAACTCTATCCTCAGCAAGCCCTAAGACACACAACAGGAGCTTCTTATATTATCTAAATGCAGCTGAAAGGCTCTCGATCGAGCAGACAAGTCCCTCAAACCCTAAATCCAACAATCTCTCTTGACAACAAAACCAGTACATACTTAATGACTGATTAAACCAAATCTCTTGGAAGATTTTCCACCCAATGGCAAAAAAGTAGGAACGTTTTCAATACTAGAGAGGAGACCTCACTTAAATCCCTTATAAGCAGGATTCAAAGAGTTCATGAGCAAACAAGCTGATGAATGAAACTCGGCAAATCCCACGAAGTCTTTTGCAAGAAATTGGAAGGATCTAGAAGGCAGTATGCAAATATGAAGAAAAGGTTAAGACGTTCGGAGAAAGGATTCACAGCGGGCTATTTTTTAAAGGGTCTGAAGTCACAGCCCCCCCTTGAAAAATTTACTAAAGCCGTTTTACCTGAAGTCTTCGGAAAATGAACTTTCAAGGAGATTTTCGCAAGGAATGCAGATTCCTTTCATTGCGACATGCGATTCTGACGGATCCCTACAGGTTTTCTTGGCAGTATGCTCTGCTCTCACAGTCCTCGAGGGGCCTCAAACCTCGAGGGGTCGATTCCTTGTCAGGACAAACATTTTGCTCAAGAATGTGATCGGTAACAGGAAAGAATGATACTATTTTGGTTAGGAAACACGCTATGTGAAAATAAGAATTTACTGACGAATGGGCATGACGCTGTCACGCAGAATAAGCCTTAGGTTCCTTCACTCCGATGGAACCCAAGATAATATCCACAAAACCTCATCCCTTTTTTCAAAAAAAAAGTGCATTTGATAACTATTATTTTCTTTCAATATTTGTGTAGTGTGATTGTTGAGCTCACTGATGTATTTATGTTTCCAATTTTTATATCTTCCGCTTTGAAGGATCCCAATAGTAGCCTAATATTAATAATAATAAAAGCTACCACTGTCTATCCAATCTCCACATAATATACTAAGACTTCTCTAAATTTTTCCATACCTTGACCCTGTTACTTGCTTATAAGACAGTGAAATGGAAAGGGTAAATATTAAACTCAGTATCAGTATACAGAAAACTGTTGCAGCGTCACAAAATTAGACTGAAAAAGTCGCTTTTACGTAAATTCTTTCAATTTATGCTTTTCCTTCTTTTTCTTGTTCAAATGGACCAGCAGTAAGGTAAAAAAAAAAAAAAAAATGGAAAGAGTTGTCTGCCAGTTTGAGTGCCTTAAAGTTTAACTGAACAGGGCTGAGGTAGGACCCTCAGTTACCCACCGCATATTCACTTAAAGAGACTTGAAGGAAGACCGGATGAAAATGCGTTACTTCGTTGCTCCGCTATTCACGATTTATCGATTTCCATATAGGCCTAGTGGAATTTCCCTGTCGGATTCGTGGTACTACTATGCGCTTCTACCTATGTTGTATGCTTGACGAAAAAGATTTATGAAAAACAAGTGTCCACAACAGTGAGCTACCTTCCGCGAGCTGATCCCTGGCTACTGAAAAGCCGCGTTTGTATTGAGATTCAAATTTACCGCGTCATAGTAGAATTTTGCGTTGTGAAGACCGCCATAGATATTCTGAACGTCATTCCAGAGCAAATAGTGAAAAAAAAAAAAAAAATCCGTTGGCTTTTCAGTTAAACTTTAATTATCTGTGAAGGAAAAAATCTCACATAGAATGACGATGGTATATTTTCGTAGCTATTGGAGGAAGATTGGAACACAGCCTTCGTATTCCTCATAACAAGTTAAGGCGCAAGCCGGAATACCGATGAAGGTGCAGCGCTCCACGGAGCGAGCGACAACTATTTCCCCGTTTCATTACGTGCCTAATATCTTAGAACAATATTATGTTTGAACATCCATGCTTTGATAGGGAAATGAGTGTAATTAGATTTTCTAGAATCAGGCAATTACTCTTTAGTGCCCTTTCTACGTAGGCAGCAGGAAAATCCTTGAACGCCATGAAGAAAACAAAACCAGCTGCCGCAAGCCGGCGTGAAAAACGAGTGACAGGACCCCTGTTCTAGTGTAATTCTTCTTTCAATAAAATCCAAACTACGCAAAACAAAAGAAAGATCATGCAGCGATTTAAACGGCTGACTAAAGGCTTACTTAAACGACCCCTCGTAGTACTCTAGCTTCCTTATGGAATTATAAGCTTCAGAAATGCCAACACTTCGCCACATTTTTGTTTTGGATGTACGACTTTTTGGCGCTTTTTCACCAGCGATTCTTTCAAACGCAAGGGCGTGAGAAGCTTCAATTTTTTTTTTTTCATTCTGGACTTGGTCGACTTGGTAGGCCTACCGGTCTATGTTGTGTTTCGGACTTATTTTCTTTCCCTTGCCTGTGATTGGTTCGTGCAACTGGTACGTAACGAAACGTTGTGAAAACAGACTAGGACTTGGCGGGAGGGTGGTAGCACTGATAACTGTAACGAACTTCCATCTCCTTCCAAAACCTAAAATCCAGCAGGCGTGAGAGAAGCAAAAAACGTCACACATTGTTGCCTCCAACAAAACCTGCTGTAAACTAATTATTTTTCGTGCATACACCATTTATACTGTTACTAAACATAATTACAGCCTTCAGTGGGCTGGGTCATGTACAATATCCCCCCCACAGCTTAATTAGCCGCTGATCCTAAACCATTCCAGGAACAAACATTTATCACTTCAAAGGTG
Organism: Branchinecta lindahli; assembly: GCA_023053555.1. Lineage (NCBI taxonomy): Eukaryota > Metazoa > Arthropoda > Branchiopoda > Anostraca > Branchinectidae > Branchinecta > Branchinecta lindahli. The sequence goes on from JAKZAO010000002.1 coordinate 16,242,399, forward strand.
CCGCCCCCAGCGTTTACTCTAGCGCATCAATCTCTTTCTCTTATGGAAAAGCGCCCTGCGGTCTGCGGTCTTCATCAATTTATTATGCCGAATTTCGTCTTTCCAAAATAGGATGCCACGGAAAGGAGAATGATCACGGCGATTTTCGCCAAAACGAAATACAGAGTAAAATGGTTTGCGGAACGGATCATCGCTACGGGAAGTCGCTTAAATCTAGTTAGAATACCATACAGTCGTGACGTAAACTGCGACGTCATGTGATTGAGGAGCTAACATAGGTTTGATTGTCCCTAGGATAGTTTATAACGTAAACGCGTCCGGCACCTTGCCAGCCACTGGGCTTTATATATAAAGCCCAGTAAATATAAGTATATATTTTATAGATAATTATATAAAATTTAAGCCCCTTTACATATAATGGTGGCTCGGGAGATAGGTGTGTTTGCCCCCTTTGTGGGGAGGTTGGGGATGGGCTGGACCATTTTCTGACTAGTTGCCAAAGTTTGGTGGATTTGAGGGATAAATTTTTTCGAGGGGGTGTCCGCTGCCCCCTGGTATTTTGGGGACTACTTCGAGAGATTCAATTATTGCGTTATGTTGTTTTATAGAGAAAGGCATGGAGGCGCGGAAGGCAGTGACTTGAACTTGTTTAGTGTTGAGCGTTTTCTTTTTGTTTATTTTTGTGTTTGTAGTTGTGTATATGGCCAATGGCTTTTAAAAAAACGTATATATATATAGATAGATTCAAATATATATTCAACGATAATAATAAATTACAATTTTTTTCTGTTCAGAGGTTAAATAGATTAATTAGTTGTGATATCACGCTTGTGGGAATTCCGACTAGAATCAAACGAGACCCTCGGTACGGGGACCTCCGGACCTGACCTGTAAACGATCCTCCCGCCAATGTTTGAGCAAAATATCTTTACCCCTCCAAGGGATATCGTCCTAACAGACGGACTGAAGGACAAACTTTACCAAGTCACAGGTCTCCCGCCACTTAGGCAATGGGATCCCAAAATCAGTCACTGCAGGACCGACCTGCAACGCCGAGTGTGACATCCTCAGGGATGATTATGTCTATCCGAAGTACATTCACAGTAGCCTTAAGGTACATGCACAAACAGGCCGACTTTCGCAGTCGGATTTCCTCATTCGCTCCGGAAATTGACGCACCGCATGCAGATTTCACCATAGCCAGGCGAATTTCGCATGCATATTTCCGGATGCGAAATCTTACTGGACTGTGTGTGCCCGTAGCCTTCAACCTCTGAACCGTTTAGTAAGACACGAGAAACTTTCCGGGAAAGCCTGCTTTTTTTTTTAGCTAAGCCTTCTCTTCCCCTGAGAGAAATACCCCCGGGGGAAAACTCCATGTCTGATTTCGGCAACCGGAAAAAAGTGACAGGGCCCCAGGAACCACATCCGTTTTCCTCCAATATATAACGGATATCTACTGAGCAGGAGACAGGCGGTGGGAGATTGTAGAACTTTAGTCTTCCAGATGCGGAATAAGCGGAATCCCCCAAACAATAGACGGGGAAAAAATCCTCCAAAAACTAGACGGAATGAAATACCATCGTGATATTTTTCACCCACTTTCTGCAGTCAGAAGATCCAGGGCTTCCAAAACTAAGAGAGCAAGAATTAGTGAAGCAGAAAACGCTCCGGCAAAAAATGTTAGCCGGGATTCCCCCAAAGTCACTCTGTGGGTATTAACATAGCCGAAAACAACAAGAAGAACTAACGATGGCCCCCATCCACAAAACGAAGTGGGTCGTGATGACAACCAAAAAAAAATCGCAAAAAAGAAAGAGAGCTAACCGGAGTTGCGTTTATTTGAAGTTCATAGTACAGCGGGAGCGGATGGCGAACTGTAAGTAGCCGTTTTATTCCTGGCGTACTACGTCAGAAGTACGCTGAACAACTCCCTGTCTCACCCAGCGTACAAACTAGCGGGTACGCTGGCACTCAGCGGGCGGCCCGCTAGCAAATAAAACGACTTCGGGCACCCCACGCCTTCCCAGCGTACGGCCCGCTGGCGAATAAAACGACAAAGAACAGTCCGCTGTACTATGAACTTTAAATAAAACGCAACTCGGGATTCTCGAATGTCTTTCTATGGGTATAAGGACTCGCTCCGCAAAACAAAAGATGGCCCCTCAGAAGTTGATACAATCAAACAGGAAAACACTTATCGGAATACACAATGAATCCATATTTTGAATCCTTTGAATCCCCAATGAATCCTAATCAGTAAACTCTCTCGCTGTTTCAGCTGCACCGGGAAGTCTGAACGTGATCCCAACCTCATGACTGTCGAATGTTACATCTCGGGAATCACTCTCGAGAACTAACAGATGTTTTACTTTGAAGCGTAGTTCGGCGATTTTTCTTTATCAAGTAAGCGAAAAGGAACTGCAATTAACTTGTGAAGGGGATACGGTTGTCAAAAGTATCGAAACTAAAATACTGATCAAAACTCAGTTGCAGTTCTTCTCAAAGTAATTCCCTTGTGAAATTGTTTGCAGAACATTCGAATCCTGCACGAATCGGTTGGACAAATACTGAGAATCACAGCCCTGGGGGGATGATTGGTGCGCTAACCTGCGCAACCCGAAAGTTGATCATTATCAGCATGGTACTCATCGTGATTCTGCGTCCGTATTGCTTGTGCGTATTGCTTGTGCATACTGCTTGTGCGTATTGCTTGTGCCGTATTGCAAGTGCAATTTAAAGGACCCCTCTTGCTTATTCTGCCTTTAATTATTTCATACCATCCCTAACTCCCTTCCGGAATTATAAGCCTCTGAAATCACCGCCTTCCGCTATTGTTTCGTTTTGTACCTACGACTTTTTAGCACTTTTTCGGCCACGCCGAGTTTTGTCAGTCACGCAACGCAAACTTGCAGTAAGTTTCAAGGTCTCCCGACAACTCTTTCGCACATAAGTACAAGAGAAGCTTCAAAGTATTGTTTTTCATTTTGGAAGACATGTTAGAACATCAGGTCTATTTTCTGTATTGGACTTCTTCGGTTTGCTTGGTTTTCCGATTTTTTAACCACGGCGAGTTCAGTTTTCAAATATTCTCCGTTTACCCGCCGCGTCCAAAAGCGGGCAGGCTGGATAGAGTCGACAAGCGCTAACAAGAAAATCGCTATTTCATGTGGAAAGTGATTGTATTACCGCAAAACGGTATTTCTGAGCCACTTCATCGTGAAAAAATCATTTCTAGTAAGAGTTGTGCTTTAAGTTATCCAGTATCTTAGTTTCCGTTATTGAAAGCTCTGTGTAATTTTTCCTTTTCTTTTTTTGTACTGCACAATATCCCTTTTCTTGTCCAGGGCGTAAATACACTTTAATCGTCATCACCATCAGGTACGTCACAGAAGTTGCGTAAAGTCAGAAAGAATTTGGCTTGTATTTTGTAAGTCGTTCAGAATGCGCCTTGCGAAAATGCGATCGTTCGAGGTTAGAGCTTTTTGTATGTGAAGGCTACAACACTTAAGGCGTATTCTCGCCGTTCCCCGAGGACTCCACTTGAGGAGTCCCCACGTTTTTGTTTATCCCGGGGACTCTTTCCCCATATTCTCGCGAGTCCCCACGGACGCTCCGATTGTCATCACCATCGAATGCTCCGATTATCATCACTAGCATCAAAAAGGACTCCATTTCAGATTTCTGCTGGTGTTGGTGCAATGTAAAATAAATAAAAACAATCAGAATAAACAAAACCAAAAATAAAGTGGATGCATTCCCCGTGTTCTCGCTGTTTTCTGTACACGGAGTCCGCGTGGAGTGACTCCCTCTATTCTCGCCGTTCCCTTCGATTCCCCGAGGAGTCCTCGGGGAACGGGGGGAATACGCCTTAACAGTCTGTAAACCTAGCGGGAAGAAACTCGAGGGTCATGGACGCTGTTGAGCTACATCAGGATTGGTTGGAACACTCACCAGAGTCTGCCGAAGCGATTGAGCGGATGGAATGGACAGAATCTGCAGATGAGCTAGCTCGTCTTCTGAGGGTCCCGGGTGGTTCTAGTTGCAATCCCATTTCTGAGGTCATACTGGGGGCCAGGCTGCGATCTCTATCATCGTCCCTAAAAAAAAAAAATCATAAAGAACCAGAGCAGAAGCAGAAATAGTTTCCCAAAGAGTCTACACTGGAATAGTAAGTCTCTGCTGAACTGTTTGCCTGGTGCCCATGAACAAGCGGATTATTGGTCACTTTAGCCGCGGTCACAAATATGTCTAGTCAAGCTCAGATGCCTAGGCACTTGCCCAGGCTTAGGCACGCACACGACTTCTAGAGCCTAAAACTCCATGCATGGCCCAAAATCTGTGACAAGGCATGGGTGTGAACGGTGATGCTAGGCATCTGTGCTTGAATAGGCATGCTTGTGGATTGGGCTTTACTTACTTATTTAGAAGTCTACTTACGCCTACTACGCAACCTACTCGAAAAAGTAAAGCGAACACAATGTGACTTTGGGACTCTTCTACGTTTACGTCCAAGGCTGGTCCTGTTCACACTCGCAAGCCCGACCATGTCGAAAACAAGGCACTTTCATTAAGAACCTTATCCCGATGAAACATTTTCGAGAATTAGTCGTATGGAGTTGTACGAAAAAGTAGCATGCAGTAGTAACTGTTGCCACTGATCCTACTACTAGCAAACTGGATGTTACTACAGCAAGATTGGATGCTATCGGATACTACTACCTAAGACTAACCCAGTCGGAGGCATGTTAAAGCAAAGTATTCCATATTACTACATATAACTTTTTGGTACAACTACCATACAACTAACTACACTGTCAAAGAATTTGTCGTAAGAATACGTAAATCGGAGTATGAAGACAGCAAGCACCTCAAAAACTCGAGCAAGGTTTAACACGAACCTGTGATCAATAAGGTGAGCACAGGATCATTTTTAGAGTTTCTGCCTGAAGAGGACCCTTGCCAAGAAGGGACGAAAAATCACCAGAATAAACATCAGCTGACTTTTCGTTTAACGCAGCCAAATGCGATTCGCAGTCAGCTTGGGATGAAGGAATACTTATTATATTCCGGGGTCCAGAGGCGTTACTAGCCAAAATGTTCGGGGGGGGGGGGGGCAAGTCATTTACCGACTGGCTGGTAATTTTTACCGACTGTTTTTGCAGACAAATACTGTTTCGACAGTTTAAAAAAAAAGTCGACTGATTTTCAGAAAAACTGACAAAAAATCGACTGATTTTCAGAAAAACCAACTGTTTCCATGAGAAAAAAAAATCAACTGTTTTGACGAAGAATCACGGCACTTCGCGCCCACTCGGTTATTTTTTTACCGACTAGCCGAAAACATTGGGGGGGGGGGCGTCCCCCCTCCCTACCTCAGTCGTGACACCTCTGCCGGGGTCTTGCTCTACTGCTAGCTGTTCCTTTACAGATCGGTCCGACCCAAAAGAACATGGGTATAGGCGAGAACCCCCCCCGCCAAAAAAAACCCGGCTAAAACCCCCCCGGTACCAACCCCCCCCCCCCCCCCCCGCATGAAAAAGACGGGATATGTAAGAGTAGAGTAACTGGTAGGTAGAGAGAAAGAGAAAAATAGAAACCCCCATGGTACCCCCCCCCCGAATCCTTAGACACTCACACATATTAAGACTGGGATTTACTGGGCAACAAAACGAACAACCATGTGACAGTTTTACCATTGACAAGCACGAGTAAGGTGAAGAGCTGGTAGAATATTTCTGGGACTATCTTGAAAGTGCTATCACAAAACGAGCTCAACCTTTCCCTTGACCCAAAGGATCCCACCATCAAGTCTCATAAAAATATTCATTCCTTCGAGAGTTATCCTGCTCACAGACGGATAGCAGGACAACTTTTGCGGCGTCATAGGTATCCCTCCGCTTAGGCCTATTGCCCATCTTCGAGTTTCTGGTATGAATCAGGGATAACTAAAGAGCAATCAGGCAAAGGGAGCTTCACATTGCACCAATGGGTGGCATCGTAACTGCAGCTTCCTCGCCAAGAAGGGTGAGGCATTGGGAAAGGATTTGTTGGAGGGATCGTTACACAGAGTGGAACTGGCTTTGATTTGATCATTCACGTTTAACACCTCACTGACAACAGCTTCAGTTGAATGCGGGTGTTTGGTGACTTCAGCAATTAGTCTGTCACCATCAACCTTCACTCCCTTTGTTTATCATTGTTCTGATACCCACTGTACTTCAGACATTCTTGTAGAGTCAAGTTTGCGAAAGAAGTTTATTCTACTCTTACTCTCTACCTACCAGTTACTCTACTCTTGCATACCCGTCTTTTTATATGCGGGGGGGGTTTGGTACCGGGGGGTTTTGGTCGGGGGGGTTTTGGTACCGGGGGGGTTTTGGTCGGGGGGGGGTTTGGTAACGGGGGGGGTTTGGCGGGGGGGGGTTTGTCCGGGGGGGTTTGTCCGGGGGGTTTTCGCCGGGGGGGTTTTAGCCGGAACCCATTATACGATACGACTTAGAAAAGTTCTTTAGAACAAGCTAAGACGGTCGTATAGTTCAGACCATATATCCTCAGAAAACCATTACTCTACTCTACTCTTGCATACCCGTCTTTTTTTATGCGGGGGGTTTTGGTACCAGGGGGGGGGGGTTTGGTCGGGGGAATTTTAGCCGGGGGGGGGTGGCGGGGGGGGGGTTGTCCGGGGGTTTTCGCCGTTTTTTTTTTTGCCGGAACCCAAAGAACATCACCACAGAAACGCAAGAGGCGTTAAAAAGCGGCTCAATGAAGACCGGCGCGCGTAACAACGGATTAAAGATAAACCTGAAGAGCACCTAAACCTAAAGAGCACCTGAAGCTATAACCCGTAAATCATCAGCTGTATCATCAACTGTAGGCTATTCATCGGGATACTACATTTTTATTGATTGCACGTTGCTCCGGTTTTATGCAAATTAATGGAACTTCTTGTAATTGATGAAATAAGTCTTGTTTGTAGTACCCCAGATTCGCAGTTTGGATTTAAACAAGAGCTGTAAGCTCATATGGCACTTGCATGGGTTGAGATGTATTGTTTGGTGAAAAGTAATGTTCGATGTGCGGTCCAGATGCGCACTTTAAGGGAGCTAGAGAAAAAGTATTTTATCGTTGAACTTGGCTGTAATGGTGCGCACTTTAAAGGCACTAGAAATTCATCTGTAAGGAAGACCCTTGAGGCAAAAACGATAGGGATCATTGATATATACGTATGATCAAAAGTATATTTTTTTTCACTTTGCGGGTAAAACGCGCACTTTAAGGGTGCTAGAAATTTTGTTTTTTTGCAAAACCCTTGTGGCACAAATGATCATGGGTTTAGATGTATCGTTTGACAAAAAGTACTTTTCGACCGCGCGGTTAAGATGCACACTTTAAGGGAGCTAGAACTTCATTTGTAAGCAAAACCCTTGAGGCAAAAATGATCATGGGCTCATGGGGATCATGGAAATGCATATTTTGCTTAAAAGTATTTTTCTTAATTTTCGGTCATGATTGGTACTTTAAGGAATGGTCGGATTTAAAAAGTGGCGATTTCTAAGCCAATCTTGTCGAATTTATAATGTTCCAGCCAAATTTCATCGCCCTAGTACATCTGAAAGTACCTTAACTCGCGATCACCGGAATTCCGGACCCGCCCCTCAAACTCCCCCCACAATCGCCGGAGCCGATCCGGTTCGGTTTTGGACTTGTTTGTTATTCCCACAAAATTCCAGCCCGATCTCTCCAGTCCAATCCGGTCACGTATTCCCGCCCCCAATTGTTGTCGGATCCGGTCCGGACATGAAAAAGATCACCACAGGCACGCCTTCTGTTCAGTTATTAAATTTCACTCGAATCCGATCACCCGTTCCAAAGTTACGCATGGCTAAATATTCCGGATTCCTCCTCCCTCCGATCCCCCCACCTCTATCGGATCGAGTGAATTTTTATTTACAAGTCGGGTCCCTGATACGCCTACTAAGTTTCGTCGTGAAAATCCCAAAAACCGTCATCCCCTCCACAACCCCCCCCCAAGTGTCCGGGTCCAGTCCAAACGTGTAAACGATTTATCTGGAGCAGATTCTTGTTCTTCCCAGCAAGTTTTACTCCGATCCCTCCATTATAACCGTTCCTCGAGATTTCCGGTCTCCCCCCCCAACTCCCCCATAGCTGTCGAATCCGGTTCGGACTTACAAACGGAACATCAGAGATATGTCATTCATTCAGGTATTAAGTTTCGTCCCAATCCGATCACCCGTTCGAAAGTTAGAAAACACTCAATTTTCCATATTCCCCCGCACTGAACCACATATACAAACCCCTTTGACCCTCGAATGCACTAGCTCTTTCCGATGTTAACAGAGTGATCCGATGCAAAGAGTGACGTCACGCCACGCGAAGACCTACTAGTGTGAAGAAAGGGGTAGGGGTTTTACAAAAACTACGAAATTCTCAGGATTCCCCCGCCCTCTACTCCCTCCACGGTGGTCGGATCGGGGAAGTGACTATTTGCAAGTTAGTTTGGTCGGGTCCCTGATATGCCTGCCAAGTTTCATCGTCCTAGCCCATCTGGAAGTGCCCTAACTCGAGATGAGTGGACAGACAGACCGACCGACCGACCGACCGAAAGGTGATCGGTATATGGCACTTGAGCGAAGCTGCAAGTGCCATAAAAAGGTCTGAGTCGCGAACACGTACATTGCGTCCTTGCGAATTTATTGCTTGATGTTGATGAAAGTGGTGAGATTTTAGTCCTTGCCGGTCACGATGTACGGCGGGCTTTCGATTCAGGCATACATCCCCAGTTATTACTTTCAGCGGCGAAAAGAGGCCTTGATCCTTCTGTTGTTTTAGTGTTTTTTGATAGATTAGATAGATAGATTTATTGCCCAAAAGCCAACACGGGCCATCGCAAAAATACAACACAAAAAAATAAATAAATGATATAAATAATCAATCTGTACACTACTCTACATCCTACTATATTTTATTTTACCTTATAAACTTAAACAATTTTCCCTGTGTCTCCCATATGTATAAAAAACTTCGAGTGCGTATAAAAGTTCCCAGTCCTGGTGGTCTATCTCTGTCGGATAAAATTATACCAGTGTATAAGGGTATTCGCCAAGGCGCGATATCGTCTCCACCGCTATTTAACAATAGTGTTCTCGAGGCTCAAAGCCCGGTAAAGATGAGTTGTATTTTTCGTGGGACTGATGTTTCGTTGCTAAATTACGCGGATGACATTTTGAATTTGAGCAGATCTCTCTCTCGTATTGAAGAAAATTATTGTATTTTGAGTAATGAGTATTCCCGTGTCGGCCTTTAGTTCAACCCTGCTAAAAGTGAAGTGCTTGTTTTTAACGGTAAATCGTCATCACGGTCGGTTAGGTTTGAGCCAGGACCAGGAAAAATACCCGTCTGAGATTCTTGTTTATCTGGGTTTGCCGATTGCTTCAGACTTAAAACCTACGCGCGCGGGTCTGATTTCCGATCTGTCTACGAAAGTGCGAAAAGCGTACGGTACAATTCATCAACATCCGTAGGGAAAAGATTTTGCAGTCGCTGGATCCCCAGCACAGCTTGTACCAGGCATTTTTGAAGTAGGCTAGTTATTGTGTTGCGAGAGCAACACTTTGGTTTTGTCCTAGTTTTTTTTTATTTATTTTTTTCCTATGCCGCCGATTTCAGCTTATTGCTGGAAAGTGGTAAGGGTCTAACCTGTGCGGTTTTTACGGGAAGTGTGGACCTTAGGCCGGATTGATGAATATGACATTAGGTTTTGGAAAGCTCCGTAGAACTCTTGCCTGGGGCCAAAAAGGATGGTTTTTGCTTGTCCTCGAGCCACAGCCTACGGTGTGAGAAGTGAAGAGGAGTTGAATAGCCTATGTCAGAGAGGAGTATCTGAAGTTGTGCAGCCAAGCTTTCATTTCATCAAACCATGTTTCTGCTTTCGAGTGGAAAGCTCCGTTCTAGCAGGCAAGCAGGCAGGCACGAGTTTCAAACTGAAGATGGACTAAAATCTATAAGTGCTAAATATGTGAGGCAGTTGCCCGGCCCCACAGCCAATATATCTTCTTCGAGTGATAAATAGAAAAATCTGGAGAAACAAAAAAGTGTCATTTTCCCACGGGTCCGAAAGTGCTGCCATCTATTGTTTCTACACATTTCAGTTCGTGATTTCAGCCAAGTTCATCATTCCATTTTTTGCACTTGGGATTGCGGTAGAGAAATGGTATCAGATGTACCTCTTAAACTTAAAAAAATGTCTTATTGCTAAAGAAATTAGAGCTTATCTTTTGCTCCTTTCTAAGTGGTGTCGTTAGAAAGTTGGCCTACGGCAAAAAAGTCAACTTTTGAACTAAGACAGCTAGAATTTTTTTTTCGACGGTATTCGATAGCCCTTGGTGAGCTGATCAAAGTATATGCCATCCATTTTTTGGTACAAAATTCCTTCATGAGATATACCAGTTTGAAAGTTTCAAGGGGTTGACAACTTCAGCAGTAAGGTATACACTGAAACCAAAAATAGGCCGACACCAACTGTGAGACATGTAGGGGACTTGTAAGCAACAGTCGGCAGTTGGCTCATAATCATCTTCGACAATGAGGGGCTTGCAACTTTTGCTAGTTGGTGTACCTATTATTTGTTTCCGGTGTATTTGATGGTAAGAACAATTCGGTTCCCAATTGTAAGACATGTAGGGGACTTGTAAGTACTAATCGGCTGTTAGGCTACAATCATCTTCAGCGATGAGGGGTTTGCAACTTTTGCTAATTGTTGTACCCATTATTCGTTTCCGGTGAACTTGATGTCTGTCACGGGAGAGGGGCTTGTAAGTAAGAATCGGTTCACGGGGGGCTAGAATTTGGTGCACATTGTATTCGATTTCTATAGATCTGACGGTAAGAAAGTTCATACCGATGGTCTATCACTGTAACCTAGAATTAAGTGTTTACGCAACGGGTACAAAAATGTAAAACAATGAGGTAGTTTCGTAATAATCTTGATCCTGAAAAGTTACGGATAGCTTTATAATACCAACTAGATTATATAAAATAATGTTCCAAGTTTTCATCCGTCACGATGTCTATGATTGAAAAGGATAAAGTTCAACTGGCTGCAAAGTCAATTTAGTCCCTTCTTCCGATATTCTTTTGTTGTTGTTTTTTCAACGCTGAGGAATAGCCTGTGACCATGTAATTACTGACGATTACTGATGTACAAAAATTCCTTCACGAGATACACCATTTTGAAAGTATAGAGGGGTTGACAACTCCAGTGGTAGGGTACACATTGAAACCAAAAATAGGCCGATCCCAATTGTGACACATGTACGGGACTTGCAAGCAACAATGGGCTGTTAGACTATAATATCGTCGGCGATGAGGGGTTTGCAACTTTTGCTACTTGGTGTACCTATTCTTTGTTTCCGGTGTATTTGGCGGTAAGAACAGTTTGGTTCCTAATAGTAAGACGTTTAGGGGACTTGTAAGTAACAATCGGCAGTTAAGCTATAATTATCTTCGGCGATGAGGTGTTTGCAACTTTTACTAGTTGGTGTACCTATTATTTGTTTCGAATTTCTGCAAATTGGTGCACATCTATAGTATTTTGATCCTAAAAGTTACGGATAGCTTCATAATACGAATTAGATTATTTAAGATAATGTTCCAAGTTTTCATCCGTCACCATGTGTGCGATTGAAAAGGATAAAGTTCACCTGGCTGCGAAGTAAATTTAGTCCCTTCTTCCGATATTCTTCTGTTGTTGTTTTTTTCAACGCTGAGGAATTTTATCATATGATTACTGATTGTGTTTTTCTTTGAACATATCGTTTTGAAAGCTTCGATGACGATAGGTTGACAACCAGCATTTAAAACCTATGGCGAAGAAACAAAACCAAAGTGTTGCTCTCGCAACACTTTAGTCGGCGAAGCCGGACAAAGGTTGCCGCAACACTTCACGTTGCCCTGGCAACGTAGGTCTAGTTCTAGTTCCTTGTTTATTTGTTGGCATAGTGTGCTTCTTTTATCTTTCTTTTTTTCCTTTTTTTATACTCCATTTGTCACACTCTGTGTTGTAGAATGGGTTAATAAAATCATTCATTCATTCATTCAATTTAAAGCACAGCTCTTCCTAAAAATGGCTTTTTCACAATTTTGTTTTTCATAAATATAATTCCCTCGTGAAGTTATTTTCTTGTTAGCACTCGTCGACCCTGGGCGACCGCAAAAATAGTTGTTTTTTTTTCTCGCGAAAAATTTAAAGCGATTGCGCGCTGGGGTTAGATACTGAGTATTCACAGCGAAATCCGGAAGAAAGGACTTCCTTCAATAAAAAAAAGTTATTGGCTGGCAACACGAAAGAATCTCGGCTGTCGCCGAAAACCGAAAAATTCAAATAAAGTGATTCACAAGGATTTTTAAACAGGGAGACTTGAGAGGTTGGTGATCTCGTAGCCTATAATAATGATAATAATCTTTGTTCTTTCCCTTTATCACAATGCAATAACATGGGTATCGTCAAACAAGAAGACGAGAAAAACACAAAAAGACGCAACATGAAGAACACACATGATGATTTGAGGATATTGTGTTGCAGTGCTTCAAGTAGTATGGCACGAAGGAGTTTAAAAATCTTGTCGTCGAGTGTGTTAGCGGGACAGACAGAGTTGCCAACCTCGTCTTGTGTGCGTGGGTTACTGAAGTAACCTTATGAAGGAGACTTATGTCGTCACTGGTCCACTGGGGGTGTTAAAACAGTAAAAAGCAAGAGTGGTCCTTTAAGGTAAAACATCCTCTGCGCATGAGGAACTCCTCACAGTATACGACTGTGAGGGGTTCCGGTTGGTTGGGCCGGCGACGGCAACTCCCATGACTCCGTCCACTGCGAATTTTCCACTTTATATCCGACTGGGTTTCAGCTCGATTTGTTTTGCAACCGTGGAAATGACCCACTATTTGCGAAAGAGATCCTCGTAAAATGCCACTCAAAGCCCAGTTGATTGTCCGGACCCTATCCTGGTGGGACTTTTAGGGAAAGAATTCCCAGCCTTAAAGGGAAAATACGCCGACCGGAATGACAACCCATTTCTTTATTACTGAAACCGGAAATACTGGATTAATGTAAAAACATCATCGGAAAACAACATTTCCAGAAAAACATCGAACAAAATCTTTGTCAGACCGGCTTCTGAACCAGGACTATTTCCCAAGAAAATCTGGCATAGTTCCAGAGAAAACTACAGCTGCTAATCCCATAAAACAACTAACGCAGACAACATACCATTCCACAAGCTAAGCTATTCTACCAACAGAGTAAAACCTCTTTCCGAAACTGGAATGGCAAAAGAGAACGTTTCTGACTAGTTGAAAATCTATTCTCTTTCAAGAGAAAATTAAAATTTGTATTCTTCACTCGGTTTGCTCACTTGTGCAACTCACAATTAAGGCCACAACTATTTCCGTTACGGCTTATTATAATTATTTTTTCCTGAAAAACGATTATTGTTCTGACCCGGTTGCAAGCTTGGATATTTTTTTCTTTTACTAATCGGCCCAATTCGGATTCAAAATCAACAAATAAATGGTGTCCAACATGCCCAAATGGAGGGGCAAGCTCAATTACTGGGCATAATAATGACTGGGCATAATTCACACATAATAAATAAACTGACCAAACATTTCGGCCCTTCTTGGCAAGTGTCCTATTCAGGCTCAAGCCGCTTAAGCTGGAAAATGAACTTGTTTGTGCTCGTGGGTTTCTTCGCCTACTTCGACCTTAAACCAGCAATCATGTCTTTGAGGAGGTTCTGTGATATTCGCTGCACCAATTTTGTTCTGTTACTCGAGTCCGGATGTCCAACGAGGTGAATCATCGAGGTTTGAATCATTTTCCAGCTTGAGCGACTTGAGCCTGTAGAGGACCCTTGCCAAGAAGGGCCAAACTATGGCTCTAATAAAATTCAGCTGAATTATCCGTATAGAATTGTCAAGTATAATAAAGAAACAAATATACGAATAGCGAACTGAGCTCAGGTTCATTTTTCTAACATGAGCCTGAAGAGGCCACTTGCCAAGAAATGCCAAAAACGAACATGCGATGAAGCGCAGGTCAGATTTCTTAATTAGGGCCTGAAGAGGACACTAGCATCGCTAGAATGTATCAGCTAACTTATCCGTGTAGCCCCAATAAAAAAAGACTGTTGGCTACGAGCTGAATTTCTACTCAAGTCTTTCTTTCTACTATGACCTAACTTCTGATCGGTCCTTATCTTATGTTGTGGAGAGTTTTCACATTTTGTTAGAGACGGGCCGGATGAAAATTTGTAGCCTGTGTAGTTGTATGGTAGTTGTACGACACAGTTGCATGTATCGATATGCAGTGGTAAAGAATACTTTAATTTAATGTGCCTCACACTGGGCTAATCTTAAGCAGTAGTATTCAGTAGCAACCCGCCTTGCTCCAGTAGGATCCAGTCTTATAAACTAGTCAGTCATTATGTACCTGAGGTTAACTAGACGATTACTTTTATTTTAATTCATAAGTGTTGACTATAAATTGTAGGCTATATATATATTTACTGACGATCGAGACATCGAGATATTCAGAAGCGAGCATGCAAGATAATTCTTCGACCGTCATACACTGACTACGAGCCCAGCCTTTCAAAACTGGACCTAACGTCACTTAGCCAGCGCAGACATCAGCTAATGATGAAATTTGGGATGTCACTATTGTGTTTCGAGCACCACAGAGGAATTCTACCAGACTTCCAGAGCCCAAATCGCGAGCAAAAAACGCGATCTTCGAAAAAAATCGGACATCAGCTGCTAGAAATACCCCCAGCTGCCTCCTCAGAGAGATTTCTCATCAAGTCCTTTGTACCGTACTTTGTGAAAAACTACAATTCGACTACTTGATTGATTGACTTCTAATTGTACATAATTATAATGAGTTTGATTAGTATAAATTGTTCGTGTGATATTTAAAAGTGTATTGATTTGCAGGTGTATTATACCTTATTCTTATATTGACAATCCTATGTTATCACTTATAAGAGATATTTGGAAATATATGATTGATTGACTGAAACGAATATTCGGCTTGTCCGCTTCCCGTTTTGAAAATAAATTATATTGAATTGGACTGAATTATAGCAGCATGTAGTAGCATCAGTTGGTACTGCATGCTACTTTTTCGTATATCTTCATACTACTGTTATGAGATAATTGTTCACTGGAGGGGGGGGGGGGGGTTGACCATTCCGCTTACCTTGACATCCGGAGGAGAATGTACTTGTCGGGAACCAGACCAACTTTCCCGGACAGTGAGCCTCTCCACCAATCACTGCTAACCTGGCTGAAGAGTGTGAGCACATCTCCCTTTTTAAACGACAGTTCACGGGGCGAGCGAGCTGTGAAGTCGAACTGTGCAATCGCTTCCAATGTTTCTGCCTCTGGAAATGCAAGCGACAGTTAATTATGCAAATGTGACATTCACGTCGTTTATTTACTTCCCTCAAGCGTTGGAATGAAATGCAAGAAAAAAAAAAATCAGATTCAGATCTGGGAGGTAAAGAGAGGTGGATAAAACTTTCAAGAATGGTTGATGTCAAAATCACGCGTAGTCGGAAGTCAAATGGAAGGAAACAATAAAAGAAGGAGGAAACATGTTGCACTCACTCCCATGTAAAAAAAAAAAAAAAAAAAAAGAAGGCCGAAGCGGGGTACAAGCGCGAAGGTAGACGATTAAACCTATAAGCCTTTGAATTGAGGTTGCATGCGGAATCCATATTAACAAGAAAATAAACTAGACCTACGTTGCCCGGGCAACGTGAAGTGTTGCAGCAACCTTTGTTCGGCTTCGCCGACTAAAGTGTTGCGAGAGCAACACTTTGGTTTTGTTTCTTCGCTATCTGTTAAACGCTGAAGTTGTCAACCTATCTAGGTTTTTTTTTCTGAACTGATGACACAATCCGTTATCACATGGCTATAGGCTACCTCAGCTTTTAAAGAAATACAGAATATCGGAAGAAGGGACTAAATTGACTTTGCAGACAGTTGAACTTTATCCTTTTCAATCGTCGAAATCGGGACTGATGAAAACTTGGGACATTATCTTACATAACCTATTTGGTATTATATAGCCGTCCGTAACGTTTCAGGACCATATTGCCATAGATGCCACTTTACTAATTACTGCAAAACTGTGTCACTGTTCCCATACCTCAGGGATTAAAGAAAAAAAATAGAAAATCGGAAGTGGGGACTAAATTGGCTTTGCAGCCAGTAGAACGTTATCCTTATAATGCTGTCCGTAGGTTTCCGGATCAAAATCCATAGATGCCACTTTACAGATCATTGTAAAACTTCTTTCGAAATATGATTTGTATTTGGTGCGTAAACACTTAATCCTTGGTTATACAAAGAGATTCTAAGGTACAGTGATAGACCAAAGAGACCAGCTTTCTTACCCTCAGATTTATTGACATCAAGTAAAATGTGCATTGATTTGCACAAGTTTCTAGCCCCTCGTGAAGCCCTTCTAGCAACCCGATTCTTACTTTCAAATCCATCTCCCCGTGATAGACATGGTACCGTATCGTTCTTACCATGAAATACAGTGGCAAAAAATAGGTATACCAACTAGCACAAGCTACCAGCCCCTCATCACAAAAGATTCTAGCAACCGATTTTTACTTACAGTCCATCTCCCCGTGATAGACGTGGTACCAAATAATTCTTCGTACCATATAAAACACAGGAAACGAATTGTAAGTACACCAAGTAGCCAAAATTGCTAGCCCCTCATTGCCAAAGATGATAATGGTCTAACAGCCTATTGTTGCTTACAAGGCCCCTACATGTCTCACAATTGGGATCGTCCTATTTTTGGTTTCGGTGTGTACCTTACTACTGAAGTTGTCAACCCCTCTAAACTTTCACACTGTTGTATCTCATGAAGGAATTTTTGTACCAAAAACGGATGACATATACTTTGATCAGCTCATCAAGATCTATCGACCAGCGTTGAAAAAAAAATTCTATCTGTATTAGTTCAAAAGTTGACTTTTTTGCCGTAGGCCAAATTTCTAATGTCACCACTTAGAAAGGAGCGAAGGACAAGCTCTAATATCTTCAGCAGTGAGAGAACTTTTAAAGTTTAAGAGGTACATCTGATACCAATTCTCTTCCTCAATCCCAAGTGTAAGAAAAGGAATGATAAAGTGAGCAAAAATCACGAACATAAATGGATAGAAACAATAGATGGCAGCACTTTCCGACCCGTGGGAAAATGTCACTTTTTTGTTTCCGTAAATTTGTCTATTTGTCACTCAAAGAAGATGTATTGGCTGTGGGGCCGGGGAACTGCCGCACATATTTAGCACTTATAGATTTTAGTCCATCTTCAATTTGAAACTGGTGCCTGTCAGCTTGCCTGCTAGAACGGAGCTTTCCACTCGAAAGCAGGAACGTGGTTTAATGAAACAAAAGACGTGGTGAACTACTTCAGATAACCCTCTCTGACGTAGGCTATACAACTACACTTCACTTCACAAACCGTTGGCTGTAGCTCGTCGACAAGCAAAAACCATCCTTTTTGGCCCCAGGCAAGAGCTCTACGGAGCTTGCCAAAATTGAATGTCATATTCATCAATCCGGCCTAAGGTCCACACTTTCCGTAAAAACCGCAGAGATTACACCCCTACCACTTTCTAGGAATAAGCTGAAATCGGGGTGCTAGGAAAAAAAAAAAAAAACACGACAAAACCAAAGTGTTGCTCTCGCAACACAATTAGTATAATTTAAAAAATAATAATGGTAATAAAGTCCAAGAAAATAACCGGTCTACAAGTCAACGGATCCGGGAGGAACCACTGCATGACCATTCGACAGAAGAAACACACACCAGAAACAAGCAAAGAAACTAAAATCAGAACCTCTTACTTTAAGGACTGCAAATTTCTTTTAAGATTGCCGTTACGGATAAGGAATACTTCAGTTTATATTCATAACAGAGTCATTGACCCTGCACTACGTCTGAAAAAGTTGTAAAAAGAGCTCGGAGACGTGCTATCAGAAACTTAAATGCGAGTTCCCCTTAACCTGTACTGTCTCTGATGTATTCAGACAATGGATTGGATCCAATCCACTGTTTGAATACATGTTTCCCAGTCCGCTATGTCTACGAAGACTTACTCACCATTTAGACACTACTGGTGAATGCTCTGTTCTGATATGTGTGTTTTTTACGTTCAAACTGTCATTTAATTTGTTCTATTTTTCACGTACTCCGTGATTTCACTTTGTTGTTCACGGACACAAGCGTCAAATAAAAAAAAATACCAAACCTAATTCCTACTAATATCAAACACGAATCAGTTTCTAAATTTCCGACTTACCATCTTCCGAGGGACATGTCTCAGAGTCTGCTTCGTCGAAGCTTGGTTCAGACGGGGCTTCGCCGACGATGACTTACTCACCATTTAGACACCACTGGTGGATGCTCTGTTCTCACATGTGTGTGCTTTTTACGTTCAAATTGTCATTTAATTTTTTTCTATTTTTCACGTACTCCCTAATTTCACTTTGTTGTTCACGGGCACAAGCGTCAAATAAATAAAACTAAAAATGCCAAGCCTGATTCCTATAACTAATATCAAACATGAATCAGTTTCTAAATTTCCAACTTACCATCTTCCGAGGGACATGTCTCAGAGTCTGCCTCGTCGAAGCTTGGTTCAGACGGGGCTTCGCCGACTTCCCTGCAGAAGAAAATATTATGATCCCAAGGTTCCTCCGGAATTAAGCGACTCAAAAACACCAATTAAAGGCTCTCAGATAACTAATCCAATTCTCAACAAACTTACGCTCGAAAACAGGGATGAAATACAGAATGAAAATAAAGGTCTTTCCAACTCAAATAAAAGTTCAGCCGTTTCTGGGGAGGGGTGGTTCTGATGTGCAATAAATGAGTTCCATATTCGAATTCCGGGAGGGGTGGAAGATAAGAATAAGATATACAGGCGCCAAGACAGGCGCAGGAAAACTTCGCAAGGGGGCTTCTCCACGGCCAGGCTTGCGGCGCAAATTCTTTGCAGTTTATTGTGAACTCTCGGTTCTTGCAACTATTAGTACAATGTCAGAAGTTTGATAACGCTAACATTAGGTTGCGAATCCTCATGCTGTCATAAACAATTGGCAGAAAATTTACCGTTTTTGGTGCGAAACACAACACTGTAACTGATTTTATGTGTCATTTCTTAAAGTTTAACTGAAAAGCCAACTTATTTTTGTGTCATTTAGTTGAATACACTGAATTATTTGGATTCTGCAAAGGGATTTTTTTGTTTTCCACTATCTGCTCTAGTTATGACGTTCAGAATATCTGCGGCTGTCCCCACAGCGAAAATTCTACTATGACGCTGGAAATTTTTATCTAAACACAAACAAGGCTTGTCAGTGGGCAGTGGCGATATTGGTGAAGATTGCTTAGTGCCTGAACAAAAAAAAAGTCATAAATCTTTCTTGTAAGGCATACAACAATTTAGAGGAACTACAAATCACACGGAAATTCCACTATTTGAAAATCGATTATTCCTGAATAGCGGAACAACCAAGTAACGCAATTTCAGCGGGTCTTCAAGCCAATTTAAGTGAATAAGTGATGGGTAACTAGACTGTCCTATCCCAATCCTTTTCGGTTAAACTTTAACGAACGATAACAGAAGCTTGGCAACATTCAACACAAGGATGCACATATTGTGTTAAGTGTTATCAAACTTCTAGTTGTCGGGGAAAATCTGAAAGCATGTCGCTTATAACTTTTTGGAAAAAAACGGCGATATATCCCTAGTATAGTGGACTCTGACGAAAAGCTTGAAGGGGTGGTGTATACCAGCTTGCAGCTGTGTCGCGTAAATGCGCGGAGTACACAGTCAGAAGCTCTAAAAACGTACACAAGGACGAGCGCCTTCAATGAAATAACACACCCTCTGTTGATATCACAGACAAATTTTGCTATGAGCTTTCAAGTGTTACTTTTCTATAGAACATAACGTTAAACGTGGTTTGCACCATTACTTTTAGCGAAAAACTAACACTCAAAGGTCGTGACAGAAATATGATATATCGTCAACAGATGTGCGTTATGTCATATATAAATATTCCTTCAGCCCAAGCTGACTGCGAATCATATTTGACAGTGCGAAACGGATAAGTCCGAAAATATATAATATATAGGGCCGAAATATGGTGTCGACTTGATCGTAACGGAATTCCATACAGCCGTGACGTATTAGTGACGTCACGTGATTGTGACCCCAACATAGCATTTGATTGTCCCTAGGCCGTTTCATAAACGTAAACGCGACCGGCGCCTCGCTGGCCGCTCGGCTCTATATATATACATTCAAATATATATTCACCGATAGGAAGAAACTACAATTTTTCGTTTTCTGAGGTAAAATAGATAAAATGGGTGTGACGTCACGCTTGTATGAAATTCCGTTACGATTAAGTCTAGACCCGAAATATAGCTCCAATAAATTTCAGCTGACTTATCCGTTTCGCACTGTCAAATATGTCATATATGTTGAAACTGCGCATCCAGGTGTAAATATTAAAACTTCAGACAGTGTAGGAGTAAGAAGTCCAAACCACAAACTTACGTCTCATCCGGTTCCTTCGTGAAATATTTCTCGTAGGTGGTACCGCCGTCATTCGGGAATATTTCTTCAGCGTAGAGAATGACATTTTTGATGAGGACATTCACTAGGTTCTGATACTGGACTTGATCTTTGTCATCCGGAACAGGTACCAGGGTGGGTCCAAAGCAGACTGCAAGATTGTGCGGATCCATCATGTTTTCATCGCTGTACTCGGATAGACTAGAATGAACATGATAGATTAGGAGAAAATAACTTTAGCGTTTCCCAAAATAAACAAATATGTTATCTTAGCCAGCATGCAGCTGCAAAATTATATTTATCTAAATTTACAGACAAGGGGCCACAGCACAAACAACAATAAATATATTTAAATTTCTAATGCCTTTCCCAGTACAGACTAGCCACCGCTATGAAGAACCTAGCCAGGATTCTCACACTCCCTATTGGGTGAACAACCAGCACCCAGAAATTATGGACAAGAATGCCGGATTTCTCCTCCGGGCAGTAGCTCAGAGACAGAAGTTTTTATTATCATCAGTTCCTGATGCGATAAGAGTTTTTTTACGGTTCTTTCAGCAGCTAAGTGTTCTAATCAATCAACCATGTTTCAACACATTTCGTGATATCTGTAGACCATTTTCTTGCCGCACGAAGAGTAGAATGGGACCAAGCAAGTAATAGCAACGACTTTTGAAACTTTAAAGCAGCTGAGTCAGAATCATTTGCACTGTTGTAAACCCTGTGATAATTTTAGTCTGACCGCGAGATCGAACCTGAATCTCTGAATACGCAGCCATCTACCGCCACGATCCTCAAATTCGAAAACTGAACGGTCTAATTCCAAGTGAAAATCATTGCTTATAACTTCTGAAAAAAAAAATTCTTAAAATTAAACTGATTGTCCAAATTTAACTTGCAGAAGTGTGGCATACTTCTACAACGTTAATGCAGTATAACCCGTACGGAAAATCTCCACGTCGAATGCCATTTTCCACCTCGAATCGAGGACGAAACGTAATTTTTGGTAGCGAAATGCGGACGAAAGTATAGCGAGGACGAATATTGATGGCGAATTCTACTTCGACCCAAATTTCGCTGCGAATATGAAGGCGAAGGAGAGGGAGATCTCGCGTTCGCTATCGTGTTTAGTAAGGGCGAAGGCGGATTTCCCTTCGACCTTAGTTTTCGCTGCGAATATGAAGGCGAAGGAGAGGGCTATCTCGCGTTCGCTATCGTTTTTAGTAAGGGCGAAGGCGGATTTCCCTTCGACGTTAGTTTTCGCTGCGAATATGAAGGCGAAGGACAGTGCGATTCTATCCCCGCCTCATCTTTGGCGAAGGGCGAGGGTGTTCGGCTTTATTTTCGCTGCGAAGATATAGGCCATAAATCGCATACTTCAGTGGGCGATGACTTTTCATAATTTATTTATTCATTCATCAAGGAAACTGGATCGATAGGCTATTCACTAGGACGGTTGGCGGGCTTAACAGGTACGTCAGCTGCCAAGAAGGGCCAAAACATCGCTGAAATAAATCTCAGCTGACTCGTGTTCCGCGCCACCAGCCTACTACTCGCAGTCAGCATACGCACTGATTTTTAAGTAGTGAGCTGAAGACAAAAATACTCCTCAGCCGGGATTTGAACCTAGGATCTTCGGCTTTCTATAGGCCACTGCTCACCGCTGAGCTAAAGAGGGGCGTGTGAGCATAGTTCGCAAACCACTACACTAGTCAGACAGAAGCGGGCATAGGAACAGTGATCCCATCTGAGCACTTCATATCACCATGTTACGTTGAATAGATGTTAGGCAGATGTCATGTTATACAAGGGGCTTGTAGAAGCAATTTTTTAAAATAAAAGTAGTCAAGTTTCTCATGGAGAATCTACTTCTGATTTATTTGTCACGGTGCATCTATGTACTGTAAAGAACAAATAATCACAAGAACCTCCGTCTCCTTATCCCTGTAATACGACGATGCGGTGTCGAAAACATTATTGATACCCTGCCTGATGCAAACGAGCGGAGTGTAGGAGCTACGCGGAACATCATAATTCGTTACATCTACAAACAGCTATATCGCACTAGAGCCCCGGAGAAGAAATTTCCTTACGAACGCCGTCTGAGTCGTCTTTTACAGCTGGTTGGTTGTCTACCATTGAGACGTCCCTTGTGACGCGCTCCAGAGCGGGTCTTTTCCACCCTGTTACGGTTTCTCATCTGGTATGCGCAGCGGCGAAGAGGGAAGTAGACGGGTATCAACTCAAAGCTCAGCGAGCACCTCTAGCTCCGCTCAGTTTCGTCGGGGTATCCATTGTCGCTGCATGGGACCAAAGACTACTAGATTATTTGTTCTTGGTACTATCAGGTACCCATAAATTTCCTGTAATGACTCGCCATTCGGGGGGCTTGTCAACAAGAGATTTATGATGCGCTCTTGACCGAGCGTCAGATGGTTCGAGAAATACCCACAGGGATAAAATATTGCCTTGAGGGAGGAGTCTCTTTGGTCTCACGTCCAAGGAGGCCCGGGATTGGCTCTATCTGAGCAAGAACGCCGATTCGACCCAAGTGGAATTTTTGGAAACTAGGGGAGGCTCTTGCAACACAGAAGCATAGGAAATGACAAGCCACCTGAATGGCGGGTCACTACAGGAAATGTATGGGTCCCTGGTACTATCCAATTCAGTAGGCTCACGCATCGCAATACTTACTGGTGCAGGAAGTGGAAAATGTATCGCATGACCACGAACACGGCGCGCGGAAGGGATCGAATAACTTCCCATATCCGGGACACAAAGTCGTCTTTCGATTCCAGTTCTGTAAAGAAAAAAAAATTGTAATTCAACCAGAGACTCGAAAAGATACCGAGGAAACGTTCAGTGTCCAGCAACAAATTGGAAATCTTGGGGAAACAGAATTGCGGGAAATAATTGGAAGCATCCCATGGTTCCTATAGGCATCCAGCGGGAAATCTAATTCCCGGAACATTTCTTCGAAAGGAGCGAGGAAAGACGAAAAAGGGTTGAGAGGACGACCAAGTCTTTAAAGTTTCACTGAAAGGTCGACTTATGTTTGTGTCATTTGATCGAATACACTGAATTATTTGGATTCTGCAAAGGAATTTTTTTATTTTCCACTATCTGCTCTAGTTATGATATTCAGAATATCTGCGGCCGTCCCCATAGCGTAAATTCTACTATGACGCGGGAAATTTTAATCTCAACACAAACGCGGCTTTTCAGTGGTAAGTGGTGAGATTGGTGAAGATTGCTTACTGCCTGAACAAAGAAAAAAATCGTGAATAGCAGAATAACGAAGTAACGCATTTTCAGCGGGTCTTACAAGCCAATTTAAGTGAATAAGTGATGGGTAACCAGATTGTCCTATCCTAGCCCTTTTCGGTTCGGATTTCTTTCTTGAAAGGGCTCAGTTATGGAGAGTTTGCTGTTTCTTCGGGCAGTTGATTCCAGCAATGAGGGACTCGATTTCTGAAACTCCACCTACCAGTGTCTTTGAAAAACCTCTCTCCGGTGAGCTTGAGGCTATGGCCACGCAAGTACATTGACTTATGCTTATTTAGCTATTGCCGAGGCGGGTCAGGCTCCCGGTCACAGTTTCCCAGGGGCTAATTGGTCGGAAATACCGTTATGCAAACTTTTTCGTGCTTCTCATCAATCCAAACGGGCCAAGTGAGGATAAAACAGCCGGGACTGTTTTGTAATATTTTATAAAACGTTTCAACGCTATCACATATGTTAGAATATGGGAACAGAAACCGTATGTAATGACGACTACTTTAACGCATTCTATCACCACTCTTACTCCTCAAACCAAGAGAATATCCACCGCAAGAAGAATAGATGGCGTCACGGAATCAAGATCGCAATAGTCCAAGCCAGGTGTTTTCAGAGTTAAAAACGGTCAAAATATGAAAAAATCCGAAAATTTTTCGGCCTACCGGCCGGAAAGGGGGTGGCATTCGGCCGCATATTTTTACTGAGCTGTCGCCCCTCCCGAAACAAATCGGAATATACGCTACTGGATCTTGAACACACGATCAGGGTCTGGTGCTCCCGGTCTGGAATTCCTGCCCGGATTTTCGGCACCATCATCACTTTCATATGAGAAAGTTGAAATTTGTTCAACTTGATGATGAAAGCGCAGGAAATCCGACCGGGAAATCCTGATAGTGTGTTCGCACTATAAGCAAAGTCACGCCGCACTTTGGCGGTTTCCAAGGGATGACGTGTATCGCGTACGACGTTTATCGGCCAGTGGCCGACAACTCTCGAGTCTCAACTCGTACAAAACGACCGAGCCGTCTACAACGATCCTTTATTATGTAAAGACGGAAAGTTATATATGGGACTTTTACCATGACAAATAAACGATATGTAATTTTTATAATTATATTTAGAAATCTAGGACTCCTGTTTCGGAGCCTCGCAGACGGACCAGGGCTCTACAGGCAGAGCCATCTAAGACAATAATACCCAAATACTCCTTCACCCCTATCTGACTAGGAATCATACTATTTAAGGAATGAAACGAACGGATATGTCAGCTAGGCTATTCTTCAGCGACATTTCGGCCCTTCTTGGCAAGGGTCCTCTTCCTGTCGCAGCCTGCCATTCAACAGTCGATTGGTTGCCCCCTACAGTCGCCAATGCTCGAAGACCCTTCTTCGGACACTAATTCGCATACCGTCAATTTGTAATCTCTCTAGTAATGACTAAGGAAAAGTTGTCAACACCCTACTACGTCCTAGCACCGTATTATGCTATGGTCCCATGATAAATAAACTTTATGTGGGCTGAAGTAAGATAGATATTATCCTTTCATAGCCGGCAGCCGGCAGTTAACGGGATCATTCCAGTTTCATAACCGTGATCTCACAGCCAATGGGATCATTCCAATTTAACAAGCGGCAGTCCTAAGCCAATGAGGTCATTCCAACTTCATATACGGCATTTGCGCCAATGGGATTATTCCTATTCAATAATCAGAAGTTGAGATATTCCAGGGAGAACCTCCGAGCTCATGACAAAACAGAAGTTATCCTACGTAGTAGTTAATGAAAGTTCTTCTGCCCAAGGTCACCTTACGAAAACAGTATCGCTTATAGTACGACATCGGACTCAAAAATTATTATAAACATAACCACAAAGTAGCGCGACTGTACGATGTTACTGATCCATTTGTGGCTGTGGACCAACGCTGTGCCGAATTTCTTTCTTCTCTACACCAGAGCCACTCGTAATATAGTGCGTTTATCTAGTACTATTTAGTTAGGCTGATCTTTTTCTCTTCTTTTCTTTCAAATGTTCCACATGGCACGCATGTGCCATTTTTATTATATGGGTTAATAAAATTACTGATTCAATTGACTGTTTCTTGGGAAAAGCCGGACTGGTTATTATGTTGTCCGATGGTGACACAAAAAACAAGACCAAAGGTTCCGATGGGATCATATTTGATCCAGACAAATAGGTTTTGTCTTCGCCAGATCCAGTCTTCGCCAGACTCCTTGAACATTTTTACTCTTAAAATTTAGAAACAGGTTAAGGCCAAACAGCTAATCATTAAGAAAACGATGTTCAGATATGGATTCAGCATGTTGTGTGCCTTACTTCTGCGAATTTTCCGGTTTCGGCGAAATTCCAGTACTACTTGTCCGGCGAAAAAATAAAGCTAAAAAACGAATTCAGCGTATCTCCATATCCCTATATCAAACATCTAATCAACTTCCAATAAAAATTTAACTTATAACAAATTTTCCGGTTTCAGCCGGATTCCGTACGAACTATATGTCCGGCTAAAAAATGATTGTCATATACTGATTCAGCATCTCTTCTTACCCCTAAATCGGACATCTTATCAACTTCGAATACAACTTTTACTTTTAACAAACTTTCCGGGCGAACTACTTGTCCGGCGAGAAAATGGTTTTCATATTCATGTTCAGCATACCTTCTTACCCCTATATCGAACATCTAATCAACTTCAAACAAAACTTTTAATTTTAACAAACTTTCAGGTTTTGGACGGATTCCGGGCGAACTACTTATCCGGCGAGAAAATGGTTTTCATATTCGTGTTCAGCATGTCTCCTTACCCCTAAATCAAACACCTAATCAACTTCAAATAAAACTTTTACTTTTAACAAACTTTCCGGTTTTGGCCGGATTCCGGGCGAACTACTTGTCCGGCGAGAAATTAACTTTCATATTCGGATTCAGCGTGTCTCCTTACCCCTAAATCAACTAGCTAAACAGCTTTCAAAAAATATTTTTTTTGCCCCTTAATTTGAAACCCCTCCCCCACCCTCAAATATAGGGCTATAGAGCCCATCTTCGAACTTGACTTGTACTTTGACCCGAAGAATCCTCCCAAACAAGTTTCATCAAAAAATCTCAATCCCTTCGAGAGTTATCGTGCTAACAGACGGACAGACAGACGGACAACTTTTGCGATGTCATAGATATCCCGCCACTTACGTTTTGGGATCCCAAAAACAATCTGTCCATGTGTTGATTACTTACAATAGAGCAACAACAAGCTTGACATACTATAATCAGACTACAAATGCTATATGAAACACGACTTACGTGCAAGGCCCATAAATTGGTCGAAGAAAACAACCGGGAAGAATGGCTCTCGAAGCTCACGCAGGTACAATTTCAAAACTCCCGCCACCGAGTTGATATCGGAAGCATCAGTGACATCAGCAAGTGGGTCTTCGCCGCGCTCAAACGCCTCTCGGAAGTGGTTGATTTCAACTTGTGAGCCGGACACCCTGAAGATCCCTTGGTGCTGAAGACCTTGAATCAACAAAAATGATCACTCTCATAACATGTCTTCCTTGACAATATTAGAGATTATAGAGTTTTAAATTCTCAGACTCACATGACCATGTATGCTTTCTCAGAGCCGTAGTACACGGAGCAAGGGTGCTCACAAACTGAAACTTTTTCTCCGCTAACAAAATCGTCCGACTTTTCGATCATTATTTTGCCACCTTAGTAATTTATAAGGTTTAGGCTACTTATTTTATAATTTTTTTTATCCGATTCCTATCCATGTTCTCCCAGTGCTACTAGTGTACACTGTCACAAGTTTCCATTTACACAACAATGCACTATTTCGACAGAAGTGAGATAACAGTGTCCGTTGACGTTACCTAACATTTCTGTTACGACCTTTTAGGTGTATTAGTAGTTTTGTAGTTAGGAAAAAACATAACATTGCAAGCCATGATGGCTCATAACATATTTTTGGGATCCCAAAACGTAAGTGGAGGGATACCTATGACATCGCAAAAGTTGTCCGTCCGTCCGTCCGTCTGTAAGCACGATAACTCTCGAAGGGAATGAGATATTTTGATGAAACTTGGTGTGAGCATTCTTTGGGTCAAGAGTAAGGTCGAGTTCGTAGATGGGCCCTGTAGCTTCACATTTAGGGGTGGGGGAGGGGGTTTAAATTAAGGGGCAAGCAAAAAATTTTTAAACAGCTAATGTGATAGTCGATTATGGGGTAAAAAGACACGCTGAACACGAATATGAAAATCATTTTCTCGCCGGACGAGTAGTTCGTCCGGATTCCGGCCAAAACCGGAAAGTTTGTTAAAAGTAGAAGTCTTATTTGAAGTTGATTAGATGTTCGGTATAGGGGTAAGAAGGCATGCTGAACAAGAATATGAAAACCATTTTCTCGCCGGACAAGTAGTTCGTCCGGAATCCGGCCAAAATCGGAAAGTTTGTTAGAAGTTAAAGTTTTATCTGAAGTTGATTAGATGTGTGATGTAGGGGCAAGAAGGCATGCTGAACAAGAATATGAAAACCGTTTTATCGCCGGACAAGTAGTTCGCCCGGAATCCGGCAAAAACCGGAAAATTTGTTAAAAGTAAAATTTTTATTTCAAGTTCATTAGATGTTGGATATAGGGGTAAGGAGATACGGTGAATCCGTTTTTGAGCTTTAGTTTTTCACCGGACAAGTAGTTCTTGAATTTCGCCAGAACCGCAAAATTCACAGAAGTAAGCTAGGATAGTTTCGATCGGCTTATAGAGGTAAACGCACATGCTGAATCCATATCTGAGCTTGGATTTCTTAATGATTAGCTGTTTGGCCTGGCGAAGAATCTGGCGAAGACAAAACCTAATTGTCTGGACCAAATATTGAATTTTTGGGATCCCATCGGAACCTTTGGTCTTGTTTCTGTAGAATTGACAGATAGCGTGTTGTCTGTTGAAATCGCGCATCCTTGTGTTTGATATTATGAACCCTCTGAAAGAGTAGTAACTGAGAGAGTTTTGAAGACACATCTGTTGGGCTCTGTAACAGCCTTATTGTTCTAACGTGGGTCCACGATTGCCGTACTTAATCGTAATAGCCTTCCACTAGAATAATTTATATCAACCTTCTTCCCCCTCATATATTTCCTCCGTTTGGACTCGATCACGCACATAAAACGGATTGATTATTTTCTAAAACAAAACAAAAATGGACTTTCATTAATCAAACAAAGTAGAGGGATGCTTCTTTGAACGTTAGCTAACTTTGAACAGTGCCATTTTCATCCGTTTACTGCGAGAAAAGCCAGATACCAGTCAGCCAATTCAGTGCTACTCAGAACACCTGAATGGAATGGGGTTCTAGGTCTTCATTTAACCATTTAGCCAAAAACTGAACTTTTCAAAGTCAACTAACGTTCAAAGACGTGTACCTCTACTGTACTTAGCATTTGACAAAGAACTCTCCTTTAGTGCTATACCAGGAGGTGGAAGAAAGTTAGTTTAATTCAAAATGAAGGGGAGGCTTGGCAGCAGCCCACCAGTAGTGTTGTAAAATTACCGTAAAATAAAAAATCGGTAAGTAAAATTGGTAAAATTGGTAAAATAAGGTAAAATAGGTAAAATTGGTAAAATAGGGTAAAATAAGGTATTCCATGGGAAATATAGGGTAAAATTGATGTATTAGAGTAGCTAAAAAAATTCAGACCTGGACTGAGACAAGTTAAATATTTATTTGCATCTGGTGCAATTGGTATGACTGTACAATTGCATTATTTGCAGCTGGCAAAATTGATTTTGAGGAACTTCAGAGAATTTACTTTTCCGTTTAGTTCTAAATACAAATAGGATAAGTGACATTAACACTTTGATCAAAGTAATAAAGTAATAAAATAGCTCAAGGTGACTTGAGTAACTGGAAGAAATGCCTAACTGTTCCGTTGTCTTCTTATTACTCCCTATCGAGCTAAACAAATCTTGCTGTCATGGAGTCGGTAACCACATCAACCAGTTGATCCTATAATATTGTGTGTCCAGGACTTTCAGTAGTAGTCTAAGGTATATTCGCTAATCTCTGTGCATTATTTCCTTTTCTCTGGACATGGGCTTCATGGAAATGCCTGCATACTGCAGTTAGCAACACAATAACACATGACTACTTACTAATTAGGCTACACTAAGTTAAAATACAACATAGCAATTCTTGCCCATAAAACATGTCATAGCAGACCTGCACAATTGGCACTACTGTCACTTTCTTACAAATTCCGCCCTTCCATTCATAGTGTTCTCCCTTTAAAAATCAGATTAAAAATCAAAAAAAAAAAAAAAAAAAAAAAGCACCAAGAGCAAATAAGCACCAGAACCTCCGTTTCCCTATCTCTCTCACACGACCATGCGCAGTCGAATAAATCCCTGTACCCTGCCCGATCAAAACGAGCGAAGGTAGGAGCTACGCGGAACACCACAATTCGTTACCTCAGCAAACAGCTATTTCGCAGTAAAGACCCAACGAAGAAATTCCCAAAGTAAAAGCCGAAAAAAAATAAAAAAAAATAAAAAATCAGATGTCATACTCATGCTTTGCTTTCTGATGCCACCCTGGTCCCTGGAGTCCCTGGGTAGTTTTGCTTTGACACCAAATGTAAAGACATCAGTGGAATATGGATAAATTCGTAAACTGATGTTTGAAAACCGGTTTCCTAGTCCTCCCTGGAGGCCCTGGGTGGTTTTGCCTGTCATCATGTGTAAAAATGACAGTAAAATACGGGTAAATTACGTAAAATACCGGTTAAATACGTAAAATACCGGTAAAATACGTAAATTACGTAAAATAGTAAAATTGGTAAAATATGTAAAATACCAATTTTACGGGGGTCCGTAAAATTACGGTAAAATACCGAATTTTACCGTTACCAATTTTACCATTTACAACACTACCCACGAGAGGGAAGACTGGCGCCTATTCGTGGGTGCCCTGGGTGCCTCTGGTCGCACAGGACGATCTAAGGTCTAAGGTAAGGTAAGGAAGGGAAGGGCGAAAACCGCTCTATTAAAGTATGTGTAGTGGATGGCCACTGTGAATAACTTAAAGGAACAGTAAACTTGACTAGGCAACTTTCGGCCATCAAACCGGCCTGGGGGGCTTAGATAAATGTACAGGGACTTATTGTCGACATGACCCCCCATCTTTGTTATCTCGAAACACCTCCTTATTGTTCCCAGAGCTAGCTGGCAGGGCCTTGCCCCTTATGCACTGAGGTTACGCACTCATGCACTGTAAAAGTTCGCGATTGTCTGTGTTATCAACATACAGGGTTGCCACTTTACTAAAATAAATTCACTATGCAAAAGGAAAAAAGTAATATCAAACAAGAAAAGTACTCAGAACGTGTTGCTGGGTCGTAGTCACCTTGGAAATAAAACCTGACAACTACTTTTTTCTTAAAATCTGCTGCCAAAGTAACAAGAGCTGGAAGCTCATATGGCACTTGCAAGGCTGGGTCAGAGGATGAAAGTAGGAATTCGTCAATTTGTGGGTTTGTTGTGATCATTTGTAATCAAAACTCTTGAAGTAAAAAACATGACGAACTCGTCGGGAGCACGAAAATGTATATTTTGCTTAAAAGTATTGTTTGTACTTTAAGGAAATCACTTGTGAGGGATCACGAAAATGTGTATTTTGCTAAAAAGTATCTTTCGTACGTTGTGGTTGCGATAAGTCTTTATAAGGAATTATTAAGGAATTCAGTTGTAAGCAAAACCCTTGAGGCAAAAATGATCATGGGCTCATAGGGATCACGAAAATGTATATTTTGCTTTAAAATATTTTTTTGTACTTTGCGGTTAGCATTAGTACTTTAAGGGATGGTCGGATCAGGGAACTGACTATTTCTAAGCCAATCATGTCAAGTCTCTAATTTTCAAGCCAAGTTTTATCGTCATAGCACGTCTGGAAGTACCTTAACTTGCGATCATCGGAATTCCGGACCCCCTCCCTCTAACTCCCCCACAGTGCCCGAATCTTGTCCGGTTCTGTCACTTACGTACATAGGGCTTGTGCTTGTTCTTTCCACCAAGTTTCATTCCGATCGCTTCACTCCAAGCGTGTCACAAGTTTTCCGGTTCCCCCCTCCGACCCCCCACCTTCATCGGATCTGGTCCGGACTTGAAACTGGGCATCCGAGACATGCGATCTTTCTACGTATCAAGTTTCATTATGATCCGATCACCCGTTCGGAAGTTATACATACCTCAAGATTCCGGATTCCCCCTCCCGTCACTCCCCCCACGATGGTCGGATCGGGAAGTTGACTATTTCCAGGTTAATCTGGTCGAGTCCCTGATTTGCCTGCCAAATTTCATTGTCTTAGCACACCTGGAAGTAGCTTAACTCCGTATCACCGGAATTCCGGAACCCCCCTCCAACTCCCCCCACAGTGCACGAATCCGGTCCGGGTCTGTCAATGACGTACCTAGGGTATGTGCTTGTTCCTCCCACCAAGTTTTATCCCGATCGCTCCAGTCTAAGCGTGTCACATGATTTCCGGTTCCCCCCTCCGACTCCCCCCCCCCCCCCACATTAATCAGATTCGATCCGGACCTGGATTGGGACATCTGAGAAATGACGTCTTTCCAAATATCAAGTTTCATTAAGATCCGATCACCCGTTTGAAAGTTATGCATGCCCCTAAATTCCGGATTCCGGCTCCCCTCCCTCCCCCCATGATGGTCGGATCGGGGAAGTTACTATTTCTAAATTAGTTTGGTCGGGTCCCTGATACGCCTGCCAAGTTTCATCGTCCTAGCACATCTGGAAGTACCCTAACTCGCGATCACCGGACTGACCGACCGACAGACCGACCGACCGACAGACCGACCGACCGACCGACGGAAAAGTGATCGGTATATGGCACTTGGCCGGAAGGCAAGTGCCATAAAAAGAAAGTTCTGTAATTAGCACAATTGTACTACCGGTGGCAACCCTGTTGAAATACATTGTATTACTTTGTTTCAAAAGGCTATTGAGGCAAAGATCGTGGGTTCGAGTCCTACTCTCGGCACACAAACCTTTTGCTTTTTTTTGTTTTTTGTTTTACTAACTCAAAAGTCGAACTCTCGGAAACTGCCCGGAAACTGCAATGGTCGTGACAAGAATTTTTCTAACTCTCAATATCGACTCAGGGTACATTCTTGATGTGTCAGCTAGCTCCCTGAGCCAAGTTTGAGTCAAGTTTACTGTTCCTTTAACCCCGAACAGCTTATTATGGGCCGCTGTGTATACTTGGCCTAAAATTCGGCATAAAATTAGTTTTAAAAGTAGGGGCCTAAAATTAGACTAGTCTACTGTGTTTTCACTCAGCTGATCAACCTTACCATAAAGATTAATAACTCGTATACAACTCTTCACAATCAACGGCAGGTCCTGCCCAGTCGCTTCCACGTACTCCTCAATACTCCCTCCAAAGAGTTTTGGCTGACCAATCCGCGGCGTCCTGCCAATCCTTCTTCTAGGCGGCCTTTGTTGGCCTTGAATGATAAGGGGTGATGTTGGGGCAGAGGTTTCTGTGAACTCGGCTCCGAGAGATCGGCGTATGAGGTCAAGCTTGGCTTGAAGACGATGCTGTCTGTTTGAGCCAAGTACATAGTCTTTAAACTTCTGAAAAGATATAGCCTTGGTTAAAATCTAGACTTGCAACTTTCAGGTCTGAACAGAGGACTTTGGTCAAAATGTCAGGGGGGAGACCAAGGTATTTTTACTGACTGGTTGGTCATTTTTACCGACTGTTTTTTTTTTTCACCAAGAATTAGAAGACTGACAGTTAGAAAAACGTATGATTTTTGTTTTGATATTATCAACTAACCCCCCCTCCCACTACCACTCCCCCCCCCTCCCACTCCAGCTTATCGGACACTAGCCCTCTTCCACCTTATACTCTTCCTCGACAAATCAACATTAAGACCTGAAGAGCGACGGTTCTCATGCTGGCTGCCACAGCTGCGTCCAAGGTATCCGGATCCCTAGTATGCAGGGCCATCTATCCTACGAGGCGATGAATGAAAATCGGTGAGTTCCCTAGATAGCGTGCAGTGCAGTTCCAACGACCGATTCCAGATCATGGGAATACTTAGGACGTCGAGGATTTCCAAGGTTTTCTAGGAAGCCACACCTTTCATGTCCATATCAAATTCTCCAACGGAAAAAAAGAAAATTTTTGGTAGTTTCTGTTTAAAGCTCTTGTAACAACCCAGTTCTTGTACGTTTCACCATTCAAGGAAAATCTAGAAAAGCTAAAAAAAAATCTAGCAAATCTATAAAAAAAACAGCCTGTGATAAAAGGTTCGTTTTCTAGCCTCATCCTGAAGAAGAACCTTGCCAAGAAGGGCCGGAATATCGCTGGAGTAAATATGAGCTGACTTACGCGTTTGGCACAGTAAAATATGATTTTCAGTCAGCTTGTGCTAAGGAATACTTCTGATAATCCAACGTCACGCCTAGCCTCGATTCTTTTTTCTATTAGCATTTCTGTATAATACACGTGGTTATAATGATAACTTCAGAAAACACAAGGCATAGCGGGGTGAGTGAAAAAGAAAAAAGGTGACAAATTTATAGATGTAATTTTCAGATCGCTATACTCACCACAAGATAGAAATCCTCTGTTTCCACTCTATCCGGCTTGAGCTTAGGAATAATGTGTTCAGGCAAGCGGTTGCTTGAGTCGTCACCGAATAAGTTTCCGGACATTTTCTGCAGGTCATCATTTGAGATCATTTCCACAAGACTCTTCTCGGCAGTTTCAATCGTCTTCCAAATTTCTTCAGACTCGGCTCTCAGTGCAGTGAGACGCCTCATTAGAAGGTTGGCTCTAGACATGAGCTCGTCCTTAAGGTCACTATTGACGGTGAGGTCAGCCTTCGACCCTGGCTCCTACAACACAAGGGTGTGCAACTGATTAGAGGATGTGAGAGCCAAAGCTGGCTTGTTCCTGGTCTACTCTAAAATACTAATCTGGAAAAAGGGTACGAGCTGTTTATGGCTCAATAGGCTCGTTCATGCGCGTTCTGGACCTCTTTAACATAGCAGAGGTCAAGGGCCCGTGATCAACGAAGACAGCCAATTGTGCCCCAAATTAAACATCCGAAACTTTGGCTATCCACTGATGAATACAGAGATCCCCAAAACTTATCTTTAATCCAGATAGCATCTTTTTTTATGTCTTACTTCTTGGACTACGATTCCACCTCCATTCGATGACGCAGTTTGTTTAAGCACAGCTCTTACTACCTTTTCACGATATAAATCGTTCGCAAACAACTGTTTTTACTTGCCTCGTGACATTAAATATTTCTCGTCGGCGCTAGTCAACCTTAGCTAAGAGCTTGTTCCAGCCTTCTAACAATAGTAACTACTGTTACTACTGTCGTTTCGCGAAAAGTTACTACGCTGACCGTTCCAACCTTCTCAAAATATTAACTAATAGTAACTATTTGCTTACCACGCTAGGGAGCGTAGT
Organism: Branchinecta lindahli; assembly: GCA_023053555.1. Classification (NCBI taxonomy): domain Eukaryota; kingdom Metazoa; phylum Arthropoda; class Branchiopoda; order Anostraca; family Branchinectidae; genus Branchinecta; species Branchinecta lindahli. The sequence goes on from JAKZAO010000002.1 coordinate 16,277,883, forward strand.
AAGCGAGGTAACTACGATCTCTGTGACGTGATTGGCCAGATTAGCCCGTGGCCCGATATTTTGCCGAAAATATAAAAATTCGTTCCAGCCCTGACACTAAGAAGCCAAAATCCGTGACGTCATGCGTAACTACGGTAATTTTTACTGTATACGACGAAAAAATTCAGTGTTCGGCTTTGTCCGTGAAGGAATTTTTGAAAATAAATTGAATTGAATTGAATTGAATTAATTAGAGTGGATCACGCTCTAAGAGTTCCTGCTCTCCGAAGCGGAGGTCAGGCGCAAATCCTAAAAAACAAGATAGACATGTTCTGTTGGTCAAAAAATTCCCTCAATCACACCTCTATGAAAGAATCCCCAGCGGACCTTTAAATTTTCGGCGAAGTATACGCTGTTTTCACTTAATTCGGCTCAGCAAAAAAAAACACCAAAAAGCCGTAGGTGCCAATTAAACAGTGGCAAAGGTCGGGGATTTTGGAAGCTCATATTTCTATAGAACAGGTACTGATAATATAAAGGCAGAATAAGTACGAGGGGTCGTTTAAAGTCTAACTGAAAAGACAACTTATTTTTGTATCATTTGACTGAGTACTCCGCATTATTTGGATTGTGTTAAGGGAATTTTATTTTTCACTATACTTGCTCTAGTAGGACATTCAGAATATCTACAGCCGTCCTCAAAATGCAAAATTCTACTATGACGCGGAAAATCTGAACCTCAATACAAACGCCGCTTTTCAGTGGCCGGTCGTCAGCTTGCGGAAGGCAGCTCACTGCGTGAACACTTCTTTTTCGCGAGTCGTTTTTATGCTTCCTTCCTCCTCCTTATGATCAATGAAATAGCTGTCGGGCCGGAGGAAAGATGGAAGTATGTAGATGATCTTTCCCTAGCAGAGGTAGTATCTGGAGCGTGTAAAAGTCAAACTTTCAATTATAATGAACAAGTTATCTCTGAAGCATCAAAATCGAATGTGGTGGTAAATAAAGATAAATCTCAGTAATGACATTTTCATTTCTCAAGAAAAGCCTACCTGAATACGAACCACCTATAGACCCAAACCTCCTCAGTAACAGCACTACCCTGCTAGGGGTAGTGATTTCTTCTGATCTAACTTGGCATGAAAACACAAGATTGATTGTAAAAAAGGCAAATGGTGCTATCCAAATGCTGAAGACTCTAAAGAAATTCCGGGTTCTAAGGATAAACTAAAATTAATTTTCTGCATGTTCAACCGCCCACTAGTAGAATATGCATGTCCTGTTTGGCATTTCGCTCTTACAAAAGAAGAAAGTGATAAAATTGAACGGGTTGAGAAGAGGTCTCTACAAATCATCTACGGAGGTTCCCCACTGCCTTACTCTTTTTATCTAAAAGAATACAAACTTGACCCCCTTTTTGTCCGTCGAGAGAAACTGTGCCTAAAATTTGGCTCAACCCTCCTCCTCCACCCCATCTACAAGAACTTCCTCCCGCCTCCCTTTGTCCCCCTCAGATCCCGACTCCCCAGAGAAGCGGCTGCGAAAGTTCCAAAACTGACACCGGTTTACTCCAGGTCACAGCGTTATTCTCGAAGCTTTGTGCCCAGTTTTGTTTGTACTTTTAAGAATTCGTAACTTGTGCGTTTTATCCTATTCTTTTTGTTTTTCTCGTTGACAAATCTTTCTTGTATTAACTGTTTGACTAAAAGATACCATATTTGGGCTATGCCTATGAGAGACTGTATCTTGTTTACATTAAATGATTTGATTTGATTTGATAGGTACAAGCGCATTTCGGTACCACCAATCCGACAGGGAAATTCCACTATCTGAGAACTGATTATTCGTGAATAGCGGAGCAACGAAGTAACTCATCTTCATCGGATCTTCAAGCCTTTTTAAGTGAATAAGTGATGGGTAACTAGATTGTCCTATCTCAGACCTTTCAGACCTAACAGTAACTAGTGCTGTGTCTCCGTCAACGAAACATCTTTGTTCAATCATACCTGATCGGTAATGGCGCGGCCAGGCTGTTCGAATTTTCTCGGCGCCATGAATGCTGTATGGTTGCTTTCAATAAATCGCCTCTTATCCGTCCGAGAGTCGAGGTTACTAATACACCCTCCCATCTGGTCTGAAGCGTGGAGTGAGCTGCGTCGCAGGCCTTCTTTTGCCGCTAGATGAACCTGAACAGCTTTAGCGATCCCTGTGTGGAAACCGAAGTCCATACACTAAAAGAAAAATCGAATAAGAGGAGAGAAGAACATTACCCTCATGAAAGACCTACACTCTACACTGTCCTGGGTGTAAACAGTGAGACTGACAACCTGTTACTTCAGGTATTGAACTTGGATGTGACTTAAAGGGAGTTTCTCCACTGGCAATCGTGAGCTCGTCGTAACGCGTCGTAACGGCCATTTCTGGCAATTTACAGTCAATGAGGGCACGCCGGGACTGGACGAGCACAGTTACGACGGTCTGAGAGTAAAGAACTTACCAACACTATCCCACGCACCAAGTGCTGCCCTCTCAATATTGACATAAAAGAGGCTGGGTTTCTTGTACGGGTAAGCCAGTATTTCCGGATCCTCGGGAGAGGCTATTTCTTGGTGGATATGAATTACAGTTCCCAGGTATTCAAATTACTACCGTAGAGACAGGTTACTTTCCAAAAATATGTAGGCTATTGCTAATATGCACTGCTCTGTGTGCTTCGAGGCAGGTGATAAGATAAGCTTTTATTTTCACCAAAATTTTCATGGCACTGTCAAATTTCTTTGGTATAGTCACTGTTAAAGCTGAAACAGTGGATGCCTTCAAAGCCAAGCTGGACAAGGAATGGTCATCAAAACCCTGGAAATACGAATGGGATGCAGCAGAGTCATCAACCAGAAACTAGTTCTGCAACCATCAAGCCAACCAACCACAAAAACCAACCAGTCCACAAACCAACCAATGATGAAAAAATCATCACTCAACCAGCGACTCTACAGGAGCATTGGCACCTTTGTCGCTGGTCAATGCGATTTAAGGTAATTTAAGGTAATTAAAAAACGATCAATCTTCCTGATTTTCGTTATACATTTTTACAAAACTAGGTATAAAACTCTTCGCGAACCGCTGATGGGCACAGCGTACCGGCTGAAGTTTCTCAACAGGCACTGCAACCCTGCGCGGGAGTCGTTTTGTTGTGGATTGAGGGGGGAAAAGGGATTTGTGGATTGGGTGGATCAGAGATTTTCTTCCGAAATCCATGCAGAGTTTCTCTCTTCTTTCTTTCAGAGTTTGTATTTTAAACTTTGTCAGCAGCTCTTCATACGACATTTCTGCCTGCTTCGATACTATCATTAGAGCTCTTCTCTGAACTCTTTCGAGCCTGGCGCTTTGCTCAGCCGTCAGTGCAAAATGCCATACAGGAGCTGCATATTCCAGAATTGGGCGAATAAAAGATGTAAATATTCGGAGGAGGTGATCTGGAGGGGCGCTATGTTTCGACATAAGCTTGAGCATCTGCAGCCCAGCATTACCCCTTTTTACTAGACTAGTTGTGTTCGCTTCCCATTTTAAATCACTGGTAATAATAACTCCCAAGAGTTTAATCTTACTGACTTTGAGAGAATCAGAGATAATTGGTAGAAAATTTGGTTCAGAAGAATTTAAAAATGAAATAGTTAAAATAGAAGATTTACTGTCATTTACTGTCATATTTGAAACGGAAGCTTTAGTCTTCACGTTATCAATTAAAATTTGAGCTTTGCTACATTCATTTGCTTCACAAATTTCTCCAAGGGTAAGGTCGTCAACATATTTCCAGGCAAAGTTAAAACTGGAACACACTGATTCCACCCGGCCAAACTAAAACTAAAGTGATGGCATTCGGAGGTTATGCTTCAGAAAACCCGAAATTTTATCAATCAGTCAAGATAAACCGTGAAGCTTGAACAATAGCATATACATGACATGCCAATCTTGTTAACAAAGAACGCAAATGAAGTAACTACTTACAAATTGCCTCACGTCGGAGACTCTGGAGTTAAATATAAGCATACCCGTTTGAAAAAAATAGATGAGGTTTGGGTTCTTTCACAATGAAATGCGCCCTAAGCGCCCTAAAGACGTTATGCACAGTCACTAAAGAACATTTGATATGCTACAAGCAGGTTGGCCGGTTGGACAGTGGTCTTGCTGGTAATGCTGGGTTCTGCATTTCGGAATCGCAAACGAAAATTGGAGTATTCATGGCAAATTCTTGTCCAAATAATGAAATTAGCCACTTTATCAAGAAGATACACATATAACTGGGAACCCTTCAAGTACAGAATGTACGGATGTAGGCCTGAAGTTGAATTTATTGCGATTTTATCCCGGATTTTATTTCATTTTCAGACACTTGAAAATATCACAAAAAAGTCAAAACTGCGTTTCCGCGAGATTCAACTTGTGGGCCGGTTGTGCGGCACACAATTCTCTATAAAAGACAAACGCTCAGAAATTCGTCCCACACAAACATACCGCGGAAAAACGCCTTAGGTTTCGTAATAGGACGCTGCAATAAAACAAAACGTAAAGTACAGCATCTCATTTCACCCAGTTGTTTAAACAACCAATCACAGCTCATTAATCATCCAGCTGGTTAAAGTTCTTAAAATAGAAAACACCCGATGTTTACAATCACACACGTGGATCATCAATTCATCATCTGGAACTCCCACACGTTCGTTATCCCCATTTCCGATTTCTCCAGACAGGTCATAACACGCCTGTCAGTAGGCTGCCGTATTAAAAATGACAAGCCTGGAACAGCTCTATCTTTACGTCAGCGTTCGCAAGGGTCTATTGTTAAGGGTCGTCACTTGCGATTCCCAAGGGCATATCAGTGCGAGAAAGAAATCTATAGCAATGATTATCATATGTCGTGTCGGACCTGACAACTTCAATACAAAGACTGGCGACACAGATCTGCATGCTCTGTCGGTGTTCACTTGCGTATTTACGTGGTTGGCAGTTTCTACCGAAAATCGGGTATCGGCGGTTCCAGAAAGTCGGCACTTTTCAATGCGGCAGTCAAACGGATTGAAGCAAGCGATGTTGCCGAGGTGGCTTATCAATAGAGATTCGATTACCCAGCCTGTCTAGATATTTTACTTTGCAACTGCCAACTCAATATCCAGGGACTAGCCGGCAATCGATAGCCAAGTGAATGTATTGTTTTAACTGTTATACTAACAGCTATAAATCTATTTAATGTTTTATTTAAACGGGCCATTTCCTTACCATTGGCTTATTACCGTGCGAAAAGCTTGCGTCGAATCTTCGCAAACGCAGCGCAAGACCTATGTAGCTCAGAGTGAAAGACTCCACCTTCAGCCTAAAAGCAGCATAAACTTTTTGCGAATTTTTGCCTTTCGCGCCGCTCGACCGATTCGCTTCGTAGGAAATCAGCCATTTTAATTTCCACAAGACTAACTGAGACGCGATGCCAACAAAATCCGACTTAAGCTAGGTGCCCACAGAACGCGAATTCGCGTTCGCCTGGGCGAATTTGACGTCGCGAGCGGAAAAAATTCGCGCCCCGCCGTTTCAACTCCAAGTCGAATTTGTTTCGCGCCGCGTGGCGGAAAAGATTCGAGTTCTGTGGGCACATAGCTTTATGCGCTGTAATGCCGCGGCGCGAAATTTTTTGACCGACGAAGCGTTTTTTTCTACTAGCGACACCGAAGGCAAATCCGCGTTCTTTGGGCACCAAGCTCAACCTGGTACTTACGTCCATGATATCTGGGAGGTCGTCAACGAAATACTTGTGCAGTGCAGCATTTGAGGCTTCGAGACAGAGTGCGTGCTCGTTCCGAGCTTTGAGGGCCTTATTATTCGCATCGCTGAATTTGCTCCGCCGCTGAAAAAAGAGAGAGACTAATCAGTTTCACCTCGAAGACGTAAAAAGTCCTGTGACGGTTCTCACAGATTGATGGCAACAGCAGCTGAGCCATACCTAGGTTAGGGATAACATTACAGGAGATTTTTCTTTCCCAGTTGTATCTACACACGACAGGACACGCGTACTCACTGGAATCAAGCAAATAGAATAACATAACGAAGAGAAATTAAAAAAAATTGCACCACTAAAATACAATTCACCGTATTTTTCCAAAAATAGTGTCAACAGAAATACACGTACATGCAAGTACATGGTATTCCTTTACACAATCTTCTATATAATGTAGGTAAAAATTTTATTTCTCGTAACAATTGCAACGACTTTCACTGCGTAGACTCCGCGTGACATAGTAGTCCGCAAAGAGCGCGGCCGGGCTTCATTTGACACAAATAACGCGGCGAAATTAGAAACAGACCTACTGACTGAACAGGCTTCCACGCTGTTTCGAATTTCGTTGCGTCATTTATGGCTCTTTATGGACCAGAAAGCCGGAAACGTGCATCGGTGCGGAGAATGATGCTGTACAATTTTCGTTCTTAGCACAAAAAGTTGATCTAGAAAAGTTCTTCAAGCCTACTGAAGGCTGAAGCTCTAGAGCCCTCCATCCACCCGAACGATAACCTGGATCCACCAATTCGTCCACGAACTGAAGCAATTGCGCCAGATTTGCCAAGATCGTCCCAGAAAAAACATCAGGTTATCACAACAGGAAAAGTCGTGTAGGCAATTGATTCCCGAATTTCAGGCATCATATTCATCCATTCCTTCACAAATCCATGAAAGTCCAGAAATTTTCTTCAAATTTGCCAGACTTTCTAATCATTTCAAGACACGGAGAAATATCCCAGATCTGCATGCTTGACGAGTTCTGATTTCCTCTAGACTAATTAGAATTCTCGGTAGCATCTTAATTAAGCAAGTCAAAGAGATTTAGGATAATGTCGTCTAAAGAACCTACGCACAAGGATGAGCAGGCTGACCTAAAGACTGATTCAAGTAAATAACAAGCAGCCTACTCAGCATCATCTCTAGAAAATAACTGACAAACCAATAGTGCGTCAACTATATCTGCGGCCGATTGGTGCGACCACGACCGCTGTACAATAGTAGGCCTAAAAACAACCATTATTGTAATAGAGTTAATTTATAATGCTATCATTATCAAATGAATGAGTTATCATTCATCAAAGTAAGGAATTCGAAAACAGATGTTTCGGTTTATAACTATTGATTCTTTTGGTGTATCAATTTTTTTTTTTCTTCGCTGAAATGACGGGTGATAAATATATAAATATACGGGTTAACCATATCAATCTTCCCTAAAACATGTTTTGTAGCACAAATGAGACACCGCATTGCAGAAACCCTCATTTTCTTTTTCAGCCAAACTGTCCCAGTCGTATCAACCTCAGACATCACACAAAAAGTCTCGGCCACAATATCAGAAAAAGGGCTGCTAGGCCAGATATGTGTCTCAGACACGCAACAAACGCCCAAAAGATACAACTGTCATTTCAGTGAGATGCGTGTCAAACAAGCTCCAGCCTCACGCTATCATCGCAAAAACAGAACACATGGTTTCATTATATACTGTGTGTTTTTGCAACAAATGCTCAGGAAGTAACAGAAGCTAAAGAGTTATCTTACACGAACGGTGACATGCATGATATCCAAGAGGCAGGATGTGAAACAAAATCAGTGAACTTTATTATTATTATTATTGTTTTATTTCCCAAAAAACAGGCAAGGTGCTAACATGGAGTAATGACAAAAGAACAAAAGGAAAAAGAAGAAAAAAAATACATACACTTCTATCTCACAACAAAAAAGCACTCAGTAAACTATTTTCACGATCTAGAGTATTCATAAAACGAGACCGACGTTCTTCAATCAATAACTACAAATGGTTGCGCTATACCAAAACTAAACACAAGTCGTCGATTGCTCTTCCATAGAGGGATACCTAAAAGGAACTTCGCATAACGGAAATACAGTCGGCGAATAGCTGTTTTTTCAGTTTGACTAAACAGTTCCCAAAATGGTGCTAATGCTAATAAATGGGGCACAGCAAACGCATTGTATATCCTTCCTAGAATTGCCCGCTTATACCTGGATTTGCATGAAACAAGAAGTCCATACGTCCTTCGCAGTCTTTCACTTAAAAACTCAAGCAGGAGGGTCCTAGTATGCTTTAAACTAGAACCAATTGGCAAACCAAGGTAAGTTATACTAGACGAAGGCTTTGAAAGATGCGATCCAAGGCGAATATTTTCAGCAGCTGAGCGACCAGTCGACTTTCCTACTACAACAACTTCACTCTTTTCTGGGTTAAATCTAAGACCAATCTGTTTATACTCGTAACTTAAAATATCAAAATTCTCTTCTATAGCAGCATACGTCCTACTTAAATTCAACACATCATCTGCATAGTTGGCAAGCGACAGATCAAGGCCTCTAAAAATGAAACTAGTCTCAACCTTTTTTTGGGCCTCCACTACACTATTATTATAAAGAGGAGGGGACAAAACACCACCCTGACGAATACCTTTCCAAACTCTTATGCGGACCCGAGAAAGCACATAACCATTAGGAACCGGCACTTTAACAACAACGTACAGCTTACTATACATATCCCTATATACACGCACTATTGACCGATTCAGACCACGAGCCTCAGCACTCAGCAACAGTTGGGGATGTATTCCTGAATCAAATGCTCGAGAAGTCCGAGATGTCCAGCCATAATCACCGTTTCACCACTTTCTTCTATTTCTACCAAAACATTTGCAATAATTGTATGGACATGTTCTCGGCTATAACCCTTTTTGAAACCAAACTGATGGTCTGGTGTAGAACAAGCTTGATTTATATCATCAATCACCAACAGTTCAAACAACTTACACAAAATAGGCGAAACAGTAATTGGCCGGTAGGAACTACAGCTACTTTTATTTTTCCCCTTCTTAGGAACAGGGGTAACAACACCCGCACAAAATATATCTGGAACTACTCCACAATTAAAAATCATTTGATACAGCAGCTCAAGATGGCGAACTAAAAATTCAGTACCGTAAAGTAAATGCAAGCCGCATAGCTCATCAATTCCGCGCGATTGTTTCTTTTTCATTTTCTTTACACAATCACGGATATTTGAGGCAGTTACAGTAAAACCTAGGTCACGAGAATTTTCACAAAGAGCTTCATCTAGTTGAGCCGAGAAACTGTCCTCTAGCAGAGGATCGGGTGGTGAAAATTCACTAGTAAAATAATCCGTCCACTGCTTTTCACTTGGGAGTACAGGCACAGAGGGATCACTACCTGCTTTCTTTTTGTTCAAAAATTTCCAAATTTCATTAGGATTATCTTTTAGTCTCTCAGAGAAACTGTCGATTACCGTAGTCTTATGCTTAGTCAAGGCTTTGGAGAACTTTCGCTTTGTAAACACCATAGTTTTATATACAGGACCGGAGCGTGGCCTCTCACATTCATTCCATAAGCCGAACCAAAACTTTGATTTGTGACACGCAGCCACAAGATCGGGGTTCAGTGACCACCTAGGCACTTCTGACGCAACACGAACCCTCCGACGAGGTACGGCTAAGGCTTCCGCACTACGTAGGGCATGGGTAATCTCTGAGCAGTAAATATTCAATAGGATTCATTTTTCACTTTGAGGTATATCCAGGTTCATTTGAAGTAGCTGAAATGGCACTTTTATTTTGGATAGAATATCGTCTAGCGTGCACATGTAACCAGCGGTGTCGATTTTGCCCCAATCGGATTTGTAAAACCACTTTGTTTTGACTGTACTACTGATACAAGTTGGCTCCACTTCAAATGTACAGGTAACTCTGGTACGACACGAATGCCACAGTAATAAGACCAACGGTTTCGATGGGATCCCAAAAATGGAATACTTCTTGATAAAGACAGTACGGTTTTGTAAATTCCCAATCTTCGCCAGACTTCCACTACCACGTTACTTTATTCATGATAACCGCTTGAAAAGGTACAAAAAAATGGTACCGTATTTTTTGTTTTCACGGATTACGGACAACCGTTGAGAAAACCGTGTTCACATATGGATTCAACATGTACGTTTACTCCTATATATACTCTCTAATCGACTTTTGAAAAAAAATCTTTTATCCATACCAAATTCCACGTTTTAGCTTAATTCCGCTACATATCTGGCAAGATAATACAGTTCAGATACGGATTATATGTTTATACGGAAATGCTATCATTAAACAGACTAAATTGGAGTAATACATATTGGGCTATTGGCGGATCTATAACTAGAATATACTGGCGGATCTATTACTAGAAGATCTCGAACACATTCTGCCAATTTCATTCCAGAGAACGTCGGTTCGGAGTCGGTTGTGTTTTTAACCATTTTCCCCACCTATGGAAGAAGCCTAACAACGCAAAAGCTTCACAAAGTTTATGCAAGCAAAAGTAAAAGATCTGGCGACTCCAAGAGTCACGTCTCAAGGCTCTGCCAATACTCTTGATGACATATCTCTCCTTGCCGATGCAAAATCTCCGGCCTCTCCGGGTACCTAGCGGAAGAAAGGCAGAAGTGGCATCACAGCTGCTCCCAAAGATCGCCGTGATTGTTTGACACAGGATTTGGAGTCGTTGAGTTTGAGTCGTTACGGAGACGTTTACTCCTTCTTCCTGAGGATCACTGGCGTGTTTTGGACTTTGTCATATAGAGTATTGAGCCACGCTACTCGGTTTGTCAGAGAGAATTGTCACTTTTACAATGGGCACCTTCAGTAGCCAACTACCACCCCAGACAGTGCTGAAATAAACCCTGTAGAGGCCCCAAGGTCAAGATTTCCGGGCCGCGCTAGCAAATTATCTCATGGTAGTGTGCACATCGGCCGCCAGATGGGGATGACCATCACTTCTGAAAATTATATCTAAGTAGTTCTTTTTTTCCAGGACAATGATGCGTTGTCTCAGGGCCCCTGGAAGAAGTGGAGCCCATAGGCAAGTGCCCACTTTGCCGATTTGCTTGTCCGAGACTGGGCTAGCAATTCTACCATGTGCGCTCCTCGGCTTTAAAATAAAAAAAAACATTTTTCTGCGGATGCGGCAGTTGGCCACTTCTCTTTACCTTCTGGATTTCCTTCTCCATTACTTTATGCTTCTTAGACTTCTCGAGTTTCTCCTTCGTCATGGACGCTTCTAGCTTCGCCTTCTGGGACTCGGCGGCTCTAAGTTTTGCCACCGTTGCACGCCACTCAGCGGCGTAGGATTGGCGGGTTTTCAAACCTGTCTGCAGCTCGTGAAGGACTTTGAGGAGCTCTTCGTGTGTTTCTTGGCTAATCTCGCGACACTGAAAAATACTTTTCTTTAAACGATATCCTTAGGCTATGTTTTCTCAGAAAACAGAAAGACTGCGGAGAAATAATACCTTGAGTAATAAAAAAAATCTTCTCTGATCCCCTCTCAACGCTAATGTCTGGTGCCTATGCAGCGAGGATTAATCTTCGAGCGGGTTACTCACGAGGGGTTACTCACTCTCCGACACCTGCTGTAGACCCTTTCCCGGCACCGGCCGGCACCAACCGAAATAAGCGGTGCCGGCACCGGTGCCGACAATTAATTAGGGCGTTGATCTTTCAAACGCTTCTAAAATGCTTATTTTGATGTTTTAACACGTGACAACCGGTGCCGGCTTGTTTCAGCCGTTACCGGCACCGACCGGGCATCGCGGCACCGGCACTTGCTGCACATTAAAACTGAGAGTCGGCAACCCCTTCGGTTGCCCACTCTCGGTTCTAGTGTGCAGCACGTGCCCGGTGCCGACATCGGTTGATACGTGTTAGAGAATTAAAATCAGCATTTTTAGAAGTGAAATCACCTAATTTATGGCCGGCACCGCTGGTTTCAGCCGGTGCCGGGAAAGGATGTACAGCAGGTGCCAGGGAGTGGGTAACCCCTCGGTAAAAAGCCGCCGAAACGGCGAGGAAAAACGTGTACCTATGATCTGGCATAGCCTACCCAAAAATCAAGCAGTTGTGACGGACTGGTTTTATCTCGCTCGCCCTCACGTCTCTTTCACGGTTGCGACCGCACTTCCGATTCCTGCATCCCGTTTCCAGACAGTAACCTATTTGAGTCCCACCAGGGGACCATCTTCTGGGCGTCCACAACACAGCTAAGCTGCTGCTTTGTCTGGATATCCTCGCCGGGACAGGCCTTCGACAGATGAGAGATGATCCCATCAGTTAACTGTTGCATATGTAAAGAATAAAATTCCATCTGTGCCTTTATCCCTATTTTCAAACTGACGATTATGCAGGCTTCTAACCTATGGAAAAGATACAGATTTATGAGCCCTTACTGTCCTAATGACAAAATTAAACATGGCAAACAAGCAACAAGCCTCCGAAAAAGGGTACAACGACATCTGGTACCAAATCAGAAACTCCTTACAAATCAGGGAGTTAATGCTGGTTTACAATGCTTCCGAGACGGTTTGGTCACCTGACCTAATCTGTCTAATAACCGAGATCCGATATTCTTCCGTTAACCTGTTCGTCTACTCTTGACTCCAAATCAGTTTTAGTATCTTTTGTGGCTACTATTCAAAACGGCTACACATTAAGTGACACAATTCAAATCAACCACGTGTCTAGCTGATTCAAAATTCACGCCTCATTCGATGCCAAATAGTAGTCTGGTGATTAAAAAAAAAGGCAAGCCAATAAAATAAACAACTTCGTTACTCACTCATCATACGCTTGAGTGCAGGGGCGGATCGGAGTGAAAAGCTAAACATGGGAATGAGGACTCATTTTCCAAAATGAGGAAATGAAAAAGAAAAGATGCAACCATTTTTTAGGTCAAAATAACATGCATACAAAGGCGCGGCCGCTGTGGCAATCGCGTGACAAGGATTTAAACAAGAGCTGTAAGCTCATATGGCACTTCGATGGGTTGAGATGTAGTGTTTGATCAAACGTACTTTTAAGGTTACCTTTGCGGTTCAGATGCGCACTTTAAGGGAGCTAGAGAAAAAGTATTTTGTTTTAGAACTTGGCTGTAATGATACGCACTTTATAGGCGCTAGAAATTCATCTGTAAGAAAAACTATTGAGACAAAACGATCACAGGCCCTTAGGGAACATTGATATATACCGTTTGGTAAAAAGTATTTTTTTTTTCACTTTTCAGTTAAAATGTGCACTTTAAGGGTGATAAAATAAATTTTTAAGTAAAACCCTTGTGGCACAAATGATCATGGGTTGAGATGTATCGTTTGTTGAAAAAAAGTAGTTTTCGACCTTGCGGTTCAAATGCGCACTTTCAGGGAGCTAGAACTTCATTTGTAAGCAAAACCCTTGAGGCAAAAATGATAATGGGCTCATGGGGATCATGAAAATGTATAATTTGCTTAAAAGTATTTTTCTAAATTTGCGGTCAAGATTGGTACTTTAAGGAATGTCGGATTTGGAAAGTGGCGATTTCTGAGCCAATCTTGTCGAATCTCTAATATTCCAGCCCAGTTCGATCGTCCTAGCACATCTGGAAGTACCTCAAATCGCGATCACCGGAATTCCGCCCCCCCCCCCCCTCAAACCCCCCCACAGTGGCCGGAGCCAATCTGGTTCTGTAAGTGATTTATCCAGAGCATCTCTTTATTATTCCCACAAAGTTCGATCCCGATCTCCCCAGTCTGAGCCGGTCACGTATTCCCCCCCCCCCATTGTTGTCGAATCCGGTCCGGAAATGACAAAGGTCACCAGAGACATGTCCTCTGATCAATTATCAAATTTCACTCAAATCTGATCAACCGTTCCAAAGTTACGCATGACTCAGTATTCTGGATTCCCCCTCCCGCTACTCCCCCCACGACTATCGGATCATGTAAATTTTTATTTATAAGTCAGTTTGATCGGGTCCCTGATTCGCCTCCCAAGTTTCGTCGTGAAAATCCCCAAAACCGCCATTACCGGAATTCCGGGAAACTCCCCTCCAGCTCCCCCCCCCCCTAGTGTCCGGATCCATTCCAAATGTATAAACGATTTATCTGGAGCAGATGCTTGTTCTTCCCAGCAAGTTTCACTCCGATCCCTCCATTCTAACCGTTTCTCGAGATTTCCGGTCCCCCCCCCCAACTCCCCCATAGCTGTCGAATCCGGTCCGGACTTCAGATGGGACATCAGAGGTATGCCATTTATTCAGTTATTAAGTTTCATTCCAATCCGATCATCCGTTCGAAAGTTACACACTACTCCAGTTTTCCTGATTCCCCAGCCCTCCACTCCCCCCCAGGTGGTCGGATTGGGAAACTGATTATTCCCAGGTTAGTCCGGTCGGGTCCCTGATGCTCCTGCCAAGTTTCATCGTCCTAGCACATCTGGAAGTACCCCAACTCGAAAAAGTGTGACAAAAACTACTTAATTCTCAGAATTCCCCGGCCCACCACTCCCCCCCAGATGGTCGGATCGGGAAACTGATTATTTCCAGTTTAGTTTGGTCGGGTCCCTGATTTTCCTGCCAAGTTTCATCGTCCTAACACATCTGGAAGTACCCTAACTCGAACATGTGGGACAAAAAAATTCGGACCGACCGACCGACAGACCGACCGACGGACGGAATTGCGATCGGTATATGGCACTTGAGCCAGAGGCTGCAAGTGCCATAAAAACGAAAATATGACGGATCTAAATCTCAGATAATACTTGACAACAGTGTCATAGCAAAAAAAAAATCTTGGGTTAGGATGTCCTTGGATGTGCCCCTTCCTCTCCACACGATTTAGCCGGGACGGATTTAAATCTCTGATAATACTTGACAACAGTGTCATAGCAAAAAAAAAAAATGGGTAAGGATGTCCTTGAGTGTGCCCCTTTCCCTCCACATGTTTAGCCATGAATCGGAAGAATACCCAACGAAAATCGTCTTTTACGGACCTTTATGAACTCGTTTTCCCGAATTTCTGGCATAAGATCGTGTGGGGCCCCTCCCAACAAGAACAAATAAAAGCCAGGGGTTTCATTTTAGGGGTGAGGGGGGGGGCTGCACCCCTGTAAAACCTAGTTGACGAGGCGCAAAACCGATTATGTGTACACTCTTTAGACAAAATATTTTTGTACATCAGTCTTCGTGAGTATGTCGTTTACTTTTCGTTCGTAAGTTGTTAATCACGTAAGATTTTCGGTCTCACCCACGTAAGATTTACGGCACATAACGCGACGGGGGCCCGGGATGAAGCGGTTTCCCCCCGCCCTCAGGTTTCCGCGAAATGACGCCTCTGAAGCCAATAAACAAAATTCCCTCCTCCTCCCCCCCCCCAAAAAAAAACAAGCGCCATAAAAGCGAAGAAGCCGACAGACCCGAGAAAATTCCCCAAAACTGGGATCCACATCGTCCCAGAAACACCAGAAACAGACCGGCGTCACTGTCGACTCATCACTTTTATTTCCGCCGAACAAAGGAGCTTTAGCTTTTCGTCGTCCGCCAACTCTCCCGAAAGGGGCCAAAAATAGAAAGCCATGTGGGCTGTCTAAGAGGGGAAAGCACGTGCCTGCCCACACCGGAACTGCGACAAAAACAAACTTGGCAAAACTAGTTAGTGTTCCGCTACGAACCATAAAACTTCTGATGAAGCAGGGAGAACTTCGGGAACATCAAAGAAGTCAGAGCGCTGAATTCCACGGATAAGTTTTAGACGCCACACCCACACGTGAAAGTAAAAAGTAAGCTGAGTTCTTGTCGGTCAATTTTCCATTGCCGTTGCTTGTCTGCAAGTTGCGTCTACAGTACCATGTCTAGGGCAAACTCAGGCACTCAGTCTACGGCAACGCTCAAGGACTTCCATTCCCTTCAGTTTCCACGCATCTCCAATCAAACTCCAACGACAGATAGGTCTCCGCAAAATAAACATAAAATAATACGACGAGGTTGCAAAAAAGGATTAGGCTAATTCAAATACTCTTCCGTATTGAATGTGACGAATAAAAGAGCCATATTACTTACTCCATGGTCGAACAGCTATTGGGTTACACACATGCTCAAAATCTTCAGAGCGTTCAGAACGTGATCTTACGATTTTTTATGTATTTGCGGCTTTCGCGGCTATTCTTACCATTGCCGTCAAAGTCTCACTGCAGTCACTATACAGACTAAGAACCGTATTTCTTACTCAATGGTACTCACATTGCTTCTTTTATAATCAACATTTTACTCCGGGGGTGTGGATTCGCCCAGGGCCGTCTCTAGGGGAGAGGGTAGGAGGTCCCCCCCCCCCGAAACGTAAAAAAATATCGTTCTATAGGCTTTAACCTCTGATCCATGTCATTTTTGTACATTTTGGTCCGACCCGCGGGCACCCCCCCCCCCCCAAAATAAATTCCTTGGATTCGGACCTGAATTCGCTACGTTAAGATTTAAAGGTTACATCGACCCATCAGCCTTCAAGTCACGAGTTGAGTATTTTTTTTCTTGAGTTTCTGTAGTTATGAATGATGGAGGATCGTTCGCTTGTGTTCTTTTTCTCTTTCTTGTTCTTTTCTCCTCTCTTTTCTACTTCGTTTGATTTTTATTTCGTTAAGTAACAGATTATAAATGCTAATTAAGCCCATTGACAGGCGGTAGCCTTATGGTGTGGCTAGAAAAGTTAATGATGTAATTTACTTTTGTCATCATAATTAAACTAAACTCAATTTAACCTAAAACTACGAGCCCAATTTTTACGAACCAAGATCACGGGTTTTTCGCAAGATTGACGATTCTCATCACGACGTTTCGTTCGCTGTCTCATTCGACACGATCCATCAACTTCCAAAATCGTTCCTACCTTCTTATATATCCTCTGCACATCTTCTGAAAGAAGTCCCAGACTCTGGAGAACAGCTGTGGAGTAGAGATCCCCGAGGGAACAGTGATCTTTGGCCTCTTGTTTCGTCGTATTAATCAATTGTTGCCAACAGGCGAACGATGAGAAGAGGTTCCAGTGTTCCCGCCTGGAAAGATATGGGACATTAAACTCCGAACAAATTACACTTTGGGGGAAATCAGGGAATTCGCTGATTCAGAGTACGGACGGATTGATCACTTCCCCGCCCTTTTATTTCCGAAGAGAGAGTAAAAAGCCCGACTTCATAACATTAAGTTGAGAGCACTGAAAGAAGTTGAAGTGGGTATGAACAGAAAATTCTGGTGTACGAACTACCCTAGAGGAATTAAGATTGAAAATAATTTTTGTTTTGTTTTAACCACAAAAGAGATGATCGATGACACGTTAATTATACCCTTACAGTATACAACATTTAAGAATTGAGGGAAGTGGAACTGTTTGACCCTAAAATCCTTCTGTCTCACCCACCAACGAGTAGGTTAAAGCAAAATTTACGAAAAAATCAAGTGCAATTATGGCTGCTAAACAAAAACAGACTGTACGAATCTCAGTCTCATCCATTATATTCGGTCATTTCCGCCTCAAAATCGGAACACAAAAAAAAACACGGAAAAAGCTCGTAAGCCGTCAAATAGGTATCACAATCAGTGAATATGAACGAGCGAACAACGGAACAAGCAGACCTGAAAACTACTACACACACATATGTTTAATTAACAGTAGTAAAAAAGGAAGTGGACAAAAACTGCTGAGAAAATTGACGCTGGCAATTAGTGGTTTTCGCGCAGACGAGCTGACAACAAGTCGGAACGCTCACCATTGTATACTGAGAGCTAAACCTAGACGTGTACTTATGTTTAGGTACCTAAACATGAAAACCCGTCTACAGAAACGAATGAACCAGAAGTGTGACCAGGGCTTCAGCCCTAATATTGGTTACACACGCACATTATTTCGTTTGAATACTTAATTTAGTACCTTTTTCGGCTGCACGTATTTTAGCCATGAAAAAGCAAGCTTCTTCAAAAAAGTGTACTCAAGTCGTTTACACAAGGCCAAGTTCAATTCGCATGGCAATCCGTCTCCAGAAGGGGACACATGAACAAGAAAAAAAAAGGACGAATAGGCAGGTACAGGCAGGTCTTTAAACCTAGGACAGGGCATACATTCTTAAAAACTCGTGCGAAAACGGAAATAGTTTCAGTAGGCTATTCAAGTCTTCGAAACTAGTAAAGAAGGACACTCGCAACCCCCTTCCCATGGAGACGCAACTCGCCCCTACGGTAGGCCAAGGCTCGTATAACACTTGTTCAAGAGACACCCTTTCCCGGCACAGACCGAAACCAGCGGTTGTAAATTAGACGATCCCCACTTACAAACATGCTTATTTTAATGTTCTACCACATGGCAACCGGTGCCAATTGGTGTCAACCAGTGACGGCACCGGCCGGGCACCTCGGAAATTGTTCTACACCAAAATCGAGAGTGAGCAGCCCCTCGTACCTATTTTGAAATGACGACTGGCAGGTTTGATCCAAACACTCAAACTATAAGCGAACTTTTGCGATTTCGCAAAATAAACTGACAATTAGGACAGCCGCCAAGCCACAGTTTGGTTTGCTTGTCAAAACCGAAGGATCTCAGACCGAAATCCAATTAAACGACTGTAATTATACGTTATCATGGAAGCCGCAGCAATGACTCCGCTCGTTTCTTCAAAGTAATCCAAACGGACGTCTTGACTCTCGTCGACTTCCGCATCGACTCAACATGAGATGCTTACAAATAAGGATACATTTCCTGCTAACGAATGGACGTCTTGAAAAATTGCAATTTCTTAGGAGAATGGCGCCAGAAATGGATCTCATGTTCTTAAATTGAAGTACAAAGCTTGGACCTTGAACTCTTTATTGTTCGCATTAGGGTTCACATGACTGAAGAAGAGGCGGGAAACAGAAGAAGACTATAAACTCATGTATTAGCGTTAGTACTCTTGTCTCTTCCACTAGCATAATGAATGATCCGTGAATTAATTAGCATTGGTATACTTCTTAGCTTTAGGTTTCAACTTATGTAGGCTATGTATGTTTTGATGCCTCCTTTAATCTTTCACTTTATTTCTTGTCCGAAATTTGTCGCTACAGGAATATTTCATGCCTGATATCTTGTCCGTACTGACGTGTGCCTCAAATGTGGTTTGTATGAAGCAAACGCTAAAGATCCGATTACGATACAACCACGTCCTAAACCACGTACAAAAATATGTCAATCTTAATTAAGGTTATTGAACCTTAGAATAGCTTACCAGTAGATTTAGGTAGCGTTCAGATGTTTAATATAGTTATAGTAGAATTCCTTTTTCGTACAGAAGCCCTTGCAGTGTGACAATGAGCTTGATTTCTTGGTTGGTTTAAGTTGATTAATAAATTAATATAAATAATATTTAATTTCCTTCTGTCGGTTGAATGTGTGTCTGGCCAGATAAGTTTCGTACAGTTAAAGTTGCTGTTTTGACTCTGGTGTTCGGTCGAGGTGGTTTGGTACTTCTTAGTCCGGTAAGAAAGTTCTGTGAATGTCTCAGGTCAGGCCCTTTCCTCTGAAGTCCACTGTCAGTTTGTTTCGTCTGTCAGAGAAGGTACAGAGACCAAGTTTGACCAGTCCGCCTTCATACGAGGTGTACGTCGGGCCAAGCATGATCTTGACCACTCTCTTCTGGATACTTTCCAGTGTGTCCGTCTGTAAGTCCCGGATGCCAGACTGCGCAAGACTACTCTAGACAAGGATGGACGCGCAGTACAGAGACCTCATTACTGCTGGTGAAGGACCGATTCCAACGAAAAATGTGTGTAGCGATGGCGACAAGCACTTAACCTCAAATCAATAAACAAATAAAGACAAAAAAAGTCCAGATTCTCTAAGTCATGACAACTACAGGCTCCGCATTTCGCTGATCTGTTAACAAGCGACTTCTTCCCAGTGTACTAGCAAGTGCATATCTTGCTGTCAAAGGTTAATTTCCTATCAACCTTTCTCATCTGAGCTTTCTCTATGGTCCAACACCAACCGTTCACGCAAAATGTTATGCCTCGTGGACCCAAATTAGCCAAGCTTGAAAACGGAAAAGTGGGTAGCCCTAAACACGCCCTCAAGTCACAGTCATGCTCAGGAACCCTAGGAGGATAACGCCTACCACAAATTAACTTTTCGTCTGGGCGGTTCTGGGTAAGCTTAAAGTCCGTATCAAAACCTGGACACTAGTCATAATTCAATCTTCTCTATGACGTAGATCCACAATCTCTTGTCGAGCACCGTCCACACCAGTCAAGATTTCAGGCACGGAACACTCATCCTACATAGCAACCAATTCAAGCGAGGAAAGAGATAAAAATTAAAGGGGACACTGAAATTATTCACAACGATTAAAAACTAACATAAAAGAACCACTTCCAGGTGTGGGGGGTCAAGCCCTCCCGCCCCCGCCACTTCAAAGTCTATGCTATTTTTAGCCACAAAATACGTTTTAAAAACTGATATACAAAGCAATGACTTCACCTTTAGGTCTATTCGAAAACTACTTAAAATTTAACCCAAAAAAGTGTAATAAAATGTTGAGTCTGTGTAACAAATATGGAATAGTGGCACAAAAATGACTTCTGCCAATCCACTAAGGTCACTGAAATGGCGCCAAAGCAATTTGGTTGACTAGAAAACATGTAACATTGAATGTTCCCCAAATAAAATGCCGTAGGTATTTTCTCAGGAGTTTAGTCAGTCCGGAGAAGTCTTTCAGAGTCATAAGCTAGCTAACATCCTGAATGTTATCTGTTGAAACCGCGCATCCTTGTTTTATCTGTTATGAAACTTCTGACAGTGTGAAAGCTGGTCTGATAAGCAAAAGCCGGGTGAAGATCACCGGCAAGACAAAAAGGCTTGCAAGCGGATACCTGTGGTTATACTATCTGATTCCGCAAATGTGTTCGAGAACTAATTTACTTCCACCTCTTTTGTAAATCTGATCAATATAATCTCACAGACCAACATGGGGAAATGACTTGAATTTCATGCATAGCAATGAAGGCAGTAGTAAATCTGAGTTCTGACGCAAATACCAGACTTCGGGGACTGCGAAAAGCACAAATGTTGACGTACGATGTCGACTCGAGCTCGAAGTTCTGGCGGACAAGGGAAAAGTTGTTCCGAACTGGTGAATTACTGGTTGGTTGTAGACCTCGAAGAATCGGCGGCGGCGAGGGGTAAAAGGGTCAGCGGCGGCGTACCGCTGGCGCGCCATTCTAAGGTCATGTAATCATTCTGACATGGCCGACCTGCTATGTCAGCAGGACTCGCACATCCTACGACGTTACTTCGAGCCCAGGCTGGTCAGCAGAATCTGACCTATATTGGCCTATTTTCAGAAGAAGCACGATGACAAGCTGCAAAAAATATCAACACGGCTCTAATGATTACCTCGGGCCAAGATCATTCAACTCAATTTTAAATTTCACTTCATTGAAAACATGCGACGGACAAAGCCGATCATTTTTTGTGTGTCAAATATCCTTCAGACAAATAAGATTGACATTCTTGGCCACGCAAATTCACTGCTCTTATGAGAAGAGCCTAGATATTCTAAAAAAAAAAAATCTATTTCTGAAATGCGCCATCTTCTCACTATTCAGTTCGGGCAGGATTGCTTCCAGTCCCTCGTGGGGACGTGCTACTATGCTATGGCGGGGAAAAAACTCGGCGAATAAAACAGTCCCCCCCCCCAGCTTTCACCAGCCCCGGGATGGAGCTAGTATCTACAGGAGGGCATTCAACAGGACGAAATTCGACGAGCAGGTCTTCCCAGTCAATCCCCTTGTTCATTTGTCCCAACACTATCGAAGTCGTTTGTCCCCATTTTATCAAGAACTACAACGGTAGCAAAGTATTAAGAGTCGTCATTCTTTCTGCTATTTTTTGTACTTATAATTCTAGTGGGATCCTGTTGAACTTTTGTGACTTACATTATTAACTGGTTTCTAAAAGCGAAACCAGGCCCGCAATCAGGTCCGTATCCAGAAATGTATTTCGGGGGGGGGGGGTTGCCCGCGGGTCGGACAAAAAGGTACAAAAAGACACATATCAGAGGTTAAAGCCTATAAAAAAACAATTATTTTTGTATGTTTGGGGGGGGGTTGAACCCCCTCCCTGTACAAGGCCCTGCCTGCAAGATGATCACACGAACCACTATGGGAACTGAAGGAATTTGGTCAGTGTGGGTTGAAAGATTACTAAAGCATCATCAATTTATGCTCAGCAAAAACTGACCTATCGCGGCTTATTTACAGAGGAAGCACAGTGGCAAGCGCAATCGCCGACACGGCTCCATAGACGTCTGGACATCCCAGAGCGAAACGGAGACAACTCGTAAATCTATTTTTTGCATGGTTTGCGACAGCCGTCCAAATATAAAGAGACAACCACGGCGACCGTGGTCGACTCCAGTTGTAACTTACCCATAAGATTGATTAGCTTATCTCCGGCGCAGTGAACGATGGGAATAAAAAGATGGTCTGTAAGGCGAATACGAATCTCGCACTATCAGATATAATTTATGGTCTGATAATTACAATATTTCAGAGACATCAGACTCCTACTACTTCGAACGCCGAGTTCGAAGCTAGGGGGTACTAACCTAGGGCGACGAATGAACCTCAATCGGGCAAAAAAAGTCAACATGAACTATCCGGTCAATCAAAGGGGCACAGATCGGACCAGATCACAGACATGGAGAGAGCAACTCCTCCGTGTCAAACTGAATATCAGTTATAACAGTGAAATATTCAAGTCGATACCAAGTGGCAGGCGTATGTTTGCCGTCTAAAAAGAGCATAATAATAATGTCTACTGGAAAACCCGAGGTCCATGCACAGCAGCACAGTATGAATAAAATAAATAATATAGTAGTTGTCTTGCGATTTCCGATGACGAGACGTTTAAAAAAGAAATTGACGGTCAACACATTTAGTTCGGTTTAACGATCATATGCGGCCAATTACAGATTTATGATTCTGAGAACAGCAGAACAAGAGCAGGTGGACGGCAACAATGAAGGAGTTTTTAGGACGTGTAAGAATTACCGTCACTAACAACCATGTAGAGGTATGCTTCTTTGAACGTTTGTTAACTTTGAACAGTGCAGTTTTGGGTTAAATGGTAGACTGAAAACCAATAAGACCCATTCATAGGTTCTTAGGAGCGCTGAATCTACCTTGGCTGACTGATAGCAGGGACCCATAAATTTCCTTACAGGGGGCCTGTCATTTCCTATGCTTCTATATTGATATGATGACCGAACCATCCAGTTTCCAAAAATCCCCGCTTGAGTCGATCGGCATTCTTGTTTGCCTCATTGGACGTGCGCGCCAAAGAGACTCCTCCCTCAAGGCGCCAGCAGCCAATCCCAAATTTTGTCTATCTGGTCTTGAACGTCATTGGACCGTGGGTATTTCTCGAACTACATTCCGACCGGCCAAGAGCGCATCAGAAATCTCTTATTGACAGGCCCCATATAAAGGAAATTTATGGGTCCCTGCTGATAGTTAGTCACAGAAAGTGATTAGAAATGGCACTGCTGATGTTAACTAAAGTTCAACCCAGCATGTCATTACTGTTCTTGGACAGACGAGACGTGACCGGTAGAGCGAAACCGGTCTACACTTATAAGTCAAGACTGAGGTTCGATTCGAGAGTCGATGTAGGCCTACTGGTACTGGCGTTCGGTTGGTACAAGTTAGGGCTCCAACCTTTGACAATGTGCCCCCCAAGTGCAGTTAAGTACCCGTCGAACCTATAACGGCAATGCAAGCTAATTCCGTAATCGCTCCATCAATTCTTAAAGCATAAATCCGACTAGAAATGGTCCTTTCACTTAAAATGGTTCAAAAAATATCGCTTATTCGAAAATACCAATACCTGCCCCGTGAAATTAGTGGTTTTCTTGTTAGTGCTTGTAGACTCTATCCTGGCATCCCGCTCTCCGAAGCGGATGCTTGACGCAAAAGATTTGAAAACAGTGTGCGCCGTGGTTAAAAGTGGGAAAGCCAATCAAAAGAAAGTAGTCTGAAACACAAGGCAGACCTTTTGGCACGACAATTCCTTCCAAAATTAAAAACAACATTCTTGAAACTTCTCGTGCCCGTTTTTGAAAGAGTTGTCGGTGGACTTGGCGAAGTCCATATTTTACTAGTGCTTTTAACGATATGAAATGAATAATAGTGTGTTTTTGTAATACCGACGTAATTTAGTGAGTTTTATCTTAAATCTTACTACGAAGTCGTGTAATAAATATATTTATCTATCTATAAGTTAGCACGGCTCTACTTGAAAACTCGGCTCGGCCGAAAAATAACTAAAAGTCATAGGAGCAAAACAAAACAATGGCGAAGGGCGGGGGTTTCTGAAGTTTGTAATTCCATAAGAGAGCTAATGATATTATTAGTCCTTTAAACCCGGAGACCCAAATTTCATACGGCACATTCTAACACCACTAATCGACAACGACAACTCTCTCATTCTCAAACTTGCCATTTTTTCGCAAATTTGATGCGAATCATGCTTCCGATGATTGTTTACAAGAAGCCCAGTCACCAGAGAAACAGCAAGGGTGAATTTTTCCCTGTTTTTGCTGGACGTCAACGGGGCTGGACAAACACTTAAAACAGCCAAAGCTGTAGGTAATTTGTCAAAATCACGACCTAGTTTTAAAGTATTCAGCTATTTTAAAATACTAGAACATAAGCAGTAAACAGTGCGAGGGGTGCTTTAAATCGCCCACCGAGAACCTCCTCGGTTAAAACAAATTAAGCACAGCTGATTTTCATCAACGTAAAGCCAGAAAGACAAGACGAGGGGGATAGAATGGCCTACCAATTTCTCTTTGTTAAAATGTACACAACGGCAGGAGAACAGGGTTAATTAAGTGTGTGCATCCGTTCAGTAAGAGTCCTATCGTGCAGATCTAATCGATCCACTGCAATTACAAAAGGAGGATAACAGTGCATCGAATCTGATCTGACACACTTCATTCACTTTGATGGATGGATTTTATAACGACAGCCAACTGAAACGCACTGAAGCCAAACCGCGAAAGTTAAACGTCCTTCTCGGTTAAACTAATGAAGCAATAAACGTTTTCCGCAATCATCGCGGCGAGATCCTACTCTACATCACTTGGATCTTTGACTGCTTTTCCATCGAATTTTTATGTATTTAGTAAATGCGCAGCCTATATCCTGTTGGTTTATTTTTGTTTTCTTTCCTTTTTTCTTTTTTTATCCTCTATTAAAGACGTTTGTCAAACAAATGGGAAAATTATCATAATTACTAAGCGTATCTGAACAGCGCAAGCCACCACAATCCGAAACAACACCTTAACCTGATAACCAGCCATTATCCCATTTCACGTGTTTTCTTCAAACTTTTTTTTTTAACTAATATTGGTATTTAGTTTATTTTCACTTAGGTAGTATATCCCATTCACATTGTTTGTATAAAGTGACCTGTAGTTTGAGTGTTAGTTTGTATCTTATGCCGATAGGTGTCACCACGAAAGGAATTAATTCAATGGTTGGAAAGCAGCCACGACTTCGAGGAAATTATCGTTTTAAGCAAAAGTGTAAGAAGGAAAGAGACGCAACAAAACACTTGACTGCACTGTCAGCAGTTCCATATCATATAACACGCGGATGCGACCTGAATGAGACCTGTCCGGCCGACCACCGACTGTCCCACCAGTTTACGAAGACGCAATAGTAGAAAAAAGTCTCCCCAGTCCGGAAATAAAGGTCCGACGAACTTGAGACCTGTCTGGCCGACCACCGACTGTCCCACCAGTTTAAGAAGACGCAATAGGAAAAAGTCCCCCCAGCCACTCCACACATCTCCAGTGACGGAGAAAGGGATAGACGGCTGTATAAACAATCTCATAGTGCTCCGTGGGAACGGTTTCCAAGTAAGCGCGCATCTTCGAATATCGACCCCCGTCTCTCTTCGTTTGCAAGCATCCTGAATATTACGAGAAACTTGTTGACAGATGAATGAAAACTGAGGTTGAGACGTTACTCGGAGAGACGGAGTTCTCGGGGAAAGAGAATTTCCTTGCGACATGGGACTTAGACCTGTCTTGCCACTTTACTTGGTAGGCTATAAACTGCAAACTGAGATTCATTCACTGATGCAGCCTGTCAGCTTTGCTGGAAAACCAGCAGACATTTTGAAGATATATCACAAAACTGACTCCCACACAAAATCCGAAGGGAGAAGTTTCTCCAGTCGCTGGATCCCCCGCGCAGCCTGTTTCACATTTCTGAAGTTGGCTATTTGTCCTTTTTCTTTGTTTGTTAAGCTAGTGTGGTTCTTCCTTTTTCTTTTCTCTTTCTTCTTTATACTCTATTTGTAACACTTTAGTGTTTGAAATGGATAAATCAAACCATTCATTAATTCACTCATTCAAAATAAAATTACTAACCTTGGGAAAAAAAAATTCCGTCGCCAGTACCGATTCTCAATTGGCTAAAGACAAATCGTTTACTCTTGAATCGTAAATTTGATAACTGGAGAAGATTTAAGAGGTAAATTTGTTTCTTCTGAGTTCTGAAGCACCGTTTTTGTTCCTTATGTTTACATGATCGGTACTGGCGAAAAACAATTTGTTACCCAGCAATTTACCGTAAAGATGTTCAGACGTGAACCTTTATTCTGCTTTCAGTAGAAGAATGATTTTGCTTTCAAATTTTAACTTCTCTCCCTGGTTAATGGTGTTTCTAGAACATTCTGGCGATCATTCGGTGTATAATGATGATACGTGACGGTGGTAGGTGTATGTTTAAGAATAGGCTAGAAAAGTTCCCATAAAAAATAGTGAAATAGACCCTAGCTTCTTCTATTGATAGTTCTTTCTATTTTGTGCCTAGGTTTATTTTTATTTTTGTGTAAAAAAATGAAGGCAGTGCTCTCTTAAGGTGGAGTTGTTTCAGTGTGCAAATTGTATTGTGTTTAAATAGAAAGAACAGAACTGAACTAAAACTGTGCCAGTTTGTGTATAAAGTAATGGTCCTCCAACCAGCCTATGTCCCTCTTGTATTCACCGAGACATCAGGTGCAAATCTCTTGGGTTGACTGAAATCCACTATAACTGGAACACAAAACAGAACAACCCCTGTCCAGGAGGCTTCCGTGCATCTGGAGCAAGGCCGTATCCAGAGGGGGGGGGGTTCGAACCCCCTCCGAAACATATAAAAATAATCGTTTTTTATTGGCTTTAACCTATGATCTATATATTTTTGGAACTTTTTGTGACTGACTGGGTACGATCCACGGGTAAAACCCTCTCCGAAATAAATTCCAGGAATACGGGCCTGATCTGGAGTAACGCATTTTTGTAGATTTAGCCCGGATTACTTTCTTTTTTTTCTTTTTTTTTAATACACCATATGGGACCTTTTCGTGTATTTTTTATATGCAAAATAAATTTATTAATCGACTGATTAAACAGAGCTCGGAAATCCAGTTCTTTACTGAACCAGTTTTCAATCTCCCGACATCAATTACTTCTTCACACCTGCATGTGATCGACCACGGCAAAAATTCGCAGTAAAAAACACGATTTGCAATTTTGCCCTTTTATCACACGAACACGGGTGATGTTTATCTGGACAGACTGTGCCAGACGCATCCATCATTCAGGAGCGATGTCATGCGGGTTCCTGGGGCTTCGCTGAGTGTGAAGTTTCATTACTTTACGCCTTTAAAAACAAGAATTAATTGCCGGGTGCTTAAGATTTCGGGACGATTAACAGCTGACGATAAAGTCGCGAATGTTAAGCTATCTACGAAACCGTCCAGACCTGTCAGCAATTCAAGTGACGCATAAAGCTTGATGCCCACGAGAAGCGGACTCGCATTCGCCTAGGAGAGTTGGGCGTTGCTCGAGGAAAATTCGCGCCGCGCAATTTTAACCCCAAAGTCGAATTTTGTTCGGATGCGCAAACAAGTGTTCTTTGTTTTCAGACTTCTGACAGTGCACTGACTTGCCTTAAACTATTCTTTTTCACGAAAGTATATGTATGTATATATTTAAGGCCAACTGGTCATACTACAAAAACAAAAAAAATACTAGGCTAACTCGACTTGAAACTGTAAGGCATGCTTTTCAGTAGAGTCAGGCGAACCTTGCCTAAACTTTTAATCTTACCAAAACTTTTACTTTTCATTAATCCCTCTGGTTCCCCTATCCCAAACTCATTTACTCCAAACACTTCCATTCCCCATTCACTTCTTGCACATTCACACATAAATTACTCACACTTTCGTTCCACATATAGGACACGAGCAAGTCTTACATTAATTCCTAAAAAATCTGTCGACATGAATATATGGGTATATTGGGAGAGGATCAAGGGTGTTTATTCTGAGTGAGTGCAGTTTCCGGAGGAGGGGGGTGATTTAGAGGTTTGTGCTTTCAGTTTCCCAGTATCTCAAAGAACACAAATAAACATATCATAGAGAGTTTGTGACGCAAAAACAAAATAAAAGTTAATTTAGTTTAGATGTATTTTTAAGTTTATTACGTTGTCACTGTAACGCGAGTATGGCCTATTAGCAAGGCCGTATCCAGGGGGGGGGGCCCGAAACCCACAAAAGTAATAGTTTTTTGCAGGTTTTAACCTCTGATCTATGTATTTTTTGTACTTTTTGGTCCGATCCGTGGACAAACCCCCCCCCCCCCCCCGAAATAAATTCCTGGATACGGCCCTGCCTATTAGGCTACGAAATTCCACTTTATTCCGTTGTTAATTAATAATTAACTACATCTGATCTCTGTTACGCTTACGCCACTGCACATAATCCGCACTAGGCAAATAAAGCGAACAAAAATGTTCCTCTAGATCGATATGCAAATCTTGCGCTAGCCATCTGTTGCCGAATTGTAAGCGGGAAGCACTCGAGCAACTCATACTAAACAACAATACAAATGTCGAAGATTTGCAGAATTCTTGAAGGAAACAAGGGACGCTCTCCATATACAGAATAGGGATTGAAGAAGCCTCCCTCTGTCTACTACGCGGTTTTGTGCGAGTTCCTACCGAACGTTATAGTATGCTCGTTTGCTGTTGTCCAAATTTCGTAAAATTTATAAAATTCTTGAAGGAAGCTCAGTCACAAGGGGCATTATCGGGATACTATGGGTTACAAGCAGACTTCCTCTATCTATTACTCTGTAGTTTTGTATAAGTTGCTATCGAACGTTCCGATCGAAGGGGTTACCCACTCCCGGGTGCCTGCTGTACACCCTTTCCCCGCACCGGCCGAAACCAGCTGTGCCGGCACCGAGACCGACCATAAATAAGCCAGTGCCAGTACTGGGCACTTGCTGTAGCCTACACACAAATCAAGAGTGGACAATCTCTCGGTTATGTTACTGCGAATGTACGTGTACTGTCGTAAAAATGCCGTAGAATTTGCAGAATGCCTGAGGTAAGCTCAGTCGCAACGGGCGCCCCTGGGATATCATCAAGAATAAATAAGGGAAGAACTGAGAAGACTTGAAGCAAGCTAAAACGACTTTCGCCCGGTCTTATTTACCGGGGGTGGAGACTGGGTGGAGCTTCGCGTGTTGTCTCTTGCAGTATTAAGTGTTACCTCCAGAGCAAAAGTGATGAAGCAGTCAGAAAAGGCGGGAATTTCAAACAGTGCTGATTTCCGAGGATTATGTAAAAGGGAAAAAACTTTTCAGTCTCAGGTCAGATTTGCAATGTGAAGCTTATGTTATCACAACCCTTCGCAAAGACGATGAAGCCCAAGGGAATGCGGCATTTGATGCCTCAGGGAGCAATTAAGCAACTTGAAAGTTGAGGCATAGACCTAACACCCATGCATTTAGTCCAGATTCAATATGATCAGTGTGAACATTAGTAATTTTTATTTTGGGTCTTCTCAGAACTGTAAAGACTCGCTTCTAGAAAAGGTATTAAGCTTGGACAATTTAAGGCATTTAGCTGGCGAAATGTGCTGAAAGAGTTATTATGTTTTTCTTTTAAGTTGTACTCTCTACATAAAATTTTGTTCATATAATTTTCTTGTGTAGTTGCGAAGAACAGTTGGCTATAATGTATTTCCAAAATTTTGAATTATTGCAAATTGCTGATTCTAAGATATCTTTCAAAACGTCTCCCTTTGTGATAACAATTGTTATTATTCGTAGTCAAAATGGATATCATTATCTCGTGTAGTTGGCTAAATTTTTGATTCTCAACTTATCAGTCCGGTTTTGTGTGAAAAAATAAGTAAATCTTTCTTCTTACTTATGCAGAGCCGAAAATTCTAACCGAGGGATTGCCTACTCTCGATTTGAGAGTACAGCAAGTGCCGGGTGCCACGATGCCCGGTCGGTGCCGGCACCGGTTGTCACGTGTTTAAACATCACAACAAGCATTTTAAACGAGTTTGAAATTTGAATCACCCGATTTATTGTCGGCATCGGTGCCGGCACTGCCTATTTCGGTTGGTGCCAGGAAAGCGTTTACAGCAGGTGCCGGGTAGTGAGTACCCCCTCGATTCTAACTGACTTTCTAAGCCTAGAGTGAAAACCTTTTGAAGCAAGTCCTATAGTGTTCAGTCCAAAATGTTGTCGGTCCTGTTTTGCCTTTATTTCGTCATCCATTTACCCCCGATAAGACAGTCCTGAGAAGACCAAAATTTAAATTACTAATATTCACACCGATCCTATTGAATATAAACTAAATGCATGCTTAGTTTTTTAGTTTTAGTTTAGTACTCTTTATTATACAAACCAACTTTTACATGCTAAACTACATGAACAAAACTTTTTTAATCCGCTTTATAATCTGCAGGAAAACCCGAATGGGCCTGTGGGGGCAGTAAATAGAAAACTTCACTTTACAATATAATTTTCACACACTTTGTCAAAAAAAAGATAAGATGACTGCATGAAAGAGGAAGAAAAAAGAAAAGAAAGAAGAAAGCAAAGAAAAAACATTAAGTGGGATACCATGCCGCCGTACCAAAATTAACCACTTCTAAAAAAAAAAAAATTATTCTGTCAATGATGGTCTGTCAAGAAATGTTTCTTTAATCGGTCCTTGAACTGTGGTAGACTCATCGCATGCGTGTTAGGTCTATGCCTCAACTTTCAAGTTGCTTAATTCCTCTCTGAGGCATCCAATGCCGCATTCCCTTGGGCTTCATCGTCTTTGCGAAGGGTTGTGATAACATAAGCTTCACATTGCAAATCTGACCTGAGACTGAAAAGTTTTTTCCCTTTTGTATAATCCTCGGAAATCAGCACTGTTTGAAATTCCCGCCTTTTCTGACTGCTTCATCACTTTTGCTCTGGAGGTAACACTTAATACTGCAAGAGGCAACACGCGAAGCTCCACCCAGTCTCCACCCCCGGTAAATAAGACCGGGCGAAAGTAGATCCAGCTTGCTGACATCGAGGCTATGTGAGTTCTCAATTCTTCCCTTATTTAATCTTGATATCATGGTATAGAAGAAGCATTGCACTATCTACTACGCTGTGGTTTTATATGAGTTGCAGCCGAACCTTATGTTACTTCGAATGAAAGTTAGCTGTCGTCATAAATGTCGTGCGACTTGCAGAATTCTTGGACAAAACCCCGCTCACAAGAGATATTCTCTCGAGATATCCTGGGATAGAAGAAGCCTTCCTCGCCAATGCTAAAGTTGACAGACAAAGACTGACTGTGTGTCAGCACTATTCCTTCAATTTTGCCGGCGTCGTGGCACATGTCCCTATAGTGGCTCAGCAAAAATATCAGCCAGATTTGTGTTACTAAGACTGAGCGAGAAAAAACAATAGGTTTTAGTCCAGTCTGAAACGGCGACGGGAACCAGCAGACCGCTTATCCAAGAAGACTTCCGCCTTATAACGGCGCAATGCGGCCCTGGCATGGCAGTACGATGTCTTAGGCTTGACCAATAATTCAATTGTCAACCTTGCGTGCAAAGAAGGATAAAATCACGTACTTCAGCTTGCAGAACCAACAGGAAATTTACTGGTTCTAATTACTCAGTTGTAAACCTTGTTGGAGACTGGTAGTTTATCTGCCATGAAAAGGACTGCCACGAGTGCCGCCACTTAGCCTACGCCGCCTGGCGGACATATAAGACATCAACGACGCCTGCTGTCATTACTATCTTTGCCCAAATAGCATTTAATTACCCGATAAACCACTAACAAGTGCATGCATCTGGAAGGACCACACAGCAGCTGGGTTTTTGCTCGCTGATCGGCAAAGATCATTTCTAGAGACTCGAACGACGACGAGACACAAAACGAAACAAACAAGATCAACTGAACACTAAGCTTCTTCAAAGCATTGGGCGTTCGCAACATATATGAGATCTTTGCTCGGTCCGAGACCAAACAGGCGGAATCCATACTATGATGTTCAATACCTGCCCCCCCACCCCACCCCCAACTAAGGATACATCTTACAACAGAATGATCAAGCACAGGTTAAAACATTTCAAAATTTTAAATGAACAATGTTTCGGATGAGTTTAGCAGAGGACAAGGCATATCTTATAGAGGACATATATTCTGCACTGAATTTTATTACTGTTATTAGCAAAGTTCCCGTCTTCCCGAACGGGAATAAGCTGTGCCAAGGCGCTCATACCATCCAGTAAAATCGTACTCTCTGCAATAGCGAACACTGACATCTTGACAGAGCTTTGTCAATTGTCTCTATGTGGGAGTTCTTTCTACCTTAAGCTACTAAGGTATCCTATAAAAACCTTCAAAATCAGCTGCAAGAAAGTTTAGCTATCAGATCGTAATCTTGATCAAAGATCCTAATATGCTAAGCTTTGGGGTTCAAAATAGTTAAAAGACGTTCAGAATATGGGGGCAAGCACTAGCTTGACAGGCACTGGACAGCGTACCGTCATTACCCCTACTAAACCGTCCTTTTCCATTCCCTCCCCTTGCCCCCTACTGAGCAGCGATCTCTATGACAAAGAGCTGGACTTACTTTTGTTTTTGTTCCTTGTGTCTCATTAGTAAAGATCTTGCCAGTTTGTCCAGCTGTCGGCTGTATTCGGCTTCGACTTCCGCCCGTCGCCGAAAGTATTCCTGGATTTCCAATGTGATTGCCACTTGCGTCTCGACGCGTGTATCCAAGCATCGCAACTGCTCTGTGAACTGGTTACGAATTTCTGAAAGATGAACGGGTTTTATTAGTAAATTTGGCGAGTAGCAGTCTTCAGATTATCTTGTGTGTTTGTTAATGTGTTTTGTATTTGTTTTTACTTTTATTTCCAAAATGGCGGGTTTCCAATATGGCACTATACGAAAAATTTGTGACTTTTTCATTGTCCACAATCCTTTTCCAGAATTCAGTATAGTTTAATTTTTCTAGTCATGCTCCTATCAGGTCGATAGACATTGGCTACAATTCAAGGCACCGAAAGCATCAAAGACATTACCCGGATGTTGCCCTGACTATGAGGTATTTTTTTTTTTTTTGCGTATTATAGTATTACGTGTACTTGCGTACTTTTTTATGCGTAACATCTTTCCACACATTTTCTGATTTTTTTACATTTTGGGCTACGACTCATTTCCTTGTGTAAACATTTCCTCCATTTTCCATTTCGACTATTTAATTCTTTTTTTTTCATTTAAATTTACCAACCTTAATACTTATTTATTCTTATTTCAATAAAAAAAATAAACATTTTCTGTCTACGAATCATCACCTCTGCACATGAAGACTCTAACCCCAACCAAAATTTCTACAAATGAAAGAAAACAAGAGCTGGAAGCTCATATGGCACTTGCAAGGCTGGGTCAGAGGATGAAAGTAGGAATTCGTCAATTTTGTTGTGATCATTTGTAATCAAAACTCTTGAAGTAAAAAACATGATGAACTCATCGGGAGCACGAAAATGTATATTTTACTCAAAAGTATTGTTTGCACTTTAAGGAAATCACTTGTGAGCAAAACCCTTAAGACAAAAATGATCATGGGCTCATAGGGATCACGAAAATGTGTATTTTGCTAAAAAGTATTTTTTGTACGTTGTGGTTGCGATTAGTACTTTAAGGAATGGTCGGATCTGGTAACTGACAATTTCTAAGCCAATCTTGTCAAGTGTCTGATTTCGAAGCCAAGTTTCATCGTCTTAGCACATCTGGAAGTACCTTGATTCGCGATCACCGGAATTCCAGACCCCCCTCCAACTCCCCCCATAGTGCCCGAACCCGGTCCGGTTCTGTCACTGATGTATCTAGAGCTTCTGCTTGTTCTTCCAACCAAGTTTCGTCCCAATAGCTCCACTCTAAGCGTGTCACAAGATTTCGGGTTCTCCCCTCCACCTCCCCCCCCCCCAACATTCATCGGATTACATCTGGACTTTAAACAGGACATTTGAGACATGAGGTCTTTCCAAATATCGAGTTTCATTAAGATCCGATCACCCGTTCAAAAGTTATACATACCTCAAGATTCAGGATTCTCCCTCCCTCCACTCCTCCCACGATGGTCGGATCAGGGAATTGACTATTTCTAAGCCAATCATGTCAAGTCTCTAATTTTCAAGCCAAGTTTTATCGTCCTAGCACGTCTGGAAGTACCTTAACTTGCGATCATCGGAATTCCGGACCCCCCTCCCTCTAAATCCCCCACAGTGCCCGAATCTTGTCCGGTTCTGTCACTTACGTACATAGGGCTTGTGCTTGTTCTGTCCACCAAGTTTCATTCCGATCGCTCCACTCACAGCGTGTCACAAGTTTTCCGGTTCTCCCCTACGACCCCCCCCCCACCTTTATCGGATCTGGTCCGGACTTGAAACTGGGCATCCGAGACATGTGATCTTTCTATGTATCAAGTTTCATTATGATCCGATCACCCGTTCGGAAGTTATACATACCTCAAGATTCCGGATTCCCCCTCCCGTCACTCCCCCCACGATGGTCGGATCGGGAAGTTGACTATTTTCAGGTTAATCTGGTCGAGTCCCTGATTTGCCTGCCAAATTTTATTGTCCTAGCACACCTGGAAGTAACTTAACTCCGTATCACCGGAATTCCGGAACCCCCCTCCAACTCCCCCCACAGTGCACGAATCCGGTCCGGGTCTGTCAATGACGTACCTAGGGTATGTGCTTGTTCCTCCCACCAAGTTTCATCCCGATCGCTCCAGTCTAAGCGTGTCACATGATTTCCGGTTCCCCCCTCCGACTCCCCCCACATTATTCGGATTTGATCCGGACCTGAATCGGGACATCTGAGAAATGACGTCTTTCCAAATATCAAGTTTCATTAACATCCGACCACCCGTTTGAAAGTTAGTTATGCATGTCCCTAAATTCCGGATTCCGGCTCCCCTCCCTCCCCCCACGATGGTCGGATCGGGGAAGTGCCTATTTCTAAATTAGTTTGGTCGGGTCCCTGATATGCCTGCCAAGTTTCATCGTCCTAGCACATCTGGAAGTACCCTAACTCGCGACCACCGGACTGACCGACCGACAGACCGACCGACGGACCGACGGAAAAGTGATCGGTATATGGCACTTGGCCGGAAGGCAAGTGCCATAAAAACACAACCGGACACAGTCCCCAAAAACTACAAATACACTCCAAAAGCGATAATTACAAACTACGGTACAGTATTTACTTTAATCTATACTGGAAATTTCAATGTAAACATAAAAACTTCCAATCCGCCCCTAAACCATATTTATTTTATTTTATGCATTTTCTAAACAAATAACTTTAATTTTCATCGGCCATTTCTAATTCCTCTTAATTTCCCCTTATGATTCAAACCAATATTATTTCCTACCAACGATTATTTATATTATTTCCTACCCTACCATTATATTCCTACAAACCAACAGTTTTTAAAAGCAATAACAGTGGTTTCAACCTACTGCTTACTTCTTCACCACCCCACTGGCCTAGTTCTAATTTGTGAGCAAACTTCTTTGAACTTCTATGTGTTCTTCGTGTGTGTGTTTTCTCGTTTTTTTGTATTTAAAAAAAAAATTCTCTTTTACTGCCCTTCACAGAGGGGTGAACCAGTGTTGCCAAGCCCGACAAAAATAGATCACCCGCTCTTTAAAAAAAAATACTAAAAGAAGAAATCGTGAGGAACTCGCGCGGGAATTTTTTTTCTGGAAATTTTGTTATTTTTGAATTCGCATGTCTCATGTGAAAACTGAAAAACTTAATAATTGGTGACAAAAACAGAGACATATTACAAACTATCGCCACCGTGGCAACCCTGGTTGAAAAAATCCTACTGGTATAAGGTTGGAACACATCCTGGAGAACTGGTTACTAGCGTGACAGCGTCGCCTCGCCCACTCTATATTCTATTCTCATTCACAGCCCCCCTATCCCCTTCAATTTAGGGTGAGTCATCAGTCTATTGGTATTGCCGATCATTAATTGCAAGGTCCGGCGAATCCAGCTCCCCCTGATCAACACCCCTTATTGAATCCATTAACTTCTTCCGCGAAGAAAACCGTGTAAGGGAAATACTAATCAAGGAAAGATGATATAGCTTGGAGGGTTAGTTGATATACGGAATGCCGCGATCTACTCACCCTAATCTTTAGAAATGTCAAGATGACTGCCTGCTTGTATACGAGACGAGAGTGGTCGTAGAACACTGTGTCGATCAATTTGTTTCAACTGCACTGTCAGAGGTTTCATAAAAATGTTTAATGATAATAAATATGTTTAATAATACTGCTATGCTTGTTATCGGGTTATTTTATTTGTTTACTGTTATACCTTTAACTTTTTTATATATAGGCTGTACCCAAGAAGTAGGTCATGTATAAATAAATAAATAAAAATAACAGACGACACATGTTTGCGCAACGTTGTGTTAAATGTTAAGAAAATATACATACTATGACCTTTTTCAGTGTTACGTTTTAGACAAAACGTCTGTTGTGGCCCTTTTCAGTGTTGGGCTACGTTTCGTGAAAAATCTAACATTTATAACAGATATATTCTCATAATGTTTAACACAATGCGTGTGATTTCTGTTATCAAACTTCTGACATTGTGTCAGAACTTTCGGAAGTTCTTGAACTTCCAAAACGCTTATTCTTCTGACAACACAAAGATAAGCGAGGAGAAAGAAGATATCAGGCTAAGTCATGCCAGTCGACTATCCGCGATTATTTTTCTCAGTTTTTTTTTGCTTGATAAGACTTTGAGGGAATCACGTCTTGAGTGGAAAGCCACACACAAGACGGCCGTAACCAGCAGTCAGCAATAGCGAATACAATTTTGATTACCCCGAAATGGGGAGAAAGGAATTGCAGTGTTGGTGAATTCGACTTCACATTACAGGAGGATAGAGGTTAAGATGTGGAGCACAGCGAAATGCCAGAGCCAACCATAACATTTCCTTTTTCACCAGCATATGGCTGTTGCTTTAAACCTTACTGCGATGATCAAGCTTAAGACTAAGAAATCAGCCATAAATACCGCAAATACGCTAGCTAGCACGTGTTTTCTCGCATTTACGGCAAATTGTAGCGCATTTCGCTAGAAGGAATTCACATACTGTGAAACGTCAATTTCTACAGGGACATTTTTTATATCTATTCTCCCAAAAACAAAAAACTAGCTACTTTCGGGCATACCGCAAATTTACCGCATTTTGACTGGAGGATACCGCGTTTTCACAAGGCTGGCGCCGCGAAGCGGTGCCTGTCGAGTGGCACCACTGGTAAACAGCGACAAAGCCATAATTTATAGCATTAGCATTCGCAGCCCCGATTACCCCTTAAATTATGCGTGAGTCATCAGTCTATTTTTACTGCCGATTATTCGTGTAGGTCTGTCAAGTTCGGCTCCCTCTGAAAACCACCCCTTAATGAACCCATCAACTTCTCCCTCGTGGAATTATAAGGGAAATTATAACCGAGGTAATTTGATATTGCTTGAAGGGATGTGATCCTCGCAATGCACCGGCTAATACCACGTGCGTGAGTTGTCCAGGACGGCTCGTTGCTCAAAAGTCTACTGGAAAACAATGCTGAGAAAAAAGACAGCAAAGAACTTCGTCGGCTGCAACGGGGCCGGACCTAAAATTATTTTCAAGGAGGTACATGGATTTACGAGGGAGAAAATATTGTGGATATTTCTTCAATAAGAAGCCAAAACTAAGTCATTAGACGCGATAAAACAAAAGTTTTTACATTGCTCGAATTTACCGCACTTTGACTGGAGGAAACCGCGGAAATACCGCGTTTTTCACGTGGTCGGCGCCGCGAAGCGCTGCCAGCCGAGCGGCGAATAGCAGCGACAAAGACATAAGGCGTATTCTCGCCGTTCCCCGAGGACTCCACTTGAGGAGTCCCCGCGTTTTTGTTCGTCCCGAGGACTCACTCCCCGCATGATCGCGAGCCGCCACGGGTCGCCCCACGGACGGGGAATGCTCCGATTATCATCCATCATCAGAAAGGACTCCGTTCCAAATTCGGAGGGGAATCAATTCTTGCTGTTGTTGGTGCAATGTGAAATTATTAAAAATAATCAAGATAAACAAAACCAAAAATAAAGTGGATCCAGATAAATTTCGTCAACTGCATAATATTTTTTTCGAACAAAGTCCATTTTAGAAGCATTCCCCGTGTTCTCGCTGTTTCCCTTACGCGGAGTCCGCGTGGTGTGACTCCCTCTATTCTCGCTGTTCCCTTCGATTCCCCGAGGAGTCCTCGGGGAACGGCGCGAATACGCCTGTATCTAATGGCATTAGCATTCGCACTATTCGCAGTCCCTATTTCCCCTTCAATTAAGGGCGAGTCAGCAGTCTATTTTTAATTTTTATTGCCGATTATTCGTATAGGTCTGTCAAATTTGGCTCAATCAGAAAACCACCGCTTAATGAACCCATTAACTTCTTCCTCGAAGAACTATAAGGGAAATTATAACCAAGGTAATTTGATATTGCTTGAAGGGATGTGATCCTCGAAATGCACCGGCTAATCCCACGTGAGAGAGTTGTCCAGGACGGCTCGTTGCTCAAAAGACTACTGGAAAAAAACGACGGCAAAAAGAACTTAGTAGGCTGCAATGGGATCGGACCTAAAAAAAATTCAAGGGGGTCTTCCAGTAGTTCCATTTTAGAGGGAGATCGTGGATATTTCTTCAATAAGAAGCCGCCAAAACTATGATATAAAGTTTTGACACTGCACAACCTACAGTTGTCGAGCTCCTCAACCCTAACGTCCCTAACCCTGGATACGGCCTTCAGCTGCAACTAATAGGACTCAAGAGTAGGTATACACACATACAAAATATCAAAGAAGGTTTACGAAAAGATTTGCCTACTAAGACTCAGCAACCATTTCAAACAAAATACAAGTGTCTAGCCTACCCAATCGTTGTTAGATCAGCTACACAATTTAAATAACGCGTGGCACAGGAAACATAATGAACAAACAGTGGCATGCTGAGAAAACATTAACCAATGGGTGGTCTAGACGTTACATGGGCCAATTAACGACACAAATTTTATCGTCGAAATTTCGAAGCGTCCTCCAAGCGCTAAAATTTCATATGGCCAAGTTAGTTAAGATCATTTAATAGTGAAACC
Organism: Branchinecta lindahli; assembly: GCA_023053555.1. Taxonomy (NCBI): domain Eukaryota; kingdom Metazoa; phylum Arthropoda; class Branchiopoda; order Anostraca; family Branchinectidae; genus Branchinecta; species Branchinecta lindahli. The sequence continues at coordinate 16,317,337 of JAKZAO010000002.1, forward strand.
GTGTTTTGTTTTGTTCTTGTTGTATGGCCTGTCGTTTTTCTCATTATCGTTATCGGACACGTCGTCTGCGAGTAGTCATGCAACTATTGGATCCCAGGGGGACTTTCTTAGTGCTATCAATGAAAGTTCCCGGATATACCTGAAGGCATAATAAAGTAAAAATAATAAAACAGGCGATTATGTTTTAACTGCATTGGGAAATTAACAAATAAGTGATCAAGTCCTCAGCCGGGATTAAAACCCAGGGCCTTCCGATTTTCTAGGCGAGTGCTCTAACACTGAGCTACATAACGCTTGTAAACATACTACGTTTCATCTGCGTAATATCTATGCTATCATGTGTAGGCTAGTTGTCTATATGTCTATGTATTTTTGCATGGCCAAACAAATCTACACATTAACTCACAGACGAACCGGGACACTTCAGATCCTAGTTTCAGCCCCCCCCCCCCCCACCTAGTCTCGAGGACAGACCTACTCATTCTGATATCGATGTATTCAGACGGAATACGGAACCAAAACACGGAGCTTCACAAAACCGGAAAGGCATGAAATCCAATTAGTTTTATCTCTCCACCCACTCCACATAGGCCGGCTGGATGCAACCTACGAATTCAGGAAATGGTGGCGTACAATTCCGAAAGATAACACAGACAGATGGAGCAAATTAACTAAGCCGTAATCGATGCCCCCGGGAGTGAGGATAATTCGAACGAAGCTTCCTGTAGCCATACTGCAATAAAGCGTGGAGTTTATCGTGAGAGTCTAAGATTAGCAACGAGTTTGAACTTTTTTTGGTGCCAACAGATCCGCGAAAACGGCAGAACAAACTGCAGATAAATTCCAGAAGAAAAGAACATCAGGCAAAATCCGAATAAATACGTGCGTCAGTCATTCACGAATCCCCGATTCTGGGGTACAATGCTTTGAATCTGGGGTACAGGATAATTACAGACGTCCGCTTTGTTTTATTGGAGAGGACAGTGTTGCACACCTGTTAGGGCAGTGCCAGGAATCCCCTTTACCAGGTCATTTTGGGTTCGGGGAGCTCTTCCCTGGTATATTGACGTCGATTAACTACAAAGTAATAAAAATGGTGGCAGATCACGCGAGGGGGGATCTAAATAGGAGGTACCTTAGTATATTTTCTGTGCTGTATTATTATTTTGCTTGTGTTGTATTATTTGTCTGTGCTGTATTTTCCTTCTCTTTATCTGAATGCGCGGATTAAGCAGGGGTGGGGGGGAGGAAGTTTATTTTTAAGGCGAAGCTCAATAGGGAGGAGTTAAAGTGGGTTATATCGGCAAGGGGAAATTTTTTACCACTTGGAGATAGGAGGAGGTATTTAGGGAGGGTGAGGTCGAATGTTGGTCCTTATTTTTGTCCGATGTGTGGAGATCGAAATCAGGATTTACTGCATTTTCTGTGTTTTTGTAAAGAGTTAGAAGAGTTGAGGCAGGAAATTTATCCGGGGTGTTTTGAAAGGGAGGAATGGTTGGATATTATTTTGAAGGATATAAATTTTGTGGGGATAAAGAATTTGGGAAGGTTGGTTAGTTCGGGCATGGCACATAAAGAACATTTTTTGTAAGGTGAGTTAGGAAGAAAGGGGTGTGTATTGGATTTTATTATAATATTTGAAATTTATTTGTTGGATTAATTTGGAATTTATTCATTGAAGTTAATTTTGTATTTTTTTTGTATTTGTATTAACCATGGCTTTCAGTGTTAAGGGCTTTCAGTGTTAATAAATATCTATCTATCTATGCAAAATTCTGTGTATGGTCCACTCGCGGCTGAATAAACACTAAACATCAACGGAAGGGCACAATGGCTGAGCACTGGCAACAAAATTTCGGCTGCAAGGGAACTGTACCCCAAGAAAACTGCCCAAATGAGAATTCTGAGACAGCATATTTCATGCTGACTAAATTTATTCAATGGAAAGTCAACCTATTTATTAGAAACAATCATGGATCTCCATCAATTCAGCAAATAAACGGGTCTTGACATGTTAGAGCTGGAGTTTTAGCAGAGTTGTCTATGATCTTTGTTTCACCCTTAGGCAATCAAAAGTTTGATGGTCCAAAATACAATGGGAAAATAAAAGATTAACTAATTTCCTTCACTAGCTTACCGAACCAAACGCTCTATTTGCTTGGATTGCTGAAGAATTAGAGATGTTACTCAATTGATAAGGAGGCTTTTACTTCAATAACTACGGTCGATCTGTAATTCGTTAATCCACAGTTCTTCCCTAAACGTTCTTGGTTGTTATATTTACCTTCCAACTGGGCACGGTACTGCCAACGCTGATTCGATTTTCGATTGGTAATATAACAGTCAAATCGAAATGAAAAAATAAAGAATTAAGAGCCAATGTATCAGCTTTCTTTTGGCATAAAAATGTTTAGCCTAGGAAAAAAAATTGTCCTTCTGGATATCAATATTCGTATGTTCGGTTAACGGTCATGGAAGTAGTGCATACCTGTAGCAATCCTTTGGGTGCAGTACCCTGGGCGCAATAGCTGAGTTCAATACCGAAGAAACGTACCACTACCTTACTTGTTTTGAGAGTGTTCAAGAGGCTATAAGACACATCTGTCTAGACAAAATCCAAGACTTCCCGTTTAGCCCATTCTATGAAAGATTTAAGGCTACTGAAGCTACCTATTTCGCTAATAACATTCCAAGTTATGAACCATCAATATCATGTATCACTAGTACCATTTCGCCAGCATAACTTAAAAGAAATAACACACAACAAGCCATCAAGATTGACCAGCCGGCCGGCGAAAGAATGACCTAGGATGACAGAAACAATGACAGTCAACCAAAGTTTTGCCTTCATATATAGAAAGATCACAAAACCATAGCCTACCTGGAAAGACATCCCTCATATCAATTCCGTCATACACAAACGGATCTCGTGACTGGATAAAACACTGAAACATTATTGACACTCGTTTCTAAACTTCTGCCAATCCTAAAAGGGGCATAATCGCACTACAGGATTTAAAGGCACACAACTCGATCACAGAAACACAACTTCTCCATCCAAGCTACAACCGCTCGTTCCTACTGAACTGTCTCGTCAGAAACTGTCATTGTAAACTCCACTCTCGCATTCAAACCTCGGCATACTGGACCATTCTTCGGGAGCAAGAATGTATACAGAGCACACGACGTTCGGTCCGCCCAAGCAGCCGAAAGGGATAATGATGGATGACTAGGTTGAAAGATGAAAGAGGCTGTTATGTTTTCAGGTTGTAACTTTCCCCAGAAAGCCCAAACGAGGCAAGTGGCTTGAGCATTTACAACAAAGGTCGCAAAATCACGCCAGAAACAAACAAAATTTTAAACGACTCGCAACAGACGTTGAAAGCGGAAAAGACAGCTTCTCGACGAGCTTCATGACTGGAACATAGAAAATAGTTGCGGGGCAATAGACTGTTCCCTATCCGTTTGATCCCGAGTCAACTTGGCAGTACCGATCAAATAACAATCCAAACTTCGACTCGAACGTGCAAAACCGTTCTATAAGACGTACGGATGCGATACTTTAACTGTAAAGGCTTGAAACCTTCAGGCCTTATTTTCTTCTCCAAAACTGTAATTCTGCAATAAATCAAGGGACAGAAACAGGTAGCCTACAGAATGGTTACCAAACGCCGATAAAACCACAAGGACGAAAATCCGTCAAAAAACGTCAAAAATCAAAGCTCAAAGTCGAAAATCCTAGGCCCCATAATGTTATTTTTTTTTTCGACGAAGGTTTCCTTGGGTAGAGTGCTACACCGCTCACTATATAACCAGGACTCGGAAGCGAATTACAAGAGGAACAAAATTAGACCATACAAACAAAGGCATAGGATGATAGCAAACAGCCGCAATGTTTGCCGTCCTAATCACGAGGACAACTTAGAAAACCAAATCACATATTAGAGCAGAAAGAAAATGTAATCAGTAATTTAAACGAAGCTGAGCAAGTAGTGTAAGCAACAATTCTTCAACCCAGCAATTCCAGAACTGTCTTAGCCAGGAAATCTTTCCAGACCGTAAGTGGTGTATGGCCGCAAATGATGCCTCAATTTCACTTGATCCAATATAACAATATTTCAATTTTAATCCGTTCTAAATCAGGTGCCCATAGATCGAGAAATGTCTAGGCCACGCAGAAAAAATCGATGCGCAACTGAAACGGCTCGGCCCGAATTTATCCACCAGGCGATGTCGGATTCGCCCGCGAATCCACATCCCATGGGGACAACACTTAAAAGGTCAAGTGGGGGTAGATAAAGTTTATGTCCCAAAATTCCAACGTACCTGGTCCCTTCAAATTGTGTTTTGTGCGACAGTTTCAGCAGTGCATGGGACCTTTATTTTTTATGAAAAACACGGAGGAAATAGGATAACCGGTCTTTTTTACCAAGAGCCGAATAGATGCAAAAATCAGTGTAGTGCTTGCTATTAGATGGATAAAATCATTCAAAATCTCAAAAACAAGAATGGATGTAACCATTCGGGATGTTGAGTGAATCAGTAATAGCCTATATGTATGACAGGTCCATTAAGGTCCTTTAATCAAACGAAGAGGATGGTCTTTTTCCAACCCTGTCTGCCAAACAATGATCAAATATTCTAACCTTTCACACCATTTTCAAGGTCTAGGATGTTTTCTTTCTCCCTCTTCGCAACTTTTTTCAGATTATCCATGGCTCTACCTTACTTGCAAACACGATGTGATGCACTTCCGTTATTTAACCAGGCCCTTCCATGGAGTAGTAACCTGAAAGAAGTTTGATATAAGAAAACACTGTCATCACAAAACTGTTGGCACACAACACGAGCTTGGCAGTTCTGGAAAGATACAAGATTGAAATCAAATTTTGCACCAGACTTTCTGTGTAATTGTAATAGAATTTAAATTGGTACGGTAGAGACACGTTTGTTTGATTGTTTGCTAACTTTAACAGTGCTATTTCCATGCAATTGCTGTGAGTCTGTGACATAAGTCAACTACCAGTTACCCAAAGTAGCTAATTAAGGGCCCCTGAGAACAGTGAGAACACCTTGATATGTGTTTTGGATTTTCATTGTACCGTTTATTCCAAAACTGCACTGTTCAAATTTAAGTAACTGTTAATATACACATGGCCTACCTCTACTAGATGTCAAGAAACTGAATATTTGTTTTATTGACACTGTCGCAATAGACTACAGGCTACAAACTCACAGGCTTCATCCCTGCATCATCGGTTTTAGAAGATAATTAGCAAATTTTTATACTGTAGTAAACCACTCCTAAAACTGAAGAGATCACCCTCAGGTTTACTTAATATTTTAGACAAGACCTGTAGCATCCCTGCACCATCACAATTAAATAGCCATCCCCATGTGGGTTTATCATTAGTACAAGAGAAATTCCCAACCTCGAATGTACATAACCTCGTAATTAGCCTCACAAATTTCAAAATGAAATTTCTTTGCAGTCCTAACTATCTCCTAACTGACAAGAACCAAATCTAATGACGTGGGACATAGTTAGGACTGCAAAGAATTTCCTCTTACCATTTTTGAGGCCAACTCTAAGGTTCTGTACATTCAATGTTGGGTACCTCTCCTGTTTCAACAGAGATATCACCCTTACCCAACAAAAACTGATATTTCTATACTATCAGCAAAAGGGCATAACACTGGCGTAACAAAATAATCTAACACTGGATTGGGAGGTATAGGAGTTTCGACTTTGAAACTAAATTATCGCCGTTTAGTAATATTTTGAGCCTGTAAATTGCTGGAAGTTACTCTGACTCTTTCTTGCTTGTACAATTAAGTTTCCTTTGAAATGAAAGCCTGAAGGCTTCAAAGTGTGAACATAAAAGTCGAGTCCTGCATCACCCTATTCGTTGGTTATGATGAATTGTGCTAAAAGCATCTAACAATTTAAGAAGCAAGATTTGTTTAGTAGTAAAGTTTGCAGCCTTCAAGCTTTCATCTGTGATGGAACTTTCTACAAATCTGTGATTAGCCTAAGATAATTAAAAAAGAGCCTAAAAATGTTTCCAATCAGTTACAGGCTTAGAATAGACTCCAAACATTGGTAATTCGGTCTCAAAGTCTTAAGTACTATACCTCACAAAGTCAAACTGGTCTCATTTCAAATCTGGGTGGAATCTCATACAAGCTGAATCTGGCCTGACTTCACAGCTGCTATTTAAGCTCTGAACACAAAATATTGTAAATCATTACTGTTGTTGAATATATATTTGAATCTAAATATATAAAGCTGAGTGGCCGAGCAGCTAGTGAGGTGCCGGACGGGATACATTTATAAACCATCCTAGGGACAATCAAATCTTATCTGTTAGCTCCTCAATCACATGTCATCACAATGTAGGCTATATCACAACTTTATGGTGTTCCGCCCAGATTAGGCTATACAACACTTTTAAATTGTTTACTTATGTTCCTTTCCGCTTTGGCTGGCTGAGCTGCAACTGGGCTGCAATCTCTCTAGGCTATAAGCACTGATCTGCAAACCTGAATCAGCTGTAAGACAACCAGAATAGGGTAGCCTGGCTACTAAAAAAAAAAATTTCAAATTTTGATCTTCTGGTCCATGGAATATGATTCTCCTGAACTTTAGCTTTGGTTTCAGTTCAGTAGCCTAATACCTCACTAACTTGCTGCTAAGTATCCCAATTCTTGATAGAAAAACAGTAATTACTATGACAGCATGCCTGCATGTGTTCGAAACATAGTGTAATTTGGTGCATAAATATTCTGCAAATGATGACGTGACACAGCGACGTTGGCCGAATGCATGACGGCCGTCGTTTTGTCTTGTAATTTTTATCGAAAATGGGCCTTAGTTTTTTTCATTGGGAGCAGCTGCACATTGATTATAAGAGAAACTGGGAATATGATGCTCAAGTTCGAAGAACAAGGTAGCCTATTTACTGTTGTAGTTGGCCAAGGGAAGTTCAGGTACTTTTTTGTATACCTGAATTTAAGTGCAATCATATTAATGACAATATAAGCTAGCTAGGACATATTTCTGCAGGCCTTATTAAAAAACAATTATTTAGTCAATACAGTGTATTTATATTAGTACAAATACAGTGGTGTATTTGAAATATTTTTCGCAGCTGTTTTAGGATGAAACAATTGGAAAACAAATACGATAAATTTGTAGGGTGCCACTATCAGTAAGCGGACAGTTAATTCACTTCCAGTTCTTTCACCTTCTGCAACTCCATCAAATTTCAAGCTATCCCAGAGTATTTGGTCACGTTTTGTTCCAAATTCAAAATGGCTGCCAATGATGAAACGCCGGAATCCGGCAGTGTTGTCAAACAACACAAAAGCTTACGACGCAAAGTCCGTCCATTCGTCAAATTAAGCGTCCAAGAAAAGTGACGAGTCAAATATAGCGGACACGTCGTCATGAATAGCGGACAAGGTTTGAATGCACTGACAAAATTGATTAAAAAATTGTGTATTACAGTCAATTACAGTTATGAAACTAACTACGAATCACAACTTGAAAGATCTTTGATCATAATTATCGCAGGGTATAATAACTTTGAGTACTGACTATTAATGACGAGTGATAAATAATCGACGTAAAAAGCGGACAGTGTGACGTCATTAAAAGAGTGAGAAAATGTCATTTTCATTATTTATAATTTGTTTAAGCAATTCTGCTCATGAAATTGTGTGGCGTGGCAATGCTGTGGATTTTAACGTCAACAGAAGAAGAAAAGTTTGTACTTACAGGGTTGTACTTTGTCCGCTTGTTACAATGTGTCCGCCTACTAGTAGCGGCACCCTACATATCTGAATATATCTTGCTGAAAGTGTTTGGTCAGCTTCCCTATTTATTCATCAATAACACAACCGAAAAGTCTGACCTTTTTAGCTGATCTCAGATGTACTTCAAAGAATCCAGCAAAACAAAAAAATCCAGACAAAAACAACAGATTCAAAAACTTGGGAGAAGTTAAACCGGGACACGGCGCAGACCTTCCGGGGCTTCCGTTTACGGCCGTTGTCGCGGTCACAGGATACAAGCTCACGGGAAAGCAGCATCTAGAGGCTTTCTCCCCGTTCCCCGGGGACTACTTTTGAGGAGTCCCTGCGTTTTTGTTTGTCCCAGGGGCTCAGTCCCCGTATTCTCTCCAGTCCCCACGGACGGGGAATGTTCCGATTATCATCACCATCATAAAAAAGGACTCCCTTTCTAATTCGGAGGGGAACTGGAGGGGAATCAAATTTTTGCTGATCTGGTTATGAAGGGGTAAATCCGGTCTAAACGAAAATTAATATTAAAATTAGAATTGCGGTAAGCTATAGAGCCGAGCGGCGCCTGCGAGGCGCCGGACGCGTTTACACTTTAAACCGTTCTAGGGACAATCATTTTAACTCTCATTAGGTGCAGCATTACAGCCTTTTCAGGCCACACTGTTAGGTGGTGCTCATCTCCGATACTCTGCTCAGCCAGGAAGTGTCTAGTTATTTCCCGATCCCTTCCTGTTATCTTCCCCAGATTTCTCCAGGTACCCATTTGAAGCTGGGTGGACTTGTCTCGCGCCAATGACCGCCACCCCAAACCAAACGGGCGGCACCACCAAGACTCGACACAGAGGGCTTTGCTTGAGAGTCCAGCGCGCTCACCATTCGGCCAGGTTGATGTCTGACTGCTTCCTGCTAGAACGGAGCTTTCTACTCGAAAGCAGAAACATGGTTTGATGAAACGAAAGCTTGGCTGTGCAACTTCGGATAGTCCTCTCTGTCATGGGCTATACAGCTCCACTTTACTTCACACAGCGTAGTCTTTGGCTCGATGACAAGCAAAAACCATCCTTTTTGGCCCCAGCCAAGAGTTCTACGTAGCTTTCCAAAATGTATTGTCATGTTCATCAATCACGGCATAAGGTCCACACATCCCGTAAAAACCGCAGAGGTTAGACCTTTACCACTTTCTAGCAATAAGCTAAAGTCGAGGTACTAGGAAAAACAAGACCAAAGGTTTCGATGGGATCCCAAAAATTTAACATTTGATCCAGACAACTAGGTCTTGTCTTCGCCAAATCCAGTCTTCGCCAGGCTAATCATCTGAGAAAACCAAGTTCAGATATACCTGTATAAGCCATATCTATTTGACGATACTGATCGAAACTTCCTGGTTTACTTCTGCCAAATATCCGGTTTCGGCCGAATTCCGAGCGAACTACTTGTCCAGAAAAAAAAAGATAGTTCAGAAACGAATTCAGCGTTATCTCCTTATCCCTATAAAGAACATCTAATCAATTTCAAATAAAAATCCGGTTTCAACCGGATTCCGGACGAACTATATGTCTGGGTAAAAAATGATTGTCATATACAGATTCAGCGTCTCTTCTTACCCTTAAACCTGCCATCTAATCAACTTCAAATACAAATTTTGCTTTTAACAAATTTTCCGGTTTCGGCCGGATTCCGGGCGAACTACTTGTCCGGCGAGAAAATGGTTTTCACCCTCGTGTTCAGCGTGTCTTCTTACCCATAAAGGAACATCTAATTAACTTCAAATAAAACTTGTATTTTTAACAAGTTTTCCGGTTTTGGCCGGATTCCGGGCGAACTACTTGTCTGGCGAGAAAACGGTTTTCACCATCGTGTTCAGCATGTCTTCTTACCCCATAATCGACTATCAGTTTAGCTGTTTCAAAATATTTTGCCTGCCCCTTAATTTAAACCCCCTCCCCCACCCCTAAATGTAGGCCTACAAAGCCCATCTACGAACTCGACCTTACTCTTGACCCAAAGAATCCTCACACCAAGTTTCATCAAAATATCTCATTCCCTTCGAGAGTTATCGTGCTGACAGACGGACGGACGGACGCACAACTTTTGCGATGTCATAGGTATTCGTCACTAACGTTTTGGGATCCCAAAAACACGAGAAAACCTAAGTGTTGCTCTCGCAACACAACAATTACAGAATGAACTGCGATTTTTTCAACTTTATCACGAAAGTGAAACCAGCTTTACTGATCATCTTTCAGCACTACCCTCAAACAAATTGTAACTGTCAGAATCATCGTGATGGCGACTTCGGCAGTGTTTAAAAGTGCTTCACCTTCTCACGTTTTCTTTCGGGACGATACACTTGCCGAAACCTACAGACAGTCCTACGCTTTGCGTTGAAGAGGTCACGCAGATGTGAACTATTAACACTTATGGAATCTGATTCTTCAGGTTAACCGTCTATTTTGCTATGACTAAACTTTCTATGAAACTCGATGTTTATTCGGGAAATAAGCAATAGAGACAACAGTATAGCGCCATAACATAGTAACTTCAGAAGAAATATAATAAGTAGCACATAACAACGCATGAGACATACACAAAATGGAATAAACTAGAATGAACCAATCAGCAACAGTGTTATTTTGCATTCGTGACAGGGGGCATGAGCTCGACCCAACTTACTTATCTTTGGCTTTGAGACAAATGCACATCAATGAAAACTTTGTACTGTCAGCAATACAACTGAGAGAGGCATAAAAGGTTGAAGTCCATCGTGTTAGAGCGACTAGACACATAACATACCACGAAAATTGCTTACATACATTATACTTTTACTGCTTTCCTATATCGCTTACACCCAGCACAATGCAAGAAGCATACATAACAGATCGTATCCTGCGGAGCTGAAACTGAACATACTTAGGAATTGCAGGCTAAAACTAAGAAGAAGAAAAATCTACAACGTCCCTCCCTCAGCTCTTAAAAACAACCTGAACTATCAAAACGGTCATTAAGAAAATATCTACATCAGGCTACGATATTATAACCAACATTGAAAGTGGAACAGGGGTAAAGAAAGGGCGGAGGGTAAAGCAGATCGCAGACACGGATACCGTACGATCAGGCTTACGCGGACAAGGAAATGCAGATTTCATAGTCTCGCAACAGCTGACAAAATCACATAAGACGATCAGGTAACTAATACACGGAAAATGAGATAACATTTGATTGTATAAAATCACATTACGGTAGAGTAAACCTACAAATTGCGCACTTCACTGAACAACCAAAGGACCAACGGCTATAGAAAGAAGTAGAACATTTTACATCAACATGTGAGTTCACGACCTTGTAAACAGATGGGACATGCAATTTCCAAGCAGAACCTACGGAGGAGCCTCAAACCATAGAAGACGAAGCCGACCTCAGAAGCAAGGCCGGAATCAATTTTTCAACAGCAGCTTCCACGCTCTTGAGACCAAAGCAGCTTCCCCCGAAAATGCCCCAGAAGGACTGTCGATAGCTCCACGGAGAGTTGTTCTATCGAGTCAACTATTAGTTGACTCGATAGAACTATTAGTATAACTATTAGTTGACTCGATCGGCCCAATGGTGGTAAGAACTGAAGATTTACGAATAATGAATAAGAAAATACTATTAATTTTTGATTCGAATGGACACCTGGGCCAAATCCAGTGAGACCTGGAAGTCTACGGATACAGTTTTTTAGTAAACAGAGGCATTCTTAAGCAGGGCACAAGATGGAAAAAAGGCCGATTTCATCTTTCGCTGTTCTACGTAAAGTTTCAGGCTTTTCGCTGCGGTTTCCGCGCTTAGGAAACCAAATCTGTTTCCGGAAAGTGTTTTTAGGAGGCTGTGGGCAGCTCCGCTGAAAGTGAAGTTCGGGAAAAATTAAAACACAGTTAAAAAAAACATGAGAAATATTGACAAGTGTGACTTCGAAGAGAATGATAAGCAGGTTTGTAATATAAACTGAGTAGTGTGACCCACTAATCAAAACTATTTATTTCTATCTCTTCTTGCTTCTCTTCTGTCGATTCTCACGGTAGATGGAAATCGTAAAAGATTCATCGGTTCATTTTGCAGTCGGAATGAGCTTCGCTCGCTGGAATGCGAAACTGGAATCTCGCTTAGTTATACCCCTGTGATACGGCCATTTCATGTCTATCTTGGCGCAACAACTGATTCCTAAATGACGTTGAGCTGACCTCTGAGCTGACCACAAATCACGGCAGTAAAGCGTGAGATTCTTATTACTTTCAAGCCTTTGGTAGGAGGATGAACAGGGTTGCCAAACGTAGCACGATAGTGTGAATTGTCACTCTATTTCAGAAAACGTTCAGATGTGTCATTTCTGCAGCAGTGATTCCGACCAAAAGTGACCATTTCACATTTTTTGTTCATGAAAATTAAATATCACTTCCAATTGACTCTCTATTTCCACTAAAAGTCACTCTGTAAAGTTTTTCGATTGGGCAAACCTAAGGAGGACACCAAACGGCAGGGCTGAACACCCTCACCAAAAGCAATGACACCGATCAAAAGAACGTCTGTAGCTTCGCGACCCGCCTCTTCGGCAACTTTGAATACTAACTTTTCTGAGCGCCAAAACCCTCCCCTAAACACCCAGCAGTATTCGTTCGTCAACGCCCATTAAATTGGCAATCTCCACCATTATTCGCACTTTAACGCTTTTCACATTGACCTTCCGCTGACACACGTGCTAAAAGGTTCGCCGAAACCGTGTCTTCTCTTATAAATTCTTTTGTGACCATTGTCTGTACGCGAACTTAATCCTCTCCAAATTAACGCCACGATAACGACAACAAAAAAATTAAAACAAGGATACAGGTAAGAAAATGACAACAGTGCTTGCACTCAAGTACTCCGTATAAATACTTGCTAGGTTTGTTACTGGTCATGTTTTCGGTGCCGTCCCGAGGTAGGCGACGTTGAACACTCTGCCACGCGGAAGCATTTAAAGACCTTCGGTGATGGGAGGCAAAGCGTAGACAGGAGGCTCCCATATGAAGGGCTTCACCTAGAACGCCTGAACTGATGGATTCAGCTACTGTTGCAAATTTCAACTGCTATTGCGGATCCTCGTGGATAAAATCCTAGGACTAATAGTATATTAGTTGCCCTAGCCAAATTGTAAACTTAGCACACGTGTTTGTATCTGCGTGTGGTTTCACGTAAATCAGGGCTCACTTGTCCGCCTTACTATTTTTTTTCGAGAATAAACCTTCTGCTTTTTGAGGGACCGAAAGTCTATTATCCATCCTCACCGTTACTCCGGAGTCAACTTCGAAGTAATAAGCTTTTAACTTTTGAAGCTTTTTTTTCAACTTTGCTCAGTTCTTGAACAGTAAGCGAGCACTGGGCGTGCTGCCAATATGCACTGTCTACTTACATATGCGACTTTCTGACAGAAAGCGAGACACCACTGAACCGTTTCCATATCTCCTGCTGATAATGACTCACGATGTTCCCTTTCACTAGAGTCCCGAGGCTCTTCGCCTTGTGAAGACGGCTTCTAAACACAGCAAGCATGGACTCGGCCTGAACTGCTTCAGGCTTATTCTCTGGTTGCTCTTTGCTTTCAGCCAATAGGCAATCAGTCGATTTACTGCAAAGGGATTTTACATCTTCAACTACTTGCGTTTTTGAAGAGCTACGCCGCCGCGCGTGAACACGGTGGTTCTCATCTTCATTATTGGAACACTGTCGTACAAAAACGCGCGGGACAGATTCGTCAAAATCCGTAAGAGAATTCAGGGACTGGCTCGCGGAAACTCTCATTTCTTCCGAGAGCTTCCGGACGTAATGTGCGTTTTCTTTACCGGAACCACTTTTCGGCCGACTCTGCTCGCCGCTACTTCCGGCCGTTTTTCCATCACTAAAAGGAGCAGGAGGAGGGATACTATGTGCACTGCTGAGATTCAAATTAGGCCCCTTTCCATTGTCTGATCCATTATCACTAGAGTCATCGCGGGAGTCCCTCCGCCGAAAAAAATCCGGAAGATCTTCCACCATCTTTTTCCGGTCTTCATCGTCCGACGTTTCCGAGCTGCTGCAACTTGGAACCCTCGCTTTACTCAATTTCTTTCTATGCTCGAATCTCCTCACCAAGTTTTGCGATATGACGACCTGATTCGGTCTCGACTGAAGCCTCAGCTTGCGCTGTCTTACAGACGGTATAACAGTTCGGTAGAACATAGATTCGGTCAGATTCTCTTGGTCTGATTCATTTTCCTCTTCGTAGATCTCATTCAGTACAAGTTGAGGTGAGCTACGTACGGAGTGAAGGGTTCGTGTGGCAACCCTGGTTCGATTCTGCGTAGGGGATTGAGACGGAGACGTAGGAGTACTTGGGGAGGACGGGGACACGGAGCTAGGTGTCGTTCTCCCTGACCCAGCCCTACTTCGAACTACCCTTGTTCCAATCGGAGAAACAGTCGGGGACCCCCTCAATGCTGTATTCATTACGCTCCGAGACATAATTTCGGACACTTCCTGATCACTATTTGTGCCACTAAGGTTTAATTGCATCGATTTCTGGGGTATGAGTCCCTTCGCGCGGAGGGTTCCTGCCAATGAGTGGTTCGAAGAGCGGAATGATGATCGCTGCTGGACTTTCTGGACGGATCGACTGGATCCTCGTTGACTACCATCTGAGGAGAGTTGGTCTTCTGCTTCTTCCTCTAAGGTTGCGAAGGCTGCAGGTCGAAAAGTGCTCTGAAATGAAAACTCGGGGTTTACAAGTGGAAGCAATCAGAAAAGAATATGTGTTTTCAAGTAAGCTTTCTTGTATCAGACCATTTAAAGTTGTGTAGTGGCTAGTTTTGTAAAATATATAATGATTAACAAGAAATTCGCCCGGAGGTCTTCACGTAACCAGAACGGTGCCTACCCCCCCCCCCACACACACACAACTCAAACAGTAGGAAAACGAGAATCGGTTGTGTATTCTGAAAGTTTCAGGTGACTAGAGATGTTGAAAGGGGTGGAGGGTCAGAAACGGTTGACATACTCTTAAGACGGCCTCTATCCTAGACTAAACAACTAACCGCTTTGACTAGCAGACTGAGAAGAGATACTCCTGAATATCTGTCGACATTCAGGCAGTGTAAATCCGTCAAATTGTTTGGGTTAATGATCAAGGGTAATCTGAAATGGAATCCCCATGTTGACAATATTATCCGTGAAAGAAACTTTATAATTACCCTTCTCTACCCTATAAATCTTTTGGTTTGGAAATTAAATGCCTCCTCTGTTACTTTGAAACTTGTTCGTCCTCATTCAGAATATGCTTCACCGGTTTGGCACTCTTCTCTTTCTGCAGAGCTCTCTGATAGCCTAGAAAATGTCCAAGAGAGAGCCGTGAGAATCATTCTTGGAGGACACAATATTACATATGAAAAGGCTCTAATTAGGCTAGGCGTCAATAAATTCTGGAGCGAAGATGGTGTGTTGTCCCTTGATTAGCCGTCTGTTCCCACCTCAACTCCTCCCCCCTGGTCGTCCGCGCGTCGGTCCGAGAGGAGCACTGGCAATCGGTTTTTGCCGTATCCTGCCCACTCCTCAACTCAGTTTTAGACATATTTGTACCAGCATTTTTTCAGATCGTTTCCCGTGCAATGTATTAGTTAATTTGTTGTCTATGGTTATTGATTTTTGTTTCTTCCTAATTGTGACGACCCCTTCTAGGTTAATAATTCAAAACTAGTTGATTAACTGATGAAGACGTATTCGCACCGATAAAGCCTATTTAGCAAATACATACCTGGGGAGACTCCACAGTCTTGGGGATAGAGAGTGGTCCGATGTACTGAGTTGAGTCCTGGGTAGGCTTTCCGTCAGGAAACACTGGCAGCTTCCCTGATTGAACAGATGATTGTAGTTCCGTGCTAAAATAGGATGCGTTCAAGCAAGAAAAATAAAGCAACTGAACTGAGAATCCAGGGGAATTACGCCAATTGTGGAAACATATCATACGCCTAACAAACTATCAAAAGCACAGGACGAGAACGCGCACTTTCCGAAAAAAATGACTTGAAATTTGACTGGGAAAAAATATAAATTAACTTAAAAAGGATTTTTTAAATCGTGGTAGAAGAAAAAACAACAAACAGAGGTTCAGTTCCACCGACCGAACTTCCGACGACACAAAATGTTCAGTAAAGACTGTGGAGTGCTGGGAAGTAACGGAAAAGCGGCGAAGCCACAAAAACGTTAAGCTCATCTTCGCAGTCACGGAGTCTCGTTGACACCTTGGCTTTCCTCCAGCAGCGAAAATACTTGTCAGCTCCTGTGGTATCGCATGTCTGAAATTGCTTGTGAAGGTAGTAAGAATTGACGAAGTGCGTCCATTGGCCGTGGTGATGGGGTTGTAATGATCAGTAAAGCATGTTTTTTTTTTAGTACCGGTACAAAAGGTATACGGCGCTATACGGCGGAATGAATGGTTTATACAAGTCTTGCCCGAACCCGGTTAAAATCTGGAAGTCGGAGGCCAGAAGCAAGCACTGATTAAAGGACCAGTAAAGGTAAAGCATTGCTTTCAAACCCAACCCATCGAGACATCCTACCCGCAGACGGGTTCTGCCAAGCAGCAGAACCAGACAGAAACTCAAACTGACCCCTATACGTGCGCGGACAAACCGATATTCTAATTCATTTGTGCCTCTTTTTACGTCTATGTTTAACAGTGCCTAATTTTTGTATGTAATGTTTTGCAACTGCAAATTAGCCAAGAGCTACGGAAGTTGTATAATAAACCATTCTCTCTCTCTCTCTGACCCGTCGTACCTGTAATGACAATGCAACCTACCTCCCTAATTGCATTCAGCCCGGATACCAAATTTCATGTTACATTCTAAGCCCGCTACGGCGACACCTCATTAATATTTGCAATTGCCACAATCCACTATTTTCCGTACGCATTATGCTCCCGACGATTGTTCGCGTACCATGCGATTGATGCGTATAACTTGTTGTCTAAATTTTGCCGAGCTGGGCACAGGAAAAGGCTTAAAACAGCCAAAGCCGCGGATAATTTGTTAAAAGCAGAGCCTAGCTCTCCAGTACTCAAACAGTGGAAAGTAAACAGTAAATAGTGCGAGATGTGCTTTAACGTGATTTTCCGAAAAAATCAGAAAGAGTAGCAAGATTCAAGTCTCTCACCTAGTGAGAACTGAAAACGAATAGGTAAGGAAGAAGATCAGAAACATAGCTTTAGCTGAAGCTTTCCAAACAGTCCATCATCTGACTTGGTATCTGCCTCTGATCTAGCAAGGGATGTTCCGTATCGCGGACAAACAATTAACTTAAAGCCAGGCTTCGCTCCCCAGATTTTTCCTTCTGATTCTAGACATCCGTTTTCGTCGAGGCGGATCTGGAAGACGAAGCCAGGCCAAAAAATGTTCTAAGTTCAGGATGTTGGACACACCCGATTCCGGATGTCTGGAAGGTGCCAGAGAGGCAACTCGTTCGAGAGACGTAGTTAATATGCAAATGTAGGAAGAAAAGGGAAGGTGATTAACAGCTATGGTTGGGATGCAAGAGATATTTAATCTTGAAGCAGCACGTTCGAAAGACACAGTATATAAGCAGATGTATTTTGTCAGTTGTTACTGATAAGCAAAAGATATTTGAATGAATCTTGAAGAGGACATCTAGGAGCGTGTTCCACCCTATGTACCGTAGTTACTACGCATGACGTCGCGAATTTTGGCTTCTTGGCGTCAAGGCTGGAACATAATTTTTAATTTTCGGTAAAATATCACTCTACGGGGTAATCCAGCCAATCACGTTACAGACATCCGTAGTTACCACGCTTACTACGCTCCCGAGCATGGTAAGCAAATAGTTACTATTTCTAGAAGGTTGGAACGTTCAGCGTTGTAACTTTTCGTGAGGCTGGAACGGAAATAGTAAATAACAGTTACTATTGTTGGAAGGGTGGAACACGCTCTAGGAAAGTTTGAAGAATAGCGCGATTAGTTATCATCATTATCACGACAATCCAAAAGGGTTGGCTTGACTGTGCAGAAGCTCTGATCACTGGAAGTCTGGAAGGTGCAGGCTCACCTTATTCTTACCATCCAGGGAGATACCACTTGTTGCCTTCAAAGGGGACTGTTAGACTATTTTTGACTGGATATTACATACACAGAGCCGAGCGGCAAGCGAGGCACCGAACGCGTTTACACTTATAAACTGTTCTGGGGACAATCAATAGTGTAACAGGCCGCTTTGGATGCAACAAAGGATATCTCCCTGGGTGGTAAGAATAAGCTGGCAGGCTGGCTTTTGCCTCAAAGAACAAATAGCAACGTACCTGAAAGAGGGAGTCGGCGGAGGCAGAATTTGTTGAAGGGCTCTTAATTTTCTTTCGGCAAGAAGGTAATAAGTGGCTGTGATATGACTATACTCGTCTTTGCCAAGTGCACTGAAAGAAAAAAGAAATGTAATTTTCCTGCTGGAAACACATATTATCTGCCAAATGTTCTAGTTCTATTTGACAGTGTCTTCAGGCTCAAAACCGCTTCTTGAAGCGGTTTTGAGCCTGAAGAGGACCCTTGCCAAGAAGGGCCGAAATATAGCTCGAATAAAATTTAGCTGACGTATCCGTTTTTGCACTGTCAAATATGATTCGCAGTCAGCTTGGGTTGAAGGAATATTTGTTCTAGTTCTATCAATAACAGACAGAAAGGAGGTTCAGAACCAGTTAAAGCACAACTCTTACTGGAAATGATCTTTTCACGATGAAATGGCTCACAAATATCGGTTTTCGAAAAAAACGTTACTTGCCACGTGAAATTTGCGATTTTCTTGTTAGCGCTTGTCGACTTTATCCAGCCTTTCTGCTCTCCGACGCGGCGGCTGGACGCAAAATATTTAAAAACTGAACGCGCCGTGGTTAACAACACCAAAGGTTTCGATGGGACCCCGAAAATTTAGTATCTAATATCTGATCCAGACATATGGGTCTTGTAGATATCCGGTCTTAACCAGACTCCTTAAGACTTTGACTATTAAAATTCGAAACAGATTAAGGCTGGAGACCCGACTTGCATATGGTAGGACTTGCACAATATTTTAACGTATTTTTGCTAGAAGTCAACGGGCCTGGAGAGAAGCTTGAAACAGCCAAAGCCGTCGGCAATTTGTTAAAAGCAGATCCTGTCTCATTTTATAATACTGGAACGTAAACAGTAAATAGTGCGACGCGCCCTTTAAAGACAAGCCGCTATCCCTAAATCCATAATGAAAAGTTTCGAAGGAGTCGACGATTGTGCCTGCAAGAGAGTGTGACGACAACTTATGCTCGCGAAAGGCTTACTCAATTATCTCATCCTTGCTAGCGATTCCTCCAGTAACCATTTTGGACAAAATCAAGGCATGATCCTCCTCCACGAGCTGCTCTCTGGATACTAAGGGGAGATTCTCAAATGGCGAAACCACTGAATCGGCCATCAACCACGGGTCCGACGCTACTTCCTCCAAGGTAGCCCGCTTGTCTGGATCTCGCTGCAGCATGCTGTTAATCAGCCTGAAAGACCCGAGAGAAACGCTGCTAGTAGTGACTAGAAAAAAATCTGACCACTGTCCAACCTTTTCGGGTCGTAAAGCTTACAGTGGAGGTGTGCTTATTTGAACGTCGTCTAACACTGAACGGCCGCCGAAGGAAACACTAACCAGACAGCATTTACTGCAGAATACTTGCCAAAATCGCCTACTCCGTAGTCTTTCGTTTAGAGAAGTCGTTTCCTTATCGCACTTACTATACTCTATATGACTAAGTCTAAAACACGCCAGCGAACCTCAGGAAGAACAAGAAACGTCAAACTAACGATGACTCAAATCCTCTCTAAACCAATCACCAACGTTTGTTGGGGACAGCTCGGGTAACGTTTCTGGCTCTTCTCTAGGCACACGGCGATTTCACCGGCACGAAGAGTTAGTCCTCCAGAGTCCAGAGTATTGCTGCTTTCACATTGACGCGTTTATCTTGCGTAATCTGATGCGTACGCGTCGACGCAACGCAAGAAGAGAGCCGCTTTCACATTGACGCGTTTATATTGCGTAATTTGATGCGTACGCGTCGACGCAACGCAAGAATAGCGTTACGCAAGAGTAGCGTTGCATCGACGCGTACGCATCAGATTACGCAATATAAACGCGTCAATGTGAAAGCGGCTTATACTTTGTTCAGCACGCAAATATACAAATCCTAAGCCCCTCATTATATATTTATAAAACATCTGCCTACTTCTTACTGTCTTGTTTTACACTTTTGATTCGGATGCACTGAACTATTTTGAATCTGTTGAAGGATTTTCGAATTTTCATTTTGTGTTTAATAGTGACGTTCAGAATCTGCAATCTGCACAAGACTTCACCCCGACACAGAGAATTTGAACTTCAACAGCATTTCAATGGCTAGTGAAGCGAAGCACAGGAAATGTTCAATTCTAGATTTAAGGTCACTTCTGATGAAATAAGCCCGCTATTGCGTGTGACCTCTCGAAAAGTTAATTTTTCAACAATCGTTTCCGTTATAGTTGCTAAATATTTCAGGCATAGAGGAACAAGTAAGTACACAGAGGTACCACAAATCCGAAAGAAAAATTTCGTTCGACGAAAACTGATTATATGAATGGCGGAGGTCTTCAAGCCCATTTAAGGGAATAAGTGATGGGTAACTAGACCGTCGTATCTCAGCCTTATTAGCTTAAACTTTAAAGATCAAACACCAGCTTCTAAAGTGCACACAAGCCACGAACTTCTCTAAGCTCTGAAAGGTTAAACCAAGGTCGAAATATCAAGAGTCTTGGAAAGGGCAGAAGAATGTCGGAGAGCTAAAGCCTAATCAAAGATTGTGATTGTTCGTTCTTACGGATTTACTGGTCGCGAAATCCCGTATTGTAATAACTGTATAGATAGATAGATATTTATTAACACTGAAAGCCCAAAAGGGCCATGATTAATACAAATAAAAAAAAAGAAAAAAAAAGAAAAACTAACTTCAATGAATAGATTCCAAATTAATCCCACAAATAAATTTCAACTAATATAATCCAATACACACCCTTTTCTTCCTAACTCACCTTACAAAAAATTGTCTCTATGTGCCATGCCGTAACTAACCAGTCCTACCCAAATTCTTTATCCCCACATAATTTCTATCCTTCAAAATAATCTCCACCCATTCCTACCTTTCAACACCCCGGATAAATTTCCTGCCTCAACTCTTAACTCTTTACAAAAACACAGAAAATGCAGTAAACCCTCATTTCTATCTCCACACATCGGACAAAAGTAAGGACCAACATTCGACTTCACCCTCCCTAAATACCTCCTCCTATCTCCAAGTGGTAAAACATTTCCCCTTGTCGACATAACACACTTTAACTCCTCCTTATTAAGCTTCGCCTTAAAATAAACTTCCTCCCCCCACCCCTCCTTAATCCGCGCATACAGATAAAGAGAAGGGGACGAGGACGAGGATATATAGCACATCGAACCTGGTCCTGTACCTCTATGCCAATTACTATTGAGAATAAGTCTGCTAGCGTTTATTGCAAGATTTTTGCATACCTTTTGCAGTCTTCAGAGACATGACTCGGGACGACATACTTCGCGTCCATGATTTTGGTAAGGGTTTCGCTATCGTTCGCTTCTTGGAAGGGGGGCTTACCACACACAAGCATATACAGGACAACCCCCAGAGACCAGATATCTGAAAGAGTTGCATACAATCAAAGACCCATTATGTCATAGGCCCAATTGGGAAAACCAATAGCTCAGACAATCTTGATGTGACGTTTTGATTAACACATCTCTTGTCGGATTGAGAAAACAAGAAACAGCAATGGGATTTCCTGTCTAGAATCGTCAAAGATAGACCATGCTACGACGGTTGGCAACCAAATCGACTTCCATACACAAAAGGGACGTTTTGTGGACGGCGTTGTTCAAGGGGACAAGTTATCAATCATGATATGGGTTTTTTCGTGGATGAACTCCATCTCAAATTCATTTTCGCGTTAATGGCGTAATGGGTGACGCCACAGCTGAGCTCAAGACACACATTTTTGTTCAACGGTGCTTGGGTAGCACTGCTGAATAAAATTAAATCTTCCGTGGATCTCTTTTTGAGCCGAACAAATTTTCGTTAAGACGGGGTCATTCACTAGTTGCGCTTTTTATTTCAGTTCTCCTCGAAATTCTCCTTCGAATTATCCTATTTCGCGATGTTTTTACTATTTTTTTTTTTTTGCAGAACAGAGAACGGGGAAACCTTAGCAATTCTGCAGAATCGAGAAGTTGCTCCGATAGTCACTTCTCAATTCTCGTTCTCCTTCCTGAATGGTCAAGAAAGGGCAACATGCATTACATGTATTAACGGGTGTATAAATTAATAGTTTTGTCAGGAGCAAGAACTGAGAAGCGAGAAGAGGAAAAACGGCTATTTGTAACAGATTCCATAATCGAGAACTTAGAGAATTCACATCAAAAAGAGCTAGAAGCTCAAATAACACTTGCAAAGTTGGGTCAGAGGATGACTGTGGAATTTGTCAACTCGTGGGTTTATTTTAATCCTTTGCAAGCAAAGATAATATCGCAAACCACATTGGCCTGACATTTATAAAAATAAATAAACGAAGAAGCCAACGAAAATGGGGTTTGTAAATATTCGCCTTTTATTTCAGTATATTCGTTGGCCTTTAGAAACTCCATTTTCGCCGACTTCTTCAGTGATTTTTTGAGCTTTGTAAGAAAAACCCTTGATGCACGAACTTTCAACAAAAGAGCTATGCTAAGGTCCTACAGGTTCAAGTAACTCCTTACCAATGGCTTGGGCGTCGTATGAATCTCCGAGCAGGATTTCGGGTGCAGAATACGCCAAAGAACCGCACGAAGTCTCAAGCTTTTCGCCAGGACGGTATTTGTTAGAAAAACCGAAATCAGTGACTTTGACGACACCAAGCTTCTCAAAGAAAACCACATTTTCTGGTTTCAGATCACGATGAACGACGTGAAGTTGATGGCAGTAAGAGATAGCATGTACGACCTGAAGGAAAAAAAGAGCTAAGAAAAACGAACGAAAAGAGACCATCTACTGTAGGCTATCAATAGACATTACAGACGTGTGGGGTGGTAACGGCAACCCTCATTACTATTATGTCAAAGGCATTATGATGATCACAGTAGGGTTTCCTGATAGTTTTATCTGATCTTGGTAGGGAAACAGTCGTGTATGACCATGATGAGTTGTATTTTTTTTATTTACTCTTCTGGCCATCGAGCCTGCTCTCTGCCATGAAGTTTTGTAAAATTAGTTGTTGTCATTATTTGAAAATTAAATGAATCTGAACCTGAACGGAGACATCAACAAGGACCAGCTTTTACCTCGAGTTTCACTAGCGCACGTTTGCATCAGGGCGTACGGTTGAAAATGGTGTTTTTTCTTTGAAGTTAAAAAATATAAAAAGGAAGAAGAGGTTTCAAAAATGTTGGAAAGTGTAACATTCCCGTTAAGGTTGAAAAAAGCCGGGAGCTGTGATGCCAATTCTTCTGACAGCACATATTTTCTTTCTAGCTCCCCCCCCCCCCTCCTATATTATTTCCTGATTAAAAGGAGCAGCAGTCCAAGCCTACTCAATGGGGTCATCCGTTAAAGCAACTCAACACAAAATCTAGAAGGCCACGGATACCACATCTTCCAGCCGGGTTGTCGACATAACGTCCCCATTCGAAAAGTCCCCGGCGAAACGTCCCCGTGACAAAACGTCCCCGCGACAAAAGGTCCCCGCGACAAAAGGTCCCCGATCAAAACGTCCCCTGGCGAAACGCCCCCATGACGAAACGTCCCCGGCTACAGAATTTGTGTTTCATCACTGAGGGATAACTAGGCCTATGGGATTACTGATTACATCATCAGTTCAGACAAAAAATGTTCTTGGAATATAAACTGTTTAAAACCAAGATGGGTTGACTACTTCAGCATTTAACCGATAGTCAAGAAACGAACCAAAGTGTTAATCCCGGCTATAGCCGATTCTTAAAGTAAGCGCAAAGATTTAGGAGTTTGTCAATTTTCGTTTTATCTTTTATTTAATTGGTTTATTTGTGTGTTAGTTTACGCTGCGATATCACTCACTGATCTCGCTTTAATTCGATATTTAATTTGGTGATATTTGTTATTAAGGGATTGTCTTAAAGGATCAAACCCGTCTAGCCTAGATTTACCATGTCTCTCTACCTAACTAATCGTTCCAACCAACTGCTTTCGTTTCCTCGCTTCCCATGTCATTTGTATCCACCATAGCGGCACTACGCTTATTTTTGCATTTTCCTTGTTTGACTCTCTTTGAGCCACAGCGGGCATACATTTATGAAGCAACTGGTCCTATGTCCCATCTTTCCTGCTTATAAGGAATGTTCCCACATCTGTAATGCACACTCTGAAGTTGTTTTACCTCGATAATGAACCTGAAGATCGAGGCGAAATTAAAAATCTATGCTTGGGGACGTTTTGCCGTGGGGACGTTTTGTCATGGGGATGTTTTGCCACGGGGACGTTTTGTCATGGGAACGTTTCGTCGGTAGGCTAAGCCAAACCCCCCTTTTTTTGATTTGGTAGCAAAAAATAGAAAAATAAAGAGGGATAATATCTTTAAAAATAATAAGAAAGAAAGAAAATTTTAAGGAAAGGATATATTAAGGAATAACAAAAATTAAAACAATTTTAACGTTTTAAAGATATGATGAAAATGGTAAAGTGAGAAATAAGTGTAAAAAGGAAAGAAAAAGAAATACCTGTCTGAAGTATCTTTGAGCGGTGGGTTCTTCTAAGCCATTATCATGTTTCATAATGACATCATAAAGATCCCCTCCATCTGCCAATTCCAAGATTAGATATAACTTCGTCTGAGTATCAATTACTTCGTACAGTCGAACCACATGGGGATGCTGGACAAGCTTCATGCACCTCACCTGAAATAATGGAAATTGTCACCTGTCGAAGAGCGATGAAGACTAATTACTATAAATTAGTCGAATTTCTGCTAGGACTACCACCGTGGCATTCACACTTGATTCTGGGATTACCGAGTCGAGCTCAAGTCGAACGAAAAGTGCTCCAGGCATCGGTACTCCAAGAGAGTTGTACTTGAACAAAAACTAAGTACTTTGATTTTGCACTGAAGTAGTACCAAGAACAAATAATCAGTAAGAACTTCTGTCTTTAGTCGCACGCAGCGACTATGAAAACCCCGACAAATCTGAGCGGACCTGGAGGTATTTACTCTAGCTTTGAGCTGATGTTGATACCCGTTTACTTCTCTTCCGTCTTCACCGTTGCCTATCGCACAAGAAATATCGAAAGAGGCGAGCAGGAGGCGTACTCCGCGCGCTGATCCGCTCTGGAGCGACTTCATAGAACCAATCAGCGTCGACTTCTAGATTTCCTCTTTAGCAACTTACCCGCGATCTAGCTATTTGTACAGGTAACGAAACGTGATGTGGCGCGAAGCCGCTGGTTTGCATCGGGAGTCGGTCGTATTTTACTCGACTCAGCATGTTTGTATGACCGAGATAGGGAGACAGCAGTTCTGTCTCGTTATTTGTTCTTGGTAGTACTTGAAGTACTTCCCAACACTGACTATAAACAATAGTAACAAACACCAAAACATGAATAGAACATCAATCTCATGAAGGTTACTGAAGCCTTCTTTTTGTATCGAACTGTCATTGCAAGTGCAAAACATGAATACAACATCAATCTCATAAAGGTTATTGAAGCTTTCTTTTTGTATCGAACTGTCATTGCAAGTGTTAAGTTGGAATTTACTAACTGTTATGACAGGATGTGGCATCACCAACATGAAGAGCGGCTTCCTGCCAAGGCAGCTAAACCAAGACCCAAGTCAACAAGACCCAAGCCTAATGTTTTCAACCCGAGCAGGTAGAATTTTGCAATATCATGTCCATATGACTACCTGCCTTGGTAGCTACCCACTACCTCCACCCCAGAACATCTTCTTAGCCTGTGACATCTCCTTTATATTTTTGAGTTGGGTGGGGACTGGGTAGGTTATACTTTATTTTTCGGGTTGGGTAGGTCCTACTCGGTCACCAGACGTAAACAAAATAGTACAATCCCCTGTCCAAGACAGAAATCAAAAGCTTTCTCGATTAACTGTGATGTTTTGACTGCTTTATGAATTTCCTCATCAGATTCCAATTGTGATCTACTGATAAGAAAAATAGATAGGAATAGATAGACAGATACAACTAAAATAGATAGAATAGATAGGAAAAAAAACGGACAACCCTTTTTTCCCCTACCGAACAAGACTTTTACAGGCATGGTGAGAGCTTGGTAGTGGGTTATAAGCCAGATAATAATATACATATTATTTTTTTGGGGGGGGAACCCTAGGGTCAAGTTTGACAGGGCTTTTCTGAGGCTTTTTGAAAAGCCTTTTTGAGGCTTTTTGAAAAGCCTTTTTGCGTATTATCGACAAACGTTAATTTCCCAGTTTCATTTCATTATAATTTTTTTTTCCTGTCCCAAATCAGCAATGCAAATTCCGAAACTGGTCGACTGAGTTGCTACATCAGAAGAAAAGGTGAACGAATATATCCATAGTTCCAAGACCTGATTCGAACATTCAGTAGAGAAAGGCTGGCAGGTACATAGCGGCTAGAATCACGCACGTTTAAGTAGGCTATGTACATTGCCGTTATCGTACAATAGTAAATTGGTATACAAACAGAAACAGCAATTTTACTTACTTCTTGAAAGAGATGTGCTTTTGAGACTTCATCAAGCTTTGTTTTATCAATTACTTTGACAGCAACCTTCTCACCAGTGAAGACATGTCTTGCAAGCTTAACAACTGCATAGTGCCCCCTACCAATGGTGTCTTCTAGGTCATATAGCCCAGCAATGGTTCCCGAATATTTAGCATTGCGGCTACTAGATTGCAGTGTTGTCCCCATCGAATTTTGTGTTGAACTACTGTATTTTCTTCACATGTACAATTTAATTGTCTTTAATGTGAAAACATACAGGACAACAGTGCAAGACCTGAAAAGAAAGTTAGTTTTCATACATGGTAACACAAGTTCTAATAGCAAAGCAATTTTTAGGTTGTCGGCTATAGATGGTAATAATACTGTTAGGAACCAGGGTTGTAATAAACTAGGTACGGTACTGATTTTATGTTTTGGGTCAAAGCAACAGCTTGCAGTGCATGTGAGGAAATATTCCCAGCACCTAAGGCGTATTCTCGCCGTTCCCCGAGGACTCCACTTGAGGAGTCCCCGCGTTTTTGTTCGTCCAAAGGACTCGCTCCCCGTACCATCATTACCATCATAAACAAGACCACAAGTTTCGATGGGATTCCACAAATTTAATATTTGATCCAGACAATCGGGTCTTGTCTTCACAAGATCCAGTCTTCGCCAGGCTAATCATCTGAGTAAACCAAGTTCAGATATACATCTATAAGCCATATCCATTTTGGCGATACTGATCGAAACTTCCTGCTTTACTTCTGCCAAATTTCCGGTTTTGGCCGAATTCCGAGTGAACTACTTATGTGCTACTATTCAGCGTAGGCCTATCTCCTTATCCCTGTAAAGAACGTCTAATCAACTTCAAGTAAAACTTTAGCTTTTGTTATAATATAGATTCAGCGTCTCTTCTTACCCCTAAATCTGTCATCTAATCAACTTCAAATAAAACTTTTGCTTTAAACAAATTTTCCGGTTTTGGCCGGATTCCGGGCGAACAAGTTGTCCGGGTATTTTATTTATTTATTCTGTGGGATAGGCCGAACACACTGGCCGAAACTCAGGCCACAAAAGGCCCATTGTCTCAATCCCCCTAATCACAATTGATGGTAAAACATCACTCTACGATACAATTGATGAAAACATCACTCTATAAAAACAATTGATACAAACATCACTCATTCTACCGCTTTGAGTCGCGTTCTTACCTTAAAACCTGTCTAACCTCCCTGTCAACTGAAGGTACCTGGACAGTTCCTTTAATCTGGCTTTTCTCACTACCTCGTGGAAATCGACACTCGGAGAGTGGAATGCTTCCAGTCGTTGCCTTGTCCAAGCTGGGCATTCTTGAACAAAGTGATTATTTGTCTCTTCCTCTATTCCACAATGGGTACATATTGGAGACTCAATTTTTCCTGTATTTGAATTGTCTTTTCCAAGGTTTACAATTCCAGTAACAATCTGGATGATTCCCCGGATTTCATCTTTTTCATGACGACTAACCTTCTTGTCAGTGCCCGTTATGCGTGGGTATTAAACTTCACGTGGCTCGACAATCCACTCGGTTTTTCCAAGTTTGGTCTACCTGTTTATTCATCCATTGCCGGATTTATGTTTTCCACCTACTTTCCGAAATGGGAATAAATGGTTCAGGTCCAAACGTAATTCTTTTGGGAGCTTCCTTTGCTAGCGGAAAGTTGTCCGGGTAGAAAATGCTTTTCACATAAGTGTTCAGCATGTCTTCTTACCCTTAATCGAACATCTAATCAACTTCAAATAAAACTTTTACTTTTAACAAACTTTCCGGTTTTGGCCGGATACCGGGCGAACAAGCTGTCCGGATAGAAAATGCTTTTCACATAAGTGTTCAGCATGTCTTCTTACCCCTAAATCGAACATCTAGTCAACTTGAAATATAACTTTTACTTTTAAAAAACTTTCCGGTTTTGGCCGGATTCCGTGCGAACTACTTGTCCGGTGAGAAAATAGTCTTCACCATCGTGTTCAGCATGTCTTCTTACCCATGATCGATTCAAAATAAATTTTTATAATAAATAATATTTTTTTTTTGGGGGGTATGAGATTGAGTGAGAAGTGTGTGGCATCCGTTTCTTCTGGGTTTGTTCGTTTATCCTGTTTGTCGCCCGGCTTTCAAGCCAGTCTCCCTGCTGGGGACGTTATGTATGTATTTTCAAACAAACATTAGCTGTTTAAAAATATTTTGCTTGCCCCTTAATTTAAACCCCCTCCCCCACCCCTAAATGTAGGGCTACAGAACCCATCTACGAACTCTACCTTCCTCTTGACCCAAAGAATCTTCACGTCAAGTTTCATCAAAATATCTCATTCCCTTCGAGAGTTATTGTGCTCACGGAAGGACGGACGGATGGACAGCTTTTGCGATGTCATAGGTATCCTAAAAGTATTCAAGTACAGGACGTGCCATAAATTCCGCCCCCGTCTGATTTCCGCCCCCTAGATAAATTTGACAGATACTGAATATGTTAGCTGGTTTCTGAATGACCATAACTCCACCTATCTACTGATGTAAAAATCTCCCTTCAAATCCTTTCAAGGAGAATCTCTTTCTTCTTTGAAGGTGCGAACGGCGGAAATGAGACCTCTGGTGGGCGGATTTTGGACACAGTGTAGAAAACGCTCAGATCAGAAATTTCACGGACATGTCTGGA
This sequence comes from Branchinecta lindahli, assembly GCA_023053555.1. Lineage (NCBI taxonomy): Eukaryota > Metazoa > Arthropoda > Branchiopoda > Anostraca > Branchinectidae > Branchinecta > Branchinecta lindahli. Next base: position 16,346,658 of record JAKZAO010000002.1, read on the forward strand.
GTAGCGAGCGTCTTAACAATTTCCCCCGTCACTGCAGCGAATACTAGTGGCGTTTTTGATAGACGATTAGTCGACGATAGCGTAGCCATTTGATTTTTTGGTGTTTTCGACGTTCGCCAGAAGCCGATTGCCGTAGCAATCACCACTACTGATTCTGCAAAGTCGGCATCGAGTATCAGATGGATAAATTTGATGTCAACGGCTCACAGCGAGTCCTCGGCCGATGGATGATGGACAGAAATTTAGGCGCTACACGTTAGCCGATTAGAACAAAAACACAAAATTAGATAAACAGCTATGGCAATCGGCTTCCCGCGAACGTCGAAAACACCAAAAAATCAAACGGTTACGTTATCGTCGAACTAATCGGTGATCAAAAACGCCACTAATGTTAGCTGCTTCTTATCTGTCAACAACATAACAGCGGGAAAAGAAGCACATGTTGTAAAATCAGCGGGAAAACAAATCGAGACTTCAAAACAACTCTATAAAAGCCGATAAAAGCTTGAATCAAATCAGATCACGACCTGCGAAGTAATCATCATGACTTGCCTATAATCATCATGTTTTATTCAGCGTCTTCGATTTTTGGGCGGAATTCGATCGCAAAGTGGGCGAAAATTCGTTTCGGAGGCGGAATTCAATTCTGCCCCAAAAAATTGGTCCTTTTGCTGAAACGCTTATCTTGCAACGCTGAGATGCATTAGCCAGATAGAAAAAATAGTGTCCGAACGAACAGAAGCAGAGCTTTCTTTCAAGATATTGGAAAGTAAGTTTAGACAAGTTTAAAGCACTGAAATTAAATGGGAGGCTGGATTTAGTACATATTCGCGGTCATCGTGGACGGAATTTGGTGCACTTTCTGTATTCTCAGAAATCATGTGGAAAATATTGCAGGCATGTAAGGTAAAACATTGAAATTCGAACACATCGGAATTCGGACACGTTGACCGAACATTTCAAATCGGACGTTTTCTTTCATCTTTCACGGCGAAGTGTTAGCACTTGCAGACAAAACGGAATAGCCATTAGTTGCGAGAACCAAAAACTCGACCGCCGCTACTTTATGGCAACGCTGTAACATTTCGGCGAGGGAAAATTCGACTAAAAGGTTTGCCAAATTTTACTTTTTAATTGTTTTGAAGTGGTTCGGTAAAGCGAAAAATTGCCGGGAAAAGGTCAGTGCTTCTGTTGAAGGTGGCTAACGTAGCTAAGTTGCTAGAATTGGTAAATGTTGCACTGATTGCGATATATCGTGTCATTAGTTTTGTTCGAATAGTTATGGGATAAATATTTATTCGGACACCGTATTTGACGACATAAAGCTATTCGGACAGTTGTATTTTGTCTGTTCGCTACTAAAAGCATAACGAACAAGTGTATGTCCATAATGTCCGATAGCTGTTCGAGATGGTTACTCCCTGTTCGAACACAAAAGCAGAGGGGCATCGCTTCCACGCCAGAAAGCTTTTATTCACGTAGAAATAAAAACCCCGGGAGAGGCCCAGAAAACGTCCGACATTCTGCTCTTTCAACAAACCTAATTCCCGAAACGATACTGGCAACGCTGTCCTCACGATCGTCGAAGAAGAAAAAGAACGTAAATATGTGTCCGAATTTCAATGTTTTACCTTGGCTTAAAGGAAATACCTAAGGAAGGGATACTGGAGTCATTCCAAAGTTTGACTTGGGCTTCTTACCTACTTTGGCTAACTGGTAATTATCTTTGGACACAGCAAAGTGCATGAAAATGGCAAAGTCCGAAGTCAACAAACGTTCACATAAATAAGCATAGGCCTAGTAGCCTGTAGCCTAGTACACATTGGAGTAGAGTGTGGAGAGAAACACTCAGCTAGGCATAGTCATACATTTCTCTTCAAGCCTAGCTACTAACCTCACACTTTCATTCTGCCAGAAAGACTAGGCTAGCCTAGTTTCTGCATAGGCTAGGCCTACAGAAAAGGGCTAGAAAGAGCGTCCAAAATAAAACAAGCAGCAACTTCATGATTTGACTGTTTTGGTCTCGCGTCCTGGATCTGTGAGTCTGTCAACTATCCTCGTTAGAACTGGCCCTATAGGTAACTGCATTGGCGGAACTTCTGAATTCTTCGAATGCTCACCTCTACAAGTCTACAACATATTTGTCTTTAAGATAAACATTTTCAGACACTGTTTAACTGCACATGGAGTCAAAGACCAGCCAACTTTTGAAATGCAGGAACCTTTGTGATTATTTGAGAATCCTGCCAAGTTCAGTATTGGACAGGTTGTATGCATACCCTGCAACTTGTCTTGCTGTTTTCCGGTAAGTAATGCGTAGTTTTGCCCATATACCATACCACACGATTTGCCACAAGTCAGGTCCTTTTTTGTAATGGTACAAATCCTTTGCATAAATTGCCATCCTAGCGCCATCTAGGCTATGTAATTTCTGAGTATGTTCCACCCAGGTTCCACCGTGGTTCCACCCTACTAACCGTAGTTAGGCTACTACGCATGGTGTCATGAATTCTGGCTTCTTTGCATCAAGGCTGGAATGCAATTCTCTATTTTCAGCAAAATATAGTGCCACTGGCTGATCTGTCCAATCATATCACAGAGATCGGTACAGGAGGGGTACCCAACTTCGAATTTTTGGTTGCAGCTTAGTTGTTAAAAAGTTGTGGGCTATGGGCATAATTGATAGGTTGTTGAATGTCAGTTAACTGCTGATGTTACTGGGGGAGTGGAGGGAGGGGGAATCTCGGTTACATATAACTTTATAACGGGTGATCCAATTTTAATGAAACTTGACGTTTGGGAAGACCTCATGTTTTTGGCATTTTACTTCAAGTCCGACCCACACCCTGACAACTGGTACCATATGCACTTTACTGTAGTCTAGCCAGTCTACACAAATCCTAAACGTTTTGAGCGTGGTGCCCGAACGTCTGGGAATGGCCCAACATACGGGTATGGTGCTCATACATTGGAGCACCATGCCCTGCAGCAAGGGCATGGTACCCCCATACAAATCTGTTGTCACCTGTTGAATCGAGAATCTGCATTGGAAATCTCCGTTTCAAACAGATTTTTGAGAGAGTAGGCTACCATGCCCTTGCTGCAGGGTATGGTGCCCTAATGTATGAGCACCATGCCCAAAAATTGAAGATTTGTGTATGACTGTGCCTAGCTGAGTGTTTCTCTCCACACTCTACTCCAATGTGTACTACCAAGGCAGTCTAACAATTTTTAGCATTCCCAAGTCAAACTTTAGAATAAATCCAGTATCCCTTATTTCCTTTACATGCCTGCAATATTTTCCACATGATTTCTGAGAATACTTGAATACTTTTAGGATACCTATGACATCGCAAAAGCTGTCCGTCTGTCTGTCTGTCCGTCTGTGAGCACGATAACTCTTGAAGGGAATGAGATATTTTGATGAAACTTGGTGTGAAGATTCTTTGGGTCAAGAGTAAGGTCGAGTTCGTAGATGGGCTCTGTAGCCCTACATTTAGGGGTGGGGGTTCAAATTAAGGGGGAAGCAAAATATTTTTAAACAGCTAATGTGATAGGCGATTATGAGGTAAGAAGACATTCTGAACATTTTCACGCCGGAAAAGTAGTTCGTCCGGAATCCGGCAAAAACCGAAAGTTTGTTAAAAGTGAAAGTTTTATTTGAAGTTGATTAGATGTTTGATTTAGGGGTAAGAAGACATGCTGAACACTTATGTGAAAAGCATTTTCTACCCGGACAACTTGTTCGCCAGGAATCCGGCCAAAACCGGAAAATTTGTTAAAAGCAAAAGTTGTATTTGATTGGGGGCAAGAGCAGATGCTGAATCTGTATATGATCATTTTTTAGCCGGACATATATTTCGTCTGGAATCCGGCTGAAACCGAAAAATTTGTTATAAGGAATTTTTTATTTGAAGTTGATTAGATGTTGGAATAGTTGATTTAGGGGTAAGGAGACATGCTGAATCCGAATATGAAAGTTATTTTCTCGCCGGACAAGTAGTTCACCCGGAATCCGGTGACAACTGGACACAAAATTCGTCGGCCAATTTTTAACTTAGCAGTCCCTACCAGTATAGCTCTGCGCGTGGATGATGTAATGCTTTGTTGATTCTATGGACGTGCGAGAGACCTAGTGTAATCGAAGGTCGAAGGGGTTGATAAATATGTTCAAACGAGGAAATATGTTGTTTTAGCGAGGATGTTGTTCAATGAGGATTCAATGGTAAAGTACAGGTCAAGTTCGTAGATGGGTCCTTTGGTCCTATCTTTAGAGGCAGAGGAGGGGTTTCGAATTTACGGTAAAAACATGTATGTTTTATAAGCTAATAAGATATTCATTGAGGGGGTAAGGAGGTCCGCTGAATCCATTTCTGAACTTAGTTTTCTTGCAGGACAAATGCTTCATCATGAGTTCAGTCGAAACTGCAAATTTGGTTTAAGCTCAAAGTTGTTTCTGAAATCAATTAGAAATTCGGTATCGGGGCAAGTAGACATACTGAAACCATTTTAACAGTAAAATCTTCAAGGAATCTGACGAAGACATGACCCAATTGTTTGAATCAAATGTTAGATTTTTGGGATCCAATCGAAACCCTTGGTCTTGTTCTTGTTCTTTCTTCTTTTTTCCTTTATGTTTGTGCATATTTACTTTTTTCTTCTATATACAGTTTGGTGTATCTGGTTGTAGTTGCTATCCAGGCCTGTAAAAGTTATTTTTCTTCTTATTTACTTGACACTACTTGAATACTTACTTTATACTCATATGTCAACCCAAAGAAAAGGAGATTGGTAAAGTGTTGGCAGTATGGTTTTGTGGCTAGGTTTGGCACTGCTGATGTTTTTGGAAGTCATGAAAGTAGCCTTTATTGCTTTCACCATATTGACATGAGTAGACTTCTTTTTGCAACCCACCTCTAGGCCACTACTCAAAGACACTGTCTTTATTGATACATTTAAGATTAAGCATTACTTGTCGTCTTCAGTTATGGGGTTATAGGACTATTGTGGCAATAGGATTTGTCCCTGTAGATGCGTTGTCCCCTTGTCCTGGCTAGTTTGGGATTCCATTAAAATGAAAGCTAGCTCTTATAGTCTCATCAGTCCGCTGAAGTATAACATACAGATCATAGTAGGCTAAGGTGTGTAACTTGTGGATCTTATGATAGTGCATCTACAATTAAATGTGATGTTCAAATAATACATGATGAGTTTCGTTTCAGTATCTGACAGTAGTCTACATATTTTGCTTGTAAAGAAATATTTAAAAAAAATTCGAACTGTTTGGAAACTTTGTCTGGTGTCAAACTGTGAAGGCATTCCTTTACATAATTCTCATGTGGACTCTTTGAATAACACACAATTTTACAAGAAGAAATGATTTTTGTTGCAGTATCCTGCCTTTATTTCTGCCTCTTAATTTGTCTTTTAATTTTTATTTCTTGGCAAATGGTAATAATCGCATAGCAATGAACAAGAGAGGAACAACCTTAAATTAATAGGAAGGATGAGTTCCTTGTTGTCGACACCAGGTTGTTTTGAAACCCCTCGGGCAGTAGAAATATAAAGTCTGTAATCATGTTGTTAATTATTAAACTTACTTCATTTTTTCCTTATCTCTAGGGAGCTTCCGGAAACAGCAAAGCTTTTCATCATGCGCATGTTATATCTGGATGTTGGGGTGCCACAGCCTGTTGTGAAGTCATGGCTACAGATTTCATATTCCAAGTAAGATATTTGCTTGATCCGTTTATTTCCCAAAGCTTTGAAATGTTATGATTTATCCTCCTAGAGACATTAACTAATTTTTATTGTACTACACCTTGTTCCTTTGGTCTCTTGCAGATGTAAATCTTCATAGCAATATGAATATCTGCTTTGGTGCTACCCCTTATGCGAAAGCAGTATTGATGCTGAAAGTACTGTTAAAAACAGTTTGTCATCTTTCAAGTTTTAGAATTGGCGAATGTAAAAGCGTAATCTAGTGCTGCATTTCCTTTCCTTTTTCGGACCGTGTAGGATGCAAAGGAAGCCAGTAATGTGTGGAATAGCAAGCGAATAGTCTATTAAGCTAACAATGTAAAATAAAAATTATCATGGACCACACAATCACACATACTCCTACAGTCGCAACCTTAAAAAAATATACTCACGACGACTAATTCAATTCGTTTTGTTTTGGCACCCCATTAGACTCTCTTCTATGTTCAGTTCGGTTTTTATGGCACTTGCCTTCCGTCTAAGTGACATATACCGATCAGTTGTCGGTCGGTCGGACCACACAATCACACGGACTCCTACAGTCGCAACCTTAGAAAAATATACTCATGACGACTAATTCTGTTCGTTTTGTTAAGGCACCCCATAAGACTCTATTCTATGTTCAGTTCGGTTTTTATGGCACTTGCATTCCGGCCAAGTGCCATACGCTTCCAGATGCGCTAGGACGATGAAACTTGGCAGGCGTATTGGGGACCCGACCAAACTAACTTGGAAATAGTCACTTCCCCAATCCGACTATAGCGTACGGGAGTGGAGGGAGGGGGAATTCGGAATATTGACGTATTAACTTTTGAACGGGGAATCGGATCTTAATGAAACTTGATAGTTTGAAAGACCTCATGTCTCAGATGTCACACTTCAAGTCCGGCCCGGATCCGGTGACTTTGGAGGGAGTTGGAGGGGGAGACAGGAAATTGTGTGACAGTTCAGAGTGGACGGATCGGTTTGAAACTTGGTAGGAAGAACAAGCACAAGTCCCAGTTATATAGTTGACAAGGCCGGACTTGATCCGGGCACTGTTAGGGGAGTTGGAGGGAGGGTTCCGGAATTCCGTTGATTCAGAGTGTAGGTGCTTCCAGATGTGCTAGGACAACGAAACTTGGCAGGCATATAAGAGACTTGACCATTTTTACTCAAAGACAAGTCATTTCTCCGATTTGACCATCGTTGGGGGGGGGGTGGAGGGAGGGGGAATCCGGAATCTTGATGTATGTGACTTATTGCATGTCCAACTTTCGAACGGGTGATAGGATCCTTATGAAACTTGATATTTGGAAAGACCTCGTGTCTCAGAAGTCTCAGTTCAACTTCGGAATAGATCCGGTGACTTTGGGGGAGTTGGAGGGGGGGGGGAATCTTGTGACACGCTCAGAATGGAGCGATCAGGATGAAACTTGGTGGAAAGAACCAGCACAAGCCCGGATCAAGATCGGATCTTAATGAAACTTGACATTTGAAAGACCTTTTGTCTCAGATATCCCATTTTAAGTCCGGACCGGATCCGATGAATTGGGGGGGGGGGGGGCGGGGAGAGAAAAAATCATGATACACGCTTAGAGTGGAGCGATCGGGAAGAAACTTGGTGGGAAGAACACGCACAAGCTCTAGGTACACCAGTGACAGAGCCGGGGATTCGGGCACTGTGGGGAGAGTCGGGGGGGGGGGGGGGGTCCGGAATTCCGGTGATCGCTAGTTACGTACTTCTAGATGTTCTAGGACGATGAAACTTGGCGGGAACATTAGAGACTCGACAAGATTTGCTAAGGAATTGTCACTCCCCAGATGCAACCATCCCTTGAAATACTCATCTTAACCGCAAAGTACAAAAAATACTTCTGAGCAAAATTTATATTTTCAAGATCCTCATCAGCCCATGATCATTTTGCCTCAAGGGTTCTGCTTAGAAATGAACTTCGAGCTCCGGAAAGTGGGCATCTTAACCGCAAGTTGAAAAAAAAAATATACTTTTGACCAACTGATACATTTCATGATCTCCGAGGGTCCATGATCATTAGTGGCAAAAGGGGGTTACTTAGAAGTGAATTTCTAGCACCCTTAAAGTGCGCATCTTAACCGAAAAGTGAGAAAAAAAATTACTTTTGACCAGACGGTATATATTCATGATCCCCAAGGGCCCATGATCATCTTAAGGGTTTTGCTTACGAGTGAAAAATAAAAACAATACTGTTGATCAAAATATACATTTTCATGATCCGATGAGCCCGTCATCATTTTTGCCTCAGAGGTTTTGCTTATAGATGAATTTCTAGCGCCCATAAAGTGTGCATCATCTCAGCCAAGTGCAAAAATCAAATTCTTTTTACCAAAATAGCATTCCCGTGATTTCCAGGGGCCCATGATTATTCATATCTCAAGGGTTTTGCTTACAAATGATCAGAACAAACCCACGAATCGGCAAATTGCTGGTTTCATCCTCTAACCCAGCCTTTCAAGTCCCATATGAGCTTCTAGCTCTTGTTGTGTTTGGCATTTGGTTTGGTAGTGTATAGTTGAATAGTGGTTTCTATTTCACATGGTATCCGATTGTTGGGCTGCTACACAGGCTTTGCCGCGTTAAGCGGATACGTTAGCTGCGTTGTCATCTATTATCTTATTAGGCCTATCTCATTATATTTTCACTGATCGACACTCAAGGATTTGAATCCCTCTAATCCAAAACGTCCTCGTCCATGACGCAAATGTTTCTCTGCAATGCCGATTGTCGAAAGTTGCGGTTGTGTGTTTTACCGGTTTCGGTCCAGGTGACGACCTAGACTATTCCTCAGATCTTGTCTTTCTTAATGGCAACTAGGCCTCTGTGTCAACCTGTAATTGGACGTAAACCTACAATTGATATTGCCAAGAAGGGCGTTTCCCAGAATCTATGCGAGTTCCGTCGAGACCTTAAAACCCTTTGTCTCCATGAATATGAGTTTTAAAGTGTAGTGAGATTTGAGTCGTTCTCAAGTTGGCCCAGATTCCGTTTTGTTTATTTATTATAAATATTTTTTTTTTTGTGTTTTGGAGACGGGATTTTGGAGTGTATATTTTTTTTTTTTGGGTATTCGACCAGGAACCGAGTAAGTGCATGAATTTTTCTCTTATTTTTTCTCTTCTTTCTTTTTTCATTTTTTTTTCTTTATTAGTAGTGTATGTTCGATAATTTGTCAAAGGGGGTTTGTCAAACCTCTTAACAAGTGAAAACTTCTGAGGGTTTTGTAGTTTATCGTATTTTTGCAATAAAACCCCATATAATCTAATCTAATCTAAAATCTAAATGTCGCTGGAGCAGATGTTGACTGACTTGTCCGTTTAGTGCCTTTAAATATATATATAAAAAAAAAAAAAAATATAAGTCTGATTAGAGCCTTACATTTCCGTAGCGTACTTGGCGTGAATTTACAGTCTTTTCACGCCTGTCTGACTTGTCATCCATCCGTTTTCTTTTGTACTCTTTCCACAAACCTTCGGAGATGGAGATAAATGGCTCTGGCCCGGATGTAACTTTTCTGGCAGCTTCCTTAGGTAACGCATCATCCTTTTCACTCCATAGCCTACGATGTCGTGTTTGCCAATGACCTATCTAAATTGATTTGGGGGGGGGGTAAGCTTGCAAAAGTATTTCTTCTCCATTAATTTTATGCTTTTTGAATTTTGAGCGATTTTACACACTCTTGTTTGTCTGATGGAGCTTGAGTATTTATCGAAAACTCAAATAATCGAAAGTTTGCATAGCAGAATTGCAGTCTGGTAAACTGACCGTCATATGAGAGTATTGTGGATCAGTAAGTCGAATTGTAATTGTAAATTGTCCTTTCTGAACTTGCACAGATTAATCATATAATAATTCGTGTGTTTCGTAATAGCATTTACAAACTGCCAACTATGGCTATAAACTAATACTGGACAAAGTCATATACAATAGAAATTGCGGATAATATAAGGCTCAAACGAAGATGGATACCTTTGGGTTAGGTGTGGGGGGGGGGGTCAAAGAAGTCGTGGCTTGTGAAGGGTAAGTAGTCGTTTCCTCGTGTGTGGTCGGGTCGGGTCTTGGGTCTCAAAGGATGGGGAAACTGTTCTATGGTGGTAGTAGGGATTAAACGAGGAGACTTACAACATACATTTTGTGCAATGTTGCCCACCATGGACAATATACATTCCAGTCCACGTAGACGAGGCATGTCTGAAGGCGATGTTTAAGTTCCTTAGACTGACAAGAAGAACGAGCATATTCTGAAACCAGTTGTGCAAGACGAGAAAAGTGTGGTGATACCCCAAAATAATAACAAAAATCCTTTGTGGATCTATGGTTGTTGTGGACAGCAGAGGTTCTGCACTTGACATCTCAATTCTCTCGTGCCATGAGTAGTCTGATACTTGCATTTTCTTCTTTCAGACTGTTTGACGAGACTTCCACAGTGCTGTTCAGCTTACGCCTATGGGTCACCACCACTCTTTCTGGAGGTATGGCTGGATTACTGATCAACCAGATTTTCAAAAAGAACCTGCGAGTTGCTCTGAGTGGAGGGTAAGATCAGTCAGTAGCCTAATATCCAAGTAGGCTGTGGATCTAGATACGGCCATCAGATCGATACCGTCGCACTTGATGCTTTACTTTCCTGTAAACCTGAGCTCGTGTGAAACGATGGAGTGATGTGTTTCCTTATTTTATTTTGGATACCTGTGTATACCTACTTATTTACTTGTCGTCTGCCTTGAGTCTGAAGACTTGCCAAGATAAGAAACTATGAAAAGGTTAAAATTGCAATTAGCCTGTTATATACTTGTACTCAGAACGAGCATGAAGACCACTGTACTATCCTCCTCTTAGTCGTCCGCTTATTTGCGTCCGTTTACATGGTGACGAGACGCGACTGACAGTGTCTTCCGACCATCAGAGTCATTACTAGCCAAAATGTTTGGGGGGGGGGAGGACAAGGTACAGTAGAGGTATGCTTATGTGAACAGTTACTTAAATGTGAACACTTCAGTTTTGGGCTAAATGGAAGACTGAAGATCCAAAATACCTGTACAGGTGTTTTCAGCTGCCCTTCTTACCTACTTTGGCTAACTGATAGTTAGCTTTAGACACAGCAGGTGCATGAAAATGGCAAAATCCGAACTCAACAAACGTTCACATAAGCATACCTCTACTGTATTTACCGACTGGCTGGTCATTTTTACCGACTGTTCTTGCGGATAAAAACGACTATTATTGAGAAAAAACGACTGTGTTGACGAAAAATCGGCTGATTTTAAGAAAAAACGACCATTTTTAAGAAAGACTGACTGATTTAAGAAAAATCGATTGTTTTTAAGAAAAAATCTGCTGTTTTTACTAAAAATCGCGGCGCTTCGTGCCGACTCGACTCTTTTCTACCGACTGACCGACAACTTTGGGGGGGGGGGTCCCTCCCCTCCCCCCCAGTAGTGACGCCTCTGCCGACCATACCCAAGTCGCAGGTTGCTCAAGGCTTCGTAATCACACAGTCCGGTTTCACTCTCGTCAGTTCTGTGACCATAAAGCGGATAGACGATTGTGATTTACCACCCGACCTTTCCGCGCCTTATCGGTTCGGATTGAGAAAGTTGAAAAAAATATCGTCGCGGTGGCGCGGGGTTGATTGTTATGTTAAAGGAAGGGTAGGAATTCAAGTCCATGGCTGCCAGATGTTGGACATGGCTGCCAAAATGATATCTCAGCACCAACTTTAACTCCAAGCAATTCTTACGAAGAAAGTCACCAAAATCGAGATACTTGCAGTTGCCAGAATCTTTTGCCGGAATCCAGTGTTCGTTATTTATTTTGTATTTTTTGACCCTAGATGGTCGTCTCTTAGTTTAAATAAATATGAATAAATTTATTTGTTTCGTCATAGGTTCACTTTTATAGCATTGAGTCTGAGTAAGACCCCTGCCAAGAAGGTCCGAAATATCGCTTAAAAAAAATCAGCTGACTATCCGTTTAGCGTTGTCAACACAAAGGAATATGGATTGTCGTTGATAAAATTATGGCATGGAATAACTGACAGAAACTCTGTAAGAACAGTGGAAAAATCAAGTCGGGCTTCTTCTTGATTGGTTGATTCCTTCATATGAGTTCAAGCTGAGTAGCTGGCGATTTTGCGAAGACATTGGTAGATGGTCTTTCCAAAACGGAGTGGTGGATTGTTCGAGAGCCCTTCCATCTTGGGTAGTTTTGATTTACTCTATCAACGCCTTCAAAAATTCCCTCGACAGCCTGTACGCTTAAAAGGTTTATGATGCGAAAGTGTTTTAGACGTACTTTGTAGAGGCCAAGGAATATTTTTTGCACCATATTATTATTAAATTAAATGATAAAGTGAAATTTTTGACTGTCCACTAATGCAGAATAGTAGTCCTGCTATAATGGTGCCTTTTTTTCTGTAGTGGTGGCACCTGGTTTATAACAGCTCATCCGGAACCTGACCCTAAGCCACGTGATGTGGCTTTTTTGGACGAATATTCGCTTCAAAGGTGGAACTCAGTCCTCCACTACATTGCTGGAGTACAGCAAAGCAAAGAAGCTGGCATATCAGCAGATGCAGTAAGGATCCTGTTGCATGCCGGATTGATGGCAAAGTAAGTTCATGAGTTGTAGGGGTAATTCTAGCGATAGGTGGGTGTTTCCTGGATTTTGTGAGGTTAGCTGCTTTCCGATTCGTTCAGGTCAAAGTTTTCACTTGTCTGAGCTCAGAAAGCCATGTTCGATTCGTGTCCCTCTGGGGTTGTGCGCAGCTTTCGTTTGCATAGTATATTGTTTTATACCACCAGGTGTTATACCACGGACGAAGAATGGAAGGGAAGTACACCTTCGGATTGTACTGTTTGACTCTGTCTAGCCTCTGCTGACTTAAGTCTTATTTTCTGTTTTCCAGGCCTGAGAAGGGTGACCCTGAAGTCACAAAAGACGGCTTTCAGTTCCTTCTGATGGATACAAACTCTCAAGTTTGGTATTTTATGCTTCAGTACTTGGACACAGTCGAATCAAGAGGAATGGATCTTGTCCAGTGTCTGAGTTTCCTGTTTCAGCTAAGCTTCGTCACTTTGGGAAGGGTAAGCCTTGCATATTCCTTCACTCTAAACTGACATTAGCCTACGTCATGGATGGGTTCCAAACTCCTATCAGTATTTACTAAAACGCTACCATCCAGTCCACCAAAAATCCCTTGTTTCGGGATAGCCTGTAGCCTAAGCGCTGGATGTATCCTGAGTATAGTCTATACGCTTGTTACCCTATGCCAAATGGATGGAGCCTGTGGCACCCTAATGCTGACCTGCTGCACTATAAAGGAATTCTTCTTGGTTAATATTTGAACACAAATCATCAGCATTTGAAAGGGTTACGTGCCCGATTTTTGGCATGGGGTCTCCTGCGTTATTCATAGGTTGTCCCAAAATTAGAGATCTCCGTCAGACTGTCACCATTATTGTTCCGGCCTGTATTTTTTGTTCTTTCTTCAGTCGCGGGTTCTGGTGTCGAGCAATCCTCTGCTGGTGGTCCTGTCTTTTTTTCTTTTTTTAATCAGGCAAAAAATTGTCGTGATCTTTCGATCAAATTCTTTGCCCTTTGTCAAACAAATACGTAAATAAAGCACAGGTAAATAGTATATCCAATCAAGATTTAATAGTCACGGCGAGAAAACATTATTGTAGAACTCAACAAACTGAGGGACAAAACTTCTCCGATACCTTTCATGGTTATACTTAACGGGTTCGAGTTTGAGAATCTTCATGGCTGACTGTCTTGCTAATCGGGGTCGTTCCGGTACATAATCGGGAGGGAGGATCCACCGGAGTTTAGGGTTATTAAGGAGCTTAAGACCGAAACTTTGAACTATTTTTTCTCTTCGTTTTGCCAGGGTTTCGAGTTTAAAGGTAGAAAGGAGGTAAGAGTAAGGCAGTTTAGTTCCTCCATAGATAATTCTGAAAGCTCGCCTCTGGATCTTTTCAATACATTCAGAATCTTCTTTAGTTAAGCAGTAGTGCCAAACAGACATGCATATTCCAAAACACTGCGGACAAACATACAATAAAGTCGAACCAGTTTATCTTTCGGAACTTCAAATTTCGTCAGTGTTTTAAGAATAACCATCGAAGAATTAGCTTTTTGAACAAGCAACGATCAAGACAGGTCCGAAGAAAGCACAACACCCAAAAGGCTTATTTCTTTAATGTGGAGCTTACTATCAACTATCACACATCAGGACATGAGAAGCTCCAAAGATTTGTTTCTCATTTTGGAGGAAATGGTAGTCCATCAGGCCTATCTTCTGTTCTGGACTGCTTTTGTTCTGCTTGTTTTTCCCACTTTTAGACCACGTTTTCAGTTTTCAAATATTTTCCGTCTAGCCACAACGCCGGAGATCGGGAAGGCCGGTTAGAGTTGACAAGCGTTAACAAAAAATCGTTAATTTCACGTGACAAAAAAAGGTACTTCGAAAAGTGATAATTCTGAGCCGTTCCATCGTAAAAGAATCATTTCTTGTGCTTTAAAAGCCACATTTTCAACCACATCTTCTTCTTCCACATCCACATCAAATTGTTATCATTTAAAGGGCCCCCCCGTGCTTTCAACTGTTTTCACATCCCTAGTGACGACTTGTGTGGTCCACCAACCTCTGAAATCAAAATCCTTGTGAATCGCTTTGTTTGAATTTTTCGCTTTTCAGCGCTAGCTGATGTTTTCTACGGTTGCCAGTGAATGCCTTCTATTTTATCTTGCGAGGCCTTCTAAGAACTAAGAGCGTGTTCCACCCTACTTACCGTAGTTACTACGCTATTCGCCGTGGTTACTACGCTAGGCTGGAACGCTTTTTGAATTTTTTCGGTCAAATATCAGGCTCGGGGTGATCCGACCAATCACGTTACAGAGATGCGTAGTTACTACGCTAACTACGCTCCCGAGCGTGGTAAGCAAATAGTTACTATTAGTTACTATTTTGAGAAGGTTGGAACGGTCAGCGTAGTAACTTTTCGTGAGGCTGGAACGGAAATAGTAACTAATAGTTACTATTGGTAGAGGGGTGGAACACGCTCTAAATATCACTCTGATTTTTCAGCATTTAACCTCGGTGCGCCTAGATTTTTTACGAGGCCGGGCCTGAGTCGGCAAGCGCTAACAATAGAATCCCTGATTTCACGAGACAAGTACGAGTATTTTTGAAAAACAAAATTTCCTAGCCATTTAGTCGTGAAAAGCCTATTTCTAGTAAGAGCTGTGCTTTGGGCCTGGCATCCTTATGTAAAATGTTATCAAGCTTCAGTAAGTGTAGTACTAAGATACTAGTTGCGTTTTAGGAGATACCATGGTATCTGTTACTACGGTAACTGGATCTGCAATTAGTCGTTTTAGCAGTTACCGTGGTATCTGATATACGGTCTACTGCAAAAACGACTAATGCCGAAATCGCACTTTTCGGAGTCATCCCAAAAGAAAAACTCATATCCAGTTTCATCACTAAGTGCTGAACTTCTTTCTCACCAATTTGACAAAATTTGATGAACGTGAGATGAATTTTCAGATACTACGACCAGATACCACGGTCGGACCATGATATCTGAATATCAGTTACCATGATAACTGGCCAGATACCACGACAACTGCAACAAGACCAAAGGTTTCGATGGGATCCCAAAAATTTAATATTTGACCCAGACAACTAGGTCTTGTCTACGCCAGATCCAGTCTTCGTCAGGCTAATCATCTGAGAAAATCAAGTTCAGATATACCTGTATGAGCCATATCTATCTTGACGATACTGATCGAAACTTCCTGCTTTACTTCTGCCAAATTTCCGGTTTCGGCCGAATTCCGAGCGAACTACTTGTCCAGCCAAAAAAAGATAGTTCAGAAACGAATTCAGCGCATCTCCTTATCCGTATAAAGAACATCTAATCAACTTCAAATAAAACTTTAACTGTAAAAAAAACCCGGTTTCAACCAGATTCCGGACGAAAAAGGATTAAAGCGGGTAAAAAAGGATTGTCATATACAGATTCAGCGTCTTTTCTTACCCTTGAATCTGTCATCTAATCAACTTCAAATACAAATTTTACTTTTAACAAATTTTCCGGTTTCGGCCGGATTCCAGGCGAACTACTTGTCCGGCGAGAAAATGGTTTTCACCATCGTGTTCAGCATGTCCATTTGGCCGGATTCCGGGCGAACTACTTGTCCGGAGAGAAAATGGTTTTCACCATCGTGTTCAGCATGTCTTCTTACCCCGTAATCGACTATCACATTAGCTGTTTCAAAATATTTTGTTTGCCCCTTAATTTAAACCCCCTCCCCCACCTCTAAATGTAGGGCTAAAGAGCCCATCTACGAACTCGACCTTACTCTTGACCCAAAGAATCCTCACACCAAAGCCTCGTTTTTGTTGCACGCTGCAGGTCCGCTTCCGGACCGATTCTTTCTACATCCGTTTTTGCACTGCAGTGCTTCCGAGGAAGACGGCAGCGCTTCTCGAG
The DNA here is from genome assembly GCA_023053555.1 of Branchinecta lindahli. NCBI lineage: Eukaryota > Metazoa > Arthropoda > Branchiopoda > Anostraca > Branchinectidae > Branchinecta > Branchinecta lindahli. The sequence continues at coordinate 16,362,936 of JAKZAO010000002.1, forward strand.
AATCGCGGACTTGCTCACCGACCAAGTCCGTGCTTCCCTGCAAGATGCTGCTGCTGCCGAAGAAACAGTGAACATAAAAACGCACTTTGTGCAAAAGCAAGGAATTGCTGCAGCAGCGATGCGGCAGCGCTATTTCAACAAAAACGAGGCTCAAGTTTCATCAAAATATTTCATTCCCTTCATGAGTTATCGTGCTCACAGACAGACGGACGGACAACTTTTGCGATGTCATATGTATCCCTCCACTTACGTTTTGGGATCCCAAAAACACCTTTTGACCGTGGTATCAGATACCACGAAACTGCAAAAACGACTTTAGACCGTATATCAGCAAAAACGCAACTACTATTTTTCTTTGTTTAAGTATTCCTTCAGCCCAAGCTGACTGTGAATCATATTTGATCGTTCCGTTTATACGTAGCAACAATTTTGAAAAGGTTTTCATTTTGTTATACTTGGTTCTATTTGGTTTCCGTCCCTGTTCTGACCCCTAGTGCTCTGGAAAAAAAAATCTCTTGTAAAGTTTCCCTCTCTTGTATTTGATTCTTTTCGAGACACCTTTTGGCAAAAGGGAACTCGATAAATCTAGCTAATGGCAAGAAAATCGAATGGACAAGCAAGATAAATCTATTACAGGTAACGGAGGGGGAGATTTTTCTCCGTTTTTCAGGGATGGCAGTTACGTCATTGCTCCCCGTTGCCAAGAAGGTTTTGGCCCTGTGTCTTACATAGACTGATCAGTTTCCGATTCTTCTAGGACTATTGTACGCAGACAATGAATGAGGGACTGGGAACCTTTATGCAGCATCTCCGGGAGTTTGGCCTCGTCTATCAAAGAAAGGTAAGGTTTCTCTTTCAACCTTGGATAGGAAACGCGGAGGGGGGTAAGGTTTCTCTTTCTTGGTAAGGTTTCTCTTTGAGCCGTGATTAGGAAAAGCGGGAGGGGGGGGGGGAAGGATCTTAGTGTGCTATGATTACCAATAAATGGAAGCGAACTGCGGTTCGAGGATGAAAGGAGACGTATTTTTCTCCAGCGCGGTGTCCCCCCCCCCAAAGAAGACCATGTAGTCTTCCAAGGGTGAAACGAGAAGGGTTTTTCTCCAGCACGCTGTCTCATCCCCCAAAGCAGGTCATATAGTCTTGGATGTCGAGGTTTTCGTTGGTTCTTGATTTTTCTGTTTTCCACCGGATTCTGGCTAAACTGATCTGAGGCAGAACATAGTTGCATCGTCTATTCCGCATTCAAATTGCCCCTACAGAGACCCTTAACCACGTCCAGCTGGGAATTTGTTCGTTCCCCTCGGTCTTAGTCAAGATCTTCACAAGCATGCCTAGCTAAACTCGGATGCCTAGGCACGTCCCTAGCGTCTCTAGAACTCGGTGCCTGGCTAAGCTTGGGGACGTGCCTAGGCATCTGTGCTTGGCTAGGCATGCTTTTGAACGCGGCTTTATGATCTGAAAGTTGTATTAAGATCGAGCAAGGTTTCGGGACCAAGCGGAGGTTTCATTTTGAGAACGACCAGTATATGAATTTTGTGACGTACTAGCCGTTAAGTATACGTACTAGGCTACTCATGTAAAAGAACAATGAAAAGGCCAGAGAACTAGGCCACAATAAACGAAGAGGCATTGACTAAACTAGATATTCCTAAATTAAGTGACCGGAGAAATAATCTATCAAAAAAATTTGGAGCAAAATTAATGTGTTGTCCTCAGACCGTCCGTCTATTCCCCCCTCCCCTCCCTTCGTCTGTGCGTCGGTCTGAGAGGAACACTGGCAATCAATTTTCTCCATATCCGGCTGGTTCCTCTTCCCAATTTTTACATAGTTTCGTTCCGTCATTTATTTCTGGTAAAATTTTGTAAATGTATTAGTAAATTGTTCCGCTTTTGTGTTTTGTAAATATTGTTGTTGTTTTTTCCTACTCTAGCTTTATTTTTGAGCTATTTGGAAATAAATGTGATTGATTGGTTGATTGATTGATTGATTAAAAGCAAATACATCGGGTCCCATGCAGGGTGGCTATAGTCGAGGATTCTTATAAATGAGGGTTAAAGGGTTAACGTCTCTTGGACTGCGAAAAAACAAGTGCGCCAGCGCTCAAACGCGGAGTGTAAAAGTATAAGGTTTACCATATCTTGTATACGAACAGCCTTACAACCAAGACATTTCACATCCCCTACCAAGAAAAGTATAGAAAACTGACGACAAATTTTTGCAGGCAGTTTAAATACTTTGAATGTAAACAAACTGCATTTAGAAATCCAAAGATAATCTTGCGAGCATTGTTTCAATACTAATGTGTCTTGCCTGTCAGTCTGACCATTTAACCTCTTTTCAGTTAGCAGTGTAACAAGTGCAATAAACGTAAATTGAGGAACCTAATAGCCCCTTCGTCACAAGTTCCTTAAGAACAGCATATCATCAGTCATATGACAACACTGTCCAGTTTCAACTTTTTAATTAAGGAGTAAAGTACGTCGCGTTGTCTTATTTGCTGCTGTTGCTCCTTGAAATGCACATCTATACAGATATGTCCACAAAGACCTGTCACTTAACTTCGTGACATATGAACGGGAGGGTTGGAATGACGGCCCATCATAATGCACTTCTAGACTCATATGTCTTCAAGTATTCCAACTTCGAGTTTGTTACCAGTCACGGGTCAAAAACCTAACTAGCATTCTGCAGGGGCGTCACTAGCCTTTTACCTTTGGGGGGGGGGACGTCCAGTTTGTGCCGACGGACTACAAAATGTGCCGACAAAAAACGCCGTTGCCGCTTCGCGGCAACGGCGTACATTTCCCAAAAGCATAGAATATAACCGGTTTAAAACGAAGTGTAATGCATCAGTTGCGATTATTTCTTTAATTTAAATCCGTGTATTGAAATTCACAAATTGGGCTTTTCCGTTCAACTTTCGCAAAAAAAAGTGAAGCTTTCAACAACTACACCCGGAAAAAAAGTTAAAGTAAGCGCCGCAGGCGAAGTTTTTTTTAACTCTGCCTTCTTTCCGGAAAAATGTTGCCATACCTATCATACAAGTTCTAGCTTTTAATGTGTTTCAAACCCCCAAAATTTCAGTCCTAAAATTCTAACCGAATGAAACGTCGTTCTTCCAAGTAGAGAATAGGCCTACTACAAAATGCGCCGCAGGTGAAATTTTTTGTAAAACTAACTGTAATTTGTCGATTGAGGTTATTCCTTTACTGTAAGTTCGTACAAGTTTCGTTTGTACCCAGAATGAGTTAAACTAAGCGCCGCAGGCGAAATTTTTAAAATCTGCCTTTCTTTGGATAAAATTTGATCTAAACCTACCATACAAATTCTAGCTTTTAAAAGCCCCTTTTAAAAGCCTTTCAAACCCCCAGAATTTCAATCGTAAAACGCCAACCAAACGAATAACCGTTCTTCCGAACAGAGAATACTAGGAAATAAGCCGCAGGCGAAGTTTTGTGGAAACGCTGATTAGGAGAGCCGACAAGAATACCTACACCCAGCAAAATCATTCAGAATTTGACTTCTTCTGGGTTTTGCCCGACAAGACCGTACAGAACTTTATTTCGTACGTGTAAACAAAAACCGAAGTGGCAAAGAAGCATTCACAGAATACGATTTCTTACGTGAAAAAGAACCTGATGTGCCGACGAGAATCCACGACCGACAAAACTATACAGCATTTGATTTCTTCTGTTTTATACCGTAAAGAACTTTATTTCGTACGTGTGAACAAAAGCCGATGTGCCGACGAAACTTAAACTTTCGGGATTCGCCCGATAAGCATTTACAGAACAAGTTTTCTTACGTGAAAAAGAACCTGATGTGCCGACGAGAATGCCCACGATCGACAAGACCATACAGCATATTTGATTTCTTCTGTCGTGTGCCCGACAAGACTGTACAGAACCTGATATCTTACGTATAAAAAAGAGCCCGACGTGCCGACGAGTCGACCGACACCCGACAAAAGCATACAAAATTGTATTTCCTTTGTATTTCTTATGTATAGAAAGAGCCCGAAGTGCCGACGAAACACCCAAGGCCCGACAAAAGCATGCAGAATTCGATTTATTCTTGTGGTTCGTCCAGAAAATGCTTGCAGAATCTGATTTCTTGCGTGTAAAAAGAACCCGATGAGCCGACGAGTCGACCGACGCCCGACAAAAGCATACAAAATATTATTTTATCTGTGTTTGCCGGCGCTTCGCGCCGACAAACTAGTAAACTTTCGCCGGCTTCGCCCGACGAAAGTACTTTCTCAAGACCTTTGGGGGGGGGGAGTCCCCCCCCCTCCCCCCCATAGTGACGCCCCTGGCATTCTGGGCCCAGTTGCCCATGAACGTGGAGGTTGAGGGTTACTCAACTGCAGATATATCTTCCCAACCCCAAGATCCAAAAGCACAAGGAACTTTATCGTCCTATCTCCAGTTATTGTCAAGTTAAAAACTGAGCAATTTGGGTCCAATTGCCCCTGAACCAAGTGGGAGGGAGGGGGGCTTAAAAAGCACAAATATATAGATCCAGATGCCAATATGTATACCAAGCTTCAACTAGATACCGGGGTGGGTGGGGAGGTGCAACCTCAAAATTGCTTTCCAAACCCTAGGATGTACAAGTACAAGGAATATCCTCAGCCTATATCCAGCTGTGGTGAAGTTGTGACCATTAGTCACTGGGCAATAGGCCCGATTGCCCCTGAATAGGGTAGATGTGGGAGCAAGACTCTCACAAGGTTCAACTAGACCCCAATGCCAATATGTGTACGAATTTCAACGTGTTACCTGTCATGGTTCACGTGTTATGAACTCCAGGAAAAAACAGTGAAAACTGAAAACCAAAAACCGGCCGCAGCGGCCGCAATCGTGGATTGTTCATAAATGGACACCCCGCTAAAAACTGTTTCATATTCTTTATAATGATCTTTCGTAGACACAGCGTAGGAAATATAAAATGAAAATAACTATTTGAAAAAAAACTGTCGAAAAACATACACTATTGATTTTATCAAATTAATTAAAGACACGTCTACTCCTCTTCTTAAAACAGTCATCGGCTGCGAATTTAATGGTCAATTGAGGGAGAGAGATAAATAAAAGATCGAGATAAAGATAAAAAAAGATCGAAATACTCCCATGCTTCTGGAAATCATTACTTTACAAAGTCTGAACCTTTACAAAGGTTTTGATGGTGTGAAACAGATTAGTCAGCTAAGGTTTTATTTTGGCGATTCTTCTTCACCCGAAAAAAACATAATACTATACTCGTCTCTTTACCCCAAAACGCTCCCGGTGCTCCATATAGCCTACTACTTGAGAAATCTCCCGGAACAACGTAGGTTGCCAAAATTTGTGTTTCGTATCAGTTATCAAGACCTCCTCTTGCATTTTTCTCGCCCAAATATCTCCTCTTTCGAATCTTTCAGCTCCACGCAACAACCCCCCAAATCAAAATACCCTCCTTTTCGTAATCCGCACATAGGGCAAAAGCAAGGACCACAATGCAATTTACCTTCGCCTACACATCTTCTGCTTTCCCCCAATGGCAGACGGTCTCACCATCCATTCCAGTCCCTCTGTGCTTAAGCCCCGCTTTAAAAAACAATTCCCCCCCCCCCATGCCTCTTTAAGCAAGACGCACCACACCAAAGAAGGTGAATTACGTACTCTGCAGTTCCACAGTAAAATATTCTGATATTTTAGCTTGCCTTTCGCCATCTTTGCTTCCATATTAAATGGATATGATGGTCCTGCTCCATGATGTGTGTCTTGATAATTAGGTTGTTGCGTAAATAACGTGTATTTTCGTTTTAGCGGAAAGACGGCAGATTCTACCCCACCCGCCTTGCCTTCAGTGTTATCCCTGGGTCATCTTTCCAGAGGTTTGAGCTAGAAAATCAGAATTACCTCATTGTCGATAACAACTACCGCGTCAGTGCCTATACTAGTTCTGAGCTTCAAATTGCCTTGATTTCACTCTTCTCCGAACCGATGTACAGGTAAGGAAGGTCTCGACTCTGTCAGAAGTTTCAGAACAGATAACACAAGGATGCGCAGTTTCAGCAGATAATCCTTGGTATGTTATGTGTTATGATTTTGCAACAAAACATTGACAGCAAGAGCCGAAAAAGCAGTTGCTGACTTTTCTGATATAATGTCAAACAAATGGTGATAAGCTAAAAGCTTAAAGTCAAATGTAATAGAAGCCGAAATAAATGATTGATGACAAAAAAAAGTCAGCAGGTGTTTTTTGGCCGTGTTTCAGCTCTTCTTGTATGCATAAATTTTTAATGCGTAACGTTTGAAAAACATTACAGCTAACATCGTAAGTCTTATGCTTCTGAAATTTATGTTTACTTTTCGAGAGGGTTCCTTTGGTTTTCAGTACGCTCTTAAAGATCACGTTTTACCTATATTGGTGCTTATATGTGGACGTTGGAATCAGTTAGTCGGCACACGCCGTGAGTAAGGTTCTTAATGAACAGACGATTTGATTAGATGGTCGGTTCATATAAAGCGAAAGCTGAACAGTGGATTAGTCTCGTGTCAACAAGTGCATGTTTGGATACCAGCTTATACTTACCATCCAGGGAGATATCCCTTATTGCCTTCAAAGGGGCCTGTTAGACTATTGATTGTCCCTAGAACGGTTCATAAGTGTAAACGCGTCCTGCGCCTCGCTCGCCGCTCGGCTCTATATATATCTACCAATCAAAAATAGTCTGACAGGTCCCTTTGAATGCAATAAGGGGTATCCCCCTGGATGGTAAGAATAAAGTACGGACTTGAACCGCGGACCTGTTTACCGCAAATGACAATATCTCGATTCGCAAACTGTTTCAGAAATTGACAGTGAATTATGTATAATGAATAAAAAAATTTATTGACCCATTTCTAAGACAAAAGTAACAGACAGAATTAAAGAGAGATAACGAAAACAACAAGACCAAAGGTTCAGATGGGATCCCAAAAATTCAATATTTGATCCAGACAATTAGGTTTTGTCTTCGCCAGATCCAGTCTTCGCCAGGCCAAATAGCTAATCATTAAGAAATCCAAGCTCAGATATGGATTCAGCATGTGCGTTTACCTCTATAAGCCGATCAAAACGATTCTAGCTTACTTCTGTGAATTTTGCGGTTTTGGCGAAATTTTCCGGTTTCAGCCGGATTCCGGACGAACTATATTTCCGGCTAAAGAGTGATTGTCATATACGGATTCTGCATCTCCTCTTACCCCTAAATCTATCGTCTAATCAACTTCATATAAAACTTTTACTTTTAACAAATTTTCCGGTTTTGGCCGGATTCCGGGTGAACTACTTGTCCGGCGATGAAATGGTTTTCGTATTCTTGTTCAGCATGCCTTCTTACCCCTACATCAGACATCTAATCAACTTCAGATAAAACTTTAACTTCTAACAAACTTTTCGGTCTTGGCCTGATTCCGGGCGACTAATTGTCCGGCGAGAAAATGGTTTTCATATTCGTGTTCAGCATTTCTTACCCCAAAATCAAACATCTAATCAACTTCAAATAAAACTTTTACTTTTAACAAACTTTCCGGTTTCGACCGGATTCCGGGCGAACTACTTGTCCGGCGCGAAAATGGTTTTCATATTCATGTTCAGCATGTCTTCTTACCCCATAATCGACTATCACATTAGCTGTTTAAAAATATTGTGTTCGTCCCTTAATTTGAACCCCCTCCCCCACCCCTAAATGTAGGGCTACAGAGCCCATCTACGAACTCGACCTTACTCTTGACCCAAAGAATGCTCACACCAAGTTTCATCAAAATATCTCATTCCCTTCGAGAGTTATCGTGCTCACAGACAGACGGACGGACGGACAGACAGACAGTCATAGGTATCCGTCACTAACGTTTTGGGATCCCAAAAACATGCAATATGTTACACAAATATGTCATCACTTCTCATTTACACGCGGGTAGCGTAGCCGTACACAGAGAGTGACTAGCGTCAAGCGATTGAATAAACCGTGTAACGCGTAATCCGCATAGATATGGCAGTAAATGGCCGCTTGATCTAACAGAGATTGAATTCAAATATTAGTTTTGAATCGTTCCTGAATTCACTCCTTTACCCTCCTTCTTTCTGAACTTTCTGGTAAAGCAGAACATCTTCCCGTACAGAAATTTTCGGCCTGAAATTGACCCAGACAAAGTGAAACAGATTTCAACCTGGTTAGTTTCTTCCTCGGTATTTCGGCATCGGGCGACTGGATGGGTCGATCCGAGGAAGAAACTAACATGAAATCTGAGCCTCCTTTTTGTTGCACGCTGCAGGTCCACTTCTCGAACGCTTCCGGACTGATTCTTTCTACATCCGTTTTTGCACTGCAGTGCTTCCGAGGAAGACGGCAGCGCTTCTCGAGAATCGCGGACTTGCTCACCGACCAAGTCCGTGCTTCCCTGCAAGGTGCTGCAGCTGCCGCTTCAACCAAGAAGAAAGTTAATCCAAAAACGTATATTGTGCAAAAGCAAAGAAGTGCTGCAGGAAAAACGAGGCTCTGGTCGAAATCTGTTTCATTTTGTCTGGGTCGACTTCAGGCGGGAAATTTCCTGGAAAAGTCCCGGGAAAAGTGTTTTAATAAACCTCTTGACTCTCTTTCCAATTACAGGCTACCCAATGCTCAGATGGCTGTGATAACCCGCGAAAGTGTCCGCGAAGCTTTAAAGCACGGCATCACCGCCGCGCAAATCATCAGTTTCATCAAGAGCCACGCCCATCCGGAAGTCTTGAAGGAGGGCGAAACACTTCATCCAGTTGTCGCCGATCAGATCCGGTTATGGGAGATGGAGAGGGAACGCTTTAGCTTCAAAGATGGCGTCCTTTACAATCAGTTCCTCTCCGTGGCAGATTTTGAAGTGTTGAGGAACTTTGCAAGGGAAACTGGGGTTCTAGTTTGGCAGAGTGAACTACGGAGGACAATTATTGTGACTAAGGAAGGACACGACGAAGTGAAGAAGTTCTGGAAGCGGCACAATAAGGAGCGATAATTTACCGGTAAGCGGGAGTGGCGTATTTAGTAGTGGTGTTGTGGCGTATTATTATTAAGCCTGGTTCCTCCTGCTCCAGAAGGCAGGACACGAAAAAACGAGAAGAATTTGCAGGTGAGATGATTGAACAATTCTGGGCAATTGGAACTAACTTCTAGAATTGAGGACAAAAGCTTTGTCCAAACTATTATAGTAGTGTCACAGATGTTGGGCTTCTAAAATACGCCACTCAAACCGATAGGACTAAGGAAAACGACAGTTTTTTTTACATCATTTTGTTATTAAACAGATAATTTTTTGTTCATTTATTTTTACTCGGTGTAACCGCTGAACCAAAAGAATAGTTGGAGTAAGTTTGTTATGTTCTATCGCTAGTTCGTGAAGTGTGCAACTTAGGTAGCACCTACGGACGAAATTACGACCGCTAATTAACTATTATTACAAGATTATTCATTCCTAGACATGCAAAACAAATTATCCATTCCACTTCATTTGTTGATTTGCTTCCCGGAGTAACTGGTCTTGAAATATGTTGATGTACGAGTTTCAGAGGGCACCTGACCGTGTTCATGGCAAGTCTCTGAGCACGTGCATCAGACCGATCAGAGACTCAAACCCCACGAGTGACCTGCGTCCAACACTTGAGTGTGCAGAGAGAGCTTGCACCCTACTCAACGAAAACGCATACTTCTACATCATCATCGAAAAAACAAATAAGTTAAGATTCTGAGCTACGGTAGGCTACAGATGTTTGACTTGGAGACCAAATTTATTCAAACTATGGCTAAACACGGATACGTCAGCCACGATGCTTTGGCAGCGATATTTCGGCCCTTCTCGAACAATCAGCGTGGTGCTGGTAGGGTGGATAAGAAGTTATGAATCTCGGGAATAAGAATGGACAGAACGATTAGAAACGTAGAGGGAACCAGTAATATGTATAGGAACAAATTTCAACTAACCCAGTGAACAAAACACTTGGACCTCACCCAAAGGAAACAATTTAGGATCGTCCTTCCTTGACAGCGCTAAAGCGATAGCTGAATTTATTCGAGCGATAATTCGGCCGTTCATGACTAGGGTCCCCCTCCGGCACAAAGCTAGAAAAGTGAACCTGTGATAAAATAAAAATATTCTAGCAACTGTAAGTATCTGATTTGATGACTTTATTCGTAAGAACTGCTTGGAGTTAAAGTTGGTGCCCAAATTTGATTTTGGAAACGGCTTCTGTTTTTGTTGCTCGATAACGTGGTAGAGACTTGTCTGCATTTTGATTGAATTTGGCTTTGCTATGGAGAAGGGCTTGGGGTTTGAATTTTCTTTCGCTGAGAATGCCGTTCCTTGTTCCTGGTAGTGAATACTCGTCTGTGTCTCAGTTTATACCTGAACGGTTTTTAGTGGAGTGTTCCACTATTGCGAGCGCTGTAGCAGCTTTCGGCTTTCGGTTTCCGGTTTTCGGTTTTCACCGTATTTTGTGGAGCTCATAACTCGTGAACCAGTGCAAGTATCAAGTTCAAACTTGGTACGCTGGTGGGGACTGGGGTCTAGTTGTGCCTTTTGGGGGTCCGACCCCCCACACCCCCCCGGTTCAGGGGTAAATTGGCCCAGATTGCCCAGTGAATAATGTTCATAACTTGACCAGAGTTGGACATAAGACGATGAAATTCCTTGTACGTGTAGACCCTAGGGCTTGGACATTACTTTTAAAGTTGCACCTCCCCCACCCATCACGTTCATGGGCAAATGGGCCCAGATTGCCCAGGAGTAAAGTTCGTTACCCGTGACAGGAATCAACAGGTATCAAGTTGAAACTTGGTAGGTTTGTGAGTATTGGGGTCTCTTTTTCATTTTTGCGGGTTCCAAACCCCACCCCCACTTGGTTCAGGGGCAATTGGGCCCAGATTGCTTATTTTTTAATGATTTCAACTTGACAATAACTGGAGATAGGGCGATGAAATTCATTTGTGCTTTTGGATCATAGGGTTGGGGATTTATATGTGGAGTTGAACCACCCCCTGGCCCCTACCCTCCCCGTTCATGGGCAAGTGGGCCCAATTTGCCCATGAGTCAAGTTTTTGGCCCTTGACTGGAATCAAACTCTAAGCTGGTATAGTCGCGGATATTTCGGTCTAGATATGCAACTGATGCCCCCCCCCCCCACTCTCCCGTTCATGAGTAACTGGGCCCAGATTTTCATGAGTTACGCCAACTCATGTATATTTGGGGAGATATATCTGTGAATGAGGATTTTGGTGTACAGCAGCAAGAAATAAGACGACGCGACGTATCTTTAATGAACAGCTGGAAACTTTACGGTGTTGTCATATGATCGATGATATGCCGTTCTTAATGAATTGTGACAAAGGGGTTATTAGGCTGCTACGATTTGGTTATTGCACTTGTTTTATTACCTTGCTAATGGAAAAGAGGTTTAAAGGGTCGGACTGGCTGGCTGACCATTCAGATTCAGTGTTCTGATTCTCTGATCTAGTGTTAGAACTCATGCTGTTCTTGCAAGATCTTCGACATTTCTTTGGATTTATACTTGCGGTTTGTTTACATTTAAAGCTTTTAAAGTGGGATGATTACAAATTAGGTTATTTCAATACTTGTTTGGTTATTGGGGATGTGAAATGTCTTGGTTTTAACGCTGTTTGAATATAAAATATGATAAACATTTTACTTTCACACTCCACGTCTGAGCGCTTGCGCACTTGTTCTTTTTTCGACGGCTTCTCTTATGGTTTCATATAGATGAATCTATATGACTTAACTCTTCGTTTCAATGAAGAATCGCCGTGTGTCTAGCGAAGAGTCAGAAACGTCACCATACAGAATGGTTTTGGTTGGTTTGCATAGGATTTGAGTCAGTTATGATTTGATTCGTTTGGGTGACTGTTATTTTTCTTCCGTAGGATTATACCGTGCGTGGAGTATACTCCGAAACACGATGTAAAGTAAGTCCGAAACATGATGATATGACCCTAGGGAAGAACAAAAAACGTCACCTAAGTCCTAAACGAATCCTCAAAATTGACTCAAAACCTAGGTAAACCAATCAACAACCTTAGTTGTGTCGACGTTTCTGATTATACATTAGGCACACGGCAATCCTTCGTCGGAACGTAGAGTTAGTCATAAAGACTATTAGGCAGAATGTCATTCCTTCAGATCCTCTTTATACCCTGCTTTTAGGTTTCGCCGGGATGTAAGCGACTGTTGTCCGTGCATAGTCCATAGATAGCCGCATGTATTTCCTCAACTATATTAGTTAAAGTGACAATGAAAACATTTCTACCGCCAACGAACCTTTGAGATCTCGTGACCAACTTTGAAGAATGTAGGAACCTGAAGCCCAGTGAATTTTGCGAATTCTGCTGCAGGACATATCGATATATGAACTGGAAAGATGCCTAAAGTACAAGCAAGGTAAGACTTTACCTTTATTTTTCTCTGTATTTTTTTTACTGCAATTATGCCTTTGGACAGTGCGTTATAAATCATTCATTCATTCATTAGTCGCGTTTTTTGTCACCTATCTACCAAGGTTCATTTTCCCGTTTTTTGTACCAACCGCTTACTCTTCGCTGCTCTTTTGGCCGTTTTTCGACCAAGGCCTTTGTCCTTTCTGCCCAGGCCTGCGGAGAAAAGAGATTGGCAACTCTGAGGTGAGTAGGCCTATCTGCTCAGGAGAACGGCACCTGACTCCTCTCTACCAAAAACGGTCAAATTAGCAGAAAGGACAGAGGACTTTGGAGAGAGGCCTATGAGCTCTTTTGGAGAGAAAAAACGCGACTTTTAATTCACGCCTTGTTACTTTCTTTCATAGTCCCAGAGAAAGCGATTTCCGTATTCCTGCCGGTTTCCTCTCTTTTGGACAAGTTTTTCCGGCAAGGTTTCAGTTTTCCGGATGGACAGGGTGAATCCGGTAGGCGCAGCAGAAACTGTGGGAATGTAACTTTACTTATTATTAAAAGTCATAAATTTAATTAATTAGAGTGACTCGTTCAATCACGAGTTCTCACCCAAAATTGGCATACACAATCTTTCTGGACATCACTGTTAGGCCATGCCGGCCAAACAACCGGACCGGGGAAAATTACGAAATTAAATCAAACTTATTTATAACCGGAAAAAAACAGCTATGCTTAGACAGATGCTTGATGGTCAATTTTTCATCGACTTAACTACTATGGAGAAAGACATGCATACTCAGTCGAGTAAACTGGGGGAGGGGAGGAGGGCTCCGAAATTTTGTTGTTTTGCCTTTTAATGAAACAGGAAGAAAATAAATTTTAAAAGTTGTTCATTTAAAGTTTCGTAGGAAAATGGTTTTTCAAAAGTATCAGGTCTGAATTGTTTTGTTCTAAACCACCCTTCCCAGACGCGATACGTCATCTCTATAGTTTTAGATGGCGTGCGCTGTTAAATTTTGGACGGTCCGCGTTAGATAGTCGGGCTAAATCTTTTGAACAATTTACAACGCGATAAGAATTCAAGTTCGCGTTCCTTAATGGAGAGTGGCGGTGCTGGTATGACATTTAACCGTTCCGTCCAGACACTTCAAACCCCAGATTGAGTGCTATGGTTCAGTGGCACTTGGGGCTTTAAGACCTTTGATACAAGAGAATCCTGTTATAAAAATCAGGGGCACCGCCACAGACGCTTTGGATGAGGTTGCCTATGGAGTGGGTGAGGATTTAGAAGTCTGTACTGTGAAAAGAATGGCAGGCTTGTGTCCGAGTGTTCAGTATAGAAATCAATTGTAACAGCTGTTTCGGCCATGTGATTTCCTGTTGAATGATACGTTACTTGGATCCATGTACAAAAAAATCTGCCACGGGGACCCACCCAAATAAAATCTGCGATTTTGGGGGAAAAAGACCCACCCCACCCAGCTAGGGTCCTCAGATTTCATACTAGTCCCCTCCTGCCTTGACCGCTATCTCCCTCATCGCGGACACTCTACAAAGACGAGAGCTATGTACATTTAATTGTATGCCTAAATTGCCCGTTCAGGTCTGATAGCAAACAGAAGTCGACTGTTATCTGTAGTAATTATGGGCATTTTTTTTTTTATGACAGTTGTCACTGAAGATTGACGTAAATTCAGAAGCCTGATAAAGAAAAAAAATCTCAGAATTCGTAAGATTACGCATTGAACGCACTCAGTGGTGTATTTACGGAGGGGTTACCCACTCCCCGGCACCCGCTGGCTCCGGCTGCAACCAGCAGTGCTGGCCATAAATTAGGCAATTCTGCTTCTAAACATGCTGATTTAATGTTCTAACACGTGGCAACCGGTGCTGGCTGGTGTTAGTTGGTGTCGGCACCGGCACAAGCTGTACACTGAAATCGAGAGTGGGCAAACTCTCGGCATTTACGCTCCACGTGAAATTGAGTGTATTTTTTTAATTTCTGTAATTTCCGAAACTAGTTTAGGCTTCTAGAGACTTTTGTTTAAACGCAAAAAGGATTTTAAGTTACGAACCGATTTGAAATACGTTAGGACCAGAGGCGAAAATTGCCCATTTTCGTGGTTGTGGGGGGGGGGATGGCAAGCCCGGATTTTACCGACAGGATTTCACAATTTACCGAAAAAAAAAGCGCACGTCCCCGCGAACGCACCTTACAACCGATGTAACAGTAAATTGTAACATATCAGTTGACATGGTTTTCTAATGAAAGTTAAGTTAACGAATTAGCCATCACTCCCTGGCATGAATGGTTATATATTATGTATGGCAAACCAGAAAATTAGTATAGACATTGCTCAAAGATGTATGTTGCTGTCTTTTTCGCTTGCAAACTTAGCGGCTTTCTGGGATCGCAAAACGTTAGTGACGGGGCACTTATGCCTTCGTAAAGTTTCTCTCTCCGTCTGTAAGCGATTTTAAGGATATCGTAACGGCCATTTTGGCGATTTTCAATGAGAGTATTCCGGGTCTGGAGGAGCACGGTCACAGCGGCTTTACGATTGTCCGTGGACAACCCATTTTTGTCGTATTTGATCCTTGAGTCTTCTATCAACTGTAGGACGACAAAACTGAGTCTGCGCGCGAACGTCGAAGCTTTAGTACCACCAAACGATTAACAATGGGTTAGAATTCAGGAAAAATAATTGAAAAATGAAGAGCTTGTTAGCCATACATATTTTTTTCTCCTATCTTTTCTCGATGATTATATGGAAATAAGCGTTTCGTTTGGGCCAGCATTCCCTCCAGGCAATACCGATTGTCCTGACTATTCTACCTCCAACGAGAATCACACCTGTGTCCTGCTCATATTTTTCCTATGGTCCCCATGGGGTTGTCAGCGAAAGGAAGACAACGTCGTTCCCATTTAGGGCCATTAAGTTGCCTCGGCTTTCATAACTTGGTAGTTAGTTTCTCTGTTTACTTTGTCAGTGTGAGCCGAAGTTGTCGCGGAAACTTTTCCCTCGTCTCATCCGTGATGTTTGTACAGTTTTGGCCGTTAGTTTTAGCTTAGTTTTGTGAGTTTCGCCCATGCCTGAAGTTTGGAAATCAATAGCCTGCTCGGTTTTATGTCGTCGTACGTTGAAACACATTGTGGGTTTCTCAAGTAGACTTGAAGCTCAACTTGACGCAGTTTTGAGTTCTTCAGTCCAGTTTCGCAAATCTTTCGGAGAATCCTCCGATTAATAAATCCAGATCCGTCATAATTTCATAATCTGTTCCATCTCTAATGTAGAATGCTAGTGTACATGTATGTAACACTTTTTCCTTACCTTAAATTGAACTTGCAATCCAAAAGTAATCCTGTCGTGCGCTGAATCAGTAATCGATGGAGAGGGCTGCATCATGGAAACCCATACAGTTTTCCAAGAGCGTGTTCCACCCCTCTACGAATAGTAACTATTAGTTACTATTTCCGTTCCAGCCTCACGAAAAGTTACTATACTCTTACCGTTCCAACCTGATCGAAATAGTAACTATTTGCTTACCATGCTCGGGAGCGTAGTAAGCGTGGCAACTAAGCATCTCTGAACACGCTCCAAGGCTTCCGAGTCCGGTCTTCGTCAACCGATGACTTGAATGGCTCCATACTGAGCGTGTTCCACCCCTCTACCAATAGTAACTATTACTATTTCCGTTCCAGCCTCACGAAAAGTTACTACGCTGACCGTTCCAACCTTCTCAAAATAGTAGTTAATAGTAACTATTTGCTTACCACGCTCGTGAGCATAGTTACCGTAGTATCTACGCATATCTGTAACGTGATTGGTCGGATCACCCCGCGGCCTGATATTTGACCGAAAAAATTAAAAAGCGTTCCAGCCTAGCGTAGTAACCACGGCGACTAGCGTAGTAACTACAGTAAGTAGGGTGGAACACGCTCACTGTCTGCCGTGACAGTGTTTTGACCAACGGAGTTCCATAGAGTTACCATTCGATTCGGGAAAAATTGGTTGGCCGAAAAACCAGGACTACTACTTTGCCTCTTATCCATACTATCCGCTAGAAAAATTTCAGTCAGGCCTAATTTGTCCGCACTATCATTTTTACTTGTATATGAAATGTCGCCTTAGGCCGTTGAAAATACTGACAGTTTAAGTGGCCAATTTTCGTGTCAGATAAATTGTTTGTAGCTTTTAACTTATCAGCGTAATGACATTCAAACAAGTCCGCAGGGTCGGCCTCAAATATATAGGCTATTGTTTTTTCCCAATGGGACTGTTGATCAGTCAATAGAGCCGGACGATTTATGATCAAGGATTGTCTTTGAATTATTTTATTTATTTATTTAATTTCTCTCCACTAAAATCGGTGAGTAAATTACAGAAAAAAAAAGAATATGCAAACAATTACAACAGTAGGTAGTTTATGCATATTCGTATATACCAACAATAAACCTCATAGACTCGCTGTAATCCTAAATATTTCATATAGGTGACAACTAATTCAGTATAATGGCGCCTAATTATTACTGAAAGAAGCGAACCGGCCTTTAAATTTATTTTCTTTCTTATTTATAATAGTTGTCAGATCTCTCATATTGTCATAGTTGTCAGATCTTTCATATTTGCTGTGTTGGATTCGCAACGGTTAAACGGGCAGAGAAACTTTAAATTTGTTTTGAACCTGCGACTTTTTAGCGCTTTTTCGGTCTAGCCAAGTTTTTGACAGTCACGCAACCCAAACTTCGCCTAGAGCTTCAAGGTCCGCTGACAACTCTTAAACACAAGGACATGAGAAGCTTCAAAATATTGTTATTCATTTTGGAAGACATTGTAGAATATCAGGTCTACCTTCTTTTTTAGATTTCTTTTATTTTGCGTCCCGCGCTAACAAAAAAATCGTTAATTTCACGTGGCAAGTAATGGTAATTTCGAAACCCGTATTTCTGAGCCATTTCATCGCGAGAAGATCATTTCTAGTAAGAGTTGTGGTTTAAGGCTATCGTAAGCGATCGGAAGATTGTCGTAGCGGCCATTTTGGCGATTTCCAAAGAGAATACGCCGTTTCTAGAGGAGTACGGTCAGAACGGCTTTACGATTTGTCAGTACAAAACTGACAGTACAAAACGAATTCAAACGGACATGATACCGTGTGTTGTAAATTCTATTTTAACGCATATTCTTTCGTCTGCTGAGTGCTGATGACCCTACAAAGATTGCCTTTTATAGCCTTTATCTGCTCGTCGTGTGAAAGCAGAGTCGGTGACAACTTGCAAGACGTTCGGTTCAGGAGACATGTTAACTTACGGAACGATTATACTGGACACTAGACTGAAGGTTGTGAGTGGGTTCCACCCTACTTACCGTAGTTACTACGCATGACGTCACGAATTTGGCTTCTTGGCGTCAAGGCTGGAACGCATTTTCCAATTTTCGGTAAAATATCACTCCACGGGGTAATCCAGCCAATCACGTTACAGAGATCCGTAGTTACCACGCTTACTACGCTCCAGAGCATGGTAAGCAAATAGTTACTATTAGTTACTATTTCGAGAAGGTTTGATTGGTCAGCGTAGTAACTTTTCGTGTGGTTGGAACGGATATAGTAAGTAATAGTTACTATTGTTAGAAGGGTGGAGCACGCTCTGTATGATCATAAGACAGAGTTGGCAGTGTTTATTCGTAGGAGCTCGCAGAATTGTAGCCCCAGGGTTGGTTAAAAAAAAAAGGGTGTATGAGCTATAGTGTCAATGCACACCTCGCACTATTTGCTATTTATTTTCTAATAATCAAAACCATCTTTATTTTAAAACTAAGCTCTCCTTTTAACAAATTATCCACGGTTTGGGCTGTTTCAAGCCTTTTTCCAGACCCATTGACTTCTAGTGAAAACGGCAAATTCAGAAAACCAGTTTCACGCAGCAAAAGCATGATACTCGAACACTCCTACTGTCGGGAGCTTAATGCGCCTGGAAACTAGTAAATCGTGGCAAGTGCAAAGATTAGTGAGTATATTAGTAAATCTTTCTTATCAAATTTTAATTCCCTTAATAGCTCGTACAATTCACTCGCCAGCATTGGACTGTCGTACAGTTTACCACCAATACATATAATAAGTAATAACACTATACAAGACATTTTGATAATAAGTTTACACATCCACTAATATATACAATTTACCTTATTAATTACTATATAGAATTGAAGTGGTGTACGAAATAGGGTACAAAGAACTTGAGATACCTGTCCGTAGAATGTGTTTTTGGGCGAACAGGTTTCGGACAATTTGCAGTTGCTACTTTGTCTGGTGATCGCTCGATTTGGGTTTGGTAGTTCAAAGTCCGGTAATATAGTTCTGTGAAGGTTTGAGGTCAGGCATTTGCGTCCAAAGTCCATAGTCAGTTTGTGTCGTCTATCAGAGAGAGTAGAGAGGCCAAGCTTTGCCAGTCCGTCTTCATAAGAAGTGTAGGTTCGGCCGAGTATAATCTTCACGACTCTCTTCTGAATACTTTCCAGTCTGTCCGTCTGTAAGTCTCGGATGCCAGACTGCACAAGAGTACTCAAGACAAGGATGGATATACGTACAGTACAGAGACCTCATAACTCTTGGCGAAAGACCAAACCTACGAAGAAAAGCGAACGACTTAAGAATTGGAGCTTAGCGGGTTCAGAACGTAAAATATGAAATTTGGGTCTCCGGTTTCAAGAATTAATGAATGAAGTTACGGAAGTAGGTTGCATTGGTATTACAGGTATGACGGGTCCTTTAACGAAGATACTTTAAAGATACTTTGGGATACTTAGAGATATTTTAGGATACTTTCCAGGGTATACGAAGACACTTGTGGTAACCAACCCTTAGGCTTGTAAAGGCCATTCGTAATGACGCGGCTGTATGTTTCAATTAGGTACCCCTTTCTTAAACTCGGAAGTAGAACCTCGCAGTAAACTCGATTCCTCCCACAATGAACTTTATTATTTTGCTCTAATTCGTTACCATAATTAAGTCTATTGGCACTCCGCACAACCTTACAGATCTGCTGCCTTGCATCCTTTCACAAGTTCCATTAGACTTCTTCTTCTTTGCTCGCAGCTCTTTTTTATTTCTTTGTTTGTAGTAAAACATAAACATCATCCGCAACCTGGCAGGTAGGCCTGGAGAGATTGCATCGTTTCAGAATTTCCCTGTCCTTCATTTTTGATACTGCTTTGACAGCGGATCAACAGCGTCGAGTTGTCGGATTGTCCTAGAAAAACACTGCGATCGCTTTTCTTACTAAACCACGTGTGAGAGATTGACGAAGGCTGGCAGCTGAGAATGTGAGGTGAGGTCAAGAGTATTTGGAGACCAGAGTGGAATTCCCATCAGACTTTAGCAATAGGAAAACATTGGCCAATTCTGAGCCGTACTTATCGCTAACTTCTCCGAATTCTTGCGAAATAAGAAAAAAGTGTGGGCAGTTTCTTGTGAGTCACAGTCTCTCCGGACCGTGTCTCACCGTGTCCGTGTCACTAGTTCTGTAGGGGATATTAAACATCAGCACTCAGTTCTTATCTTAGTTAAAGGACCCATGCGAGCAATTATGCTTATTAATTGTTTTCTTCACATCGCTTCTACTATTCTCAGTCTCGAATTTTTTTCCGGGATCACGACACGACAAGCTATCATCTTTCTGATTATTATGTGGTTATGTTTCGGTACAGTTTTTCACCCTCCTGTCATTTTCCATTTTTAGTTCGTTGTGTGTTGTAGAAGCACATCATCGCAGGCAGTGATTTTGCTGCGCCTTGGGCTGATTCTTGTTTTTGTCTTCCGTAGTAAAAACATTCTACTAATGTGGCTATACCGTGTTCCAGAAAAGTAATCAGTAGGCTACAAAATACACCTGGAGATCGACCCCATGCCAAGCTTTGAGTCCAGGATCGAAACTCACGGCTGATATGTGGCGTTGGAACCTAAGATTATATAAGTTATTTTTGTCGCTGAATTTAATCATTCTCGATCGGTAGAATATCAGATTTAAGTGAGCAGTTGAACGGCAGCGCTGCTCAGTGCAGCTTCTTCTGAAAGTTATTACTAGAGCCCCGGCGATTTCTCGGATGGGTCAAAATAATTCAATGTACCCTATTCAGATATGAGAAGTAAAAATAAGCTGCCTTTTCAATTGAACTTTAAAGTTTAACCGAAAAGGACTGGGATAGGACAATCTAGTTACCCATCACTTATTCACTTAAATTGGCTTGAAGACCCGCTGAAAATGCGTTACTTGGTTGTTCCGCTATTCAGGAATAATCGATTTTCAAATAGTGGAATTTCCGTGTGATTTGTGGTACCTCTAATTTGTTGTATGCCTTACAAGAAAGATTTATGACTTTTTTTTTGTTCAGGCACTAAGCAATCTTCACCAATATCGCCACTGCCCACTGAAAAGCCTTGTGTGTGTTAAGATAAAAATTTCCCGCGTCATAGTAGAATTTTCACTGTGGGGACGGCCGCAGATATTCTGAACGTCATAACTAGAGCAGATAGTGGAAAACAAAAAAATCCCTTTGCAGAATCCAAATAATTCAGTGTATTCAACTAAATGAAACACAAATAAGTTGGCTTTTCAGTTATACTTTAAAGATTCCAAAGAATCAAGCTGGTACACGGGTCTTCTGGAGTCCGCGCATCCTAGCGCCCTGTTCTTTTGATCTCTGGTCGCCCATCGTTGGCAAAGAGTAAGTAATCCAGTTGATAGACTCAACCTGCTGTTCGTTCCCTGGAAGTCTTATCTGAAGAGATAAGCTAGATGGAATTATTTCTTGCCACAACCGGCATTTTACTATTCAGTAGAACTTTTTCAGTTCGTGATTGAGTGGACAGACTATATAAAGGCTTACCGTCGGATCAGCCCTAAATTTGAGGTAGACCTACTGTAATAATGCTTCTTATCCGTAGGAAAGTCTTATTTAAAGAAAAACCAAAAAAAAAAGAAAGAAAAGGAAACCCAAACCGGTTTCTTTTCTTTAAGGAACACCGATTCTGGGGGGGGGGGGGGTAACGACATGTATTCACTTCTATGCGAGTGAAACTTTTACCCAGTGGTATATTTTATTCTATTTTTAATATTAAAGTTTAACTGAAAAGCAAACTTATTTTTGTGTCATTTAGTTGAATACACTGAATTATTTGGATTCTGCAAAGGGATTTATTTGTTTTCCACTATCTGCTCTAGTTATGACGTTCAGAATATCTGCGGCCGTCCCCACAGCGAAAATTCTACTATGACGCGGGAAATTTTTATCTAAACACAAACAAGGCTTTTCTGTGGGCAGTGGCGATACTGATGATGATTGCTTAGTGCCTGAACAAAAAAAAAGTCATAAATCTTTCTTGTAAGGCATACAACAAATTAGAGGTACCACAAATCACACGGAAATTCCACTATTTGAAAATCGATTATTCCTGAGTAACGGAACAACCAAGTAACGCATTTTCAGCGGGTCTTCAAGCCAATTTAAGTGAATAAGTGATGGGTAATTAGATTGTCCTATCCCAGTCCTTTTCGGTTAAACTTTAAGTATATTTTTTAATATTAAGCCGTTGATCGAGGAGAATAGTTACACTCCTGATTTAATGGCCATTATGAAACAAATTGAACTATATGAAGGAATACCAAAAATAGCCGTGAAAAAAACATCTTTGACTCAGTGAAGTTGGTCCTGGCTTGTTGAAAATCGTTCTATTCAGTATTAAATTCAGTTCACTTTATTTTGCCAAACAGTATTCTTTAAGAAAAATAGCATCAAAATGTCAACAGAGATACACTGACATGCAATTACATAGTATTAACTTACATAATATTCTATATTATTTAAATAAAGTTTGGTTTCATAAGAACTTAATCGAAATAAATAATACTAACACATATACTAGATACCGTTACTCGTGTGGCAGGGTTGATCGGGTCAAGTGCAATTCAGTTCAGTCTATTTTATACAGTACCTTACCTATCACTGGCAAGGTCATTTATTTCTGTGGCGAGTTGCCTGAAACTAATTGTCCTGCGATGACCTTATCTGTTGAAATATGACACGAACTGCAAGTAACGAATTATGGATTGCCCTGTGAGCCGGGATGATTTGGCTTGTGACGTAGTATCGTCTGATGAATTGTCTGTAACGAACTGTGTCTGGGTGAATTATCCGTGGAAACTGTTCTGAAGAGAAACAGTATGTGGTGAATTTCGGAATATCCTTTTGAGGAATTTCCTTGATAAATTGTCCTATCCTTTGTAGAATTGTCGTGTGACGGATTGTCTGTGTTAAAATCATCGTGTGTACAATTGTCCGGACATAAACGCTTCTCTCGCATGCAGGGCTATCAGCGTGATAATTAGAAAGCGGTGCCGTTATCATACTTGTTTCTGGCACTCATTACATGAGCAAACTCGTAGTTAAACACGCCTGTCCTTAATGATTCGAACAATTGCTCGCCTCCCACTGTTTTTCCTTCCCCTGGAAATGGAATTCCAGTCCTGTGCGCTTTGTTTTATGTTCGAGTATAATTCGCTTTTACACCGAGATGTGGCTCCAGTGAAACAGTTTCCAGGTCCTCGTACACCAGTTACTCAAGGAACTGGACATAGTTAGGATCGAGCCTGAATGGAAGGAGAGTGGTCAGGGCGTTTAACTTGGTTTAACTGGGCTTGTTGAGGCTAATCGGTGATCTGTGACGTATTTGCTTAACCGAGTACAAAAGTTAGAAACTGGACATGGCTTGTGATTAGTGATTGTTAGCCTTCAGCGAACGATTGAACTTGCTGAGTCTGTTCCGTGATTTGTGATGATTTTGCTTGGGTGAGTGCCATTCATACTCTTTCCTGGTTTCGGGACTCGGAGTGTGACGAAGCTATAGCACAATTCCCGTGTATGCGAAGCTAATTCCTAGGAGAGCGAGAGAGTATTCACTTGAAAAGGGGACATGCCAGCTCCTACGGGGAGCCGTGCTGCTACAAGGATGCTTGCATTTTAGAGCGTGTTCCACCCCTCTACCAATAGTAACTATTAGTTACTATTTCCGTTCCAGCCTCACGAAAAGTTACTACGCTGACCGTTCCAACCTTCTCAAAATAGTAACTAATAGTAACTATTTGCTTACCACGCTCGGGAGCGTAGTTAGCGTAGTAACTACGCATCTCTGTAGCGTGATTGGTCGGATCACCCCGCGGCCTGATATGTGACCGAAAAATTCAAAAAGCGTTCCAGCCTAGTGTAGTAACTACGGTAACTAGCGTAGTAACTACGGTAAGTAGGGTGGAACACGCTCTTAGTCATCCCCACTCCCAAGGATGGAATGCTCACCAATTGATTGCAAAACAAAATGTCCCAAGGCTGCGTTTTGGTGACAGATTGTTGCCTGGAACTGCGGTGCCTTAACACACACAAGGCTTTTCAGTGGGCAGTGGCGATATTGGTGAAGATTGCTTAGTGCCTGAACAAAAAAAAAGTCATAAATCTTTCTTGTAAGGCATACAACAAATTAGAGGTACCACAAATCACACGGAAATTCCACTATTTGAAAATCGATTATTCCTGAATAGCGGAACAACCAAGTAACGCATTTTCAGCGGGTCTTCAAGCCAATTTAAGTGAATAAGTGATGGGTAACTAGATTGTCCTATCCCAGTCCTTTTCGGTTAAACTTTAAAGTTCAATTGAAAAGGCAGCTTATTTTTACTTCTCATATCTGAATAGGGTACATTGAATTATTTTGACCCATCCGAGAAATCGCCGGGGCTCTAGTAATAACTTTCAGAAGAAGCTGCACTGAGCAGCGCTGCCGTTCAACTGCTCACTTAAATCTGATATTCTACCGATCGAGAATGATTAAATTCAGCGACAAAAATAACTTATATAATCTTAGGTTCCAACGCCACATATCAGCCGTGAGTTTCGATCCTGGACTCAAAGCTTGGCATGGGGTCGATCTCCAGGTGTATTTTGTAGCCTACTGATTACTTTTCTGGAACACGGTATAGCCACATTAGTAGAATGTTTTTACTACGGAAGACAAAAACAAGAATCAGCCCAAGGCGCAGCAAAATCACTGCCTGCGATGATGTGCTTCTACAACACACAACGAACTAAAAATGGAAAATGACAGGAGGGTGAAAAACTGTACCGAAACATAACCACATAATAATCAGAAAGATGATAGCTTGTCGTGTCGTGATCCCGGAAAAAAATTCGAGACTGAGAATAGTAGAAGCGATGTGAAGAAAACGTGAAGAGAACAGTCGCTTACATCCCGGCGAAACCTAAAAGCAGGGTATAAAGAGGATCTGAAGGAATGACAAGATTCTACAATTCCTATGGTATATTCATCCTGACCCGTAATAACTTATGGGTTGCCCACCCTCGATTTTATTGTACAGCAAGTGCCCGGTGCCCGGCCGGTGCCGGTACCGGTTGCCACATGTTAGAACATTAAAGTTTAACCGAAAAGGGCTAGGATAGGACAATCTAGTTACCCATCACTTATTCACTTAAATTGGCTTGAAGACCCGCTGAAAATGAGTTACTTCGTTGTTCCGCAATTCACGAATAATCGATTTTCAAATAGTGGAATTTCCCTGTGTTTTGTGGTGCCTCTATGCGCTTGTATTTTTGCTGTATGCCTTACGAGGAAGATTTATCATTTTTTTTTTTGTTCAGGCACTAAGCAATCTTCACCGATCTCACCACTGCCCACTGAAAAGCCGCATTTGTGTTGAGATTAAAATTTCCCGCGTCATAGTAGAATTTACGCTGTGGGGACGGCTGGAGATATTCTGAGCCTCATAACTAAAGCAGATAGTGGAAAATAAAAAAATCCCTTTGCAGAATCCAAATAATTCAGTGTATCCAATTAAATGACACACAAGTGAGTTGGCTTTTCAGTTAAACTTTAAAATCAGCATGTTTAAAAGCGGAAATCGCCTAATTTATGGCCGGCAAAGTATGTTTCGGCTGGTGTCGGAAACGGAAGTACAGCGGGCGCCGGAGAGTGGGTAACCCCTCGGTAATAACCTACGTTACACCTCAGTGATCACTTAGGTTTCGTCGAATTTTACAGCTGCATCGAACCCCTACAGACTGGCGTAAGCCAATTCCGCAAAAGTGTTTTTCTTCTTATCTTTTCGTCACTTTCATTGACGACAACAATTGATGTTTTTTCTCGTAAATCCAAGGTCTCTCCTGGACAAACTGGGTTACAGTAACCTTTGCGTAGGTGACAAAGGTTCACCTACAACAACACCAAAGGTTTCGATAGGATCCCAAAAATTATTTTTTTGGCTTCTCGATCCAGACAATCAAATCTTGTAGATTTACGGATCTTTGCCAGACCCCTTTATCATTTTCTAACCCCTTTAACGTTTTGCTATTTATCCACAATCAGCCGCTTTGATATGTACAAAAAGGATGTTACCGTTTTGGAGTTTGTTGACAACTTACGGCCAAACAACTGATCAAATGAGAAAACCAAGTTCAGATATGGATTCAGCAAGCATGCTCCAGTATCTCATCTCTAATCAACTTCAGAAAGGTCATTTAGAATTTATATTTTTTTTTTTTACCAAATTCCTCCTATTTTAGCAGCATTTCCGGCGAGAGCAAAAGAGCTAGTGACTTTTAGAGCCGAATCTTTTCGATCCAAATTTACCGGATTTTGACAAATTTTGCAAGCTTATCCGTCAAGGAGATAAAGTTCAAACTTCGATTCAACATGTCTCCTTACCCCAATACCGAATCTCTAATCGTCTTCAGAAACAACCTTTGAGCTTCAACCAAATTTCCAGTTTCGGCTGAACCCGGCTGAATCATTTGTCCGGCAAGAAAATTCAGTTCAGATATGAATTCGTCGAGTCTCCTTCCCCTGAAACGACTATCTCATTAGCTAATAAAATATATTGTTTACCCTTAATTCGACCCCCTCTCTCCGACAGAACAGACTGCCACACTGTCATCACTATACCCAAAGAATACGTACGTTAGGTGTTGAATGTAAATAGTCTGATTATACGCAACAAAAATGAAACATTGCGAACTGTGCGCGCGGAAGTCACTAATCACCATATCGCTCCGGCCAGGGACCCATAAATGCCCTGTAATGCGTCGCCATTCAGGGGGCTTGTCATTTCTTATGCTTCTATGATGCTATGTTGCCCGACCTACTCCTACTTTCCAAAAATTCCGCTTGGGTCGAATCGGTGTTCTTGTTTGCCTCATTGGACGTGAGCGCCAAAGAGACTCCTCCCTCAAGGCGCCAGCAGCCAATCCCGAATTTTGTCGATCTGGGTAGTCGCGTATTCTATCGCCGTGGGTATTTCTCGAACTACCGGTTGGTCGGTCAAGATCGCATCAGAAATCTCTTATTGACAAGCCCCCTGGATGGCGAGGCATTACAGGAACTATATGGGTCCCTGCTGCGGCGTAGATTAAACAAAGAGTGTCGTCATCGACGCAGAGTGTTCGCTTGTATGGATAAAGGGGTAGGGTAGGGACTGGTTTAGCCACCTGGTTTTTCCGAAAATTGGTCGACAAATTTGTATTAAATTGTGCACCAGACAGTTGTCGGGTGCATTCTGCCTTTTCGACCCAGTAAATGCCGGTTGGGACTTTCGAGAACTAAAACTGATTGCATACATTTTTTTTTATCTTTAGTATGTTCGAAAGCTGCAACAGCATGTCTCCTCACCCTATGCCGACTATGTCATTGGGTTCTAAAAGCTCATGCTAAATTTCTGGATTCCGGGCGATCTACTTGCTCGGCGAGAAAATAATTTTCATATTCAGGTTCAGCATGTCTCCTTACCCCTAAAACGACTGTCTCATTAGTTCTTAAAAAAAAACAAGAGCTGGAAGCTCATATGGCACTTGCAAGGCTGGGTCAGAGGATGAAAGTAGGAATTCGTCAATTTGTGGGTTTGTTGTGATCATGTGTAATCAAAACTCTTGAAGTAAAAAACATGATGAACTCATCAGGAGCACGAAAATGTATATTTTACTCAAAAGTATTGTTTGTACTTTAAGGAAATCACTTGTGAGCAAAACCCTTAAGGCAAAAATGATCACGGGCTCATAGGGATCACGAAAATGTGTATTTTGCTAAAAAGTATTTTTTGTACGTTGTGGTTGCGATTAGTACTTTAAGGGATGGTCGGATCTGGGAACTGACAATTTCTAAGCCAATCTTGTCAAGTGTCTGATTTCCAATCCAAGTTTCATCGTCCTAGCACATCTGGAAGTACCTTGATTCGCGATCACCGGAATTCCGGACCCCCCTCCAACTCCCCCCACAGTGCCCGAACACGTGACACGCTTAGAGTGGAGCTATTGGGACGAAACTTGGTTGGAAGAAGAAGCAGAAGCTCTAGATACACGGACCGTGTTCGGCAAATGTATATTTTACTCAAAAGTATTGTTAGTACTTTAAGGGAATCAGTTGTAAGCAAAACCCTTGAGGCAAAAGTGATCATGGGCTCATAGGGATCACGAAAATGTATATTTTGCTTAAAAGTATTTTTTGTACGTTGCGGTTAGGATTAGTACTTTAAGGGATGGTCGCATCTGGGAACTGACAATTTCTAAGCCAATCTTGTCAAGTGTCTGATTTCCAAGCCAAGTTTCATCGTCCTAGCACATCTGGAAGTACCTTGATTCGCGATCACCGGAATTCCGGACCCCTCTCCAACTCCCCCCACAGTGCCCGAACACGGTCCGGTTCTGTCACTGATGTATCTAGAGCTTCTGCTTCTTCTTCCAACCAAGTTTCGTCCCAATAGCTCCACTCTAAGCGTGTCACAAGATTTCGGGTTCTCCCCTCCACCTCCCCCCCAACATTCATCGGATTACATCCGGACTTTAAACAGGACATTTGAGACATGAGGTCTTTCCAAATATCAAATTTCATTAAGATCCGATCACACGTTCAAAAGTTATAAATACCTCAGGATTCTCCCTCCCTCCACTCCCCCCATGATGGTCGGATAAGGGAACTGACTATTTCTAAGCCAATCATGTCAAGTCTCTATTTTTCAAGCCAAGTTTTGTCGTCCTAGCACGTCTGGAAGTACCTTAACTTGCGATCATCGGAATTCCGGACCCCCCTCCCTCTAACTGACCCACAGTGCCCGAATCTTGTCCGGTTCTGTCATTTACGCGGCCCAGAGTTTAACCGTGTGATCCATTCCACCAGTAAGAAGAATATCTGAGCTTGTGTAGGAGGCAGCACCAGCACGAACGTAATCCTAGAATAAGGAAACAAGAGCTGGAAGCTCATATGGCACTTGCAAGGCTGGTTCAGAGGATGAAAGTAGGAATTCGTCAATTTGTGGGTTTGTTGTGCTTATTTGTAATAAAACCCTTGAAGCAAAAATTATGATGAACTCATCGGGAGCACGCAAATGTATATTTTACTCAAAAGTATTGTTAGTACTTTAAGGGAATCAGTTGTAAGCAAAACCCTTGAGGCAAAAGTGATCATGGGCTCATAGGGATCACGAAAATGTATATTTTGCTTAAAAGTATTTTTTGTACGTTGCGGTTAGGATTAGTACTTTAAGGGATGGTTAGATCTGGGAACTGACAATTTCTAAGCCAATCTTGTCAAGTGTCTGATTTCCAAGCCAAGTTTCATCGTCCTAGCACATCTGGAAGTACCTTGATTCGCGATCAGCGAAATTCCGGACCCCCCTCAAACTCCCCCCACAGTGCCCGAACACGGTCCGGCTCTGTCACTGACGTATCTAGAGCTTCTGCTTCTTCTTCCAACCAAGTTTCGTCCCAATAGCTCCACTCTAAGCGTGTCACAAGATTTCGGGTTCTCCCCTCCACCTCCCCCCCAACATTCATCGGATTACATCCGGACTTTAAACAGGACATTTGAGACATGAGATCTTTCCAAATATCAAGTTGCATTAAGATCCGATCACACGTTCAAAAGTTATACATACCTCAGGATTCTCCCTCCCTCCACTCCCCCCACGATGGTCGGATAAGGGAACTGACTATTTCTAAGCCAATCATGTCAAGTCTCTAATTTTCAAGCCAAGTTTTGTCGTCCTAGCACGTCTGGAAGTACCTTAACTTGCGATCATCGGAATTCCGGACCCCCCTCCCTCTAACTCCCCCACAGTGTCCGAATCTTGTCCGGTTATGTCATTTACGTACATAGGGCTTGTGTCCAAGTTCATTCCGATCGCTCCACTCCAAGCGTATCACAAGTTTTCCGGTTCCCCCCTCCGGTCCCCCCCCCACCTTTATCGGATCTGGTCCGGACTTGAAACTGGGCATCCGAGATATGTGAGCTTTCTACGTATCAAGTTTCATTACGATCCGATCACCCGTTCAGAAGTTATACATACCTCAAGATTCCGGATTCCCCCTCCCGTCACTCCCCCCACGATGGTCGGATCGGGAAGTTGACTATTTTCAGGTTAATCTGGTCGAGTCCCTGATTGGCCTGCCAAATTCAATTGTCCTAGCACACCTGGAAGTAACTTAAATCCGTATCACCGGAATTCCGGAACCCCCCTCCAACTCCCCCCACAGTGCATGAATCCTGTCCGGGTCTGTCAATGACGTACCTAGGGTATGTGCTTGTTCCTCCCACCAAGTTTCATCCCGATCGCTCCAGTCTAAGCGTGTCACATGATTTCCGGTTCCCCCCTCCGACTCCCCCCCCCCACATTAATCTGATTCGATCCGGACCTGAATCGGGACATCTGAGAAATGACGTCTTTCCAAATATCAAGTTTCATTAAGATCCGATCACCCGTTTGAAAGTTATGCATGCCCCTAAATTCCGGATTCCGGCTCCCCTCCCTCCCCCCACGATGGTCGGATCGGGGAAGTGACTATTTCTAAATTAGTTTGGTCGGGTCCCTGATATGCCTGTCAAGTTTCATCGTCCTAGCACATCTGGAAGTACCCTAACTCGCGATCACCGGACTGACCGACCGACAGACCGACCGACGGAAAAGTGATCGGTATATGGCACTTGGCCGGAAGGCAAGTGCCATAAAAAAAAATCGCCCCTTAATTTGACCCCCCGCCCTCCCCTAAATATACAGCTATGAGAATTACTTCTTGTAGATTAATAGGGTTTCGAGGCCCATCTACGAACTCGACCTTTCCCTTGACCCAAATAATCATCACACCAAGTTTCATCAAAATATCTCATTCCCATCGAGAGTTATCGTGCTGACAGACGGACAACTTTTACGAAGTCAAAGGTCTCTCTCCACTTACGTTTTGGGATCCCAAAAGGGGAAACTAGCACATAACATGTTTAGATGACTGGGACTCGTGTTCACGGTTTTTCGTCTTTGTCAACCTAGTTTGGACAAGATCCGCGCCAGATGATTGGGGCTCATATTCATCTTGTGTTGGTCGTTCTTCGATTTCATATCTTGCAGAGTTCTCTCCCGACAATTTATCTTTATCTTCCCTTCTCCTCGACTCATTGTTAGAGGGAATAAGCTTGATAATCTGAAGCGTAGCTTAGTCTTAGATTGCCGACGATTTAGGTGGTAATGAGGCTGTCGTCCTTTGATTTCCTTTCGCAAGAATTGTGCCGTTCCCACCGCTTTCTTTCGCTAAAAGGAGCTTAGTTTAGCCATTTGGGATCGGATGAGAACTCTTAAGTAAACTGGGCCAAATTAGAAAATGTTCTTTAGGCTGGTGGTGGTGTCTACGCGGAGACTTAATCGGACCTAGGGATCTTGTATCGCTGTCGTCTCTCAAAGCCCTTTTCCAATTTCTTAGCGTATATTTGTGGAAGAAAAGCGGATTATTGTTCTCCTGGTCATTTAGGGTTCGGCTAGTCGTCGTGATTTCCTTTGACAAAAACGATCGGGCAGGTTTGTAGTAGATTTGTGGTTTTTGGGATCCCAAAACGTTAGTGACGGATACCTATGACATCGCAAAAAGTTGTCCGTCTGTCCGTCTGTACGGTCTGTAACTTTCGAAGGGAATGAGATATTTTGATGAAACTTGGTGTGAGGGTTCTTTGGGTCAAGAGTAAGGTCAAAGTTCGTAGATGGGCTCTGTAGCCCTATATTTAGGGGTGGGGGAGGGGGTTTAAATTAAGGGGAAAACAAAATGTTTTTAAACAGCTAATGTGATAGTCGATTATGAGGTAAGAAGACATGCTGAACCGATGGTGAAAACCATTTTCTCACCGAACGAGTAGTTCGCCCGGAATCCGGCCAAAACCGGAAAGTCTGTTAAAAGTAAAAGTTTTATTTGAAGTTGATTAGATGTTCGATTTAGAGGTAATGCTGAAAACCATGGTGAAAACCATCTTCTCGCCAGACAAGTAGTTCGCCCGGAATCCGGCCAAAACCGGAAAGTTTGTTAAAAATAAAAGTTTTATTTGAAGTGGATTAGAGGCTTGATTTAGGGGTAAGAAGACATGCTGAACACGATGGTGAAAACCATTTTCTTGCTGGGCAAGTAGTTCTCCCAGAATCCGGTCAAAACCGGAAAGTTTTTTAAAAGTAACAGTTTATTGGAAGTTGATTAGACGTTCGATTTGGGGATAAGAAGAACACATTTTCTACTCGGACAACTTTTTCGCCCGGAATCCGGCCAAAACCGGAAATTTGGTAGAAGTAAAGCAGGAAGTTTCGATCAGTATCGTCAAAATAGATATGGCTTATAGCGGTATATCTGAACTGGGTTTTCTCAGATGATTAGCCTGGCGAAGACTGGATCTGGCGAAGACATGACCCGATTGTCTGGATCAAATATTAAATTTTTGGGATCCCATCGAAACCTTTGGTCTTGTTAAAAATCGCTAGTTGATACTTTCAGTTTTGATTCCACTCTTCTTCCAAACTAATCGATTCATTCATTCTCGAAACTTCGCAACGTTTTCTTTCTCTTCTTCCTTTAATATGATGATATTGGGATCGACTGGTGTCGACTGCCGATGTGCCCGATCGTACGTTTTCTTCGACAGGGCACCCGAGCGTCTCGTGCTGCCTGTGTGCTAACACATGGCTCTGAAGTAGAGGGCGTTACAGACTTTCTAGATAATCTAGAGGGCAGCAGTTGGGAAAATCTTTTTTTTGAGGGGATGCCAATCTGGAGTGAGCGGTACCTCCTCAATGTCTCATTCTCGAAACCGCACGGTCTGTCCGGTCGACACATACTCATAGTGAGGGCGTTAAAACAAACTTTCTGGAGGGTAGCAGTTGGGAAAATCCTGTTGGGGGAGGGAGGGGGGGATCCCATCGAGAGTGAGCGTTATATCCTTAATCTCTCAACAAATATGAGTTTTGAGGATGCGGCTCCCTTCACCTTTCCGACACATTGAGCAGCCCACATTATCTTAGCGTGTAAATTCAGAACTTTTAGGATTATAGCGACGGATAGGTAGCATAGTGACAAGAACAGATAATCAGATAGAACTTATGCCTTTAGTCCCACGCAGTGACTATGAATACCCCAACAAAAATGAGCGGACCTAGAGGTATTTTATTCTAGCTTTGAGCTGATGTTGATACCCGTTTACTCATTTTCCGTCTTCACCGTTTCTCATCGCAGAAAAAATAGTGCAGGAGGCTGGCAGGAGGCCATAGAACCAATCAGCTTGACTTCTACTTTTCGTCACGGCTGGATTCACAGCGATTTAGCTCTTTGTAGAGGTAACGAAACGTGATGTGGCGCGAAGCTACTAACCTCCGCTCGTTCGTAGCGGACAGCGTATGGGGAGATATTTGACTCCGCATTGTCACATTACAGAGGTAGGGAGACGGAGGTTCTGTCAAATTATTTGTTCTTGATAGTGAGTCATACGAAACAAGGTTTTCCATTGTTCAGTTAGAATTGTATTATTATTATACTATCCCCCTTTCCCGCACCTTCAACAGGCGTGAATCGAAGTTTTATGACAGTGGGAATATATCAAACGGGGTGACAGCTAGACCAGTCATTAGAAAGGAAAGTATAATGGAACAAATCTCACTGTATTTGAAAAAAATGCAAAGCTGAAACAAAGATGCATGTAATACTTAAGTTTGTTTGTTAGTTAGACTCTGATATGAGTGATTCGCTTCATATCGTACAGGTATCTCTTCCTGAAAATAGGGTTGTCGGTTAATATAATAGTCATTCAAAAGCATGAACAGGAAAGATAGGGTTTTTTGTTGTGATTTTTGTCGGCAATCTTTTTTGTGGAAGATGGAAGGCGTTCCATCGTGAAGGATCGCGCCACGTCCCGCCGTACTGTAACGTAGACTTCTGGGGTGGCTGTTATTGCAACGGAAATAGCACTCGAAAGTGACTTAAGGAAGAAGAAGAAAACCCAAAGAACAGGGATTCTGACTTCCTCGTTTTTCTGCGCGGCTGTTGCTGTTACGAATTAAAAGAATGAAATGAAGTAAACTGGTCGCACTGTCTTTCCGTCTCCGTTTTTATGGCACTTGCCCTTCGGCCAAGTGCCATATAGCGATCACAATTTCTGTCCGTCCGTCGGTCGGTCTGTCGGTCGGTCGGTCCGGGTTTTGCTAGTTCGGACACTTCCGCATAAGCTAGGATGATGAAACTTGGCAGGCATATCAGGGACCCCAAATGATTAAGTTGGAAATAGTCATTTTCCCGATCCGACCATTGTGGGGGGAAGGAGGGGAGCCGGAATCCGGAATTTAGTGGCATGCATAACTTTCGAACGGTGATCAGATCTTAATGAAACTTGATATTTGGAAAGACGTCATGCTTCAGATGTCCCATATTAAGTCCGGACCGAATCCGATGTATGTGGGGGGGAGTCGGAGGGGGGAACCGGAAATCATGTTAAACGCTTAGAGTGGAGCGATCGGGATGAAACTTGGTGGGAGGAACAAGCACAACCCCTAGATACATCACTGACAGAACCGGACCGGATTCGTGCACTGTGGGGGGAGTTGGAGTAGGGTTCCGGAATTCCGGTGATACGGAGTTAAGTTACTTTCAGGTGGGCTAGGACAATGAAACTCGGCAGGTAAATCAGGGACGCGACCAGATTAACCTGGAAATAGTCAGCTTCCCGATCCGACCATCGTGGGGGGGGGGGTGGGGGGGAGAGGGAGGGGGAATCCGGAATCTTGAGGTATGTATAACTTCCGAACGGGTGATCGGATCATAATGAAACTTGATATGTAGAAAGACAACATGTCTCGGATGTCCCATTTCAAGTACGGACCGGATCCGATGAAGCTGGGGGGGGGGGTCGGAGGGGGATCCGGAAACCTTGTGACATGCTTGGAGTGGAGCGATCGGGATGAAACTTGGTGGGAGGAACAAAAAGAATCCCTAGGTTCATCATTGACAGAACCGGACTGGATTCGTGCACTACGGGGGGAGCTGGAGAAAATATACATTTTCGTGCTCCTGATGATCATCTTTTTTGCTTCAAGAGTTTTGATCACAGATGATTTTCTATAGCTTGGAAATAATCACTTGCCCGATCCGACCATCGTGGGGGGAGGGAGGGGAGCCGGAATCCGGAATTATGCATAATTTTCGAACGGGTGATCGGATCTTAATGAAACTTGATATTTAGAAAGACCTCATGTCTCAGATGTCCCGATTCGAGTCCGGACCGAATCCGATGAATGTGGGGGGGGGTCGGAGGGGGGAACTGGAAATCATGTGACACACTCTTACAGTGGAGCGATCGGGATGAAACTTGGTGGGAGGAACAAAAAGAATCCCTATAGGTTCATCATTGACAGAACCGGACTGGATTCGTGCACTACGGGGGGAGTTGGAGTGGGGTTCCGGAATTCCGGTGTTACGGAGTTAAGTTACTTCCAGATGTTCTAGGACGATGAAACTCGGCAGGTGTATAATGGACTCGGCCAAGTTAACTTGGAAATAATCACTTGCCCGATCCGACCATAGTGGGGGGAGGGAGGGGAGCCGGAATCCGGAATTTTATTGACATTCATAATTTTCGAACGGGTGATTGAATCTTAATAAAACTTGGTATTTGGAAAGACCTCATGTCTCAGATATACCATTTCAAGTCGAGACCGGATCCGATGAATGTGGGGGGGGGGTCGGAGGGAGGAACCGAAAATCATGTGACACGGTTAGAATGGAGCGATCGGAACCTCCCGAGCGTCACCGTCGAAAAGGAAGTGCTTGAAAATTTCGCTGAATTTTCCATAAGATGTCAAAATATTTAAAACAAATTGTTCAAATATATTATACAACAGCAAATATAACTAAGTGACCATTTCTTTTGAACGTAACTGTAGTACCAAACAACCCATCACACTCACAAAGCTACTATCCATTCACATCCTACTACGATAACTTGAATACAAGCTAAAAAGCTTGCAAGTGCCATATGAGCTTGCAGCTCTTGTTTATGTTCCATGGAGGTGAAAATAGTTCTTTCTAACCAAGTTCTGCGAGCCAGCTTCACACCTGCCTTTGGATTGGTTAATCCGTGTACATTACTCATAACAGAAAGGAAACGTAGATCTTCGAAGTAAAAAGCTAATGGAACTGCATTTTTGCCAAGCCATAAAACATTGAATGGTCATAACTGTTCGGAAAGTATTTCCAGTAGTCTAAAGCTTCATCTTCCAGATTTTTCTTCCGGATTCCAGACATCCATTTTAATTGAGATAGATCTGGAAGGTGAAAGCCAGGCCAATAACGCATGGAAACCCGTTGCGTTTGACACGCCGGATTCCGGAACCTGGAAGGGTGTCATAGAGGCAACATATAGAACGCAATAAAAATGCAAACTAATGTGGTAGGATAAAGAGGAAGGGAAATTAACAGTTGTGGTATAGCGGCGAAAATGCTCGCAGGGGACACCTGAAGGACGTGGACGGCGTCGTTCAACGAGAAAAGCCATCATCAAGATATGCGTTTTGCTGTTGATGTCACCCAACTCAAAGTAGTTTTCAGCTTGATGGGGGATTGAGCTCACAAAACGTTAGTTCAACGGTGTTCTGGTAGCATTGTTGAACAAAACTGCATCTTCCTGTTGGGCTCAGTATTTTTCGTTGGAAATGGCATCAACCATTGACATTTTCGTGTGGATAGCGTTTTACGTCTAGCTCAACAACCATCTACGCAATAACGGCCCCCTAGGCTATGTTGACCTCTGAGCCTGTCTATGGTCTCAGACTCGCCTTGGAATCGGACACGTTGGCACACGTTGCACTCGAGAGCAGCTCAGCTCTAGCTACTAATAACAACCAAAGAGAGCATTTTGCTGATATGTAGAATGACCTTCCTTTTCGTGCACTGCTTTCATTCTCCAAAAGTATGGTCGAGAATAGTTTTCTAGGTTTTGCCTTATGGCCTCCAGCCTAAGCAAACACGCTGGGAAGACCGTAAAAGTCCGGTTGAAATCACTCGAAAAGCTTCCTATCGTCTGTGGAGCATTTCTTTGGCTTCGATTGTTCCCGTTTGTTCCGCTAGGAAGTGCTGCTGCCTCTGCTTTAGTCCCATAGATGTCTCTGGGGTCCCTGTAGAGGAAGTTTTCCAGCTAGAGTCTTCAATCTTGTGACAAAACTAAACTGGAATGTTTCCACCGTCTTGGTGGGTCGGTATCGGTTTTTGCGGATAGGCTAAAGGAAATGAAATTTTACCGCTTACGCGATTGCTGTGAATGAATGGTTTCATATCCGATTGACATGTCCATAATGCAGAAACAGAGGCTTTTGGGCGAGAAACGATGGGAGAGGAGGCCACATTGGTATTGTTGTATGATAGCGGTTTAGGATATAGTGCGATTAATACGATTTAAAAACACCAGTGTTAACGCCTACCTTCGACATACAGTTTACGATCCATCGCGATATCGTGCTTCTTGCCAGTCGTTGATGCCTGGGGAGTTTCGGTGGACTGCGGTTCAGTTTTTGGGATTCCAAAACGTAAGTGGAGGGATACTTATGACTTCGT
Organism: Branchinecta lindahli; assembly: GCA_023053555.1. Taxonomy (NCBI): domain Eukaryota; kingdom Metazoa; phylum Arthropoda; class Branchiopoda; order Anostraca; family Branchinectidae; genus Branchinecta; species Branchinecta lindahli. Next base: position 16,400,311 of record JAKZAO010000002.1, read on the forward strand.
AAGAGTTGTCCGTTCGTCTGTCTGTCTGTCCGTCTGTTAGCACGATAACTCTCGAAGGGGTTGAGATATTTTGTTCAAACTTGGTATGAAGATTCTTTGGGTCAAACTACAGGTCAAGTTCGTAGATGTGCTCTGTGGTACCTCTATATTTAGGGGCGGGGGAGGGGTTTGGCTCGGGGTTTGAAATTTAGGCGAAATAAATATTTTTTAAAAGCTAACGAGATAGTCGATTTATGGGTAAGGAAACATGCTCAATCCGAATATGAAATTTATGTTCTCGCCGGACAAGTAGTTCACCCGGAATCCGGCCAAAACCAGAAAATTTGTCAGAAGTAAAAGTTGTATCTTAAGTTGGTTAGAGATACTATATAGGGGCAATTAAACATGCTAGATTCAGTTTTATAATTTTTTTTCTTTCCGGGTAAGAAGTTCGTCAGGAATCCGGCCGAAATCGGAAATCAGAAAGGAAGTTTTAGAACCCATTCAGATAGTAGATACCGGGTGAGAAGACACGCTAAATCCGGATCTGAGACTCATTTTCTCGTCCGACAAGAAGTTTACCCGGAATCCGGCCAAACCGGAAATCTGGTAAGAACTAAAGTTCATTACTAATTCGATTAGACCTTAGATCAATCCATCTATGAACTTCATTTTCTCGTCAGAGATGTAATTCTGCCGAAATTTACGAAAAATCGGAAATTTGGATGGAGAGGTTCTGGGTTCGCATGCAGCCGAACTCTTGCATTCTCTGCATGCAGTTTGCTCGGAATACAGCTGAAACGAGAAATTTCGATTAGAGATGAGGTTTGTAAACATGCATGCTGAACACATTTCTGCACTTGTTGTTCTCATCTGACTAGTTGTTTTGCCACTGTTGTCAAAAAACTTTCAAAAATCCCAAGACTTTATTATTTGTGTGCATTTTCAAGCGGTTGATTACAGATAAATAGTAACATGTTAAAGGGGTTTGGAAAAGATAGCAAAGACAGTATTCAGTTTTTGGGATCCCATCGAAATCTTTGGTCTTTACCTCCAGCGAGAAGCATCGAATAACAAGACCAAAGGTTACGATGGGCCAAAGGAGAATATTTGTTGGACTTCTTCGTCGAAACAATCGGGTCTTCTGGAACTTTCTCCCCTTAATTAGATCCAATAGGTTCTATCTTTAATCTCCCATTCGGATAAGGTTACGACCGAAATAGCAATGCTACTTGAATGCTCAAAGAACATTCTGACTCAACATGCTCTTCATTCTTAAAAGTTTTATAAGAGGATTTTTCGTCTTCCCGAAATTACCGGTTTGCATAAGATTCCGGTCGTACCATGTACCAGGTAAGATAGCGAAGCATATAGATGGATCAGTCGTGGATCAATTAGACAAAGATGTTATTAGAAGTTTATTATTAGAAATAACGTCCAACCGAATTATCGACTCGTTCAACTAATTTCCTACGTCTTCTTATCCCACATCAGAAATTCAAAACATCCGGTAAAGATTATTTTGTTTCCGATGCATTTGAGGGTAAGAAAACTTCGTTTCCATGTCTGTCACAAAGAGGGACTTGCAAGTAAGTAATCGGTTGCTAAAGTACGGTCGTCTTCAGGGGTGAGGGTTTAGAAGATCGGGCTTGAACTGCTGAAGAAAAGAAGACAAAATTTGACAACTGATTTTGGCAAGAAAATTTTGCAATCAGTAAGATTCCGCCACCTCCTTCCTGAAAAACTCCCTGAACCGATTTATCCAACCAGACATGCAAATTTAATTAAGCCGTTTCCAGCTTCAAGTACCACTCGTCGCCTCCACTCATTCTCACCCCTTGTTACTAATTACATAAACAACCAATAAATTTCTCGTTTCATGTTCATTTGTGCCTGTTCGGTTATTGATTTGTTTTTTTTTTGTTTTTTTTTTATTAGTTAGTTGATGTTAAGTTATTTAGATGTGTTTATTTACTTCCTTGTGTTGCCTATTATTTAGCTTTTGCTATTGTGGCAATATTTTCATTAAACCTTAAACCTTAATTTATGTACCTTTAATTTGTTTCCGATATGTTTGATGGTCAGAAAGTCTGAACCCATGTTCAAGGTTCAAGGTTCAAGGTTTTAATTTACGTTTCAGTATAAAATTATCATACATAGGGTTAAGCCGGAGACACAAGGTCGATTGACCAAAACCAGCACGGTCACCTAGAAGTAACAGTTTCTGCAACAATTACAAAAAATAATAATGCAACAGAGTGACGTGGTCTGGCAACAATCCATTGAGTATATTTATAAAATGATTCTGAAAAGCTACGGATAGTTTTGTAGTTCTGATTAGGTTCTATAAGATTTTATTGCAAGTTTTCACCCATTACGATGACCACGATTTTTTTTTTTCAAGACTGAGGTGATCCAAAGAATGTGTAAAAGAAGAAGATAGTGAAATCTTGTTCTATTATTGAGGATAAGAAGAGGTTGGTTATGTTTTCTGGTTGAAAGTGTGTGCATGCACTTTTGAAGAAAAGGAAACGGAGAAAAGCGATTCGAACTGTTGTGTTTAGCTGTTGGTTTTCAAATTGTGGGAAAATGACGGCTAGTAGTCTGAAGTGACGCGACAGAATGGATGTGGACTGATTGTTTGACCTGTCTTGATGAATATAACTGTTGAGAATTTTAGTAAGGAGAATTTGTCTTAGCCGGCTTATCTGTTTAGCGTCATTTTGGCACATACCGTGTTCGGCCCAAGTGCCATAAACCGATTATTTTTCCGTCGGCCTGTCTGTCGTTCAGTCCCACGATTGCGAGTGAGGGTAACTGCGGAAGGAATCGGGATGGGACATAGTGGGAAAAACAAATATAAGCCCTAGATATCATCTATAGAACCGGACCGGATCCTGACACTGTGGGGAGTCGCGGGGGGGGGGGGGGGGCTGGAATTCCGGCAATTTCGAGTTAGGGATATTTTCAGACGTGGTATGACGATGAAACTTGGTAGGCATATCAGGGACACGACCAGAGTGACATAAAATTTGTCATTTACGTACGCCAGCATTCTAGGGAGACTGGAAGGAAAGGAATAAGGAAACTTGAGGCTTGCGTAATTTTAGAACGGGTGATCAGATGTGAAGTTACCTTGGCAATTGCCGAGAGATGTTCCGTTTCGACTTCGGACTGGATCTGACAGCTGGGTGGGGGGAGGGGCACCGGAAATCTCGTGACACGCTTAAAATGGAGAATCGAAGGAATCCCGGAAATATTCAGACGGCGAAGCTGGAGGGGGAACATGCAATTTGTTGATAACTTGTTTGGCACATAAGGGACCTGATTGGATTAAACCGACTGTCCAGGGGGGAGTCGAGGGAAGGGGAATCCGGAATCTTGTGACATGCATAACTTTGGAACGAGCGGTCTGAACTGAATGGAACTTGATATATGACAACAGCATATATCCAACGTATCAGGTCCGGTTTTCAGTTTAAAGTCGGAGCGGGTCTGGGAAGACCCTTGCAAGTGCCACATGAGCTTTCAACCTTTGCTATGTATTTTACCGGTCTAACCGTCTGCAATTCTCAAGGTCATAACCCTGTAGCTATCTCTATGCACTGTCGGTTTATCCAAGCAGAAGATGTAAAGTAAGAGCAACCATTTAAATTCGATATAATGCCAGAAAAATTTCAGGAATCTGGGATGTAAGATTAGGGACATTGTGATGCAGTAATATAGGTAAGATCGATCTTTAGAAGCTGTGGCTTGACGTCATTCTGCTTTTTCACAGCATAGTTATCTGTTTCCGTTTCCTGTAGAAATGTCTTTTTCGAAACCGAATTTCCTTCTCGAGCTCCCGCGTTCTCTTTAGAGTCCTTCTTTGGAAATCTAGAAAGCGCATGTTAAACTAAGATGGAAATCAGCTAATTTACTTCCAGGTAATTCACTGGTCCTAGTCACTAGGAAGTTTTACCACAAGATGTTAAAAACTCATCAGAACATACAAAGGAAGAAGAAGGTGCGGAGGCATACGCTGGCGAACTTGACTCGGTAAGTCCCTCGATATTTTTGTGAGTCACAGCACCGTAGCTAATGGCTCCGTGTCGGTTGGGAATGGAGATTACGGTTCCTAAGCGATGTTTTGCATACGTAGAATTCAAATCGGTCGATAAGTTTGTTTCGTAGTTTAAATGACTACAGGTAAATGAAGCTGGATTCCAGCCTTCGTTTTGTTAGGGGGAGTTTTATTCGTGTTATTTCAACGACGGCGAGAGAACGACATGTGTTGTTGTGCCAATGGGCGTTGATTGGCGTGAGCGTTCTCATAGGCCGTATCTTATCGTTGGGTCAATCGGGTTTGCAAACTGTGTGTTGGTCAAGGCTTGGCTAAAGCAACAGCATCAAACCCAGTACCAGTTCGTGGTTTCGCTGGAGCCACGCTGCAGAGCTGTTAACCTTAACGTAGATCATTCGCCAATTCGACTTGAGGGGTGGGTCCTATGGATGTCGCTGTTTGAGCAACGGCCTCAATTGACTGTGAATGAAATGGTTCGGAAGCTCTCAATATGGCAAGGCTAAGCCAATGCAGCAGCATCAAACTGAAGCACCAGTTAGTGGTTTTGCTAGGGCCACGTTGAAGAACTCTTTACCTTGGCGTAGACCATTTGACTTGATGGGTGGGTCCTTACAGATGGCTGTCGCCGTTCGGCAACGGCATGATTTGACTGTGCAGGTTCAGGTTCATTTAATGATAAACTCACCTCTAAAAACATAAAAATTTACACAAATCCGGCAGGGCGCAAAGCACGATAAGGCCGGACCTTATAACTCAACTAATAACTACAACAATAACTGATCTAACTACAAATCTGCTCCAACACAACAACATGAAATGAAGCATCACTTCGTTGTTTCGCCGATTCCACGGTCCAAAACTCTTGGGCTTTGGGCAGAATATTCGATGATCCGATTTTGAGCGTCAAAACACACGGAGGGCTGCCTTGCGGTTTGGTTATTGATGGGTAGGTCCTTAGAAATGGCTAGAGAAGTGGATGTCTCTGTCTGTGCAGCTTTTAGCAGCCTATACTTTTTGCGCGTGTCTCATTCAAATTAGCTCAATCTCCCTTTAGTCTAAATGAATTCGGATGCAGTGATCTACAAGCAATTCTGTCGACATTGATTGGAGCTCGCGTTGTCATGGGAAATTCAAAACTAAGCGTAATGGCATTCTAAAAAAAAAAAAAATGGGGAGCTAGCAATCGAGTCGAGGGATTTCATCCGTCACGCTAGTTAGCTGTTGTTTTTGTCCTTAGGTTGAACAGGGTCAGCAGGGGATGGTCATAGTAGCTTTTGAAAAATATAAGAAGGAGAGTTGGTTTCCCACCGAGCAACCGGGATCTATGGGAACTTAAGGAACGGCTGCGGGGTAAAATGGGAAGAGTAGCTAGTAAAGAGTCGGGGGAGTTCGTCACGCTTGCTAGTTGTTCTCTTTTGCGCTTGGTAAATCGGATCAGTTCGGGATGGTCGAATGAACTTTGAAAATAAGAAAAAGGAAATCTAGTTTTCCCCGCTCAACCAAGGCTTCTTTCAATTGAAAAGTATAGCTGCTAGGTCGATTGTAACGCTAGTGCACATAGAAATGTCCATGTCTGTTACCACTCGTTTTTGCTGCTGAAGTACTTCATCAATACCTTTTGGGATTGAAAACTGTTTTGACCTGTACTTTTACCCAAAGAATAAAGAATCCCCCACACAAAATTTGAAAAGAATAACTCAACTTCTTTGAGAGTTATCATGCTAAAAGACAGACAGACGGACGAACAAACTTTACGAAGTCATAGGGGTCCCGTCACTACGTTTTGCATCCCAAATCCGATTTTGCCAAAGCGAGTCCTTTGCGCGGTCGATGTCTCTCTCCTACATCGTGGGAAGTTACGGGTGTGTGACGCATCAAAGAATTACTACGTTTGTCTCTTTTAATGGTATATTCTTTCGCTGGTAGTTTACCATTTGTGGCAGTAACGTGAGTCAGGTGCAGCCAAGCATTGTACAAAGTTGGCAGGGTACCTCTACCGTCGCGTATACTGTCGTAAACATTCTATGCCAGATTTGGTAAACCGACTTGTTCACCAAGAAGATGCATCATATACTCAGTTTGCTCTGTGAGATATTGGATGATTGTTCTCTGTAGAGATTAGATCGTAAAATGAGTAGAAAGGTTGTAATGACGAGTTCGTTTCGAACCACAAGTTACGTGTATTCCTACAGTGGGTACACAAATCGGTAAGACGTATTTGTGTCATTAACTTAGTGCTGACTGGAAGGTATCGTGCAGAGGTATCGTGTGTTGTTCTCCGTCGTTGCTATAAATATTATGAGGTTTAAAATTTTCGACTTTGAGGCTGATTATTGGCTTTTGGTAACTATTCTGAACATGTCAGTTATTGGAAATGTTTTCCGAACATTTCTTGATTGTTTAATCACGGTGTTGGATCACAGTTTAAGCACGGTCTGATCAGAAATGAGATCCTGAAGATTTCAGAATTTTACTACAAAATAAATCTCGCATCCTTTTGGTTTGTTTTTGCACCTTCGACTCAAATCCTGGCTTCCTAATTGGTCGGTACTGCCATGCTCACTCAGATCCGTTTTCGTTGGCTAGCGTGCATTCTTTTCTAGCTATCGTTCAAGATTTGCTCGTGGTGACTTAACTTCTTGATTAGTGGCACTATTTTACTTATCAAACTAAACTAAAGATGACCGTTAATTATTTTTTATGGAATGGGTGTTAAAAAAAATATGTGTGCTTAATCTCAAAGTGAATTATGTCACCGGCGAGTTGCTCGACCGCAGGTGGCTTTTTTAACTGATGGTGGAAAAGATCGAAATTTTCGATGGGATTCCAAGGGGAAATATTTAATGGACTTCTTCGTCCAGACCATTGGATCTTGGACTTCCGGTCCTCTTCAGACCAGGGTTGTGCAATTCGACCTGCTTTTGAATCGCACAATTCAAGATTCACTCATCCGCTAACAGGCGCAATTCGATTACGATTACGATTCAGTTGTCCAGCAGAACGATTCGATTCAGTGCGATTCACCATAAAAAGTGATTCAGTTCAGGATTCGAAACGATTCAAGGAGGCATTGCCGATTATTCAAAAGGATTCGCGAATAACCATGATTCAACAACAACAATCCATTTAAATTGAACATTATCTTTATTCGTCAGTAGCCTATTTAAAATAAAAAAAAATCCCAGTCCTTTGTTTTCAATTAAGTATGTGCACTTGATCTGGATAATGTCTCTAGAAAGCCAACGTCGTGGATGCAAGTAAGGTTTCTAAATACAAGTACACACACTGTATAGTAACACAAGAAGCAATTTGAGTTTGCCTCTTCAAGGTTTCCATTCAGATTTCGATAATGTTCGCACGTTACTGGCCTAGCAGGAGAAGGCTGCGATATCTCGATATACTACTATCACTCCACTAATCAGTCGCATAACCAAAACCGTTGGGTAATTCAGTTACTTTATGTCTTTAATTTCCGGTGACAAGAAATTTCTGGTGTGGCCAAAATTACTATCCGAGGTCAGCGCTAGTCGAAAACTTTGAAAACATTCTGGTCCATCAAGTTCTTTATCTGAATATACAGCACCTTAATATCGGAGGATTAAGTTCTTTCCAGGATTTCCAGCTTTAGTCGTACTGAATGACAGTGACACACAGAAACTCTGGGAACTCGAAAAAGTCATTTTACCTTAAATTACCTTAAATCGCACTTCCAGCGAGATAAGGTGGTGTGATCCTCCTGTAGAGTCTCTCGCTGGTTGGCGGCTTCGTTGTTAAATGGTTGTTGACAAATCGGCTCACCGGCACTCCATTGTAGCAGACATTCTTAAGTTGGTAGATGTTGTTGTCACATCGGCTCACTGGCATCCCAGTGCAGCCGACATTCAGTATTTCGCCAGTCCTCATAGCATGATGCCTAAGAATTTATGTTTTCACTGAATTCCGTCTGTAGGATGAATCAAGCAGATAGATCGAACCACCATATCAGCTTACTTAACTATCGACGCTCTAAAACACTAGATCAAGAAATTAAAAGCACTATCAAAATTCCATTTTCTTTTGCCGGATTCCGGCCGAATGTCGGTCCTGCAGGGAACGAAAGTAAAGTACACTGATCCTGCACTGTAAAAAAAAACCTGCAGTATTTCCTACTGGGATTAACCTTGTCTCAACTAAGATAATCTTTTCTCTAATTCGGATGAACCTTATCCCAGTAGAAATAAGATTAATCCCAGTAGCAAATACTGCAGTTAACTTTAATTCTTACTCGGAGGCCACTTTGTATAGTGTGTATACTGATATACTGATACTGTATACCAGGCCCGTATCCGGGAATTTATTTTGGGGGGGAGAGGGTGCCCGTGGATCGGACCAAAAAGTAAAAAAAAGACATAGATCAGAGGTTAAAGCCCATAAAAAACGATTATTTTTCTAAGTTTCGGGGGGATTTTAACCCCCTAACCCCCCTGGATACGGCCCTGCTGTATACTGATCCACCTTGCTTTTTAACCGCTGTTTTATCACTCCAGCCCAGTTCAGACAACAGTTTTGATTCTAGCCAGTTTCCTGTTGCTGCCGAATTCCAGGCGAATTAGGTCTGGCAAAAAAAAGGAGCATGTCACCTTATCTCTAAATCGACTCTCTGAGAAACTCCTCTCTCGCTTCCAGATATTGGACCACGGGACCCATAGGCTATGAATTAATGAATGATTTGTTTCTATATGGAATCCTGAAGGCAATCATGCGACACAGTCGAAACTACTCTTACATATCCAAACTTGACCTGTACTTTGACCCAATAGATCCTCACACCATTTAAATTTTTTTTTAAATATCCAACTCCTTAATAAGTTATCGTGCTAACAGACAGACAGATCGAAGGACAAAGTTTATTAAGTCGTAAGTTTCCCGTTACTACGTTTTGTGGTCCCCCAAAGCGAATAATACCGATCAAATTATTGAAGATAGATCGGGGTACCACTGAAAACGAATGAATAAGCACAATTGTTAGCATTGGTTCGTCAACAGTTTTGAATATGCCAACAACCCATTTGGACTCGTCTTTCTACTCTAAAGGGTTTGTGCGTCTTGCATTTATTCTTCAGCTTTTTGGGATCCCAAAACGTTAGTGACGGATACCTATGACATCGTAAAAGTTGTCCGTCTGTCCGTCCGTCCGTCCGTCCGTCCGTCCGTCTGTCAGCACGATAACTCTCGAAGGGAATGAGATATTTTGATGAAACTTAATGTGAGGATTCTTTGGGTCAAGAATAAGGTCGAGTTCGTAGATGGGCACTGTAGCCCTACATTTAGGGGTGGGGGAGGGGGTTTAAATTAAGGGACAAACAATATATTTTGAAACAGCTAATGTGATAGTCGATTATGGGGTAACAAGACATGCTGAACACGATAGTGAAAACCATTTTCTCGCCGGACAAGTAGTTCGCCCGGAATCCGGCCAAAACCGGAAAGTTTGTTAAAAGTAAAAGTTTTATTTGAAGTTAATTAGATGTTCGATTTAGGGGTAAGAAGACATGCTGAACACGATGGTGAACACCATTTCCTGACCGGACAAGTAGTTAGCCCGGAATCCGGCCGAAACCGGAAAATTTGTTCAAAGCAAAAGTTTTATTTGAAGTTGATTAGATGTTCGATTTAGGGGTAAGAAAACATGCTGAACACGATGGTGAAAACCATTTTCTCGACGGACTAGTAGTTAGCCCGGAATCCGGCCGAAATCGGAAAATTTGTTAAAAGCAAAAGTTTTATTTGAAGTTGATTAGATGTTCGATTTAGGGGTAAGAAGACATGCTGAACACGATGGTGAAAACCATTTTCTCGCCGGACAAGTAGTTCGCCCGGAATCCGTCCGAAACCGGAGAATTTGTTAAAAGTAAAATTTGTATTTGAAGTTGATTAGATGATAGATTTAAGGGTAAGAAGATACGCTGAATCTGTATATGACAATGATTTTTTACCCGGACATCTAGTTCGTCCGGAATCCGGTTGAAACCGGATTTTTTTTATAAGTTAAAGTTTTATTTGAAGTCGATTAGACGTTCTTTATAGGGATAAGGAGATGCGCTGAATTCGTTTCTGAACTATCTTTTTTTGGCTGGACAAGTAGTTCGCTCGGAATTCGGCCGAAAACGGAAATTCGGCAGAAGTAAAGCAGGAAGTTTCGATCAGTTTTCAAAATAAATATGGCTTATACAGGTATATGTGAACTTAATTTTCTCAGATGATTAGCCTGGCGAAGACTGGATCTTGCGCAGAGAAGACGTAGTTGTCTGGTCAAATATTAAATTTTTGGGATCCCATCGAAACCTTTGGTCTTGTTCCTGCTGTGACTGTTTTCGTTGGGAATTCGATTAGTTCTAGGGAGATTTGGGTCTCGAGTGCCTTGGGTAAATCTATTGATGTTGTGTTGAGGGCTATCTAGTGTGAAACCTCGTTATTAGTGACAAGCTTATAGTTGGAGCCATGGTTCCGTAATGAGAGCCATGGAACCATGGCCCACTTACCGCTTACGGGCGGTGAGGGTCTCGCGCAGGTAATTCGCACTTTCTCTGTGGTATTATTCCCGTTCAAAGTTCGTTGTAGTTCCTTGTTACTCCTCTCTCTAACAGCGAGCACGTCCCCTTCTTTTGCGTTCTTTGCAGTACCATTTGGGCGAGTGTTGCCAGATGAGGCGGAATTACGGCATTTGCGCGCTTTTTGAAATTCTGTGGCTCATATTTTTTCGAGAAATGTACTTAAGCACTTTTAGGCACAAGCGTAAAATTCAGTTGACACTTTTGGACGCATTTCCATTTCCCGTTTCAGAACTGTCAAAAACGAAACTTTACATTTCCTTCCTAGGTTCTAAGCACGATTCCGTCATTCAACGCAATGTTTTCCTCTTTGAATCGCTTCGGTCAAACTATAGAAAAGAAAACGGGAATTCAGAATCGGGCAAAAAATATGGGTAGTCGAGCCTGACCTTAGAACACAGAAATTATCGTGTTTCAAAAGTAATATTGGGTGCATTTCACCTACAAATTTTCTGACTGACGGTCCAAAAAGGGGTTGCGCAGAAGTGCGCCATTGGACGAAATTTTGTGATGAGGTTGCGCAGTTGCACAGAAAAGATCGGAAACACTGAGTTACGGGTACTTCGCCTGTCTGGAATTTTGTACTTTCGTTAAAGTCTGACAAGAGATTGCATAATCACACGCGCTTGTCGCGAAATCTAGGGGCTGCGCAACGGCGTCGTTCCGGGTCATTAGATCGACTTAAAGAGGTCAAATTTTGGCGAGAGACCGTCTTAGGATCCACTTGACGCAATTGTCTGTCATAATTGTGTCAAATCACCTCATTTCTTGCAGAGTTTGGGATTTTCATGGGTAGCTTTCTTCTCCCTTTGACAGCCAGGGGTGCAGCCCCAGCCCCCCACCACCACCACTATATGACACTTCCGAGTTTTACGTATGAGCTTGTAAATCCACAGCGTAAGGAATATTTTCAACGTCTTTTTCTTTCCTGAACAAAATAGTTCCTATTTGTACAGAATTCTTTCATACCTAAGAGTTTGTTCCTTGTTAGACCCCTAACAATGGACCCCTAAAACAAGACTGAACAATGAATTACGTGTAAGAAGTCCAGGTTTGGACTAGATTCGGACTTTAAATACCATGGTAAGGAAAGGACTAGCAAACTATGTATATCGTCTAGTCCGAATAGCCATGGTACATGGCATACTTTTTGATCGACGGACGTAGGAGAGTTGACTGATAAATCCTTGAATAGGGCGGCTGATTTTGTTTCATTCGCTTGCTGGTTCGTATGAGGCATGATTACTCCACCCCCCCCCCCCCAATCTATGTAGTCTCCAACAAACAGCTCTCGATTACGTTTAGGCTTTATCCTTGCTTACGTGGGTCTGCACTCGCTATATCCCCAGCACGGTCTGAGGATGAGGGTGTTCTTCGGAACAGCTAAAAAACAACACATGGAAATGGCGAAAACTTATCGCAAACAATAACACTAAAATTTTAACTCAAAAAGAAAATTTAGACAAAAAACTAAAAAATTTCAAGATTTAAAACAAAAATCAATAAAATAATTTAAAACTCATGGAGGAAAGATGACAAATTATGTCCGGGCTCTTGCAACTTACGTCTAAACTTTTCATGCTTTTTCATCATAATTTCAAGATGTTTTTGTATAAAAGTTCCTTGATAGCTTCGCGCGAAAAGTTCGAAATCCAGTGAGAACGTGCATTACGATAATCACGTGGTGTTTGAGATCTTTCCTCACTCAGAGACAGAGTGAAGTGCTCATTAACTACCATTTTGGAAAGTAGGATGTTGTTTCAGTTGACAAGCTGTATTTTGAGTGGAAATCTGAACGTGAAAAGGTATGACATAAGGCATAGGCTGGTTTTCAAGAGCGTAAAATGCTCTGTCATTTTTTCAGTGCTGAACAACTAGCTTTTGGAAATCAAGGGATAGTAGGATGGTGTTTCAGTTGACAAACTGTATTTTAAGTGGAATCTGATTGAGACAAGGTATGACCTGGGCCATAGTCTGGTTGTCTAAAAGAGTAAGAAGTTCTGTCATTTTTCAAAATTTATTTTATTTTTTATTTCATTTTTTATATATTTTTAAGTATTTTTTTTATTGAAAGTATTGTTTTTAATTTATTTTTTGGAGGTCAGCTTCTACTTTTCCATATTTGAGGTAAAGTGCTCGATGAATTCAGTATTTGAGGAAAAGTGTCCGAAGAACATCTGCCGAGGTTGATACGGCTTCGTATCAACCTCTCTTGAGGTTGATACGATATCTCATCCAACCTATTGAACCTCCCTGAAATTTATTGTCAAAATATAACAACCTGGGGGGCATAGGAAGATATGCATTACATACCTGTTCGAGAAAAGTTATAATATAATATATATGCGATGCTTCATAAGCATCACAGCTGACGAATCCGTTTTTATGGCACTTGCCCTTCGGCCAAGTGCCATATAGCGATCGCAATTTCTGTCCGTCCGTCGGTCTGTCTGTCGGTCTGTCGGTCGGTCGGTCTGTCGGTCCGGGTTTTGCTAGTTCGGGTACTTCCACATAAGCTAGGACGATGAAGCTTGGCAGGCATATCAGGGACCCCAAAGGATTAAGTTGGAAATAGTCACTTTCCCGATCCGACCATCGTGGGGGGAGTGGAGTGAGGGGGAATCCGGAATATTTTGGAATTTATAACTTTCGAACGGGTGATCGGATCTTAATGAAACTTGATATTTGGAAAGAGCTCGTGCCCCAGACAGTCCGATTAAAATCTGAAGCGGATCCGCTGACTCTGGGGGGAGCCGGAGGGGGGGGGGCTGAAATCTTGGGAAACGCTTGGAGTGGAGGGATCGGGATGAAACTTGGTGGGAGGAACAAGCACAACCCCTAGGTACATCACTGACAGAACCGGACCGGATTCGTCCACAGCTGTGGGGGGAGTTGGAGTGGGGTTCCGGAATTCCGGTGATACGGAGTTAAGTTACTTCCAGGTGGGCTAGGACAATGAAACTCCGCAGGTAAATCAGGGACGCGACCAGATTAACCTAGAAATAGTCAGCTTCCCGATCCGACCATCGTGGGGGGAGTGGAGGGAGGGGGAATCCGGAATCTTGAGGTATGTACAACTTCCGAACGGGTGATCGGATCATAATGAAACTTGATATGTAGAAAGACAACATGTCTCCGATGTCCCATTTCAAGTCCGGACCGGATCCGATGAAGCTGGGGGGGGGATCGGAGGGGGGCCCGGAAACCTTGTGACAAGCTTGGAGTGGAGCGATCGGAATGAAACTTGGTGGGAAGAACAAGCACAAGCCCTATGTGGATCAGTGACAGAACCGGACCGGATTCGGGCATTGTGGGGGAGTTAGAGGGGGGGGGGGGTCCGGAATTCCGGCGATCGCAAGTTAAGGTACTTCCAGACATGCTAGGACGATGAAACTTGGATTGAAAATTAAAGACTTGACATGATTGGCTTAGAAATAGTTAGTTCCCCGATCAGACCATCCCTTAAAGTACTAATGCTAACCACAAAGTGCAAAAAAATACTTTTAAGCAAAATATACATTTTCGTGATCCCTATGAGCCCATGATCATTTTCGCCTCAAGGGTTTTGCTTACAATAAAATTCCTTAAAGTAAAAATAATACTTTTGAGCAAAATATACATTTTCGTGCTCCTGATGATCATATTTTTTATTAAAGAGTTTTGATTACAGATGATTTTCTATAACTTGGAAACAGTCACTTGCCCGATCCGACCATCATGGGGGTAGGGAGGGGAGCCGGAATCCGGAATTTAGTGACATGCATAATTTTCGAACGGGTGATCGGATCTTAATGAAACTTGATATTTGGAAAGACCTCATGTCTCAGATGCCTTTTCGAGTCCGGACCGAATCCGATGAATGTGGGGGGGGGGTCGGAGGGGGGAACTGTAAATCATGTGACACGCTTACAGTGGAGCGATCGGGATGAAACTTGTTGGGAGGAACAAAAACAATCCCTAGATTCATCATTGACAGAACCGGACCGGATTCGTGCACTACGGGGGGAGTTGGAGTGGGGTTCCGGAATTCCGGTGTTACGGAGTTAAGTTACTTCCAGATGTTCTAGGACGATGAAACTTGGCAGGTGTATAATGGACTCGGCCAAATTAACTTGGAAATAGTCGCTTGCCCGATCCGACCATAGTGGGGGGAGGGAGGGGAGCCGGAATCCGGAATTTTACTGACATTCATTATTTTCGAACGGGTGATTGAATCTTTATAAAACTTGGTATTTGGAAAGACCAGCTCATGTCTCAGATGTACCATTTCGAGTCGAGACCGGATCCGATGAATGTGGGGGGGGGGGTCGGAAGGAGAAACCGAAAATCATGTGACACGGTTAGAATGGAGCGACCGAAACCTCCCGAGCGTCACCGTCGAAAAGGAAGTGCTTGAAAATTTCGCTGATTTTTCCGTAAGAAGTCAAAATATTTAAAACAAATTGTTCAAATATATTATACAACAGCAAATATAACTAAGTGACAATTTTTGCACGTAACTGTAGTACCAAACAACCCATCACACTGACAAAGCTACTATCCATTCACATCCTACTGCGATAACTTGAATACAAGCTAAAAAGCTTGCAAGTGCCATATGAGCTTGCAGCTCTTGTTGTATATATTATATGATATATGGGGTTTTTTATATCATAAGTCGCTATCATATTAGTATCGGACTCATTCCTGCTAATACCTATAATAATAACAATTGTTTCTTTTTTTCTTTTTCTTTTCCATTTGCCACACTTTCGTGTTTGAAATGATTATATTAAACCACCCCTTCGTTCATTCAGTTGAAGACTTGCCCAAAATACGCTGTTTCTGATTAAAAGAAGTGTGCTGTTTGTGAAAGTGGAGATAATATAAAATACTCCCTGCACTTTCACAAACATCGAAAGCACTTCGCCCATCACTGCATATGCATTCAGGTCAGTCGGATTACCTTTGGTCATCGCCGGTCACTGTTTTCTCCCGATTCCACGACGCCAGAATTCCTAAATTCCTTCCTTTAGCATAGTGAATCGTCTATGGATAATTAGCACTGGCATATTTATGACTTTTGCATGTTAATTCCTTGCGAATATTTCGAATCTCTTCTCAACGATATTTGAATGTCTTCTAAAAAGACGTTCAGAATATTTGCAAAGATTTAACATAAAAAAACAAGCAAAACAAGAAAGAACTTTCTTGCTTAAAATTTGTTGCTGTGTAAGACACTTATGTTTGATGCTTAAAATGTTGTCTCTTCGTTACAGTGGGTCACAACAGAGGGTATGTTTGTATGAAGTACAAGCTGCATGAACGTTTGTAGGGTTAACAAGTCGTGGTTTGGATTTGTTTGTCAGATTTGAACCAGGTTGGGAGCCACAGAATTCTTGTTGTTCGAGAAAATATACTTGCGCGCCACAGAAACGATCTCGAAAGCGCTTTTTTCGAGCCACAGCTGGTTTTTGGGATAGCAGAACGTCTTAGCTAGGCCGACCAAAGACATTAGCAGTAGAAAGACAGGAAACTCCCAGTCGCGATAATTAACGCCTTCTAGCGGTTGGTCTGTCGTTAAAACAATCGCTCTGTTGACATCACGATCTGCCAAATCGTCGTCGAACTACACGTGTCACTTGTTGTTGTTTTCACACTCTCTTGGTTTGTTTACTCTCACCTTCATCACTGAAAGTTGGACAAACACCAAACGCTAGGCAGCGGGCTGCTCGATTTTCCTCAACGCGATTTCAGCTGTGTCCTGTCTTCTCTACTGACTACTGTTTAGATTTGTGAGTGCGACACCCCTCATTTGGTGTCTCAATCTGAATGTCTCCAACTGTCGCTCGCGCCTCTTGTTGTACACATGAGCTGCGGATTTTTGTGTCGCTCTTTTTCCTTAGAGAATTTTCCCAGGCGCAGGTACACTCTTTCCCATTAAACACCGAGAGATTCGTTATTAGTACTCACAATCCCTGACTACTGGAAACTGGATAGGAACTGTCCAGTCTCTACCTAAGGATATCGATGTTTCTGATAAAGAATGAGTGTTGCCATCGTTACGATTCTTAAGAAATTGATGATTCAGTAATTGCTGGCCCCCTTAGGGTCCCAGTTCGAAAGTGGCTGGACTGGATAGTATGAATGCGTGTTGTCTGATGGCATGGTTATGGAATGGAAAAGATGTGGTAAAAAGCTGTTCCATTCCATAGCACCGTCTGCGCGACTACAGTGATCACATCGTCTACTCAGTGCAAAGTTATGTGTGGTTCTTTACATTGTTGTTTTGGATGTCAAAAAATATCCATGACTAGTGAAATTTGCTGAATATTGAGCTTCCGAGGAACATACTCATTGTTGCCACCTCTCTCTGATGGAACCTGTGATAATTAGCCGCAAAAGCCTGTATTGTTCTGGCGTCTATAAGAAATTCGGTCCTTCTTTCTTTTTCAGCGAAAACTCATAGATTTCTTGTGGTTAACCAGAGGTGGGTGCTTAAATCACTGGTTTCTAACATTTGACAGATCGCAGAACTCTGCGATCAGTGGCAACACTGAACATACTCCTCTGCCTGATGAATCACGCCAGTTGTTCCTCAGGAATTATGTTAACCGTTATGAGGTTTTTTCGTCAAGTCGCGGACAAGTATCGAAGTGTTGAACCAGAGGAAAGTGATACCGTGAACGGTCTAGTGCGAACAATTAGTGGCACCAAAATGCGCCAAATGGTTGATAAAGACCAAAGGCTGTCCATGCTACTTGAGCAAGAAAAGACTTCGAGGAGCGTAAGCCTGCCACTCAATGCCACCTATATTGATTCATCGAGCCAAACGTCTGAAGAGAGCGCTGGTGGTCCACGGGCGAAGAGCCTGAGCGGACCAGCGATGACAAGCAATCTGTCAGCCGGGAGGGCGGGTTTTCCCCGAACAAAACGGGATAGTGTTTCGCATGCCGGTAGAAGGCAGAGCAAAGTGAGGACCAGGTAAATGTCGCTCTACTTACTTCGAAGCACAGAGGGCACATCAATTATTCTTTTTTTTTTAGAGCACAACTCTTACTATAAAAAATGATCTTTTCGCCATGGGATGGATCATATGTATTTCGAAAATAACGCTTTTTCGAAAATAAACATTTTTTGAAAATACCATTACTTGCCACGTGAAACTAGAGATTTTCTTGTTAGCTTATTGACGCCATCTAGCCTTCCCGCTCTCCGACGCGACGGCTGGGCGCAAAATATTGAAAACTGAACGTGCCTTGGTTAAGAAGACCAAAGGTTCCGATGGGATCCCAAAATTTCAATATTTGATCCAGACAATTAGGTTTTGTCTTAGCCAGATCCAGTCTTCACCAGGCCAAACAGCTAATCATTAAGAAATCCAAGCTCAGATATGGATTCAGCATGTGCGTTTACCTCTATAAGCCGATCGAAACGATCCTAGCTTACTTCTGTGAATTTTGCGGTTTTTGCGAAATTCAACAACTACTTGTCCGGCGAAAAACTAAAGCTCAAAAACGGATTCAGCGTATCTCCTTACCCCTATACCAAACATCTAATCAACTTCAAATACAACTTTAACTTCTAACAAATTTTCCGGTTTCAGCCGGATTGCGGACGAACCATATTTCCGGCTAAAGAGTGATTGTCATATACGGATTCTCCGTCTCCTCTTACCCCTAAATCTATCGTCTAATCAACTTCAAATAAAACTTTTTCTTTTAAAGGACCCCTCTTGCTTATTCTGTCTTTTATAATACATCCAGCTCCCTTATGGAATTATACGCTTCTAAAATCCCCACCTTTCTCCATTGCTCCGTTTTGTTCCTACGATTTTTTAGCGCTTTTTCGTCCGTGCCGAGTTTCGTCCGTTACACAATGCAAAGTTTGCCAGAATCGTCAAAGTCCGCTGAAAACTCTTTCAAACACAAGGATATGAGGATCTCCTATTTTTTACTTCTTTTTTTGCTTAGTTTTCCCACTTTTTAACAACAGCGCGTTCTGTTTTTAAATGTTTTGCGCCCAGCCGCCGCGTCGGAGAGCAGGAGGGCTGGATAGAATCGACAAGCGCTAACAAGAAAATCGCTAAATTCAGAAGGAAAGAAATGGTATTTTCGAAAAACATTGTCTCTGTGAAAAGATCATTTCCAGTAAGAGCTTGTGCTTTAACAAATTTTCCGGTTTTGGCCGGATTCCGGGCGAACTACTTGTCCGGCGATAAAATGGTTTTCGTATTCTTGTTCTGCATGCCTTCTTACCCCTACATCAAACATCTAATCAACTTCAGATAAAACTTTAACTTCTAACAAACTTTCCGGTCTTGGCCGGATTCCGGGCGAACTAATTTTCCGGCGAGAAAATGGTTTTCATATCCGTGTTCAGCATGGTTTCTTACCCCAAAATCAAACATCTAATCAACTTCAAATAAAACTTTTACTTTTAACAAACTTTCCGGTTTCGGCCGGATTCCGGGCGAACTACTTGTCTGGCGCGAAAATGGTTTTCATATTCGTGTTCAGCATGTCTTCTTACCCCATAATCTACTATCACATTAGCTGTTTAAAAATATTTTGCTTGTCCCTTAATTTGAACCCCCTCCCCCACCCCTAAATGTAGGGCTACAGGGCCCATCTACGAACTCGACCTTACTCTTGACCCAAAGAATTCTCACACCAAGTTTCATCAAAATATCTCATTCCCTTCGAGGGTTATCGTGTTCACAGACAGACGGACGGACGGACGGACGGACAGACAGACAACTTTTGCGATGTCATAGGTATCCGTCACTAACGTTTTGGGATCCCAAAAAGTGGGAAAGCCAAGCAAAAGAAGAGAAATCCAAAACAGAAGATTGACGTGATGGCCTATATGTCTTTCAGAATGAACAAGACCAAAGGTTCCGATGGGATCCCAAAACTTCGATATTTGATCCAGACAAATTAGGTTTCGTCTTCGTCAGATCCGGTCTTCGCCAGGCTCCATGAACATTTATACTCTTAAAATTTAGAAACAAATTAAGGCCAAACAGCTAATCATTAAGGAAACCAAGTTCTGATATGGATTCAGCTTGAGTGTTTATCACTATAAGTCGAATGAAACGATCCTGGCTTACTTCTGCGAATTTTCCGGTTTCTGGCGGAATTCCAGAACTACTTGTCCGACGAAAAACTAAAGCTCAAAAACGAATTCAGCGTATCTAGTTACCCCTATTCCCAACATCTAATCAGCTTCAGTTAAAAATTTAACTTATCACAAATTTTCCGGTTTCAACCGGATTCCGGACGAACTATATGTCAGGCAAAAAAATGATTGTCATATACGGATTCAGCATCTCGTCTTACCCCTAAATCGGACATCTAATCAACTTCAAATAAAACTTTTACTTTTAACAAGCTTTCCGGTTTTGGCCGGATTCCGGGCTAACTACTTGTCTGGCGAAAAAACGGTTTTCATATTCGTGTTCAGCATGCCTTCTTACCCCTATATCGAACGTCTAATCAACTTCAAATAAGACTTCCACTTTTAACAAACTTTCCGGTTTTGGCCGGATTCCGGGCGAACTACTTGTCCGGCAAGAAAATGGTTTTCATATTCGTGTTCAGCATGCCTTCTTACCCCTAAATCAAACATCTAATCAACTTCAAACAAAACTTTTACTTTTAACAAACTTTCCGGTTTTGGCCGGATTCCGGACGAACTACTTGTCCGGCGAGAAAATAGTTTTCATATTCGTGTTCAGCGTGTCTTCTTACCCCATAATCGACTATCACATTAGCTGTTTAAAAATATTTTACTTGCCCCTTAATTTGAACCCCCTCCCCCACCCCTAAATGTAAAGCTACAGGGCCCATCTACGAACTCGACCTTACTCTTGACCCAAAGAATGCTCACACCAAGTTTCATCAAAATATCTCATTCCCTTCGAGAGTTATCGTGCTCACAGACAGACGGACGGACAGACGGACGGACAGATTGACAACTTTTGCGAGGTCATAGGTATCCCTCCACTTACGTTTTGGGATCCCAAAAACAACACTATGAAGCTTCTCATGTCCCTATGTTTGAAAGAATTGTCAGCGGACCTTGAATCTTTCGGCGATGTTAGTGCTGCGTGACTGACAAAACTCGGCTCTGCCGAAAAAGCGCTAAAAGTCGTAGGTAGAAAACGAAACAATGGCGAAAGGCGGAGATTTTGGAAGCTTAAAATTCGATAAGGGAGCTAGGGCCTAGGAACAGTGTAAACGGCAGAATAAGCAAGAGGGGTCCTTTTAAGTTACCAAAGACGTGTTCAGAAGCTGTCTTGTACCCGTACCTTTTCCATCCATTAGAGAGCCATAAGCTACGAGAAAACTACTTGTACATTCTCGTCCTTTATCTTATTGCAAGGTCTCTAACCCCGTTGCTCATCGCTTGTCACGTCACTCTTTTGCTGGGATTCCTAAATCCCTTCCATTAGAAAATAGATCACTTGTGAAAAATCAGCATTGCAAATTTGTGGGTTTTTGAATACCAGTTTGTAAACGTTTATTCCGTGCGAATATCTTGAATGTCTTCTTTCGTTTTCTGGCGTGCGGAAAATTAAGTTATGCAGAACGGGGACGTTTGAGGCTCGGAGTATTTCTTTTTGTGAAGATTGTTTTTGGGTTTGCGTGTTTTTGTACGAAAGATCGAAAAGACAAAGTTTGGATACGGTGAACGTAACGAATCGCTTTAGCCAGTTTCTTCTATTCCCAGCAGAACATACTCTTCTGTTTCTGGGAAGGCTGTCGAAGATGCCGTACGAACTTCACGTATGAAACAGGTCGCATTTGTGTTTGTTGGCGATATTATGTAATTGTGTAGTGCGGGATTTGCGAAATGGCTCGGTAAGCCCTTCAGTAGGCTTTTAAAAGACCTTAGTCCTCCATAGTTTTGACCCAGTCTACTCCCTAGTCATACAATCAACTTTTGGGATCTAAAAACGTTAGTGAACTATGACCGTAAAATTTGCCCGTCCATCCGGATGCTAGTACGATAAATTGAGATATTTTCTGATGTAAGGATCCAGATTTGGGCCAAAGTACAGGTCAGGTTCATAGATCGGCCGTACCCTATTATTTAGGATTCTAGGACAATTGGTCACAAGACAATTCGTCACAGGACAATTCGTCACAGACAATTCGTCACACGGACAATTTGTCACAGGGACAATTCGTCACATGACAATTCGTCACACGGACTATTCGTCACAGGACAATTCGTCACTAGGACAGTTCGTCACTAGGACAATTCGTCATATTTTCGAAAAATTGCTACTGGAAAGGTAGTTTGGATCAAATCAAAGCTGCCACTCCTTCACAAGAGGGTGTTTGAATTCATATTTGAATCATGATTTTTAATTCCTGCATTAACCTCCGATATGGATATCTCATTCGTATTGGTATTGGACAAGCAGAAATGCTTTCTCTCCCATCCCTGTCCGGAACTTCTTTGAGCGCATCGCAGAAGACCTTGCTAAGACCAGGGACCCATAAATTTCCTGTAACGACTCGCCGTTCAGGGGGCTTGTCAATACGATATTTCTGATGCGCTCTTGACCGAGCGTCAGATAGTTCGAGAAATACCCACGGAGATAAAATATTGCCTTGATGGAGGAGTCTCTTTGGTCTCACGTCCAAGGAGGCCCGGGATTGGCTCTATCTGAGCAAGAACGCCGATTTGACCCAAGTGGACTTTTTGGAAACTAGGTGAGGCTCGGGCAACATAGCAACATAGAAGCACAGGAAATGACAAGCCCCCTGAATGGCGAGTCATTACAGGAAATGTATGGGTCCGTGCTAAGACCAACAACAATGTTGTCATTCCTGGCATAGTGTTCAACAAACGTGTTGGAGTAGCTCATCCAAACATTTGGAAAGTGAAATCGTTTCTGCTACAGGAGCAGGGCCAAAAATAAATTAATATTGGGCGATTTCTTGCTGGTTGCCCGAGGGAGATATCGGTCTGGTCAAACTAATGTACTCAAATATAAGCGGGGAATTGCTCATAGCTACATGTTTTAATGTATTATATAGCCACCTCATTTTAATGTAACTGAGTATTTAATAATATATAACTTAAAATATATCAAAATTCGAACTTGAAATTAGGCTCTTTGTGACAAAATGTCCGTATGACAAATTGTCCTAATGACGAATTGTCCGTATGACGAATTGTCCTTGTGACGAAATGTCCTTGTGACGAATTGTCCTTGTGACGAAATGTCCTTGTGACAAATTGTCCTGTGACGAATTGTCTGTGACGAATTGTCCTGTGACGAACTGTCCTGTGACGAATTGACCGGACACCATTATTTAGGGCTGGGTTTCAGCTAAAGGGGTGAAAGCTAATCAGACAGTGTACAGCAAGGAGACATACTGAATACAAATCTGACTTTCATATTCTTGCTGCACAGTCAGTTCGCCCGAGATCTGGCAAAAGACAGATTTTTTTGAAAAGTAAAAGTCGATCCGAAGATACGGGTAAGGATACATGCTGAATCCATATCTGAACCTTACTTTCTCTGTCGCCGGGTGGATTATATCGGGGGGGGGGTGAGTTCGTCGGGGGGGGGGGATCCTTACGCTAGCCGTGTTCGACTCTTCCTCTTTCCTTGAAACTATTTGGTGGGAAACACCGGTACTCGGAGACTAAGACACTCTAATTTATTTCATTTTATTTAGTACTAAAAATCTGATTGTGAATATATATAGGTCAACATAATAAAGAAAACACACATCGTCTGTAAATATTTGACACAGAGCTTATTTTCTAAGTAGTGAATTATCTTGGAATACAGTGACGTAAACAGTACCGACTCTGGTTCGTCCTTAAAGTTTAACCGACAAGGTCTAGGATAGGACAATCTAGTTACCCATCACTTATTCACTTAAATTGGCTTGAAGACCCGCTGAAACTGAGTTACTTCGTTGTTCCGCTATTCACCAATTATCAATTTTCGAATAGTGGAATTTCCGTGTGATTTGTCTTGCCTCTATGCGCTTGTATTTTTGTTGCATGCCTTCAAGAAAGATTTACCTTTTTTTTTTTGTTCAGACACCAAGCAATCTTCACCAATCTAACCACTGCCCACTGAAAAGCCGCATTTGTGTTGGGATTAAAATTTCCCGCGTCATAGTAGAATTTACGCTGTGGGGACGGCCGGAGATATTCTGAGCCTCATAACTAAAGCAGATATATAGTGGAAAGTATCTGCTAGTTTGTAGGATCCAAACAACTCAGTGTATCCAATTAAATGACACACAAAGAAGGTCGCTTTTCAGTTAAACTTTAAGAGTTTGACAGCGCTTTTGTTCTTCCTCCAGTACGAATATCGTTGCTTAGGTTACATCAGTGGAAGAAGAACTTTGAACTTAGCTCCACCAAGCTCCCGGTTGACTTCATTAAGCTCCGATTCCCAATAGTGAATATCGATCGTTCTAGTTCATTGGAACGTGTAAGACCGGCTTGCTGTATCTCTAGGACAGCTTGTGGACAAAGACCCTTGCGAAAGAATCGCAGAACCATCGCTATGGCACGTAATCAGTCGAGAGGCTATTGTTGTCTCGTCTTCCAGAAAACTGATGCGTCCTCGCTGCATTGATTGAATTCTCTAGAGGGAACGGAACAAACCGTTTCTTCCACGGACAAATTTCTTCTGCAGTTTTCAGAAGGAAGTCTATTCGGACAAGTGCGCAAGCGCTCAAGCGTGGAGTGTGAAAGTAAAATGTTTATCGCATCTTATATTCAAACAGCGTTAGCACCAAGACATTTGACATCCACAATAACCAAACAGATATTGAAATAACCTAATTTGAAATCATCCCACTTTAAAAGCTTTTAATGTAAACAAACCGCATGTATAAATCCAAGAGATCTTGAAGATCTTGCAAGAACATTTTTTCAACAGTGAATGTCTTGCCAGCCAGTCCTACCCTTTATACCTCTTTGCTAATATTTGAAATCATCCCACTTTAAAGCTTTTAATGTAAACAATTACCGCATGTATAAATCCAAGAGATCTTGAAGATCTTGCAAGAACATTTTTTCAACAGTGAATGTCTGGCCAGCCAGTCCGACCCTTTATACCTCTTTCCCATTAGCCAGGTAATAAAAAGTGTAACAAACCAAATCGTAGCAACCCCCTTCGTCACAACTTCATTAAGAACGGCATATCATCGATCATATGACAAAACCGTCCAATTTCCAACTTTTCAGTAAGGATTGAAGCAAGTCGCGTGGTCTTATTTGTTGCTGTTAAACCAAAATCTACATGTATACATATATCTCCCCAAGTATAGAAGAGTTGAACTTGAGACCTCTCATAGAGAAACTTCACGCACGGGAAATCCGGACCCAGCTGCCCATGAACCGGAGGGGTGAGGTCGGGACCCATTAAAATGCTTATCTACACGTATAAATCCTCAAGTATACTAGGTTAAAGTTTGATTCCAGTCACGGGTCAGAAAGTTAACTCATGGGCAGTCTGGGCCCACTTGCCCATGAGCGTGGAGGATGGGAGGGTGTAACTCTACCCTAACTCCACCTCTTTCCCAACCGTAAGATTTGAAAGCACAAGAAATTTCGTCGCCCCATCTCCGGTTATTGTCAGATTAAAACTTGAGAAATGGGCAATCTGGGCCCGATTGTCCCTGAACCATGGGGGTGGGGTTTGGGACCCCAAAAAAGAGGTCCCATTGTTCACAAGCCAACCAAGCTTCAACTTAATGCTTGCTAATTCCTGTCATGGGTCGCGAACTTTACTCTTGGGCAATCTGGGCCCAGTTACCCACGAACTGGGTGGGTGGTGGAGATGCAACTTCAAAAGTAATTTCCATGCCGTAGGATCTACAAGTATAAGGAATTTCATCGTCCTATGTCCAGGTCTGGTCAAGTTATGAACATTATTTCACTGGGCAATCTGGGTTCATTTGCCCCTGAACCGGGTGGGTGTGGGGGTGGGACCCTCAAAAGACACACCTAGACCCCCGACAAGTGTACGAAGTTTGAGCATGATATACCTGCACTGGTTCACGAGTTATGAACTCCACAAAAAAAAGGTGAAAACCGAAAGCTGCTAGCGCTCGCAAGAGTGGATTGTTCCAAGGAACACTCCACTAAAAAGAAGGACAGAGGAGATGAATCTGCAGTCGGCGCAGTCCCTCCATTACAGTCCAAATTACAAAATAACTCAAAACGGAGAAGTCAGCTATGATTGGACATTTCATTTTGTTACATATGATTCCCAGCCAGCTTGGGCTGAGGGATGATAAGCTGCATAATAAGCTAGCAAGCTGTATTTAAAAAAAAAAAAAAAAATTAATGTAGCTGCTTAACCTTTGGTTGCTCTAGCTAGTCAACAAACGGTGACGAGGAAAATCCTTATGTACCTTATTACACCAATTTGAACAATGCTTAAAGGACCCGTCGTATCTGTAGTGCCGATGCACTCTACTTCCGTAATTGCATTCACTGAGTCCTATACGCGGATATCCAAATTTCGTATGTTACATTCTAAACCCGTTAACGACACCTCACTAATCTTTGGACTTGCCACGATTCACTATTTTCCAGGCGCGTTAGCTCCCGACGAGTGTTCGCGTATCATGCTATTGATGCGTAAAACCGGTCATCCGAATTTTGCCGAGCTTTTTGCTTCAAGTCAGTGGGCCTGGGGAAAGGCTTAAAACACCCAAAACCATGGATAATTTCTTCAAAGCAGAGTTTGGTCTTACAGTATTCAAGTAGTTTTGAATATTCTGACCTCTAAGTTCCCCTACATAACACACTGTCCTTTGCTAGGTACGGCATCTATTAAATCGCCTCCGACCGCACTTTTTGTAC
Source organism: Branchinecta lindahli (assembly GCA_023053555.1). Lineage (NCBI taxonomy): Eukaryota > Metazoa > Arthropoda > Branchiopoda > Anostraca > Branchinectidae > Branchinecta > Branchinecta lindahli. The sequence goes on from JAKZAO010000002.1 coordinate 16,426,783, forward strand.
TGAAAAATCTAATTCTAATTTAAAAAATAACAGTCGTCAGTATAACAGTCGAGTATCTACTGAAATATGGAACTAAAACCCATCCAGGCTTGAAAGGGAATGATAGTATTTCTTCAGCCACTGCGAATCATTTGTGTTGGTGCTAAACAGATTAGTTAGCTGAGATTTTGTTTCGATGACATGCCAGTCCTTCTTCGCACGGGTCCTTTTCAGGCCGCAGCTAAACACATGACTTGAGATGAAAACCCTACAATTTTATCGAGTTGATTCTTAGGGAACCAGGGAATTCCAACTCAGCATGCTGTTATGACAGCTCTTGAGATCTTGATGTCTAATAATTAGAGTGCACGTTACGTGATTGGATAATGTACAAATGAACAAATATGTTGCATACATGCATTTGATTATGATGTATTTTGGGGCTACACTTTTAATAATTGTAATTGTTGCAGTAAAAATATGAGCCCAATCAGCTTCCTGTAGGTTTGGAGGAATTACACATAGGTTGTCGTCTTTGAAAATCCAACGGATTAGTTTTCCGTTGGTTGACGTCAGAGCAAACTAACTTTAGAGAGTACCGCGCAAACTTTGAAAAAGTGACACAGAGTCAAACGCAGCGACACTAGCTCCGCTAGCGGGACTGAACGTCCCTACTAAAACTCAATCATTCGTGCACCAGTGCTGGCTTCAGTAACTTATAATTCTGAACACAACAAAAAAAAGATACAACCTCCCCTGTTTCTTCGATGTGTGCAGACCGCACCTTAGCTTTACTGGAAATTTCCAAGCCCGCAAGTTTGTCTCGCTTTAAATGCCCCAAGTGTCGTGGGCGACGCTACAAGTATGGCCCGATTGCGAAGCATAGAAAGCATAGGTCTTGGCGTTACTCCTTAGTGTTATTCTGCTCTGGTTGACGTGACGTTAGTGTTTTAATTTAGTGTTTGTTGTTGGACGACAAAGCAGTGTGTCTGGCGCATATAGTCAGTATTTACATTTTGGTGTGTGTTATAATTAATCAATTCAGACTTTTCAGAACTAGGGGTTCCAACCCACAGTAAAGATAGACTTTGAATGGAAAGTAGTTAGATTATCTTGTCCCTAGTTTGTCGTCATATTTCATGGTGCTGCTTGGCTCAAATGGCCGAAATGTGGGAAAAACCGTTACCAGTCGGCAGGAATTGCTTTTGTCAACACAACTGCACTTTTTCATTCTGCCAAATCCTATCACAAGCCAGCATTATTCACAAGCAACAGAAATGGAATCAACTCTTTAGCGCAACTAGTCCGTCACCTGTCGGTTCGTTATCATAATTATTTAGTGAGTTTGATTAGATTCACTATGGATTTGAATGAATGAATCTTTTTATTTACCCACTTCTGTAAAATAGAAGTAGTAATACAGAAAAGTATTTTCTGTATTTTAAGTATTTTTTTTTGTACGTACAGAAAAGAAAGAACACAACTTCAGTTAGAATAAAAATTTACATTTCAAACAAATGGACAAGACCTTGATGCGAAGAAAACGGCTGTTCTTGGAATTGTTTGGTATTTTTATGCTGGAATGATATAAAAATCTAAATAACTTGAAAGAAACAAACACTGACACTTATTTGCATCCATGCTCCAGCTGTATATTCTTTTCCTCTGGGCCTTTAATGCTGATGGGCTATTTTTACAGCACTCAGCCATGTAATTCCGAATCGCTCCACTAGATCATCCGACGGTTGTACTGCCTTCTGCGGTTTAAAAGTCCGTATTGAAACTCGAGTCCATAGCCTACGTTGAACTATGGGAATATAAACTGCGATGAAAGCTAAAACCAAACATTCCGTAATAAAAATCCTTCTTATCTCAAGCTTTCTTTTTTTTATTGCTGTCACTGGTGGGATCGAAAAAAACTTTTCCCTTCTTTGCGAAGGACACAGTGGATTATCGTTAATCCATCTAAAAAAATTCCTTTGACATGTAAAGTTTCGCGAATGGAGTTTTATTCAGCCACATTGAGTCTATATGGAACAACTTCAGCTACAAGTGCTCCTGAACAGAACTGTTAGGCAGATTCAGCGGAAAAAGGGGAAAAAATGTTAAGACAAGGAAAAATGTTTAATTTTGTCCGATTTTCGGTGCTCATAAAATTAACAACGGGGGTAAACGCAGGGGAAAAACTGTGAAGACCGTTAAGGATAAAAATAAAACAGAAAATAAAAAAAATTCTGGCCATGCTAGTTCAAATCCAATTACAGTTTATGCTTGACACCAGTGAAGTTAATAAAGCTGATATTTAAAAACCCATTTCATTGCTATATCATTCAATTATGATTCATTATGCTCGTAGCAGAAAATTGAGAATCCCAGCGTGGCCAAACCACGTCCAGGTGGCGAGCAAAGTGTTGTCTGCTTGCTTAGTAGAAACCTGAAGGCAGAGGCGTTACTAGCCAAAATGTTTTGGGGGGGACAAGGTATTTACCGACTGGCTGGTCATTTTTACCGACTTGTTTTGCAGATAAAAACGACTATTCTTGAGAAAAAACTACTGTGTTGACGAAAAATCGGCTGATTTTGAGAAAAAACGACTATTTTTAAGAAATAATCGACTATATTTACGAAAAATCGACTGTTTTTTAAGAAAAATCGACTGTTTTTTAAGAAAAATCGACTGTTTCCTAGAAAAAATAGACTGTTTTTACGAAAAATAGCAGCGCTTCGCGCCGACTCGGCTATTTTTTACCGACTGGCCGACAACATTTGGGGGGTCCCCCCTCCCCCCTAGTAGTGACGCCCCTGCCTGAAGGAAGTGAATTTATGTGCGTTTTTAGTCATAAGTGCACTTCCAGGAAAGGTAGTTTGATGATATCACGATCTACATACAGTCAGGAGGTTTTAAGCGAAAATAGCGTATTTTGAGGCGCTCTTTATAGTAGCGACATGAATGTTGTTTCTTTGGGTTCAGGTTTTTTTAATAAACGATACAAAAATGCAGATCAGTCGCTTGGGGCCGGCTGTGATACTAGCTCGTTATCTCGGACCCATTTTAAAGAACCAGAATGTACTGAGAATGGATGAATCGTTCCTCTGTAGTACAAAAAAAAAAAAAGACTCTTTCCTTGCCCTTGCTCGTATTATACGGCATACTAAATCACCAACCAGGCCAACCAAACTCACCGTCCACTAAAAAAAAAAAAATAACAACTAGGTTTTGACCTGAGTTGAAGGAGCTCAGTTGGTGATGCTTTCCAATCAATAGTTAATTTCCCATTAGGGTTTATGAGTCTAGGCCTTGCATTCAGTCTTATTATTGACTCCTTGGAGACACCAGATGTTGTATCCTGGAAACAAGGTACGTGAAGCTTGCTAGGTAACATCAGTCCTTCAGGGGTGTCGAAAGTTTCCCGATTAGCGGATTACTGAAAGTCGTGCTGATGCCTCGTTCCGTCCTTTTTATGAGGAGTTTCCCTGCTGGAAACGCGGGACACTGGACTAGGGTGGGGTCGGAAAACTTCGATAAATTTGTCCAGTAAGTACTGCGATCAAATAGGGTGAGGTCAGTGCCTTGGCCGTGTCTGTCGTGGAAGATTGATAGCTATGTCCGTTACGGGCGATTGTTGCTAGTTTTCAATCGGATTCTTAGAGTCGGACCAATGTTCATGCTCGTAGAGTATGGCGTTCTTCGCTTACACGATGTAAGTAGGACGCTAGGTTCAGTACCAATGGCTTATTTTCTTCCAGAACTTGTCATTCGGTTGCTTCTGAGCTTAGCCGACGTTTTTCTATATTTGTTTTCTTCAAAACTTAGCCAACAAAGACTGCTACATCATCACTACAACTCCATTTACATACACAGAAAAGGAAAAATATGTGGAAGGCGTGAAGTTTCCAACACTTGAGGCCCTCAAACCTCAATCAGGATGGGACGAACCCATCGGTAAAGTCCTTCACATGAGCTGACAAGATCATGCTCCGTCTGCCTTTCTCAGCTTTTGTGCCCTGTCCGTACCTCCTCAGACATCTCCTTAGGGCCCAGTCTGCTCCTGCGCTTCCAGAGACCCTGAGGGTATCTAGGAAGAGTCACTTAGCCCTGTCTCGGGTGGACCTTTTCTTTAATGTGGTTCCACTCGTGGCTGATCATGCCGCTGATGGCATGCGTTGACAGTGCCGAGATCCGAGTGGTTATGCGGCGAGGAATTCGTCTTTGGCTATAGCTATATGCTCATTTCTTTGCGAGATCTGTTGCCAGAGAGTCGTTAAAGCAACAATGACACGAGTAGTTAGTCTTTCGTTGTTTACAAGGGTCTTCAGGCCTTTTCATATCGTTTCTGGATCCTCAGGAATCGCATTTCTTCTAAAACTACACAGGAAACTTCGAATAGGCTACTGCCCATCCTTTACAAATTTAAGCTGTTTGCAAAAAGGCCTGAAGAGAAAATCATTTCATGGTGGCCTGCTGTTCTAAGGTCTCGCCTGAGTCGGACTTTTTTCTTTCCTGAAGCAATTAGGACAACAAGTATTCCCTCTGATTGCTAAAGAAACATGCTGAATAGAACTTCTCTCGATTACGAGCTTCTTTGCTCAAGCCCTTTCGTCCCCAGACATCAACTTGTCATTAGAAACCCGATAATTATCCTCTGATCCATTTCTAGTTGTCGCTTGCGACACCGTAGTGCCAAGCTGACTTCGTCGCCGTCAGTCAAGTGTTTATTCCCCTCGCGTTATACCTCATCGAAGTAATTAGCCTTTGCTTCTCGTCGACATTTCATGTAGTATAAAAAGGGCATCAGTAAAGAGGCCAACCTCTTTACTCGATATTTTAGTAGAGCCGTTTCGCTTCGGTCTCCTCGGCTGCTAAAAATAAAAGGTCGTACATCCATCTTCTTTAGACGGATTAAACTAAACAAGACACGAGAATTCCTAAGCACTTCTAGGGTCTGTAGTTTCTCAGCATCATCAAAGCTAGGCGTGTTTCCCTCCTGAACCTCTGTTTTTCAACGGATTTAAAGTAGTTGATTCATGTGGGCCGAGAAGGTAGGACACACTATCATTTTACGATGAGTCGAATATTTACGAACACACTGTTACCTTTGGTTTCTCCGAAATCTCCATGCTATCCAAGTTAATCCACAAATTACTTTCACTCTTGAAAACAAGTTCGTCAACTCGCCATTACTCATTAAATATTCACTGATCTCCTGTTGTGGGTCAGAGCTATACTAGAATCTCCGAGAAGATCAAGGGGCGTGTAAGAGGATTAAAACAACGATGTATATCACCCTGGGGACGTTTAGATATGTCAGAAGTAAAAACCCTCGGCTAGTTTGACAATTTTTGGTATCGGAAGCTGAATATTATTTTGCTTACTTCGAAAATCTCTAAGAAATCGTTATAACGAATTTAGTATAATTTACGGCGTTTGTTTAATGTGATCTGGTTTACATCCTTAATTCTTTGGACTTCGGGAATTATCAAGAAAAAAACAGAAAACAAAAAACTCAAAGAAATCGATAATGCAAATAGTTAGTTTGATTTTTATACACATTCTCCATGTGCCTGATACAATAAAAACAATTTGTTAGATACAAAGTCAAACTATGATCCCAGCCTCTCCATGTCGTGCACTTCCGACCCGCGCCACTAGATGACCCAGCGGTCGGATCGAGTCGTGTCTTCATCTTGGGTCTTGGGTGGGGGGGTTCTAGACTTTGCAAGTGCTAGAATGCTTATGATGCATCTCCTTTAAGTAGTGGCAGATGCCTAAACAGGAAAGGTAGCAACCGCCTACAGGCCACACTCCTTTTAGAGGACCCCTCGCTCTATTTATTCTTCAACTTCCAGTATTTTAAAGTAATTGAATACTTTAAAACTAGTCTCTGCTTTCAACAAATTACCCACGGCTTTGGCTGTTTTAAGCCTGTTTCGAGACCCGTTGACTTATAGCGAAAACAGGGAAAAGTTTACATAACCGGTTCTGGAGCAGAGAGAAGAGATTCTGGAAGCTCCATTAAACAACACAAACACACATAACCGGTTTTCCTGATGGAAAAACTTTTCGCGGGCAACCGTCGACACCGTGATACGCATCGAAGGTAGCAAAACACGACAAGTGAGAAAATCAGCGAGGTTTTGTTAGAGGGGTTAGAATGTACCGTCCGAAATTTGAGTCTCCGGGTTAAGAAATGGATGAAGTGATTACGTAAGTAGGTCGCGTTAGTGTTATAGGTTAGACAGGTCCTTTAAGTACACCGACAGAACGAACAACTCTTACTAGAAATTACATTTTCACAATAAAACTTATCGGAAATGTGTTTTTTTTAGAATCATACTTACCTCTTGAAGTTAGCGATTTTATTGTTATCGCTTGCAAATACTTGTTAAACAAATACTTGTTTTTTTTTCGCGAAAAATTTAAAACAAATGCGTTCCGTGGTTAAATGCTGAGAATCATCAGCGAAATTCAAGATGAAATGTCTTGACGGTCGAGGACTGTCGAGACAAAAAAAAAGACTGACTGGCAACCCGAGAAAATCTCGGCTATCGCCGACAGGGAGAAATTCAAAGAAAGAGATTCACAAGGGTTTTGTCTCGGATTTTGTAAAAAGGGAGATTTGAGAGGCTAGTAGATCACGTACGTCGTCACTTGGGGTGTGAAAACTGTGAATTCGCCTCTACTTTCTGTTAATCCCACTATGCTTCACCATCAGCACTTATTGACACTTACTGAAGCACTTATTGAAGTGGCGTTTTTGATTGCCGATGAAATTTCCCCTGACGAAGGAAGTTTGCCGATTCGTGCTTATTTACTATTTTCGATAGCCGATAGCCGTTGGAGGCAACGTCTATCGCCTATCGGCGAGTCCTAGGCCGATAGGCGATGGACAGGAATTTAGGCGATAGACGTTAGCCGTTGAGCACAAAAACAGAAATTAGAAGAAACAGCTACCTCGACAGCTACGGCTATCGGCTTCCGGTGAACGTCAAAAACGCCAAAAGTCAAACGGCCACGCTATCGCCGAACTCATCGGCAATCAAAAACGCCACTATAGTAAAATACATCCACAGGTCGATGAGTAGAAAATCTGCAATCTGCTTCCCAGGTAGTGGAGATTTTGGATATGCCTTAGTAATAGAAAATGAAAGTTGCCCACTGCCTTATGGATCCGACTTTTTGGTATGTCTACATAAGTGTTGATTATGAGACAATGGGGGACTAACAGAAACATAGTCCAATTTTAGCGCCGAACTGGAATAAAGCGAATAGCAAGAGTCCAGTAATTGCTGATGTCCAATCTCGTAAAATAATTTTTTTTTTATGAAAATGTTTGGTTGGTAAAAGTGGAAACGTGTTGTGGAGATGATTTGGGAGTGGACCTCGAAATTTGGCAGCCTAGGGGCCAACAGAGCTCTTAATCCGACACTGTAAGGAGAAAGGCTATGTGTAATTCCTGGTATTTTAGTTCTACTGTGGCTGGGTTGTTTTCCTGGTTCAGATGAAAGACAATGAACTTTATCAGTTATTGACATTCCTTTTTGCCCATTGGTCCATTATGTCACAATCAGAATCTTAGAAAATGAATAACTCCGTCTGTGATGTAGAGATAGATAATTAACCAGACACAGAATGGTCAACTTTTAAACGACTAATGGTTCATAGCGGAGGGATTGCATCGTCAGTGCTTGATGTAAGGCAAGATAGGCATGAATGAATGAATGTATTACCGAGAAAGCCCGGGGCCATGGCAGCACAAACTGTATAGATACACTAACGTATTTAACACTAACAAAAGTATCCCCCAGTCTAAAATCTCGTTCTAAGCTCCATCGCAAGCCTCAAGTAACGCCCAAGTTTCTTCACAGTAAAAAAAATCTATCCTTCATCACCCTTACCACCCGTTCTCCACTGTATTCCCTCTACCCAAAATACCTCATTTCTTCGTGCATTCAGTTCCACACACTCACACACCAAATTAACTACATTTTCGTCATCATTACCGCACATAGGACAGAAGTAAGGACCAATCCTCTCTTCAGCCTTACCCTGGCCTTACCAGTTATTTTTGCTTTGCCCCAAGTGGTAAACTATCAACCCTCATTCCAGTCATATACTTAATTTTTTATTGGCTTGGCTTTGACATGGCTTTGACATGGTGAAGACGGTCTGATTGCTTTTACGGACACGTTTCAGATGTTTAGGGGGGGGCAAGGTATTTACTGACTGGCTGGTAATTTTTACCGACTTGTTTTTGCAGATAAAAACGACTATCATTGAGAAAAAAACGACCGTGTTGACGAAAAATCGGCTGATTTTAAGAAAAACGTACGAAAAACCGACTGTTTTTAAGAAAAATCGACTGTTTACAAGAAAATAATCGACTGCTTTTACGAAAAATCGCGGTGCTCCGCGCCGACTTGGCTATTTTTAACGACTTGTCGACAACATTCGGGGGGGGGGGCGTCCTCCCCCTCCCCCAAAGTATCCGGACGGTTATTGCATGTTCCACTTTTCATTTATGGGGAAGATTTTTGGAAACGATTAGTTCTTTTTTTGTGCTTTTGAGCTTAGCTCAGTGTATTTTTTCTCCCGTTTTTCTTACCAAACTATTTACTTATGTTGTTTCATTGCGTGATAAAATTCGTCATCATCATATTCATATTTTTACTGGTATCCTGAGCGTTCAGTAAATTAAGAAAACCAACAGATTTTCTCTTATTTTTTCCTTAAAAACGTCGATTCGTCTGCTAATTTGACTTGTCGACCCCTCGCCCTCGCAGTTGCGAACCGGTAGCGTCTTTGCATATTATTCTTCCCTATCCATCACTGCTAAGTCTCAAACAAACAATACATCATTCGATACTATCATCGGAGCTGTAGTTGCATAGGCATGACTTAAAGCACCCATGACATCATTTTTTTTCTTTTTAACCGTTCGTATTTGGCTTGTGCCCTCTAGGTTATCTGCAGATAACAGCCAAAAATTCATTCCCAGTAAATCACGCAGATGGCGAGCGGTCACTGTGAAAATTGTGGTGTTCTCTTGTGGCGGATTAATAACAAATATTCGGTCTAGGAAGCGGTCCTTGACACGTTGCGCTGTAAGTAGCTGACCGAAAGATGGCCGTTGTTTGCTGTGACTGTAAGACGATGGCCCGACGAAAGAAAAACAAATACGAATAAGAGACTTGGGTTTGTAACCTCTCTGAGTATCCAGAACTTGAAGAAAATGTTTGTCGTTTCGGGAGGTTTCTCAAGAAGGGTATCGAGCGTCGGGGGCGTTTTTAGGGGTAAGGAGGGGAGATATTCTAGTGGTTTATTTTTGGTGTTCCTCCTCGAATCTAATAAGCGCCTGAAAACATTGTATCAAGTAAAAATTAACTTTTCCGCACCTTCTGATTAGATTGGTTAGGTTTGAGTAGCGATAAGGATTTATGAGCGTTGTTTTTATTATATTTTTTTTTTCGCACCATAGACCCTCCGGGTTTTTGGTGAAATTAACGCATTTATTCATCTGTAATGACAAAGCTTTAGCATATCTTTTGACTCAACAATATTTCTCTTCCAGTTTCGACGTTGATGGGGGTATGTTAAGGAGTCGGAGCCCCCTTGCTCATGATGGAGGACTCAGCCCCTCTGGAAACGGACTTGTGCTTCAGCCCAACCCATCGCAAAGGAGGGAGTCGTTTCTCTACCGAGATTCAGACATTGAAGCCTCACCGCATTCTACATCTCGGAACTCATCCCTCGCCTCGGAGGGGTAAGTCTATTTTCCTTCTTCCAGAGGTCGGCCTTGAAAGACTAAATGAATGAATACTTTTACTTCACCAATACCGCCATAAGCACAAAAATTAAAATAAAAATGCAAAATATTCTTGCTGCCAAGTTGCATCGAGAAGGGACTACCAGGCAAGTAGAGGAAAATTGACACCTTGTGGCACGCTTTTAAGCTCATTCTCAGAATCAGAAAGACGATACAAAAGTGCCGTTTAGTCTTCTGAACCTTCTGAGTCGCTCCATCGGTTCGTCGGTGTATTTCTTTTCTGGCGGCTCTCTAGATGCCATCTACCGGTAAACTTTTCTGCTACATTTGGGATTGCTAGGTGGCAGGCGTTGTTAGTCAATGAAGTCGCCGATTGGGAGATGAAAGAGTAGTGTCCCTGCTATTCCAAAATTTCTGTGCACACCGAGGTTGGGTTCCTAGATTGATACTAGGCAGCGTTTCGGTTGTCCAGAAAGGGGAAGGCTGCATTTTCAAGTGGGAATCTGTCCTTTCTAAACCAAACCAGGCGTCTCAAGTTCGAGAATCTCATTTGTGTTAGAGAGGTACGAGAGGTTACCGAATTATTCCGAGCTAGCCGTTGTCCATGAATTGCGATGATGTTCCTAAATAGAAAAGACCCTGCGAAGACACGATAGAACAGCGAAACGAAATTCCGTCACACGGTGGACACGACAGTAGGCCTACATGGACACGATGGAATGAACGTCGCCAGGATATGGACACGATGGTGCAGAATCTGTAGCGTCGTTTGACCTAATGGCGTGTCCAGGTAGTGTCGTTCATTGTCGCGTCGTGTACACTGTGAAAAAAAAATCTTGCAATATTTGCTACTGGGATTAATCTTGTCTCTACTGAGATAAGATTATCTTTAATTCGGATTAATCTTGACCCAGTAGAGATAAGATTAATCCCAGTAGCAAATACTGCAGTTAACTTTAATCCTTACTCGGAGAAACTTTTTACAGTGTATACATTGTGTCGTTCGGTGTAGCGTCGTAACCATTTACCATCGTCCGACATACCGGCATGTCCACGTAATGATGTTTTCGTGTCAACGGTGTCAAGAAATTTGTCCATGTAGCATCGGGTTTTTCCCACTTCCTGAGGTGTCTGCTGAGAGTCTTGTCTTCGAAGGGGCACGCCCCTTGAATACCTCAAAACGACGAGCCTCCTTGCCAACCTTTTAAGGTAGGCTAACTGCAGTTCAAGTTTTCAAAAGTAACTACATTTCGAGTTGATTCGAGACCCTAGATTATGTGGAAAATGATGGCTTCTCGTGTCGTTTGCGCCTTCCTTGTCGAGGGAATAAGGAAACTCACGAACGCTATTTTAGAGACTTGTATGTAAAATCCGTGAAGGACCGATTTTGATCATAATGGCGTTTCTGGGAAATCGATAATAATACTAGGAACTCAATAATAATAGTTTATTTGTTAGCAACAATTCCACAAAGGAAGGCAAGTGGGGTAAACAACAAAAAAGAAAGGAATACTCAAAATAACGATACACTAACACACACACACATGGGTGTAAGGGATTAGTCGAGGGGTTACCCACTCCCCGGCACCTGCTGTACACCTTTTCTCGGCACCGGCCGGCACCAACCGAATTTAGGCGGTGCCGGCACCGGTGCCGATGATAAATTGGGCGATTCATCTTTCAAACGCTTCCAAAAATGCTTATTTTGATGTTTCAACACGTGACACTCGGTGCCGACAGGTTTCATCCGGTGCCAGCACCGACCGGGCATCGCGGCACCGGGTACTTGCTGTACAATAAATTCGAGAGTGGGTAACCCCTCGGGATTAGTATGGCGAAAGACGGTAATAGACTGAATGAAAGGGAATGAAAGGGGGGCATGATTGGACCGATGCACTCACTAGAAGAGCTTTCGTTGGCCATCAGGTGTCTGTGTGAATTTTGTATTGCCATTGCAGCCATTTACCGTCTGATAGTCCGCTCCCTACTCTTCGAGAGAAGTTTCTATCTCTTTCTGGCGTTCATGGGTCGATGTTTCCCTGATCCAGTCATCCAGTGAAATATTGAAGCATGACTGGGAACAGGATAGAGGGAACTAGAACTAATATCGAAATAAGCGAAAGCATATTTCTCATTTTTCGCGCTGCTTCACCATAGGAGATAAACAAAGAATGAATAATCGAGGAGATGAGCACCTGCTGACAATTGGTGTATACCAGCACGGAGGCTGGTGGCGTGGAGGCGGTCGGATGCCGGTCGCAATTACGGAACCTTGTGCACCTAGGAACAACACGGTGGGATGCCTTCGGAAATTAGCGAGGGGTTGTCCACTCTCGATTTTGGTGAATAGCAAGTGCCCGGTGCCGTCAAGTGGAAAATTAAAATCATCATGTTTAAAAACGAATCTCCTAATTTATGGCTATTACCGGTACTGGCACCACTCATGGTTTCGTTCGGCACTGGGTTTGTGCAGGGAAAGGGTGTACAGCAAGTGCCTGTGAGTGAGTAACCCCTCGGAAATTAGTTCCTGGTCTCGAGAAGGAAATCCAGTTTCTCTCCAACGCCTGGCTAGATATGTAAGGTTGTCGTTGTGCTAGGTGATGAAAAGGGTTATTTCGCGAGAAGTATGAGAGGTTTCGTTGCAATTCGTTCTCGGAGCCCAGTGAGAAATTCGGGGCTTATTCGGGTGAAGTCTTTACTCGGGTTAACTGACTTCTTATGCGATCGGACCATCTCCAAATCGCGGGAAGAGGGTTGGGGGGTCCGGGTTGCGGGTCGGATTACAAAGATCTGTTCCGTTCTACCAAAATTAAACCTAACTAAGGATTGATAATACCCCTGTTGAGAACGTGGAACAACCGTTAGAAGCAACGTGGTGGCAGGGTTTAAGAGGCTTTGTGTTCCCATAGTTTTGACTCTGAGATGACACAACAAACTTGCGGAAAATTTTCAAAAAGCCTTACAGCTATGCGGTTCTGAACTGTTATACTTACCGAAGTTGAATATTAGCCTATCCGAGAGCAATCGTCAATTCTTAGCCTTAAAATTCCGCCGAAATACCAAGAACAAGATAATCAGATAGAACTTCTGTCTTTAGTCGCATGCAGCGACTATGAAAACCCCGACAAATCTGAGCGGACCTGGAGGCATTTACTCTAGCTTTGAGCTGATGTTGAAACCAGTGATACCCGTTTACTCGTCTTCCGTCTTCACCGTTGCCTATCGCACAAGAAATATCGAAAGAGGCGAGCAGGAGGCGTACTCCGCGCGCTGATCCTCTCTGGAGTGCGTAAATAGAACCAATCAGCGTTGACTTCCAGATTTTCTCTCTAGCAACTTAACGGCGATCTAGCTATTTGTAGAGGTAACGAAACGTGATATGGCGCGAAGCCGCTCATTTGCATCGGGAGTCGGTCGTATTTTACTCGACTCAGCATGTTTGTATGACCGAGATAGTGAGACAATAGTTCTGTCTCGTTATTTGTTCTTGGAAATACCACCAACAACGATGGCCTTTACTGCGCATTTTCCTTCCGCGGTTCTCAGCTATATGCTTCTTCTGGTGGCGAAGAAGAGATCCAGTTTGTCAGAGTTTTAGCGGCAAAGTCAATTTTTTTTTATTTTTAAACGTTGGTCCCGACAAGTTCAGTCCTTCTCAATTTGAGAAAGTTTTTGGGACAGGTTTAGGTTAATACATGATCATCACTAAGCCTAGTATATACATATTTGAACTAATCTATTTAAAAACAACCAACTATCGATCTAACTACAAAAATAAAATAAAGAAAGTATGAACGCCAACATACCTTTCACAAATTGAGCAATGGAGACAAAGCATGGCAAGGTTGTCTACTTCGAGGATTCCATAGCCGCGTTGTTAATCTGGTTTGATGTGACCTGTAGTGGTGTCTTTGACAAAAATGATGAAAATGCAGAAAGCCGACTGGAAACCATCGTTGTATTTCCTTTTATGTCACAAATGAATCACTTAGTTTGGAGCGACTCTAAAGTGTATAACTTGTTTTTTGTAAATAAATAAGAACTTATGGTAAATAGGGTAGAGGACGCAAAGACAAAGAGATAGACTGAAATTTTGAAATTTGACTGAATTTGTGATAAGAGAGTGAGAACAGACATAACTTCTGTGGCTGGAGTAAAACAATTCACGGGAGTTTTTGGATTAGTACAAGTTTTACGATATTTTGAATTCTGAGATAATCTTTTGATAACGGTATCTGCTAATTTTTTTTTTTTATTGGCTATAAAACAAGATATACCTATACAAAAATTCAACGTGACACTTGCTTATCAACTGACATGTTCTCGTTTTCCTGAAGTATGTCATCTCTTCAGATAGAAATCCCAACCGGACTGTTTTATCCATGTGGCAGTACTTGAAACTGTTGGGAAACAAGATAAAACTCCTAATTATTTCGCCTTGAAATTAGTTCTTATCAATCTGAGTAGGCATAATTATCCACACCCTGACATTGTTTGAACATTGAGTCCATCAAACCATTAAGACGTTTGGTAATACGCCCAAGTTATTTCGTCTTCAAATTTGCTGTTATCAGTTTGAGTAGGCATATAGTCCAAATCCTGACATTGTTTGAGCATTTGTCCTCATTAAGACCACATTTTTGGTCCCGGCAACCCTGCTGAAGCTACATCATCATTCCAACCCACATGAAATTCACATTGGATTAAATGAGGACAAATTTGGAAATTTGGATTAAAAAAGGACTTAATACGCTGTTTCTGAATGAAAATAACTCCGCTCTGCATTTCATGATCCTGCAATTTTCTGACTGATATATCTATAAAATAAAAAAAGCAATCGGCGGATCCCCAAACTGCCAGCATGCCAAAAGCTCTAAACGGGCAGTTCAGGAACAAAACACTTCTCTAAAAAAGAAAAATTTTAGAAAAAAAAATAATCAGTTCTTGTAACCCTTCTGTGTCAGAAGCGCAAACTGTCGCAAACTGTCACGGCAAGCCCTCACTCGGTCGTTGAGGGTTTACGGTAAATTTGGGCATGGCTCTTGTGTTTTTAGTATAAATTTGCCTGTCCAGAACTGGTTTTGCAGCTCGACTTGCAAAGCACATATGCAATTACTTTGTTAAAATGTATCTCTTCGAACGCCAGGTAAAAAAAAAACAAGAGCTCGAAGCTCATATGGCACTTGCAAGGCTGGGTCGGAGGATGAAACTAGGAATTCGTCAATTCGTGGGTTTGTTGTGAATCAAAATTTGATGCAGCTTTTGTACATTGCCATGATGCAACATTTGTAATCAAAACTCTTAAAGCAAAAATGGCGATGAACTCATCGGGAGCACGAAAATGTATATTTTATTCAAAAGTATTGTTTGTACTTTAAGAAAATCGGTTGTAAGCAAAACCCTTGAGGCAAAAATGATCATGGGCTCATGGATCACGAAAAAGTATATTTTGCTTAATAGTATTTCTTGTACTTCGCAGTTGAGATTAGTACTTTAAGGGATGGTCAGATCTGGGAACTGACAGTTTCTAAGCCAAATCAAGTTTCTAATTTCCAAGCCAAGTTTCATCGTCCTAGCACATCTGGAAGTACCTTGATTCACGATCGCCGGAATTCCGGACCCCCTCTAACTCCCCCCACAGTGCCCGAACCTGTTCCGATTCTCTCACTGATATATCTGGGGCTTGTGCTTGTTCTTCCAACCAAGTTTCATCCCAATCGCTCCCCTCTAAGCGTGTCACAAGATTTCGGTTCTCCACTCCCCCCCCCCCCCAACATTCATCGGATTACATCCGGACTTTAAATAGGACATTTGAGCCATGAGATCTTTCCAAATATCAAATATTTACGGTCAAGATGGGTACTTAAGGAATGGTCGGATTTGGAAAGTGGCGATTTCTAAGCCAATCTTGTCGAATCTCTAATATTCCAGCCAAGTTGCATAGTCCTAGCACGTATGGAAGTACCTTAACTTGCGGTCACCGGAATTTCGGACCCTCCCCCACTAACTCCCCCACAGTGCCCGAATCTTGTCCGGTTCTGTCAATGATGTACATAAGGCTTGTGCTTGTTCTTCCCACCAAGTTTCATTCCGATCGCTTCACTCCAAGCGTGTCACAAGGTTTGCGGTTCCCCCCTCCGACCCCCCACCTTGATCGGATCCGGTCCGGACTTGAAATGGGACACCCTGGACATGTGTTTTTTCTACATATCAAGTTTCATTATGATCCGATCACCCGTTCGGAAGGTATACATACCTCGAGATTCCGGATTCCCCTCCCTCCACTCCCCCCACGACGGTCGGATCGGGAAGTTGACTATTTCCAGGTTAATCTGGTCGGGTCCCTGATTTGCCTGCCAAGTTTCATTGTCCTAGCCCACCTGGAAGTAACTTAACTCCGTATCACCGGAATTCCGGAACCCCCCTTCAACTCCCCCACAGTTCACGAATCCGGTCCGGTTCTGTCAGTGATATACCTAGGGCTTGTGCTTTTTCCTCCCACCAAGTTTCTTCCCGATCGCTCCACTCTAAGCGTGTCACATGATTTCCGCCCCCCCTCCGACTCCCCCCAAGTTCATCGGAGGCGATCCGGACTTGAAATGGGACATCTGAGACATGACGTCTTTCCGAATATCAAGTTTCATTAAGATCCGATCACCCGTTGGAAAGTTATGCATGCCACTAAATTCCGGATTCCGGCTCCCCTGCCTCCCCCCACGATGGTCGGATCGGCCAAGTGACTATTTCCAGGTTAGTTTGGTCGGGTCCCTAATACGCCTGCCAAGTTTCATCGTCCTAGCTCATCTGGAAGTACCTTAACTCGCAAACACCGGACTGACCGACCGACCGACAGAAAAGTGATCGGTATATGGCACTTGGCCGGAAGGCAAGTGCCATAAAAATAGCAGGAAAACACACACTAAGTCATAGAAGTTTCAAGACGCAGGACTCCCACAGAAATTTTTAGTTTGCGACTTGATCAATTGGCATGCCTGTAAAAACCAAGCCTTAAAAGCGGTAATTGGGGAATTCTAGAGAAACTAAAGAGGGACTTCACATGGCTGGCCATCAACCGCATACGCCGAATACCTTATCAGTTTCCGCAAGGTTTTCGCGATACTGGGTTCCCTATTCGTTAAAGCTTTTGGACTTATTTTCACCTCTGCCGTTTGAGGCTCAAATGCAGTGAACCTCTCTGTTCTTGTTCTTATCAAGATGTTCTTAACTCTCTCGTGCAAGCGAGGTTTGGATATTTAATAGCATCCCTATGTGACATGTGTAGCGACGACACTTTCAGTAGCCTACCTGTCATGTCATGCGTGGCCACAGGAGAAAAGATCATGTCACTTATAGCCTCAAAGTAAATAATAGGAGATAAAGATAGGGCAATAATAATGGGAAGAGATACAGGTTTAAGGTTTAATGAGGCATAGTTTTTGCTTCCTTTACCAGTTGTAGCAGATCATTCCGTAGTATCAGGCGAAACTAGCTGTGAAGACCTACCTTTCTTGTCCTTATCTTCTCTCACAGTATTGCCTGACTAACCAATCGTTCCAGACATGGACCTTGCATTCCTTTATCGTCTGATAGTAGACTGACTTCTCCATGTTCTCAAAACTGAGCAAAGAAACCTTGCAATGACACGTCTAGCGAAAACTGACTCTTTTTTACACAACAGTGATGCATTTGATTATGAGGAACGTGGAGGGGATGGTACTTTCACATCTTTCTTTACGAGGTAAGCTGACCAATAACCAGGCTGTTTTGTTATCACCTTGAAAGAAAGTAAAAAACTCGACCCGATGGGATTCGGGATTTGGCGCCACTAGAGAGAGACGGACCTATCTTTCTTCTTATCTTGGGTTGGAAGTTGGAACACATATGCTTAATTTCGTTATATCCAAATTGACGATGCTCTCACGATCAAGCTAACAGGCCAACAATCAAGGTCAAAGTTGCTCCTGATTTGCAGGCTCATGTTGTCCCTGACGTTCGACAGCCTGACGAGGACCCTGGCCAAGAATGGCCGAAATGCTGCCAAAAAATCATAGCCGACGTATCCGTTTTATTCACTGTTTGAATATTTGTTAATCAGGCCCGTGATGTCCTGCTCGCAGTATGAAGCTAACGTGAATAGCTCTTATTCAGCTTATTACGCCAATTTGAACAATGCTTTACATGCATTAGGAGCTGCAAACAAACCTTACCAACTGCTTGCCGATTCACGTCCATCTGCCGGGATTTAACTACTGTGATTTGTTCGTCATGTCTTGCATGAAATTTTTTGGTTGGATCAGTGTCAATGTTCTCTGTACTTAACAGATGACAAGAATGGCTTTCGATTGTGAGGGTCAGTGGCTTTTCTTTAAGACCTATTGTCCGGCTGTTACCGTCCCCATTTCGGGCTTTCTCGAAGCCTTCTGACAGCTCTCAAAGTGATTTACGGTCGTCCAGGTCGAAACCCATCTTGCGGTTGAAAGCACTCCTTTCACAGGTTATTGAACGGCCACGAATTGCCATTAGGTCTGAGTGAAGGAAGACATTGATCATTGCGGGAGTCTGGAAATTCGTCTGGTGATTTGCATCGTGCTGCGAGCTTCTTTTTTCGTAACTGTGGAGGAATCTGTCCGACTGTCGTGCCATCTGGTGTGAGGCCTTCGGTGGGAGCCCGTACGTGTTGCCACCGGTCGCAGAATTCTGCGATTTGTCTATATGCTCGCTTCTTCGACAAAGCGAGCCAGAATTCAGTGACCGGTTTCCATACCAGTAAATACAAAAGTGAAACAAAAGAGCTGAGGCATATAATTATGAAGATCATAAAGCGAGAATTATCGTGAATAGTTGGTAAAAAGGACTCAGTTTCGTAGGCGCCAGAATTAAAGGAACAGTAAACTTGACTAGGCAACTTTCGGCCATCAAACCGGCCTGGGGGGCTTAGATAAATGTACAGGGACTTATTGTCGACAGGACCCCCCATCTTTGTTATCTCGAAACCCCTCCTTATTGTTCCCAGAGCTAGCTGGCAGGGCCTTGCCCCTTATGCACTGTAGTTACGCACTCATGCACTGTAAAAGTTCGCGATTGTCTGTGTTATCAACATACAGGGTTGCCACTTTATTAAAACAAATTCACTATGCAAAAGGAAAAAAGTAATATCAAACAAGAAAAGTACTCAGAACGTGTTGCTGGGTCATAGTCACCTTGGAAATAAAACCTAACAACTACTTTTTTCTTAAAATCTGCTGCCAAAGTAAAAAGAAAGTTCTATAATTAGCACAATTGTACTACCGGTGGCAACCCTGTTGAAATACATTGTATTACTTTGTTTCAAAAGGCTATTGAGGCAAAGATCGTGGGTTCGAGTCCTACTCCCGGCACACAAACCTTTTGCTTTTTTTTTGTTTTTTGTTTTACTAACTCAAAAGTCGAACTCTCGGAAACTGCCCGGAAACTGCAATGGTCGTGACAAGAATTTTTCTATCTCTCAATATCGACTCAGGGTACATTCTTGATATGTCAGCTAGCTCCCTGAGCCAAGTTTGAGTCAAGTTTACTGTTCCTTTAACAGGTTTTTGCCGCCTAAAGTCACAGGTTCCGTGAGAGAATCGTGGCAACACTGGTGGGGGCTCTTCCAGCTTGCTAAACGTGCGGATAGACAACGGGGGCCAAAGGGTTTAGTTCCTGCCGGTATTGTCATTACCTTTGTATTAGAAAGTTCGTCTTATTCCAGTCCAGCGCTCCAGGTGGACTAGTTCCTGTCAGTCTCCCCATTGTCTCATATTCTGCACTAGTGTAGACATAGTAAAAAGTCGGACCGAAAAGATAGTGTGCAACTTTCCCATTCTACTACTGAAACATATGCAAAACCTTCATTACCTGGGAAGCTGATTGCATTATTTCTACTTTTCAACCTGTGGATCTATTTTACTATGTCTGTGACTAGTGCTGATGGTGAAGAATAGGGGGATTAACAGAAACTAGTCCGCTTTAAAGCGGTGAACTGGAAAAAGGCAAATTAATGCTGAGAACTTATGCAAGTGGAGAAACTCGGCCTGCAAAAGCTACGACGGTGTGATTGTCATAATGATCTGTGAATGCACGTTATTATTATAGGTTCCATCATAGTGCCCACAGGGTGACTATCGTTGGAAACTGGGTTTGATTGGACGAGCGAATGTAGATCTTCAATGGTGAGATTAAACAGTTACAGTTTGATGTGAGAATATTCAGCGCGACTCAGATGGCTGAGACCGAAACTGTACAGCAAGATGTTGGAAAATTTGAAAGCTTGCAGCTCACGTGCAAACGCAGCCGTCGAGTAGGTAGAGCTGCTGAGAGTCCAGCAAATCCGAGTCCGAGACAAGTCCGAGTCTTTGAAAAAGGCGTCTCGAGACGAGTCCAGGGTCCGAGTCCATAGCTCTGGCGGACGGACAGCTCGTGAAAGACGAGTCCGAGTCCTTGAAAAAGACGTCTTGAGACGAGTCCGAGCCCATCGGCTCTGCAAGTAAGAAGAAACTAGATCGAAACGTCAACGATTCGTTATTAACTTAACTCTCTCCACAAACCATTTCGTTTTCGCTAAACTACTAGATTCCAGTAGTTTTGGAAAACTTGGGCCTTCTGGTTTAAGAAAATCAACGTTGTTTGTCACTTTTTCTTGTCTTAAGGACAAACTTGGCTATTCAGCAGTTGATATAAGAATGACCAACTCGTACTGAATCACCGTCGTATGTTTTCGCTCCTTCGAATGAGACCAGCAGGACATGCCGAGCTGGAATGTTACGGTTTTTTGAGAGCGCATCTTCATTTGTCTGTGGCAAAGTGAGTGTAAAGAACCTGGCAGAGCTTTGTCAAATGCGTTTTTCGCAGATTGTTCATTCTTGTGTAGCTTTACACTGAAATACTTTTAATAAGAAAGAGATTAAAATGTTAATCCCCTGTCTCAAAAGATACCACCGCAATAGAAGCCAGACATTACCTTTCAGATTACCAGTTATCTTGGTCTTCCGTAGAGTCAAGCCAAATCTACTCATACCATTAAAGTGCTGATAGCGAATTTCGCTGTTATTCAAATTCTCATAGGTGTCTCCGCTAATCTCTTGTCTCCTGATCTCAACATGATCGCAACTCGTAATCAATCTGCTTACTTTTCTCCTAACTAATCCGTTTTCATATTTATATAATCTCCTGAATGTGTTACCTCTGTGACACCCTTCATTTGAATCTGGCGTGTCCAACGCTCTGGACTTTCCAGACATTTTTTTCCGGATCTTCCGGATTCACCACGTCCAAGACGGATACCTAGAATCCGGGGGAACAACCTTGAAGGTGGAAAGTGGCTGGAAGGTTCGGGCTTTTCTATCATCATCATGTCTGTTATCATTGCCTTCTTGACTGCTATCACCTTTTTCGTTGCGTGCTCATATGAGGATAGATCCCGTTCCCGAAGAGGTTGATATTGCTCCGGAGAAATCACTTAAGAAATTCCTAGTCGTGACAAAGTTCTTGGTGGCTTCAGATACGAGGCAGCAGGAGGTTATACAATCCGCTGGCTTAGTGGTGGTCCCTGAGTGATATGAATTTTGTGCTGGTCCCCAGAGCGGTATGAATTTGGGTGAGTGGAAAGGAATATTCCACCTGCTACGTTCTTAAAAAAAACGTGACTACTTTCTCGGTCATTCCGGGTTGTAACGAAACGTTCCCATTCATGGTCCCATCAGTAGATGATGCCAACCAAGAAGCGACAATAACGCTCGTGTGCCAGGAAGGTTATCGGTCTCTCTTTCACTTGGAACAAAAATAACGAACTCATTCAATGGTTTAGTTCCATGACACTTTAGATCAAGGAAAAGGTAGCGTATATCATGATACTATATGATAATCTGAATAATGATGCAGTTGGTTTTTAAAAACAGCGTATTCTGTTCTGAGGCACTTTTCAGCGTCTGATCAGCCTAGGTTGTTTCTTTGATTGGGTGACATGAGTTGTCATTGCGTCATCGATGTGAGTTGGAGTGGACCTCCATAGTGTAGCTATCGAATGGGTGAGTGAAATGCTGTTGACCCTGGTGGGTAGGGAAAGCTCGTGTCCACTTTGAGAGTCAAAATAACTATGGCATCATCGAGAATTGCCCTTCCCCCTTGGACTCGAGGTGGAAACGGTTCGAGATTTGGATTTCGGTTAAACTACCTCACTCTAGTGTAGACTGTAGAGGGTGGAAGAGGATCTATTTTTGGAAATTGTCCAGTAATCTCCGCTGTTCCATAGGAACTTTGAATGAATGAGTGAATGAAAATTCTTTGACTGCGTAGTTGTACGAAACATTTGGATGTATTGATGTTTAGTAGTATGGAATACTTTGATTTAACATGCCTCCGACTGGGTTAATCATAAAATCCGATAGCACGGATAGCTGTAGCAGCATCTAGATTGCTAGTAGTAGCATGTAGTGGCAACAGTCACTATTGCTTTTTCATACAACTCCATACGACTAATTCTCGAAAAATTTTCATCGGGTACATGAGGACTAGTGGAGAATATAAAGAGAATAAATAAAGCAAGAAAATAAAAACACAAAATTCAAGAACAAAGACAGTAACACTCAAACAAAAAATTCAGTCTAAATCAAGAGCTGACTTCATCATAAATAGTCATCCTAGCGACGTTTTGGGGCGAATACAAACGTGTGGATCATGTCAGGTTATGTAAATGCGCAACTGGTTTAAAAATGCGGTAGGAACCGTGAAAGCGCCTCGCTCCGCTTGGCTATATTTTAAATTATTCACATATGTTTAATATTAGAAAAATTGACGATCAACCAAGTATCGAATTGTGGCATCCACCATAAACCTATCAATCCATAGATTAGGCTTGTGTGTCCTGAGCGTCCAATCTTTCTTACTTGGTCCATTATTGTTTCTCTGTGTGTGTTCGTCGATTCTTCACATTTTGCCCAGAATATCCTTTTGTGTAAGTATTTCCTACTCCAAAGAAACCTTGGGTTCACGAAAGAAAGATAGCAGGATTCGTGTCCATTGTCCAGATCGATTGACGATTCCTTCGCTAGGATTGATTGTGCTATCTCCGAAATTCTGTGCGGATGTAGTTTGGGTAGGTTGGCAGTTTTTAGATTTGCTTGGTGGATTTTCATGATTAGAGGGGTCTATACGTACTGGCTGTGATGACCCAAGAACTTATAACCTTTAAGAATATCCAACTAAGTATATTAACTCTACGACGTGACTGTAAGTAAATTCATTGTGACGCTCATTTTGCGGCTCCACATCGTACGATTACACAAACAGTATGGAAACTGCGAGTGCGACGACATTGTCGGATCGGATACATAGCCTATCTTTTGACAAGTTTCTTCAGGCAAGAAAAACACTTGGCACATTTTGTATAGTGTTGGTTCGCTTTAGCCTACTTGCCTAATGGCAAGTAATCGACTAATCAGAGCGCATTCTGCAATGTATTGAGGTCGCTCCTAGTCACGGAATTGCAATAAGCCTTTGTTAGGTACTGTCGTCTAGACCACAGCCCTCAAACCGATCACCTCTTCGTAACGTTAGCAGGGTTATAAAGTTGTTCTCTCCTACGATTATTATCGCTCTTGCCAGTGACTAGGGATAGTGGGTAGCAAAAGGGATTATGACATTGTGGGATTTCAAGTTCCAAAATACTGGACTCCGCTACTTGTTTTCCTGAGTTCCCAAGTGGAGTTCTCGGCTTTAAAGCACAACTCTTACTAGAAATAATCTTTTCCCTATGAAACGGACCAGAAAAAACGATTTTCGAAAACACCATTACTTTCCACCTGACATTAGCGATTTTCTTGTTAGAGCTTGTCGACTCTATCCAGCCTTCCTGCTCTCCGACGCGGCGGCTGGGCGCAAAACGTTTGAAAACGCAGCGCGCCGTGGTTAAAAAGTTGGAAAACTAAGCAAACAAAAGAAGTCAAAAACAAAAGGTTATCATATCCTTAAATATGAAAGAGTTTTCAGTGGACATTGAAGATTCCGGCAAACTTTGCGTTGTGTGACGAGCAAAACTGGGCAGAGCCGAAAAAGCGCTAAAACTCCGTAGTCACAAAACGAAACAATGGAGAAAGGTAGGGATTTTAGTAGCTTCTGCTTCCACAAGGGAGCTAGGTATATTATAAAAGGCAGGATAAGCAAGAGGGGTCCTTTAATGACCCTAAAATCATCAGAATAGACCCGTTCTATATTCTATCCTGCTCATACTTCAGCCTTGCTGCCATAGAAGATTGGGCATAAAATGAGGGAAGCCGAGCTTTTGAATTTGCCTCTCTCCACTTAATCTTTTTACTTCTTTCCTCTGTCCTAAATCTTTTTGCTTACCAGCCCCCTGCAGGACAACTATTAATAATTACCTAAAAATGAATCCTGAAGTAACATGCGATTACACTATTCTTGATTGAAAACCATACTATCTACGCGCCGGATAGTACCGTAAGCTTTTTTGCTTGGTATCCCCCCGAAACCTTTTTTTTTTTTTTTTTTTTTTTTTAATTTTTTCATATTTTTTAAATGCCGCGTAGTATCTTTTCTACTCTTCCAGTCCAATATGAATTGGCCAGGTGACTACGCTTCCACTTACCCTCGGTGACGCCAACGGTCTTTTCAATCTTAAATTTTTAAAACGTTATCACGCGTGACCGGCCTATCTATTTAGCGTCACCTACACTTTCCTCTATCTCTACGTTTATTTTCTTAATTTCTTATTTTTATTTTTTCCTTCCATTCTTTCTAATCTTTACACTTCCATCCTATCTTTACAACCTTAATAAATTCCTTCCTTTAAAACTAAAACTTAATTTTCAAATTAAAAAAATACTTATAATTTAAATCTACTAGTATTAAACCACCCTCCACTCTTCTCAATGACATTCTTTACTTTCTTTTTCCTTTACTCAAATTTAACTTTAAATTAATTTACCTTTTGAGCAGTCAAACAATGGTCTAATAACGAATCTCCCCCCGAAACCTTAGATCTTGTTCCATTGGATATCTACAGCCTACGCCAGTGTTTTTGACACGTGGGGTAGAAAATCCGAGAGGATTTCCCGAAAGTCAATAAAGGCCAATTCTTTCGCTCGCTTCTGGAGCTTGGTCTCTGCGGGACTTCACTTGGTTACAAGGTGGTCCCTTAATGATCTCTTTTCGTGACATCCCCCCCCTTCCAAACAATGTTTCGGTATTCTAAGAGCACGCCTCGGTAGTCGTTGCGGTTTGGTCGTTAGCCACCATATTGTTGCTCTAGTTGTGGACGAGGGACCATTTCTGTTTATGAAGACGCACTTGCCTCAGGTTTCAAATTAGCTGCGTTTTTTGCCGTCATCCAGTTAACTGACCTACAAGATTTCCCACTATAAGTCGTTTTCTTCCTTCGGTTAACCGACCTAAGTTTTTATAGGCTGTTTTTTGGCTCCGTTTGCCGGTCGGTTAACCGACCTGTGGACTGAGGCGGGAGCTCCGTCCAACCGACCTACGCTCTTGGCACGGCGCGAAATTCAAAATTCTCATTGGAGAGATAGGCGCCGGCGACGGGAAGATGCCATTTTTTCGTTAAGCCGTTTTTTAGAGCACAGTCGAACCGACCGGCGAGACGAAAAAACGGTCAATAGTGGCAAATAGGTAGGTTAACCGACCTGTGGAGGAAAGGCAAAAAACTCAGCTATTGCCTACAGTCTTGTCAGCGGATGGAATCTTTTGCCTAGCCTCTACGCTAGCGCTGCTATCCGCAGCGGGGAAAGCGAAAGGCTGTATGTGGAATATCAGTGATGCTATGGACAACCGACCAGGGTCTTAAGGCGGCTTCACACTGCCACTTAAGAACTAAAGTTAACTAGCAAAAGTTACGTTAAGTTAAGTAAGCCTTTCACACTGTACTTAGGCCTTTCACACCAAGGGGCTGAAGCTAAGTAAATTTTCTTAATTTCTTCCGAGATTTTCACCCTTTTCATCATCAGCATCAGTGATGATGGATGATCAGCGGTGACCTTAAGTTGCCTTAACTTTGAGTGTTGAAAGTTGAAAAATACTAGAAGTTAAGTGAGATTTCTTACGTTAAGTGCGACTTTAGACGCATAAAGTACACTTAAGAGGCCTAAGTACTGCAGTGTGAAAGGGATCTGAATACAGTGTGAAGCCGCCTTTAGGCTCTCGGATTAGAATTCCTGCCTGGATTCTCGGCACCGTCATCAGTTCCATACAGAGAAGTTGCGATTTTTTTGAAGTGAAAAATCCCTCAAGGAAACCCCTGATGTGTTCGCACTTGGAACTCAAGGAAGAGAAATACAGTCTCATCGATATGAGATTTTTCCCCTTTTGAGAGGAGTAGCGGAACAAAAGATGTGTGGGCCCGTCATGCCATTGAGCTATTCAGTAAGTTGCAGGTTCCCTCTTAGAGCGTGTTCCACCCCTCCAACAATAGTAACTATTAGTTACTATATTCGTTCCAGCCCCGTGAAAAGATACTACGCTGACCGTTCCAACCTTCTTGCCCACCACGCGCGGGAGCGTAGTAAGCGTGGTGATTGCGATCTGTGTGACGTGATTGGCTCGATTACCCCGTGGCGCGATATTTTGCCGGAAATATAAAAATATGTGTTCCAGCTTGACGCAGAGAAACTTGAATCCGCGGCGTCATTCGCAGTAGCTACATAGTAAGTAGGCCTAGGGTGGAACGCTCTTAAATCTGAGTAGAGTAGAGTTTTTTATTCACAAGAAGTATCTTTCCACAGCGTAAACGCCAAATTTGACCTCTACTTCAAACATAAACACCAAAATATAAGAATGTATACACACAATCATAGACCGATGGTAAAATATGCCATCGGTCTATGCAAAATTCATCTACAAACAATATATACTATAGACTCTTTCGGAACAGTTTGCCAAAGAATTCTTAAAATAAAATCTCTTATAATAAAATGATTTAAAAAAGAGAAAATTTAATTTTTTCACATAAAAAAATTGGATCGAGGGACTGGATTCCTTACCTGTGCTCGAATTGGAAAGTAAGGTTGATGAGGCTTAAGAGCAATTCTCGTGGTCTGGAAAGTTCTGCTAGTTTATTTATGATCCTGTTGTTTTTTTAGACTCGCTTGACTTTCCAGAACTATTTTGGTGCTCCGTTCCGGAGAGCGAAGCGAATTGCTCTGGAAGCGAACCGACCACGACGTAAGTGGAAAGTCATCTTGGAAAGTTGTATAAGCGGAACTGCTATCCGTGAATTCCTTGCTCACAGCGAATTTTCCTTTTTTTTCCTTTTGTTTTCGAAAGGAAAACCATCAGAATGACAGAATCGCCCTTTAATTTTTCTACTGGAATACTTTTTTCGCACTGCTAATCAGCAGCAGCGGGCCGTCGTTGATTACTTCCTAAAAAATGAAGTTCGCATTAAGATAGGAAATTGCATTCCTAGGAAATGTCTTCTGTCACAAGAACGGAAACTAGTTCCAGAAGCCTAAAACTAGTTTAACGGATAATCCATGTCGAAAACTTCCTGAGACTCCTAGCGTTGGCGGCAAACTTTCCCAAGTATCTCTTGTTTCGACTCAATTATGTTTCGTTTCCTTGGAGAGTGAATGTAGTATGAATACTCCTAAGTCGGCAGTCTGATTGTCTACTTCTCTTCTTATGAAACTTCTGACAGTGTAGTGATCTTCTCGAGTAGTTTCCTTTTTGTCCGCTACCTTGCGTGTCGCTGGAAGGTGTCCGATTGGGTCAGAATAATGAAACTATATCGAGTTGAGGCCGTAAGAAGAAGAAAATGTGATGTCAGTAGGCTATTGCAAGCGACAGGAGGTGGCATTTTGAGGCATACATCTATGCCTTCTTTAGTTGTGAAACGACGCGAGGTTAAATCGAGGGTTGAATCACGTCATAAGTTAGTTTGTTCAGAACTAGGCAACAGTGGGCTTTGAGTTTGCTTAAAGGGCGTCGTACTCGTCGTACTAATTCATTCTACCTCAGTAGTATTTCCGTCCATCGTCGTTCCCGAGATTCTGCACTTCATAAGTGTATCCTATCTCCTCTATTGGCATTACACTGATTGTCACGCTTGTCACGTTTGATCTCTGCACAGGATCCCAACATTGGTTCCGAGAAGCCTATTGGTCAGTAGACTGGTTATGCAAATTTTGACAAGTTTCTCGTTCAAGGAAGGGACGATGCTATAACAGCCGAGGCCATGCAATTTGCTGTAAGCATAGCCTAGTTTTAAAGTAGTCAACTGTCTCAGAAAGATTTAGCAGAAATAGTGTGTAGTGCAAGGTGTAGGTGTAATAGGTTTACGAACATCGTTAAAGTTTAACTGAAAAGACAACTTATTTTTGTGTCATTTAGTTGAATACACTGAATTATTTGGATTCTGCAAAGGGATTTTTTTGTTTTCCACTATCTGCCTAAGTTATGACGTTCAGAATATCTGCGGCTGTCCCCACAGCGAAAATTCTACTATGACGCGGGAAATTTTTATCTAAACACAAACAAGGCTTTTCAGTGGGCAGTGGCGATATTGGTGAAGATTGCTTAGTGCCTGAACAAAAAAAAAGTCATATATCTTTCCTGTAAGGCATACAACAAATTAGTGGTACCACAAATGACACGGAAGTTCCACTATTTGAAAATCGATTATTCCTGAATAGCGGAACAACCAAGTAACGCATTTTCAGCGGGTCTTCAAGCCAATTTAAGTTAATAAGTGATGGGTAACTAGATTGTCCTATCCCAGTCCTTTTCGGTTAAACTTTAAAGGTAGCTGAGCGGATGGAAGACCTGATTTTTTTCAGGGATTCTTCGGATCTGTCTCACCCATGACTGAAAGCGGAACGTTACGCGGTTACATCATCCTGATATGATCTGTGGTGTGGATATGTGATTTGTACCCCAAAAACAGTGAGCCGCGGTAAGCTAGAACTTGCTCAGTTGTGCGTCATATAACGAGATTCCACAAAAAGCTTTCTATGTTGGAAGAACGGATGGTTCCCAAAATCACCGCGATCTTTTTGCCCACTCTCACAATGCCCACGCTCAGAATGCCAACGATCAAATGCCCACGGTTCAAAATGCCCACGATCAAAATGCCCACGATTAAAATGCCCACGGCTCAAAATGCCCACGACTCAAAATGCCCACGACTCAAGTTGAACACCTGAAATCGAAATCGTCCGAAATTCCGGTGGCTTAAATGCCGACAGTTCAAAGTGGTCACAGGGAAGACTATCGTCTTGGTTCAAAATGCCGACGAATGAAACTATCCACGGAGAAAGCCAAAATCGTGTCAGAAAGATGTACTTTGCGAGAATAGGAAATGCGAGCCATGAGAAGTAAATAGACCGGTGGTAAACACTGAAGAGTCTATAAATATAGTAGATGTATATTAATAGTAATACTAGATTTATTGCCCATCATAATGTACAAATCTACAAAAGGGCGGAGTAACTAAAGATAAAAGACGAAAAAGAACAAAGAAAGAAAGGAAAAAAGAACTTTACTGGTAACAACAATAATGGAAAAATCGCATTAAACGTAGAAAAACACACTGAAAGAATTTACGATGAGTAATTAAGGTTGTGGTTAAAGCGCTTAAAGTTAACCTTCAAGAGCATAATTTTGGGCTAAATGGTAAAATGAGGACCCCAGACACCCATTCAGGTGTTCTTATAAATTCTCAAATAGCTACTTGGCTGACTGGTAGTTGTCTTCGTCCCAGCAAACGGAGAAAATGCCACTGTTCAAGGTTAACTAAGGTTCAAAAAAGCATACCTCTACAGTACTAAAAGCGAGTTACAACCTGGCCATTAGCGACAAGAATCCTCGGACAACAGCATTATAATTCGTCTAATAAGACGAAAGGGAGAGCTGGGGTAGAGCTGACAGTCGAGTGACCATGTTTCATCCTGTTACAACTAGGGATCCGAGGAACCAAGTCACCTGCGCAGAAATTACGTGCACATGTAACTTCCTTACGAAAGCACACCTCTTCTCAGCCTAACCAGTTTGTTTCTAAGTATCAGCTATCATCCCGGTTGGTAAAAAAGGTAATGTAAAGGTATCAGCACTAGCCTTGACAGGCCTAGCTGGCGGTGCTGATCTCCGATGGAAGGGTTGGGGGCCAGCCGTCCTGTGCTTCCGCACACCCTTCCTGTCAGATCCTGTGCTTCCGCACACCCTTCCTGTCACCTTCCCCGGATTTCTCCAGGTATCCATGTGAAGCTGGGTGGACTTTGGCAGTTGGCTTGTCTTATAGGATTACGCCACTAACCCCCGCTCTGAACCAAACAGTAGGCACAACTGAGACTCGAACAAGTTGAGGTTTCAATCCCGGGCAATCCCGGTTGGGTTTTAAAGCCTGGTCGTTGGATAAGGACTAGCTAGACCCCAGATCTGAAAAAGGCTCTCCCCTTTGTCACATTTGCAGGATTATAAAATTTGTCTCCGGGGATTCTTATCGCTCTCATTCCAGAACTAGCTACCGCCCACGCTCGCTCCCGAATCTGGCCCATCGGCTTAGGTGACCTCTCACTTTCCTCCATCAGTCTAACATCCATCATACTGTCATGCATCAGAGCACAGTTTCCTCGTTGCCCTGGTAAATAAACCTGTCTGCTTTATCATGTATTGCAATTAGTGACAAGCTTCTTGGATTAGGTAGAGTCTTGCTCTGTAATTCTCCTTGGTCGCCAAGGTTTTCTCCGTGATTTGCCCCATACGTTTTCTCTGTCGTAACTTCTCGCTTTTCTCTGCACTTTCTTGGTGTCAATACCTTGGAGTAGTCATGGCAACGGCAAGATCGTCTCTAAAGACTAAAATAAACGGTCTTAATCTTCTATTAGCTTCTATTGTCGAAAGGAGGACTGGGATTTGGGGACCTTAGGCGTTGTTTACGGAAGATAGGATTTCTTTCATGGCCCCTAGAAATACTATCTTCATTGATCTTCGAAAACGGGAAAGGACTAAGAGTGATAAACTGGAGAAAGTCCGGGAATAATCAGCTCAGTTTTTATGGCACTTGCCTCTGGCTCAAGTGCGATTCCGTCTGTCGGTCCGTCGGACCGACAGACGGTCACACTTTTTTTTAGTTAGGGTACATCCATAGCTGCGAGGGCGATGAAACTTGGAAGAACGTATCAGGGACCCGACCAAACTAACCCGGAAATAATCAGTTTCGCGATCCGACCATCTGGGGGAGTGGAGGGTGGGGGAATCCGGAAAATTTAGTAGTGTGTAACTTTCGATCGGGTGATCGGATTGGAATGAAACTTAATAATTGAATAAACAAAATATCTCTGATGTCCCATTTGAAGTCCGGACCGGATTCAACAGCCAGTTTTACGGATACATCTGCGAAGGATAGGGTGAGGTTGTAAGACCTGAACGTGGTAGAAACCGTGGCTTGAATCATTATCCCTGGGAAAATGGAACCGAAGTCGGAAGAACTGGTCTAAGGGGCTGAAAACTCGGTTTTATGGCATTTGCAGCCTTCGGCTCAGGTGTCATACACCGATCGCTTTTCTGTCGTTTGGTCGGTCCGTTAGCCTATATAGGAAGATGAAACTTGCCAGGCCAAACTTGCTATAGTGACCTGACAAGATTCATATGGAAATTGTCATTTTCCGCGATTCAGCGATCCGTGGGTAAATGAAGGGGGAAACCGGAGTCTTGTGGCATGCATAATTCTTGAACGATTGATCAATCTGGATGGAAATCTATAGTTGGAAAGAGTAGGCTATGTGAATTAGATATTCCATTTGCAGGTCCGGGCTGGATCCGGTATTTGTGGGGGGGGGCTGGAGAGAGTCACCGCAAATCTGGTGGCACTCTTAGCGCGGAGGTATGGGGATAGAACTTGGTGGCAGGACGATCTTAAGCCCTGGATACGCCCGGACACTCTGGGAGGAGTTGGGGATTTTTGGGATTCGATTGGGATGGAACTTGAAAGTTGGCTGTAACACATGCCCTAGATGTTTCGTTTGTGGGTTCGGACAGAATCCGGCCACAGGGGATGGTGCGGGGGTCTCGGAAATCCAGTGGAACTCGTTGTGTGATGGGATTGGTCTATCTTGTGCCACGCTTAGGGAGGAGGGATCGTCGTACGGAACTTGGGCGGGCAGGCTGGTTATAAGCCCTAAATATACCTATTACAGATCCGGATCGGATCCGGCTATTGCTAGGGAGGAGGGATCGTCGTACGGAACTTGGGCGGGCAGGCTGGTTATAAGCCCTAAATATACCTATTACAGATCTGGATCGGATCCGGCTATTGCTAGGGTCGGAGGGTTTCCGGAAACACTATCCACCTCTCACATGCAAATCCCCTTTGCAAGTGCGATATGAGCTTTCAGCTCTCGTTCTGTTTCTTGAGCTTCTCGCAGGTGGAATCTTGGTTTTGAATTGGCGATTCTGAACTGATTATTGTGAATGAACAAACTCAATCAGATAAATTCCTGGACGTTCGAGACTTTCAGTGTAATTCAGAGAGATATGCCTATGCATGCATTTCGACCGAATTTAATTTTGCGTTGTTATTTCCGGGCATTGAAGTTTGCCATCAGTTTCTTTAGAAGTTTGACTTAGGTTGTGTCAGTACTCTGTCCGGTCATTGTGAGAAAGTGCTCAGAACGATGCGTAGCGTTTGCTAGGATTCCTCGTATTCTTTTCTGTCCTTACTATGGCCGCCAGAAATTGTAGAATCATATGCTGGTTTTGCTTGTGGAATCTCCGTGGTTTCTTAAGAAATTGGACTAGAAATTTGAAAGTGTTGGGACCACGGGAAGCCCAACAAAAATTCCCCTTTCAGATCTGGTCGAAACCTTTGATCTTGCTTACCCTCTGGTATGCAGGATTTACTAACTCATTTTCCGGTTAACAGTGCGCGCATCTCACCATGGTTGTTAGGACTTCCAAGCTGACTGCGAATCATATATATTTGACAAAGCAAAACGGATGTAAGCTACGTTTTATTGGAGCTATATTTCGGCCCTTCTTGGCAAGGGTCCTCTTCACGCTTCAGGAAGACCCTTGCCAAGAAAAGCCGAAATATAGCCCCAATAAAATGTAGCTGACTTATCCGTTTTGCTTTGTCAAATATATCATTTTTTTTAAACTCATCTTCATTCCAGGGGAAAGTGTTATAAGTAAAGTAAGTAAACTGAAATAATATTCATAGCATGGTATTGTTGTGTAGTATGTCATGGGAGCATTATTGGGGGGTAGTAATTTAAAAACAGCAAAAGGGTCCCGCTGAAATGTAATACTTTGTGTGGGGTAAGGGGGCTACGGGGGCTAGCCTTCTCGTCATAAACCCAGAGTAGGGATACAACACTCACCTACGTCTTTCAAATGATGTAAAGTAGAGTAGAGGTTTGCTTATAAAATATATTTTTCAGAGCACATCCGCCGAATTTGACATTAACTATGGAACATTATTTCACCTATACATGTATATGGATCAGTCAGTTCGTCATTCTAAAGGTCAGAGACGGCCAACAAAAATACGAATAGTCTTAATGGCTGTTGTAGAGCTCACAAAATCTAGAACAAAATCCTTCGATATCTTTCGTGTCTTGTATGGATGGGATTTAATTTAGGAACTGTTTGGGACTTCTCGCCTTGCGGTCCGCTTCGGACGGGTGAAAAAAAAAAAATTGCTTCTGTCGAAAGTTAAATGTATTCGCGGCTTAAACTGGGCTACTATTCGAAGGTTAAAAAAGAGATAATCAAATATGTCCCGATTTGGTTCGCTTTATCCCTCCAGAGGTGATTTACTTAGATACCCGGGATGGCTATGCTTTTTTAAGAAAGCTCCTGTATCCTGGTCTTCTCTCTTTCTGGGAAGAAATGATGACCTTTCTAGTGACATCGGAGAGACAACCTGCGGCAATTTGCGGGTATTTTCTTTTTAACTAATTGGAAATCTGAGAACTCACTTAAATTCCGTTGGTGTCTTTTCCCCTAGGGAAATTGATTTTCTTGAGCGGAACGATTGTTTGCGTCTCAGTTGGGTGTCGCGACCGTTGCCGAGCTGAGAGTGCCGTTGCCTAGCCCAGTGAGGTGAGGGATGAAATGGAATGAAATGAGATTTCTGGAGTACTTGAAAGAGTTGTTACATTGGCTTAGCTGATATGCAGTCGCAAGTGCTTTTCTTTATGTCGTTTGATTGAACTTCATCATCCCTAAAAGGGGTTCCTGCAGAGTACGAAGTATGATACGGAGACGAAAAGAAGAAACAAGAAGCTACCTATACAGAAAGGATCTCAGCCTATATCGTGATGAAGGAAAAGCCGAATAGAGTCATACATAAATGTCAGATCTCTAGTCTTGGTCAGGCATGGCTTAAAAATGCAAATGCGAGTGATGGCTTATATTGACAACAAAAGTTGTTTAAACTTTCGTGAAAGGCCGTCAGGTGCTTTTGTGAAGGAGTATAGAATATCGATAGTGTATAGTGCAATGTTGTTAAACAATAGTCATTGGGTTTAGTAGGGAGAGAAGCTTGAGCTTAACCTCTTTTCTATTAATAAATAAAACATAAAAACGAAAAAGCAAAATAGGGAAAATCGAAAAGTGAGAGTTACTCACATAAGTTTTGTAATTGTACACGCCTAAACATAATATTATTGCAATAATAAGGCTTTCGCCTCTATAAATTTCTCGGGACACTCTACACTCTAAACTGAATTTCAGCCAGGTGGTAGTCGACACCTGCTTTGAATTGGTTGATATTTTCGGCATTCACAACACTTTCTGGGAGATTGTTCCAATGTTCTACTATTCGGTTAAACATGTAATAACATTCGTTTGTCGTTGATAATCCTTCGCACAGTAAAGTTTAAAGTACACAAGAAAGAAAGAAAAGAGACAGACTGACTAGTCCGTGGATCGTTAGTTGTCTCTACTCGCCTCCATTGTTGGCGAGGTCTTGACATAAAAGTGGTGCCGAATCCTCACCAGGTCACATACAGCTGGTATTAAGTATACTCTTGATGACTAACTCTCCTTGCCTATGCATAATCCAACGATCGCCGTGGTTGGTTGATACAGGATTTGACTGTAGAGTTTGAGTCTTTAGTGAGACGTTTTCTCGTTCTTCCTGAGGATCAGTGGCGTGTTTTGGACTTGGTCGAATAGAGTATTAAGACATTGGTTTGACGAGAGGGTAAGTGAGGATGAAGAGAGAGTATCGCTAACCCCGATTGTCTTGATGAAATTTGTCTTTTCTGCGGTATTAGTGTGGCGTTGCTGGTGAGCTGTAGTTCCTTTTGCACAGTTTGGTTACGTTCTCATGATCGCCTTCACATACCAGGGTTCGGTTAACAGGTCAAGATTGTTTCCGAATTCTCGCATGTTTTTCGAATTGTTTGCCTTTTCATTGGCCTGGGAGTTTTTCGTCGTCGACCACTTGAACTAGATAGTAAAAAAAAAATCTTGCAGTATTTGC
This sequence comes from Branchinecta lindahli, assembly GCA_023053555.1. NCBI lineage: Eukaryota > Metazoa > Arthropoda > Branchiopoda > Anostraca > Branchinectidae > Branchinecta > Branchinecta lindahli. The sequence continues at coordinate 16,461,994 of JAKZAO010000002.1, forward strand.
TACTGGGATTACTCTTGTTTCTGTTGAGATAAGATTATCTCTAATTCTGAATTATCTTATCCCAATAGAGATGTTTAATCCCAGTAGCAAATACTGCTGTTAACTTTAATCCTTACTCAGAGAAACTTTATATAATGTAGGCTAGCCTAAGTGCAGTGGCCGCTTACGATCTCTATGGCTTTAATAACGTTGTCCTAGTATTCTTGACTGCGCTAAATGGGTACGTCAGCTAAGTTTGATTCTAGCGATATTCCGGACGAGATTCACAAGTTTCTTACTTCTAGCTTGAGCCTGGAGAGGACCCTTGCCAAGAAGGGCCGAAATATTGCTATAATAAATACTCCTTGAGCCAAAGCTGACTAGGGAACTATATATTCAAACAATAGATATAGGCTAAACGAATAAAAATTTTCCGTTTAGTTCAGCTAGTATAATTTATTTATTGTTGGGAATCGAACATGATTCGCAGTCAGCTTGGCTGAACGAATATTTATATTTGACGATGCAAAACGGATAAGTCAGCTACAGTTTATAAGAGCTGTATTTCGGCCATTCTTGGCAAGGGTCTTCTTCAGGCTCAAGCCGCTCAAGCTGGAAAGTTTACTTGTGGAAAGACAGTTTAAGATTCTTCCTTAAATATCTGATAATTGAAGATTGGTTGGAGCTAAATATTTATGCTGTCCTAGTCTGGAAAATAATGTTCGTTACGACTTGGAATGACCTGAGACGACATTCAGACAGAAATCATCTCTCGGAGGAAGATGAAAATCCTATGAACTTGGTAGAGAATCCAGAGGAAAATGTTTCTTTGAAATATTGACCAGGAAGCTGTCTAAATGAGAAAACTGGAAGTTGTGGACTGATCCGACGGAGACAACCAGAGGATATATGGCTGCTCGTCGCAGAAGACCCAGTGTCTTTGCGTCTCCTAGTGATATGTTCCTGAAACCAGTGGATATTAATTTTGTGCCGCCAAATAGTCTGGCCGCGACGCCTTGTGGATTGACCCCGAGTCGTCCGAAAAGTTGGATTTGCTTAGAGGAGGAAGAAGTGTCGAGGAATGAACACAGGTAAAGAAATTTCCAGCTTGCGCCATGTCCTGAATTCGAGTCGAATTATTAAATTATTTATGTCCACCTGATGTGTTTTGGCCATAAAGAAGATGCTACACAGACGTCGGCAAAAACGACAAGTTCGGCAGTCAAAAATTGTGAAACTTCGTTTCGTAATAAAGTATCTACTTATCTGCACTCTAATCCCATAATTATCTCCAGTCTCATTCATCATATTACAACCACTGAGCCTTTTCTTCTGTGGTACATGTGTCTAACCTTACACTAAGAGAGCAGGCTTTTTAAACTTGCCTCTGTTTTACGCATCGAAGATTCGGAAGTTGGATAGTGAGAGAGTGGTTAAAAGGGGTGCTTTATTTTCGTAAATTCTAGGAGCTGGATTAGAAACAGCCGGTCTCTAATAATGCATTTCCTTCAACTCAAATCCGAAAGTAGGCTACTGCTTAGTGACTTCACCATCCTCATCCGAATGGCCAACTCATTGCCAGCCTCCTCCGAAAAGAAAAGTAATGTCTCTAGCGGTTGCTTTGGTTGATCTTGTTCACTTCTTGATTTTTTTCTCCTACCAATTTGTTCTCATTTCTTCTTTCGCTCCTTTTCCCATTTGCGGTATTTGGGATCTTCTGCGTTTAGGAACTTGGCGCGCTACGCCCTGTCTCGCAATTTTTTGGTTCCTCGCGCCATCTGCTGTTCCCGTCATGATTCTGTATCCTTTTCTGCTCTCTAGCGTCGCTGTGACTTTCACGCGATCTCGTTATATTTGTTGCTAGATGGCCAAGACTGCAGGTTTCTTTTTATGCGTTTTGAAAGTCGGTAGCCTACTGCCGAGACGCCAGAAAGCCTGAAGAGGCAAATAGGAAGATATCTAGATGTACGACAGGGTAGGTTCGTAGGCCTGTACATTTTTTGTGGGACTGTCCTGCAATTTATCACAGTTATGGTACGTAACGCTTGACGTCTGCTGCGACTTCCAGGCATATAGGAGGGGGCATATAGGAGAGGAAGGGAGGAAAGACTGATGTCTAGTGAGTGTCAGGAATTTTCCAGCCCCTTCTGAACAAGACCAAAGGTTCCGATGGGATCCCAAAAATTCAATATTTGATCCAGACAATTAGGTTTTGTCTTCGCCAGATCCAGTCTTCGCCAGGCCAAACAGCTAATCATTAAGAAATCCAAGCTCAGATATGGATTCAGCATGTGCGTTGACCTCTATAAGCCGATCGATACGATCCTAGCTTACTTCTGTGAATTTTGCGGTTCTGGCGAAATTCAAGCACTACTTGTCCGGCGAAAAACTAAAGCTCAAAAACTGATTCACCGTATCCCCTTACCCCTATAGCCAACATCTAATCAACTTGGAATAAAAATTTAACTTTAAAAAAAAAAATCCGATTTTGGCCGGATTCCGGGCGAACTACTTGTCCGGTGATAAAACGGCTTTCGTATTCTTGTTCACCATGCCTTCTTACCCCACATCAGACATCTAATCAACTTCAGATAAAACTTTAACTTTTTTCAACGGTTTTCATATTCTTGTTCAGCATGCCTTCTTACCCTATATCGAGCATCTAATCAACTTCAAATAAGACTTCTACTTTTAACAAACTTTCCGGTTTTGGCCGGATTCCGGACAAACTACTTGTCCGGCGAGAAAATGGTTTTCATATTCGTGTTCAGCGTGTCTTCTTACCCCGTAATCGACTTTGCTTGCCCCTTAATTTAAACCCCCTCCCCCACCCCTAAATGTAAAGCTACAGGTCCCATCTACGAACTCGACCTTACTCTTGACCCAAAGAATGCTCACATCAAGTTTCATCAAAATATCTCATTCCCTTCGAGAGTTATCGTGCTTACAGACGGACGGACGGACAGACGGACGGACAACTTTTGCGATGTCATAGGTATCCCTCCACTTACGTTTTGGGATCCCACAAACAGGTATGGGGACCGGGGACGAAGATATGCTGAACGTGAGGACATGTTGAATATGACAATCATTTTCTACCCTGGCATTTAGTTCGCCCGGAATCCGGCCGAAACCGGATTTTTTTTTAAAGTTTTATCTGAAGTTGATAAGAGTTTCGATGCAGTGGTAAGGAGGCATGCTGAATCCGTAGGCTAGATGAAAATTATTTTCTCGCTGGACAAATAGTTCGCCCGGAATCCGGCCAAAACCTGAAAATTTGTTAAAAGTTAAAGTTTATCTGAAGGTGATTATCGATTCGATATCTGGGTAAGGAGGTATGCTGAATTCGTGTTGAGCTTTAGTTTTTTGCCGGACAAGTAGTTTACCCGGTATCCGGCCGGAACCGGAAATTTGGCAGAAGTATAAGGCAGGAAGTTCCGATCAGTTTTGTCAAAGTAGATCTGACGTATAGGGGTAAATACACATGCTGAATCCATACCTGAACTTTCTAAATTTTAATAGTAAAATGTCCAAGGAGTCTGGCGAAGACGGGATATCTACAAGACGTAATTGTCTGGATCAAATATTAAATTTTGTGGATCCCACCGAAACCTTTGGTCTTGTTGTCTGTTGTTGTGGAGCCCCTGAATGGAGCGGGGCCCATTAGGAGGTGCCAATTTTTCCTATTTTGTATTCGGCACTGGGATCCTGTCTGCGTCCGTCGGCGTAATGTTTCTTACCCCCGTCTAAGAATGAAGCCCTGAAGGGGGGGGGGTCGTGAAAAGCTTGTCTTTTTTTGCTGTCTCCTCACACAGTCCGGCCTTCAAGGGTTTGTGAAATTAAGCTTAAAGTTTAACTGAAAAGCCAACTTATTTTTGTGTCATTTAGTTGAATACACTGAATTATTTGGATTCTGCAAAGGGATTTTTTTGTTTTCCACTATCTGCTCTAGTTGTGACGTTCAGAATATCTGCGGCCGTCCCCACAGCGAAAATTCTACTATGACGCGGGAAATTTTTATCTAAACACAAACAAGGCTTTTCAGTGGGCAGTGGCGATATTGGTGAAGATTGCTTAGTGCCTGAACAAAAAAAAAGTCATAAATCTTTCTTGTAAGGCATACAACAAATTAGAGGTACCACAAATCACACGGAAATTCCACTATTTGAAAATCGATTATTCCTGAATAGCGGAACAACCAAGTAACGCATTTTCAGCGGGACTTCAAGCCAATTTAAGTGGATAAGTGATGGGTAACTAGATTGTCCTATCCCACTCCTTTTCGGTTAAACTTTAAAGGACCCGTCTTACTTTTAATACTAACGCCACCTACTTCCGTAAACGCACATATCCATCCTTGAGTGCACACACGTACACTCCCATTTTTGCGGTCAGATGCGAATTTCCTCCTTTGCTTCGAAATTTTGACGCTTCGCATGCAGGTTTTCCCATAGTGGTGTGAATTTTGGATGCAATTTTTCGCATTCGAAATCTTATCGGACTGCGTTTGCACGTAGCTTTAAACTCGGAGATCTGAAATACGGTACATTTAAATCTCCGTAATTACATCACTCTGAATTTTACACTTGCCGTGTTTCACCGCTTTTGATGCGGATCGTGCTCTCGAAGATTGTTCGCGAGAAGCTCATTCGTCAGACAAACTGGTTGTGTAAATTTGTCTGTGTGTTTGCTAGGGGCCTTGAGAAAGGCCGTATAAAATTTGCCATTGGAATACGTCTCCTTTAGCAAATCTTTTCAGCTGCATTTTTGTTTGTATTTTGACAAAAAATAAAAAGATGACCGAAGAAATCAGACAGGCGTTTTCAATTGTTGTTACTTTCCAACAGTCTTCTGGATAGCTACATGCCCCGAAACTCCACTCAAGTCAGATCTCTCATGAGCCTTCAAGTGCACAAATTGAATTTCTTCAATGCTTTCATCCAGATGCATTCCTGTCTCTGTAACGAACTTTTTCCAACTTGTTTTACTACATCCGAACTGACGGCATCGATCCCCGGGCCTTCCAAGGCGTAGTGTTACGGATTCTGAGGTCATAGGAATTCCGGAGCTTGGTCTATAGGCGTTCCTTGTGGAACTTCCAGTTCTTCTCCTGGAGCCATCAGTGGATGTTCGTATTAGTTCGCACTCTAAGGAATATCTCGAACTCTAACTCTATATTGGTAGCTTGGGTTGATTCTTGGTTGCTACTGCAGAAAGTTATGTAAAACTTCCGTATACTCTTACGAGTCAAGTGTCAAAAAAGGAATGGCGAATAAATAATTTGTTTAAACTGCGCACAATTAAATTCTGATTGATGGAACCGTCCCCAGAAAATACATTTTCGTTGGAAAAGTATCCAGTTTCAAAGCAGTAAATTGAGTTTTCGTTTTCTCAGATTGGTGCTTGGACATTTTTTCTCACAGTTGGAATTTTGCAACAGCTAAGTAGTTTTCGGTCCATTCCCGTTTTTATGGTGATAACTAAAAACAGCGTGGGAAGTGAAATCCTTTTTGTCTCTAGAATTCGGAGGGTCTACTGGAAACTTTGTTCCGTTCATTTGTCTAGCAAACTTGTGGGGTGAAAGATCCAGTGTGGGGCAAATTTAGATCAATAGTTTTTTCAACAATTGATCAAACATCGGCGGCTGAAAGGATCGATCGTTTCTGCAGACTCACGTGTTTTAGTATCACCGAGTTCGCAGTATAGTAACTGGTATGTGGTATCTGAAAACTGTCTTTCTTTCGTGACGGAGAAATAATTGAATGTATGTATGAAGAGAAGAGGAAAGTTAAGCGTAACTTAAGTGATATGTAACTTTTTGTCCCAAGAATTTAATGACCGGTTCAAAATACGCTGTTCATGTGAACGGATACGTCAGCCGAGATCCAGCGATACTTCGGCCCTTCTTGGCAAGGGTCCTCTTCAGGATGTAGCTATATAAGTACGAATCTGCAGGTTGTGCCATCAAATTTGATTCGCAGTATTTCGCAGTCAGCTGAAGGAATACTTATGCTGTTTCTACCTAAAACCATTTCTGTTCTTTCCGGATCCCTTTAACTTTTCCTTGTTCTAAAGTGTCATAAACTGTGACAAAACTGCATATGCATACAGTCCCCCCTCACCTTGCTTATCGCCTATTACCCGATCAAAGACCCAATCGAGCAGCAAAAACAACAGCCGTGTCCAAAATGTAATCTCAGCAACCTTTTTAGCTCCAATCTACTCTCAAAAAGGAAGTTCACGAATTTAGATATTTAATACTAAGCTAGAATCTTCAGTTTTGTTTTCACAAGTTTCGTTTTTCCATCTTGAGCGGCTATGAGCCTGTAGAGGACCCTTGCCAAGAAGGGACGAAATGTGGCTCGAATAAATTTCAGCTGACGTATCCGTTTTGCACTGTCAAAGATGCCTATACCGGTAACTCGTTTTGTCTAATTCACGCCGGGATTTCTAAATTCCGTCCGTGAGCCTATAGCGGATCATTTAAATTAGCAATGGTATATTTCTTAGTTTCATAATCATCAGCTTAGAATATCACAGTAAAATTTTTATTTACTACTGTAATACTTAGAATATCGTCTTTCAATTTTATTGTCTTTCTTGCTGTGTCTTATTGATCAGCCAGAAGCACAAGCTCAATGTTAGATTAGGCGAGGGATAAGGATTAAAAAGTCCACGTTTGGATACAACCTTTAAAGCTCGTTTTAATTGTCACGGGAACTGCAAAAAATAGCTATTTAATAAATCGATATACCACGGTATCAGTTATCATAGTATTTTGTGCAAAAACTTGTCTCTTATCTTTGTCCGACTTCATTAGGGATCTCGTACATAATCTCACTAATCACCATCAAAGCAAGCAAGGTGTGCTCCCCACATTTGCTTTGAAGTCAAAAGAATGCTTGTCTTCAATTTGGACCCCCATTAGCGTTTTACATGCATGACTGGGTATCCTACGTGGCTAGGTATCCAGCCAAGCGGTAGCAGACATATTAATGGTAGAATTGTGGTGAATTGGCCAATAAACGAACTTGCCTTACGGTAGCCTTATAGAATCAACCCAACTATAATTACTACTCAGTTACTATTCGGTGACTATCATGGGAACCCTGTGTGATTTGGATTTGGATGAGATGATGAAATTGTCAACATCACCGAATGAGAGGTTTCCGAGAACTATGAGTACCAGTGTTCTGAGGATTAAACATAGGTCATCGTTTTGGGAGAAATTTTGGGAAAACCGAACGAATATTAGTCCCGCATACAAGTAAGTACTTCCCCAAAGGAAATGTTTTGACTTCGGAAGTTGTTATTGTTCTTCATTTGTTTTCTACTTTGTTTATTATTTCTGATATCTTTGCTTCTTGTTTGGCTTTTACAGTTCTTTTCCCAGGTGTGAATTCGTTGAAGACTGCCGGCTGTTTGACTGTTGCAGCAAACACTTGGTTCGGTGAATGACAGTTCATCGGGTATTTTTTGTTGTTTCCTGGGTTTTGGGGATGTTATTCGATCAATTCGAAGTTCGGTGTGACGAAGTTTGATCTTTATCAAAGTTGCAGGGCATAGCAACAAATTAAAATTTGTTGTGTGGGCTGAAGTTCGGGAAAACCAACAAGTTATTTCGCTTTATAAATGTGCTGCTAAATTGGAGTCGAGCTGAATTATTAAATGGTCGTGATGATGTCTGTGTCTATTGACGTGATTGGTGGACTCACAGCATTGTGGGTTTGTGATGGCGGTATAAAAGTGTACCTGTTTAATCGGTACGTTACGAAAGGAATTATAGCTTGGAGGAAAATAAGTTTTTTTTATCCTGCTGACCACTTCTCATTATGGCTGCATGTCCAGTTGATCACATTCTGGTGGACGACGCACTTCCAGGGCTTGTACTTACTCAACGTTCAGTTTCGTGACTGTGATGCTGTTTTCGGGACCGCAAAACGATGTGAGGGGATACCTATGACAGTGTTTGTCCAGATAGTGTTTGTCCATATATCCATATAGTGTTTGTCTACATATTTTGAATTTGATTGATTTTGATTTGATATAGACAGAAAGATAGATGTATGTTCATATTGAAGCCCTTGGGCCATGAACAAAGACAATACAACATATGGCTTGGTTGATAGGAAGGACTATCGCGAATTAAATAGGCTAAGTAAAAACTTAGTAAGATTAAGTATGGTCATCGTGTTCTGAATTTCGATCTGAGGATAAGAAGACATAAAAAATTGATCTTAAATCTTCGTTTTCCTACGAAATCGCTAGTTGAGCCTAATTCGCCGGAATCCGTCGAAAACGGGAAACTCGTCAGTTCTAAACAAATAGGTTCATCCAGCTGTTCGTCGGTGTAGTGATAAGGAGACCGAATCCATCGATCTGCTTCATAGTACTACTGGTAGGGTACACGGTACGATCACTTTCTGATTTAGCCTAGACCGGAAATTTTGGATAGAACCAAAATCCTTATTTTCTGATTTTTAATATGCTGTGAATATAAATAAAGAATGCGTTGGAATTTGAATATCCTGTGAGTTTTCGATTAGCATTGATAATCCGGTGGTAAAACCGGAATATCAATGGACCGGAATGAACGGTAGATTAAGAATAAATACCATACGTAAAGGATTTGTCGAAAATCGGTAATTTACAAGACCCGATAGTCCCGAAGAAGAAGGTCAATGAAAATATCCCTTTGGGATCCCATCGAAACCTTTTGTCTTGTTCTTGCAAGACTCGCTAGTTTCGACATCCTGTGTTTTTGGCCGATGGAGCCATGGAAGATAATAACAGAAAGATGAGATTAGGGAAGATTAGTATAGAGTAAAAAAAAACGCGTCGCGTTTATTGATTTTATTTTTTTCAGATATGGAGAAGATCTGATCGTGACTCCTTTTGCACAAATCTTAGCCACATTACGGAATATACGGAATAACTACATCAACCTCACCAATGTCACACCTACAAGGTAAGCCGTTGAGTATGTTTTGTTTTATTTTAACTTGTTTGCCTTTCATTCCGCCCTATAACTTGAATGAAAGATCGATAAGAAGATTTTGTAAGGGACTTGTGAACCATGTCCTTGGCAGAGGCGTCACGACTGGGGGGACGCCCGCCCCCAATGTTGTCGGCCAGTCAGTAGAAAATAACCGAGTCGGCGCGTTAAGTGCCGGGGTTTTTCGTCACAGCAATTGATTTTTTCATAAAAACTGTTGTTTTTTCTGAAAATCAGTCGATTTTTCGTCAAAACAGTCGGTTTTTCTGAAAATCAGTCAATTTTTCAGAACTTTCGTTTTTTCTTGAAAACAGTCGTTTTTTCTGCAAAAACAGTCGGTTAAAATTACCAGCCAGTCGGTAAACCAGAGTCCCTTCGGCTACTCTTTACCCCCGGCCATTAGCAAGAGCGATAAGAACCATGGGAGACGAACTTAGCAATCCTGCGTATGTGACATATTGGAGAGCCGTTTAAAGAACTGGGGTCTAGCCGACAATTCCTGGCATGTGCTCATTCTCAGGCAGTGATTTCGCCCTGTAGCTTCAAGAAAAATGGTAGAAGATACTACAAGAGATTTGCTGAATGTTTATGGGAAATAAAAATTAATGTCTATTACCTTAAATTGCACTTGCAACTCTTGCAAGCAATAAGGATGTTGTGTCCCGATGAGTAGCTTGCGGATGATGATGGTGCTATTTCCTGGTTACTGCTTCTGGGGCGCACCAGTCCAGTGGCGCCATTTCAGTTGACCTCAGGGGGGGGGGGGGGACAAACATCCCTTTTGGGCCCCCTAGATTTTTTTTTTAACCAAACGCAAAATTTAATTGCTCTTTTTGGGGTACAATTAAAGCAGTTTCTGAATATACCATAAGAAGCAAATGGGAGAGTCACGCGATGTTCAAAGATCCTTCAAGAATAAAAATATTCACTAGCTACTTTAAAGCTACTTTAAACCCTCTGAGGCTTTCGATCGGCACCCTATCGAGATTTGCCGCGACCTCGAGAAGTGGATCGGGATTCATGAAATCTTTTGAGTTCGGATATGGGGTTAACATCTTAAAACATCTCACAAATAAATTCTAGCTTTTAAAGCGGCTCAACCCCCAGAATTCAATGCCTAAAACCCCACCCAAATGACGCGCTCTTCGAATATATAAAGAATACCAAGAAAGGCGCCGCAGGCAAAATTTCATGAAATATTTACGATCAGACCATCTTTTTGGAATCCCAAACGAAAGCAAGGATTTTTGGCAACTCCCGAACGGAGTGAGGTATTTTGCCGTTAGTTGGTACCCCGGCAGTGCTATTCCACCAAGAACAAATAACGAGACTGATTATACTGATTACTGATTATTTGTTCCTGATTCCACGCAACCTTTTTCAAAACAAGCAGTGGTCATCCAGGATAAAGTAAATACTAAGTAGATTTGTTCTGAATACATAAAAAAAAAAATGTGATTCTCAACGCTTATATTGTTGAAACCTTGCTTTACAGGACAAATGTTTAAAAATCCAACCTTTTCCACAAAGTACAGAGATCTCAAAGCCAAACTATATTGAAACTGAGCGCCGCAGGCAAAAATTTAAAAAAAATCATCTTGTTTTCTGTTAAAATACATAAGATTTTGGTTCAAAACCAGATTACGAACTGTGCGATGCCATTTGAAATTCACGATTTGGTTAATGCCTTTATGTTAGTATGTCAGACAACAAGGAATATAAATAAAAAACCTCGGATTTTGGGCCCGCCCCCCCCCCCAAATGCGCCACTGCACCAGTCCTTTCTCCACGGCTGTCCGCGCCAGTCCTAGTCGAGTCGTTTTTTTTAAACCGTCGTGAGGGAGCAATAAATCCATCTCTGGGTCCCCCGACACCGTATTGGGAATAAATTTCTCAGCCCGTATGTAGCTCGTGCCCTTTCTTACTTCTGTGTACAAGTTCTTTTGCACCGCTTTTGGTCCCTCAAAACTTCACTTCAGCTATGTATTTGTGTTTGGTTTCTTCCACCGGAAGTGAGACATTCACGTTCCATTTGCGAGTTGATGTTTTCAACAGAGGGCTTCCATCCGACTAATGTCACTGGATGACAATGAGACTTGGCGAAGGACTGTCGGCTCTACCGGCATTTTTTCAAAGGGTTGTCCCCGTTGTCTCTGTAAAAAAATTATAAAGTAGTTCCCTGAGGATTGCTATCGCACTTACTAAGGACCAAGGATAGAAGGTAGCCAAAGGGATTGCGGTGCTGTAGGTTTATGAGTTTCAAGATACTGTGATCGGCCACCACTCTCCTGAGTTCCCAAGTGGAGCCCTTTACAGTAATAACACTAAAGAATCAGAGTGTCTTGACCGCTCATTCCTCAAAAGAAGCGACAGACAGGAGGGAGGAAGTAAAATGTTTTTAAAACGTGAAAAAACTGCCCTGAGACAGGGGCGTCATTTCGCGAAAACCTGGGGGGGGGGGCTTCGTTCCGGGTCGTTAGCTCGGCTTAAAAAGGTCATAGTTTGGTTAAAGACCTTCTTAAGATCCACTTTTCTCAACTGCCTTTCACAATTTTGCCAAGTCACTGTGTTACTCGCAAATTTTATGATTTTTCACGGCTAGCTTTGGTCTCCTTTCGAAAGCCGGGGAGACATCTGCTCCCTCAAACTTCCCTCAAATGACTTCTCTGGTCACGTAGTGAAATGTGTCACACTTCTTCGCGAGATCTGGAAACTGGAGCGGATCTCAGACGACTTCCGTGTTTATTCTCCCCTATCTCGTGAAGACACTGACGAAATGCTTCGCAGATATTCTTGAGAAAATAAAGAAATGTCGAGAGGAAACAAAGAGCCTAGCTCATTTCTCTCTGCTATAGCCTTCCGAAAGTTGCGAATCCACGTAGCTTTGTTGGATTCATTTTGTTGTTGCCAAAGATTATGAAACATTGTGGATCCATGGTGTCTATCAACCTGCAAAGCGAGCCCCTTTATTAAGTATTTATTTTCATACTTAAAAAATACAAAATATCGGACACAAATTAGTTTCTTGCTCCAGAAGGAGCAGACACCTATATAGGACTAGCTAGAAACTACTGTGCAGAATTAAAGGAGAAAGAAATAACATGAAGATTATAGGAAAAAATAGACGAGGGGGAAAGTAGGAGAAAACATAAAAGAAAGAAAAAGCAAGCAAAATAATAATCAGATCAACTGAAATATTGTATTCGGGTGTTTGAGTATTGACATCTATTGACTTGAAGTATAAATCTACGGAGAGTAGAACGTAGGAAACCATATTGGCGTAGCCTACATTACGTCAAGGATCATTTTCGTCCACTTCACTGTCAGAAGTTTCATAACAGATCGCGCATAACACTTTCAAGAATAACACCTTTTCACTTAGAAATGAAGTGTTATGACCAGTTAAGTTTACACTATTTCGTGCCTAGATCTCCAACAAGACCTTCAATTGGTAAAAATACTACACTGTCAGAAGTTACATAACGACAACAGAAGGATGCCCGGTTTCTACAGATAACACTTTGGGATGTTATCTGTTATGTTTCTTTCGTTCTGTTAGTATTTTTACCAATTGAAGGTGTTGTTGGAGTTCTAGGCACGAAATGGTGTAGCCTAAGCTTAATTGGTCATAACACTTTATTTCTAAGTGAAAAGGTGTTATTCTTGAAAGTGTTATGCGCTATCTGTTATAAAACTTCTGACAGTGTTCCAAGCATGTTTCTGAAGAGGACCATGCCATAGCAACCAGCTTAGTGTAGTATTGTTTATTTATAGGCTTCCCAAACATTATAGCAAGCCTGCGAAAAAAAATAATTTGAAAAAGCCCAAGAAAATGTTTGGTCGTGCGCGCGGATTGTTCGTATAAAAAATAGCTGGTGCACTTTCACTAAAAAGCCCTTCCTCAGAAACTAGACTTGTGGATGCCCCAGTGTTCCCCCAGAGGCGTCACGTACTGGAGGGGGGGGGCGTCCCTCCGGTGTTCTAATCTTGTCTACATCATCCTCACTGAATAGTATAAAAAAGTTCTGCCCAAAGTTTTCTAAGTAACTTCCCAAATCAGTTGTCAAGCAACTTGGAGAAATCTTAAAGTTTTGATTTTGTTTTTCCAAGTGGAGATGGAGATACTTCGGGCAATACATTCTGGTCAGAACTATTGACAGACAAGAACTAGATTAGAATAGAAATTCGAAGGAAAGAGCGAAGAGAATGGAATCACTGCACGAAATCGAGCGTCAGAGATGTCAGACGAAAAAAAAAACAAGAAGTCAGATAAACAAGAAAACAGCCTTGCTGAAGCCCGAATGGTAGAATGTATAGGGCGTGTTCCACCCTACTTACCGTAGTTACTACGCATGACGTCACGAATTCTGACTTCTTGGCGTCAAGGCGGGAACGCATTTTTCAGTTTTCAGCAAAATATCATGCCACGGGCTAATCCGGCCAATCACGTCACAGGGATTCATAGTTACCGCGCTTACGACGCTCCCGAGCGTGGACAGTGTGGTAAGCAAATAGTTAATATTTCGAGAAGGTTGGAACGGTCGGTAGTAACTTTTCACGAGGTTGGAACAAAAATAGTAGGGGAGCCCGGGGTTGACCCGGACGATTTTTTTCTTTTTCGAAAATCTCGTTAACTAACAGACATACCTGGGCGTTTCAAGCACCCCAATGTGTGTCTAGAAACTCCGCACCTACGAGAATTTTTCCCGATTTTTATCTTCGCAGGTTTTTTCAGAAACGATTTAAAAAAAATAAAAAAAATCGTCCGAAACAACCCCAGAGTACGGGGTTGTTTCGGACATGCCACGGGTTGCTTCGGACACCTTGTAATATAGTTATAAAACTTTCAATTTTTATTCAACAGCTTAATACAAAACTTCTTTAGCGAACATTAAACTTGGAAAAATCAAAGTTGAAGCTGAGAGCTTTTGCAGCTCTCTTTGTACCACCTGTCGAAACTGGGCAAGGAAGCTTCAAGATAATATCATCTTTTGAAACTGAAGCCTGGTCAACGGGATCAGGAAAGACGAACTTTGTCCCATTTTTTTTCAGAAACATCACCTCCACATCATCATCACCAATTTCTGCTACACGTCCAACATAAAAAACGTTTCCTTTTCCGACGACGAATTTCATAAGCACAAAGTCATCAGCGGCTAGGACATTTACATCAAACAGATCTTCCGGTTCCGTTTCTCCGATATGTACAGATTCATCAGAACTGTCATCCATGAATAGACATTCTTGTAAGTCATCCTCACTATCTTCACCCCGGTCAGCCGCCCTCGGTTTTCTTGCTTTCTTTGGAAGGGTGGCGACAACTGGGCGACAACTGGCGACAAAATTTCTTGGCATCTGAAAAGATAATAGGCTACTACAATAGCAAAGCCGTAGCCTATATCGTTGCGCTAAACACAAATGCAATGTATCGGATGCTATAAATAGCATTTTTACCTCTCTTTGCGCTTGTCTCTCCTCTCCTGGGGTTAATTTGACAAAACTGGGTTGTTTCGGACACTTTCAAAAAGTCGTCCGAACCAACCCGACTATGGTGTCCGAATCAACCCCACACAGACCATTTCTAAAAAATGGCTTCTAGAAAAAAAAATAGTTAAGCTGAGACCAATTTGTGACTAGCTGTAGTTAGCGACATGATAAGGCTAAGTACCTGCCAACACTCAACTATGTACTCATGTAAATAACACAGCTACAAAGCTTGGCGCATGTTAGTGGAAATAAAAAGAATACCTTAAAAAGTGGTTCACCGGGAATATCTTCGAACCGCGTGTGCGGAAACTTTTGAAACTTTCTCGCAAAGTCGGCCACTCTTCAATACTCAATCCTGATTTTTGGCAGATTTTTCCGTACAACACTGGATTTTATAATGGCAGTGTCCGAACCAACCCGTGTCCGAAACAACCCCGGTCTCCCCTAACTAATAGTCACGATCAGTTTGAACGCGCTCATAAACTCTGAAATAGGGAAGGCTTATTTGAAACAGTGTCTTTTGTAACAGTTCAGCTATAACACATGCCTGTCAAGTGTAGCCTGCATCTTTCTTAAAGTCCGTATCCAAACCTATGGACTTCTTAATCCTAGTCAAACCTCCATCTTATGCTAATTCATACAAACCCACCCATTATTCTGATCCTTGGTCAAGGCAAGAAAAGAAGTCAGGCATTACAGTTTGATAGAAGAGCTTATCTTTCCGATTTCCCAACACGGGTATAGCTTTTCTGCGTTCCAGTTGTCCAGTCCAAATGTCTATCCACTCTGAAAGCAAGCACCGTACGTACTACGCGCAATCTTGACTAACCTGCCCCACATACACTGTCTCTTGATTGGTTTGTACAGTCCGTACCTCCAACTGAACAAATCGCAAACGAAGTAAGACGCAGGGCTTAGTTGTGAAAAGACTCTACAGGAGAATTAGCATAAAGACAACTGTGAGAGGGAAATCAAAAATAGGCAGACTTCGAAATATCAATTGCTTCCGAGCAAGAAATGTGTACAAAAAATGTTTGAACTCGCAAGAATGAAGTATTTATAGGCATATATCCGAAAATCACAAAAATGTCGTTACTTATTATTCACTGATGATTCGTTTTGCTCATGGAAGAGATGCGTCCCCGGTGAAACGTCCCCATGGCAAAACGTCCCCGTGACACAACGTCCCCATGACAGAAGGCCCCCACGGCAAAACTGTGCATCAGGTGCATTATTGAGGTAAAGCAATTTCAGAGTGTGCATTATAGAAGTGGGAACATTTCTTGTAAGCAGGAAAGATCGGACATAGGACCGGTTGCTTCGTAAATGTATTGTTTGCAGTTAAATTTTTAGTGTAATATACCTTGCAATTGACTCGGAACTGATCAGTTCTAGGTCGTTTGAAGCAACATGCACAATTTGAGGAGCACCAATATGCTCCTCAGAGAAAGGGGAAGCCCTCTGTAGCTCAAAGAGAGTCAAACAGGGAAAATGCAAAAATAAGCGTAGTGCCGTTATGCTGGATCAAAATGACATGGGAAGAGAAGGTCGAAAGCGGATGGAACGGTTAGTTAGGTAGAGAGACATAGTAAGTCTAGGCTAGACGGGTTTGATCCTTTGATAAAATCCTTTAATAACAAAGATCACCAGATTAAATATCGAACTAAAGCGAGATCAGTGAGTGATATCGCAGCGTAAACTAACACAACAAATAAACCAATTAAATAAAAGATAAAACGAAAATTGACAAACTACTAAATCTTTGCGCTTTCTTTAAGAAATAGCTATAGCAGGAATCAACACTTTGGTTTGTTTCTTGACTATTGGTTAAATGCTGAAGTGGTGAACCCATCGTGGTTTTAAAAAGTTTATATTCCGAGAACATTTTTTGTCTGAACTGACGACGTAATCAGTAATCTCATAGGCCTAGGTATCCCTCAGCGATGAAAAAAAAATCTATAGTCGGGGACTTTCGCCAGGGGACGTTTGTCACAGGGACTTTTCGCCGAGGACGTTTTGAATTGGGACGTTATGTCGACAACCCTTCAGTTCGTCTCAAAGTATCGCAGAATTTTGCAAGGCCAGCCTACTCGTTCTGGACATGCTGCGTGTTTACCACCCGAAATTTTCTGCATCTCGCTAATGAGTTAATCCGCACCATTCGTTTTTGCATCATCATTTCGATGAGTTTCTTCTAGTAAATGTCTGATTGCCTAGACCCTGGCGGCTGTATTCCTTAGAGCTTAGTCCCTCCTTCACACAGTTGCGTTTCTGCGTTTTGTGTCAACACCGTACGAACCACTTTTGTTATTTGCGTTGAAAACTTTTAAGTGTTGTGTCTGCTCCCAGACGTAAACCAACACCAACGTTTACGTTTCACGTAAGCATAAAAAGTAGCCTAACAGAACCAGGGGTGAGCAAATCTAAACCGCTCCGATGCAGCCACCGAGTAGTGGATGGAGAAACAGTTTGATAAATAATGTCGGATCTGACAGCTACCAATCTTCAGTGCGTTGGCAAATTCTATAGTCTCAGACGCTGATTGTTGCTATTTCATTCGCCAGTAATATTCCTTCAGCCTAAGCTGACTGTGAACCATAGTTGAAAGTGACAAACGGATACGTTAGCTGAACTTAAATAGAGCGATATTTCGGCTCTTCTTGTCAAGGGTCCTCTCCAGTCTCAAGCCGCTTAAGCTGCCAAAGTTCAGCTGACGTATCAGTTTATCACAATCAACTGTAAACTAGACCTACGTTGCCTGGGCAACGTGAAGTGTTGCGGCAACCTTTGTTCGGCTTCGCCGACTAAAGTGTTGCGAGAGCAACACTTTGGTTTTGTTTCTTCGCTATCGTTGAAGTTGTCAACCCGACGTTTTCAAAATTTTATGTTCCAAGAAGATTTCTGTTCCGGACTGATGACACAATCCCTAATCATACGGATATCCTTCAGCGTTGAAAAAAAACAGAATATCGGATGTATGGACTAAATTCTTTGCAGCCACTTGAACTTTATCCTTTTCAATCGTAGACATCGTGCCCGGTGAAAACCTGAAACATTGCCTTATATAACCTAGTTAGTATTACAAATCTATCCATAACTTTTCAGGATCAAAATAATGCGTAAACACTTGATTTAATTCTAAGATACAGTGATACACCATGGAGACTTATTTTGTTATCCTCAGATTTATAGAGATCAAATAAAGTGTGCAGCCAATTGCACTTTATCCTTTTCAATCGTGACGGACGAAAACTTGGAACATTATACACCCTACCACTTAAGTTGTCTACCCCTCAAAGACTTCATTCTAAGTTACAGTGACAGACCATGGAGACTAATTTTCTTACCCTCAGATTTATGGAGATCAAATAAAATGTGCATCAATTTGCACAAGTTTCTAGCCCCTTATGAACCCCTTCTAGCAACCGATTCCTCCTTACAAGTCCATCTCCCCGTGGTAGACATGGTAACAAACTTTTCTCAGCATCAAATACATCGGAAACAAATAATAGGATTAATAGGTACACCAACTAGCAAAAGTTGCTAGCCCCTCATCGACGAAGACGGTTATGGTCTAACATCCGATTGTTGCTTACAAGTCCCCAACATATCTCACAATTGGGATGCGACTATTTTGGGTTTCGGTGTGTACCTTACTACTGAAGTTGTCAACCCCTCCAAACTTTCAAACTGTTGTACCTCATGAAGGAATTTTTCTACCAAAAAATGGATGACATATACTTTGATCAGCTCATCAAGATCTATCGATTGCCGTTGAAAAAAAAATTCTATCTGTATTAGATCAAAAGTTGACTTTTTTGCCAACTTTCTAATATCACCACTTAGAAAGGAGCAAAGTATAAGCTGCAGTTTCTTTAGCAGTGAGAGAACTTATAAAGTTTAAGAGGTATGTGCGATACCATTTCTCTTCTTCAATCCCAAGTGTAAGAAATGGATTGATAAACTCAGCAGAAATCACGAACAGAAATGTGTAGAAACAATAGATGGCAGCACTTTCGGACCCGTGGGAAAATGCCACTTTTTTGTTTCTGTAAATTTTTCTATTTATCACTCAAAGAAGATATATTGGCTGTGGGGCCGGGGAACTGCCGCACATATTTCGCACTTGTAGATTTTAGTCCACCTTCGATTTGAAAGTGGTGCCTGCCTGCTCGCCTGCTAGAACGGAGCTTTCCACTCGAAAGCAGAAACGTGGTTTGATGAAACGAAAGCTTGGCTGCATAACTTCAGATAGTCCTCTCTGACATAGGCTACACAACTCCACTTCACTTCACACACCGTAGGCTGTAGCTCGCGCACAAGCGAAAACCATCCTTTTTTGCCCCAGGCAAGAGCTCTACGAAGCTTTCCAAAATGTAATGTCATATTCATCAATCCGGCCGAAGGTCCACACTTTCCGTAAAAACCGCAGAGGTTAGACCCTTACCACTTTCTAGGAATAAGCTGAAATCGAGGTGCTAGGAAAAAAAAAAAAAAAAAACCACGACAAAACCAAAGTGTTGCTCTCGCAACACAATAAAACCACTCATTCATTCCGTCATTCATTATTATATTGTTTTCTATCGGATTGCTGTAGGTAAAAGTTAGCGTTGAGGTTTAATTTATGACATACCTGATGTTTTTGCGCAACGATTTGTTCGTTGATATAAGAGATGCTTTTCCCCATTTTGATTAACTTTTTTTTGTGAATAAGAGCCGGGAATTGACTTTCTCTGATCATGCCGTTGCACGTTTCCGAATATTTTTTTCAACGGCTTGTTATGGGCCAGTCTGAGCGTTCGGGTTTAAGCATTAATGGAAATGCCACGTTAATATGTATATTTTTTTTTCTGCTCCTCAGATGCGGCCTAAAAACCTTGCATCCTTGAGAAGACTATAAAAGGATTTTCACGAGGTTCCGGAATCACTTTCCAGCAGATCGCGAAAAGTGTTTGAATCCGATTTCTGGAGTAGCTTTCCATTTTCCCGTTTGACTGATAGCAAAAAACACATGAAAAGATTAAATCGCCGGGAAAACTTGGACAAATCTGGTCTGGTTCACTGGACATTCCTTCTGTTCTCATCTGTTCCAACGAAGTCAACCTTAATGACGGGAAGTTTACTACTCCTAGAAAGTCGTTCTTTTTTTTATCTCAAGAGTTTCTGAAAGTCAATCAGTCACCGTCACTAGCATTTTAATTACGAACCCATCCGACTCCCAATTAGCACGACTTCTTGCTCCAAGACCAGGTTAGCTAAGGTGATCAAGAGTAGTTTGAGAGCAAACGAGCATCTTGGAGAGGTAGGTCAATCAAGACCAAATAGAAGTCCTAGGAGAATATTAAACTCCTTACATGCGCCGACGTGACCGTATCTTCCATAAAAAGAACAGGAACTACACTGTCAGAAGTTTCATAACAGATAGCGCACAACACTTTCAAGAATAACACCTTTTCACGTAGAAATAAAGTGCCTGGATCTCCAACAACACCTTCAGTTGGTAAAAATACTAACGGGAACGAAAGAAACATAACAGATAACAACCCAAAGTGTTATCTGTTGAAACCGGGCATCCTTCTGTTGTCGTTATGTAACTTCTGAAAGTGTAGTAATTTTACCAATCGAATGTGTTGTTGGAGATCTAGGCACGAAATTGTAACTGGTCATAACACTTTATTTCTAAGTAAAAAGGTGTTATTCTTGAAAGTGTTATGCGCGATCTGTTATGAAACTTCTGACAGTGTACTCGCTAAATCGCAGCTGGCAGTTTCTACTTTTCCATCCCCTGTCATAAATAGAAACGTAAATAGTTTCAGGGGAAAGGTGTATATCCGAATTCGGTACACCAACTTGCAGTCATATTATAGAGAACTGAGCTGGATATTTCATCTTTATCGGTTCTCGGTTCTAAAACTGGAGGGCTGGCTAAGTGCCATTTTGGGAGTTGGGGGAGTTATGGCACTACCCAGCTCTAGTGAAGGAACTGTGAAACCCTGCACTGTAATTTAGTGGAATGCCAGTTCGTCTTGTTCCAGGTCAGCGCTTCCAAGCGGACTACTTTCTGTACCCCCCCCCCCGTATCTGATTTATCAGCACTTCACAGATGCAGTAAAATAGATCCACAAGTGGATGAAAGTCTGCAATCCGCTTCCGGAGCAATGGAACTTTTGCGCTGTCTTTGGAGTAGAAAGTGAAAGTATTGTCTTCTGCTCATTACCTTATGGATCCATATTTTGCTAGCTCTTTGTCACATGTGTCGATAATTAGGCAATGGGAGACTTTCAGAAACTAGTCCACTTGGAGCGCTGAACTGGAACAAGGCGAAACATTATAACTGTTTCCTTCAAGTTACAAAGCTGGGCTAGAATGTACATCAGGGATAAAGCCCGTTTGTCGCTGAAAATGGGAGTTGGAGCGTGAGCATCTTTAGGAGCCTCTTTTCCGGAGCCTCTGGGCCGGGCCGTCACGACTGGGGGGGGGGGGGGGGAGGACGCCCTCCCAATGTTGTCGACCAGTCGGTAAAAAAAAATAAGCCGAATCGGTGCGAAGCGCCTCGATTTTTCGTCAAAACAGTTGATATTTTTCATGAAACAGTCGGTTTTTCTGAAAATCAATCGATATTTCAGCCAAACGGTCGGTTTTTGTGAAAATCAGTCAAATTTTTTCAAAACTGTCGTTGTTTTCTTGAAAGCAGATGTTTTTACTGCAAAACAGTCGGTAAAAATTACCAGCCAGTCGGTAAACCCTCCCCCCCCCAAACATTTTGGCATAGTAACGCCTCTGCCTCTGGGGGGTGCACGTGGCCTTCGACAAGTCTTCGCTCTAGTGTAAAGAGGGGAATTGCAATATATTGTAAAAGACTGCGCTCAAACTTGCTTCTTCCCGTCCAGGAATCGACGATCTTCTAGCACGACGGGACCTCAGCCCTTCCCTCCCAAGAACAACTTGCAGTATGGTGGTGAGTGCCTTTTTCTGTTTCTTTTTTATTCCAGGTGAATTCACTGCAGTATGCTACTAGGTTACTTAGGTTACTACCCTTCGGTGAATTAAACTGCAGCTCTGTGACAGCTTAATAAAAATTCCAATTATCCCTCTCTGGATACGAGACTTTCAGAAACTTTTCTGTTTTCATATCAAGGGCGCATTCCATCATCTTCAAAAAAATAGTCGTTTGCTTCGTTGGAATTCCTCCATCAAGTTCTGGATTTAAGTCGTGGATTGTCACGGGTACCGATAATATTTCGTTAAAGT
Organism: Branchinecta lindahli; assembly: GCA_023053555.1. Lineage (NCBI taxonomy): Eukaryota > Metazoa > Arthropoda > Branchiopoda > Anostraca > Branchinectidae > Branchinecta > Branchinecta lindahli. Next base: position 16,483,706 of record JAKZAO010000002.1, read on the forward strand.
AATTCGATTTTTTTTTGTCCTATGTATGATTTGCAGCTTGATGTATAAATAACTTTTTTCAGCTAATGGAGAGTTTGCTAGACCTAGTTTACTGTAGAGAGATGAGCATCATGACGTTAGAAAAGAAAATCGCAACTGAAAATTCGCTCGTCATTCGAACGATCCAAAACATATAGGAACATCACATGTAGGCGCGAGGCCTGATGATTAGCCTATATCAAAAGTATTGAGCATATTCCTTGATTTCTGATCGTCGCAGCCTGTATCTTAATTTTTTACTTTCTACACCCAATCTTCCTGTGAGGGAGCTTCTTAGAAAGATTACTTTTGAATGAATGAATGAACGAAAAAATTTATTGCCCATCAAAATTGGCCCAAAGGACCTAGGTGGAATAAAAAAAAATATTAAGACAACACAATACAATATTAACTGTCACAACACAACAACAATGTAAGAGAATACGAACATTAGCACGTAGAAACACATGACACGTTTAATCATTAAGTGTATCTAGGCTTGTCGTGATTCATTGTGTTTTTTGTACCAGCTTGTTTTTTGTTTTTTTTTATGGCACTTGCAGCCTCTGGCTCAAGTGCCATATACCGATCGCAATTCCGTCCGTCGGTCGGTCGGTCGGTCTGGCCGAATTTTTTTGTCCCACATGTTCGAGTTAGGGTACTTCCAGATGTGTTAGGACGATGAAACGTGGCAGGAAAATCAGGGACCCGACCAAACTAACCTGGAAATAATTAGTTTCCCGATCCGAACATCTGGGGGGGAGTGGTGGGCCGGGGAATTCTGAAAATTAAGTAGTTTTTCTCACACTTTTTCGAGTTGGGGTACTTCCAGATGTGCTAGGACGATGAAACTTGGCAGGAGCATCAGGGACCCGACCGGACTAACCTGGAAATAATCAGTTTCCCAATCCGACCACCTGGGGGGGGATTGGAGGGCTGGGGAATCCGGAAAACTGGAGTAGTGTGTAACTTTCGAATGGGTGATCGGATTGGAATGAAACTTGAATAAATGGCATACCTCTGATGTCCCATTTGAAGTCCGGACCGGATTCGACAGCTATGGGGGAGTTGGGGGGGGGAGACCGGAAATCTCGAGAAACGGTTAGGATGGAGGGATCGGAGTGAAACTTGCTGGGGAGAACAAGCGTCTGCTCCAGATGAATTGTTCATACATTTGGACTGGATCCGGACACTGGGGGGGAGGGGAATTTCCCGGAATTCCGGTAATGGCGGTTTTAGGGATTTTCACGACGAAACTTGGGAGGCGAATCAGGGACCCGATCAAAATGACTTATAAATAAAAATTTACATGATCCGATAGTCGTGGGGGGAGTTGCGGGAGGGGGAATCCGGAATATTGAGTCATGCGTAACTTTGGAACGGTTGATCGGATTTGAGTGAAATTTGATAATTGATCAGAGGACATGTCTCTGGTGATCTTTGTCATGTCCGGACCGGATTCGACAACAACTGGGGGGGGGGGGATACGTGAGTGGCTCAGACTGGGGAGATCGGGATGGAACTTTGTGGGAATAATAAAGAGATGCTCTGGATAAATCACTTACAGAACCAGAACCGGATTGGCTCCGGCGACTGTGGGGGAGTTTTAGGGGGGGGGGGTGTCCGGAATTCCGGTGGTCGCGATTTAAGGTACTTCCAGATGTGCTAGGACGATGGAACTGGGCTGGAATATTAGAGATTCGACAAGAAATACTTTTAAGCAAATTATACATTTTCATGATCCCCATGAGCCCACTATCATTTTTGCCTCAAGGGTTTTGCTTACAAATGAAGTTCTAGCTCCCTTAAAGTGCGAATCTGAACCGCAAGGTCGAAAACTACTTTTTTTTTATCAAACGATACATCTCGACCCATGGTCATTTGTGCCACAAGGGTTTTGCTTGAAAATTTATTTTATCACCCTTAAAGTGCACATTTTAACCGAAAAGTGAAAAAAAAAACTTTTTACCAAACGGTATATATCAGTGATCCCTAAGGGCCTGTGATCGTTTTGTCTCAATAGTTTTTCTTACAGATGAGTTTCTAGTGCCTATAAAGTGCGTATCATTACAGCCAAGTTCTAAAACAAAATACGTTTTCTCTAGCTCCCTTAAAGTGCGCATCTGAACCGCAAAGGTAACCTTAAAAGTACTTTTGATCAGACACTACATCTCAACCCATGCAAGTGCCATATGAGCTTACAGCTCTTGTTTTTTTTGGAACTCCGTCTTGTACGGGCATAAATTAATAATAATAATAATAATAAATGAGTCGTACAAACCATGCGATCTGTTTAAGAGCTTTCAAACTTCTTTATTCTTGCCCTCAATCGCAGCCACTGGGTCGGACAGATGGTACTTTGTACTGATTTTTGTATTCTTTGCCCACGGGGGGAGGCTCAGCAGATACTTTGCGTACCGATACTATTTTTGCGAAAAAATCTTATCCGTTTTCGTTGGTCACTGTGCAGTCCCTTTACTCGGAGTGCCATTCGTTTACTTTTAGTTCCTGTATAGAGCCTTTTCAAGCCTCTGGACTCCCTTTCTTTCGAAATGGCTGCATACTAATCTTGATTATGACATCTTTGTGTTTGATAAGTTTTACCGGAAGCAGCCACCTTTGCGTCGCCCTCGCTTACAAGGTTGGAAGATGGTTTAATTTTCTGGCTCTCGGCTATTGATTATCCGCTTTTAAGCTCATGATGAGGTTGCCAAGAGTAATTACTGGAAACACAATGTTTTGTCGTTCAAGCGCAAACATCGCTTGTTAGCAGCTAGACGCAACTACTCGATGTCTCGAGGTCGAATCTGCGCTCCGGACTTGATCATGATGAGGAATGCTTACGTAAAGTTTCGTATACGTGCTTACGCAGGCTGAAAGACATTGCTTACACTGTCAGAAGTTTAATAACAGATCACGCATAACACTTTCAAGAATAACACCTTTTCACTTATAAATAAAGTGTTATGACCAATTAAGTTTACACTATTTCGTGCCTATATAGATCTCCAACAACACCTTCAATTGGTAAAAATACTACACTGTCAGAATATTCCTTCAGCCCAAGCTGACTGCGAATCATATTTGACAGTGCGAAAACGGATAAGTCAGCTGAAATTTATTGGAGCTATATTTCGGCCCTTCTTGGCAAGGGCCCTCTTCAGGCTCAAAGCCGCTCAAGGTGGAAAGAACGAAACTTGTGATAACCATTTATTACACGTTTCGTTATGACAAGTTTCGTTCTTTCCACCTTGAGCGGCTTTGAGCCTGAAGAGGACCCTTGCCAAGAAGGGCCGAAATATAGCTCCAATAAATTTCAGCTGACTTATCCGTTTTCGCAGTGTCAAATACTGTCAGAAGTTACATAACGACAACAGAAGGATGCCCGGTTTCATCAGATAACACTGTGGGATGTTATCTGTTATGTTTCTTTCGTTCCCGTTATTTTTTTTTTTTTACCAATAATTGAAGGTGTTGTTGGAGATCTAGACACGAAACAGTTTAAACTTAATTGGTCATAACACTTTATTTCTAAATGAAAAGTGTTATTCTTGAAAGTGTTATGCGCTATCTGTTATGAAACTTCTGACAGTGTAGTTGTGAAACGTCCTCGGCGAGAATGTCCCCGTCAGAACATCCGCGACAGAATGTCCTCATGACAAAACACCCCCATGACCAAACGTCACCATAGCAAAACGTTCCCACGACGAAACCACGACGACCGAACTTCCCTGTGACAAAACATCCCGATTACAATACGTCACCATGGCCAAATGTCACCAGGGCTAAATGGTACAATGACAAAAAGTCCCCATGACCAGTGGCGTCGCAAGTGCATTTTTGGTGGGGGGGGGGGGGGGTGCAGAGCCAAAATTTTACCGAATCTCTCAAAAATTTTACCGAATCCTGGAAACTCAGAATTCGAGCTTTAAATTACGAAAAGAAAGGATTACGTAGGAAAAGTAATATTAAAGGGCAGCATGAAAGACAATAAGCCAACGATTCAGGTGGCGTTTTGGCAAAGCCCACTTGGTGAATATATTACCGGGCACGATTGCAGTAACAGCTTCTATCTATTATACCGAAGAGAAAATAGGCGAAAATTTTCGAAATCCTTTTTTTTCCTGTAGGCTAAAATTTAACTGCTTCTCTAACAATTTCTAACATTTACCGTGGATTAAATATCGAGATTCTAGAAAGTTCTAGAAGCCGGATGGATCGACGTTCTGGAAACAGCAGCTACTTTAGTCTAGTCAATGCTACCCACGATCATATAAAGCGAGCGCCGCAGGCGAGATTTTGTTTTTCATTTAGCTTTTTCCTGCCAAATTTAACTATATCCATCCAGATTCAAGCTTTTAATGTTTCGAAATCCAAATCCTAAAACTGGCTTAAAACCCCAGTCAAATGACGTGCCCTTCCACAAAACAGAGATAATTACGAAAAGCGCCGCAGGCGGAATTTTTGAAACATTAATGATTAGATCTTCTTGGGGGGATCCAGATAAAAGTAAGGACTATCGATGAAATCTTAGATCAGTTTGCAACCAGTGCTTCACTCGACCTCTTCCGAGTTTCCAGGTTGGTGGCAACTGCCGAATCCTGGCAATAGTTCCGGATAAATTACCGAATCTCGAATAAGTCTAGACCGATAGCATGTTCGGGATATATGTTTCGGTATATTAGAACTACCGTATCCCAGTTGTTGTACCGAATTGTTTTGGTATCGAAAGACTACCGGAGATTCTGTATAATTTCGTCGAAACTGGAACATAAGTCGGAATTCGAGGTAAGTACCGAATCCTGAAAATTATAAATTACCGAATCCCAATCACGACACCGAATTATTTTGGATCGATAGCTTATTCGGGACTACCATACTCCACAAATATACCGAATAGTTCTGACATAAAAAAATTACGAAACAATTTCAGCATTTTCTCTCTCCGAATACGTACCGAATACCGTACACTGGCAATTATACCGGATCTCGATCGTTATACCGAATAGATTTGTACCGATAGCCTTTTGGGGGTTCTGTAAAACTACCGAATACCCATAAATATACCGAATAGTTCCTCTATCGAAAAAATACCGAACAATTCTAGTTAAATTTTGGGCCTCCGGCCCAAAATTTTACCGAATCTCAAAAAGATGGGGGGGGTGCTGCACCCCCCCCCTTGCGACGCCCCTGCCCATGACAAAGTGTCCCTCATTGTGTAATTAAGTAAGTAAAGTATTTATTACCCGTATTTTTCACACAGAACAAAACGGAGTAAAGAAGAAAGAGGAAAAAAGGAGAAAAAGAAAAATGAGAGGAATTAAGGCACAACATACAGACATAGGCCTACACATGACATTTTACAGTTCTATGCAATCAAGAACTATTAAAAAATTTAAGCCAGGGGTGGTTCCATTGCCTTGAAGTTTGAAATCACCCTGTTCACTGCGATAGGCCTACTGTTGTTCGCAATTTTTTTTTATTTTTATTATCATAAAAGTATTCCTCGTCCACAAGGGACAACGCAGCAGAAACTTCGCAAGCCTGAAGTAAAACGGACCGGAACGTACGTTGTGTTAGTATGAAGGGACCTTTCCGAGCTCCCTCGACAAAAAGGCACTAGGACAAAACGTCCCTGTGCCAGTGTTAGTATGAAGGGACCTTTTCGTGCTGAAGTCTCGAGCCTTCGATTGGCGTTCTCTCTTCTTACATACGACACCTTGCAAACTAGGACAAAATGGGTAGCCTACGTTAAGTGGTAACTGGGTACCTTTAGGGACTGTACCGGTCATTACGATTGTCCGTAAAACTGGGACAGTAGAGGTAAGCTTGTTTGAACGGTAACTTAACTTTGAACAGTTCCATTACATCCACTTGTTCGCATAACAGTTAATTACTGGTCAGTCAAAGCAGTTGTTCAAGTGCTTCTGGGTGCGTTAATCGTGTCATTATCGTTTTATTTAGCGAACAATTGCACTGTTCTAAGCTATGTAGCCTAACTGTTTGAAGAACCGTCTACCGTTTACATGACGGTTAACCGAGCTTGGTACAGAGTTCTTAAAAAAAAAATGGTTAATAAATTCCGTCGCGAGGTACCTTGTGATAATAAAGTTCAAAAAGCTTGTCTAAATAAGCTCGTCCGTTCTATAAGAACGGAAAACCAATTTTATTTCACAATTTTATTTCCCATGCAGTAACTGTACACTGTCAGAAGTTTCATAACAGATAGCACATAACACGTTCAAGAATAACCCCTTTTCAAAATAGTCAGATAATCGAAATAGTTTACACTATTTCGTGCCTAGATCTCCAACAACACCTTCAGTTGGTAAAAATACTAACGGGAACGAAAGAAACCTAACAGATAACATCCCAAAGTGTTATCTGTTGAAACCGGGCATCCTTCTGTTGGCGTTATGTAACTTCTGACAGTGTAGTATTTTTACCAATTGAAGGTGTTGTTGGAGATCTAGGTACGAAATAGTGTAAACTTAATTGGCCATAACACTTTATTTCTAAGTGAAGAGGTGTTATTCTTGAAAGTGTATGCGCGATCTGTTATGAAACTTCTGACAGTGTAGTGCCATCACCGTCCCACCCCGATTTCATTTCACAGTATTGTCTCATGACCTGGCCATGCGGTTTAGCTCGATTCTCCCAGGGAAGATCTTTTCACAGTCGTTCGGAGCCAACTCGAATATACCGCCAAATGTTTTTTATAATAGATTTCGGAAAAAACAATAATCAAGAAAAAACACTGGAAAATTCAAGGTCGGAAATTTACAAAATGCACATAGAGGCTGAATCATTGTGCCACGTACGATTTGCTCAACGGCTAAAATTCTTTCATAATTTCAGTCATATAATAGTTAAATTAACTATTATTGTAATATTTATCTGATCAGTTGAATTAACTATTATTGTTATTTGTCTGACAAAAAGCAAAAAAAAGATCGGTCATTTGCCGCCCTAGCGCTGTTTTAGTAAATAAAAGAATTAGATTTGGATTTGATTTTACGAATAAATTCGGATCTGTTGCGTCATGCTTGATTAGAATGCTAGTGTTAAAGATACCTTAAATACCTTAAAATACCTTAAATTGCAGCTTGGAGCAATTGAAGGATTTTCCATCCTGTAGCATTGCTCATCACTTCTTCGGAAAATTGCCACGTGGATAACTTCGAAAATTCTGTTGGTTGTTGGGTTGGTAGATTCACTTGACCTTATGCTCTGGTTTGGGACTCCAGGGCGTCCCATTCCAGTCTCCATGGCTTCTTGCTCCACTCCTTGTCAAGGGAGACTTTGAACTCTTCGATGGTCTTGCTGGATACGGTGTCTTCGCTTAGGGAGTTCCATAGATCAACAACCCGGTTGGTAAGAAAATGGTGGCGTTCCCTCTTCTGGGCGTTGAGCTTCGTGATTTTCTTGGAATGACCTCTTGTTCGCTGTGCTGAATCGATGATGAAGAGGTCATGGGTTGGATTGTTTTTGATGAGTTTATAGGTGTGAATCATGTCTCCCCTTTTTCTTCGGTAGGTCATGCTGCATAGGTTCAGGGTTCGCAATCTCATCTGATAAGGAAGTTGTTGGCAGCCATCTACAATCTTTGTTGCTCTGCGTTGTACCTTTTCAATCATGTCCTTGTCTCCTTTGTAGAAGGGGGATGCAATGGACATGCCAGTTTCTAGCCTTGGCCTGACAAGGCCCTTATAGAGCTTAGTGATCGTTCTTGGGGATCTCGTTGTGAATGTTCGTTTGATTATCCCTAAAGCTCGATTCGCACAGATAAAACAGAAAAAATAAAAGATAAAATAAATGCTGTTTATTGTAATCTACTTCAGAACATTTTGATATGGTGCACGCTTCCAGCTAATTTTTGATCATTAATCCAACAGAAGACTGGAACGATTAATTTCTACACCTTGTCCAGCGATCTACGAACTGGAAACACACCATTCATTAGTTCCCTACAAAAAACACCTCTTATTCCTTCCATCACATTAGGCTGGTTAGAAGCGGGAGTTGGAAATATTCCTCGTTCTGTCTTTCTTCTTTATTTGTATTCAGTCCAGCTCTGGGGAAACGGGTTTTATGTTTATTTCTTTCCTTTATGCTCTTCTTTATATCTCTTTGTAGTAGCATTTCTCTCTGGGCATAACGTGAGATGTTAGAAAATGTGATACTACAGAAGATCAAAGCATTCACAAGCTGGCGGAAATTATTCTAATTCCAGGTTTTAGTTTTTTCTGAAACCACCCAAGCAGCGGCTTAAAACCGTCCCCGGAGAAATAAATAATCCTATTTTTTTTTTGTTTTTTTTTTTACAGAGGTTGGCTTTCAAATAAATGGAAATAATAATAATAACTAAAATGTATTCATAGAATGGATAAAGCGGAAACGGCAGCTACGATATTTTTGCAGCTATATTTCGGACCTTCTTGGCAAGGGTCCTCGTCAGGCTGTCGAACGTCAAGGACAACGCTGGGGACGGAAGAAACCAGAGCAAATTAACTTTATTTTACTCCGTACTTCCGTGTTAACCACTTTTACGGACAAAAAAGAATCAGTCAATGTTTTTACGCGTCAAATGTTAGGGTATTTCACTGTCGAATTTGTTTAATCCGACTCTTCATCTAGAGAAGTGAAGCAATACCCCCCCTCCCCTTCCAGTTAGAGCTAATGCGTGACTTGGAAAAGATATAACATTTCTTTGTAAATTCATAAGTTACTCTGACGTTCTGGCATTTTGGCATTTTGAGTCGTGGGCATTTTGAGCCGCGGGCATTTTAATCGTGGGCATTTTGAACCGTGGGCATTTTTACCGTGGGCATTGTGAGAGTGGGCAAAAAGATCGTGGTGATTTTGGGAACCGCCCTTTTTCATTTTGAAAGACAAGGTAGAGCATCAGGTTTAATTTTTGTTTCTTACTTATTTCGGTTTGCTTGGTTTTCCCATTTTTTGACCAAAGCACGTTCAGTTTTCAAATATTTTGCGTCCAGCTGCCACGTCGGAGAGCGGGAAGACTGGGAGGAGCCGACAAGCGCGAACGAGAAAATCTTAAATATCTCGTGGAAAGTAATAGTATTTTTGAAAGACAGTATTTCTGAGATATTTTTTTCGTGAAACGACTATTTCTAGTAAGTGTTTTAAAGTTTAACTGAAAAGCCCGCTTGTTTTTGGGATCCCAAAACGCATTTTCCCTGACCTATGACATCGCAAAAGTTGTCCGTCCGTCCGTCTGTCTGTGAGTGCGATGACTCTCGAAGAGAATGAAATATTTTCATGATATTTTAAGTTTGATTCTTTGTGTCAAGGGAAAGGTCGAGTTCGTAGATGGGCTAGCCCTACGTTTAGGGGTGGGAGCGGGGGTTCAAATTAAGGAGCAAACAAAATATTTTTGAACAGCTAATGAGATAAGCGATTAATGGGTAAGAAGACATCCTGAATACGGATATGAAAACCATTTACTTGCCGGACACGTAGTTCGCCCGGAAAGCTTGTTAAAAGTAAAAATTTTATTTAAAGTTTATTAGATGTTCGAATTAGGGGTAAGAAGGCATGCTGAACACTCATGTAAAAATCATTTTCTACCCGGACAATAAGTTCGCCCGGATTCCGGCCAAAACTGGAAAATTTGTTAAAAGCATAAGTTCTTTTGCAGATGATTAGATGTTCGATATAGGGGTAAGGAGATACGCTGAAACCGTTTTTGAGCTAAATGTTTTTTGCCGAACTAGTAGTTCCGGAATTCGGCCGGAACTGGAAATTTGGCAGAATAAGGCAGGAAGTTTCGATCATTTTCGTCAAAATAGATATGACGTAAACAAACACACATGCTGAATCCATATCTGAACTTGGTTTTCTCAGACGATGAGCTATTTGGCCTTAATCTGCTTCTAAATTTTAATAGTAAAAATGCTCAAGGAGTCTGGCGAAGATTGGATCTGGCGAAGGCAAGACCCAATTGTCTGGATAAAAAACAACAGTTTTGGGATCCCATCGAAACCATCGGTCTTGTTGTGTTTTGTATTTGACTTTATTGAATTATTTTGGCTCAGTTAAAGAATTTTTGTTTGTTTTTCCCAGTCGGCTTCTCGTAGTGACACTGAAAACATGGACGACGTCCCGAAAGGGCAGAAATCCCAGTTAGACCCCTTTTTTTTCGTCTTACCTTGAAATGTCGTATGACCCTGTTTTCAAACTGTCATATTTTACTAGCGTCGTCATTATTATCCCATACTCAATATTTGACGTATTTTGAAATGACAGTAATCGAAATAACATGAATACCCCGGAATACCCATTCGATTCTGTAGAAATGTTGCCTAGAAAACTAGCAAGAATGGAGATCGTGTATGCTAAAGGGTTTAGACAAGAGATTCCAGTTCGTGAGTTGACGTTTTCTTGGCTTCATTTTCTTTTACGGGCCCTCGGGATGTCGCAGAATCTTTTGAAATCTTTTTCTGGAAACAAAACTGTCACAGATAATCTGATTCGACAAAATTTCGTAGGTATTTGACGTGCTAAATGGATACGTTAACTCAGGCGTTGCAAACTGAGCTGACGTATCCGTTTTGCGTAGTCAAACATGATTCGCAGTCAGCTAGGGCTGAGGAATATTTATAAATGAACTCAGAAACTCAGTTTGTACAGGGACCCATAAATTTCCTTTCTAGGGGGCTTGTCATTTCCTGTGCTTCTATGTTGCTATGTTGTCCGATCCTTGCCTACTTTCCAAAAATCCCACTTGGGTCGAATCGACATTCTTGTTTGCCTCATTGAACGTGCGCGCCAAAGAGACTCCTCCCTCAAGGCGCCAGCAGCCAATCCCAAATTTTGTCTATCTAGCCTTGGACGTGATTGGACCGTGGGTACTTCTCGGACTATCTTCCGTTTGGTCAACATAGCATCAGAAATCTCTTATTAACAAGCCCCCGAATGGCGAGGCATTACAGGAAATGTATGGGTCCCTGGTTTATAGTGGCTGATGGCGGCTGTCTGGGGCCATAGATCGCAAATGCACTCTGCGTTGAGTTTCCTATGCCAATGCAACCTGCTTCCATAATCGCTCCGTCTATTCTTAAACCCGGAGACACAAATTTCATACGTTTCATTATACCTCACAAATTTTCATTATACCTCACTGATTTTCACGCTTCCCTTGTTTCACCATGTTCGGTGCATATCATGCTCCATGCGATTGTTTGAGAGAGGCTGACGTGTCAGAAAAACGGGTTATCTACATTTTTCCGTGTTTTTGCTAGAAGTCAGTGGGCCTGAAGAAAGGCTTAAAACAGCCAAAGCCGTATGTAATTCGTTAAAAGCAGAGCCTGGTTCGAAAGTATTCAAATATTTTTGAATATTGGAACTTGAACAGTAAATAGGGCGAGGGTTAATTAAATGCGTTTTTTAGATATTTATGCGCCCATAGTTTAAAGAAGCATAGACGATCGGAGCGAAGCCCGGTCACGGTTCCTCGTCGGGGCTTGAATTTCGTTTTATTTTGTAGATGAAAGTTATGTCAAAGTCGCCCAAGAAACGCTGGAAGAGTTGGACTGGTGCTTGGATCAGTTGGAAGCTGTCCAGACACATCGGTCAGTCAGCGACATGGCGTCGAGCAAGGTTGGTATTGCCTACGTGATTTCATAGTCCCTCTGTTGTCTAGGGGATGGAGCCCAATCTGATGTCTGCCGAAACCTTGTCGACTCCTTCTAATTTCTTCTTGAAAACACTTCATTTGTTCTCGGTGAACTAATTTTGGTCCTCTCCGAAAAAAACCCGAAGAACGGCTACACAAACAGAGACATAAGCATAAGAAGCCAAAAAAGGAGAAGCTACCCTTTTTCATAATTTATTCGTTCATATCTCGAGAATAGTTTACGACCCCTTATCAATATCGCTAGCTCTTTTGAGGAATTTTCACTCAGGACACTGATGATAATCCGTCATTACTGTAAAGGACCCCACTTTGGAACTCGGGAGAGCAGTGCCAGAGCGTAGTAAAACTGGAAAACCTCCAAGGCCGTTATCCCTTTGGCTATCCGGGCCTCCACCCTAGGTATTAGGAAGAGCCGTAAGAATCCTCGGATACCAACTTTATAATCGTTCTAATGAGATCAAGGGGGGACTTTAGGTTCCTTATAATGAGATGAAGGGGTTCGAGCCGACAGCCGTTAACCTAGACTCATTGCCATCGAGTGAAGCTATTTCGTGCAATTGCAATTTTATCTCTCCTTGGACAGATGGTACAGATCCCCGACGCGTAATTAATATCCTTAAATCCACTCACCTAGTCCCTGCCTTGAGGTAAACCTCCTCTTGCCGTGTCTCTTTGTCGGATGTGTAAAACCTTAGATGTGTATAATTGTGCAAACACAATGACCATTATTTTTTTTTCGCTGATCTTTGTGTATCCCACCTTGTAGCTCCGTATTATCAAGAACAAATAATCTGACAGAACTTCCGTCTCCCTATCTCTGTAATATGACTATGCGGAGTCGAATATTTCCCCATACCCTGTCCGCTACGAACGAGCGGAGGTTAGAAGCGTCACGCCACTCACGTTTCTTTATCTCTACAAATAGCTAAATCGCTGTGATCCCGCGGGTGAGGAAAAGTAGAAGTCAAAGCTAGTTGGTTCTATGGACGCGCTCCAGAGCAGGTCAGCGCGCGGAGTACGCCCCCCTCACTATTTTTTCTGCGATAAGCAACGGCGAAGACGGAAGATGAGTAAGCGGGTATCAACATCAGCTCAAAGCTAGACTAAATACATCTAGGTCCGCTCAGTTTTATCGGGGTATCCATAGTCGCTGCATGGGACTAAAGACAGAATTTCTATCAGATTATTTGTTCTGCTATTATTCAGGAAGGCAGCCAACTACCTATAATCCTTTTATGTTGGCCAGTAACTTTTACTGTTCAGTATATTTTATAGTGATTAGCCGACAGCACGTTATCACTTCTAATAGATTGTATCATTGAGACGTTCGGGCTTACAAGTTTTATGTTTGGTCGTTCAGAAAGTCAGAAAAGGAATGGTCAGCTAAAATTTGTATTCGCCTATATTTGGCACGTATACCTGAAAAGTCTCAATTTGCCATCGAAAGGCGAAATATCGCCGAATGAAAATTTCTGCCGATCAATCAGTTTAGGACCACCAAATATAACTTGGCCCAAGCAAAACTCTATAAAATTTTGTTTCAACTCGAGAAAAACAAATTAAGAGACTCTGTTCTTGAGTACTCCTTCAGCCCAAGCCTACTGCGAATCATATTTGCAGGCGCTATTCGGTAAAGTCCGTCTATGTTTATCTTAGCGATATTTCGGCCCTTCTTGGCAAGGGTCCTATTCAGGCTCAAGCTATAGAGACTCGGAGATGTCAAACCGTATCACAGGCTCATCTCCTAGCTTGAGCCTGAGACGACAATTGCCAAGAGAGGTCCAAATCCAACTAGAATAAATCCCAGCTGAGGTTTCTGTTAAGCGACATTTATGTCAAATAGGTGTGTCAGATTACTGTCCCGGGTTTTTGTCAATCGACCTTTTGTCTCCGGTTTTACCCTTTGTCATATAAAGATGGACAGACTAACACTATTTTATTTTCACTACTCGCTACATCATCTGGATACTAACTGAATCCAAAATCACATGTTACACTAAAGCACGGACACTTATTTACATTTTTACATATTTATCAAATTCCCGAAACTACTTAATATTTACACTGACCTGAACTTGAACTTACAACCCTTATTAAACTTGAACCCTATTTACAAACTGAATATTTATCACTAATTATTTTAATACAAGATAGCCCCCTTCTAAAAGAAAATAGCGCGACCTCGCGCGAAAATATTACAAAAATACAAATGCGAGAAAATGCAAAATATACAATTATGACTAATCTCGCAGGGGATAACGAGATGTCATAAATAAAAAGAAGAAAAATAAAATGAAATGAAATTACGAAATGGAAATTAACTTTAAATCATAACTGAGAATGGAATTATTATCGTGCTTAGTGTAACAAAATACACTCTAGAAAATTGGATTCCCGAAAAATTCCGTTTGCTTTCTTGTCCTTGAAGATTTTCGTATGGGTTGGTCGTCTGCATCTCGTTCTTCTGTTATCTTGTATTAAAATAATTAGTGATAAATATTCAGTTTGTAAATAGGGTTCAAGTTTAATAAGGGTTGTAAGTTCAAGTTCAGGTCAGTGTAAATATTAAGTAGTTTCGGGAATTTGATAAATATGTAAAAATGTAAATAAGTGTCCGTGCTTTAGTGTAACATGTGATTTTGAATTCAGTTAGTATCCAGATGATGTAGCGAGTAGTGAAAATAAAATAGTGTTAGTCTGTCCATCTTTATATGACAGAAATGGCGAGCCTGCCAGGAGTCGAACCTGGAATCTTCTGATTCGCAGTCAGACGCGTTATCCATTAAATCACATGTTACACTAAAGCACGGACACTTATTTACATTTTTACATATTTATCAAATTCCCGAAACTACTTAATATTTACACTGACCTGAACTTGAACTTACAACCCTTATTAAACTTGAACCCTATTTACAAACTGAATATTTATCACTAATTATTTTAATACAAGACCCTTTGAATATTTGGATTTTGTACAGAAGTGTAAATTAAAACCTTGAACCTTGAAATAATAATGTGTACTGGAATGATTATTGTGAGCACAGTTGTACCTTTTCTTTCTGAAAGATCCTAACACCAGCCAGCAGCCAGCATTATTCGCAATTAGCAGAAAAATTGATCAACCCTTTATGACAATGAGTTCGTCATGAATTATTCAGTGAATCAAACAGTGCACGATTACTTACCGGATACATCTTTTCTCCTTGAAAATTTAGCTGGTTGCTAGACAGAAATAACAAAACACCAAAAAACTGAAAGAAACAAATAAAACCAAATATTTGACTGTATATTTTACTTTTTATTCACCTACCAGCTCAGTACCAGCAAGAACAAATACTCAGATAGAACCTCCGTCTTTGGTTCCATGCAGCGACTATTAATTCCCCGATAAAACTTAGCAGAGCTGGAGGTACTTGCTCTAGCTTTGAGTTGATACCCGTCTACTTCCGTCTTCGCTGTTGCTCATCTCAGAGCAATAAGTGCAGGGGGCACGCTAACCCGCTCTGGAGCGCGTCCAGAGCACCAATCAGCTTTGACTTTCAAAGTTTCTTCTGCGCGGCTTCACAGCGATATAGCTGTTTGTAGAGGTAATAAAACGTGATGTGCCACGTAGCTCCTAACCTCCGCTCGTTTGAATCCGGCAAGATATTACGGGGAAATATTCGACTCCGCATGGTCATATTACATAGATAGGGAGACGGATGTTCTATCTGATTGTTTGTTCTTGGTACCAGCTAGATGTTTTTTCTTTAGACTAAGTTTCTGGTGAAGATCTAGTTCGAGTTTTCCCCTGTGGCCTGTGGGCGCTTTTGGATCGTGCCACAAGCTGATCTAATGATCATACCGGGTACTACTACCGTTGGACTCGGGGTCAAAATTTGGCATAGATACATGTCTCGCACTATCATTTTTCAGAAACAAATTTAGGCCTGTAAATGAATAATTAGCCCATACCAACCGTAGTTAATATTTTTTTGAAAAATAAAGTTGGCATTTGAATTGTATGCTAAATTCTAGCATAGAGTATTGTGTCACATCACCCTTTTACAAAGATACATTTTCTCGTACATTTTTGGCCTATACTTTTCCAAAAAATTATCTGCGTCTTCGCCAAACAGTTGGAGCTTTGGCCTTTAGGGCAATGCAAAGCTCAGTACCCAAGGTAAACTCTGGTAAAATATGAAAAATCTTAAAAATATATTAAGTTATGAGATAAGTTCCTAACCTGGAAATAAACCTTTGGAAATTTGAGATTTTCAGAGAAAATTAATAAATACTAGCCTATAGCTCGGGGACTTTAAGAGATACCAAAAAAAATAAAACTTATTCTAAGAGAGGGCATTGTTAGGAATAAAACGAGATGCCCCGCAACTAAATTGGACTATTACAACATTAGAAAAAAATAAACAGTCAGGACACATTTTATAGTCCTAATTCCTAAGAGGTGTTTTTTTTTAGCTTTTACAAAGTCAAGCCGTCATCTCCAGCTTTGCCACCACCCATATTCAGATTCAGCGTAGTCGATATAGTCGGAAAGTATCCTCAAACTGACTGTGTCTTTCTAGTTGTCACAGTTTAGGGGTGTGGCGCCCGGACTACCCTGTATGCTGTCCAAATAATTTCTTCAAAATCATCATTCGTTACTCGAACAATGGTTGGGTCCAGTGAATTTTTTAGCCGATTATGCTGTTTTTTGTCCTATATTTTTATTTGAAAAATCCTATATCATGTATATATTTTTGCCTTAAGTCGCTCCTAGTCGTGGATCCAGCAGTGTCAAAGGAGTCACGCTCTGTTAGAATATAGGAATAGAAACGGGATTTACTGTGACTTTCATTTTTCAGTTCAAACGGATGCTAAACAAAGAGTTGAGCCACTTCTCCGAGTCTAGCAAATCGGGAAACCAAATTTCGGAGTATATCTGTTCCACCTTTTTAGGTAAGTGCTTTTCCTGCCTACAGCTACATAAGAACTGACACGTCGGGAATTGTTTCCTCATTCTGAACCTGCTGCACACACGAAAATGACGGAGATTCCTTTCCTGGGGAATTTCTTCTCGATTCAAATATCAAGGGCTAAATATTTATGGGAAAACTCCTCGGGGAATAACCGGGAACAGAGCAGGTGGAGTAAACTTATTCAACTGCCAGACAGATGGAGAAAACCGAATCGTTAGTCAATACAGATATTCGAAGGAGGGACTGGTGTCTGCCATGTAGTTGGTCACGGAGACATAGTATCCACCCCATAGTTTCGCAATAACTTATTTCCGAAGTACCAAAAGGACGAAATATTTGGATCCATTTTGGAGACCCAGTATATTTATTGTGAATAGAGGGCCTACCCAAAGAAAACAGATATGAGCCAATATTGGGAATGTAATGACCATTAGGATTTGACTCCGACCAATGGGATGCGAGTAAGACCTTGAGATAGGATGTGGTAAAAGTTTGAGACCTTCACAATATCATAACCGATTGATGTTTGCTCTACTACTGTGAATAAACAGACAAGAAAGCGTCGGAAAAACGTTTCCTAAACTAAAAGTTCAGGATAGTTAACGAAAGCAGATAATTCAGTACCAAAAGAAACTGCTTTTTGTTAAAAATAAATTGCTTTTGATCTTTCCGGGGATCAAGAGCTCGCTAAGTATCTTTGTTCGTAATTTTGTAAAAAGGGTTTCTTCGCCCAGCAAAATGATTCGTCGATGTTATACACATAAGGAAACTCCAGCCGAAATTCGTTCTGGGCAATAAAGTGTCCAAAATGATAATCTCTCATGATATAGAAAGACACATTTTTGTTGAAAAAAGGAAAGGTTTGTTTGTTTTTAGGTCATGCTAAAGCCAACTTCCCTCAAGGCTGCGCGCTTGTTCGCAATGGGGCTCCTTTAAGGGATGCAAGGGCATCACGAAGGGGGGGGGAGGGAGGACGCCCCCCCCAATGTTGTCGGCCAGTCGGTAAAAAAATTGTCAAGCGCCGCGATTTTTCGTCAAACAGTTAATTTTTTCATGAAAATAGTCGGTTTTTTATAACTGTCCTTTTTTCTTGAAAACAGTCTTTTTTCTGCAAAAACAGTCTTTTTTCTGCAAAAACAGTCGGTAAAAATTACCAGTCAGTCGGTGAATGCCTTGCCCCCCCCCTCCAAAAAAAAAAAAAAAAATATTTGGCTAGTAACGCCTCTGAAGGGATGATCTACTATCTGAGCGCCTTGAGGAGTACCTAGAGTTTTGGGAGAAATTAGGGCAGTGTGCCACTATTTATGTCTTATTCTTTGACCCCGATAGTCTTACTTCGGTAATCCAGAACCATGTTTATCAGTTTATCCTGGTAGTGTTCTGAATCCAGTACGTAGTTGCTTCCTTGTTTTCTGAAACTTTACCGAGTCTTTTTTTTCAGATAAAAACCAGGAGCTCGACATCTCGTCTATGCGATTCGAAGATGACATGTCCACGGCCAAAAAGGTACCTCGGGATGTCACAGCCGCCATGTCACAAATTTGTGGAGCCAGAAAACCTCTGACGCACGCTAACAGTTTGACAGGCGATAGCGTTCCAAAGTTCGGAGTGGAAACCAATCATGAGCGGGAACTGCAAGAGGTGTGTAGCCAGTTCTTTCTATCGAGCTTAGAAAAATTGCCAGTTTTC
Source organism: Branchinecta lindahli (assembly GCA_023053555.1). NCBI lineage: Eukaryota > Metazoa > Arthropoda > Branchiopoda > Anostraca > Branchinectidae > Branchinecta > Branchinecta lindahli. The sequence continues at coordinate 16,502,033 of JAKZAO010000002.1, forward strand.
TATCCGACTTAGGGATTGTTGCCAAACCGGCGGGACGGCAGTTATGACGTAATGAGCGCGTGGGCGAATCGGTTTTCGTCTCGCGTAAAAAGCAAACGATGATGCGGACGAGTAGAAGTTTGTGCCATTAGAAATAGGACCTTAATTACTTCCATAATATACATACGTACGAAAAAATTCAACGGAGAGCTACGAAGTTTGTACCAGGTCTGCGCGATCTTCCCTACGAAGTGAGACTAGCCAAGTTGTGCCTTCCCTCCATTGCATACAGGTTTTTTAGAGGAGATCTGATTGAAACATTCAAATTAATGAATGGAAGTTATGACAATTTTGAAGTGACTGATTTAGTAAGATTCAGCATTAACCGTCATCATCGGGGGCACGCGTACAAGCTTGCAAAATCAAGATTCCACAAGGACGTTTTTAAGTGGGGTTTTGGTAACAGAATCGTTGATCCTTGGAACAGCCTTACCGAAGATGCGGTTAATGCTGAATCGATCAATAGTTTCAAGTGCATTGTTGATGGGATTTTCAACTCCGATCAGTTCGACTACTCAAAATTTCTTCGAGTTATTTAGAGGCGAAAGCCTTTTTCTTGCTTTGTATTATTATTATTATTATTATAATTCTTTTGAAATCTGGTTCGTAGGATTCAAACTGCGTTATGCTTATGATAACCAAGGGTCCGTCATGTGACCCATTTGAGTTTACTGGACAGCCTTAAGACGGATTATAACAATGAAGAAATGCCCGTGTTTTTGGGTGTCCTATGTATAGGGTTCCACTGCTACTACTATTTTGTAGTATTATTATTATCTATAGTATTCCTTCCGCCCAAGCTGACAGCGAATCAGATTTGACTCAGATTTGTCAGCTGACATTTAATCTAGCCTGACGAGGATCCATACCAAGAATGGCCGAACTGTCTCTAGATAAAATCTCAGCTGACGTATCCGTTTAGCGCAGTCAAGTATTATTGTTTATTCTCTATCGTAAGTAAATACAGTAGACGACAAAATCTACATCAAAATCAATTTAAATGGCAGCTGACAACTTGAAAAATGCTGCCAAACAGTAAAAAAAAAATGGATAAAGTCATTCTAGTTTGAAGAAGGGGAAAAAATTACTGCGATACCTTGTCTGGTCTAGCGTCATCTGATCTTTGATTTTAAATGTTCATGACTAAAAATTTTCATTTGATGTTCCATCAGTGAAAGCCGATCCTGCTCTAATTGTTTTTTTTTTGCTTTTTTCGACTTTTTGTGGTTCTTTTGCTCTTCAGTTCATGCTTCCGGAGTACTGGTGGGTAGAGTGGTTCAACCAGCTAAAGTTCGAGTTAGGCCCATTTGAGTTACGGTAGAGGCATGCTTATTTGAACGTTTGTTGACTTTCAACTTGTGATTAAAGTTAACTACCAGTTAGCCAAATTCGGTAATTAAGGGCCTCTGAAAATACCTGAATAGGGTGTTTTGGATCTTCATCCTACCTTTTAGCCCAGAACTGTACTGTTCACATTTAAGTACCTTTTCAAATAAGCATACATCTACTGTACTAGCAGTGGACGCTTGCAGCGGGAAGAAATAATTTGGGACTGGGTCTCTTGTCAGCCTCGTATTTTTTTTAATATTCTGTTCTATCGATTGAGCACCGCAGTTAGTGTGCCCAGGGTTACACAGTTCCTGTAGCACCGCTTTCGCTATAGGGAGATGGAAAGCGAAGTGGTACATCATTTTCGAATGGTTTTCGCGATGCTTCGGCAAATTGCCGAACTTTCGAACCGATTTTTCGCGCTTTGGAAACCACTTTTCTGGAATGTGACTGAAGAAAGTTAGTGGAAAGTTGAATGCTTTGACAGAAATTAGTGTGGACAAAACAAGACAATATTTCTTTGGAACATATGAGAATAGAAGGAATCTCCAATGAACCATGCATTCATTTATTTATTCTGAAAAGTTTGGAAACATATTTTCTCGGTGATTTCGGTTTTCTATGTGTTTTCACAATCAGTTCACTCGCGAAAACCCTGCTGATGTCTCTTAAGACATTATCCTGGTCCGTTTCCCGCATTCTTCTGGGTCATGAAGCGATAAGTTGTGAAACCATCTCTAAACTCTCACTCTTTTGTGATCGTCTCAAACGCCCTGTACCATGACAGTATGAAGACATCAGCTCGGGGATATCCTTTCTGCGCGGGATATTCGTAGCCCATATTTCCGTCGAGGCCGAAGCTGGAGCTGGAGCGAAGCCAGTGATATTGTATTGCGCAAGCCTCCCCTGTACCATTTGGCCTGTGTTGTGACATTCAAGCGATTTGTTTGAAATACTGAAGTGGCTCTGCGCTATATCTTTCATCCAAAAATGCAACTGCCAATAGTATTTTATGCGGCGCCAATGGAACCAGGATTGTGGGTTGACGTCTGAAAGCAATTCGACAGCCGACAGAAGCTGTTGGTCCGTAGAAGCAAGGTATTCTCAACATTACAGTTTGAAGCCCAAGTTGACTGCGAATCATATTTGACACTGCAAAACGGTCTAGACTAAGAGCGTGTTCCACCCTACTTACCGTAGTTACTATGCTAGTCACCGTAGTTACTACGCTAGGCTGGAACGCTTTTTTTATGGCACTTGCAGCTCCGCTCAAGTGCCATACACCGATCGCTTTTCGGTCTGTCGGTCGGTCGATCCACTGTTCTCGAGTTAGGGTACTTCCAGAAGTGCTAGGACGATGAAACTTGGCAGGCGCATTAGGGACCCGACCAAACTAACTTGGAAATAGTCACTTCCCCGATCCGATCACCGTGGGGGGAGTGGAGGGATGGGTAATCCGGAATATTGACGTATTTATAACTTTTGAACGAGGAATCGGATCTTAATGAAACCTGATATTGGGAAAGACCTCGTGTCTCGGATGTCACATGGGTTTTGCTTACAAATGATCACAACAAACCCACGAACCGGCGAATATCAGGCCGCGGGCTGATCGGACCAATCACGTTGCAGAGATGCGTAGTTACTACGCTCCCGAGCGTGGTAAGCAAATAGTTACTATTAGTTACTATTTCGAGAAGGTTGGAACGGTCAGCGTAGTAACTTTTCGTGAGGCTGGAACGGAAATAGTAAATAATAGTTACTATTGGTAGAGGGGTGGAACACGCTCTAAATCATAACGGAATTTCATACAAGCGCGACGTCACACCCATTTTATCTATTTTACCTCAGAAAACGAAAAATTGTAGTTTCTTCCTATCGGTGAATATATATTTGAATGTATATATATATAGAGCCGAGCGCGTTTACATTTATGAAACGGACTAGGGACAATCAAATGCTATGTTGGGGCCGCAATCACGTGACGTCACTAAATACGTCACGGCTGTATGGAAACCCGTTACGATTTAGTCGACACCTGCAAAACGGATACGTCAGCTATTATACATTTTATTAGAGCTACATTTCGGCTCAAGCTTGAGCTTAAGTCGGGGGTTGGGAGCATAACGTAGTGAAACACGGCAAATGTGAAAATCAGTGAGGTGTCGTTAGCGGGTTAGAATGTAACGCGAAATTCGTGTCTCCGGGCTTAAGAATTAATAGATGCAATTACGGCAGTACTGGATGCATTGGCAATGTAGGTACAACGGGTCATTAAAGAGGCCAGTGGCGTTCATGCGTCCCATTTTTTAACGGCTGTCGGATGTCTATGCCCGCAGTCGGGCATAATTGCGAACTGTCTGCTTTCAGGCTCCTTGTTTCCCGGGAGCAAAGTCCAGCTTTTATTTCGCTCACAAATTTCCCCGTTTCCGTCAGTCGCAATTCTCAGTTCCCTGTGGAATTGCCGTAAATCTTGCCCAGCGCCAAAAAAATGTCTTCCAGTAGTTCTAGGCGGAACGGGAATCAGAAAGATTCGGAGCATAAACATAAATGTTGACACTGGAATGCGGTGGATGCTTTCTTGAGTCCTTTAGATAAATCTTTTCTTCTACACAAACATGACCGATTGTTAGGCAAAAATGACGCAACATCCTCAAAACAAATTATTGAAAGAAATAGAAACAGCCGAATTAGCTGCGTTTTTTATTTATTCATCTACCAGCTAAAAAATATTTTTGACTGATTTTTTGTAAGCTCTCCCGGTTTGTTGAAGTCGCCACTGGAGTGTGGTGATCTAGACAAATGCTAGAATGCTGCCGATGTAACTCTTTTGAGAAAGGACTTGATGTCAGTTCTAGGAAGCCTCATTTCCCCAAGACATTCTCGTCGCCGTTTCCGCGATTTCAAAGAAGAATTCTAAGTGGGAAGTTTCTGCGATATGCTATCTTTTGTCTATGATTTGTTAGTCGAAACACTGTTTTGGCTTCATCTCTGTTGAGTAGCAATGTAAAACAGAACCGACCAAGGAGACTCCAAGGAGAATGATGGTTTTGTTTGAAGGAAAGAGGGTGGTTAAACATATTCTAATAAGTCTTGTACCAATTAATTAGAGAGGGACATTTAGATAGATAGTTTAAAAACGATAATAACTTGGAAGTTGTGGATTTCACTCTGCTCAGACAGACTATAGGTCGGATTGTCTGCACTTTCTTTTTTAAAGTAACAGCAGACCTCGACTTCTGCGTACGGTATTAATGACGCTGCTGAGGATGCTGCAGGAATCCAAGTTTGCGACTGACCGACCCTTACTGTTTGTCCGAACCATGACGGGGGCCGTTTGCCCGCGGGTGATAATTAACCCTAACGCGCCGGTGTGCCAAACGGTTGTCTCTCCTTTTCTTAGTAGATAGTAGACATTAATTGTTGCGTCTTTATTCAATTCTCCTTTCTCGCTTCTCGTCCTCGATTCTCTTTACAAATTAGCGGTTTTGATCGAGGAAGGACTATAATAATAATAATAAATTATTTATAACCCACTGCACAAGAACAATGTGAAGATAGTGGAGCAAAAAAGAGAAAGAAACAAAATAATCAACAGAAAAAAAACACGAGTACAACAAAATAGACAACAAAAATCAACAGAACAAACCGATGACCCCGTGATATGAGAAAATTAGGATCGAGAAGTGACTATCCAACCAACGTCTCGATTTCGAATTGCGAAACTTCCCGCGTTCTCGATTTTGACAAAACGCGAGAAAAGGAGGATTGTCTTCATCTCAATATTCCAAAAACGCGAAATAAGAGAATTGCGAGGAGAATTGGGATCAAAAACACATCTATCTTATCTCAGCTTTCCTTCTCAGGCTTACCGTAACGGGAGAAGAGGAAAGGGATATCTTGTTCGGAGTTTCGGGAATATTTTTTCTAATCGTGGTCCCAGCAGCCGCATTATGGGGCTATCAGGCCCTTCATTTGCCCTCTAATTAACCGATGGGCGGGGTTTTGTCTTTGGCTTCTTGTGTGAACGGTTCAGTTGGGTTCGTATGCGGCTATGCTTGGAAGGTCATGTAGTTTTCCTGTCCCACTATTGAATTTGGAGAAAGTTTGCTGTTTTCTTAGTTCGCCATTTGCTTTGACAGCTTGAAAGGATTGCATTTTGGTTTTGTCGGCACGTTTACGTCTCAAGCGCGAGTTACCACAGAATACTCAAGGTCACCATACTGGGAACGGTCATTTGTTGCTAACTGAATTTTCAGGGTATTTTGTTTACAGAGCAGTTGTTTTCTTTGTTCCGTTTCAGAGTGTATGTTCTACCAACCTGCACGCCTCTTTCATGGAATATCTCCAACAAAGTATTGAGTCTCCTTGTCTTTCCTCAAAACGTGTTCCTCTTGGTTTATAAGGGTGTTACTTTGTTTCGTCTATTTGGTGCATCTATTTTTCTATCGTTCATGCGAGAAATCCTAAAGCTACATGCACACTTGGTCTGTAAGATTTCGCATGCCATACAAAATACTCTTGATTCGTGCCGAGGGAGAATCGCCGTGTGCCCAGCGAAGAGCAAGAAAAGTCACGACAACAAACGTAGTTGGTTCGTTACACAGGATTTGAATCAGTTTTGAGGGTTCGTTTCGGTGACGTTTCTTGTTCTTTTCGAGGTTCACTGGCGTGTCTAGGGATTGATATAGAGCGTGTTCCACCCTTCTTACAATAGTAACTATTAGTTACTATTTTCGTTCCAACCTCGCAAAAAGTTACTACTCTAACCGTTCCAACCTTCTCGAAATAGTAAGTTGTAGCAACTATTTGCTTACCGGCTCGGGAGCGTAGTAAGCGTGATAGCTAGGAATATCTGTGCGTTCCAAAAATGCGCTCCAGCCTTGACGCCAAGAAGCCAAAACTCTTGACGTAATGCGTAGTAACTACGGTAAGTAGGGTGGAACACGCTCATACAGTATTCGCGTCACTATGGGGAAACCTGCATGCAATGCGTCGAAACTTCGGAGCGAAAAAGGAAATTCGCGTCCCACTGCGAAAATCGGACTTTGTGTGCACATACCTTAAATTCATCCTTCGAAGCTCCCTTGTGTCGATTGGTCCCTGAAGTCCACCGTACAGTAGGCTAATATCAATAAGCCCGTGAGTTATAGGATTCACTCAGGGAGATCGATGATCTCCTGTCGCTCCGGGCTAAAAGGATTGCGTCATGTTTTCTTTGGTCATCGCCTTATTTAGCAATCCTCCCAGAAAATGCGTCAGGCCTAGGGTTCTCAGTTTCTCCCTTCATTCCCAAACATCCACTTATGTTTACTCAACTGTGTTATTTACTCACTGTATGGACAGCGGGCTTCCTGGAGGGGGAGGACTGTCTCCAAGTGACTGTGAAGCCGGAAACGAGTTTTATGAAAAGAGGATCATCCGTCCGAGTCTGTAGCTGAGAAACTTTGCTGCGGCATTGTTCCTAAATTAGTTCCTCGTTGTCCCACATTGTGGTGCGAACCCGAACCGGAACATTAGTGAATGTCTTGGTCGTTCGAGAGGTGCCGATTTCCTGATACTCAAGACGCCAGGTTCGGATTCCTTAGTCAGCTGTGCAACAATCGCAAGAAAACCTTCTCTCACCTAAATCTTTAATGCGAACACCTTGGTTAAGAAACATTTGACCCTCCAGATCTCTTGTTTTTGTCGGTTTCTGTCGGATTATTAAAATTTTGAAAACGAGGATATCAAATGACAAATGGCTTCTTACACTCCAGGCGACACTCGAATCAGCTTGATTAAGATTTTGGTTTTTCCATCCGAGCCGGAAACTAATATCATTTATTTTTTACATGTTTTTTACCCTAATGTCAACCATCTTCGGTATAATTGGTCCATTTCCCTTACCTCCATCAGTTCGGGACTTATCATGATCACAGGCAGGCGGGGGGATACGGTACTTTGGTCAGTTGTAAGGCTTTCCAGCGAAATTACGGAACCTTTTTGCGGGACCCCTTTTCAGGTGGAGGTAAATGCAAAGCGAACGTAATGGCAATACGGTCTTTAGAAGCTAAGCAGGTCAAAAACATAAACACGCTGTCATTAGTTTCCCTCATTTTCATGTGGGATCCCAGGTTTCCAGGTGTCTGTGACATAAACGTAGCCCAGTGTCCATACTATGAAACTCTTGGGGGAGCAGGTCGTGATTTTTATATTGGAAGGAAACGAATTGCTTTCAACTCTGAACTAGTATGAGTATCACGATCTGCAGCGTTGTCAATACATGTTACAAAGTTGTCGGGTTGCCTTAGACCGTCAGGGGTTAGGGTTCTTATGCTAAGTTGACATCGACTGGGTTCATAAAAGTTAGGCTGTCAGCTAGCTGTCTTTTTTTTCTTATTTTTGGGATCCCAAAACGTAAGTTGAGGGATACCTATGACTTCGTAAAGTTGTCCGTCTGTCCGTCCGTTCGTCTGTCCGTCTGTCAGCACGATAACTCTCGAAGGGGTTGAGATATTTTGATCAAACTTGGCATGAGGACTCTTTAGGTCAAAGTACAGGTCAAGTTCGAAGATGGGCTCTGTAGCCCTATATTTAGGGGTGGGGGAGGGGGTCTAAATTAAGGGGCAAACAAAATATTTTTAAACAGTTAATGTGATAGTCGATTATGGGGTAAGAAGACATGCTGAACACGATGGTTAAAACCATTTTCTCACAGGATGAGTAATTCGCCCGGAATCCGGCCAAAACCGGAAAGTTTGTTAAAAGTAAAAGTTTCATTTGAAGTTGATTAGATGTTCGATTTAGGGGTAAGGTGACATGCTGAACACGATGATGAAAACCATTTTCTCGCCGGACAAGTAGTTCGCCCGGAATCCGGCCGAAACCGGAAACTTTTTTAAAAGTAACAATTTTATTTGATGTTGATTAGAGGTTCGATTTAGGGGTAAGAAAGCATGCTGAACACGGTGATGAAAGCCATTTTCTTGCTGGACAAGTAGTTCGCCCGGAATCCGGACAAAACCAGAAAGTTTGTTAAAAGTAACAGTTTTATTGCAAGTTGATTAGATGTTTGATTTAGGGATAAGAAGAACACATTTTCTACCCGGACAACTTCTTCGCCCGCAATCCGGCCAAAACCGGAAATTTGGCAGAAGTAAAGCAGGAAGTTTCGATCAGTATCGTCAAAATAGATATGGCTTACAGAGGTATATCTGAACTTGGTTTTCTCAGATGATTAGCCTGGCGAAGACTGGATCTGGCGAAGACAAGACCCGATTGTCTGGATCAAATATTAAATTTTTGGGATCCCATCGAAACCTTTGGTCTTGTTTTTACAAGATATGACAAACAAATCCCCTGACTGCCGACATGCCAAATGCTCTAAACGGCAAACTGAGAGCCAACTGAGGCCTTAAGATAGCTGCGTAACCGCTTCAGATTTCACGATTTGTTGGGGCAAATCAACACCCTATCTAGAATCCATTATGACGAAGATTGTTGGGTTATAGTATTTCTTTTCAGATTCTCCGAGGAATCGACCAGTGGGGAATGAACGTGTTTAAGGTTGCGGAACTCACAGAAAACCGCCCTCTCACAGCAATAGGATATACAATCGTCAAAGTAAGTGAAGTTTGAACTGTTTGAACCATTTGTTAGAGAGTGCAAGCGAGGTTTTAAGCACCCATGACAGCATTTTTTTTTTCAGCTGATAAATGAATTTATTATTGTTATTATTTGTTTGATTCCTTCAAAACTGAAGAGTGATGTATGATGTATGAAACCGGTTATGCAAGTTTCTCCGTGTTCCTCATCAAAATTAAGAGGGCTGCGCGAGAGCCCACCTGCAAACCAAATGCGCAAACCTGCGCAAGGCTGAATACAGCCAAGACAGGTTTTGTGATGTCTAAGAAACTCAACAGAGTTTCAAGTGAATTGTTCACATATTGGAACCAAAAAATGTATCTACTGAGACTTGCACTTTAACGGAATACGAACGTGGAGTTTTGCTCCGCGAATTAAGGGGCGGAGAGACAAAGGTTCTCATCATTATCCGTTCTTAAACATTAGTGTTCCACCCTGTAACGATTTCGACATATCTCTATCAGCCACGCTCTGGGGGGGATGTGTACCTGATATCTGAATCGTCTCACCTTCTCATTAGACTCCCATAAATAGATGATTATGTTCATTAGCGTACCGGTGGAATATCACAAAGCGAAACTAAGAATGGAGCTGTGAAATTTTTCTCAAATATCTGTCATCTTTTTTTCTAATCCAGCTATAACGCACGAAACAACAAATGTTAAGGCAAGTGCGCAAGCGGTCAAACGTGGATTGTAAAAGTAAAACGTTTGTTTTACCTTGTGTACGAACAGGCCAAGAATAAAGTTGTAAAATCAAAACCAAGGCTTTCGAGCCAGTAATACCCCAACAGCCGAGAAATGCATTGAACTGACCTGAGTTGTCGCACGTGAGTTAATTAATCTGTCCCACTTCAGCTTGAGATGACGACGAAATTTCAAGCACGTAGAAAACTTCGACCTGGAATTCAGAGAGCGCCTTGCGGAGCACTGCTTCCAAACTGACGATTCAAGTCAGTGTTCCAAAAGCCCATTCCTTCTTTTCAGTTAGCCAGGTAATAACAAATGCAATAAACATAGTCTAACCAATCTGATAGCCTTTTCAGAATGTGTGAACGACTAATGTGTTCAAGGGGTTCGTGGGAGGGTCTGAAGGAATTATTTCATTCATTAAAACGCACTGCCCAAAGGCAATTAAGTACAGGGAATTTCATCATCCTAGCTCGCGTGGTCGCCTCGTTGTGCTGGGCAATCTGGGACCAGTCGCCCCTGATTCGGATGGGTGTGGGAATGAGACCCCCAAAAGGCACAATACAACTACACCAGTGCCAGCAAGTATACTCTATAAAGTTTATCTAAAACACTGTCCGTTGTTGATTCTTTCATCGTGAAGATTGTCCAGTGAGTTCTTGAAAGCATTGATAGAAGCTGTCACAGAACTTCAAATGGAAGGGTGTTCTAGCAGCTCCATACTCTATTTTGGAAAGACCATCTGCCAGTGTCTTTTAAGATTCGCCATCCACTCCGCCTAAAGTCGTGCCCGCGCAGACCGTTTTTGTCGCAGCCCCGCACTGTGTCAGCAGGCACGTTATCGTGGTTTCTATGCCTGATCTTGGAACGTTTCTGCCAAATCGCCGGGTAGAAACCGGTATGCTTGTGCAGCTAGATGAAAGAGTTTCAGATCGTTGTGTATAAGATCAGACACGAAGGGCCCGGCAAATCTAAGTGAGACGTCGCTGTACTGTTTCTGTGGCATCAGTGGCCATCAGTATGCTTGAGAAAAAAGGTCTGACAGAACAGTGATCAAACTCTATGATCGGCCATATTAATGGAAACTGTGAGCGTGTTCCACCCTACTTACCGTAGTTACTACGCTATTCGTCGTGGTTACTACGCTGGGCTGGAACGCTTTTTGAATTTTTTCGGTCAAATATCAGGCTCGGGGTGATCCGACCAATCGCGTTACAGAGATGCGTAGTTACTACGCTTACTACGCTCCCGAGCATGGTAAGCAAATAGTTACTATTAGTTACTATTTTGTGAAGGTTGGAACGGTCAGCGTAGTAACTTTTCGTGAGGCTGGAACGGAAATAGTAACTAATAGTTACTATTGGTGGAGGGGTGGAACACGCTCTGTGTGACTAAATGATGGAAATGTGACTAGATTATTGGAAACTCTACGGGCTCTTAGGCCGTGGGAAACGACTCAACTTTTTATTTTTTAGGAACGTGGTTTGATGGCCCACTTTAAAATTCCCGCAGCGACGTTAGTGCGGTTTCTACTTACACTGGAAAGCAATTACGGACGTGATAATCCATATCATAACAGCATGCATGGAGCAGACGTCGTGCAAGCAACACATGTCCTTTTAAACTCACATGCATTAGAGGTAGGCCTTCATCTGCTTTGGTTAATCTCATAGAAATAATGCTTTAGTTCCCTCGCTTCTTCAGCGTTCCTCTCCGAGTCGTGCTTCCAGGTGATTCTGTTCAGCGTTTGGCGCTGAATTAAAACATTATTTTCTAGACTAAATATAGCTCATTGGTTTTATCGTTCATTTTTTTTTTTAACGTAAGTGTCTTTGTCATATAATGACAGGACCAGGTTCTCTGTTGTATATACAAAAACAGTGGTACATACTGAACTGAACGAGTGAACCTCGTGGTGAACTGATATTTTAAACAGACATCATTATGCCAATGAATGGTTCATCCATCGTAGTTCCCTGATTACTCGTACTACTTTCTGATCTCTCATACTTTAGTCAAAAGTAAAAAATCCATTTTTTCAGAGTGTTTTTACAAAACTGGAAATCTTCGCCGCAATATTCGCTGCAGCCATTCACGATGTTGATCATCCAGGAGTAACAAATCAGTACCTTATTAACGCAGGTAAGTGCTTCGGAGCCAGGAACACTAGAAACCAGGAAATGCTCGTATTCCCAATTAATTACCACTAGAGTTTCTATGAAAGCCGAAATATAAAGTGGTCCCGTATTAAGCAGACCCCAGACAAATTGGAAATCGCTTAGAAAATTGGAAGACGAGCTAATTTCATTGAGTGGCTGTAGAAGCAAATAATATATAGAAGGTTTGAGAGAGCAAATTAGGCCCAGAAGAACTTTCTCGGTTGGGAAGCTAATTACCGTGCTGATTATTTAGAAAGTTTACTAATTGGTGCGGATCACCACTAGATGTTCGTAAATGACAAATACACTTGAACACACAACAAGGGAGGCTGTATAGTGGTGCCAATTAAGTGAGTAGCCCCTCGCTTCCAAAACTACCAACTATAAAATTCCGGGTTTACAAAAATGCACATGTAAATGAGTCCTCTCTCATCTGCTAGCAGCACGGTATTCATTTCAGCTTTCACAGTTCTGCTTCTCTCGTCTTGGGTTTCCGCCTCACGTTCTTTGGGATGTCAGTATACCGGCGAAGTACAACGTAAAGCTTTAGCTGTTGGTTAAATCTTGTTAACTTCGTTCATATGGATTCCTGACAGTGTTCCAAGTTCAAGTTTTTTAAGTTCGAAGTTTCTTTTATTTTTTACACAAAAATACAAATACACTAAACAAGCACTGTGGAGAATAAAAACTCGAACATTCAGTGTTTATGATCTTCAGTGATCTTCGGCTCTGGCATGGGCTCCCTGTCCCCTCGTGGCTCAGCCTCCCCCGTTTATCTTTGTGCCTGATTCCCTTTCTTCCAACTTCTTGCCCAACTCCTACTCCTTTTTCTTACTTCACTAGGAACTATTTGGAGAAAAAGTCAGCCATAACCAAATAGGTAAACCAGAGTTTGATCATTGTCCTATTGGCCAGTACCGAGATTGTTAGCTTAATACTGTTTCTTTTACGACCTGTATGTCCTTGCGATGTTAGAAATGGCCTTATTATTTGGTCTTATCTCGTCTTGGGTGGACAACTTCTGTAGGAATACCCTCATACAGTTTTAGAACATGCTGTTATAGACCTGTTTTTGGCCTCTTCGTACCAGTTGACTAAGAAATGATCATTTGCTCGTGGATTTCACCAGTTGGTAGCTTTGCGATTTGGTAGCTTTTTTGTCGTTCTAGCAAGCAACGACTGTCGTTCGGACCACCCAAAAGATGGGACTGAGGGTAGAAATTCTCTGAGACGGGCGGGGGGGGGCAACCCCCCACATCCTCCACTCGAACCGCCCAAGGGAAATGCTGCATCGGTTAAGGACGCATTTTCTTGTCATTATCCCTATCCGCCAACTTATCTTGGCGTGGGACTAAGCTTCTGACAGTCTGGAGTGGGTCCAAGTTTGTAATGAGTAACTGTCAGGACCTAAATTGCCATCGACGCTCATAACTGATTTTCCTCGAGACATCTACCGAAGCTGTTTGATATCTGAGCGGAGTTTCAAATTCCGTACCTGACACCAAGAACCGATAAGAACCATTGTCTCTCAGTCAAAGCGCTGAGCAAGACTCCGCGTTCATCTTCTGTAAATACTGAGAGGGTGCATGTACCCAAGACGTTGTATACAACTGATATATCATGTGTCTTGCGTATAGGCTACTCTTGATGACTAACTCCTCGTGTCGATGAAGAATCGCCGTGTGCCCAGCGAAAGAGCCAGAAACGTAACGACAATAAACGTTGTTGATTGATTTACACATGATTTGCATCAGTTAAGAGGGTTCGTTTGGGTGACGTTTCTTGTTCTTCTCGAGGTTCACTGGCGTGTTTCGGACTTAGTCATATAGAGTACGAACGTTGCAGTTACGTGAGAATGCAGAAGTTTTGGGTACAGTGATAGCAATCAATCGTGTCGAGAATTGCATAGTTGGTAGTGTTGGGCGATGTTTGAAGTTTTCGGTAATAACGATTTTTCACTTTCGAGTCGATATATCGATATCTCGGGACCATATTTCGCTTCCATATACGTCTCGTTATTGCCGTCAAGTACCATTTTGCATCATCTCTTGTTATAGACTTCGACTATTATTCGAATAATATTATATTCAAATAATGCATAAACGGATACGTCAGCTACAATGCTTTGGCAGCGATATTTTGCCCTTCTCGAAAAGGGTCCTCGTCAGGCTGTCAAACGAGGACCCTTGCCAAGAAGGGCCGAAACATCGCTGCCATCCATCGCTGACGTATCCGTTTTATGCATTATTTGAATATATTTTTCAAAGTCAGCTTGGGCTCAAGGAATACGAATAATATTAATATACACAAATTCAGTAGCCTAACGAAAACATGTTGCTCCAACTTCGAATATATAAGATTTGCTTATGCCAGATTATTTACAATATTTAGAGAACGTACAAATACCGTTTTAGATATTGATATTTACGTTTCGATATTCGATATTGATAGTTGGTCCAAAATATTGGTACCGATATCGCCAAACATTTTATTTTAACTCTTTCTTTTAACCGGTAAAATGTGATGGTCGACAAATTTAGTGAACACTCAGCGCAACGAGTTGCATCACTACACTATCTATGTATCTACCATTAATAGTTGGAGCAATAGTACATTGGGAAGATGGGAGACGGATGTTCAACTACACAGTATTCTTATAGGTTCTTGCTGTGCCTCTGCTATGAATGGTTTTAGAGAGGAAGGTCAACAAACGGAGGGGTGTAAATAGGATTCGGAGGGGGGGGGGGGGGGGTTCTTCATTGTTACGACGGAAAGTGTGCGATTTTTGTCGAGGGGGAGCCATAGCCCAAAGAGTAAAGCTACGTACACAAACAGTATGACACAATTTCGGAAGCAAAAACACGTACGCGAAATCCACGTCGCTATGAGGAAACCTGCATGCGATGCGTCGAAATTCCGGAGCTAATGAAGAAATCCGCATTTGACTGCGAGAACCCCGATGAAAAATATCCGAGAATTAGTCGTATGGAGTAGTACGAAAAAGTAGCATGCAGTAGTAACTGTTGCTACTACATGCTACTACTAGCAAAATGGATGCTATCGGATACTACTATACATAAGATTAACCCAGTCGAAAGCATGTTTATCAAAGTATTCCATACTACTACATATCACTAATCAGACTACTCCATACTACTACATACCATTCCATGCAACTTTTTTGTACAACTACCATACTACTACACAATCAAAGAATTTCTCATCGGGTGTGCACCTAGCTTAAAGTACACCTCGCACTACTTAGGGAGATAATTTTCCTTTTTTTTTTTAGGTTTTGGTATTAAAGGTTAATTGAGTGAGAGTGTTTTTGTCCTTTCTTTTTTTTTTTAAATGAAAATTGTTAAAGTTTGAGAGTCAGAGGATTGCAGCCGTCCATCATCAGGCTGTTTGAGCCTTCCCCGGGCGGTTGTGTGCTTATATAGTTTATTTTATGATTAGTAGCAAATAAAGCAAGTCAAGTCAAGTCAAGTTACTGTTTCTGTCACAATGTTCAAACTATCTGAATGCTGTAAAACTGGGTCTACTTTTGACAAATTATCCACGGCTTCGAATGTTTTAAGCCTTTTCCTGTGTGCACAGACTTCTAGCAGAAACTCGGCAAAATTCAGATAACCGGCTTTACGCACCAGTTGCATGATACGCGAGCACTCGTCGGGAGCAAAAGGCACCTGGAAAAAAGTGAACCGTGGCAAGTGGAAATATTAGTGAGGTCAGAGGTGTCGTTAGCGGGTTTAGAATGTAACATTAAGTTTGGGTCTCCGGGTTTGAGAATTAATTAACGCAGTTACGGAAGTAGGTGCGTTGTCATTATAGGTACGACGAGTCCTTTAAGGAACAGCGTGGAAAAAAAGATGCTGTCGATGAAAAAAGAAAACAAGAGCTGTAAGCTCATATGGCACTTGCAAGGCTTGGTAAAAGGATGAAAGTAGGAATTCGCCAATTCGTGGGTTTGTTGTAGTCACTAGTAAGCAAAACCCTTGAGATAAGAATAACCCTTGAGACGGACCCTTTGAAATCACGAGAATGTGTCGTTTGGGAAAAAACAAGTAATTTTTTTAACACTTGGCTGTGATGATGCGCACTTTAAGGGCGGTAGAAATTCATCTGTAATCAAAACTCTTGAGAATATATGGTTTGGTGAAAAGTATTTTTTTTACTTTTCGGTTAAGATGCGCACTTTAAGGGTGGTAGAAATTCGTTTCTAAGCAAAACCCTTGAGGCAAAAATGATCATGGGCTCATGGGGATCATGAAAATGTAGGTTTTGCTTAAAAGTATTTTTTGTACTTTGCGGTTAAGATGAGTACTTTAAGGGATGGTCGGATCGGAAGTGACAATTTCTAAGCCAGTCTTGTCAAGTCTCTAATATCCAAGCCAAGTTTCATCGTCCTAGCACATCTTGAAGTACCTTAAATTGCGATCACCGGAATTCTGGACCCCCCTCCAGCTCCCCCCAGAGTGACCGAATCCGGTCCGGTTCTGTTACTGATGTATCTAGGGCTTACGCTTGTTCTTCCCACCAAGTGTAATCCCGATCGTTGTATTCTAAGCGTGTCACAAAATCCCCCCCCCCCCGACTCCCCCACATTGATCGGATCCTATCCCACTTGAAATGGGACATCTTCTTTCTGCATATCAAGTTTCATTAAGTTCCGACCACCTGTTCCAAAGTCTGACAACCTCAAGATTCCAGATTCCCCCTCCTCCACTCTCCCCACGAGGGTCAAATCGGAATCCAAGTTTCATCGTCCTAGCATCTTAAGCATCTTAAGTCGGATCACCGGAATTCCGGAACCCTCCCTCCAACTCCCCCACAGTGCTCGAATCCGGTCTGGTCTTGTCAACTATGTGTCTAGGGCTTGTGTTTGTTCAAATATAAAGGTTCATTAAGATCCGATCACCCGTTCGAAAGTTATACTTGCTTCAAGATTCCGGATTCCCCATCCCTCCACTCCCCCACGGTGGTCGGATCGGGGAAGTGGCTATTTCTAGGTTAGTTTGGTCGGACCCCTGATATGCCTGCCAAGTTTCATCGTCCTAGCACTTCTGGAAGTACCCTAACTCGAGAACAGTGGACCGCCCGACCGACCGACAGACCGAAAAGTGGTCGGTATAAGGCACTTGAGCGAAGTTGCAAGTGCCATAAAACTGACAGTTAGTGATGTTTTAGTAAGCGGGGAACTACAGCTAGATCTTTGGTCCGTGAAGAACCACAGCTAGTTTGTGACGCTCAGCTATCAAAAAGTTGTAGAGCCCAGCGTTTTTAGTCGTATTAGTTCCGGTACGTGTATCCCGCTAACACTTGGAAATGTTCTTGGCACTGGCTCCACTCGTTCGTTCTAGTCTGGAGCGGAACACTTGACTAAAGCCGAGATCCTAGTTAATGGCTCGTCCTGTTAGTACAACAACGGAAGTCTCTGAAAGGTCTCAGCAAAGAAAATACAAAACGAAGAGGGAAAATAAATACGTAGTTGATGGATATGGACAGCTTTTGATTAATGTCGACGGGAAATTTTCATAGATTTCTTTACGGAGATATTGGAAAAGTTTCTTGGAACAATTCCCAGTAAAAATACATGTGTGCCGAGAAAAGATTCCCCGGGACCTTGATGAGGGTGCAAGATGAATTATGGAAGGTTTTTTCGGCTCTGGCAGAAATGAATTAACTTGTTTGCCATTTGAAGTTCGATTGGCAGATTTTATTGGCAATCCTTCGTCTTCATTGAATGGCAGACCCGATTGGGTCATTCGCTCCTCAGTTGATAGAACGCAAAAGTTAATCAGGACTGAAGTGACGTGCGCATGGGACCGCGAGCGTTGTTCAGAGAAGTTGTGGCTGGCACTTGTTTCCTCTCAACTCTTGAAGTAGAAGAAGAAGAAAACTAGAACGGGTGTCCTGCCCCTTGTTTCTTAGCTCGGGACCGCGAGCGTCGTTCACAGAAATAATGGCTGGTTTCCTAAGCTTATTATGATAGTGCAATAGAACTTGTATTTCCCGACAAGGTCTCATGTCCGAAATTAGTTTCGCATAGATAAGGCCTCTTGTTACTAGATGTGCTTCAAGGCTGTTTGATGTTTGCAGAAACAGTGGCTGGCTCTTGCTACAATACTTATGCCCTTCCTCATGTCGATGTGTGATTTTATGAATGAGAACCTAAAGCATTTTATGTGAATGTGAGAGCTGGTGGGAACTTGGGAATATACACATTTGGAGTAGATAAAAGGGTGACAGATGAGAAATGGATGTGCAGTGACATGCGGAATTGTTGCTTCGACAGTCTAAAACATGGCGAGGTTCCTCAAGTAGCCCTAGCCATAGAGATAGGGTTATTTACAGAGTATATCTGTTGCTTTGTGTTTGTTCTTTATATATATATCATGGCCGTTGGCTCTTAAAGCAAACAAAATCTTATCTATCTTCTCTTTTCTTATATTTTTCTTATTGACTGTTTTCTTTCATGGTGTACCGTAGCCCGAAACAAGCCCAGTATACACTTTGTTCTCTTTGTGTAAACGGTGCGTAAACGGTGGAGTAACACAATGCGTAAACGGCGGAGTAACACAACAAAAGAAGATCACCTAAAATCGTGGCAAGACTATATGGTCCTAATTGATTATAACTGTGTTCTTTGCGCCATCTAACTGTAGTTGTGTTTATGATTACCTGTCTTCTTCTTTTTCCATTGGGGTCGTGACTCCGGGACACGACCACGACCTTCTCACTTTCCGGTTGGTCTTCTTCCCACCTGTTGACGAGTGGTTCTCTTCTATGGACATGGCACCTCAACTGGAATCGCCCGCTTAGGAGGAATTGTCCTGCAAAGTTTGACTTCTTTGCGACGGGCATCTGCAGACGAAATTAAAGTCAAGCTTAGTCCCCTGTTCGTTGACCGCTCAACTGGGTGTTTGAAGAAAATGGCAGAAAAGTGCGGTCGCCGTTCGTCCAAAAACACGTTAATAGCCGACAGCGCAAGTCCAAGCAAGTCAAAACGCCCTCTAAGGTTAAGGGTCGCCAAACCCGAGTGGAAATGATCTAAAATGGTTTATGGACACTGCACGTTTGAGCGCTTCCTCACATGTTATATATTATCGTCGCCATCAGGTACACAGCAAAGAGCATCTTTCCTTTTTTCTGGGATTGAAAGTGTCCTCTTTGTTCCTGAGGCGAGAAATGAGATTGCTTGCGGCTTTAATGAGCTGTGAAGTGAAGACAAGGTGATAATGGATTTACTCTCGTAAGATCAAACAAGGGGGGGGTGCATCTTCGTTGACAGCCCTGATAGGATGGAGGAAGACGTCCGAGGGAACTTATTTCAGTAGGGAGAGGGACAGGAACCTCTTCGTCACCTTTATGTCTGTAGAAATCTTGAAATCTTGGTGGTAGGTAAAAAGGTAAAGGAATCGGCCCTGGCCTTGACTTACCAAACTGGCAGTGCCAATCTCCGATTCTCTGCCCTCAGTCAGGAAGTGTGGTTGGGAGAAAGCCATCCTGGGGCTTTTGCAAACCCTTTCTGTCTCCTTCACCAAGGCCTTGAAATGAAGTTCTGCGAAGTCCAACCTCTTTCTTTTTCCATATTGCGCTGTGGAATCCTGTAACCACATTTGGAAACCAGGCGAAATCTGTCACCGACAATCAGTGAATCTTTTATTATTCAAAGGACATTTCTAGCGGTAGGCCTAATAAGAATTTTCGAATATTTGTCTCCTCTTCAAATACACTGTATAACATTGTGTTTAGACATTGTCAGACATTTGTAATAGTAGTAGTAGTAGTAGTAGAACAGTTTTGTTAAAAATAAAAATTTGTTTTTCAATAGCACAACAAAAGCGGGGCTTGCGAGGCTGTGCTAATAACAAAATCAAAAATAAAATTAAAAATTTTGAGTCACGTGTTTGAAAATTCGTGTTGAAAAATAGGATACGAAGCTTCTCTCGTACCGCGCATGTGGCGTACGTGCGGGTTGAATACTTCGCCTTGCCTTATCGGGAGGAGGGGGAAATATCTGATGAATGTGTGGTTAGTTCAAGTCAAGCATAACGGCTTACTTGTCTATTATCTTTGCTGGCATTGGCATTGTTGGACCATTCACTTTTCCTTGTTTACTGAGGGGCTTTTGATCTGAAAGATCCGAGAAATCGATTCAGTAGCTAAAATCCTCTTTCTTTCTACGTGAGCTAACTCGCACGAACATTCTTTCATATCTGCTGAAAAAACGACTGTGGATCGATATGACGTCATTCTATTGGCGTAGATGTAGTAGCGTAAAGTAATAAGTATCGGGATAGACAAAAACTGAATTCTGACGAAATCATATGTGCAATCTCACGGTTGGACCTGTCACATATGTCAGATTTGCTAGTTGTTAAAATTTGTGTATTTCCCACAGAAAACAGGAGCAAAGTAAACTTAAATCAATCAATAGAACTTTCATCGAAACCAAATATTTATGACATAATAGTAGTACTCAATAGACCTAAATATTTACATCACCTAAATTCGTGGAAGAAAACAACTAAGAACTGGGGATCTTCCTTCGTTCATTGTACTCATTCAGCCGACGAAATATGTTGATTTGAAACTTTTTTTTTCATTTGCCTTACTTCACTTGTGCAGGTCACTAAAAGAATTAACTTGACTTAACTTTACTTTACTTTAAACCAAGAATACTCCTTTTGACCCCTTGGTCTCAATGGATCTAGGCTACCCCCCCGGACCAAAACCCCCCGCCACCCCCACCCCCAGTGCCAAACCCCTGGCGAAACCCGGGGTACCCCCCTCCCCCGAATGCAACCAAAATAGAGTTGCGTTTTCAGCAATTAGCGTGTTGAACTCGAATCCTAACACGTTGCACTGTCATCCGTTTTCACCCCCCGTGTTTTGCATAAGAGAACCCGGGTCCCGGCGCAGGATTTGATACTCTACCGAGTCCGTTTGTGTTTGGATTCGGTGTTGAACTCGAAAGAAACACGGGAGCCTGACGGGAGCTAAAAACGCTTGAAGCCACAGAACACGGAACCCGTGTTAGGATGCGCACTGGATGCGCTCGGTAAAACGACTTGTGACGAACACGGGTTGAGAATCGTGAGCCTGAAAACACAACTTAGAAAATCTCGATAAAAAGCTGCGAGCGCTTAATGATTTTGCTTAGACGCACGGGTTAAATCTAAACACGTGACGGCGGCTCGCTGGCCGCTCTCCTGTATGTATACTTTCCATAAAAAGTATAATGCATCTTATTAACACTGTGTGGGTGGGGGGGGGGTACCCGGGGGGCTTTCGCCAGGTTTATTTTGCACCAGGGGGTTTTATCCGGAACCCGATTTCTATACCAGACACTGGACAAAAGTGACCCTTAAAGGACCCCTCTTGATTTTCGCAGTTTTTGCACCCTCAGTGGTGACTTACGTGGTCTACCTCTGAAATCTCCCTCTTTACAAAAGCCTTGTGAATTGAATCCTCTTGAATGAATTTGAATTTTTCGCTTTTCAGCGCTAGCCGATATTTCCTGGGTTGCCAGACAATAACTTTGTTTTTGGCTTGATACCTGATTTCGTTGGCACTCGCAGAGGGCACGGCATGCATTTGTTTAAATTTTTCGCGAGAAAAACCGAAGTATTTTTGCGAAACCCGGCCGTAGTTGGCAAGCGCTAACAAGCCTTAATTTGACGAGGCGGCTATGAGTATTTTTGTTATCGTGAAGCTGTTCTTTAAAATGAAAAACATACGGTTGAAGGCTAGACAATGGAAGGTTCCCACGAGTAATTAAACTATGAAAACTTATCATGACCCTTGATATTAGTGTGTAATCTAATCACCCGGAGAGTTGCCCGATGAAAAATTTGTAGCCTTCGTAGTTGTATGATAGTTGTACGAAAAAGTTGCATGTATTGACGTGGATTAGTAAAGAATACTATCGTTTAATGTGCCTCAGACAGACTGGGCCAATCTTAAGCAGTAGTATCCAGTAGCATCCTGTCTTGCTATAGTAGCATCCAGTCTTGCTAATAGTAGCATGCAGTAGAATGCTGTAACACGGTAGCCTTGACATAGAAGCATGTAGTAGCATCAGTTCGTACTGCATGCTACTTTTTCATACAACTTCCCACTACTATTTTGAGATAATTTTTCATCGGGTGCGGCCACGTTGAGGCTAACCTTGCCAAATATTTTACGTTAGTTTACTTCTGTTTTCAGGATCCGACTTGGCCGTTATGTACAACGACGAATCTGTGCTGGAGAATCACCATTTGGCTGTGGCGTTCAAACTTGTCCAGAACGAAGACTGTGATATTTTCAAGAATCTTCAGAAGAAACAGCGACAAACTCTTAGGAAGATGGTGATAGATATGGTAAGTGACCTGAGATTCTTTTGATCGCTACGGCAGGGGGGATGGATTGGCATGTGTGAATGACAGCGCAGAACGGATGTCAGGTATATTTTGTTCTAACGATATTTAGGCCCTCCTTGGCGAGGGTACTCTACAGGCTCCTTTCAGATCGATTACAGTTTTTTTTGTAGCTTGATCTGTCACCTTTTATCCCTTTAGCCAGTCAAATGTGATTCGCCGTCTGGTCGAGGTTTCGTAACACTCTCTCCTTCCTTCAAATGTCTGGCACTTGGGTTCCACTCTGTATCCCTTTCGGCCTTGATTGCTTCTACTTCTTCGTTGCTGCAGTTATGAAATATTGTTTTCTTGGAGAACAATGATGATCTGGTGGTAGATTTCCCTCTGTTGCTTGAGAGGGATTTCGAGGTCCACGATGGTTGCGATATCTTCTGGTAAGTTGAACTGGCTGGTCATTCTCTTGATCCTTGCTGCTTGAGGGGCTGGGCTTTTGCAGTTGAAGAGGATGTGTTGCAGAGTTTCGGGCTCTTTATTACGCACTAGCCTAATCTCAAAAGTAAATATTCTGACTCTCTATTCATTGGCACGGTACTGTCCTTTCATTCTATTCCTCCCCTCTCGGTGTGACTATTCATTGGATCGCCTCGAGCGTTGCGGAGAGCCGGTGGTAAAGTGTGGAGAGTCATGTTACCAAGATCAAATAAACTGATAGAACCTCCGTCTCCCTATCTCTGTGATACGACCATGCAGAGTCGAACATATTATGATACCCTACCCGATGCAAACGAGCGGAGGAGGAGGTACGCAGGAACATCATAATTGTTATCTCTACAAACAGCTGTATCGCGGTACAACTCCGCAGAAGAATCCGAACGCCGTCGGAGTCGCCCTTTACAGCTGATTGGTTGTCTGCCGTATTGACGTCACGGGTGAAGCCCTTGAGAGCGGGCTCTCTGCGCCTGAAAGGCACCCTACGGTTTTTCACCTCGTATGAGCAACGACGTAGAGGGAAGTAGACGGGTATCAACTCAAACCTCACAGCATGTACCTCTAGGTACATGCCGCTGCATGTACTAGTGTCATGCACTGGTCCATAGTCGCTGCATGGGACCAAAGACGGAGGTTCTGTCATATCATTTGTTCTTAATGTTACGATTGACTCTCCACATATGGTACCAGCGTCAGCTTGGGCTGAGGGAATACTTATGTTAGAGTGGTTGGTAATCCCGCCCGACGATCATTTTCTTCTTTCAGTTCTCGATCTATACTTTTCTATCCGAAGGGCACCCTTTATCTGCAAATTAAAACTTTGGTTTCTGTCATTTCGGCCTGGACTGTCTGTGATGATCCGACGTTCTCTAATATAACAAGAGCTGTAAGCTCATATGGCACTTGCATGGGTTGAGATGTAGTGTTTGATCAAAAGTACTTTTAAGGTTACCTTTGCGGCTCAGATGCGCACTTTAAGGGAGCTAGAGAAAACGTATTTTGTTTTAGAACTTGGCTGTTATGATACGCACTTTATAGGCGCTAGAAATTCATCTGTAAGAAAAACTATTGAGACAAAACGATCACAGGCCCTTAGGGATCATTGATATATACCGTTTGGTAAAAAGTTTTTTTTTTCACTTTTCGGTTAAAATGTGCACTTTAAGGGTGATAACATAAATTTTTAAGCAAAACCCTTGTGGCACAAATGATCATGGGTTGAGATGTATCGTTTGATAAAAAAAAGTAGTTTTCGACCTTGCGGTTCAGATTCACACTTTAAGGGAGCTAGAACTTCATTTGTAAGCAAAACCCTTGAGGCAAAAATGATAATGAGCTCATGGGAATAATGAAAATGTATAATTTGCTTAAAAGTATTTTTCAAAATTTACGGTCAAGATTGGTACTTTAAGTAATGTCGGATTTGGAGAGTGGTGATTTCTGAGCCAATCTTATCGAATCTCTAATATTTCAGCCCAGTTCCATCGTCCTAGCACATCTGGAAGTACCTTAAATCGCGATCACCGGAATTCCGGACCCCCCCTCAAACTCCCCCACAGTCGCCGGAGCCAATCCGGATCTGTAAGTGATTTATCCAGAGCATCTCTTTATTATTCCCACAAAGTTCCATCCCGATCTCCCCAGTCTGAGCCGGTCACGTATTCCCCCCACCCCCATTGTTGTCGAATCCGGTCCGGACATGACAAAGATCACCAGAGACATGTCCTCTGATCAATTATCAAATTTCACTCAAATCCGATCAACCGTTCCAAAGTTACGCATGACTCAATATTCCGGATTCCCCCTCCCGCTACTCCCCCCACGACTATCGGATCATGTGAATTTTTATTTATAAGTCATTTTGATCGGGTCCCTGATTCGCCTCCCAAGTTTCGTCGTGAAAATCCCCAAAACCGCCATTATCGGAATTCCGGGAAACTCCCCTCCACCCCCCCCCCCAGTGTCCGGATCCAGTCCAAATGTATAAATGATTTATCTGGAGCAGATGCTTGTTCTTCCCAGCAAGTTTCACTCCGATCCCTCCATTCTAACCGTTTCTCGAGATTTCCGGTCTCCCCCCCCAACTCCCCCATAGCTGTCAAATCCGGTCCGGACTTCAAATGGGACATCGGAGGTATACCATTTATTCAGTTATTAAGTTTCATTCCAATCCGATCACCCGTTCAAAAGTTACAAATTACTCCAGTTTTCCGGATTCCCCAGTCCTCCACTCCCCCCCCAGGTGGTCGGATTGGGAAACTGATTATTTCCAGGTTAGCCCGGTCGGGTCCCTTATGCTCCTGCCAAGTTTCATCGTCCTAGCACATCTGGAAGTACCCCAACTCGAAAAAGTGTGAAAAAAACTACTTAATTCTCAGAATTCCCCGGCCCACCACTCCCCCCCAGATGGTCGGATCGGGAAACTGATTATTTCCAGGTTAGTTTGGTCGGATCCCTGATTTTCCTGCCAAGTTTCATCGTCCTAGCACATCTGGAAGTACCCTAACTCGAACATGTGGGACAAAATAATTCGGACCGACCGACCGACCGACCGACCGACCGACGGACGGAATTGCGATCGGTATATGGCACTTGAGCCAGAGGCTGCAAGTGCCATAAAAAACAAAATATGTTTCAGGTATATTTGTCACGGAAAAGGTGCATTGCCAGAATTCCATCTCTACTTTAAAAGTTAGTTAAATCTGTTTTAGGTTCTTCAATCTTCATTCTTTTTATCGCAAATGTGAGTTTTTAGCCAGCGCATGAAGAGGAGCCTATACTCTAGGCATTAATATGTTTATATTAATATGAACTTGTTAAAGTGAACAAGTTCGCTTTCCAGCTTGAGCGGCTTGAGCCTGAAGAGGACCCTTGTCAAGAAGGGCTGAAATATCGCTCTAATAAAATTCAGCTGACGTATCCGTTTGGTACTTACTATCAACTACTTCTCTAGCGCCACTGCTAGTAGGCTATCGAAGTTGATGACAGTAAAGCTTCAATCTGAAAAACAACAAGAGCTGTAAGCTCATATGGCACTTGCATGGGTTGAGATGTAGTGTTTGATCAAAAGTACTTTTAAGGTTACCTTTGCGGTTCAGATGCGCACTTTAAGGGAGCTAGAGAAAACGTATTTTGTTTTAGAACTTGGCTGTTATGATACGCACTTTATAGGCGCTAGAAATTCATCTGTAAGAAAAACTATTGAGACAGAACGATCACAGGCCCTTAGGGATCATTGATATATACCGTTTGGTAAAAAGTTTTTTTTTTCACTTTTCGGTTAAAATGTGCACTTTAAGGGTGATAACATAAATTTTTAAGCAAAACCCTTGTGGCACAAACGATCATGGGTTGAGATGTATCGTTTGATAAAAAAAAGTAGTTTTCGACCTTGCGGTTCAGATTCACACTTTAAGGGAGCTAGAACTTCATTTGTAAGCAAAACCCTTGAGGCAAAAACGATAATGGGCTCATGGGGATAATGAAAATGTATAATTTGCTTAAAAGTATTTTTCAAAATTTACGGTCAAGATTGGTACTTTAAGGAATGTCGGATTTGGAAAGTGGCGATTTCTGAGCCAATCTTATCGAATCTCTAATATTTCAGCCCAGTTCCATCGTCCTAGCACATCTGGAAGTACCTTAAATCGCGATCACCGGAATTCCGGACCCCCCCCCCCTCAAACTCCCCCACAGTCGCCGGAGCCAATCCGGATCTGTAAGTGATTTATCCAGAGCATCTCTTTATTATTCCCACAAAGTTCCATCCCGATCTCCCCAGTCTGAGCCGGTCACGTATTCCCCCCCCCCCCATTGTTGTGGAATCCGGTCCGGACATGACAAAGATCACCAGAGACATGTCCTCTGATCAATTATCAAAGTTCACTCAAATCCGATCAACCGTTCCAAAGTTACGCATGACTCAATATTCCGGATTCCCCCTCCGCTACTCCCCCCACGAATATCGGATCATGTAAATTTTTATTTATAAGTCATTTTGATCGGGTCCCTGATTCGCCTCCCAAGTTTCGTCGTGAAAATCCCCAAAACCGCCATTACCGGAATTCCGGGAAACTCCCCTCCACCCCCCCCCCCTAGTGTCCGGATCCAGTCCAAATGTATAAATGATTTATCTGGAGCAGATGCTTGTTCTTCCCAGCAAGTTTCACTCCGATCCCTCCATTCTAACCGTTTCTCGAGATTTCCGGTCTCCCCCCCCCCCCAACTCCCCCATAGCTGTCGAATCCGGTCCGGACTTCAAATGGGACATCAGAGGTATACCATTTATTCAGTTATTAAGTTTCATTTCAATCCGATCACCCGTTCGAAAGTTACACACTACTCCAGTTTTCCGGATTCCCCAGCCCTCCACTCCCCCCCAGGTGGTCGGATTGGGAAACTGATTATTTCCAGGTTAGCCCGGTCGGGTCCCTGATGCTCCTGCCAAGTTTCATCGTCCTAGCACATCTGGAAGTACCCCAACTCGAAAAAGTGTGAAAAAAACCACTTAATTCTCAGAATTCCCCGGCCCACCACTCCCCCCCAGATGGTCGGATCGGGAAACTGATTATTTCCAGGTTAGTTTGGTCGGGTCCCTGATTTTCCTGCCAAGTTTCATCGTCCTAACACATCTGGAAGTACCCTAACTCGAACATGTGGGACAAAAAAATTCGGACCGACCGACCGACCGACCGACCGACCGACCGACCGACCGACCGACGGACGGAATTGCGATCGGTATATGGCACTTGAGCCAGAGGCTGCAAGTGCCATAAGAATGAACAAAGAGCAGCAGGTTGTATTATTGTGGTTGAAACCATGTACATTCCGGCTTGAAGGAGATACTGATTGTCTCTTTCGTGTTATCCCGGTTCCAAGATTGAGAAGCCTAACTCTCTCAAGACCTCTTGAGCTGATAAGACTGCCACTGGGTTCCTTGTTTTCACGTATCCCAAGTAGAGAGATAACCAATCGACCTAGAGCATCGTCGATGGTCCTTTGTTACTACGTATTTCAAAGAGGGCGCAGGGGTCCTTCCGTCTCCAGCAGACTCCAAAGGAGGCTTATTGCATAAAGGCCAAGAATAAGGGTCCTTTGTATCAGCGGTCCAGGGTGGTCATACGTTCAATATGACAGGCGAGGTTCCTCTACATGGAGCCGCTGGACCAAATAGGTTTTTGTCTCGCCCTTGTCAAGCGGTAGATGCAATAAAAATTGCCTGTTGTAGCTGGGGGGAGATTAATTGAAACCTTTTCGGCTGTGTTTCGTCACGGATGTTCCCCGAAAGCCCTATGTATGAATGAACGAATGAATGAATTTATTACAGTCGGGATTTATTTATTAGCACAGTACAACAAAGAAATAAAAAGCGCAATAAAAAAAACACTGAATTTCCTGAGCGATCAGTGCTGCTGCATGGAACTGACGAGCAGTCCACTTAGCCTTTAAAGCGCACCTCTCACTCTTTACTGTTTTTATTATTATTATTATTTTATTTCCCAAAAAACACGCAAGGGTCTAAAATGGAGTAATGACAAATGAACAAAAGGGAAAAGAAAAAAAAATACATACACTTCTATCTCACAACAAAAAAGCACTCAGTAAACTATTTTCACGATCTAGCGTGAATGTTCCAATATTCATAACTGTCTGAATAGCCTACTGTATGACTATTCTGTATTTAAAAAAAAAAATTGTCCACGGCTTTGGCTGTTTTAAGTCTTTTCCCAGTCCCATTTACGTCTAATTCAGATAACCGATTTTACACATTTACGTATTTGTACGTGCGAGCACTAGTCGGAAGCATAATGCGCCTGGAAAATAGTGAATCATCGCAAGTGCAAAGATTAGTGAGGTGTCGTAAGCGAGATTAAAATGTAGCACATGAAATTTGGGTCTCCGGGTTGAAGAATTAAGAAGTGCCGTTCCCGAAGTACGTTGCATTGGCATCATAGGTACGACGGCCGGGTCCTTTAGTTGCTTTTTTATATCGTTTTGTCGGTGTTGTATTGTTAGGATCCAATCTACAAATCAGTAAAAAAAAAATGAAAGGCTGCGAGGTAAAAGCCCCATAGATCATTACGAGAATAGATGTTCCTTCAGCCCAAGGTGACTGCGAATCGTATTTGACGAAGCAAAACGGATACCTCAGCTACATTCTATAAGATCTATACTTTAGCGGTTTGAGCCTGAAGAGGACCCTTGCCAAGAAGGGCCGAAATAGCTCTAATAAAATGTAGCTGACGTATCCGTTTTGCATCGTTATCATTACGAGAATAGATGTTCCTTCAGCCCAAGGTGACTGCGAATCATATTTGATGAAGCAAAACGGATACCTCAGCTACAGTCTATAAGATCTATACTTTAGCGGTTTGAGCCTGAAGAGGACCCTTGCCAAGAAGGGCAGAAATAGCTCTAATAAAATGTAGCTGACGTATCCGTTTTGCATCGTTATCATTACGAGAAACTACGAACGCGCAGCGTTCAGCTTTAAAGAAATGTTAGGAACCGTGACAGGGCCTCCCTCCACTCGGGCACTCTTTGAAATTATGTACGTGTAAACATAGGTGAACTATTTACTCAAGGAAACTCAACGCTCCGTCCAGTATGGATTTCGAGCAAAAAAAAAAAAACATAGCCCGTAGCAACACGGTGCGACTATTATTTCACGCTTAGACAAAAGGACGTGACCTACTCCAGCAACTTGTAACTAGGGGAAAATATGTTGACATAATTTCGGTGGCTTTATTTATCATGTTAGCGAAAGAGACGGCAATGTTTATTTTCATAGAAAAAAAAATGATGGCCAAAGAGTTGCGCACTTGATGTCATGGTATACAGTATCACGCATGCTCAACCAGCCTCCGACCATTCCTAGAACCTCGTAAGCAAATAGAATACAAAATGTCATGGTAGGCTTACCAGTCCTCCCGGCTCCCGCTGCATAAACGATACGTTGAAAATTAAATACTCTGACAGTCAGTTTATTTATGTATACGGTTAACATTATTTTCTATTAGTCCATGGTGACAAATAGTTTACTGAATTTGAAAACCCGAACAGTCCTCGCGCCTCATAAATATATCAGTAGAATATTAAATATCCAGCCAGTAAATTTATTTGTATATGGTCATCATTAGTTTATATTTTTCCGTGATGAGAAATATAAAAATATCGGGCTAGCCTCCGACTAGTCCTTGCCCCTCATAAATAGATAAGTAGAATATTAAATATCCGGTAAGTAAACTTTGTATAGACATGTTCAGCAAGATCTTCTCTTAATCCATGATGAGAAATAGGCTATTTTATTAAATTTGTAATGCCCGGCTGACCTCCGACCAGTCTTCGCGCCTCATAAATGTGTAAGTAGAAAATCAATTATCCAGCCTGTCAACACATGTCTACATGATCATATTATTTTCTATTAGCCCATGGTGGATTTATTAAAATATCTGGGGAGCCTCCGACCAGTCCTCACATCTCATGCAAAGTGTTTAAATCCGGCCAGCAAGTTTATTTAAATATAGGGTAAGCCAAGGCCGTATCCAGGGGGGGGGGTTAGGGGGTTCGAACCCCCCCCCACCGAAACCCACAAAAGTAATAGTTTTTTGCAGGTTTTAACCACTGATCTATGTATTTTTTGTACTTTTTGGTCCGACCCGTGGACAACCCCCCCCCCCCCCCCGAAATAAATTCCGCGAGCAAACCCCCCCCCCCCCCCCCGAAATAAATTCCTGGATACGGCCCTGGGTTAAGCACTATTTTTTTATTTATGATGATAAATATTCAATAAAATTTGGGATATCCCGCCAGACGCCAGCCTCCGACGAGTACTCTTGGGTACTCAAGTACGGTACTCAGTACTCATGGTGTACATGAAGCGGGCTA
The DNA here is from genome assembly GCA_023053555.1 of Branchinecta lindahli. Taxonomy (NCBI): domain Eukaryota; kingdom Metazoa; phylum Arthropoda; class Branchiopoda; order Anostraca; family Branchinectidae; genus Branchinecta; species Branchinecta lindahli. The sequence continues at coordinate 16,532,618 of JAKZAO010000002.1, forward strand.
GGGCTCATGCCCTCAGTTGCACATCGTTTCCTCGAAGCAGAGTGTCTTTTCTTGTTCTATTATTTTTTTTTCTAAAAAAAAAGTGACACAGGAAGTCTTGGAAAAATTTCCGAATGTGCAGCCTCGGGCAAATGGTTTCTTTTGCGGACCACTTTCTGGGAATACTGGTAAACCGTTTTATGTTACAATAATGCAGTTGTCATGGATGCTGCTGTAGGGGCCAGGTAACCTAGAAACTAGGAAGTATCATGTTGAAAACGTTTTACATTTAGTAACTTTGCACTTGAACCGATTGATAGCCTACTGCATTAGTCTGTATTTTCGGCCGTCGCGTATTTATCCTTTGCGTAAATCCGTAAAATCAAATGTGATCACATTAGGGCCAATAGATCTTTCCTCGTCTAGAAAGATTTCGAAACGGACAACCTCGGGCAAACGGTTTCTTTTGATGAATCACATTCTGGGGACATGTAAAGGCAAATGTATCAGCACTAGCCTTAACGGGCTAAACTGGCGGTGCTGATCTCTGAGTCGGGGCCCTCAGCCAGGAAGTGCAATGGGCGGTTGGGGGCAAGCCATCCTGGTCCTTTCGCACACCCTTCCTGTCCCCTTCCGTAATTTTCTCCAGATACTCATTTGAAGCTGTGTGGAGTTTGGCTTGTCTTAAGGGGGGGGGGGTATTGTTACGGGGTCTGTTGGTTTAAACCGCCATCTTCTTGGTTAAAGGTACGTTCCACTTAGCAAAAGATTAATATTTTGAAAGGAACACCAGGTGGCACAGGCAGGCCTCTGCTGTAATTTAGTGTTACGTTTCTGTAAAGCATAACACTAAACGTGGTTTGCAGTTTTACTTTTGTGAAAAAATAACACTTAAAAGGTCATACCGAAATATTATTTAGTGTCGACATTTACTGTTATCTCGTATCTGTTGAAATTTCGCACCCTTCTTTAAATGTTATAAAATTTCTGACAGTGTCTAGGTGCACTTGTTTACTATTAGACCGGTAGGGTTAAAAGTGAAATGCCATCTCAGACAGTTTAATTTTAGGTGTTGGCAACGGATATGTCGAAGCACATGACACTTCTGGCCGACCTCAAAACGATGGTGGAAACCAAGAAAGTTGCCGGTTCTGGAATCTTGCTTCTCGACAACTACACTGACAGAATACAGGTATGCTAGTTTCCACACTTGATCGAGGATTGCAATACTTTGATAGCTGTTGCAGTTGCAGTTGCAAGCCGGCGTGCAAATAACGAAGGGCACGACCTCTGTTCTAATTTTTGTCTTCTTCTTCCTTGAGAATTGAGAGACAGGAGAGAGTTTTGGTGAAATTACAATATACAACAGTGCATGACAGAACACAGATATGCTAGTTTCCACACATCGTTGAGGAAGGTCTGAGGTTGTGTTGTCTGCAGAACCTCTACTTGCAAGACGTCCCCGAGCTGAACAGTCATGCACAAATCCTCAGTTTTTGGGCATGGTGCCCCAACGTCAGGGCATGCCCCAAGGTATGGGCATGGTGCCCATACGTTGGGGCACCATGCCCTGGAGCATGGGCATGGTACTAGCATGGCACCCCCATGATATTTGGTTGAACTGAGATTGATTACATACCTAAATAGGGCCTTCTTCCTCTCCTAGACCACAAGATACTTGATCTTATGTTCTATCTAACCTCTTTTTCCAGTTTTAAAAATATTAGAGAACTTCCAAGAAATTTAGCATTTAATGAAGACCACTTTTTCCTATTGGTTTACCATGGTTTACCTATCCATTTCAAGGGAAAAAGGGGAATTCATTCATTTCTTGGAAGTTCTCTAATATTTTTAAAATTGGAAAAAGAGGTTAGATAGAACATAAGACCAAGTATCTTGTGGTCTAGGAGAGGAAGAAGGCCCTATTTAGGTATGTAATCAATCTCAGTTCAACCAAATATCATGGGGGTGCCATGCTAGTACCATGCCCATGCTCCAGGGCATGGTGCCCCAACGTATGGGCACCATGCCCATACCTTGGGGCATGCCCTGACGTTGGGGCACCATGCCTAAAAATTGAGGATTTGTGCTTGACTGGAGCTGAACGTCCCCGAAAAAGTTCCCATGACAAAACCTCCCCCAAAAAAGCCAAGAATAGCCTGTTTTTCTATTTCAAGCCTTTTGTTAGACCCCGCATTCTTTTGAAACATATTAGTTTGAAGACAATGCCAGTGGAATGAGATTAAAATCGTCAAAGACCATAAATTCTACCCCATGCTTTATCGGGGACTTTGCCGTTGACAATAATTTTTCTTTAGGACGTTTCAACTAAGCCTGAGTTAGGTTCGTTCGTCTGACATAGACGACTGAACAGGTTTTAGAACCCGCTGTGTACAACGAGACTTTAGTGACGAAGAGAGGTGAATTCATCAAATGAATACAGAGTGATGTCCACCATTGATCCTGACCCGGGGAGTGAAACATTAGGGATTTGGGGCCATCTGGTTCTACTGCACCCTCATAATAACCCCTGTAAAATCTGGCCTTCGGCTTTTGTCATTTCGAAGAAAAGACATCAAACCGGAGGAAAAAATAGAAATCAGCATGTGAATTGATCACACAAACAACAAGAAACGAATAAAAACTTTATTAAAGTTTTCTTGCATCCGAGACTCTGTCTGCAAACAGCCACGCTTTAAATATTGTTGTTGGATATGTATGGATGCTGTATCGGAAAGAGAAAGAACAAAGTCCCTTAAAAGCCGAGAGGTTACCCACACCGGCACTTTGTACATCCTTTCCTGGCACGGAACCAGCACCGGTCGGCACCGAACCGGCACCAGCCGAAACCAGCGGTGCCGACCATAGATTATACGATTCGTCTTCCAGTGCTTCTAAATATGCTAACTTTAACATTCTAATGGCATCATTAAACTTCACTGAAACTGCATCTCATACCCATTACAAGATCCGTTATTGCTTTACAATACGCAGGTGCTTGTAGACGTTTCAATAGCGAGCGGTTTCAGCACTTGGTGTATACCACAATCTTGAGTAGGCAACCCCTCGCTAAAAGTTTCCCTTTTATGACAGACAGCTTTGGACCGACATAGAAAAGGATCAACACTGCTTGGTTACGAAAAGAGAAGTCAATATTCACCTGCTCTTCTCAATACCCCTCCAAGCTTAGCTACGGCCTGACGAGAATCCTTGCGAAGAAGGGCCGAAGTGTTGCCGAAATAAAATAAATCCGAATAACCGGTTTAGGGACTTCAAAAACAGTTCTTTGTTGTATTGAAATTTTTCTTTCCCTTCTTACTATGATAGTAAACAAGGAGTTCGTTTAATTAAATTAGGAATAAATACACGCTGATCTACGAGATACTACCAGCAGTAGGAATAAGTGCCTTTGTTAATGCAGATCCCAAAGTAGGAGTTGGTTCCGTATGGGGTGTCTTGTTCGATTGTTTCAGAACCCGATCTCATGCTTCCGTGTTGAGGGTAGTTAGCCTGCGGGTAGTAGTAGCCAGGGTTGCTGTCGTAACGTTGCATTGGGTATGGGTAGGGGGCATACATGGGTGCAGTGAATGGCTGAGCGATTTTGGCACCTAGGGAAGTACGAAATATGATTAATGTTTCAAATGGTGGGATTTGAAACGGGTTAAATCCTTGAATTCCAAGTCCAGGCTCAGCCGGTAGGTGGTTCGAGTTGAAAAGTCGTGAAAATAACATGTATAAAACCACAAGAAGGAGGTGGGGCGTTCCGTCCGCTTCTGACTGGGAAGTCCGCTAAATTTGCCAAGACCCAAGATGGTGCCTCATTATAATCGCCGTGTGCCCAGCGAAGAGCCACAAACGTCACGACAACGTTGTTGATTGGTTTGCACAGGATTTGATCAATTCAGAGGGTTCGTTCGGGTGACGTTTCTTGTTCTTCCCGAGGTTCACTGGCGTGTTTCGGATTTAGAGTATTACAACTTACCGGCGGCAGTATGGTAGTACGGAACTGCTGGAACGTTCTGTTGAGGGAAAGCATAGAGGAACTGTCGCTCTTGTCTGACTTGCTTAAGGGGGGAAACTGAGTCAGTTTTCCTTTCTTCAGTGACGTCATTAGCTGCTGCATAGCAGGCGAAAAGAGCCAGAAGAACCTATAACCAAACAGTCTGGTTATAACACACTCCATAGTAGACGTTTCCTCTAAGAGATAATTTATTCCTATAAAACCGTAGGCTTCTGTATTTTAAAGCGATAGAAAATGACTTACCGCTATTAACCATACTCAGAAATTCTTGCCTTTGGTACAAATTACTAGTCTAGGGTCCTATCATCTTGCTGGAAACTTTAATCGGGACGCCGATAAATTATCGTGATAAATTATCGTAATAAATTATCGTATATTAGCGTGCAGATGGATCATTCATCTGCACGCTGTAAGCGCCAAGCCCCATGCACAGAAATATAAAAATCGTGTTTAATGAGGATACAAAAATGCCCTATAGCAGTGGTTCCCAACCTTTTCCGTACCGCGTACCCCTAATCAAGGTTCGAAAATGTTGCGTACCCCCTTTTCCAGAACGTTAAAAAGACGATATTTATTATCATACTGATAAGGCATACATGTTTAGAAATCTATACAAAATCAATGAGACACTTGAAGCTGCTTTTTAGCTAAAATTTTATGAAATCTCAGCTCGATCCCTTGTTATGTCTTCGATTCTTCTTGAAACAAGATTGTTAGACACAGGAACAGAATTTACGGCAGTAGGCTAGCTGTAGTCAGGGGCGTCACGCACTGGTTGGCAACACCCCTTCCCCAAAGTGGTCGTCCAGACGATTAAAAAGAAACGAGTCGGCGCGAAGCGCCGCGATTTTTTGTAAAAAAAAATTATTTGCTTTGAAAAACAGTCGGTAAAAATACCTTGCCCCTCAAAATGTTTTGGCTAGTGATGGCTCTGCTGGTGATATTATGCTTTCGGCAATGAAAAATTAGTAAGGCGAGATTTTGAAGTTACGAATTAAAGCGATTTTGGTTCCTTCGCGTACCCCTTGCAAGGGTCTCGCGTACCCCTTTGGGTACGCGTACCCCCGGTTGGGAACCACTGCCCTATAGAAGTAACATTTTCAGAAGTAAAAATGGGCCGCAAGGGAAGTAGAGTGGATTGGCTTCATAATTACGGCTGTTTTTCTAATGGGGTTAAAAAAAAAATGCCGAATGAAACTAAATAGTTTCGGGAGTAAGAACGTAAGGAAAGTGGCGTTGATCAACACTATAATTACGGCTGGTCTTTTAATGAGGATAAGAAAAAAGCCAGGACATATCTAGGGCCCTAGGCATTTGACAGAATCGCCCCTTTTTTGTCATTTAGCACACATAAAAATACTACCACTTCGGCCCCTGGCTGGCCGGGCCCCTTCCAAGGTTGGGGCCCTAGGCAGCTGTCTAATTCGCGTAGGGATAAGTTCCATTGCAGTTCAGTTCAATTCAGATTTATTCACCATATTTATAGAGGCGAAAGCCTTATTATTGGAATTATATTATTATTATTATAATATAAACGCATATCAGTTATAACGTTGGCACGTCGACACAATACAAGACAAACAAAAACTTTTTGAAATTCAGGGCTTTTCGTTATAAAACTTACTGCACAAATGTTTTTAAAAATCGCTCAGATGCTAGTTGCTAAAGCTCTGTCCTTGAAGAAAATGTAATAGACAAGTAGGCCTACCAACGACACTTTTTTACACATAAAAATTAACACTTTGACCCCTGTCCGGAGCCCAATCCGAGGTTAGGGATCCTAGGTAGAAGACCGCTGCTGCTTCTAATGAGAATAGGAAAAATCTAGGTACTACTTACGAAAGCCTTCATGTTTCTGATATGTACACTGCTGACTCTTTGACTTTCAACTGCATGTCTAATACATTCCTTTTCATATTTATACCTCAATCGTCCTTTCACATTAGAATAGAGGGCCAGCGGGCTTTTCCAAAAAACGTGAATATTAGCTCCAGTGACTGGACGATATTGCTTTTTTTTTTTTTTACGGCAAGTCATTAACCGACTTCTTACTTTTCATTAAAACTGCATCTCATACTCATTACAAGAGCCGTTATTGCTTTACAATACACAGGTGTTTTTATATGTACGTGATTTTCAACAGCCAGCGGTTTAGTTTGCGGATCTCTGTCCAAATTACTTATTTATACCTTTTGAATTTGTATTACTGGAGAATTTTTGGTCAAATACTAAGTAACCTAAAGACGGTATTAAATACCCTGTTTTTACCGGAAACCAAGTCTATTCCGTGTTTCGAGATACATGAAAGCTTTTTCTTCAACCGCTATCATCAGTAAAAGTAGTCTTATGACACAGCAGAACACAGCAGACGAGGGAAACATTTTTGTTTGCTGTTTTTTCTTTTTTTTTCTCTCTTTCTTTTTTTCTCTTACCTTTTTTTTCTTTTTTTTTTATAATATAATAGATTAGTTTTTCTGTTATTATTTATTGAATAATTTTAAGTTAAAAGGTGGTTAGAAGATATAGCCACCCACAGGATTTTTCTCTTTTATGTGGTTGTTTAGTTTTTTCTATAATGTAGTTGTGTTTTTTTGGTGAAGTAAAAAAAAATCTGAATCTGAATCTGAAAAAATCTGGAAAAAGATTCACTTTCTTGAGGTTCTTCATCAGAGAGTCTCTAGCCTCTTTGCTGATTGCGGTAAATTTCTTGTTATTTAAAATACAAATGTTTGTAATGGCGTTTATCTGTTTTCTTAATCTAAATTACCCTGAAATCTGTAATGTTTTAGTTAAAGGACCCCCTCTTGCTTATTGTGCTATTACAAGTGAATTACAAGCTTCTAAAAACCCCGCCTTCGTTTTGTGCCTACGAAATTTTAGCGCTTTTTGGCCTTGCCGAGTTTTGCCCGACACACAACGAAACGTTTGCCGAGATCTTCAACATCCGCTGACAACTCTTAGAAACATAAGGATCTGAAAAGCTTCTGTTTATTACTTCTTTTATTTGCTTAGTTTTACCACTTTTTAACCACGGCGCGTTCAGTTTTCAAATGTTTTGCGCCCAGCCGCCGCGTCGGAGAGCAGGAAGGCTGGAAATGTCGACAAGCGCTTACAAGAAAATCTCAGGCGGAAAGTAATGGTATTTTCGAAAATGTTTTTTTCTGATCCATTTCATAGGGAAAAGATCATTTCTAGTAAGAGTTGTGCTTTAAGACCATTTCTCCGGTTTTAATACTAAAGGTCACTAATCTTTACTTTGACACTCTCGTCAACTCCAAAAGCTCCAGGCGTTTTACATATCAGCCTTTTTTCCCGGTCGTATTTCGGTCGCGTCTGAACAGGCTATCACTCGATGCCGTAACTCCGCGAGGGCATGGTTCTGAAACTACATCCACTAACATAATGGCTCATCTGTGATTAATTAGTAAGCGATACCTGTAAGTTTTCGATGTCGTTTTGTAAATATTTCGTTCTTATGAATATTTGACCTTCCTCTTTCATTTTTCTTCTTTCTCACTCCAAGCTGGCTGCTATTTAAAATGGGGACATATGATGCCTGAAATCTTCTCTGGCCTTAGTGATCGTGGAGCACAACAGAGGGCGGGCTGTTACGAAGCAGATGGTGAAGATGGGATTATGACCAAAAAGCTTGATGTTTTGAAATGGACTGTAACCTTTGATAACCTCGTCCTCGGATTTTCGCATCATCTTCCTAACATTTCATTACAGTTCAATTCAGTTTGTTTGGGGCCGTAAAGCCTACTTTCACTTTAGAAAATAGACAAGCTGACCTAGAAATAAAATAGATAAGTACCAACTATACTTTCTTAGAAGCTTACAGTTCCATAAAGGAGCTAGGGATAATATAAAAAGCAGAGTAAACAAGAGGAGTCCTTTGAGGTAATAGTTGCGTTTTTGCAGATACCATGGTATCCTGATGGTATCTGTTACCATGGTAACTGGATCTGCAATTAGTCTTTGCAATTACCGTGGTATAATATCTCGTGATGCAACTGGTAATTTTTACCGTGGGATCTGATACACGGTTGCTCTGCAAAAACGACTGTTGCCGAAATTGCGCTTTTCGAAGTCACCCCAAAAGAAAAACTGATATCCAGTTACATCACTAAGTGCTAATCTTCTTTCTCACCAACTTGACAAAATTTGATGAAAGTGAGATGACTTTTCAGATACCACGGCCAGTTACCGCGGTCGGGACCGTGGTATCTGCATATCAGATACCACGATAACTGGCCAGAAACCACGATAACTGCAAAAACAACTTTTAACCGTGGTATCAGATACCACGGTAACTGCGAAAGCGACTTTAGACCGTGGTATCAGATACCATGGTATCTGCAAAAACGCAACTAATGTCTCGTGTTGTAACTGGTAATTTTTCCAGGTAATGCAAAACATGATCCATTGCGCTGATTTGAGCAACCCGACCAAACCCCTGGAGCTCTACAAATCCTGGGTGTGTCGCATCATGGAGGAATTCTTCCAACAAGGAGACAAAGAACGCGCGGAAGGCTACGAAATCTCACCTATGTGTGATAGGGACGATACAACCATAGAAAAATCTCAGGTAAGATGGCTACTGCACTGTCAGAAGTTTCATAACATATAACACAAGGATGCGCAGTTTCAAGAAACAGCGCTTGGGATCTAATCTGTTATAATTTTGGAAACGTTATGCATTGAATGTTGTGCATAACAAGCAGGTCCGTATCTAGGAATTTATTTTTTTTGGGGGGGGGATTTTGCCCGCCGGTCGGACCAAAAAGTGCAGTTCAGATTTTAAAGCCTACAAGGAACGATTACTTTTGCGGGTCTCGGGGGAGGGGGTCGAACCCCCTAACCCCCCTGGATACGGCCCTGATAACAAACATTGCCAGGAAGATCCGAAAAACCACCGAAAAGTCATCTGTTGGCTTTTCTGTATGTCGTCATGAGATCAGAAAAGTCGGCAGATGCTTTTACGGCTCTTCCTGGCAATGCTTTTCATGCACAGCCTTTACTGCATAATGTTTTCAAAATCACGGATGAAACCGCGCATCCATGTTTATCTGATATGAAACTTCTGACAGTGTGGAATCCGATTTGTATGTATGAATTTTTATTATTACTACACATTTATTCCCGATCGTGGTGCACATAGGTACAAAAAGACGAGTAAGTAAACAGAGACGAGAAAGCAAAAAAAGAAAAGGAAAAAAACATTACTGGCAACCGTGGAAACGTTCGAGGGCAGTGGTAGGCTAATGGCCACGTCTCCTCCTACATTATCAACATTTAAGCTACGTGCACACACAGTTCGATAAGATATCGTATGCGAAAAATCGCCTGCGAAACTCGCGTGTGTCAAAATTTTAAGGCAAGGAAGATAATTCGCATCGTGCGCCGACTATTTTCATTTAAAGCTGTATATCTCCTCAGAGAAAGTAGATGTCAATCGCGAGTTTTGTAAGGACATGTATGGCTAATCGTCCGTAACATGCCCAGCGTCCAAAACAGTGATAGTTTATAGCCGAGTGACGTGACTCGTGTCACGTGACTCGTGACTCGGCATCTGTAACGGCATAACTTAAACCAGTGTTAATGCCTCTATGTTTTGCAGTTATAATGTTTCACTGGCTATTAACGAAATAAGGAATTATTATGAATTTCGAAAAAAATTAACTAAAAACCTCATTAATTTGCATTCCATTCTGTAGTCATCCTGTAACCGATCCACCTTTTCCAGGTCGGATTCATGGACTACATCGTCCATCCACTCTGGGAGACCTGGGCAGACCTCGTCCATCCCGATGCGCAGCATATTCTTGACACTCTAGAAGAAAATCGGGAGTGGTATGCCAGCATAATCCCGCCTAGTCCACCAAGAGACGAAGAGCCTGAACCTATGCCAGAGCCACCTATGAATCAAAACTTGAGTGAAAAGATTCAGTTTCAAATAACATTAGAAGAGGGTGAAAGCGATGAGGATTGAAGAGGAAACTTGGATTCCTAAATGGAGCGAAGTGCCCAGCTAATGCAATGCCCTTCCGAGAAGGGGAAATGTGGGTGCGCACTCTCTTGCCGATTTGTTACACTTCTCTAGTTAATGAAGGATCGAATGCATTGTGACCGGTAAATACTCTGGAAGAGGTTCTGCCGGCGTGGAATCCGAGCAGACAGGGGATTTACTTCACCGTTTCCGGTAGATTCCCAGCGTAATGAAATTTTCATATTCGGTAGTGAACTGTGAATTCGAAAGATTCAATAATGAGTGAAAGTCCTCAATGTTGATTGTTCTCTCATTAGTGTAAAGTGCAGAATAGTTATGCGATAGATATTGAGACGACTGGTAATTCCGTCATTCGGAAATCTATTGAATTTTGCACTAGTGCCGTAGCCGATAGAAATGAAAGTGACGTAGTACTGAAATAAGTGACAGGCCGTAGACTGACAAAACTGCGATCTATATGCTCTATACCATCGACTTTTGACGCTGGTGACAAACAGTGAAAGCTTGCCAGGACAGAACTGGGATAGAACGGAAGTACTACTGCTACTATATCAGACCACATCACTTCTCTGAAGAGAGTGCCGAGCTCAGATAACATTACTGGCCATTCTAATTCATGAACTCCCCCAGAGCCCGACGAGATTTTGGCTGGAAAAAATTGTGATTTAACCAGGAAGAAACCGAAGGGGTGCGACAAGAACACCACAAGAAGTCGATTCAGGCTGTCGTGTTCTGTGAGGAAATATGCTTGAGCCCTGATTTTTCGATCATAGCTACCGCTACCACGTCTCCGCAGTCTTCTTCTACCATAGCGGGTTGATTTCAGCTCGGGTAAATGACTCCTTTGAGACTTGGGTAGATCCGACATAATGTATGGATCAGTGAGACGGTCGTGATTATTTCTGTAGGAGGAGGATGTAGAGGGTAAACCACGTTGTGCATAAAGAAGATGGTGAGAATAAGCTAGTGGGATTCCCCTCTCAGAGATCATTTCACCCGTCATTTTGGAGAGGGATTCTTTGCTGTTATGGTTTTCGTATTGAGAGGTAATAGAGTATTTTGTAGCGTTCTCAAATCTGAATTGTCAAATATGAATTTTGTTCGTAGTTTTTTAGGCCGTTATCTGGAATTCGTTTTACCTCAGCTTATAATATGTGCCTAAGGACAGTTTGGGCTCGCGGTCAGTTGGGAGTGTTGGCTGCTACGGGCAGAAGTTTGATGATATTTGACACAAGGGTACCCAATTTCAACAGACAACAATTTGGAAGTTTTCGAATAGTTCCGTTATTAAGTTTTAAGCATCATGTCTTCCTTAAAAGGAACATTGCAAACCAAGTTCAGGGTTATGTTCTACAGAAACATAACATTTACAGGCTCGTAACACAAATTTTCTGTAACATGTAACATAAAGTATCCAAATTGGTTATCTTTCGAAATTGCGCATCCTTGCATTAGTCAGAGTTAGACAGTGTAGGACTCATTGAGTATTTGAGGTTTTAGCCTAAACATTTGCATATTCAACACCATAGAAATGAAGAGACAGAATGATTATCTTGGGGACATACAACTTTCGAATGGGGGAGCATTGATGGTTTTGACAAATTGTAGTGGTGCGTTCAAACTGGCTTAACTTTTTTACGTAACTTAAAATTGCCCGTGAGTAGACTTGGTTACTTACTACTTTACGGTTTTAGGGCTCTTGTGAACCCGGGCGTTCAACGAAGGAGGGGCGGACCCTTGCTCGCCGCATCCCCTACTCTGGGCAGCGTGGGGTCGTGTGTTGCTGTCACCGAGGAACTCGGGCTCACCTACCGACCCTTGATCCCACTACCTCTTTACAGACGACCGAGTGGGCCTACTTGTTCTACGCTTGATCCAGGGCCCCTCTTCTTGAATTTTCAAGGAAGTTATGGAGTCTGTGTGAAAGCTCCTTCAAGGATATGCAATATTTCTCCCAAAATTCTCATTTTTTCTCTGCTTTCGCATCCAGTTGCAATGGAGATACGCGCAAAATCGGTGTTCATAGGATGCCGAAGGGTCTCGGAAAGAGTCGATCGTGGTACAGTAGAGGTATGCTTCTTTGAATGTTAGCTAACTAACTTCGAACAATGCAGTTTTGGGCTAAATGGTAAAATGGAGACCCAAAGCACCCATTCAGAGGGTTCTTGGGAGCCCTGAGTTTGGCTGACTGATAGTTAACTTTTGTCAGAGCAATTGGATAAAAATGGCACAGTTTAAAGTCAACTGACGATCAATACCTCAATTGTACTAGTAAAAATAGACCAGTGTCGTTAGAAGTTTCGGGAATAGGATTAGATCGAGCAATTAGGGGTGAAGAGGACATAAGTACTAAAATTACAATCACGACTGCGAGGAGATCAGTTGATCACAAAACTCGAGCGACATGAGATATCGGGGAACTCGGTAGATTGGGGCTATTATTACACGTATGTATTTATACTCGGGTATTTGATGTCGGGAGGCATTCAAGCCTGCTATGTGCTGACTGTATTTTTTTAAGCGTATTGGATTCAAGAGTGTCTGTATTTTTAATAAGCGTTAGTTCTATTTTTAGTATTTTCTTGTTTCCTCTGTGAACCCTGCAACGGAAATACACGATGTCGTTGATCTCTTTATGAAATCCGTCTGGTGTGCTGCGAAAAGGAATTAACCGGCTGACTAGGACCATCACAGTCTACCACAAACCCCTGATTTTTGGATATATGCCAAACGCTGGGTATATCTAGCATTTGGCATGGCCAATGCCTAACGCTGGATATCCTATGCCAAACGCTGGATACTTGTTGCCAATAAAATATTGATGATTTGACTGAAGCTCAGAAATCAACCAATCAGAATTCACCTATAGTGTGAGATAGGTCAGGGTTAGAGTGCCAACAGGTGTCCAGCGTTTGGCATAGGGTTTTTAAAAATCAAGGGTTTGTGGTTGACTGGACCATCATACATAGCCCATAAACTAAGACAACGAACTAAAGCCAATAAACTAAGACACAAAACGCCAGTTTGCCCCAGTTCATTCAAATGAGAAGAGATAGCCACACATGCGGGCCAGACGGAACAGCCAAAAGAAGGTCCTGGGACTCAAAGCGAAAGACAAGAAGCTCAGAGAAAGATGCGAGACCAACAAACATTGCCGATGCACTACAGATCCAAGGAAAATAACCGAATGGAGTTATTGTGCAGGACGTGGAAAGAGTTATTACCACCTTGACCGTGATATTAGTCACAAGATATACCTTAAATCGCACTTGATAGCGACAAGACTGTGTAGCCTGTTGACATCGCCGGAGCTTACGGTGTGGAAGTTGACACTGGATCCTTGCGGCTAGTTTTCCATTTCATGTCTTTCCAGTCACTGTCTACTCTTATCGTGAAGGAGCCTGCTGTTCGGCCATCACTGCCTACTCGCTAAGGGGGTCCCAAAGGGTGAATAAAGCTGTGTGAAGTAGCTCGAAACAACAAATATTTTACCGTTCCATCACCCTTCACGAATCAACTCGGCTAACTGCCTCGAGGACGTCAATCGGTCCATTTTCGTTGGACGTTACAATTTGCAGTGGAACAAGGGCACCAGAAAAACATACCTGTTTCGTCCCGATCACCAGAGGATTTTCTTTGCATAGTTTTCACTGGCCTGACCGCAATTCAAGGAAAACCATTCAATCACCGGAAGGAGGTATAGACTCTTGATAAAAATTCCTTCTAGATTAATTCTTTTTTGGCCGCTAGGTGCGCCGGCATAAAGTAAACAATGACACGTTGCTTCTTGGTGTATAATCCGGTTTGTTTGGCTGTTTTGAATCCCTCTATGGCCTAGCCCTGTTTAAAACTGTTTAAAATGCCTCTGCCTCCATTTGTACTCCACCCAATTCGGTTGTGTCAAACTTCACCACGTTTGTCAAGTCTGACTTCCGGCTTCAGTGCTGAGTGCTGGTTGACACGGGGCTAATGCGCGACTCGGTACGAACCAAGAGCCTAATCGCTTCTTCCCCCTTCAGATAACTTATACCAAGATATCACGTGTGATTGTTATTGTTTCTCTATAGCGCAACTGGCGGCAAATCGTCGTTGGATTTTGTGAGGAGCGTATTGTGTAGGAAGCGGAACGAATACTCTTGATGACTCACTCTCCTTGCCGATGCAAAATCGCCGTGAACCTAGCGGAAGAGCCGGAAGCGGTATCACAGCTGTCCCCAAAGATCGCCGTGCTTGGTTGACACAGGATTTGAGTTGTTGAGTTTGAGTCGTTAGGGGACGTTTTCTCGTTCTTCCTGAGGATCATAGCGTGTGTTTTGGACTTGTTCATATAGAGTATTACCGAGCCTGACCGTGATCTTAGTCCTGTGCTGTGTTAGTCACAAGGGTAAAAGATTACGCTGCAATGTTACTTTTATCGAGATTTAAGTGTCAAAGCGGAAATGATTATTTGTTGGAATTTCGTATCTTCATGTTAAATGTCATCTCTCTGACCCTTCACACTTAAAAAATCTCTTGCTTACTCCCGTCACACAGACGACCGTTACGATCCGAGCCAACGAGGACGTAACAAGCTTTTGTATATCTCCGTAGCGTAAGTTTTTTGTAAATCCAGAGTTGAAATTTGTTCAACTTAAGATAAGAAACGCAAATAAGAAGAGGATGAACAAAACGATTCCCTTGACGAGAATATTGGAGTCGAAGTAATAGAAGGGATTATGGAAAACTTAACGTAAATTTGCACGGGTCAAACTGAAGGGAACTTAATAGTCCGATGAAAGTGAGATATGGATAAGCCCAATCAGTTTGTTAAGGTCTCATAAGGAGATCTGCAGGGGCGGTTCGAAGTGCTTGGGCATGGGGGGGTGACGACCTCAAAACATACGACTAGGTAATCGGCAATTATGTCGATTAAAAACAATTGAAATAGAAAAGCACAGTACCACAGGCTCAACAAATATAAACGTAGATTTGAAAAGGTAATGAGTTTCAGCATGACGTTCATTTGGACTTTCGCAGGAAACAGCCGATCTTCGGTAGGCTACCAGCTTCTGACGTATGTGCTCAAGACAACCTAAACTGAGCGCCGCAGGCAAATTTTTTTTAAATCCGAGCAAAATTCAACTGCTTCCCCTACAAATTCTAGATTTTCATGTAGCTCAGATCCCAAAATCTCAAGCTTAAAACTCCACCTTATTGACGCACCCTTGAACAAAATATCTAATATGATACTACGAAAAGGCGCCGCAGGCGAAATTTTTAGAATCAGCTAGCCTTTTTTCTGGTAAAATTCAACTACTTCCCATTTAAATGCTGTTTGTAACGTGGCTAGGATCCCAAGCAGCAGCCTTAATGTATTTACTAAAGAAAAACTGAGCGCCGCAGGCGAAATTTGTTAAATTTGACTTTTTACTGGCGAAATTCAACTACTTCTCATCCAATTTGTAGTTTTTAATGTTGCTCAAACCCCAAAATCTCAAGCTTACATAACTTACAACCCACCTGACTGACATCGCTTCAAGTAAATAGTGAAAGGGTTGCTATGCTCCGAAAGGCGCCGCAGGCGGAACTTTTTAAATCCGCCTTTTTTCTGGGAAAAGTTCAACTACTTCCAGTACAAATTATAGCTTTTAACGTGTTTTAAATCATATGCCTAAAACGGCATCTAAATGACGCGCCCTGCCACTAGATAGAGAATAGACTGCCATGAAAGGCGCCGCAGGCGAAGTTTTGGAAACATTTATGGGTCTTTTTGGAACTTGCCGGAAGTTGGTACACAGCGGTGCTTCCACTTAACCCCTTCCGAAAGAAAGGGAGTGGCCATCCATAATAAAATAGTCACAAAGTAGATTTGGTTTGAATTAACAGTATGGTGCGATCATAAGGCCCGTCCTTGCAATGGGTACATCTCCGGTTTATGGTCAAACCTTACTCCACAAGCCAAAAATCAACCTGTTTTATTCTAGAATAAGGATCTTTTGCACAAAACCAGATAGGCTACTGTTGAAATCTCAAAAACCAGCTACATGTTTTCTGTTAAAATACAGAGGTTTTGGTACAAAACAAGTTGTGTTCAAACTGTGCACCACCGGGTGAAAATCACGATTCGGTAACTGTATCTACGTCATTCTGACAGGCTCGAAACGTACGACTGTCATTCTAACAAGCTCAGTCAAAACATACGATTGACTCGTGACATATGAGTTATAGAAAATGTACACGTAACCATACGACCAGAAACAGGTCATCTGCGACTGAAATTCAGGATTAGGTGCCTTATCTGGCAAGCTCAAAACGTATGACTGTCTCTAATATACGACTAGAAAATCTGTTCGTAAATGTGACAAGGAACATGTGATGTGCGTCTGCCGAAATTCACGATCTGGTGTTATTCTGGCACGCTAGAATCTACGACTATCATTCTGACAAACTCGGAATATACAACTACTGTGAATTTTACAGACCTAAAACATACGACTAGGAAAGCGTCATCTGTGGGCAAAATTCACGTTTTGTAACTGCCTTTATGTCATTCTGGCAAGCTCAAAACATTACGACTGTCATTCAGACAAGCTCAAAACATACGACTGAGAGTACGATTCTCTGAAGCATGGGGGGGTGAGTCACCCCCCACGCCCCCCCCCTCGAACCGCCCCTGGAGATCTGAGTTATTGTTTTAGGTTGTTATCACGTTGGTCTGCCTAAACTGAACCATCCAACTCCATTATGTAACATCAGAAGAAGCATATCTCTATATAACTTTTCTCGAACAGGTGTGTAATGCATATCTTCCTATGTTGAACAGGTAGTTATATCATGACAATCTTAATCAGTGTAAACAGGGAGGGCTTTTTATACAAAGGGGAATATGGGGTTAAGTGACTGAAGACTTTTGTGGAGGCTGATACCATATCGTATCATCCTCCGGAGAGGCTGGAACAATATCGCAGAGCTTCACCAAGCTGTTTTCCTTAAATGCTGAAAAGTAGGATTCTTTCCTTCATAGAAAGCACCCTAGCAAGGAAAATTTACCTTAAAAACATAGGACATATTTTTCTTGGCGTAGCTACGAAAAATACTACTTTCCCCATTTAAGCAGAGCCATTCCAAGTTACTTGAGTCATCGCTTGTGAAAAAAAAAAATTGTTCTGCAAGTGGAAATACAATCCGTCTATTAAATATTCTTTAAGCCTCAGCCGACTGCTAATCATAATCGAAAGTATAAAAGGATAAATCAGCTACACTGGAGCTATACTTCAGCCCCCCTTGGCGAAACAGCTAAATAGCAGCCATATCCAGAATGAAATCACACGACCAGCTTTAACTCCAAGCATTAGTCATGAAGAATTAGCAAATCAAATACATAAGCAAGAATCTTTAACTGTTTTACCCCAAAATCTGTTAACAGATTGAGATAAAACTTAAAGTTTAACCGAGAAGGACTGGGATAGGACAATCTAGTTACCCATCACTTATTCACTTAAATTGGCTTGATGACCCGCTGAAAATGCGTTACTTGGTTGTTCCGCTATTCAGGAATAATCGATTTTCAAATAGTGGAATTTCCGTGTGATTTGTGGTACCTCTGATTTGTTATATGCCTTACAAGAAAGATTTATGACTTTTTTTTTGTTCAGGCACTAATCTTCAATCTTCAATATCGCCACTGCCCACTGAAAAGCCTTGTTTGTGTTTAGATAAAAATTTCCCGCGTCATAGTAGAATTTTCGCTGTGGGGACAGCCGCAGATATTCTGAACGTCATAACTAGAGCAGATAGTGGAAAACAAAAAAATCACTTTGCAAAATCCAAATAATTCAGTGTATTCAACTAAATGACACAAAAATAAGTTGGCTTTTCAGTTAAACTTTAAAAGAAGATTCTGGCCGAGAAGGGCCGCAACATAGCTCCAACAATATGTAGCTGGCATATCCGTTTTGCAGTGTCAGCTATAATAGGTCTATTGAAAAACAACTTCCTTTTTCAGCAACCAGCCAACAATAATCAGATGCTGACTGAAAATACACTGAAAGAACATCCTCTTACTTTCCTTAACCAACCAACCAAACAGTAAAAGACTAGGTTAAACCTTTTGACAATGATCATGTTTCAACTGTAAAATACAGCTTGTCAACTGAAACAACATCCTACTACCCTTGATTTCCAAAAGCTAGTTATTCAGCATTGAAAAAATGACAGAACATCTTACTCTCTTAGACAACCAGTCTACTGGTCTATGCACTACTCACTAGGTCATACCTTGTCATAATCAGATTTCCACAGAAAATACAGTTTGTCAACTGAAACAACATCAACAATATTCAGAATCTGGTGAATCTTCTTAATTTTTTTTTTTAGCAAACCCGAAAAGCTCTTTTTTCTTGGATCTAGTGGTCTACAGATGCTTCAGTGCCAAATTTTGCGCAGAAAAAAGCCTAGTGTAGCTTGACCAAGCTCTTAGGGAATATGGCATCAGTTAGAGTAGAAAAAACGTGACTTTCTGTTCGAAAAAGTTCTAAAGTAGATTGTAACTGTCGATACCTGTTCGAAAAAGTTATAATAGTTAACATACCTCCATCTCGGTTAATATCGGAATAACAATCTCGACGGCCATTTAAAAATATCAACCTCGCTGCGCTCGGTTGATATTTTTCATAGCCTGCCTCGCCTTTGGCTCGGACAGGTTATTTTCAATGGCCGTCTCGCAGTTATTTTCCGATATCAACCTCGATGTCTGAAGTTAACTTTTAGTATTTCCACCCTCGAGATAATTGCAAGGCAGTTTTATATTTGGCGCAATACCTCACGCGATGAGAGACGTGCCCCAGGTCCAAATATTTTAGTTATTTGGCTAATGCCATTAAACGAGACCCTTGTGAAAACAACACCACTTTTCCACCCTCCAAAAACTCGAGAATTGAACACGACCCTCCACAGCTGTCATAGCACGTGTCGTTCATAAACTGTGGCGGTTTTACGACTGAGCATGCGCGAATCGGTTTGGAACAAGACCAAAGGTTCCGATGGGATCCCAAAACTTCGATATCTGATCCAGACAATTAGGTTTTGTCTTCGTCAGATCCGGTCTTCGCCAGACTCCATGAACATTTATACTCTTAAAATTTAGAAGCAGATTAAGGCCAAACAGCTAATCATTAAGAAAACCAAGATTCAGCTTGTGTGTTTACCCCTAAAAGTCGATTGAAACGATCCTGGCTTACTTCTGCGGATTTTCCGGTTTCTGGCGGAATTCCAGAACTACTTGTCCGACGTAAAACTAAAGCTCAAAAACGAATTCAGCGTATCTAGTTACCCCTATTTCCAACATCTAATCAACTTCAAATAAAATTTAACTTATCACAAATTTTCCGGTTTCAACCGGATTCCGAACGAACTATATGCCAGGCAAAAAAATTATTGTCATATACGGGTTCAGCATCTCGTCTTACCCCTAAATCGGACATCTAATCAACTTCAAATAAAACTTTTAATTTTAACAAACTTTCCGATTTTGGCCGGATTCCGGGCGAACTACTTGTCTGGCGAAAAAACGGTTTTGATATTCGTGTTCAGCATGCCTTCTCACCCCTATATCGAACGTCTAATCAACTTCAAATAAGACTTCCACTTTTAACAAACTTTCCGGTTTTGGCCGGATTCCGGGCGAACTACTTGTCCGGCAAGAAAATGGTTTTCATATTCGTGTTCAGCATGCATTCTTACCCCTAAATCAAACATCTAATCAACTTCAAACAAAACTTTTACGTTTAACAAACTTTCCGGTTTTGGCCGGATTCCGGACGAACTACTTGTCCGGCGAGAAAATGGTTTTCATATTCGTGTTCAGCGTGTCTTCTTACCCCATAGTCGACTATCACATTAGCTGTTTAAAAATATTTTGCTTGCCCCTTAATTTGAACCCCCTCCCCCACCCCTAAATGTAGGGCTACAGGGCCCATCTACGAACTCGACCTTACTCTTGACCCAAAGAATGCTCACACCAAGTTTCATCAAAATATCTCATTCCCTTCGAGAGTTATCGTGCTCACAGACAGGCAGACGGACGGACGGACGGACGGACGGACAGACGGACAACTTTTGCGATGTCATAGGTATCCCTCCACTTACGTTTTGGGATCCCAAAAAGGGGCATCATTGCGTATTTCATTTTTGTTGTTTTGTTGCATGATTCTCCATATTCCAATCTACAACCATAATGCGGTTTAGGGTTTAGTTCCTGTTATCAGAGGCGTCACTACTAAGGGGGGTAGGGGGGACGCCCCCCCCCCCCAATGTTGTCGGCCAGGCGGTAAAAAATAGCCGAGTCGGCGTGAAGCTAGCGCCGCGATTTTTAGTAAAACAGTCGATTTTTGGGATCCCAAAACGTAAGTGGAGGGATACCTATGACATCGCAAAAGTTGTCCGTCTGTCTGTAAACACGATAACTCTCGAAGGCAGTGAGATATTTTGATGAAACTTGGTGTTGGGATTCTTTGGGTCAAGAGTAAGGTCGAGTTCGTAGATGGGCCCTTTAGCTTTACATTTAGGGGTGGGGGAGGGGGTTTAAATTAAGGGGCAAGCAAATTTTTTTTAAACAGCTAGTGTGATAGTCGATTATGGGGTACGAAGACGCGCTGAACACGAATATGAAAACCATTTTCTCGCCGGACAAGTAGTTCGTCCGGAATCCGGCCAAAACCGGAAAGTTTGTTAAAAGTAGAAGTCTTATTTGAAGTTGATTAGATGTCCGATATAGGGGTAAGAAGGCATGCTGAACAAGAATATGAAAACTGTTTTCTCGCCGGACAAGTAGTTCGTCCGGAATCCGGCCAGAGTTTGTTAAAAGTAGAAGTCTTATTTGAAGTTGACTAGATGTTCGATATAGGGGTAAGAAGGCATGCTGAACACGAATATGAAAGTTATTTTTCGCCAGACAAGTAGTTCGCCTGGAATCCGGCCGAAACCGGAAAGTCTGTTAAATGTAAAAGTTTTATTTGAAGTTGATTAGATGTTCGATTTAGGGGTAAGAAGAGATGCTGAATCCGTATATGACAATTATTTTTTTGCCGGACAAGTAGTTCGTCCGGAATCCGGACAAAACCGGAAAGTTTGTTAAAAGTAGAAGCTTTATTTGAAGTTGATTAGACGTTCGTTGCAGGGGTAAGAAGACATGCTGAATCTTTATATGAAAAGCATTTTCTACTCGGACAAGTGTTTAGGTCGGAATCCGGCTGAAACTGGAAAATTTTTGAAAGCAAAAGTTTTGTTTGTAGTTGATTAGATGTCCGATTTGGGAGCCAGAACAGATGCTGAATCCGGCTGAAACCGGGAACTTTTGGATGGTCTAAATAAATGCTTCGTTTCTAGTCGTGAATATTGTAGCCAAATAGCCTTTCTGGTTTTATCGGATGCACTTCCAGACCTTACCACTGGATCTCGCGAAGACAAAACCTATTTGTCTGGATCAAATATTCAATTTTTGGGATCCCATCGGAACCTTTGGTCTTGTTTACTTAGAAATCGATTTTCCTTAAAATCAGTCGATTATAAAAATAGTTGACTTTTTCTTAAAAATAGTCGTTTTTTCTTAAAATCAGCCGATTTTTCGTCAACACAGTCGTTTTTCTCAATAATAGTCGTTTTTATCCGCAAAAACAGTCGGTAAAAATGACCAGCCAGTCGGTAGATACTTTGTCCCCCCCCCCCCAAACATTTTGGCTAGTAACGTCTCTGCCTGTTATCCCCAAATGATCCATCACCATCATCAACCTTTACCTAAATCCGAATTTAATTATATTTCTTTAGCTGAAAATGGTGCGAACCTTCCCGACGATGTGAGTATTACACCCTTTCAGTTGAGTTCCGTTCAGTTTGTTCATAAAAAGAAAAAAAAATGCATAATACTCTCATTTCATCATCTTTGCAAGTGTTCACTCTCATCGAGAAACCTTTTCATCCACTTCTGGATCTACTTTACAAGCCAAGAAAGGCAAATAGCATTTGATGATAGTGATGAAATACCGTAACATGGCCGTTACTTCAGTCTTCGCTGCGTTTTCGTTTCTATTGACACGACTTATCCCATGAAAATCGGGATATTTGCTTTAAACTTAGAATTTTACATAATTGGAATTGAAAAAAATAGTTATTTAGATAACTTTGACATTTGACGTAAGATAAGTGCAGGATTTTATTTAGTCATTGTTTAATGTTCAACTTAAATATTTTAGTTTAAAACTTTTTTTTTTTTAATAAAAGAAAATCCACGTCAGTTCAGCCAGTCCCAAAGTCCGACAGATCGCCCACACGTCAGTTGTCTCATGAACATTTGTCAGTTGACACAAACGTCACTGGGCCCAAGTTGTGGAAAGAAAAGTATTGTTAAATGAGTCTATAGAGGCAAGTGGCAAGCGAGCCAATGCCACGCGTTTACATTTGACTCGCGTGCCAAGGGAAACACGCAAGTGTTTTGGTGAACAATCACTGGACGTAGTGACGAATTTTGCAGGCGAACTGACGTTTGTGTCAACTGACGGTAGGTGAACTAACGGTAGGTGAACTGACGTGTGGATGAACTGACGGCTTTTTCAACTGACAGTGAGCAAATTGACGTGTGGGCGAACTGACGCATTGACGTACTGACGTTAGGGCAACCGGCGTGTGGGCGAACTGACGTGTGGATGAACTGACGTGCGGGCCAACTGACGTGTGGGGGAACTGTCGGATTTTTGGTGTGGGCCAACTGACGTTTGTGCGAAATGTCCGTGTGGGGGTAGTGACAGCGACCACTATTCATAGTCCACTGTATACAAGCTGTAGGTGTCCAACGCTTTAAATTTGTCGTCTGGAAGTAAATGTGAAAAGCAGCTTTTGAATTTGAGTAAACGGTTCTAACGATGGATTCCAGGTATATCGACCACTGATTGAAACTTCCTGCCTTTACTTCTGCCAAAATTTCGGTTTCGGCCGAATTCCGTAACTACCAGTCCGGAAAAAAAAGTAAAGCTCAAAAACGAATTCAGCATATATCCTTACCTCTATATCGAACATCTAATCAACTTCAAATAATTAACTTAAACTTATAACAAATTTTCCGATTTCAGCCGGTTTCCAGGCGAACTATATATCCGGGTAAAAAGAGGTTGTCATGCACGGATTCAGCATCTCATCTCTTCTTACCCCTTAATCGGACATCTAATCAACTACAAATAATGCTTTGATTTTAACAAATTATCCGGTATTGGCCGGATTCTGGGCGAACAACTTGTCCGGGTAGAAAATGATTTTCACATAATTGTTCAGCATGCCTCCAACCCCTAACTCGAACATCTAATCAACTTCAAGTAGAACTGTTATTTTTTTAACAGAAAATGGATTTCATTTTCGGGTTCAGCGTGTCTTCTTACCTCCTAATCGATTCTCACATTAGCTGTTCACAAAATATTGTGTTTGCCTCTTAATTTGAATTCCCTCCCCCATCCCTAAGTGTTGGGCTACAGAGCAGCCCATCTACGGACTCGACCTTTCCCTTGACCAGAGGAATCCTCACACCAAGTTTCATCGAAGTATCTCATTCCCTTCGAGAGTTATCGTGCTCACAGACAGACGGACGGACAGGCAGGCGGACGGACAGACGGACAACTTTGCGATGTCATAGGTATCCCTCTACTTACGTTTTGGGACCCACTTTAGTTTCAGTCCCTCGTTTCGATTGATTACTACGTCTGTGCGTTAATCCCAGGGAATTGGGCAAATTGGTATCAATTACGTATTTCCAGCTAATTAAGGTTGCTTGATGATGTCGCTGGAGCTGGAGAAGGTGTTTCTCCGGTGCAAAGTGACCGCTTGGTGATAGATAGAACGCTGTCAGAGGCACTAGAGTTGGTGAAGGGTGCGTTCGTGTAAACGGAAGAAGTGCGAGACTTGTGTGCCAGTGAAGCTTCCGTGGCAAAACAGTAGCTTTTGTTTAGTGCTACCGGATTGCGTCTGCCAGGCATCAAGACACACAGGAATAAGTCAGATGACTAAATCAATCGTCTGTGGAATGTGACTTAGCTTCGCCAGTTAAACATGGTGAGCATTAGCTAGCCCTACACCCTACTGGAGATCGCCCTTGAGGATATTCAATATTTTAACCTCGATTCTAGCGTACCTGACGCCTTGAAATTGTGCTATACTCTGACAAAATTATAGACTCGTCCCGGCCGGCTGATTAGCCCGCAGCGCCACCTTATAGTGCGAATACACGATCAGGATTTCCTGGCAGGATTTCCTGCACTTTCATCATCAAGTTGACAAAATCTCAACTTTTCCAGATGGAAGTGATGATGGTGCTGAAAATCCGGGCAGGAATTCAGGACCGGGAGCTCCCGATCCTGATCGTGTGTTCGCACTATTAGGTTGGATAAGAAACAATGGACGGAGGAGGAAAGAAACGAGAGCATTCTAAGGAGAGGTGCAATAAGCAGGAGCCTGATCCGCTTAACAAAGAGCCACGTCTGGCAGATGTAAAAATCGGTGTAGTGCCGTTAGGGTGGATGAAAATGAGATTGAAAGTTTAAAATCTCAGAAATGGAAATGGGTGGAAGGATTAGGGACTAAGAGTGAATCGGTAATGAAGGTGCGACAGGTCCTTCAGGAATTTCGAACTTTGTATTCTGAGGCATTAGTGAACAAAATCGAAACTGCGCTGAAATCCGTGTTTCGACCTCTACAGTTTTTATTGTTAGGAACATAGTTAGGAAGCACTGCCAGGAAGACCCGACAACCGCCGAAAAAGCATGTACTGACTTTTTTGTTTGTCGTTATGATATCCGAAAAGTCCAGCAGATGCTTTTTTGGCGTTTTTTGCTCTTCCTGGCAATGCTTGATATGCATAACATTAATGCATAACGTTCTCAAAATCTCAACAGATCACGTCCCAAGTCTTGCCTGTTGAAACCGCGTATCCTTGCGTTACCTGTTATGAAACTTCTGACAGCGTATTAGTCCATGGTAAGAAATAGTTATTAAATAAATGAAAATAGTTTATTTTACTATAGAGCGTTAGCACCCTAGTAACAAAAATAGATTTGAGTTAATATTGGCAAAGTCGACCAATAGGAAACGTGATTTTGACTCAAAGAAGTAAATCCGACCAATAGGTGAGAATTCTCACTGTCCGTGTCTTTCGTTATTTTGATGCAATTCCTATGTATTCGGTCGAAAGTGTTGTTCCTCGAGGGGGTAATGCAACGAATGAGTGAAATGAAATCGGCTATGACTTGAGTGTCCGTCCGAATGTGGGGCGAGACACGAATGGTCAATGCTGTCGGGGAGCGTGCTAGAGACTGCAGCAATGGACATAAACTCCTTCAGCCCTTCCTGACTAAGAAGCATAGCCTACCCTAAAATAGCCTAAAAATGACTCAAAACGAATAAGTTAGCTAGGATTTTCTTCAGTGATATTTCGTTTCGACCCTTCTTGGCAAGGGTCCTCGTCAGGCTGTATCCGTTTTTGTAATTTTGATATCCTGGGCATTCATTTCCACGGAGCCAGGGCAGTGTCGTATCACCACCCAAAAATGAACGAAAAATCATGAGCCTTTAATTGTATTTCAGTGATGATCGGTACGTCCAAAGAATGAGTCGTTTTTCTGTATGGTCACTTCTGTTTAAACCTTTTATTTGAAGAAATGCCACAGATTGATTCAAAATGCCTCAGCCTGTGTTATCTCCCCGACCCTGGGATTAGCTAGCAATTTGCTTGTTGTTCGTTCGATTTTTTCACCTACTTTTGTTTACACAGGTCCTCGGCCGAGATGTTTGAAGAATCCGATAACAGAAACAGTTAGGAGTTGAACGTATCGAAAGTTGAAAGTGACTAGAATTGTAGGAAATGTGGAACAAGGAACTGTATCGTGTGAAGTGGCTGTGTTTTATTCTCCTTGGAATACTTCCAGCGAACTTAGGTAAGTCGCAGTGAAGTAATACTATCCTTCTAGATATTTCTTTAGTCAACGCTGATAGCGAAAACTGTTCTGCGGAAACTGTACTGCACTGTAAAAAAAAAAAATCTTGCAGTATTTTGCTACTGGGATTAATCTTGTCTCTAATGAGATAAGCTTATCTCTAATTCGGATTAATTTTATCCCAGTAGAGATAAAATGAATCCCAGTAGCAAATACTGCAGTTAACTTTAATCCTTACCCGGAGAAACTTTTTTACAGTGTGAATAAAAGCGTTTTTGCGTGACAATCCAGATTGACGATTCACAATCCGGATTCTCCAAATGCGTTTTCTCTGACAATCCAGATTATGAAAAATCGTTTTGTCTGACAATCTGACAATCCGGATTCGTGCTTGGATCGAGAATCTTGCAGCGGAGCAAGATCGTCGGATCGTCGTTTGTACAATCTGGGATTTTCGATTAGCTGTTTCTCTGATGAATCAGCTATCTAGAGTTGCGTTTTCAGGCTCGCGATTCTCAACCCGTGTTCGTCACAAGTCGTTTTTACCGAGCGCATCCAGTGCGCATCCTAACACGGGTTCCGTGTTCTGTGGCTTCAAGTGTTTTTAGCTCCCGTGTTTCTTTCGAGTTCAACACCGAATCCAAACACAAACGGACTCGGTAGAGTATCAAATCCTGCGCCGGGTTCTCTTATGCAAAACACGGGGGCTGAAAACGGATGACAGCGCAACGTGTTTGGATTCGAGATCAACACGCTAATTGCTGAAAACGCAACTTAGGATTTTAATCCGGGATTGTCGCGGAAAAACGTCTTAAGAATTTAATGTGACTAGTCTGTTCAGCTAGCATACACCTATGACCATGCCAACGGGCACGTGCTGACATTGTTTCGACGGCAAAATGACCCTTTTCAGTGGCAAATGACCATGACCTTTGAACGGAGACCTATCGTTTTCTTGTCAACCTTCAGTCTAGCCAGAGCGAAATAACGCTAGCGAGTAGCGCCAAAACCTGGAAAAAGTGATACACACTCCAACAGCAGCGATACTAGCACCACTAGCGATAGTGATCGTCTCTACTGAAGTCTGAAACTCAATCAGTCGTGCACCAGCGCTGGCTCCAATAACTTCATATTCTGAACACAGCAAAAAAAGATAAAACTTTTTCTTTGACGTGTGTAGATCGCATCTTAGTTTTACTAGAAATTTTTAAACCCGCAAGTTAAATGCCGCAAGGGTAGTTGGCAGCGCTATGAATATGGCTCGTTTGCAAAGCATAGGTCTTGGCGCTACTCCCTAGTTATTGCACTTGCAGCTTCGCTTAAGTGCCAATTACCGATCACTTTTCGGTCGGTCGGGCGGTCCACTATTCTCGAGTTCGGGTACTTCCAGAAGTGCTATAGGACGGTGAAACTTGGCAGGCATCTAGGGACCTGACCAAACTAACTTGGAAATGATCACTTCCCCAATCCGACCACCGTGGGGGAGTGGAGGGAGGGGAATCCCGAATATTGAAGTATGTATAACTTTTGAACGGGGAATCGGATCTTAATGAAACTTGATCTCGTGTCTCAGATGTCACACTTCCAAGTTTGGAATGGATTCGGTGTCTTTGGGGGGAGTTGGAGGGGGGAACCGGAAAGGGTGCCATGGTCAGAGTGGACGGGTTGGGATGAAACTTGGTGAGAAGAACAAGCACAAGCCCTAGATACATAGTTGACAAGACCGGACCGGATCCGAGCACTGTGGGGGAGTTGGAGGGAGGGTTCCGGAATTCCGGCTATTCCGACTTGAAGATGCTTACGCATGTGCTAGGACGATGAAATTTGGCAGGCGTGTCAGGCACTCTACAATTTTAACATAAAGTTTAACCGAAAAGGGCTAAGATAGGACAGTCTAGTTACCCATCACTTATTCACTGAAATTGGCTTGAAGACCCGCTGAAAATGAGTTACTTCGTTGTTTCGCTATTCACGAATAGTCGATTTTCAAATAGTGGAATTTCCGTCTGATTCCGTCGCTTGTATTTTTGCTATATGCCTTACGAGAAAGATTTATCAATTTTTTTTTGTTCAGGCACTAAGCAATCTTCACCGATCTCATCACTGCCCCCTGAAAAACCGCATTTGTGTTGAGATTAAAATTTCCCGCGTCATAGTAGAATTTACGCTGTGGGGACGGCTGGAGATATTCTGAGCCTCATAAATAGAGCAGATAGTGGAAAATCAAAAAATCCCTTTGCAAAATCCAAATAATTCAGTGTATCCAATTAAATGACACACAGATGAGTTGGCTTTTCAGTTAAACTTTAAGAACAGTCGTTCCTCCGATTTGACCATCGTGGGGGGAGTGGAGGGAGGGGGAATCCGGAATATTGAGGTATGTCCAACTTTTGAACGGGTGATCGGATCTTAATGAAACTTGATATTCGGAAAGAACTTATGTCTCAGATCTCCCATTTCAAGTGCGGACAGGGTCCGATCAATGTGGGGGAGTCGGGGGGGGGGCAGAAATTTAGTGACACACTAACAATATAGCGATTTGGATGACACGTAGGCTAGTGGAAAGAACAAGCGTAAGCCCTAGACACATTAGTGACAGAACCGGACCGGATTCGGTCATTCTGGGGGGAGTTGGGGGAGTCTGTCCGGAATTCCGGTGATCGCAATTTAAGGCGAGATTTAAGGTACTTCCAGATGTGCTAGGAAAATGAAACTTGGCTTGAAGGTTAGAGACTTGACAAGATTGGCTTAAAATTTGTCATTTCCCAGATCCGACCATCCCTTAAAGTACTCGTATTAACCACAAAGTACAAAAATACTTTTAAGCAAAATCTGCATTTTCATGATGCCTATGAGCCTAGGATCATTTTTGCCTCAGGGGTTTTGATTACAGATGAGTTTCCAGCGCCCTTAAGGTGCACAT
Organism: Branchinecta lindahli; assembly: GCA_023053555.1. Classification (NCBI taxonomy): domain Eukaryota; kingdom Metazoa; phylum Arthropoda; class Branchiopoda; order Anostraca; family Branchinectidae; genus Branchinecta; species Branchinecta lindahli. The sequence goes on from JAKZAO010000002.1 coordinate 16,561,498, forward strand.
CATCACAGCCAAGTGCAATTTTTTTTTTTTTTTTTACCAAACGATACATTCCCGTGATTTCCAAGGGTCCATCGTCATTCTATCTCAAGGGTTTTGCTTACAAATGATCATAACAAACCCACGAATTGACGAATTCCTACTTTCAAAGTCTTGCAAGTGCCATATGAGCTTATAGCTCTTGTTTTATTTTGATCTGAATCTAGCTAAACAAGACTTACGGTTCAGCAGAAGGCATCATTTGAACTCTAGTTTGGTACTGAGCTACTTTTGGAAACATTGCAATACTGAGAGGGTTTAATTTGATTGAGATGTTAGTTGCGTTTTTGCAGATATCGTGGTATCTGATACCACGGTCTAAAGTCGCTTTTGCAGTTACTGAGTATCTGGTCAGTTACTGTAAGTATTTCTTTTCGGGGGACTTCTAAAAAGGCGAATTCGGCAATTATTGGTTTTGCACAGCAACCGTAGTATCAGATACCATGGTGACTGCGTGGAATCAGATATCTTTAGAATCATGGTATATGAAAAAATGCAACTAATTTTACACCAAAAAGAGATGCCACTAATTTGGCTTTCGAAGATCTCATGTTCCAACTTATGTTCCGTCAATGTGGTGCGTCACGCTAGAACGAAAGCGTGACCCATGGGTCAAAAAGCGCAATCTTTTGGCAACGCTTCGTTCTGTGTTCGTGGAAAGTTCAGTAAAGTGACGCAACTATGATAATAGTTGTGTGATCGGGTATGTTGGTTCAGTACTTGTGATTCATTGATTCAGTTTTTCATTTATTTATAATATTATATAATCTTTATTCTTTCCCTTTGTCACAATGCAATAACATGGGTATCGTCAAACAAGAAGAGGAAAACACAAAAAGACGCAACATGAAGAACACACATGATGAGCCATCACTTCGATTTGAGGATATTGTCATTTGTTCGCACACGTTTGACAGATTCGTGAGCCGGTCACCCCATGAATGAATCAATGAATGTGAATGAATGAATGTGTTCCCCCAAAAAAGCCCTAGGGCCATGGCGGGACAAAAATAAATAAGCACTCCAACCTCCAACTGTACCAATCCAAATATTCAGCACTCAGCTCCTAATTTTAATAACTAAATAACTATCTAACAAACTAAAAACCATCCCTACCACAACTTAAACCTACAATAAAATGTTCACGGTGCTACATGGCAACCTTCAGGAATCTACCCAACCGACGCAACTCTTGACTACTTTACTACCTATCAAATCTTTCAGAGAACCCCCTTGAGGAACCTCTTTACCAAAAACTTACTCTCCTTAGCAGAGGCGTTACTAGCCAAAATGTTTTCTTTTGGGGGGGGACAAGGTATTTACCGACTGGCTGGTCATTTTTACCGACTATTTTTGCAGATAAAAACGACGAAAAACGACTATTTTTAAGAACAAATCGACTATTTTTACGAAAAACCGACTGTTTTTTATTGTTTTTAAGAAAAAACGACTATTTCCAAGAACAAAATCCACTGTTTTTACTAAAAATCGCGGCGCTTCGCGCCGACTCGGTTATTTTTTACCGACTGGCCGACAACATTGGGGAGGCCGTCCCCCCCCCAGTCGTGACGGCTCTGCTCCTTAGCTTCCTCAACTCACAACAAAAGTTCCACAGCTTCATCCATCTTTCCGCATAACGGGCAGAAAAATGTTTCAGTTGATTTTTACTTGAAATATCACACCCGAATGAAAACGGTGAAGATGTTACAAAGCTAGTGGCAAGATAAAGAGGAAAATTTTGCCCAGGATACTGCAACAACTGTTTTGCTGTTACTTCCTTGTTTGTTTATTATCTGTTATTATCTGGTTGAACTTTTCATGGGTTACGTAGTCTACGCCATCTTTAGGAAAGTAGTTTTCCACTCTCGACGAACTTCGTCGGATGGGGATAGATGTTTTTGTGTAAAGCAGTAATTTTGAAAAGATTGGAACATGGCTTTTGTCTAAAATTCCATTCTGGATTTGAATTGATCAGCCATCAGTAGATCTCCTGCTAAGCAAGTACTATTTACCAAGTATCTACAGTAGATGTGTGGTTATTTGAACAGCTCTATCAATTTTGTCATGCCTTCATTTTGTTCCTTGCATTAGAAAACAGTCAAATACAATTACAGGGAAAATAACAAATGTGATACCAGTAAACTGCTAACTGTTCCAGCAACCTTTTTGGCACCAAAGTAAATTGAAAAAATTCCTTTGAAAATATTCCTTGAATTAAAAAGAAATTAGTCCAGGTACTAGTTTCGAATGATTTAGCAGTGAGTGAGGTAAAATGAGTTGCGTTTTATTTGAAGTTCATAGTACACAGCGGGAGCAGGTGATGAACTGTAAGTAGCCGTTTTGTTCCTGGCAGACTACATCAGAAGTACGCTGAACAACTCCCTGCCTCACCTAGCGTACGAAATAGCGGGTCCGCTGGCACTCAGCAAGAGTGATGATCAAGGCCCGCAACAATTCCACCTGTGTTCATTAGCACAGCTGCCTATAGAACTTCCTGGACTGGAGTCCATGAACTCCGATTGTTACAGGGTGGCCCGCTAGCAAATAAAATTAAGCTTACTTGTATTTTATTTACTTTAGGCATCCACAGTTTCCCAACGTATGGCATGCTGCGAATAAAATGACAACGAACAGTCTAGTCTAGTACACTAGCCCCTTTTCAGGCACGGTGCTCAAACCTCTAGCACCATGCCTGGGTGCTAGACGTTCAAGCACTGTACCTTGGATTTCATGTATGGTGCATGGATTTCAGTACACAGTGCATGCATGAAAAACACAGTTTCTGTCATCACAACTGAGCACCGACTCGGACAGGGCTGAAATTACTACCATGAATTAGAGAAATCAAAGACAATCCTTTATATATTTTTCACAACAAAAACAAAAGGGCTCGACTGATGATGATGGATATGAAAAACCTAACAGCACCCTATCTATTTTCCATGTAGAGTGCTCCAAGAGCCAATATTCTGGTTGGCTGCTAGGTAGAAAAAGCTGAGGCACAGGACACTTTGCATGCTAAACCCTTGACTATGTAGAAAAGGAAATGAGGTTTTTCACGTCTGTCATCAGCCGAGCCATGTTGTTTTCGTTATGAAAAATATAATAAGGATTGTCTTTGATTTCTCTAATTAATGGTAGTAATTTCAGCCCTGTCCGAGCCGGTGCTCAGTTGTGATGACAGAAACTGTGTTTTTCATGTATGCACTGTATACTGAAATCCATGCACCATACATGAAATCCAAGGTACAGTGTTTGAACGTCTGGCACCCAGGCATGGTGCTAGATGCTTGAGCCCCGTGCCTGAAAAGGGGCTAGTGTACTAGACTGGAACAGTCCGCTGTACTTCAAATAAAATGCAAATCTGGTAAAGAAATTGAGATGGAGATGGCGGATGGTTTAACACTTTGAATGCTAATGAAAGACAAAAGTCCGACACCTTTCTTGCATGGCATCACACGATGAAAATAGTTGCATTTTTGCAGATACCTACCATGGACACTAAATGGATGGCAGTTTGGCCTGGTTTGACCCAGTTTGACATAACCTAAAAGAAGAAACAGTAGAACTAATGGCAAATATTGGAAAAAGGATCCAAGATTAAGTAAACTGGTAGCCTTTGGAAATTGGATATTAATAAGTTGTTTTTGCAAGTTTTTGCAGTATAGATTTGGTATGAACTGCCTGTTCTTGGTTTCAGTGTTTTCGTCAGCGACAGTACACTGTCAGGCAACATCCAAATAAGTGTACTTCTACTTTACTGTACACCAGAGTTATGCTTCCCCTAACACTTCTCTAGATTTTAGACCACCTTGGTTTCGTTTTCTTGCATAAAACAATCAAGTGGAAATAAAAAATTGAGAACATACTAACAGATAGCCTCTCGATAGACCAAGAGCCAGCAATGGATGAAGTGTTCCAGCTTTCTTTTGACAGAAAAAGAGATGAAGTCTGATTTCTTTTTGTGTTCTTTTCTTGTTAGATGCTATGGACGTTTATGAAAGATATGTAAGTTGTTTCAAGTCTTAAGACTTTCGATATCATAACCTTTGCCGCCAGAGCATCCAGAAGAAACCAGGAAGATACCGAAAAAAGTGCAAAATATTTAAAAGAGTGGCTAATAGTTTTTGGCCCTATATTTGTCTTTATTTAACCTAAATTACTATTTGTGGTCAGTCGCCTATAGCCTATTGTGTATAAATGTTCGGTAGATTTGATTTTTTTTTTTTTGTCACATTCTTCGGTAGGCTACCATTCAGAGCTAGATAAAATCCAACATAAATACCTCTCCATTTTTTTTTTTTTTTTTTTTACTTAGGTAGAATTTGCTACAACACAAATAGCACTTGAGATGGAGAAAGGGCCAGACATGCCAGTGGCATACAACAAAATAAAGAAATGGGAATCTCAACGTCTTGGGAAAGTCATTTAACTTCGGATGGTCCAGGTTTTGACCAAATGCTAGAACGAAAACTGAAACATCCACTTCATGGGTGATAAAAGAATGAGAAGCTACTGTGGCTCACTGATATAGTTGACTCTTATCAAAGTAAATGGATGGAAATGTAGTATCAACCAAAGTTAACTAGTATCCCAAGAAGCATATGCCTACTTCTACTCTACTTTGTCTTCCCCCAATGACACCACAAACCACTTATTTTTGGGTACCCCCTGCCTACCACTAGATACTACCTGTTGGTACCCAAACCCTGTCATACTCCAGTGTAAAAGGAATTCTGATTGGTTGACTTTGAGCTTTGCTCAAATCCAGCAGTTGGTGTAGTGTGTCCAGCGTTAGACATAAGGCATTCCAGACGCTGGATATAACCAGCGGTTGGCATAGGGTATCCTGGCTCTACCATATTTTGTGCATGCTCTTCATTAGATATAATGCTAGTTCCTGTTGCGGAAATGCCAGAAACTTTTGCAATTTAGAGCAAAGTAGGCGGACTCGGTGCTGTTGTCAGATAATAGTTGCAGCGTAGTATAACCAACTTAGCAGTAGGAGTCATGTATGGTTGTGTGGTAGTCATGGTAGCGTTGATGGGCAGTAGTCATGGTATAGCAAGCAGTAGGAGACATACATGGCTATATTGTCTTATTCACCAAACGGAAGGTCGGGATTGGGATTGTCTTAAGATTTGTCTCAAGTAAGCCTGTTTCAGATCCAAAATTTTTGGTACTCACGTTGATGTGTAAATGAGCTGTCTCTTCTTCCAGGTGACCTTGAACCAACTTTTAACCGATGTTGCAATCAAGGAGTGAACTGGGGAAGTGAAGGACTGAACTGCAACGCATTTCCTGCACCAGTCTCAGGTATCCCCAGTGGTCAGCAAGCAATTTGCTTAACTGTCGTTCATATTTGCTGTCTAAGACGCCATCGGTCAGTAAACATTAATCTTTTTATGTTTTTCCGTCCTACAATCATACATAGTTGAGATGAGATAGAAATACCCTTTTCCTTTAGCTTTGGTGTGGAGTAGACCCCGCGCCCATTTTATTTTTGACGGCGGCGCGCCGCCATTTGGTGCCGTGTTCAGTACTTGGAACTTTGGACCCCTAATCTGGAGTATTTTTGTGCCTGAATTGGCGTTATATGCAAATTATTAGAATAAGAATATCGGTTGGACTGATCAGCGAGGTACCCAATCAACATAGAGGCATTCATAAATGGCACTTTTAATAACAAAAGGAGATAGGACTCCGCCCTGTGGCACACCCTTGCTCACAGGAATGGGTTCCGAAACCGCCTCTGACCATTTTGCCCGAACTATTGCATTACGGTACCAGAACCTTAAAACAGAAACAACGGAAGCATTAACACCCTGACGTAATAAAGAAAGTAGAGCCTGTGATTGTACTACATTATCGAAAGCTCCAGAAATATCGATTGCACAAATGTGACAGTTTCAGGTATTCTGGTATTAGTCTTCATCTCGCTGGTCGATGCAGACTGTTGCTGCAGAGTCCTTGCATTTTTGCGTGTACTAGGGACTTCAGGGGACATCCCCCATTTTCACGGGTCTCCGCGCATACGGGCGGCGATTCTTCTGATTATCATTACTAACAAGACCAAAGGTTTCGATGGGATCCCAAAAATTTAATATTTGATCCAGACAACTAGGTCTGTCTTCGCAAGATCGAGTCTTCGCCAGGCTAGTTATGGGATAAGTGATGGGTAACTGGACTGTCGTATCTCAGACCTATTAGTACTTAACGGATTTCGGGAAAAAATTTTGAATGGTACAATTTTTTGGTCAGTTGGTACATTTTTGGGGCGTTTTCCGGTACCTTTTCTTTCAAAGTGTTGGCAACGCTTCCCGTATCTTTTGAGGATCTTTTATTGTGTGATTTTAAGGATTTTCCTTTTCTAAGAGAACTACAATGCGAGGCAGGAAAGGCGGCGGCTCGGCAGGATCGAGAATGCATCGCAAGCAGAGACATCGGAGGAGAAGCTTTCAAGGTATAGTTTTCTCTGTCCTTCTAGATAAACGACTAAGAACGACAGAGGAGGAAGCCAAGCTTGGGCCGAATATCACCGTTAAGCCAAGCGGCAACAAATTTGCCTCTACACTCATGTTTTAGAGCAGGCTGTGGGGACCAGGGCAAAATAACACTAGGGAGTAGCGCCAAGACATATGCTTTCTGTTCTTTGCAAACGGGTCATACTCATAGCGCCGCCCATTACGCTTGCGGCATTTAAAGTGAGACAAACTTCCGGATTTAGAAATTTCTGGTAAAGACAAGATCCGGTCTCCACACATCGTGGAAACAGGGAAGGTTGTATCTTTTTTTGCTGTGTACAAAATACAAAATACGAACTCATTTGAGCCAGCGCTGGTGCTCGGACGATTGAGTTTCAGTAGGGACGTTCACTATCGCTAGTGGTGCTAGTGTCGCGTCAAGACCTATGCTTTGCAAACGGCCGCTTGCGGCATTTAAACCGAGACAAACTTGCGTGTTTAAACATTTCTAGTAAAGCCAAGATGAGGTCTGCACCCATGGAAGAAAAAAGTGAAGGTTTTATCTTTTTTCTGATGTGTTCACAATATGAAGTTATTGGAGCCAGCGCTGGTGCGCGACCGATTGAGTTTCAGTAGGGACGTTCACTATCGCTAAGTGGTGCTAGTGTCGCTGCTATTCGAGTGTGTATCTTTTTTGCAAGTCTTACCGCTACTCCCTAGTGTTATTTTGCTCTGGTGGGGACACCTCCTACACTGTAAAAAGTTTATCCGAGTAAGGATTAAAGTTAACTGCAGTATTTGCTACTGGGATTAATCTTATCTCTACTGGGGTAGAAATAATCCGAATTATAAGTAATCTTATCTCAGTAGAGATAATATCAATCCCAGTAGCAAATACTGTAAGATTTTTAAGTTTAGTTCAGTGATTACTGTTACGAGCAGTGGAAAGAGAACGGAGAAGGAGAATCGAGAATTGACTATCGAAGCAACTTCTCGATTCCGTAGAATCACGAAGCGTTCCCTGTTCTCGATTGTGATAAAAACGCAAAAAAAAGGAGAATTGGATTCATCTCAGTAGTCATAAAACGCGAAATAGGAGAATTGAGAGGAGAATCGTGAGGATAACTGAGATCAGAAACGCAATTGTTGACACTAGGCCAGCAGCGACCAATGCTCCGTTCGAACTACGCTATTAACGTGACCTATGAAAGAGCAGTCGGTGATGGAAGTTACCCCCAAAATAGTAGCGCTTTCTGTAATACTCTATATGACTTAGTCCAAAACACTCCAATGAACCTCGGGAAGAACGAGAAACGTCGCCCGAACGATGACTCGAATCTGTGTCAATCAATAAACGGCGTCCGTTGGGGATAGCTGTTCTGACGCTTCCGGCTCTTCCGCTAGGTAGGCTACACGGCGATTCTTTGTCGGCACGTAGAGTTAGTTATCAAGAGTACTTGGAATAACGATAGGGGCATGGGATACGGAGGTTTGATCCTGGTTTAAAGATCGTGTGTGGGAGATGTTGTGGCTCAAGTGGGGTCGTCACAGAAAAGATGAAAGCTTCGATAGCTGGAAGATGTGACGCCAATACTTTCCAAAGCCGAATAGTCTTCTAAGAAAGTCTGATACCATTATCCCAAGTTTGGTGCCACGAAAGTCTTGCAATACGATTAGTATCCGCTTAACGATAGCTTACCTATAATGTTAATGTAAAGCCAATTCAACCTTGTTTCGTAACCATTCCATCAGTGCTCAAACCCGGGGACCCGAATTTTATACACATTCTAACGCCACATTGATTTTTAACATTCCGTATTTCGCCATTTTCGATGCGTGTCATGCTCCCGACGATTGTTTGTGAGAAGTATCGGAAAAACGGCCATCTAGATTTGTCCGTGTTTTTGCAGAAGTTATCCTGGAGAATGGCTTAAAAAAGCCAAACACATAGATCTTTTTCAATTAATTAAATAGTGCGAGTTGTCCTTTAACAAATCATAATTCCAGGATTGCTGTGAAGCCTGCAAGCTTGGCCTGGTATCAGGAACGATGAACTTTGGTTGCAGCATGAAGAACTATAGGTTTGGTCTTCCTTGGGATGATGCTTATCAGAGCTGCTGTGCACAGACCCCAGGTAGTAATAGGATATTTTAAACTAACCGTCATATTATTATTATTATTATATTGGAGAAACGCTTACTGACTTCTTAGTCATTTTGGAATGCACTGACCAATAGTATCCCATCGCTCGTTCTTGGATGACGCCCTAGTTGCTGAGCTAGTTGCAGAACTTACGACAGGCCTGATCTGGGCCTGATCGGGGCAAACCCGAGTTCTGGCGGGCATAGCTCGCTGAAGAGCTGACCAAGCGAGTTATATTTGAACGTAAATTGATAGGTGGCCCAGTGGAACTCTCGGCGTCGGTCTGTCATTGGCGGAGGCGTCACTTTTTTAGGGGGGATAGGTGACGCCTCCCAATGTTGTCGGCCAGTCGGTAACAAGACTAAAGGTTTCGATGGAATCCCAAAAACATAATATTTGAACCAGACAGTTGAGTCTTGTAGATATCCGGTCGTCGACAGACTCCTCAAACGTTCTACTATTAAAATCTAGAAAACAAATTAAGGCCAATGGCTAATCATCTGAGAAAACGAAGTTCAGATATGGATCCAGCATGTGTGTTTGTCATATCCACTTTGACGAAATTGATCAGAACTTCCTGCCTTACTTCTACCAAATTTCCTGTTTTGGCCCGGTTCCAGGCGAACTACTTGTCCGGTAAAAAATAAAGCTCAAAAACGAATTCAGCATGTCTCCTTACCCCTATACCGAACAAAACTTTTACTTTTAACATGTTTTCCGGTTTTGGCCGGATTCCGGGCGAAACATTTGTCCAGCGAGAAATTAATTTTCATATACGGATTCAGCATGCCTTCTTACCGCTACATCGAACCTACAATCAACTTCAGATAAGACTTTTACTTACAACAAATTTTCCGGTTTTGGCCGGATTCCGGGCGAACTGTATATCCGGTTAGAAAAGTAGTGTCATATACGGATTCAGTGTGTCTCCTTACAGCGATCTCTTTAAGGCGAGAAAGTAATTTTCGTAATTTTAAAGTAATTTTACGTTTAACGAATTTTCCGGTTTTGGTCAGATTCAGGACGAACTGTTTGTCTGGCGAGAAAATAATTTTCATATACGTGTTCAGCATGTTTTCTTACCGCTAAATCGACTATATCATTAGCTGTTAAGCAATATTTTGTTAGACCCCTAATTTGAGACCCCTCCTGCACCCCCAAATGTAGGGCTACAGAGCCCATCTACGAATCGACCTGCGCTTTGACCCAAATAGCAATTTTCATTAAAATATCTCATTCCCGTCGAGAGTTATCGTGCTGACAGAAGGACAGACAGACGGACAACTTTTGCGAAGTCAATGCTGCATCCCTCCTCTTACGTTTTGGGATCCCAAAGTGTAAATGAATCGGTGCGAAGCGCCAAAAAAATTTTCGATTTTCTTGAAAACAGTCGATTTTTCTTAAAAACAGCCGATTCTTCCTAAAAACAGCCGTTCTCCCTAAAACAGTCGCTTTTTCTGTAAAACATTCAGTTAGTCAGTCAGTAACCAGCCAGTCAATAAATACGTGTCCTCCTCCTGAACATTTCGGCCAATAACGCCTCTGGTCACTGGGCCCTCGACAGACAGCATTTATAGCGGCCTTGAGACGAAAATACAAAATACAATTTCGGGAATATCTTGTCCAGGTATTCTAATTTTTTTCTCTTCTAGGAAGAAGAAATCAACCCCCGCAAGTCCCGTATGCTCCTGTCACCGAAGCACCTAACCAGAGCATTCCATTTTTTCCTGGATCTTCAGTAGAAGGTAAGGGGGAACCAGGAGGCAAGCATGCTATAAAGAGGAAAGATCTCCTCTTTTTAGCCTCCTGCGAGTCGGTTGGCATCTTCACTACCATAGATACGATAAAATATGTGAACCTTGGGTCGAACCTCTCATGGAACTATTACGTCCCATAGTTGACCGAAATGGGAAGGAAACGTTTTATTCAAAGAGAATAAACGCCATATTTGCATGACCCCTAATTGCGACTTAAATATACTGGAATGAATTTGAATGCATTGTTTATTTAACAGTGACATATCAACTGTGAGAGGGAGGGATTGGTGACTTCTGCCAGTGGCAAGGAAAAGAAATTCTATTCTGGGTCACAGATGTAAGCGGTTTTACCTACCATATATGGGGGCTAAGGTGTAAATAGGTTCTTGTATAGGCAGTGGACCGTAAAAGTGGGAGTCGGGATAAGAACAATTTGTGTTCCCAACTGATGGAAATCGTGTGGAATTTGTTCTGACAGGATTAGGATCACAGCACCACGGCGCTTAATGGAAATCGCCGTGGACTAGTTACACTAATTATTTTAATTACATACTAATTACTTATGACTGATTGCGGAGTTAGTCAGAGATGATGTGACGCCGTAGCGAGCTTTTTAACCTCCTGCTTTTTTCTTCTCGGCTGCTGTCATCAAAACCAGTAAAAGGATACAGAATCTGCTTGTGAAAAGAGACAACCCATGGTCGATGGCGGGGTGGCCTAGACCCCCGCCAGCCTAGCGTCGGTATCCGTGAAATAATCACCCGGCTCTCTTTCAGCTTGAACAAAAATAAAAATAGTGTAACGTATAGGGGTAAAAACTCAACTGGAATTAATAATAATAATTTTAGAAGCCTTTGTTCTGTTTTAATTTTTGTCGTAAAATCTAAAGCACTTGTTGAAAATATTCTGCATTGTAGTAGTTTCTAGTTATTTTAATTTTATTTTATTGCCATTATTTATCTCGCAATCACCAGTGCCATCACCCGCCCGCTTAGTATCGAACTTCGTCTCCCAGTCGGTTGCCAATGCGCTGATTTTGTAACTACAGATTTCGGGACAGAGCCCCATCCTTAAAGTTTAACTGAAAAGCCAACTTATTTTTGTGTCATTTAACTGAATACACTGAGTTATTTGGATTCTGCAAAGGTCCTCCACAGTTACGAACCAACCCTTCGAGGATACCGCTCGGACTACCGGTATAGTCCAAATACGTATCACCGCTCGGGTACACTCTACAAGTGTATTAGTTACTTGGTTTCGTATCACAAGTTAAGACCAGGGGTAACACCGAGATAACAAATTTAGCTGTCAGATGTGACCGACTTAATAGGTCTCCGTTCTTTTAGACCCACTGGAGAATCTCTGCAACATGTTCCCTGGTCAGCTGTGCGCTCACATCTGCAGTCCAGCGCCTGGATCTTACCTTTGCTCATGTAGGGATGGATTTGAGTTGATGGCGGACAAGAAATCCTGCCAGCTGATTGGCCAGTCAAGCGACCGTTGTGCCAATGAAAATCCATGCTCTCAGATTTGCAAGGATGCTGGAAGTGGTGTTATATGCTCATGCAAGAGCGGATATGAACTCGGACTGGATCAGAAATCTTGTTTAGGTAATTCGTTTATCATGGTTGGAGGCGGTTCAGCACTGGTGTTGAAATCACTTTCTGGTTAGGGTGCAGTAAGGTAGGCCATGACCCAGGGTGCGTGCTAATTGATCTAACGACCTAATTGACCCAACGGTGCTCCAGTCTGGCCTCGATCTGTAAATGCACACGCAGGTCTTGTGACGGTCATGCGCGCCAGGTCCCGTCCCGATAACTCCACCTTAAGTGAGCCACACGATTTCCGGTACCCCACCTCCAGCTCCTTCAATACCGTCTAAGTTTCGCCATCATCCCCCATCCATTTGGCCCCTACGCGTATCACAAAATATCTGGGACCATCATCTCCGACTCCCCCACCGTGTCGAAGTGCGATTCGGACTCACAAATGTCAGATTTAAAGCATTTGCTCATACCATCCACTAAATTTCTTTCGAATTGGAGCAATTCCTTTAGGACCAGTGGCCTATGTACCACTGCCATCCAAGTGTCATCCAATCCCAATTCAGTTCAATTTATTCTCAAAACCGATACAACGGTCAAGCCGATTTGGTGGTTCTCCTCACATTAACACTAATTATATATATAAAAAAAAGAGATAATTCTACACTATATACCCCCCTATCCGTTTGGTCCTCCTCCCCCTCCATCTTCCCCTACCGTGATCAGATGCGGCTCGAACACACAAACGGTACATCTGGCGCGTATGCTCGTACAACCCGTCAGCTAGGAGTCAAAAGATCCAGGATTCCCTTCCCTCCACCCCCACACGGATACTCTGATTCTAGAAAAGTTACGCGTGCTAAGTTTGGCTCACGTGGAAGTACCAGAACTAGCAACATTGGGAGAGATTGGCAGAGGGACGTACATAGGTCACTATATGTTGCAGGTGAGCCGAAGTTTACAAGTGCCATAAATGCATGGTAGTGTTGGGCGATTTCGATATCGAGAACGATATATCGATATATCGGACCAAATAATCGAATATCGAAACATAAATATCGATATCGAAAACGATATTTGTGCATTATAATCATTGTAAATAATCCAACATAAGTTACATTAATATATCCAATATTGGAGCAATATGTTCTTCGTTATTTAATTTTTATGTATTCGAAGTTTCAGTTGATGCAAGAAGCTTTTTTACGACAATTTTTCTCTTAAATTCTAGCGAAACGCGACGTATGCTGTAGCGAAACATGGTAACGAAATATCGATATCAATATAGCGGTAATCGAATATTGAAAGTCAAAATCTGGATATTTTGAATAATCCATTTGTCGCCCAACACTAATACATAGGGACAGTAAAGCTGGGATTCGGACAAAGGGCTTTTTTTCACTGACGTCGGTCCTGCGGATCAGAGCAAAATAACACTAGGGAGTTGCGCCAAGACTTGTGCTTTCCATGCATCGGAAATAGGTGTTACTCGTAGCGCCGCCCACTACGCTCGCGACATTTAAAGCGAAACAAACTTGCGGGCTTAGACAATTCTAGTACATCTAAGATGCAGTCTGCACACGTCGAGGAAACAGTGGAGGTTGTATCCTTTTTTTTGCTGTGTTAGGATTGTAGAGTTATCGGAGCCAGTGCTGGTGCACGACTGATTATTTGCGTTTTTTACAGATCGACTGCTGATTGGGACTTGTTCCCGGGTTCGTACAGTTGACCGTTTTTTGTCGCTTGACTGGACCTCCAAGAGAAAGGTGCATCGGATCGACTGTTGACTTTGTTCCCAGTCGATGTACAGTCAAGCGACAAAAAACGGATCGACTGGACCTCCAGTCGACAGTCGATCGTAAAAAACGGCAACTTTCGTTCCAAGCGATCGCAAAAAACGCGACTATTGATGTTTCAGTAGGGACGTTATTCATGCATCGCTAGTGTCGTGCTATTCGAAGGTGAATCACTTTGTCAAGTCTTGGCGGTACTTTCTTGTGTTATTTTGCCCTGCTTGACTGACCTTAGGTACAGGAGGGAGTTTATGACAAGAGTCAGATGAACGAGATCTGTCCCTCGTGTCACCAACGGTGAGTGGATGGATTGTTTCCTCATTGTCTTCGGCACCTTAAACACTGCCCGAGATCAAATATTTGTTAGCACTTAAGGTGCATTTCCAGTTGCGCAAACTTGTTTCCCAGCGGTTCTAGCAAAGCTCTCTGACTTGGTTTCCGTGACTAGATGTGATTTCAGCTTTCTACACACCGAATTTACCCACGTGTCACCAATGACTAACACCTACCAGGCTTCGAGGTTCACGTTTTAATTCTTCAGTAGAAAATAACAGTATGAATGTGCCAAACAAAGCCGGAGACAAAAGAGGCGTTTTTTAGCAGTCCAACATTGAGCCAACGTTGACCAACAATGCGTTCTAACGACCAACAGAAACCTCTGTCGCCAACATCGTTGGTCAAAACGACCAACAAATGAAAGTGTTGTTGGTCAATTTGTGGAGTAATCAGCCAGATTTGTCAAACAGAGCGTTCTGGGAAGATTCACCTCTGTTGATCAACAGGGACATTTTGGCGGTCAACAGTAGTTTGTTGGTCAACACTGTTGATAAACAGAACAACCGCTAAAAGACGCCTAAGGTCGAATGACAAAACCCACCCAAGACCGACCCCCCGGTGACAGAAGCCTTAGTTTAAAAGCCCTTTTAGAATGACTCCATTCTTACAGATATCGACGAATGCCTGCTGAGGATCCACAACTGTGACCCTGAAACTACTGTATGTGTCAATGAAGAAGGTGCCTTCAAGTGTATCCCCGACCAGGGACCAGCAAATACGCTTCCTAGGCCGTCGAGCGGCACAGGACCAGCAAAATGTCCGAGAGGCTTTATTTTCAACCCACGTACCGCGGCGTGTGATGGTAAGTCGATTCCCTATCATAGGAGAACCCCAGAAGAGTTACTGAGTAAAAAGGGGGATTTAAAACATGAAACGGAAATGGTCACTATGTCGATTCATTTCATTTCGTTGTATGTGCGAGTCTTTAAGACTATTTTTTGTTTCTTTAAAGTAGTTGTGAGTTTAAAGTAGTTGTCACCTGGGCTTCGTAATCTAACCGAACCTTAAGCTTTTGACCCACCTTCTGTTGCGGTTCGTCGTCAAAACCAGACGAGATTTCAGGCATTATATTTTTCCATAAACAGCAACTAGTTTTGACTTTGAGCAAGAAAGATCATACAAATGAAAGAAGACATTCAAAATATTTGTAAGAGTAAAGAGTGGAGCCTACAAGATGATATCCGAAACTCACCAATATGCCATTCCTGATTATTCACTGATGATTCATTATGTTAGTGGAAAGAATTTTGAGAGCCCGTCGCACAACAGAATTGACGGGAGGTAAGTAGAGGGGTTAGAGAATTTTCAACTGATAACCTGAACGACGTAAAGGTTTATATGTTTGTGTCATAATTGTGACGCTTTGTTAGAAGATAAAGCTTGCATGTATCATGAAACGGAGCAGATTTGATTTGAAGCCGAAACTGCGTATTTTGTGGCGGCTTTAAGTGAGCTGATATTTATTCAAGACTGTCCCCTTGACGTGAGGGCCTGGACGGTACATCATTCTTATAAGTTACCTTATTGTTACAATTATTTATATTCCCTCGCTACACACAAAAATAGACACAATAGAGTAGACAAAACAAAGTAAAATGTGTTAAAAGGACCACATATCGCACTCAGTTGACACTGTGGTATGACAATTTGAAAAAATTAGTCAAACAGTTTACAAAAATAACCGGTTAAATAAAATCACTATTGTCTGAACAGCAAAAAAAAATTGTGGCGAGGCGAAATTACTGCCAACCATGACTGCACTTGGTACTTGGAATGCGCATCCCACCGGTTCTAGCAAAGCTCAGCTAACTCGTTCAACATCTGCGACGAAGAGATTAAACACTTGTCGCCTCCGCTATATACATTCGCGTGCTTCAGCCCCCCCCCCCCACCACGCCACACCAAACCGCCGGCTACATCACCGCGCTTTGGGCCATGCCAAAGTATTTTTGTACACTCATTTCCCTGCGAACAGTCACTCTTGAAATTAGTTGCGTTTTTGCGGACACCATGGTATCTGTTACCACGGTAACTGGATCTGCAATTAGTCGTTTTTGCAGTTACCGTGGTATCTGATATACTGTCCACTGCAAAAACGACTATTAACGAAATTGCACTTTTCGACGTCATCACTAAAGAAAAACTGATATCCAGTTACATCACTAAGTGCTGAACTTCTTTCTCACCAATTTGACAAAATTTGATGAAAGTGAGATGGCTTTTCAGATACCAGGACCAGGTACAACGGTCGGACCGTGATATCTGAATATCTGTTACCACGGTAACTGGCCAGATACCACAACAACTGCAAAAACACCTTTTGACCGTGGTATCAGATACCACGGTAACTGCAAAAACGACTTTAGACCGTATATCAGATACTATGGTATCAGCGAAAACGCAACTATTGTAATCACAGTTACAATTTCATCACTCCTTCTCCCACTGTACCAGGAAATTTTGAGTTGGTAACCCCTCTCACTATTTACTTATCCCTAAGAAAGTCAGTTAGAACGGGATTGTTTTTCACCCGATGGCGGCTTCGGTCAACGGTCACTTTTAGTTAATGTGTGGCGGAAAGATATACTGTAGGGCTACTCATATTTTCCCCCAATATTTTAACTTTTTTCTCAGTGTAAAAAAATTCGGAATCAAATCCAAATCTAATTATTTCAATTAGGTTCTGAGATATATTTTAGAAAAATCTCCATTCTGTTTTCTGGTTTTCTCATGTTAAGTCTCTATGAGAATTTCTCATTTCATACACGGGGCTTGTCGGTTGAGTTTCCAAGTGAAGTTATGTATCAGTGGAAGTTGTCCAGACCAAAGACAGTAATAGTGGGTCCCACTATTATTATAATAGTCCCACTATTATTGTCTTTGGGTGGAACCACTAAAAGCCAGGCTTCTGTGGCTTTTACTGTGGGATAAGCTCATCTTTTGAAGCATTATATCCGTATTAGATATCGACGAATGCACATCTCAGTACGCCTGCACGGCACCCATGAAGTGCCAAAACACACTTGGATCCTACATGTGCAGTCCTACTTCGACGACCAATTGTCCTCCTGGCTACATCTTCGATAATGATATCAGCTCGTGCAAAGGTATGTCACTTTCTCTTCCCCCCTTCGGGTTTTGGGCTAAATTGTTCAGTCGTTTTTTTGTGCTGAATGTGTACATTTCGCTCTTAAACGTTGCCTCTGTGTATTTTGACGTAAAGTTCTGTGTTTGTGGGTTTAGTTTAATTTAATTTTAATTTCAAATAAATGCGACACAACATTCCATGCGCGAGCAAATTCATTGGCACTTGTCATTAACCTACAACTAAAACATATATACAATTGAACTGAAACGGTGCGGTTTGCAGTAAATTGGTACATTGTTTGGAGCTTGGCAATTCTTGTTGCAGAAAGAAACATTGGATATGTATAGGGGGACGGTAGGATGGTATATCGGGACTGTTTAAAGGAACAGAAAACTTGACTCAAACTTGACTCGGGGAGCTAGCTGACATTTCAAGAATGTACCCTAAGTCGATATTGAGAGTTAGAAAAATTCTCGTTACGACCATTGCCGTTTCCGGGCAGTTTCCGAGAATTTGACTTTTGAGTTAGTAGACAAAAAAAGCAAAAGGTTTGTGTGCCGGGAGTAGGACTCGAACCCACGACCTTTTGAACCCACGGCCATTTTGATACCAGTATGTTAATGTTGTCAACACAGAAAAAGCTGAACTTTTACAGTGTATGAGTGCATAATTACAGTGCATAAGGGGCAAGGCCCTGCCAGCTAGCTTTGGGAACAATAAGGAGGGGTTTCGAGATAACAAAGAAGGGGGGTCGTGTCGACAATAAGTCCCTGTACATTTATCTAAGCCTCCCCCCCGGGCGATTCGATGGCCGAAAGTTGCGTAGTCAAGTTTACTGTTCCTTTAAGTCTCTTCGGTAGATAAGGATCTTATTTATACATAGGAAATCAAGTTCTTGAAAGCTTTGCCGGGCGAAGAGTGGAAGTTTAAGTCTCATTGGAAAATTGGGATATTTTTACGCTTAGAAATCAACTTCTGTAAACTTCTGACACTTACGAACTACTATAGTAACTTGTTCGCAGTTCTCTCAGCAAGAAAAGCGTTTTAGGACTTGGAAAGCATGGTTAGGTGCTTAGATTGTGATACGGCTTCTCAAACTTAAGTTCTCCTAGTAACCTCTGTTGCACTTTTCTCAACTAGAAACGCGTTTTAGGAGAAGCTAGCTGAATATGTTGCATGTCGGGATCTGATTCCATTGCACCCCTGGAGGTGCTGTACCGCTAGTAGCTGCTGTTTCATCTCTCATGCTTTTTGGGATCCCAAGACGTAAGTGGAGGGATACCTATGACTTCATGAAAGTTGTCCGTCTGTCCATCTGTGAGCACGATAACTCTCGAAGGGAACGAGATATTTTGATGAAACTTGGTGTGAGGATTCTTTGGGTCAATGGACAGGTGAGTTTGTAGATGGGCTCTATAGCTCTACATTATAAGGGTAGGGGAGGGGTTTCAAATTCAGGGGCAAAAAAAAATATTTTTTAGAAGCTAATAAAATAGTCTATTTAGGGGTAAGGAGACATGTTGAACCCGTATATGAAATTTATCGCCGGACAAGTAGTTCACCCGGAATCCGCCAAAAACCGGAAAATTTTCAAAAAGTAAAAGTTGAATCTGAAATTGATTAGAGGCGATTCAGGGGTAAGGAGACACGCTGAATCCTAATATGAAAATTATTTTCTCGCCGGACAAGTAGATCGCCTGGAATCCAGAAATTTAGCATGAAGTTTAAAACCCTATTACATAGTTGATATAGGGTGAGGAGACATGCTGTTTTAGCTTTCAAACATACTAAAAATAAACAAAAAGTGTATGCGATCAGCAGGAGCGTCGCTAGCCAAAACTCGAGGGGGGGGGGTGGCAGGGCGCATGTGGGGCGCCCTGCCGCCCATTTCAGCATTTTGTCGCATACGTAGTAATTAATCACGCGAAAAGCGTTGAAGACTGAAGAAGCCTAGTCGTATCTCCGAGCTGGAGGGGAAACCATGTCAGAGGCTGCGATTTCCGTACGGTGTCTTAAACTTATTAACTCCTTGATACTTGTTCGCAGTTCTCGAAGAGCTAGACTGGGATATGATGATCGGAAGATTGGATTTCCGCTATGGCTTCTTAAACTTACGATTTCCTAGTAACATGATGATCTCAGCTAGTTACTCATATGCAATTCTCTCAGCTAGAAACGTGTTTTTACGGCAAGCTGAACTGGAAATCGTGTTCAGAGTCTTAGATCTCCGGTACGGCTTCAAAAACTTACAATTTCCTATAGTAACCTTTTAGCAGTTATCTCAGCTTAGAAACTCGTTCTGGGGGCAAGATGGATTGTAAATCGTAGTCACAGTTCCGCCATGGCTAAGAACTCCCTAAGAACACCTTTTTCGCAGTTCTTTCAGCTAGAAACGCGTTTTTAGGGCAAGTTGACTGGAAATCGTGTTCAGAAGACCACGATTTCCACTTCGGCTTCTTAAACTAACGATTTCCTAGCAAAATTTTAGCAGTTCTCTATGCCGAAACGCGTTTTTAGGGCAAGCTGAACTGCAAATCTTGCTCAGAGGCCTAGCTATCTGCTTCGGCTTCTTAAACTTACGATTTCGTATGGCGTATTCTCGCCGTTCCCCGAGGACTCCACTTGAGGAGTCCCCGCGTTTTTGTTTGTTCCAGGGACTCACTCCCCGTATTCTGGCTAGTCCCACGTACGGCAATACTCCGATTATCGTCACCATCATCAAAAAGGACTCCCTTTCAGATTCGGAGGGGAATCAATTTTTGCTGGTGTTGGTGTAATGTAAAATTAATTAAAAACAATCAGAATGAACAAAATCAAAAATAAAGTTGATTCAGACTAATTCGTCAACTGCATAATTTTTTTTAAACAGAATCCTTTTTAGAAGCATTCCCCGTGTTCTCGCTGTTTTCTGTTCGCGGAGTACGTGTGGAGTGATTCCCTCTATTCTCCGGCGTTTCCTTCGATTCCCCGAGGAGTTCTCGGGGAACGGCGAGAATACGCCTCTAGTAAAGTTTCAGCAGAGCAGTTCTCTCAGCTAGAATCGCGTTTTTAGGGCAAGCTGAACCGGAAATCTTGTCCAGAGGCATAGATTTCCACTTCGGCTTCTTAAAGTTGCGATTTCCTAGTAATATTTTAGCAGTTATCTCAGTTAGAAACACGTTTCTAGGGCAAGCTTAACTGGAAATCGTGTTCAGAGGCTTAGGTTTCCGGTGCGGTTTCTGAAACTTGCGATTTCTCTTTGCAATAGAAACGCATTTCTATGGAAAGCTTAACTGGAAATTATGTTCGGAGGTTTAGATTTCCGGTGCGGCTTCATAAACTTTTGATTTCCTTGTAACGTTTTCGCAGTTCTCTCAGGTAACAAGACCAAAGGTTTCGATGAGATCCCAAAAATTTAATATTCGATCCAGACACTACTTGTCCAGCAAAAAAGGATAGTTCAGAAACGAATTCAGCGTATCTCCTTATCCCTACAAAGAACATCTAATCAATTTCAAATAAAACTTTAACTTATAAAAAAAATCCGGTTTCAACCGGATTCCGGACGAACTATATGTCCGGCTAAAAAATATTATCATATACAGATTCAGTGTCCCTTCTTACCCTTAAATCTGCCATCTAATCAACTTCAAATAAAACTTTTGCTTTTAAAAAAATTTCCGGTTTTGGCCGGATTCCGGGCGAAATACTTGTCCGGCGAGAAAATGGCATTCACCATCGTGTTCAGCATGTCATCTTAAGATTCAGTGTCCCTTCTTACCCTTAAATCTGCCATCTAATCAACTTTAAATAATAATTTTGCTTTTAACAATTTTCTGGTTTCTGCCGGATTCCGGGCGAACTACTTGTCCGGCGAGAAAATGGTTTTCACCATCGTGTTCAGCATGCCTTCTTACCTCTAGATCGAACGTCTAATCAACTTCAAATAAAACTTTTGCTTTTAACAAACTTTCCGGTTTTGGCTGGATTCCGGGCGAACTACTTGTCCGACAAGAAAATGGTTTTCACCATCGTGTTCAGCATGTCTTCTTACCCCATAATCGACTATCACATTAGCTGTTTCAAAACATTTAGTTTGCCCCTTAATTTAAACCCCCTCCCCTGAATGTAGAGCTACAGAGCCCGTCTACGAACTCGACCTTACTCTTGACCCAAAGAATCCTCACACCAAGTTTCATCAAAATGTCTCATTCCCTTCGAGAGTTATCGTGCTCACAGACGGACGGACGGACGGACGGACGGACAGACAGACAACTTTTGCGATGTCATAAGTATCCGTCACTAACGTTTTGGGATCCCAAAAACACGTTTTTGGTACGCGGTCGAAACCGGAAAGTTTGTTAAAAGTAAAAGTTTTATTTGAAGTTGACTAGATGTCTGATTCAGGGGTAAGAAGCCACGCTGAACACGAATATGAAAACCATTTTCTCGCCGGACAAGTAGTTCGCCCGGAATCCGGCCAAAACCGGAAAGTTTGTTAGAAGTTAAAGTTTTATCTGAAGTTGATTTGATGTTTGATGTAGGGGTAAGAAGACATGCTGAACAAGAATACGAAAACCATTTTATTGCCGGACAAGTAGTTCGCCCGGAATCCGGCCAAAACCGGAAATTTGTTAAAAGTAAAAGTTTTATTTTAAGTTGATTAGATGATAGATTTGGGGGTAAGAAGAGATGCAGAATCCGTATATGACAATCACTCTTTAGCCGGACATATACTTCGTCCGGAATCCGGCTGAAACCGGAAAATTTGTTAGAAGTTAAATTTTTATTTGAAGTTGATTAGATGTTGGATATAGGGGTAAGGAGATACGCTGAATCCGTTTTTGAGCTTTAGTTTTTCGCCGGACAAGTAGTTCTTGAAGTTCACCAAAACCGCAAAATTCACAGAAGTAAGCTAGGATCATTTCGATCAGCTTATAGAGGTAAACGCACATGCTGAATCCATATCTGAGCTTGGATTTCTTAATGATTAGCTGTTTGGCCTGGCGAAGATTTTTGGGATCCCATTGGAACCTTTGGTCTTGTTTATGATGGAGTGCTGATGGAAATCGTTGTTCAAAGGCTTTGGTTTCCGGTACGACTTCTTAATCTTTCGATTTCCTTGTAACCTTTTCGCAGTTCACTCAGCTAACAAGACCAAAGGTTCCGATGGGATCCCAAAAATCTTCGCCGGGCCAAACAGCTAATCATTAAGAAATCCAAGCTCAGATATGGATTCAGCATGTGCGTTTACCTCTATAAGCCGATCGAAATGATCCTGGCTTACTTCTGTGAATTTTACGGTTTTGGTGAACTTCATGAACTACTTGTCCGGCGAAAAACTAAAGCTCAAAAACGGATTCAGCGTATCTCCTTACCCCTGTATCCAACATCTAATCAACTTCAGATAAAAATTTAACTTCTAACAAATTTTCCGGTTTCAGACGGATTCCGGACAAACTATATGTCCGGCTAAAGAGTGATTGTCATATACAGATTCTGCATCTCTTCTTACCCCAAAATCTATCATCTAATCAACTTAAAATAAAACTTTTACTTTTAACAAATTTCCGGTTTTGGCCGGATTCCGGGCGAACTACTTGTCTGGCGATAAAATGGTTTTCGTATTCTTGTTCAGCATGTCTTCTTACCCCTACACCAAACGTCTAATCAACTTCAGATAAAACTTTAACTTCTAACAAACTTTCCGGTTTTGGCCGGATTCCGGGCGAACTACTTGTCCGGCGAGAAAATGGTTTTCATATTCGTGTTCAGCGTGGCTTCTTACCCCTAAATCAAACATCTAGTCAACTTCAAATAAAACTTTTACTTTTAACAAACTTTCCGGTTTCGGCCGGATTCCGGGAGAACTACTTGTCCGGCAGGGGCCATCTACGAACTCGACCTTACTCTTGACCCAAAGAATGCTCACACTAAGTTTCATCAAAATATCTCATTCCCTTCGAGAGTTATCGTGCTCACAGACAGACAGACGGACGGACGGACAGACGGACAACTTTTGCGATGTCATAGGTATCCGTCACTAACGTTTTGGGATCCCAAAAACGCGTTTTTAGGGCAAGCTTAAACTGAAATCATGTTCCGTCCGGTCGCCCGGTTTTCGTTGCGGCTTCTTAAACTTACGATTTCCTAGTAACATTTTAGCATTTCTCTCAGCTAGAAACGCGTTTTTAGGGCAAGCTTAACTGGAAATCATGTTCAGAGGCTTAGATTTCTGGTGCGGCTTCTTAAACTTACTAGTAACACTTCAGCAGTCTCTCAGATAGAAACGCGTTACTATAGCAAATTAAACCGGACATCGGGTTCAGAGGCACTTTTAAACTTACGGTTTCCGGGTAACATTTTAGCAGTTCTCTCAGCAAAACGCATTTTGAGGGCAAGCTGAAATGGAAATCGTGTTCAGAGGCTTAGATTTCCGGCGCGGCTTCATAAGCTTTTGGTTTCCTTGTCACGTTTTCGCAGCTCTCTCAGCTAAAAACGTGTTTTTAGGTCCAGCTGAACTTGAAATCGTGTTCAAAGGTCTCATATTCCGGTACGACGTCTAAACTTTCGATTTCCTTGTAACCTTTTCGCAGTATACTCAGCTAGAAACGCGGTTCTAGTGCAAGCTTATTTGGAAATCATGTTCAGAGGCTTAGAATTCCGGTGTGGTTTCTAAATCTGCGATTTCCTAGTAGCATTTCGGCAGTTCTCCTAGCTAGAAACGCGTTTCTGGATCAAAGCTTAACTGGATATCATGTTCAGAGGCTTAGATATCCGGTGCGGTTTCTTAAACTTACGATTTCCTAGTAACATTTTAACAGTTCTCTTAGCCAGAACGCGTCTAGGGCAAGCTTAACTGGAAATCATGTTCATTAGGCTTAGGTTTCCGGTGCGGCTTCTTAAACTTACGATTTCCAAGTAACATTTCGGCAGTTCTCTCAGCTAGAAACGCGGTTTTAATCAAGCTGACCTCGAAATCGAGATCAGAGGCTTATATTTCCTGTACGGCTCCATAAACGTACGATTTCCTAGTAACATTTTAGCAGTTCTCTCAGCCAGAAACGCGTTTCTAGGGCAAGCTTAACTGGAAATCATTTTCAGAGGCATAGATTTCCGGTGCGGCTTCTTCAACTTACGATTTCCTCGTAACATGTTAGCAGTTCGCTCAGCGAGAAACGTTTTTCTAGGGCAAGCTTAACTGGAAATCATGTTCAGAGGCTTAGATTTCCGGTGCGGCATTTTAAACTTGTGATTTCAGAAACGCGTTTTTAGTCAAGCTGACCTTGAAATCGAGATCAGAGGCTTATATTTCCTGTACAGCTCCATAAACGTACGATTTCCTAGTAACATTTTAGCAGTTCTCTCAGCCAGAACGCGTTTCTAGGGCAAGCTTAATCAATGTTCAGAGGCTTAGATTTCCGGTGCGGCGTCTTCAACTTACGATTTCCTAGTAACGTTTCGGCAGTTCTCTCAGCTAGAAACGTGTTTGTAGTCGAACTGACCTCGAAATCGAGATCAGAGGCTTATCCTGTACGGCTCCAAAAACGTACGATTTCCTAGTAACATTTTTAGCAGTTCTCTCAGCCAGAAACGGGTTTCTAGGGCAAGCTTAACTGGAAATCATGTTCAGAGGCTTAGATTTCCGGTGCTGTTTCTTAAACTTGCGATTTCCTAGTAACATTTTAGCAGTTCTCTCAGCTAGAAAGGCGTTTCTAGGGCAAGTTGAACCGGACAAAGTGCTCAGAGGCTTAGATTTGCGGTGCGGCTTTTTAAACTTACGGTTTCCGGGTAACATTTTAGCAGTTCTCTTAGCAAAACGCGTTTCAAGGGCAAGTTAGAATGGAAATCGTGTTTGGAGGCTTAAATTTCCGGTGCGGCTTTTTAAACTTGCGATTTCCTAGCAACATTTTAGCAGTTCTCTGAGCCAGATACGCATTTTTAGGGCGAGTTGAACTGGAAATCGTGTTCTGAGGCTCAGATTTCCACTACCGCTTCAAAAACTTACGATTTCCTCGTAACATTTTAGCAGCTTTACCTCGGCTTGCCACAGATATTCCGTGTATACATGTCCTTACCGTGTCTGACCACGGGGGGAGTTGAGGGGGGGACTCCGGGAATGTTGGAACATGCATATAGCGAGCAAATGAATTTGGGATTGGGATGAAACTTGGACGGTACAAAGATCATGGGTCCTCGAATTGTCATTTTGAGGTCCAGACCGGTTCCGGTCTTGATGGGGGGAGTTGGAAGGGGCGTACCTCAAAATTTCCGGAAGGGCTAAGACTTTAGTGATACTTGTTGGGTAGTAAAAGCAAATGCCTTGATGCGACTTGGTATGTGCGACTTCAGTAAGTGTGGAAAGGAAACCGAGTCTGTAGCTTACAATCTTCGCCCTCCTCTTTGTTCGTCACTTTTTTACCGTCTGTTGGTTTTAGGGTATTTTGAGCTAGGAAACATACTTTGTCGCTGTTGCGTCTCTTGATAGGTTAGGTTGTGGTAAAGAAAAAGAAACTTTTCCTTTGTCACCTCTTGTTAACCTTCTCGGACTTCTTGTTAACCTTCTTTGCCTTCCTCAAAGTCTGGCCTTCACATCTCTACCTTCTGTTTCTTGCTTCGATAGTTGTTTTATGGTATTCTGAGCTAGGAAACACGCTTCTACGCTACGATACTGGGTCACTTGTCATGGTCGGGTTTGGGAAGGTTAAGGTGCCTGTAAAGCGAGTTTTCATCAGCCCGGCTGATGCTCCTTAACCTGTTGTTTTGTGCCAGACCAGTTTCTTTGGGACTGGCTTGAAAACACGTTATTTCGCTGCTTTGTCAAAGGCGATGAAAGGTTTCGATAGTCTTCTTCATCCAGAATTCTTGTAGATTACCGGTCTTCGCCGGATCCCGTAAATTTGTAATTTGTCCGCAGTAGACCCCTCAGAGGTAGAGCGTGTTTCTTTGCTCGGAATACCCTAAAAATCAACTCTCTAGTCCTTCATTTCGGGTCTATCTCAGGGATCCTCTCCATGGACCTGCGGTATTAGTTGCGTTTTTGCAGATACCATGGTATCTGATACCACGGTCTAAAGTCGTTTTCGCAGTTACCGTGGTTTCTGATATCACGGTCGAAAAGTGTTTTTGCAGTTGCCGTCGTATCTGGCTAGGTACCGTGGTATCAGATACCATGGTCCGACCGCGGTAACTGATCGTGGTACCTGAAAAACCCTTCTCGCTTTCATCATCGCTAACTTAAGATTTTAGTTTTTATGGCACTTGCAGCTTCGCTCAAGTGCCATATACCGATCACTTTTCGGTCGGTCGGGCGGTCCACTGTTCTCGAGCTATGGTACTTTCAAA
Organism: Branchinecta lindahli; assembly: GCA_023053555.1. Classification (NCBI taxonomy): domain Eukaryota; kingdom Metazoa; phylum Arthropoda; class Branchiopoda; order Anostraca; family Branchinectidae; genus Branchinecta; species Branchinecta lindahli. The sequence goes on from JAKZAO010000002.1 coordinate 16,587,982, forward strand.
AGTGCTAGGACGATGAAACTTGGCAGGCATATCTAATACCCGACCAAACTAACTTAGAAAAAGTCACTTCCCCGATACGACCACCGTGGGGGGAGTGGAGGGATGGGGAATCCGGAATCTTGAGGCAAGTATAACTTTCGAACGGGTGATCGGATCTTAATGAAACTTTATATTTGGAAAGACCTCGTGTCTCAGACGTCACACTTCAACTCCGGAATGAATCCGGTGACTTTGGGGGTAGCTGGAGGGGGGATCGGAAATCGTGTGACATGCTCAGAGTGGACGGATCGGGATGAAACTTGGTGGGAAGAACAAGCACAAGCCCTAGATACACAGTTGACAAGACCGGACGGATTCGAGCACTGTGGGGGGAGTTGGAGGGAGGGTTCCGGAATTCCGGTGATCCCGACTCAAGATGCTTAGGCTACACATGAGCTAGAAAGATGAAACTTGGCAGGCATATTAGGGACCCGACCAAACTAACTTGGAAATAGTCACTTCCCCGAACCGACCACCGTGGGGGGACTGGAGGGATGGGGAATCCGGAATCTTGAGGCAAGTATAACTTTCGAACGGGTGATCGGATCTGAATGAAACTTTATATTTGTAAACACCTCGTGTCTCAGATGTCACACTTCAAGTCTGGAATGAATCCAGTGACCTTGGGGGGAGTTGGAGGGGGAACCGGAAATTGTGTGACATGTTCAGAGTGGACGGATCGGGATGAAACTTAGGGGGAAGAACACGCACAAGCCTTAGATACATAGTTGACAAGATCGGACCGGATCCGAGTATTGTGGGGGGAGTTAGAGGGAGGGTTCCGGAATCCCGGTGATCCCGAGTTAAGGGATCACCCTTCTCAAGGAGAGCAGTGAGCAGTGAGAAAGCGTGTTCCCCATCCCTGGGGCTCGTAAAAGCAAAGTACGATGTCTTTTTCGAGTTGCCATTTCGTTTGCGAATACTCCCAATAAATACTTTTAACAGTTATATTTTTGATCGTTTAAATTTTCTCACGGTGACGGCCTATTTTTGACCCCCTCACACTGATATTCTAACTGCAGATAATTAGCACACTGTCAGAAGTTTCACAACAGATAGCGCATAACACTTTCAAGAATAACACCTTTTCACTTAGAATAAAGCGTTGTGACCAATTAAATTTACACTATTTCGTGCCTAGATCTCCAACAACACCTTCAATTGGTAAAGATACTAACGGGAACGAAAGAAACATAACAGATAACATCCCAAAGTGTTATCGTAACAGATAACATCCCAGAGTGTCATCTGTTGAAACCGGACATCCTTCTGTTGTCGTTATGTAACTTCTGACAGGGTAGTATTTTTACCAATCGAAGGTGTTGTTGGAGATCTAGGCACGAAATAGTGTAAACTTAATTGGTCATAACACTTTATTTCTAAGTGAAAAGGTGTTATTCGTGATATGTTATGAAACTTCTGACAGTGCAGTATAAATGGGCACTTCTGTCTCTATTAAAGTGTTGCGTTTCCTTTCAGACTATGACGAGTGCCTTTCTAGTCCCTGCCAACCAGGCTTCAAGTGTGTGAACACCCTCGGGTCCTTCTCCTGCAAGGGAGATGAGCGAGTCAAGCCGATTCCCAACTGCCCTTCAGGATATAAATACAGTCAGGTGATCCAAAGCTGCGAAGGTAAGGCTTTGTGTTTCGGCTGTGGTGCCTGTTCAGTTTGCTTCTGCTTGGCTTTGCTTGATTTATTTCCAGGGCCACCCGAAGTGCACTACCAAGGCGGCTGCCAATCCAAAGCATAGCATGGTCTCTTTTGTCGTGTTTGACCCCTTTGCTCCCATCACTGTACTAATTCTGGCTATCTGCTTGGACTCCTTTTTCCCTAACTGGCATAAAGGCTCTCGGATGTTTCCTATACTGGACCGTTCTTCAGCCTATCTCGTATGTGGTAGGATCTTTTCTCTTTTCCTACTTTTCTTACATTTTCTTTTGGTATGGTTGCCAGGACTCGAAATTATCGAAGAAAAGATTAATCCCATTCCACGATTTTCTAAGCAATGCCCACGTTAATACCCTTTAGTACGGCGGAAATCATGGTGATAGTTGATTGCAAAGGGAATGAACCTTCAAAGCCCTGGCACAGAGAGATGTAGGGGAAGTTGACTTTAGCGGGGTAAGATGTATTTTGGGTTGAGTAAACTAACAAACGTTATCTGTGACTCGACGCGGACCTGACACGCCTCTGGACAATAATTATCGTGGCAACGATAGAGTCGAGTTTCACGAGAAGGCCTGTGCAAAGAAGAAGTAGACAGTATAAGCAGATGAAAGCACTGTTTATCTGAGAAAGGTGTATTATAAAGCCTTTAGTTGTGCTTTGAATGTGAAATGCCGTGGCAGATACTATTTATCTGCTATCTCGTTCATACCGTGATAAATTCGGTGTCCATATCCATCCCTAGGGCCTGAGACCCTTCTTCGTCATGACAGGAAGGTTATCATATGTTTTTATTTGACTGTTCAGTTAGTCGAGGCTAAACTGCTTCACATCCGAGTTTGTCCTAATAAGCTTCTAATAAGCATTCCCTTCTAATAAGCATTTTCGAAGAAGGGGAAGATCCCCTAAGGTTGCTTGCAGGCTCTGCTATTCGTCCAGAGCAAAGGGTCAAACAGCAGCGGCCATGTTTGACCCTTTGCTTCTTAGACCCTTGCCTGCCTCAAGCAAAAGAGGCTTTTTTGCAGATATTGACGAATGCCTAAACAACTTGGCAGACTGTGACCGTCGCACTGAAAAGTGCGTTAATCGGCCTGGAGGCTACGAGTGCGTAAGCAACAGTATCAACCCTGGAAGAGTTTCAGCACCTGGCATGCCGTGCCCAGCTGGTTATAAGCCACTACCGGGTGGAAAGTGTGAAGGTAGGTTTCAGGAAGTACGCTACACCTTGTCGAGCTGGAAAATACACTGCACAGTTAGTTGTCTTTGCAGTTGCAGACCGTGACCTTGTTTACACTGTCAGAAGTTTCATAACAGATTGCGCATAACACTTTCAAGAATAACACCTTTTCACTTAGAAATAAAGTGTTATGACCAGTTAAGTTTACACTATTTCGTACCTAGATCTCCAACAACACCTTCAATCGGTAAAAATACTACACTGTCAGAAGTTACATAACGACAACAGAAGGATGCCCGGTTTCAACAGATAACACTTTGGGATGCCCGGTTTCAACAGATAACACTTTGGGACGTTATCTGTTTATGTTTATTTCGTTCCCGTTAGTATATTTACCAATTGAAGGTGTTGTTGGAGATCTAGGCACGAACGAAAAAGCACGAAAAAGTGTAAACTTAATTGGTCATACACTTTATTTCTAATTGAAAAGGTGTTATTCTTGAAAGTGTTATGCGCTATCTGTTATGAAACTTCTGACAGTGTAGAGGCTTGTATGGTTTATTTGAAGGTTAGAGAATTTGTAACGTTTGAAACCGCTAGATGGAGTGGAATGTTATGCGCTTATCGATCATTCGATTGTTAAGTTGAATCTTCACCTTCCGGAATCTGGGTTCCCAGATTTTCCCAGATTTTTTTTGAATTTCTTCTGCGATATTAAAAAATTCCGGAAATCTGGAAGGTCAAAAGCCCCTTTTTCCGGATTATTTTGATATACTTTTGGACCGGTTCATATTCCAGGTGCAATTTACAGAAGACGTCGAAGAATAATCTGGAAGCCCAGATTCAGGAAGTTCCGGGAGGTGAAGACCAGACTTTACTGAAGGATATATATATAGTTTGCGACGTAGTCGTGCCGAAGACTTCAGCCGCTTTCCTTCGCCCATCAGTTCTGGGCTGCTCGCTGTGGATACCCCTGGGTCCCAGTCTACTACACGGTCATTTTTCAGAAAAGGTGACATGCTGTTGGGGAATGTCGAGTGTGCGAGCATAGTGCGTTCAAGTTCGAGCACTGTCATTAACTGCTGAAATAGCATTGACCCATAGCTTGACGAAGGGAAAGTGTATTGGTCTTCAACTTGTTTGGCACTATGTCCACGCTGGGGTAGTTTTGTTCATAGCATTCGAGCCGTAGTCTCTGCCGAAAACGAGTCAAGTTATGTTGTGGACTACTTTACAAAGTAAATCAACCTAAACCACGCGCAGAAGCGGCGTGCCTCAACCAGACCTTAGAATGCGGGCCTGATCCTGAAAAGGGAGACCTGGTATGTAAAGCTTAAAGTTTAACCGAAAAGGACTGGGATAGGACAATATAGTTACCCATCACTTATTCACTTAAACTGGCTTGAAGACCCGCTGAAATTGCGTTACTTGGTTGTTCCGCTATTCAGGAATAATCGATTTTCATATAGTGGAATTTCCGTGTGATTTGTAGTACCTCTAATTTGTTGTATGCCTTACAAGAAAGATTTATGACTTTTTTTGTTCAGGCACTAAGCAATCTTCAGCAATATCGCCACTGCTCACTGAAAAGCCTTGTTTGTGTTTAGATAAAAAATTTCCCGCGTCATAGTAGAATTTTCGCTGTGGGGACAGCCGCAGATATTCTGAACATCATATCTAGAGCAGATAGTGGAAAACAAAAAAATCCCTTTGCAGAATCCAAATAATTCAATGTATTCAACTAAATGACACAAAAATAAGTTGGCTTTTCAGTATATTTCACTATATTGTATTGTCTTTGATACCGGACTTTATTTCAAAGGCCGTGTAGACTGCTCTGCATTTAATTTTGGGTAAATTTGGGCGTAGCATAGCCTAGAGTGGGTGCAATCACAAATGGTCAGGCAGGCTTACTTCGTAACGTCAGCATAAATCTCTTCAAAGAAATCGGATTGAGTGATCGTCGGATCGAACCTCTTTGAACGAAAAGCTCTTGTAAAGGAAACAAACAGTCACAAAGAGCTGTTTGAACTTTGCTGGGTGACAGCGGGAATAAAGTTTCTTTTAAAACTATGAGGAAACGCCACTTTGGTCATTGAAGCTATAAAATGGCGTATCTAAACATAGACACAAATGCAAAAGCAGGTTCACTCTGTCGTGTCAAAGCAGTTTTCTAACTTTTACAGATGTTGACGAGTGCATCGAGGATCTCCACGCTTGCAACGTAGATACTGAGCTTTGCGTCAACGAGTTGGGGTCCTACCACTGTGATAGCTTAGACAGCAACGACTACCAACGGACTAACTGTCCCAATGGATTTGCTTTTGATGATGATTATGATGTTTGCGTGGGTGAGAGACCTGTTTTTCTCTTTGCGCCACCACAGGAAGTAAGGACGTCTTCTGAGAACTTAGAAACGGAAATAACTTGGCTAGCAATAAATGTTAGGTAGCAGGTAAAGATGGCGCTTCTGCCCTTCCTTTCAGAAATGATCATTACCTCTATGACATTTAGAAGCGAAATAATTTCTTAAGATTGTTTGTATTAATTCTTTGGGTGATGTGGTGTGGGTAGCTTAGTTTCACAAGCAGTTTTCTCTGAAAACTTTAGAGCAAGATGGTAGTATGATGGTAGTATAGAGATTGGGGAACTTGGGAAGGTAGTCAAGTGTTACAGTAGCTTCGAAAAGTAGTTTTCCTTGCTTGTAGTTGGCACTTTGTACCCTTCGTCAAATTTGGAGTTTCGCCGGAAATAAAAATATACCTTGATTTCTGTCAGTTGGTTTACCACAATTCGGACCTTTTGATAAATTTTGGCATGTCATTTTTTCCGCTAAAAATTTCTGAGTCTTCAACTTATTTTCAGTTGGATGTTTCAACTAGGTATGTCGTTCCCGATGTGACGACCTGATCAACTGCATATCTTCTATCAATTATCAAGGTGTTGTGCACTCTTGCGCAGGTCATTCTGAAGCTTCGTCAGTGACAGGGCTCCGGCCGCACTGTCCATTCCGGATGAAAATTAAACACAGTTCTCAATTCTCTTAGCCCACCTCTCACCCGTACACGTGAGTTTACAGAGTCCCTATAACGAAATCATTTCCACTTCTTGCCTGAAGAATATCCATACTCAACAAATCCTCTGAACCCTTTCAGTAATTTTCGTGACAAAATACAGACGGATGGATGGACCAATGATATACAGACGTGGAACTTTCGAGAGAACTTTACGATGTTTCCTATATTTAATTTTGTTTGGGATCGGGAGGTCTGTTGTCGACTTGGGACTTCTTCTGTTTAATTTTTGATTTGTCTTAATCCAGTTTCTCTCTTGCTCAGACATCGACGAGTGTCAAGACGCCGAGGAGCTCGGTACGTCCCTCTGTCGGCCCGGTGAAGAATGCTTCAACAAAGATGGCGGCTATGAGTGCGTAGCATTATGTCCAACCGGTTTCGAACCAGATGAAGGTGCTTCTGGAGCGTGCAAGGACATTGATGAGTGTACTAGAAAGCCATGTGGCCCCAGTGAAAGGTTATATTTTATTTCCGAGTTTCTTTCCTGCGGGAAGGGGGTCTAGTTTCATATTGCTTCCAGTCTCAACATAAACCAGGTAACTGCAGCCGTGTGGCTGAGGCAGTGATCTTCGAAGTGACGGGCGTTAGCCTCAAGTCCAAATCGTTCCCGCCGTGCTAGCGTTTCTGACGCAACCATTTATGTGATTCTGCAAGATCTGGCGCCGAGCAGAGATGGGCGAATTCGATCATGAAAGGATTCGAATCCGAATCCAAGGCTAGGTGTCAGTCCGACTCCGAATCCACCATTTCATGCTGAGGATTCGAATCGGGATTTGAATCCGACCTTAATAAAAGTTTTCGCCTAAGACAAATGAGACGGTTAACTGGACGATGTAAACCATATTTCTACGTGGCCAAATGTGGTATTTATAGTATGGGTGCTGTATGTAGTATAGTAGCAGGAATGAATTAGGGCTCGTAAGCACAATACCTTAAGCCTAGTGTGTACACATTGGCAAAAGATTAGAAAATGGAGCTGATTCGTAAGATTCGGGGTTTGGAGTCCGAATCCGAATCCATCCTGACAAGCAAAAAGATTCGAATCCGGATTATAATCCAGCCAAAAGGACGAATCCTGGATTCGGATTCGCCCATCTCTGGCGCCGAGGGGAATGAAAAGTGGTGCGAGGTTAATTCGCGTGTTTTTTCCCAGAACGTGAAAGCCTTTGAACTTACTCTTAAGCTACGTACACACAGTTAGATAAGATTTCGGATATGAAAGTACGCGTGCAAAGTTCACGTCACTATGAGGAAACCTGCATGCGATGCGACGGTCGGATTCCGGGGTCCGGCGAGAAAATTTGTTTCGCTGATGCAACAGAGGGGGTTGTCACCGACTCAAACTTTGAGAGTTAATGAGGAAAGTTGCGTCCGACTGCGGAAATCGGACCCTATTTGCGCGTACTATTAGGCATCTGTAATGTGTCTACTGCGTTGGACGGCCAGAAATCACTTTCCTTGTAAGATAAAGTGGTTGGCCCTTCTTGTATCTTCTTGTAGAAACACCTAATGTGGAGGGGGTGTTGGAGCCCATTCTACTCTTTTTCCACCTGTAACACGCTGTAATGTGCTATTGGTACACATTGTTCATATAACTCTCTGACTGAACGTGGTGGAAAACTGAAGAACTGAACAAGCCCTGTAACGTCTGCTGATAACACCCAAAGAGCCATCTAATAAAATTGCACATTCTTTCTCAAGTGTTACCACACATCTGACAGAAGTGGTACTACCTAAAGAATTCTTGGTCAGAGGATAATGAATCTTTCTCAACAACTGTTTCATGCTATTCCATATAAACTTTCAGGTGTATTAACAACGAAGGATCGTATCTTTGCGAGCCCCTGGTTATTCAGGCACCGCCACCACTTTACGGAGGGAGAGTCAACACATCAAGAGAGCAAACCCCACTCACGAGTGATAGGACTGGACGTGTGTTCCAGGCCTGTGAACCGGGGTACAGGCTTGACACTACAGGAAAGTGCATGGGTGAGTACAAGGATGACTGGAAATTACAACAGGTCTTATAGAGAACTTCAGGCCAAGTGATCTTTCTGGTGCGTATTCGTGGACGATTGATGTTCCGATTGGTACAGTCGACTCGCTGTGAAATTAAATACTGTAAGATTTGATCCTGAAACGAGAAAAGAAATAGTTTTCTTTATAAAGGTGATTTACAGATGAGTAGAAATACGAAGGGCATAAGAACAACGTGCTTTAGTTGCGTTTTCGTTTGACTCCCAACTCGATCAAGGCTACTGTCCGTGTTGTTATAAACCTAATATGATACGATGACATCCCCTAGTTCGAATAGTTTGTTAGTTTTCCGTAGTTTGTCCGAACTTTCTTAGTTCAGTGTTTGGGAAAATAGGGAAAGTGAAACTGTACGTGGCGTTGAATAACAGGGGATGGGGATTGCTGAAGCGTTGAGCAAAAGTTTTGGTTCGGGGAGGAAAAATCCGGAAGAAGGTTTTTTGAAGAAAAGCGCTGTTTCCGCCTTCTTCTGGTGAATATTTTCACTTAAGGGCGGAAGGTGGGCGGAAGGTATATACTTTTAGAATATCTGGGTTTGTTTGATCCGTGAAGACGGATCAGTCGGAGAGAAAACTTTGATTGGTCACCTTCTAGATTTTATATTGGCAGAAACTGAAAAATTCTCAAACGACAAAAAGGCAAACGGAAAAAAAATAAAATAGAAAAAACGCAACTTTCGCTTTTCCCGCATCATGTTAGATCGCTATGAGACGTATAGGGAGAGTGAGTAATGGCTATTACATCCAAGGAAGGAAGCGGGTGCGCATATTACCCACTTCGGCACGGGGAAGTAGTGGTATGGTCATTCGAGGGGGGGGGGGGGGTCGATGAAAAGAGGTAACGGAACGGCATGGTGCAGGCGGAACGAGTACTAAAAAGAGAAACGCTGCACGAGAAGCAAAGTTACTTAAAAGTGAAACGATGCACCTTCGCCTTTCTTGTTTTAGTCGACCGTTAGGGCACGAGTTCTAGAGCATACCCGGCCATGATCCCTATTGTAGCAGGTACTGCCCCTCGTCGTCCGCATACATGCTGGAGTATACATGACCATGCGAGTGACTGAAAGAAAGAAGAGGACGGTGCAGTGTTCCTCTTTAGTATGCTGTTCAGTTTTTTAGTCCTCGTTCCTCCTTCTGATACTTGTTCTGCCTGCACCATGCCCTCTATTTCGTTCCCTGTTTCCGTTTATATCCGATCCCCATTCAAGCACTGTGATTGAAACGAGTACACATTAAGTCCTTTAATGAAGACCTACTGAAGAGCAAGTCTGGTGCCAGCAGCCGCGATAACTCCAGCGCCAATGGCGTTATCAAGTTGCTGCAGCTATAATAATATCTTTCTTATTTCAGATGTGAATGAGTGTGCTGAAGAGACTCACAACTGTACCATGGGGGTTGAAGACTGCGTGAACACATTGGGTGGTTTCAAATGCAAACCCCTTCCTCCATGTCCAGATGGTTTCAGAAGGGATACCACGACAGGCCGGTGCTTCGGTAAGTCGATATTTTTGTTATACTACGATAGCGTATAGACTCTCGAAATATGATGTTGAAGTGTTTCAGAATATTTGTTTTCGTAACTCATTTGAATAGTAACGGTAGCCGACTCTGTAACGTTTGGTGATAACATCCAAGATATAATCTGCTAAAATACAGATCCTTCTGTTAATTACTATCAGTCCTTGCCAATGGATTTGGCTCTTAGATGTCTGAAATTCTAGTGCGTAAGGGTGATCCTCAACAATTTTTGAAAATAAAAGCGTGACTTTTTTTGTTTTGTTTAAACGCTTGAAGTAAGAAACCCAGTGCAGATCGGTGTCTTTTTTAGGCACACGAAACGGCCGGTACCTTATAAAGGGAAGCAAACAAAATGTAGAAAACGAGTGTTTAAAAAAATCCCGCCGCCTCTGAAAATGTGTGGCTTGAGTTTCAAAATAGCAGAAGTGTAAAGAATACGTATAATTAAAAAAATAAGTTTACAAAAATTCCGTTATCTGGATATAAACCGGACAAGTGCCAAAGTGTGAGAAACTCTTACAAGCAACGATAGATTCGATTGATCAACAACATTGATGCTATTTAGCTGATGCTATTTAGCCGACAGCCTATCGGACAGAGGGGGCTGGGTGCAGGAGTGAATGGGGGAACATAACGGCTGTTGGGTAATAACTTGTCCGAAAATCAGTTCATATTTTCTTAAAAGAGTATGTTTTCATTAGATATCGATGAATGCTCCGAAGGCCTCCATAATTGCCAACTCGAAACCACCTTGTGTGTCAACGCTTACGGAGGTTTTTCTTGCCGACCTTTCCCAACGTGTCCTCCTGGACACCGATACAGCATACCGGCTAGAACGTGCGAAGGTAAGTGTGGAACTAGAAGTTGGACAGAGAATGAACAAATGTTATTTCTTTTTCTATTTTTGCAATACCTGTATAAGCTTATTTTCCATTCATAGCTGCTACCGACATAACATTCGTTATGACTAAACTAAAACCGAGAACAAATAATCTGACAGAACTTCTGTCTCCCTATCTCTGTGATATGATTATGCAGAGTCGAGTATTTCCCCATACCCTGTCCGCTACGAACGAGCGGATGTTAGTGGGAGTCAAAGCTGATTGGTTCTATAGACGCGCTCTAGAGCGGATCTGCGCGGAGTAGCCTATGCCTCCTGCCAGCCTCCTTCACTATTTTTTGGGGGATAAGCAACGGCGAAGACGGAAGATGAGTAAACGGGCATCAAAATCAGCTCAAAGCTAGAGTAAATACCTCTAGGCCCGCTCAGTTTTGTCGGACTATTCATAGTCGCTGCATGGGACTAAAGACAGAAGTTCTATCAGATTATTTGTTCGGGCTAAAACTAAAACCTATCTACCTAATCAACGTCTCCCATACTATCAAGTGACAATCGCTGTTACGCCTACTATTTTAACTGAGGATCTTATATGTCTAACCTTGTACATTTGGTTTCTGTGCAACCATGTGTCGGCACGAACGTTGTAAAGCATTCGGTTCCTTGAAGAAGAGAACTATTCACTTTCATGACTAGGCTACAGAAGACTTAGAATATAGAGGCATGCATCTTTCGACGCTAGTTAACTTTGAACATTGCAGTTTCCGCTCGACTTGCTGGGACAGAAGAAAGCCTGGATGTTTTTGGGGTCTTCAGTTTAGCATTTAGCCCAAACCTGCAGTGCCCAAAATTAAAAAGCTTCAGAGAAGCATATACCTCTACTGTAAATAGAAATCATGAGATACCACTGCTGATTGTTCTGAAGAACAATGCGTTTTGAATCATTCCTTGTTTGCTCAGTTGCAACTTTGCAGTTTCTCCACCTAGCTCTTGAGGACGCGGTAAGAAAAAACTTTTTTTCTGTGTGCAATGCTTTTGCTAATCACTTTGTCAGTCTGTCGGTCTCTTGTTTGTCCTCTGGGGTATTTGCCATTCATGTTTTACCTTCTTTCTTTAGAAAAGACAGCTTCGTAACCGCAAGCGTCCTAGGAGAGCCATCCCTGTTGGAAGCCATAAGCAGGGAGGGACTAAGGAACATATCCATTGAGCCCCCATCCCTCTAATGATTCGCAAGCGTCCCAATGCAAATTCTCGGAAAATGTTTACATTCCAGTTCCGACAGTATTGCAGAAGTTTAAACCATGTCATGCTTTTCAGATATTGATGAATGTGTGGAAACGCCAGAAGTCTGCGAGAGGGAGTTTGAAAGTTGTATCAACTCAGTTGGGTCCTATCGGTGCGTTGCCAAACCGAAAGACTGCCCTAGTGGTCATAGGTACAACCAGTCATCACGGACCTGTGAGGGTAAGCTTGTGAACGTCATCATTTACACTCTGTATCGCTTTTTTCTTTCCCTCCGTACAAGTACATGCTGAACTGATCATGCTAATCTATTCTGCTTCTTTAATGGCTTCGTTCAGGGATCATCTAAAAAGGAACGGAACGGAAGGGTATGGTACATGCGGAATGAGGACTAAAAAAGGGAACGGCATACTAAAAGAGGAACGATGCACCGTCCCCTTCCTCCTTTTTGTTAGTCGGTTGTGGACGAGTTATCGAGCAGGCCTGCGCGAAAAATAATGACCGGCAGAGAAGGAACCTGGAAGGAACCCTTTCGAGCTCATGCACTTGGCAGAATTAGTCTTCTGATCTAAACTTCTTTAGTCGTGCATGAGCTGCGGTCGAGAACTCATACCTACCAACTAGGAAAATCCGATTAAAGTTACAAGGAATAAAAAGGAACATGAGGACAATTGTAATTCAAATAATGATATTAAAATAAATTACTTTTTTCAATTATTCTACAAACATAAATTGTTTGGAAAAATAAGAACACCACTAAGAAAAAGGACAGAACCAAGTGATTGAACTAAAAAGTATTTAATTGCCCAACGGTCGAATAAAAGGAGTAACAAAATTGCTACACTGTCAGGAGTTTCATAAAAGACAACACAAGGATGCGCGGTTTCAACAGACAACACGCAACAGACAACACTTGGGATGTTATCTGCTGTCGCGACAAACGTTACGCATGGAATATTATGCATAACAAAAAAGCCAGAAGATGCACTTTTGGCAGTTTTTCGGCTCTTCCTGGCAATGCCTGTTCTGCATAACATGATGACATGTTATTAACATGTCATGCACAACGTTTGTCACGACAACAGATGACATTCCAAGTGTTGTCTGTTGCGTGTCGTCTGTTGGACAGGGTTCCTGGTCCTCGCTGTGCGCGGGCATGCTCAAGAACTCGTGACCAAGCGATCAAATAAAAGGAGGAAGGTGGCGATGCGTCTTTCCCTCCTGTAGTAGCTTCCCTCCTGGTGCAGTGTCCCTCCTTTTTAGTTCCTTTTTTAGTGCGCGTTCCTCTTTTCAGCACTCGTTCCGCCTACACCATGCCCTTCCGTTTTGTTTCCTCTTTTAGACGATCCTTTTCGTCCATTATTTTCCCTAAAATTCGAACGTTACTTCTGTCCGCCGCTATCAGCTCTTTTCGAGACCCACTGATCACCTGGTAATAATCTAGCAAGTATATGGATAAGGGGATTGGTTTTAAAGGTCGGTGTTGCAAGTGGCTTAAAGGACGTGTGTCATACCAATGCAACGTACCCTTCGCCTCATCCATTCTTAAACCTGAGAGACAGTGCTGTTGCTACATGATCTTTGTCTTCATCGTTCATCCAATCTCTGGCCCATCATTCATTCTTTAGCGATATTTCGGCCCTTCTTGACAAGGTTCCTCATCAGGCTGTCAATCTTCAGTGTCAACGTTGTGGAAGAACAAATCTGTAATAAATAACTGAAGCTTCTACCGACTATAACTATTTTATTCGGGGAAATTACTTTTAAAGTTTAACTGAAAGCCGATTTAATTTTGTGTCATCTAATTGAATACACTGAATTATTTGGATTCTGCAAACGGATTTTTTATTTTCCACTATCTGCTCTAGTTATGACGTTCAGAATATCTGCAGCCGTCCGTAAATTCTACTATCACGCGGGAAATTTTAATCTCGATACAAACGCAGCTTTTCAGTGGGCAGTGGTGAGATTGGTGAAGATTGCTTAGTGCCTGAACAAAAAAAAATCATAAATCTTTCTCGTAAAGCATACAACAAAAATTCAGTACCATAAATCACAAGAAAATTCCACTATTTGAGAAATCGATTATTCGTGAACAGCGGAACAACGAAGTAACGCATTTTCAGCGGGTCTTCAAGCCAATTTAAGTGAATAAGTGATGGATAACTAGATTGTCCTATCCCAGCTCTTTTCGGTTATACTTTAAATACCGTTTTGCGGTACCGTTATCGTTTTGCGGTCATCTCCTGTTACTCTAGCAGGACTCCTAACTGCTCTTTACAGTCCAAGAAGTAAAGATAAATGGGCTATCCCTAAAAGGACACCTTGCACTACACAGTGTTTGTATGTTTGACTACTTTAGAAACTTAGCTCTCTCTACAGCAGATTACACAAGCCTTCGGCTGTTTTTAGCCTCTTTCCGTGAACGTGTCCGGAAGCTTTTAGTGCCGTAAATGCTGCATTTAATGCTGCATATCTTTAGTTGTTTTTGTCCGAAAGCTGTTACCTTTATTTCTTCTCTAAAACTTCTAGAGCAGTGGTTCCCAACCGGGGGTACGCGTACCCCAAGGGGTACGCGAGACCCTTGCAAGGGGTACGCGAAGGAACCAAAATTGTTTTAATTCGTAACTTCAAAATCTCACCTAACTAAATTACCAGCAGAGGCATCACTAGCCTAAACATTTTGAGGGGCAAGGTATTTTTATCGACTGTTTTAAAAAAAAATAACTGTTTTCACGAAAAGACTCGTTTCTGTTTGGGGAAGAGGTGTTGCCAACAAGTGCGTGACGCCCCTGAATACAGCTAGCCTACTGCCGTAAAATCTGTTCCTGTGTCTAACAATATTGTTTCAAGAAGAACCAAAGACATAACAAGTGATAATTATTGTCATTCAGGTTACGAATTAAGATAACGAAAACGATTGCGATGCAGTTTGATGAAAGCACGGAGGACATCAAAACCATACACAGAAACAGGCTGACTGTGAAACTGATATTGCCGTAAATGACGTCGAGCCGAAATTTCATAAGATTTTAGCTAAAAAGCAGCCTTAAGTGTCTCATTGATTTTGTATAAATTTCCTATGCCTTCCGTACGCCTTATCATTTATGATAATAAATATCGTCTTTTTAACGTCCTGGAAAAGGGGGTACGCAACATTTTCGAACCTTGATTAGGGGTACGCGGTACGGAAAAGGTTGGGAACCACTGTTCTAGAGTACCAAAATTTAAGTCAGGAAGAAGAAAAGAGAACAAGCTAAAGTTCGTAAAGTTTTTCGCAAAATATGCTCGGTAAAGTTTGTCGCCGCTCGAACGAGAATTCGACCTAAATTTGCATTACGAGAATTTTGTGTCGCAATTTGTTCTAGAAAGAAAAATATTCTGGGAGATACTAGGAGAATCGCCGTGCTCCACAGTTTCTTCTTGAAAATTCAGCATAAAATTTAGCATCTTTGCTGAATTTTCCGATGAATTTTATGCTCAATTGATGCCGCATTAACTGAGCGAAAATTTAAATCCGAAAGGGAAATGCTGCATAGAATGCTGAATTTATTCAGCATTTTCGTTCGTTTCGGAGCTTACGGACACGTTCCGTGTCTCTTGCTTTGGATAACAAACGTAGCAATATTTGCGGAAACGGTCGTCTGTCCAATAAGCTTCTCGGGAACAATGATCGGGAGCCTGATACGTAACGTGCAGAGAACAAACGTGGGAAGCGTGGTAATCAGTATAATCCCTTTTGAAGCGTAGAATCTCGGTAACGAAAATGGATGGAATACTACCGAAATGGAATGAATTAGTATGATAGTATGACGCGTTCTTTAACAAATTCAAGAGAAATGGTTATTGTGCCTTCCGATTAAAACAACACAAAAGGTCTAATCCCAATTGCACAATCTCTGCAGCTTCTGCTTGGGGAGAAGGTTTTTGCTCGATGAGGAAGTTCAAGTTGAGGAGGAGGTCGAAAAAAGTAATTTTGAGCTGAACAAATTTTCTCTTGCAGTTTTTTCCAGGTAAAACCGTTTCCTTCCTTTACTGTTTACTGCCCACATGCTCACCTATACCAGATGTATTGTCCCAGCTTTCTTACCAAGGCCATGCAGGACAGTATCAGTTACCTTTACAAGGAGCTTTCTCTGACAGGACTGCTGCACTTTCCCGACTAATCTTCAAAGGCGCTGGATTTGTATACGTACAAATAGCAACCTTTCGAACTCCAAGCAACTTTCACAAAGAAACTCACGAAGTCAGATATTTAACGCTAAGCTAGAATCTTTTTCCATAAGTTCGTTTTTCCAACTTGAGCGGTTTTGAGCCTGAAGAGGACCCTTGCCAAGAAGGGCCGAAATATAGCTCGAATAAAATATAGCTGACGTATCCGTTTTGCACTGTCAAATATACGTATTCTCTTAGGAGGCCGACTGCCGTTACAAAGACAGCTTGTTGCTAGTCAGGCCAGCACCCATTGAGGAATTGGGTATTTACCAAAACTGTCCCTTCAGATTATCCTAACCGTACATAAGTCATATGTGATTGCTTATTCTATCGGTATGTCGGCCCTTCTTTGCAAGGGTCATGTTCAGCTCAAGCTAAAAAAATGAACCTGTTATCATAGGTTCAGGCCTTGCCAAGAAGGAAGTCTTTATGAGACTCAGCTGACTTACCCGTTTAGCGCAGTCAAATATGATTCGAATAAGAATCATACAGAACTCAGTTAACACAAGTCACATTAAAGATATCGATGAATGCCGTGCGCAGCCGCCTGCCTGCAACTTCGCCGTTGAGGAGTGTAGAAACTTACCAGGAACTTACCAATGCCTTCCTAAGCGAACGACAACGACTAGCACGACAACTGTCATAACAACGACCACTCGGCCCAGGGAGAGGGATCGTTGTCCCTCTGGGTTCCGGAGAAGGAATCGGCAGTGTGTGGGTTCGTAGGACCACCTATAAGCATGTTTAGACTTACTAACAATGGCTATTATTTTTTGTTCTAAGCTAACTTACTTTAACCTCTGAACAAAAGCGTTTCTTTTCTTCTTCTTTTTTTTAATTCGAGACGTAAGGTGACATCACATCCTAGTATTTGTACTGTCAGAAGTTTCATAACACCTAACACAAGGACTCACAATTTCAAAAGAGAACAGACAACATGGTATTTGTCAATGGTCAAGAAAATCGTGTTATGAGCCTTTAATCGTTGCAACACTAAACACTTAACATAGTTTGGAATGTTACTTTTTACGATAAAATAATACATAAAAGGTCATAAGGAAATATCTTGTAACATGTGTAGATAACATCCGAAGCGCTTTCTGTTGAAACAGCGTATCCTTATGTTAGATGTTTTGAACTTCTGACAACGTAGTCTCGAAAACATGTGAATTGGCCGACTGTCGTCAATATCAAGTAGTGATAGGTTGGTGACAATCTCACTTATAAATACCAAACCTCAGGCACAAGGCACCTAGGTCGTAATGTTTTCGGTCGGATTTCGATTTCGGACGGAAAATGATACGTTGCGAGACTTCCCTGGATCCGAGTTAAATTCTTAATCCACCCAGTCTTGAAGATCAAGGGGGGGGGGGGGTAATTTTATCCCTGACCACCACGTGCAATTTGAGTTATCTTAAATGGGAAAGAATAAGCGTGAAGACGCTTGTAGCTAGAGCGAGATATAGCCAATCACAGAAAGAGTCAGGCTGAATCAAAGATAGACACAATATATAGTATATGGTAAAGCACAACACTTGGTTGGCCTGCTGGTGCGTGCTTTGTCTGTGTCATTCCTTTTTTTGGGGTTGGTCGCTTTAGCGCTATAAGATTCTTCCTTTGGCCCCGGGCAGCTGTAGCCGAGCTGAAATATTTGTGCTGTCTCTGATGATTTCAGCCTCGCTTTGTGGTTTGGAAAGAAGATCAGGATTTGATTTAGAAGAGCTGGCTTTTATGTCCTTCTTGCCAATAACAATCGTCCAAATTTCCAAGAAGAAAAGGTGTATCAGCGAAGCTATCGCACGCCGTCTAACCCATGATGAATGATGAGCGCGCGGAATTGACGGATTCGTTGTCATAAATGGTGATTAATCTTTCTGTTGCGATAATGTTTCGTGGTGTTCTTATTTTTCAGAAAGAAAAGGGTGCAGTAGTTTGTACAATATTCATTCCTGTCGATTGAAAACAGTCTATCCCCTCATTTTCCGCCACATCAGTTTACTCCTTTAACAATGTCCTTTTCTCAGATGTCGATGAGTGCGCTCAAGGTTCATTTATTTGTGACGTCAATGAGGAGTGTATCAACGAGCAAGGTGGATACCGATGTGTCGCCAGGCAACCTGTAACTACCACAACAACAACCACCCAAGCTGCACCAGTGAGACAGTCGTGTCCAGCGGGCTATCACTACAGCGACTTGTCTCGACGATGCGTGGGTAAGTTAGTTCCCGTAAAGCAATGAATTGTCTGAATAAGACTGATTGAAAAGTATTGATGAGCTGAAGACCTGCTCGAGGTCAAGTCCGTACTGCTCATTCAGCCTACCTGGAACTCAAGCTGATTGCAGGATCGGGTAAACCTTGAATCCTATAATAAATAGCGCTCGAGGCGGATAAAAATACTATTAATGTAACGGTGGCGTACGCCACAGGTTCTTGCGCTAAACACTGACCTAGTCAGTAGCCTACACTGCCTGCCTCTTACACACACTGAGATCGGATCCTGCCGGGACCCCAACATGGATAATCTAGGACATATTCAATTCAGTTCATTTTATTTTCAAAAATTCCCTCACGGACTAATTTAATTTTTTTTTCGTCATGTAGGCTACATTCTCTCCACATAACTTAACAATTAATAACAAGTATAACTAATCGACATAACTTAAAGTTTAACTGAAAAGCCAACTTATTTTCATTAAGTTGAATACACTGAACTATTTGGATTCTGCAAAGGGATTTTTTTATTTTCCACTATCTGCTCTAGTTATGACGTTCAGAATATCTGCGGCAGTCCCCACAGCGAAAATTCTACTATGACGCTGGAAATTTTATCTCAACACAAACGCGGCTTTTCAGTGGGCATTGGCGATACTGATGAAGATTACTTAGTGCCTGAACAATAAAAAGTCATAAATATTTCTTGTAAGGCATACAACATAAATACAAGCGCATAGAGGTACCACAAATCACTCGGAAATTCCACTATTTGCAAATCGATTATTCTTGAATAGCGGAACAACCAAATAACGCATTTTCAGCGGGTCTTCAAGCCAATTTAAGTGAATAAGTGATGGGTAATTAGATTGTCCTATCCCAGTCCTTTGCGGTTAAACTTTAACAATTACTAACAAGTATAACTAATCGCCATGGAAGATCGCATATAGAAGCATTGATTCGAATCCTTTATATTCGTGACAGGTTTCATCCTCCGAGCTTGTGTGGAAGTGCCCGATCTCGAAAAAACTGGACAGACAAACAGAGCAATAAAACAACAGACAGATGAAAGGGAACCCGTCAGTTCGCCCACCCGTCAGTTCGCCCACCCGTCAGTTCGCCCAAAAATTCCGTCAGTTCGCCCACTTTTTCCGACAGTTCGCCCACCCGTCAGTTGGCCCACCAAAATCCGTCAGTTCGCCCACCCGTCACTTCTCCTACCCGTCAGTTCGCCCACCCGTCACTACGCCCACCCGTCAGTTCGCCCACCCGTCACTACGCCCACCCGTCAGTTCGCCCACCCGTCACTACGCCCACCCGTCAGTTCGCCCACCCGTCAGTTCGCACACCGTCAGTTCGCCTACCGTCAGTTCGCCCACCCGTCAGTTCGCCCACCCGTCAGTTCGCCCACTCCTAAAATCCGTCAGTTGGCCCACCCTTGAAATCCGTCAGTTGGCCCACTTCTGAAATCCGTCAGTTGGCCTACTTTTGAAATCCGTCAGTTGACCCACCTTTGAAATCCGTCAGTTCGCCCACTCCTGAAATACGTCAGTTGGCCCACTCTTGAAATCCGTCAGTTGACCCACCTTTGAAATCCGTCAGTTCGCCCACTCCTGAAATCCGTCAGTTCGCCCACTCCCGAAATCCGTCAGTTCGCCCACTCTTGAAATCCGTCAGTTGGCCCACTTTTGAAATCCGTCAGTTGACCCACCTTTGAAATCCGTCAGTTCGCCCACTCCTGAAATACGTCAGTTGACCCAACTTTGCCGAATCATTAAATCCATCAAAAGGGCCGCGACCCCAGGGGAATTGTCAGCTCAACTCGACCCTGTCATTAAAGTCCGTGAAAGAAAGGCACTCCATCCCAGGAGATTATTAAGACGGGGACGACCTTTCTCGTTTAAGTAGGGTCAACACGAGATGACTATGGGTGCAAATTTTATGTTTACGTAAAGAAGGATATGAAGATGGGTAGAAGAAGAGTATTATACGGAAAAGTGCCGCGAACCCAGGGGGTTCAATCAGAAGAAGCCGACAATTACGTAAACATTTAGTCAGACATATCAAGATCTTGTTGCCAGATTCTGCGGCAAATTCAGTCGGAAAAGCTAAAAGATGAAAACAAAGTAACAAGACCAAAGTTTTCGACGGGATCCCAGAAATGTAATATTTGATCCAGACAATTGGGTCTTGTCTTCGCCAGATCCAGTCTTCGCCAGGATAATCATCTGAGAAAACCAAGTTCAGATATACCTCTATAAGCCATCATCAAAAAGGGCCGCGACCCCAGGGGAATTGTCAGCTCAATTCGATCCTGTCATTAAAGTCCGTGAAAGAAAGGCACTCAATCTCAGGAGATTACTTCAGACGGATATGACCTTTCTCGTTTAATTAGGGTCAAGACGAATGCCTATGGGTGCTTATATGTTTTATATTGTGTAACTTATATGTTTACGTAAAGAAGGATATGAAGATGGGTAGAAGAAAAGTATTTTATGAAAAAGCTCCGCAACCCCAGGGGTTTAATGAGAAGGAGCCGACAATTACGTAAACATTTGGTCAGACAACCGGGAGCTTGTTGCGAGATTCTGCGGCTAATTCAACTGGAAAAGCTAAAAGATGAAAAAAAAGGAAAAGGAAAAATAGAGTAACGAGCAGTAAAGGTTTTTGATTGGCAAATACGATGTAAAGTAGTTTACATGGAAATGGAAAGTAAAAGCATAATAGAAATAATATAATGCAGGACTTCAGTGCCAAGCTTCCGTGTACCGTCTCCGAGTATATCTGCAAGCTATCTGCAATGTACGAGTCTCAACTCTGTACGGAGAGTGTCCTCTTGTTAGTGGGAAAACGTTTTTTCCCAAATTTACGTAGCCCACAACTAATTTTAAATACTTCATCAACGTTATGTGATTCAAGGTGTGTAAGAAACATCAATTTCTTTCGCCGCGTCTTTCGACCCAGCAACCCGAACATTCAAAAGCTTTTTCAAAACATTTCGTAGATTCGCACAGAACAGCTTTTCCAACCTTAAAGTTTAACCGAAAAGGGCTGGGATAGGACAATCTAGTTACCCATCACTTATTCACCTAAGTTGGCTTGAAGACCCGCTGAAAATACGTTACTTTGCTGTTCCGCTATTCACGAATAATCGATTTTCTAATAGTGGAATTTCCTTGTTATTTGTGGTACTCTATGCGCTTGCATTTTTGTTGCATGCCTTACGAGAAACATTTATGATTTTTTTTTGTTCAGGCACTAAGCAGTCTTCACCAATCTCACCACTGCCCACTGAAAAGCCGCGTTTGTGTTGAGAGTAAAATCTCCCGCATCATAGTAGAATTTACGCTGTGGGGACGGCGGCAGATGTTCTGAACGTCATAACTAGAGCAGATAGAGGAAAATAAAGAAATTCCTTTGCAGAATGCAAATAATTCAATGTATTCAATCAAATGACACACAAATAAGTCGGTTTTTCAGTTAAACTTTAAGCCACTTGTGCCGTCAACCACGGACAAACCCAGGGTCGCTGACTGCTATATCTATTGCAAGTTTGGGACCAGGAGTGGCTCGAAGGGGCGGGGACGAGTGGGGTTGGCACCCGTCAAACACAATCTTCGAGTCGTTTGAAAAAAATTTAATTTCGTCGTAAATCCGTCCCAGTCAAAGGCAAGCCGAGTCGTTTAAACCAGGTTTCAATATCCCGTTAGGTCGGTGCCTTGATTATTTCTCGGGGTGGCCACTGCTGCTGAACTAGCAGCAATTAACCTTGTTTTAAAACCTGTTTTACTGGCATATGATTTGTATCTATCTCACTTAGCTCTTTCTGATAAAATTGCTATAGGTTAGTTGTTAAAGTGAAGTCTGACTGGGTAACGTGAATAAAACTTATAAGCCGGACGCGAGAGACAAGATAGCGTGCACGGACTGTGGTCTAACTTTGACTACAAGTGGAACAAGACCAAAGTTTTCGATGGGATCCCAAAAATTTAATATTAATTAGGTCTTGTCTTCGCCAGATCCTGTCTTCGCCAGGCTAATCATCTGAGAAAACCAAGTTCAGATATACCTGTATAAGCCATATCTATTTTGACGATACTGATCGAAACTTCCTGGTGTACTTCTGCCAAATTTCCGGTTTCGGCCGCATTCCGAGCAAACTACTTGCCCAGCAAAAACAAAAGATAGTTCAGAAACGAGTTCAACGTATCTCCTTATCCCTATAAAGAACATCTAATCAACTTCAAATAAACTTAAACTTCAAAAAAAAAAAATCCGGATTCCGGACGAACTATATGTCAGGTTAAGAAATGATTGTCATATATAGATTCAGCGTTTTTTCTTACCCTGAAATCTATCATCTGATCAACTTCAAATACAAATTTTGCTTTTAACAAATTTTCCGGTTTTGGCCGGATTCCGGATGAACTGTTTGTCCGGCAAGAAAATGGTTTTCACGATCGTGTAGTACGTTTTCTTACCCCTAAATCAATTATCTAATCAACTTCAAATACAAATTTTGCTCTTATCAAATTTTCCGGTTTGCGCCGGATTCCAGGCGAACTACTTGTCAGGCAAGAAAATGGTTTTCACCATCGTATTCAGCATGTCTTCTTATCACTAAATCAAACATCTAATCAACTTCAAATAAAACTTTCACTTTTAACAAGCTTTCCGGTTTTGGCCGGATTCCGGGCGAATTACTTGTCTGGCGAAAAAATAACTTTCATATTCGGATTCAGCGTGTCTCCTTACCCCTTAATCCACTATCTAAACAGCTTTAAAAAAAAATGTTTGCCCCTTAATTTGAAACCCCTCCCCCACCCTCAAATATAGAGCTACAGAGCCCATTTTCGAACTTGTCTTGTACTTTGACCCGAAGGATCCTCCCACCAAGTTTCATCAAAATATCTCAATCCCTTCGAGAGTTATCGTGCTAACAGACGGACAACTTTTGCGATGACATAGATATCCGTCACTAACATTTTGGGATCCCAAAAAGAAGCATGACATTTTTAAAGTTTAACTGAAAAGCCAACTTATTTTTGTGTCATTTAGTTGAATACACTGAATTATTTGGATTCTGCAACAGGATTTTTTGTTTTCCACTATCTGCTATAGTTATGACTTTCAGAATATCTGCGGCTGTCCCCACAGCAAAAATTCTACTATGACGCGGGAAATTTTTATCTAAACACAAACAAGGCTTTTCAGTGGGCAGTGGCGACTCTGGTGAATATTGCTTAGTGACTGAACAAAAAAAAAAGTCATAAATCTTTCTTGTAAGGCATACAACAAGTTAGAGGTAGCCTACCCCAAATCACACGGAAATTCCACTATTTGAAAATCGATTATTCCTGAATAGCGGAACAGCCAAGTAACGCATTTTCTGCGGGTCTTCAAGCTAATTTAAGTGATTAAGTGATGGGTAACTAGATTGTCCTATCCCAGTCCTTTTCGGTTAAACTTTAACAAAATGGAAAAGCCATCAGAATTCAAATGACAGGAATCCCTCAAAACCTTCCTAAGCAAGTGTATCCAGGACTCTGGCGATCCCCTTTCGGTACCCCTGTTCCCCACCCCCCCCCCAAAAAAAAAAAAAATATAGAAAATAGTAAATCTCATTAGAAACTACAGTTTTTGATGCGATATTTTTTCACCCATCTTCAAACCCCTTCTTTACGTAACAACGTTTACGTGGACAAATAGTTCGCTCGGAATTCGGCCGAAACCGGACATTTGGCAGTAAAGCAGGAAGTTTCGACCAGTTTCGACATAATAGATATGGCTTATATAGGTACATCTGAACTTGGTTTTCTCAGATGATTAGCCTGGCGAAGACTGGATCTGGCGAAGACTAGACCCAATTGTCTGGACCAAATATTAAATGTTTGGGATCCCATCGGAAACTCTGGACTTGTTACTTTTTGTTTTCATCTTTTAGCTTTTCCAATTGAATTTGCCGTAAAATCTCGCAACAAGCTCCCGATATGTCTGACTAAATTTTTACGTAATTATCGGCTCTTTCTGATTAAACCCCTGGGGTCGCGGCGTTTTTGTATATAATACCCTTCTTCTACCCATCTTCATATCCTTCTTTACGTAAACATAAAAGCTGCACCCATAGGCATCTCGTCTTGAACCTAATTAAACGAGAAAGGTGGTCTCCGTCTGAGTAATCTCCTGGGGTTGAGTGCCTTTCTTTCACGGACTTTAATGACAGGGTCGAATTGGGATGACTATTCCCCTGGGGTGGCGGCCTTTTTCATGGATTTAATGATCCGGCAAAGTTGGGTCAACTGTCAGATTTTTAAATTGGGCGAAGTGACGGATTTCAGGAGTGGGTCAACTGACGGATTTCAAGAGTGGGCCAACTGACGGATTTCAAGAGTGGGCGAACTGACGGATTTCAGGAGTGGGCGAACTGACGGATTTCAGGAGTGGGCGAACTGACGGATTTCAAAGGTGGGTCAACTGACGGATTTCAAAAGTGGGCCAACTGACGGATTTCAAGAGTGGGCGAACTGACGGATTTCAGGAGTGGGCGAACTGACGGATTTCAGGAGTGGGCGAACTGACGGATTTCAAAGGTGGGTCAACTGACGGATTTCAAGAGTGGGCCAACTGACGGATTTTAGGAGTGGGTCAACTGACGGGTGGGCGAACTGACGGGTGGGCGAACTGACGGTAGGCGAACTGACGGGTGGGCGAACTGACGGGTGGGCGAACTGACGGGTGGGTGAAATGACGGGTGGGCGAACTGACGGGTGGGCGTAGTGACGGGTGGGCGAACTGACGGGTGGGCGTACTGACGGGTGGGCGAACTGACGGGTGGGCGAACTGACGGGTGGGCGAACTGACGGGTGGGCGAACTGTCGGATTTAAGAAGTGGGCGAACTGACGGGTGGGCGAACTGACGGGTGGGGGTAGTGACGGCGACCCAGATGAAAGGACAGACACTACGATCCCTAATAATCCTTGGGCCAGTGGCCGCAAGCGCCATAGTAACCATGCTAGGAATTTTCAACATATATGTAATTTTACAGACAGCCAGAAAGGGAAAAAGGAATACCAGTTTTATTTTTCTTGTCTGCTTTGTACTTTCGCAAGGATCCGTTTAATTTTGATCACGATTTTCTCCTTAGATGTCAATGAATGTGTTGAAGCCACGCCGTGCAACTCCGCAACTCAAATTTGCGAGAACACACTTGGATCTTATATCTGTCGCTGCAAACAGGGCTTCAGAAGCAATCCAGCCAGTGATACCTGCGAAGGTAAGGCTGCGCATTAAGAAAATTTAATCAGTTCGCTCCACCTTCGACACCTTTTAAAGCACGGCTCGCAGAAGTTACATTTTTTCCTTAATAGTCCAACATAGGCCTACTTGAATCGTCTGAAACTTTTTTCTTTTCAATTACATAAAACAGCCAATCACGGCTGTTTTAGTGGCGCGTTGCCCTTCAGGCTTGAGAAACAAGGAGAAAGTTTCACAATTGGACTTCCTGACCAATGAACTCCTCGGGAGCAGTAGGCTGGAGCCTGATCCGCTTCGAAAAGAGCCATTCAGATACGAAAACCGGTGTAGAGCCGTTAGGGGGATACAAACGACATTTAAAGTTAGAAATTTCATAAGTGAGACTGGATGGAACGATAAAGGCGTCGACTTAATCAGTAATATAGGTACGACAGGTCCTTAAAGTTTAACTGAAAAGGACTGCGGTAGGACAGTCTAGTTACTTATTCACTTAAAGAGGCTTGAAGATCTGATCCTATTTACTTATTCACTTAAAGAGGCTTGAAGATCTGATGAAAATGCGTTACTCCGTTGCTCCACTATTCACGAATAGTTCATTTTCAGATAGTGGAAATTTGGTACCTGTATGCGCTTGTACCTGTGTTGTATGCATGAAGAAAAACAATTTACAAGAAATAAGTATTCACTCAGTGAGCTAACTTCCGCAAGATGATCACTAGCCACCAAAAAGCCGCGTTTCGATTGAGATTTAAAATTCGTCATAGTAGAATTTTGCGTTGTGAGGACGGTCTTAGATATACAGAACATCGTTCTGGAGCAAATAGTGAAGAAAAAAAATCCATTTAAAATTCCCAAATAATGCAGTGTATTCAGTTAGATGATGCAAAAATAAGTTGGCTTTTCAGTTAAACTTTAAACGACTTACCGCAATGATTGAAGGCTGCGTAGCTTCGTAAGGATATATTTCTTCTGTCATGATAGTATTTTGCTTAGGGGAGCAGTGAAAATAAATAAAAAGGTCGGCCAGAAAGAGGTTTCAGGTCAAAGCTTAGAGCAGAACTGAAGCTCGGAACTACTCAAATTTTGCCTGCGCTAGTCGATCTCTTGGTGTCGCGCGAGCCAAGTCGACCGATAAATAAACCCTCGAATACTGTAGGCGTTTTTCCTTCTCCAAAATATATAAATGAAGACGGTAACCCCTTCCTTTCCAAGGAAAAAGTATGGGAAAAGTATTTCATCGAAGCTCGAAAATGTCGTCAAAGTACATTCAGGCTAAGGACTTTACCACCTGTTGTAGAAACATGTCACCAGTTCCAACTTCGTATAAAATCGTAGAACCATCAGTCATTTTTCTGTCCCAAATAAGATCCTGCCGTGACGAGCTGCATAGGAAATCATATATAAAACTTTCCGTTCTGAGTCATTTTCAGTCAGCTTGGGCTGCATAGAAAGGGCTGTCGGTCGCAACGTTCTCTCCATGCAACGGTCTTTCCGTTTGTTTGAAGCCCAATCTTCTATGTTTACTTTTGTCCAAATAGTTTCTGTTTTTTCTTTACTTTGTGGTTTTTTCGTTTGTTTAAGTCATCTTCATTATTTATATTTCATAAAAGTGGCTAGCAGAAAAGCTCATTCGTTAATTGTATACCCTTTGTATACTTGTATACATCCCTGCCTTTCCTTTCTTCCTAGATATCAACGAGTGCTCCTCCAATCTGCACAACTGCGTCACCACTCAGCGATGTGACAACACTATTGGCTCTTTTACTTGTACTCGAGTCACCAGCTGTGGAACGGGTTACACTTTCAACTCGCAGAGCGAGCGATGTGAAGGTAAAACTATTCTGTCAAAAATAAGCATGGCTTTTCTGCACCTGAGCATCGAGCCGTCGTATTTTGCTGATTCTGTTAAGGCCAGGATAGGTTAGCGGTCAGTTTATGCACGATGCTTCTGTCCGCATGTAGGATTGTCTATTCAGTCAGTTTTCGTGAAGAGATCTGTGGATCATTTTGTGACTCCAGGTTTCTAGTTTAAGATCCAGACGAAGGCGCTTCAGATAGTGCGCTTGGACCCTTCCTTCTCTGTCGGAAGTTTCATTACAGATCAAGAATGTTATCTGTCATGATTTTGCAAACGTTATGCATTGAACATTGGGCATAACAAGGGTTGCAAAGAAGAGCCGAAAAACTGCCAAAAAAAGACTTTTCCGGTGTCTTGATGAAAAACAGAAAAGTCAGCAAATATTTGTTCGGTGGTATTTCGCCTCTTAATGTATTATGCATAACGTTCAGTGCGTAACATTTGCAAAATCACAACAGCTGACTTCCTAAGTGTTATCTGCTGGAATCGAGCATCCTTGTGTTATCCGTTATGAGACCTCTGGCAGCGGTCTGGTCTCACATTCAGCGTACACAGCAGACGAGTTTGCAAACTGCAAATGCCAGCTGTTTTTCTGGTTGTCTCAAGTGGGAACTCCACTGCCAATCGTAAGGCCGTCGTAACGGTGCTCGTCCAGACCCGGCTTGCTGTCATTGGCTGAGAATCGCCAGAAATGGTGAGTACGACACGTTACGATGGTTTCAACGACAGCTTACGATTGCAAGTGGAGACCTCACTTCAGTTTTTTCTGCCTTGCTTAAATGAGACTCATAGAGATGGAAAC
Source organism: Branchinecta lindahli (assembly GCA_023053555.1). Lineage (NCBI taxonomy): Eukaryota > Metazoa > Arthropoda > Branchiopoda > Anostraca > Branchinectidae > Branchinecta > Branchinecta lindahli. The sequence continues at coordinate 16,615,912 of JAKZAO010000002.1, forward strand.
TTAGAGATAATGTCTGTGAGAAATTCTAGCTAAAGGGGATTTTAATTTCGGTATTTGTTGGCGATGAAATAATCTCTCCATGGAGTCTCTTCTCTGGAAAAAAAAAAAACCCTCTAGGACCATGCATGTTGCACGACTTTAGCCTAGTAGAGGGATTGCACCAACCCTAGGTCAAAAAGGGAAAGAGAAGGCATGCATCATACTGGTCGCTTTTATGATCTTGACTGAAGATCATATTTTTTCGGGTAGCCGTCATTCCCTCTACTGCCTTACCGCGCTAACTCTATGCATGCTTTAGACGACGACGAATGTATTGAAGGACTGGACGATTGCGCTGTGCTTGGTCCGACTTGGGTATGCCGCAACACGGTTGGTTCTTTCCGCTGTGAGAAAAAGAAATGCCCGCCAGCGGAGCGGTTGTCCAGAGACGGCGAGTGCATCAAGCCCATGAAGAAATGTGACTCGGGTTTCGAACTAGGCGCCAACTGGCAATGTGTAGGTTTGTATTTGAGATTTATTTCTAGCGACTAACAGCGGAGACAACGTATATAAAGGGAGAAAGTGCACGTAAGTTGGTTTAAGACTGCATTTGCCTAGCAGCTTTCATTCCGCGGTTTGGATATCCGCTCTGCCACTGGATCAAGATTCATTATTACAGCAGAAACTGTCACATGGGGTAGACAAACACTACCCAGAAACAGACTTTGTAAATAATAATAATAATATAATTCAACAAATTAAAGACCAAGTGCTTGTCTGACAATGTTACAATAACGTAAACAAGAATTGCGCAAACAGGCGTCTCAACAGGGGGTTGTCAGCTACGTTTGAAGGGGGTTTTGGTGTTTTTGGTGTTAACATAATTCGCACTTACGAGTCCTTGGTTGAGGAGTAGAGCCTATGTTTGTTTCTACTGTATTAATTTCAGATGCTTTGTTTGTATAGATTTATGGTCAATCTCCGTTCAAGTGTCATGTGGAGCCCGCAGCTTTAATGAAGTTTTGTTTACATAGATAGTAGGTCTAATAATAAATATGGGAAAAAAGGAAAAACATGCATTCCGTAATCGAAGACAATATATATCACCAGTTGCAACAAAACCACCAGTTGACTTTCCAAAAATCCGTATCTTACGCTAAGAATGACATCATGTACACAATTACCGTCCGCTTGTTAGCCAGTGCCAGCAGTAGAAAGTAGAGTAGAAGCTTTTGACAACGAACTAGTAAAAGCAAGCAAGAAAAAACAAAGTTAACTTTCACTTGCAAACCATAGAAGGTTCGTGTAGCGCAGGTGCCGGCCTCCTGATACTCTGCCCCAGGCTGGGTGTGCAATGCGTGGCTGGGGAAAAGCATATATCCGACGGTTTCCGTGCTTTCACACTATTTCTCTCGGTACCGATTTGAAGCTGGTTGGACTTTTGGCTTGTCTTACAGGGAAACACCACTAACCCTCGCCCCAAACCCAACGGTCCGAGGCTCGAACCAGCGACCCTTCGGGATATGGGGAGTAGAGTAGTTACCTTTGATAACGAACTAGTTAAAGCGTTTCGCTCTTTTCAGATGTCGACGAATGCCTGAGAAACCCATGCCCTAGGAACAACCGTTGCATTAACAACCCCGGGTCATACCAATGCGTAGCTGTAACTCCGCAGTGCGGGAGTGGTTTTGAACCGAACAACAATGGGCAGTGTGTTGGTAAGAATCAATTTGTTTGCGATTTGTTTGAAGACAGAGGGACGCTGCCTCGCAGAGTGTATTAAGACCACGCACAACAAGATGGATATTTTCCAATTCTTCTCCATTTCTTTCATTTTACCATGAAACTTCTAAATACTTTTCTAAATATCATATATCTTTCTTTTCCCCCCTCTTTTTTTTCTCTATACCCTCAATCACAGCCCGGGAGATTTGGGAAGCGACTAACCTAGTTCGGGTTGCAGCGCGTCGGGTTCGGAATAGTAATATATTCCGTATCCAAACCGCATGAACCCGTCCTTGGTTGTTAAGTATCGGATGGTAGAGCCCGCAACCACCTACTCTTTTCCCCCCTCTCACCATTCCTCCACACCCAAATCCAATCCCAAACAACTCGACTGATAGTTAGTTATGTGGAATCGGTTGTAGCCTATTTCACTCAACATTTAATTCTAGTTGATAAACGATAGTCATAAGTTGTACGTATAGCAAAGACGAAAGGTCTTTTTATATAATTGTTTTATTTGCGGGAATGACGATCCAGTGCTGTAGAGTACAAGCAATAAAGGAAGTAAAGTACGTTATTAATAAGCCAATCAGTGAGGCCCATCCCTGAAAAGTGTTTTTGACTGCATTGCATCGAGCCTCCCGGTAGCTAGATGTAGACTGTGTAGAGTTCGAGCTTGTAGATGGGCTTTGTCGCTAAACTGTTTGGGAGAAGAGGGGCTTAGCAATCTTATGGGCTGGAAATTTTACTTGACCGGAGAGATTGAAAGCGGAGAGATAAACGCGGAGAAGAAACTTCCGAGTCGCTTACGCTTCCATCGTGACAAACAAGGTCCACTTTTCCCGTAGTTTGCTAGCTAAACTCTACAACGCTGTGGCGCTACCCCACGTCTTATATCTGGCTCCATTTTGGAAGTTTCCGGTCGCTTTATTTTCGTTACCTAAAATACTTACTAAAAATGCCACCCTGGAAACGCAACAGGTACCTAAAGCGTATTCTCGCCGCTCCCCGAGGACTCCACTTGAGGAGTTCCCGCGTTTTTGTTTGTCCCGGGGAGTCCCTCCCCGTATTCTCGCGAGTCCCCACGGACGGGGAATGGCTCCGATTATCATCACTATCATAAAAAAGGACTCCGTTTCAGATTCGGAGGCGAATCAATTTTTGCTTGTATGGTGCAATGTAAAATTAATTAAAAACAATGAGAATAAATAAAACCAAAAATAAAGTGGATTCAGACTAATTTCGTCAACTGCATATTTTGTTTTCGAACAAAATCTATTTTAGAAGCATTCCCCGTTTTCTCGTTGTTTCCGTCCGCTGAGTCCGCGTGGAGTGACTCCCTCTATTATCGCCGTTCCCCCGAGGGAACACCGAGAATACGCCTCTAGTAAGAAAATTCAGCCGTCCATCATCAGGCCGTTTGAGCCTTCCCCGGGCGGTTGTGTGTATATATAGTTTATTTTGTAATTAGTAGTAAATAAAGCAAGTCAAGTCAAGTCAAGTTGTAATTTCTACTCGGTATATGCTACTTAATCGTTTGGAATTTCTTTGCGCAGCTTTTGATCTCGCGTCTTCTTGTATTTCAGATATCGACGAATGCGCCACCGGCCGTCACGACTGCCGCCCTGGCCAAGCCTGCCAAAACAGAGCGGGCGGATACACATGCGGCTGTTTGGGAGGCTTCCAGCTAAACCAGTACACACGGGAATGCGAGGACATTGACGAGTGCAGAGATCGGCCATGCGATCCCTCCACCTCAACATGTGTGAACTCGCCTGGCTCTTATCGATGTGAATGTAAAGAAGGATTCCGTTTGAAGTCAGATAATCAGTGTGTCGATATTGATGAATGTACAGAAACGGAGAGGCTGTGCCAGCACAGATGCGTGAATAGCTGGGGATCCTTTAAGTGTACCTGCGAGCAGGGATACACCTTGGCGTCTGACAATCGGTAAGTCCCACAGTGGAATTTGGAAATAATCATAGCGACTATATTCACCTGATAATATTTGTTTTTAGGATCTCAAAAGAAGATGATCGATATGAGTGAAATATTTTATATCAACAATAGAAAGGAGAATGATGGTATGGGAAAAAAAACGAAGGAAAACAACGACTACAAAAACAAAACAGCATTGACCTAGATACAAGATCAAACAAATCTTATCAGAAAAGAATACCCCTCCAGGGTCTGCAACATCCTTATTATTAAGGTTTGCGTCCAGATTATCGGCACTTAGAGTAGGGTCTGCGACAGAGTACTTCTGAGTCAAGTACCGGTTGCGAGATCAACTGGGAAGTTGAAGAAGAAATTTAGCAAATTTGAAGAACAGCTTTCTTAACTCTTTCTTATCCGTGGCGTTCAGAAGAGCTCAAACTGGAGCCACAAACAATAAATGAGTGACATCGCATATCTGTCCGTCCGTCCGTCTATGATCGTGATAATTCTCGAATGGATTGTTCAATTTTTTATTTGTATCGGTGCACAAAAATTCCGAGAGCCATGTCAACAACCAGGGACCCATAAATTTCCTGTAATGACTCGCCATTCAGGGGGTGTCAGTAAGAGATTTGTGATGCGCTTTTGACCGGACGTAAGTTTCGAGAAATACCCACGGGGATAAGAACACCCGACTATCCAGATGACAAAATTTGGGATTGACTGCTGGAGAAGAGCTTCCGCGTTGAGGGAGGAGTCTCTTTGGCCTCACGTCCAATGAGGCAAGCAAGAACGCCGATTCGACCCAAGCGGAATTTTTTGAAACTAGGAGAGGTTCGGGCAACATAGCAACATAGAAGCATAGGAAATGACAAGCCCCCTGAATGGCGAGTCATTACAGGAAATTAATGGGTCCCTGATCCGACCGGAAACTGGACACAGCGGCCGAAAGAACCGACTTTTCGTAGATGAACACTCCACCACAAAGGTTCGAGCGAGTGTCGCAGCTCGCCTGGTCGGTCCGCAGTAATAAAGCCCTGAACAAGTTTGCTAGGATTTGTTCTGGAGAACTGAACATTTTGTGCATTTGGGTGAACATGTACGGGCGATGCCTGTTTCGCATTAACTTTTGTAACTTTCCCCAGGTGCTAGATTAATCCCTCTCGGGTACCCAACTAATTAGCCTTTTATTTAAGAGCCTGTTACGACATCGACGAATGCGAGCAGTACCGAGAACGTGGAGGAACCCTTTGCATGGGCGACTGCGTCAATGAGCCTGGAAGCTACCGGTGCTCTTGTCCTTCTGGATACAGACTTTCAGAGAATGGAAAACAGTGCATAGGTATGTACCTCACCTCCTCCGTGTGAACGGCGCTTTCTGGGTCGAACTTCTGGTACTACTTCTTCCTGAACAAAAATACGTTTCTTCGGCTTCGAGACTGTAACCGTATCTGGCAAATTTTACCGGCATGGGATATGGTGCATCAATTTTTGGTAAAGGCGGAATGAGAGAAAGAATACAGTAAGGGGAATAGTGAAACTGGTTCCGTCGATAACCAAGTGCCACGGCAAGCACTTCTGTGTATTTTCTCGATCGTCTTGATATGATCGTTGTCCCCAACCCCTAATTACGGTTTTTGTTCGTATTTTCTTTACTTAAAAAATACTTCTAAAACCCTTTTTTTCATCCGTCTATGCTTCTGAAATAACTTCTTTGGCGGTTAGATTAGAATCCAGTTTGAAGCATCTTTGATGGACCTCTTGTTACATCAAACCTGTGTTCCTCTCCTGCCGTGTTACTTGACCACCCTAAGGCCTGACCAACTACTGAACACTTATCCCTCCCCTACACATTCGTGTCACTCGGCCGACACCACCAACGAAGTTTAAACCTTTCCTCAACCCTGAAATTGTTTCTTACTGTTAACTTTTTTCAGATATTGACGAGTGTGCACAAAGCAACATCTGCAGACCTGATGAGACGTGTTTAAACACCAGAGGAAGCTACCGGTGCAACGCGCTTCAGTGCCCAGCCAGCTATGTTCGCGATACAGACCACAAGAAGTAAGCCTCACTTTATTGGAACTGTTTGATTTTTGGCTTACGTGCTTTAGTTTGTGAGAGTTCTGAGACACGAGAAATCTTTCAGCAGCCGTTCACTGACCTTATTCCCCCAACTCTCTTTTGTGTCTAAATCCTAGCTTCTGTTGCTTCGTTTTTATGGCACTTGTGGCATAACCGCGAATAACAGAGTAAGGTCTCGGAACGCGTAGTGCTGGGCGAAGTCACTTCCCGTATCATACAAATTTCAGAGCTTCATTTTCCATTAGTTTTTCCGGAAAAGCTAAATGTTCCAACTTATTTCAAAATATCTCTTGAGACAAGACTATGAACTGGAAAATGACTTGTAGCAGTGCGGACCTTCCCGTCGTTATCCTCTCCTCCCACTCTTTTTACTTCATCTGTTTATGCATTTGTGGTGCAAGACGTCTGAGCGTTGCTTAAGGCAATGCTGAGAAAAACGTTCTTAAAGCATGGCAGCGTTTTTTATACTGATGCTGGATTACTCTTGTTTCAGTCGCTGCAAGCGCACGTCTCTGGAATGCTTACCGAATGATATTGAATGTATGAGGCGACCTATGAGCTTCAGCTTTAACTACCTAACCTTCACCTCCCGGATATCCATCCCGCGATCAACTGGACAGCTGGACTTGTTCACAATGCGCGGCCCTTCTTGGCCCTCTTCAAGTGTGAAGTTCGACCTCCAGCTCAAGGACGCCCGTGCACCGGCAGGAATAACTCCAGCAGTGCAAGACCAGTTCACAATCAGAAGAGTCGGATTCAACCAGTGTATCCTTTCCCTCGTCCGCACTGTCGACGGACCTCAGGACATTGAGCTGCATTTGTCAATGGACATGTATAACAATGGCGTGCTTGGTGGTGTGGCAGTGGCGCGAATCTACATTTTTGTGACTCAGTATGAGTTCTAACGAGCACTGCTAACGTACTGCTTTTTCCTAATTGCGCTTATTAATGTTTACCATTTTTACAGTTTAATTGTTCTAAGTAAAGAAAATCCATGCATACAAATCAGTTAAAGCTTGCGACAGAGCTGCCGCGAATCCAGCAAATCCGCGTCCGAGACAAGTCCGAGTCCTTGAAAAAGGCGTCTCGAGATGAGTCCGAGTCCACCAGCTCTGGTGGACGGACAGCTCCGTGAAAGACGAGTCCGAGTCCTTGAAAAGGGCGTCTCGAGACGAGTCCACCAGCTCTGGCGGACGGACAGCTCCGTGAAACTCCGTGTGAGTCCACCAGCTCTGGTGGACGGACAGCGAGTCCTTGAAAAAGGCATCTCGAGACGAGTCCAGAACCCGAGTCCACCAGCTCTGGCTTGCGAAGGCCCAAGTCGGCCCTCCTGGTGGTGTGTCCTCAGCATGGAGCGCGGCGTGGTTGGCAGTAGAGCCCGAAGCCACGCCGTTTATCGGCGCGCCGCCGCCAAAAATAAAATCGGCGCGGCTTCGGGGTCTAGTTGGCAGCCATCCTGCGCTTCCCTCCTTTTCCCTATACTTGGGTAGCCTATGTACCCCCTTAAATTTCTTTTGTCGTCTAGTTCTGCAGGATAAAGCCACAGGCTTCGTCGAAAAAGAAGGATCTCCCCGATGACCTTGGCACCAATAACTATCATCAAGCCCAAAACAGCCATCGCTTACATGTCATTTTCTGAACAACAATCATGACACCTTTTCGGATTTTAGCACTGCCTCGACGAACACACTAGTGTGTAAAAAAGAGTGTCAGCAGAGAGATTTCCGGTGCTTGACGAACTCCACGATGACGGTAACATACCAATATATCTCAATACCATCTGTTCCACACCTTGACCGACCACTGGTAAGTTGTAACAAGAACATCTCAATAATCCCTGTACAAACAGATACTGTGGCTAAATAAGAGAACGTAATGGAGTTTAGACGCCTTTCGGTAGAATGCCTCTGTTCCGTGACACGTGGGTGTAACAATGGGCGTGTTCTACCCTACTTACCGTAGTTACTACGCATGACCTCACGAATTCTGGCTTCTTGGCGTCAAGGCTGGAACGCACTTTTCTATTTTCGTCAAAATATCGTGCCGCGGGCTGATCTGGTCGATCACGTCACAGAGATCGTAGTTACCACGCTAACTACGCCGAATGTGGTAACGGTCGGGTTGGAACGGTCAGCGTAGTAACTTTTTCACGAGGCTGGAAAGAAAATAGTAACTAATAGTTACTATTGTTAGAATGGTGGAACACGTTCAATATCAGATCGGAAAATCTTGCTAGCGTCTACGACGGAGACTGTAGCCTCGTTTTTGTTGCAATAGCGCTGCCGCATCGCTGCTGCAGCACTTCTTTGCTTTTGCACTGTATGCGTTTTTGGATTCACTTTCTTCTTGGTCGAAGCGGCAGCTGCAGCACCTTGCAGGGAAGCACGGACTTGGTCGGTGAGCAAGTCCGCGATTCTCTACAAACGCTGCCGTCTTCCTCGGAAGCACTACAGTGCAAAAAAGGATGTAGAAAGAATTAGTCCGGAAGCGGAATTAGTGCGAAGCGACCTGCAGCGTGCGACAAAAACGAGGCTCGTGTGTCGTTATGCCGCGCCTAAATGACCAATGCTTGAAGTTACGGTAAATATGCTAGCTCTGGCCAGATCTGCTCGTCACGGCGTTTATAGACTCGTGAACTATGTCGCTTTTGAGGCTTACATGGACTTGCTTGTAAACAATACCAGACTTGACGTAGCTTACTTATAAGAGGAGGTCAAGGCTCATTCACAACAGATTTGGGTAAAACTCGGTACCAACAAGTTGTGAAAATAATTTTGATGTTCAATTTCCGCTCCTGTCTGAATGGGTCGGACAGGACATTGCCCTAGAGTAAGCCGTGAGGGGAAGGGGATCGTCTTGGCAAGAAACTGTCGTACCGTCTCACCCTTTTGCATGTAAAGACCCATTCAGTCTTTAACAAACCGCCTCTGAGCGAACTCTCTCGACGGGAAAACCCAAGCATAGGGTCGGACAAGCAAGAGTTCCCTTAGAGAGGGAGAGCTAAGTGGCACGGTGTGTTCCTATGTTCATGCTGTGATTTAGAGCCTATGACCATGACAACTAGGGTGATATCGGTGGGATAGAAATTCTGGAGAAGTCTCCCTTGGCATGATAGCCTAAGCATCCGCCAATTATTGAGCCTCTTTTCTTGCAAACTTGCAATAACATGGTCGGGAACAAGATAAGACCGAGTTAACGAAGATTTATTACGTGCCAGGTACTGACGAAAATATTCGCCGTGTCGCCATCCCAGAACATGAACTTTGGACTGAGTTTTGACATAACAGGAGGGAAATCAAACCCGTATTTTAAGCTCGAGAAAGGGCGTACAACATGTAAGTAGCTCACCCTTTTGCATGTATTATACTCGCTTTGTATATATTTATAAATCTTCTCCTTCTCCTGACCGGCATCAAAATGATTCCTATTAGAAGATAAGTTTTTCCGGGGTACTCGCCCTCCCTAGAGCAAGGAAGTAAGGTCATGCATAACTGGCGCTGTTGCCCCTGTGGGTTTCACAAAATGCCGGTTATTTTCCGATAACTGTGAGCTGTCCTCATCAGGCTCTAGCTAAAATAAACGAAACTACAACTAACCATGGCCGAAATGTCGGTAGAACAGATCGCCCTACCTTCAGGAAAGCCATTTGGAGCTGGACATGCCGACTTATCCAACTACCACCACCAAATATTTGTGGTCGGTTGGGCTTAGGGGTTACTTTTATCTTCATTTGTGCCTCACTTTATTGGTCAATTCAAATGTATATAATATTATAAAGTGGTTTTATGTTGACGTTCCGCAGCTAGCCATTTGTAAATGCGTTATTAAGGAAATAAAAGGCATTATTATAAATTAAACATTCCTAATTTCAGGCGCGCTATCTCTGGCAGCACCTATCTCCGGTCCAGCAAGACACGCAATCACAATCGAAATGAAGGTAGTTCCCCACAGCTCAACAAGTCGGCCTGTCTACCACGTAGCAGAGGTGGATATAGACGTTTCCGAATACGAGTTTTAATTTCAAGCTCATACGCTGTCCTATTTTAAACAGCAATGTTTCCCATATTTAAGGGTAACTCCATCAGCTTTGAATATTTTTTTATTTATTTATTCTGGGTTCTAAAAATATATCGAACGAAACTGCTTCCTTCGTAACAAACCTGATAAGGTAAAGGGGACTGCCGGTAATAAAGTACAGTAGGGAATCCGCTGTGCAAAATTATACAGAAATTTTGGTTTCATGGTTAGCTTTTGTCTAATTCTTCTGCGTTACTTCAAGCGGTTCGTGTGATTCCCCCCCCCCCTCCCACACACAAACAATTCTACGTGTAAAACCTAAATACATTTATAAACACAAGAATAGCAAGGTACTTGTGAACCGTGATGGGTGGGGTGTTTTTTCTTTTGCAGGAAGATGAAAGACCCCCCCCCCAAAAAAAAAAAAAAACTGCCCAGGAAGATGTTCCAACGTAGAGGTCGCCACAATATCAAGCTCAGAGAAAGATCCCAAGATAAAAGTCGACTTTTGTTTCTTGTGTGGGGGGGGGGATGGGCACGCATATGATCTGTACCGATCCCAGCCCTAATACACGACGCTCAAAAACGTACCCCCTGGTCTAAATCACGATTTTCAAAAGGTACAGCTGAAAAAATCGGGTGTAGTGAGTATCGAGGTGTGTAGCTACAGTCGTTCCTTCCTTCAACTCCAGCTGGCTTTGGGTCTGGCTTGGTAGTTGGTGCCAATCAATTTCCACCTGTTCTTCCTTCTTCTCTTCTGACTATTCTCGGACGTCGTGCGACTGTAAGATCTTTATCACCTGTTTGTATAGAGCTTTCCGTATTGGGAGAAGCGGGGCATCGGTGATCTGTTGCAAATTTGGTAGCAGTCTTAGGTTTTGGCTTAAATCCGTACGAAAATATTATTATAAACTAACCGGGCAACAAAACTTATTTATCGCGGTGTTCACGGCATCATGCGAAGAGCTCCGTCGATTCGGATGACTTCACCGTTCAACAATGGATTCCTGATGATACATTCGACTAGATGTGCATATTCCTCGGGCTTTCCAAGCCGGGAGGGGAAGGGGATCGTCTTGGCAAGAAACTGTCGCACCTTCTCGGGCAAGGCCTGGAGAAGCGGGGTGTCAAATAGACCTGAGAAACGAAATCCAAGGTTAGTTCTCCATCACGTTCAAGTACTGCTTAAAGTTTAACTGAAAAGCCAACACGTTTTTAAACCTTTGATTTGAATACACTGAATTATTTTGACTCTTCTAAGGGATTTTATTTTTTTCGACGCGTTGTCTAGATAGTGACGTTGGGAATCTCCGCTGCTTGCACGACAATTGAAAATTCGTCAAGTGGCAGAGAAATTGAATATCTGCAAAAGCGTGCGTCTCAATGGCCAACAAAGTGAAGATTCTTAAATGTTCTATTCCCAGACTACACATCAGACGAAGAAAACCAACTCATTTCCTCAATAATCTTGTCTCAAAAGAAGCGCAGCCAGACATCACTCTTGCGGTATCTGCCCAGAAAAACCGTATAACTACCGAATTAAGGCGACCTTTCATAATTTTTCGTCAACATATTCTCTTACTGAAATGAGTACACCTGGTAAAGATCATACTAGATGAGGTGCTAGGCTTACGTGCTTACCTGGGGCAATGGTCATAACTCTGATTCCCTGAGAGGCCAAATCTCTTGCAATCGGCAGCGTCATCCCTACAAGTGCTCCTTTACTCGCAGAATAGGCTGCTTGGCCCATCTGTCCATCGTAGGCGGCAACACTGGCAGTGTTAATAACCACACCTCGCTGACCATCTTCGTTCGGCTGGTTCTCGCCGATCATGCCAACAGAAAGTCTAATAACGTTGAAGCTACCGACCGTGTTAACCTGGAAAAACGGGGAAGATTTGAGGAAAACATTATTCAAAGTACAAAAGAGGTATCTTACTTCGAACGTCACCTAACTTTGAGCGGCACAGATGCACAGTATTGAGTACAAACAGTAATTTAAAAACAAGTTTCACTGTAGGCTATTTTTGTTTATTCTTTTGTCTATTTTTGCTCAGTTGCTTTTGCCCCTCGAACGGACAAATTTCGGCGTCGTTCGCACTGCAACAGTTTTTAACCCAAGTATCGAGTTAGTGTTGCAACAGTTTCTTCCTAACCAAGTATCACAACACAAAAGAAACGGAACATTCAAAAATAATAAAAGCAGACGAAATTAAACGAATTTAATTCATTCTTTGCCTCCAACGAAACCTGAAACACTTGGCAGATCTTATGTTCTTAATTTATCGTTCCCTCTATCGAAAAGCAAATGACACCAAGTCTTATGACACCCGAGATTCTTGTGACATCGTCCAAGAAGCGCCCTCAACAAAAAGAGCTTCTTTTTTAATTAGATTTTTTTACGCCGACTATTTGGAATCTACTACCGTTAGATATCCGGAATTCGAATGCCCTTATTTCATTCAAGCGAGCAACGAAAGGTCATTACAGGAAAATTATTTAGTGTTATCCTCCTTTAGACCCCCCCCCCCCAGTTTTCTTTTGTTTTCTTCCTTTCTCGTTATCCTCCTAGACCCCCCCCCAGTTTTTCTTTTATTTTCTTCCTTTCTCGTTCATTGTTTCCCTTATTTTTGTCTCTCTTTTATTTAAAGTTGAAACCACAGGTTATTTTTTTCCCTCTCCTCCTTTTTTCTATATGTATTTATTTATTTATTTATTAATAGAAAAGAGGTTAAGCCGAAGCCTTCTCCCTTCAGTTAGCTGATTATGTTTATTGTTTAATTAATACTGATTATTTCCCTGTCTTATCCAAGCACTCCTTTCGTGCTTTCCTGGCAGGAATGTTCATTGTATATTTTTTGTCTTTAAATATACTGAAGAAGCATGTCTTTACTGTAGTTGCTTTACGAGGAAATTACTTTAGTTTCTAATCATTTTGCCTGACTGCCAGTATTCTGTTGTGTGCACGCTAAGCTACCTCTACCAAAACTGAAGGCTCGATGAATGCCCCTTAAAGGACACCTGAACGAAGAGTACAAAGTATCATCCCTATTTGTATGACTTCGGTTAACATTGCCTGCAGAAAACCCAATCCAAATACGAAATAGTGTTTCCAAGCTATGATTTTTGCTCCATTTTGCATCTGTCCTTATTTCAGTACCGAACAATTTTAGAAATGAACAAATGTCTCCAATCAACGTTCTTCTGGAATATTTTTTAACCAGATAAGCCCAAACGTATATCTAGAAGAAATTCCAATACGATCCGGCCAGCGCTGTACAAGATTTGAATGAATTGCGCTTTTTGTCTTGGAGTCTGCATGTGCAAACCTCCAGAAACGAACATCCCTATTTTGAAAGCGTCACGCTCAGGAGAAGAATGCTCTCCGTGGCCATGTCTGTAAATGCATTCTCCATGGTGTGTTCAAGAATGGTTTCATTGTTCAAGTGTCCCTTAACGGTGTACTGAACTCAACAAAGACACACTCGGCAACCCACTTTGGCCTCATTTCTACACTGTCAGAATTTCACAACAGGTAACACAAGGATGCATAGCTTTCACAGATAGCATTTGGAATGTTATCTGTTTGTGATTTTGCAAACATTATGCATAACAAGCACTGCTAGGAAGAGCCGAAAAACACCGAAAAAGCATCAGCTGACTTTTCCGATATCATGATGACATACATGATGTTACTGTCGGCAGTGTTTCGGCTTTTCTTGTAAACATAACATTTTAATGCGTAACGTTTGAAAAACGTTTAACGTTTTATTAGCTCGATTACCGGAGACGAAAAGGTTCGACAGGAATAATTCAACAAGGCGATAAATAGATATGTCTTTGCAGCTAGTATAATCTCCATTTCGTGAGGAACATAGTTTCTGCAGTTACCATGGTATCATTTCTGCAGTTACCATGTATCAGACCCCGGCGAAATGTCGTTTTATACGGTAGCGTCTAGCCATCTTTAGGGGTATCCGATCCGTCGAGATAGGATAAGCTGACTGGTATCGGTCGTCTTTCCTTCATGATGGATATAACAAAGCAGATTTACGGAGGAACAGGAGAATCAAATTAAGAGGAGGACATTTTATCTTCATTTTCTGCAATCTCGCGAAAAATAAATGAACGAGTTTAAAAGTCGTTCTATATGTCGCCTCTGGACAGCCAAAAGGTCGTATCTGACATATTTTCGGAAATACGTTTTATTGCATTTCTGTATATCCGAAGGAAAGACGCGTCTTTTGGTCTAATTGTCGTATCTGTACGACACATAGATATGAGTATCGCAGAGTCGTCGTATATGCAGTTGCAATACAAACGTGGCACACTTTTTTTCGCTCTCCTGGAAAATTCTGAAAACTGCAGATACGACCTTTTGGCTGTCCAGAGGCGATGTGTGCTCGTTGCTGAAAAAGCCGCATTTTTGCAAATCCAGATATCAGATGTGAAAAAAAAAAAATTTCTAGTAATTTCCCATCTAGAAAACCCTTGGATTTACAGCGGGAAATGTTCCTCACGCTTGTGGGGAGTCCGCGATGACCGTCGAAGCTCGTACCGGAACAACAAAGAACAGGCCATTTCAGATTTCCATTAAAATATAAATCTCTTTGAACAGTCCATGGGACTGCACTGTCACAAACACATGACACATGTTTGAGCATACCTATTTTAAACATTTGAGAACATATCTGTTATAACCATTTTAAGTGTCATGTTCCGAAACCAAACTTCTGTTATGATCTTTCCCGGTGCTGTTTCGCGAAAAGATAACTTTCAAAATGGTCATAACATATACACTTGCATAACATTTAACACAAGGATGGGCAAAAATGTGGTATCTGTTATCATTCTTCTGACATTCTGGATCCTCCAAATCCTTAAAGTTTAACTGAAAAGCCAACTTATTTGTGTGTCATTTAATTGGATACACTGAATTATTTGGATTCTGCAAAGGGATTTTTTGATTTTCCACTATCTGCTCTAGTTATGAGGCTCAGGATATCTCCGGCCGTCCTCACAGCGAAAATTCTACTATGACGCGGGAAATTTTAATCTCAACACAAATGCGGCTTTTCAGTGGGTAGTGGTGATATTGATGACGATTGCTTAGTGCCTGAACAAAAAAAAATGATAAATCTTTTTCGTAAGGCACACAACAAAAATACAAGTGCAGAGACGCACCACAAATCACACGGAAACTCCACTATTTGAAAATCGGTTATTCGTGAATAGCGGAACAACGAAGTAACTCATTTTCAGCGGGTCTTCAAGCCAATTTAAGTGAATAAGTGACGGGTAACTAGATTGTCCCATCCTAGCCCTTTTCTGTTAAACTTTAAACAATTATGCCTACCATGAGAACTTTGGTGAAGTCTTCCAGTGCATGTGGAAGTTTCTTATTGAAGTTGTAGGTCTTAAAGGCCACTCCAATGCCAGCACAGTTTACTGCTGCATCAAGGCGACCAAACTTCTCCTTGCACACGTTTAAGGCTTGTGTAACATCCTTCTCTGATGTGACCTGGGGGTAAAAAGGTTTTTCAATTGGGAGTTGGTTTCCGGTGGCTAAAAACATTTAATCCCGGACTCCTAGTCCACACTGACATGGGTCTGTGAGGAACCCTAGCCGATAGCCATTTGTGTCCTTGAGTTGGTTGTTTTCAACCAAATAGTGTTCCGGTAGGCTAGTTAATTCTTTCACATGTTACTGTCAGTGACAATCCCGGAACCCTAGCTCTCAGCCAAAGTATTCCGTGAGTTTCATATTCCATGTAGACACTACCGGAACACAAGCTCGAATTATACAGTTTCTGGAATCACCTTCCGGCTCCCTCCCTAGCTTCTGAGTTCGTCATTCCTTGAGACTTCCGGACGAGGAGCTGGTACGATGAAGTTTCAGTGAGCTATTTCATTTACTACTGGAACAGGAGCCAGCACATATAAGTTTCCGGTAGTCAGTGACGTCAGACAATGGTAGTGCAACTCGGTATGCTCTGGTTTGGCTCCCGGTTCCCTAGACAGTGCCTCAGAAAATAGGCGTTGAACTATTTCAGAAATTCTATCATGAAAATCCCGCAAGCTGTGTTGGAATTCATCTTCAACAGTTAGGACAAGGAGAGAGCCAGGAGAAACAATTCATAAGCCAAACTGAACAAATACTTACATCTGTTGGCACAAAAACTGCATTGTTGCCAAGCTGTGTAGCAAAGTCCTGTCCTTTTGAGGTTGGTAGGTCACATATCACAACTTTTCCACCTTCTTTCACAAACCTTTCAGCTGTCGCTCTTCCAAGGCCGGAAGCGGAACCAGTTACAAGTCCGACAACTCCCTGCAAGAGGGTAACAATTTTACCAGCCATCACTCTCAGTGCTAGGGTATATTAGGGCAATTTCAAGTGATTTCCAAAATTGCTGGGTTTTTCATTGGGCTTTAAACAAACTACATTCCCTGGGATTGTTCTGTCAGTTCTTTAAGGATGCTCTGGACTCCTTTGAGGAGCTATAGACCCTTTTTCTGTCTAAGTCCTAAGTTTCAAAAGGCTGTGGTAAGCAGTTGACCCAATAGCCACACTGGCAACACCAAACACGCCAGTGGTGCCCCATAGCCTGCTTGAGAAATCTCCCGAGCTGATGAAGGTTGCCAAAATTAGTCTTTCCCATTAAGTGTTGAATTGCACAGTACAGAATTCACTTTCTTTGGAGTGGTACGTCTTGGCTAAAGAGGCTTGGGGGAGGAAATGTTTTTAAAGTGGGGCTTAGACCAGAGGTATGGTAAGTTTACAAAACTGAGATGTAAGGCTAATATTTTTTTTTATTTTTTTTTTACCTTTAATTGAGTGATTGCATTTTTCAGTACTGCTAACTGGACTGGGCTCAAAGCATCTCTTGGCATAATGAAATGACTGCTGACAGATTTCAAATTATTTGTTGGAAGTATGGGGTGTCTTGCATGCCTGCTGATTATTTTTGGGGGAATAATCCAAATCAAGGGCTATTTGGGGTAATTCCAAACATCGCCCTGACTGCAGTTAAGTTACACTGTAAGAAAACACTCATGTAATTCCTACAGATTCCCAACTATCCTAAACCAGGCAGATCATGCAGTTTTGTGAGTCATCTCACAAAGAAAAATATTTTCCAATTCCTAGCCTAATTGATTGTCCCTAGAACGTTTTAGAAACATAAATGCATCCAGTGCCTTGCTAGCTGCTTGGCTCTACATAATATGTAGAGCCAAGCAGCTAGCAAGGCATATTATATATATATATAGCAAGGTATATTATACTGATACAAATGTATATTCTGAAACATTCACTTACTTGAATTTCTCTATTTATTTTAGTTACACAATGGCAAACAGCAAATTGTTTTTCATCATTTCTAATAAAGCGCATTTTGAATTTCATATGGAATCCCCTCATCCAGAACTGGGTTGTTAACATACAGGACCTCGTTTTTACACAACCTTGAATTTTGCCGCAAAAATATTAAAATAATTCCCATGCTGTCCTGTCCAGAGGCAAAATCTGACTTTTTTTTTCAACACTTATAATTTAAAGTCCCAAAAATTAAATGTCTCTTCTTTGTTTTTCCTCTTCTTTAAAAAGGGATTTTCTGTTGTTATCTTTAGTTAAGAATGAGATGATATTGTTTGAAAATAAAAAATATGTTTGACTAGAATTAATGAAGTAAAATTCATTTTTTTTCCATATGTAAACCATTCTAATACCTTTGGTCTAGTATTTTTGTCATGTTTTTTAGTTCTTTTTCAAGCCAGATAGATTTCTCTCAAGGAAAGACGTCTCTGGAAATTTTAAATCTGACTGAGGTTAGGTACCTCTCCTGTACTTTATAAATATATTCAAAGAGAAGAAAGGGAGATATTTTACTGTTTTGCTCTGCATTTAACTGAAGGCTTCTACAGACTGTATCTAGAGACGACAATGCTGTATGATGTACTGAGAACAAATCTGTTGACAAAATTGCTGGAAGAGCATCTCAGCTGGAAGAGTTTTTCTAGTTTCCTCAGTTTCGGGGAATCTGGAGCATATTCTTGGGCAAGCCTACAGTTCGTACGAGGAGAGTATCCAGAAACTCGACCTCAAAACCCTATCCCAACGCAGACACGAAGCAGTCATGAGGTTCGGACACCAATGCCTTCTTTCTCAACGACACAGAAGTATCCTACCCGATTTCGTAGTGCCAAGAATTGACGATCCTGCGACAAGGAGCAAAGCTGTTCGGAAAGCTGTCCTAAAACAACCACCACCGAATTCAAGCCAGCGCTACCTGTCATCATTCGTACCCTATTTCATCGAATCCTTCAACTGTACATAGTTAATTGTCTTTAGTGCCTTAATTTGATGTTGACATTGCCAACGCTATTTTTTATAATAAGGTAAATGACATAGTATCGTGCAGAATACGTCACGAATTCTTATTCTTCTTCTAACTTTTCCTGTGTATAACCTACAGCACAGTTTTTTTTATTTCATTCGACGCGCCGAAACCTCGTATATCCAGCGATGTGCATATATTGGCTGTATCTCTCTTCTGTGTGTTTCAATGTTTCATGAATCTCAGACACGTCGTGATTTTAGTATCGTTCACCCGCACGAAAAGGTACTTGCTTTTCGTGCCTCCACACGGAAAGGTACATGCTTTCGCGCATCACACAGTAAGGTATTTGCTAGCGAGCCTCACACGGCAGATCACACGGTGATTTCATATCAGCCTCTCTGGAGGCTGATATGAAGTCGTATCAGCCTCCACAGAGAGGATGATATGAAGTCGTATCAGCGTCCAGAGAGGATGATATGAAGTCGTATCAGCCTCCAGAGAGGATGATATGAAGCCATATCAGCCTCCAGAGAGGATGATATGAAGCCTCCAGAGAGGATGATATGAAGTCGTATCAGCCTCCAGAGAGGATGATATGAAGTCGTATCAGCCTCCAGAGAGGATGATATGAAGCCATATCAGCCTCCAGAGAGGATGATATGAAGCCTCCAGAGAGGATGATATGAAGCCTCCAGAGAGGATGATATGAAGTCGTATCAGCCTCCAGAGAGGATGATATGAAGTCGTATCAGCCTCCAGAGAGGATGCTATGAAGCCATATCAGCCTCCAGAGAGGATGATATGAAGCCTCCAGAGAGGAGGATATGAAGTCGTATCAGCCTCCAGAGAGGATGATATGAAGTCGTATCAGCCTCCAGAGAGGATGCTATGAAGTCGTATCAGCCTCCAGAGAGGATGATACAGAGAGGATGAGGCAGGATGATAATCCTCTCTGGAGGCTGATACGACTTCATATCATCCTCTCTGGAGGCTGATACGACTTCATATCATCCTCTCTGGAGGCTGATATGACTTCTTATCATCCTCTCTGGAGGCTGATATGATTTCAGATCATCCTCCAGAGAGGCTGATATGACGTCATATCAACCTGTCCGATACTGAAAGTTGATATCTTGTTTTCTTTGATCGATATTTTTACTAGGTAGGCCTAAGGGACAATCCATTTGTAGTAGCCTAAATATATCACAAGGATTAGGCAACTGCACCTTTTTTTAAAACATAAAGGCACCGTAACTACCACTTGCCCTTTTATTTCGAGCACACGATTTCCCTTATTTGGAATTGTCAAGCTGCACGAAATGCAACTGGTGCTCTTGCGATACGAAACGGGCCATCGATCAGACATCACAAAAAAGTACGCTTTTTCGTGCAGGCACATCGTGAGTTCGCGATATGTCGATTACTTACCGAGAATTTACTTATATAACTAGAGCGGTAAGCTATTTTACGTATCTTGCACTAATATTTTGCGTCTGTGATGCTACCAGTTCAATTTAATAAGCAAAGTTTTGCATGATTTGATGCTTAAGGTAGGAGAAAACTTGCTTACCTCCCCTCTCAAATTATTTCTCGAGTCACACTGCAACAGTCGTCAATTTTCAAGAAATAGTGGTGAATTTTCAGAATAAATTCAAATCCACCGCGGTTGGAAGCAAAGTGATAATTACAATGAATTGCCCGCCCATCTACAGGAGGGGTATCCAACCTCGGACAAGATTTCAAATTTCCAGAGAAGGGTTTCCTTCAGAATAATCCATTTGGCTTAAAAAGGAACCAAGAAATATGCCAAAAACACTGGATTGAAGCTAATTGAATGGTTTACATATTGGATACATAAATATTGCTTCAATACTTCTAGTTAAACATATTTTTTATTTTCAAACAAGATTGCTTCACTCTAACCTGACCTCGATTTACGTAAAAATGATGTAAAACGAAGAGTTAGCAAGGTCAACAGGCAGAAAACAGCTTTTAAAACAGCGACTAAATGGACAAAAGGTACAGAATTTAGTATATTTTTGGACACATGACTTTGAAGAAAGTGATATTTTGCCTATTGGTTGCCCAGTCATGCACAAATCCTCAATTTTTGGGCATGGTGCCCCAACGTCAGGGCATGCCCCAACGTCAGGGCATGCCCCAAGGTATGGGCATGGTGCCCATACGTTGGGGCACCATGCCCTGGAGCATGGGCATGGAACTAGCATGGCACCCCCATGATATTTGGTTGAACTGAGATTGATTACATACCTAAATAAGGCCTTCTTCCTCTCCTAGACCACAAGATACTTGATCTTATGTTCTATCTAACCTCTTTTTCCAATTTTAAAAATATTGGAGAACTTCCAAGAAATTTAGCCATGAATGAATTTCCCCTTTTTCCCTGGAAATGGATAGGTAAACCAATAAGAAAAAGTGGTCTTCATTAAATGCTAAATTTCTTGGAAGTTCTCTAGTATTTTTAAAATTGGAAAAAGAGGTTAGATAGAACATAAGATCAAGTATCTTGTGGTCTAGGAGAGGAAGAAGGCCCTATTTAGGTATGTAATCAATCTCAGTTCAACCAAATATCATGGTGGTGCCATGCTAGTACCATGCCCATGCTCCAGGGCATGGTGCCCCAACGTATGGGCACCATGCCCATACCTTGAGGCATGCCCTGACGTTGGGGCACCATGCCCAAAAATTGAGGATTTGTGCTTGACTGTGGTTGCCAGGATAACTTCTATCTTTCATTTCAACATTTTAGCGGGCCGCGGTCGAGGTTTTGTAAAACGAGGTCAGGTAGGCTACCCCTCCTGTACGCGATTTTCAAATTCATTCAGCATTCATTCAGCATTCGAAGCGTGCGGATCAAACAAACAAGTGACCCTGAGAGATTACCTACCGATAAACAACGGCGCGAAATACAGAGCATGATTTTGGACTTGCTGTGTTGAGTTTATTGCGTGTTTGCGATGACCGGAAAACTCATTTGGAATGCCGTATTGAACTTTCTGTCACGTGCAGTAAAAACTGTGAAAAGTCATGATGAAGTGGCGAAAAGAGCAGCCCAGTTTTTCCAGAAAAAAGACATCATGAAAGCAAAAGAGATCCTGTGGGCAGAAGCGAACTGTCTTACTCGAATGTCTACGAAGGTTGCCATGAGTGACAATGTTTTGGAAATGATTAAGCTGTTACAGACGTGCGATGAGGATAAGGCTGTTCTGCCTACTTTCCTTATTTTAGAGCCAGATGAAGTCCCCTCGATCCCAGGAGAAAGTACAGTGATTATTACACGCAAAGTTACGGAAATGTGTAACAAATTGGACATTTTGATGGAACAAGGCTTCCCGAAAAGTGGACCTGCGACTACTGAAATCCATGCTGAACAGATCCCCAAACCATCCTATGCCGTGATAGTGAAAAATCCACCAAGTATCCTAGTTAAACCGGAATTACGAAAAGACTTTCTAGAACAAGTGTGTGGTGACGCCAGCTCAAAAATTGTTGAGTTAAAGCGTACCCGAAGTGACTGGAAAGTCATTACTGCATCCAAATCCGACGCTGACGCAATTGAGAATGCGCTCCGCAGCTCCGACAGCACCATTAGCGTTAAAGTTAAGAGTCCCTCTCACTTTGGAATCATTAAACGTGTCCCAAACGATCTGATTTCTGACGATGTCAAGTCTCTCGTGCCGAACTGTAGTGAAGTAAAGCAACTTGGCTCTACCAGATCCTTCCGACTGAAATTCGAAACGAAAGATGATCTATCACGAGCAATGAAGTCCCCATTAGTGATCGGTTTCGAACGGTTCCCTATTCAAGAGTTTTTGTTTCTACCCCCACGATGCTATAAGTGCCAGTCATACGGACACATATCAAGTACGTGTAAAAACGAGACCCGTTGTTCCGTCTGTGGCGAACAAGGTCATGGAAGCTCCCAAGCATCCCCCTGCCAGAGACCCGCAAAATGTGCTCTCTGCAAATCAGACAGTCACCCGTGTTACAGTCACAAGTGCCCCATTGCACAGGCTCTGCTGAAAGGTAAATCTGGTATAAAATGAGATCTAGTTGCCGGCTTCTGTCGTGGAACATCAATGGAAAAGTTACCGATCGAGTCCCCATTCTCTCGCAGTTATTTCAGTCCCATGATCTAGTGCTGATTCAGGAGCATTTCCTGTCGGAAGACCGCAAAAGCCTGTTAACAGCGTTTTCGGACTTTCATCTTCTCTTTCGAAGTGCAATTGTGAGAAAGAGGGGCAGGCCATCTGGTGGTCTCGCTATCCTCTCCCGGTCCCCTTGCGAGCTATTAGCAGAGACTGATTACTTTATTGCCCCTAAGTTTGAAAATCAAGTAGTGATTAATGTATATCTGCCTACGAACTACAAAAATGAACAGTCCGATTCCCGGTTTGCGACCGCTTGTAAGCTTCTTGGCAAGCTTCTTAAAAAAGTGGCCTCTCAACGCGTTACCATCAGCGGAGATTTTAACGTAGACATAACGGACGCGATGTCTCCCCGGTCGCAAGTTTTTTGGGGCTGCGTTCCTCCCGACTATTGTGCTTGGCCTAAAAGTGAAAACTTTTCATATATTGGTCCGTTATCCTCAACTTCTAACATAGACCATGTTGTTGCTTCATTCGGCAGTCACGAAGTCAAAGTTGTGAAAGAAGGATTCTATTCGGACCACCTTCCGATCTCTACTTGCTTTGACTCCTCCCCACCGGCAGCTGAAAATAAAGAATCGAACTGGTTCTCATACCGAGACTGGAAAAATGTATCAAGTGAGACATTCAGTAAAGTCTGTGAGGAGATCCTGACCAAAATCAAAGTGCCTTTCAATCTTCTATGTGATCATGCTGTGCTGCCACAAAGTGAAAAGAATACCTCAGTTGAGCTCACTTCCTACTTAGCACAAATAAATCACGCGTTGAAATGTGCTGAATCAAGTGCTGTTCCTCTTCGATGTGTTCGTAAAAAGTCTCAGGTCGAAGACTGGTCAAAAAACGGAGCTTTAGTAAATGCGTGTAACTCGGCCAAGCTCTGGCTTTCGGTCTGGAATGATTGTGGTCGACCGCGAGATGGCTTAGTCAACGACCTGAGACTTCGTACGAAACGGAAATTCAACAAGGAACTGAAAAACCATAAGCTAATGCTGATTCAGAAAAATGTTATCCGGATTGCTGAAGACCCCTCCAAACTCTGGAAGAATAGCAAGCCTGCCAAAGTCCCGAGTACCAGTGTGTCTGAAAAAAAGTGGGTTGAATATTTCGAGCGCGAGTTCAGTGCACCCAACCAAAATACAGAGGAGTTTTTTGAAAAACAGCTAGACTTTGCTCTTTCAAATAAGTTGAAATCCCACCTGTTTGTGTCTCCAAGTGTCGTTCACTCTCTAATTCCAAAATTAAAGAAAAAATCATCTTCTGGTGTTGATTCTATTACAGCAAGGCACCTAAAACTTGCAGGTCCTTTAATCAAGCAACATCTAGCACTACTGTTTCAGATGATCCTGGTTCGCGGTGTGGTCCCTATGCAATTTTGTGTCGGACAAATAACTCCCATCCTTAAAAAGGGTAAAAAAGACGCTTCCATGTGCAGTTCTTATCGCCCCATTACTGTCTCGTGTACTACGTTCAAGCTCTTCGAGTCATTCTTGATAAGAGACATTGAAGAAAAATGTTCCGCCCCTCATCGCCAGTTCGGGTACCAGCGAGGTTTAGGTAGAGAGCATGCTCTCTTTCTACTTATAAATGTGCTAAAGGACATTGAAGACCAAGGTGAATTTCTGATTTTATGTGCACTTGATGTCGCAAGAGCTTTCTACTCATGTATATTCGCGCAGGTTTTGCTTGAGGCTCATAAGAAAGGTGTTGATGCTGCGGTAATTATTTGTCTAAGATATATGTACAGAAACCTGAAAGCTAAAATTAAAGATGGTAGTCTGCTATTCCAAATCTTGAAAGGTGTGCGCCAAGGAGCTCTGACTTCTCCAGTTTTATTCAATAATTGTGTCAATGGTGCACAGGATAAGTTAAACTGCACTTTTATCTTCAAAGGAGTTGATCTATCGCTAGTTACGTTTGCGGATGATTTATTGAACCTCTCTTGCACCTTCCAAGGATGCTCTTCGACTTTTGAGCGTCTCCAAGAAGAGTATAAGCATATCGGTTTGAGCTTTAACACTGATAAGACAGTTGTTCTACCGTTCAACTACAAAGGAAACAGACGTTCAATAAGTCTATCCGGCCCTGAAGTACCTTTCGCCAGCAGTCTTACTTACCTGGGTATGCCTATTGGAGCTAATCTGAAAGAAACTGCAAACCTAGCACTAAAAAATTATGCTCGAAAGATCCGGGCCGCATATGCATCCCTGGCTTCAAACGTTTCGTATCTGAGTAGAGCACACCGATCTCAGTTATATAATAGCCTAACAGTTCCTCACCTACTCGCTCTTGCTCCTGTCTGGTCTTTTTTTAACTGTGGTAAGAGGAAGCAAGTTCACCGCCTTTATTTTAAATTTGCAAAGTATCTGACGGGACTGCCAGCGTGGACAAGCAATTCTTTTCTGCAGAGAAAGTACCGACTGGTAAACCCAGCGGGAGTTATTGAGAAGCGTATTAGTGATTTTTCTACTGAATGCCAGGAGTCTTTCCATCTTTGGTCATTTCTGTTTGTTCCGAGTTCGTAGTTATCGAAGTATGTTTTTTCCTTTTCGTTGTTTTCTTTTCGTTTTTCTTGTTTTTTACTCCGTCTTTTCTGGGCCTAGCCCAGTTTTGTTCAGTGACGGGTTATAGGAGGGTTTTCGCGAGTTGGAAAGCAAAGTCGGAATCACTTTCCAGTGGTATTCGCGCTACGTCGGAAAGTTGCCGAGCTTTCCACCCGGTTTTCGCGCTTTGGAAACCGAAGCAGCTTTCCTGGAAAGTGATTCCACGAAGTTAGTGGAAAGCTCCGCGGAAAGTTGATTTTTTCGGCGGGAATTTCAAAAGTATGGAAAAAACAGTTGAAGTATCACTAATAAATAAAGAAAAATTGCAAGCGTTGTTAGGATGACTTTGGTGAATTGTATGAAATTCAAAGAAGTACTAAAGTGAATCATATTTATTCGAAAGAGCTTCTAATTCAATATTTTACCGGCGACGTCAGCTTTCCATGCGTTTTCGCGATCAGTCCAGCGGGAAAGTGGAAAGTGATTCGAGGAATCGCTTTCCCACAGTTTTCACGATGCGCTTCGCTCGCCGGAAAGTCATTCCGAGATTTGGCGAAAACCCTCCTTATAAATAAAATGATGATGATGATGATGAAATCCCTAGTACGGCCGAAACGGCAGAAAATTCAAAATTTGCAAAGCACATTACAAGTGTGGCTTCTGATTGATAAGGTAATGCACGATAAGCGTGATTGATACTAAATTTGCACGATACTATGTCATTTACCTTATTACATTACGGCGCAATAAACTGATTGATTGATTCTATGAACACATTCAAATAAAGCAACATACAAAGAACTTAAAACCTTACCTTTAACATTCTTAAGAACTAGGCTGATAGGACCAAAAGGGGTCTACTGAAAAATAAATTAAGAAAAAAGAATCTTGTTGACTTTAGTGAAGACTTCTTGAGAACCTAGAGGTAAATCTGGTCCCCTGACGTCGCGGTACGTACTTGTGGTCCGAACTTGGTCACGACGATCTTGGCCAATCTTTTCAAATTCGCCAAAGCATGCTTTTCGGAAAGATAATTGGTGTTGAGAAAAAAATCGCTATTGCTAGATGTGTTACTGGACTTTCCAGTAATGAAACTGAGGTAAATTGGTATTTATGTTATGCTTGATTATTCTAGGGAATATTGGGAGCTTTTCTTGCTTTTCGCACAGTCAGCCACAAACCCCTGAAATACCTGAATTCTGGATACCCTATCTATTTTATGCAGAATGTTGGGTATATCTAGCCAGTATCTGGCAAACCCTATGCCTAAAGCTAGGTGCCCACAGAACGCGAATTCACGTTCGGCTGGGCGAATTTGATGTCGGAGGTTCGTGCTGCGCCGTTTCAACTCCAAGTCGAATTTGTTTTGCGCCGCGTGGCGGAAAAGATTCGCCTGTGGGCACCTAGCTTAACGCTGGATACCCTATGCCAAACGCTGGGTAATATAATGCCCAGGCCACAGTCAGTCACATCTGTCTGTACGTAATTTGGTTTGTTAATTTGGTTATTTTATTACCCACTCCTTAGGCTATGTTTCATCCTGGTCACACTTGGAACAATAGTTGTGTTGTTTGCCTTCATCCAGATAACCGACCTACAAGATTTCCCACTATAAGTCTTTTTCTTCCTTCGGTTAACCGACCTAAGTTCTTATAAGCCGTTTTTTTGTCTCCTTTCGCCGGTTAGTTAACTGACTTGTGGACTGAGGCGGGAGGTCCATCCAACCGACCTATGCTCTTGGCATGGCGCGAAATTCAAAATTCTCATTGGAGAGATAGGCGCCGGCGACGGGATGATGCCATGTTTTCTTATAAAGCCGTTGTTTAGAGCTCAGTCGAACTGACCGGCGAGACGAAAAAACTGTCAATAGTGGCAAATAGGTTGGTTAACCGACCTACGGAGAAAGGGCAAAAAACGCAACTAATGAAATTCAAGATACATTATCACCATCATCACTCATAGGTAAACAGAACTAGAGAAAGTCAGTGAGTGTGGTCTGTGATTGGTCCAAAGATATGTTTCAAAATAGCAGAGATGGATTTTTCCATCTCGACTATTTTATGTTTTCAGGCTCAGCGTCTTTTTTCCCAATTTGGGGGGATCAGTTAGCGTTATTACCAGGTGTGACTATAGTGGGGCCCGGGCATAACCCAATAAAATATTGATGATTTGCATGAAGCTCAGAAATCAACCAATCAGAACTCAGCTATACAGGAGCTATACCCAACCTCGAATTTTTATAACCTCAAACTTGGCCCAAAAGGTTAAGAGGAAAGATCAATGCAGTCATAACAAGGTCCTAACTGTCAAGAAAGACACCCTGAATGACCTAGGGTAAATTTAGGACTATACAGAAGTTTGCTTGTAGTATCTTCAAGCCAAGTTCGAGGTCGTATAAGTTCGAGGTTGGGTATCCCTCCTGTAGTAGAGAAGGTCAGGATTAGGTTACCAACAGGGATCCAGCGTTTGGCATAGGCCATCTTGGGCTATCCAAAAAACAGGGATTTGTGGTTGACTGGTCCGTACAGTCTGGAACAGTTAGCCTAGGAAATAGGCGATTATATTAGCCCTTTTTTTCCATTTTATAACCATGCTCAAATGCTGGGGCGCAATGCCACTGTAATGCCAGTGTTTATGTTGAGAAAAAAATTGCTATTGCTAGATATGTTATTGGACTTTCCAAGAATGAAACTGAGGTAACTTAGTATTTATTTTTTGCTTGATGATTCTAGGGAGTATTGGGCCTTTTTTTTTTCATTTTATAACCATGCTCAAATGCTGGGGCACAGTGCCACTGCAATGCCAGGGTTCAGCATGGTGCCTATACACAGTGGCGTCGCTAGCCAAAACTCGAGGGGGTGGCAAGGCGCCTTCCGGTGCCCTGCCGCCCATTTTAGCTTTTCGTCGCATATCGATACCCGGTTATCAAAAGTTCGTATTTTAACATGAGAGAGATAGCGTTTTCCGATCTAAATTTTCGCCACACGCAAAACTAACAAATGTGGAGTGGAGATACGACCTTCTGATAACCGAGTATCGATATGTAGTAATAAGCCGTGCGATACCTGTAAGCGTTGAAGACTGAAGAAGCCTAGTCGTATCTACGAGCTCCGGGGCGGTTTGAAGGGCTTGGGCGTGGGAGGTGACTATCTCAAAATATACGACAGCTTTCCAGCAAGGCTCAGGAGTCATACCAGTTAGAAACAATAGCCAAGAAACACAGCACCGCATGCTCGAAACTGTGCGAATTTACAGAAACTTAAGGTGAAGATCATTTGTAATAACAGGCAGAGGCGTCACTACTAGGGGGGGGGGGGGGGCAGGAGGGAAGCCCCCCCCCCCAGTGTTGTCGGCCAGTCGGTAAAAAAAAATATAATTATTGGTCTTTCTAATTACCAAAATGCTGCAGCATATACTGGTACCTCTTCTTGGGAATAATGAATAAACTTGCAGTCAACCACAAACACCTTAGTTTTGGATACCCTATGCCTAACTGTATACCCTATGTCTAACTCCGGATATCTGTTGGTACAGGAGCCAGGAGGGCTATCCAGCCTCGAATTTACATAACCTCGAACCTGGCCTAAAAAGGTTTGAAGGAAATTTCAGGGCATTCCTAACATGGTCCTAATCGTCAGCCTGAGTGACCCAGGACCTGTTTTGGACTGCACAGATATTTTCTTGTAAGGTTTTCAGTCCAAGTTCGAGGACATATAAATTTGAGGTTGGATACCCCTCCTCTACCCTAACCCTGACCCACTCCACTGTAGATAAATTCTGATTGGTTGATGTCTGAGCTTCACTCAGCCATATATACACAGTGTTAGGCATTGGTTTCCCCAAAATCAGGGGTTTGTGGTAGACTAAACGTGTGACCACAATGCACACAGTATGCCAACATGCCCCATTATTTGAGCATACTTTTCAGAAGAGAGTTGAATATACGAGACTCGTCTGGAAATGTAAACCCCGGCTAATTGGGTATGTATATATGATGATGATGATGAAATTTTATTTACGCACTGGACGAGAGGAAAGAAATAGTGCAGTACAGATAAAGAAAAGGAAAAACTACACTGAGCTTTCAATAACGGAGTAAATTCACAGGTTCAAAAAATAAACATGAAACAAGAAAAGAGACTAATCGGGTCTAAAAAATCTTCTTCCTAAATGGAATGCGGAAAAATGGCCAAGGGCAGAAACGTGAAGGTCCTGGACAATAGAAGAAAAAATTCGCAGTTATACGGGAATTCCTATAACGTCGAGGAAGGTACAACAGTATGTCATTATCTAGATTGGTATTAACCAGAATTTAATGGATAAATTACACTAGACTGCTTGCGAGATAAGATAAGATAATTCGGTCTATAGGCTGTCAGAAGACTATTGCAGGTCTGACAATTTGTTATCCTACACATTTTGCTTGTTTGTGGCTGTCCCCGTCTAAGTGACCTGGCTGGTCATCTTTATTGCTTTATTGTACTGTATATTCTTAGCTAGAAATTACTTAATTTTTATAAACCTTTTAGTTTCTTGAGGGCCTCACTTTTGAAATCCCGTCCAAGGATAGCATGAGAATACAGAGTGAAAGGATTGTGGGTATTAAAGACCTCAAAAGCCTGACAACAGCCTCAGATATGATGGGCATGGTCCTTCTCACCAGTGTTCATCAGATCACTATTTTGAATGAGCAATACCAACAAGTTTTTTACAAAGAGGTAAGTAAAAATATGTGAAGTCGTACCATCCCAGTTCTTCCCAGCTTTGTACCATTTATATTCTGCAAGTTTGACTGGAAGTATCAAGAAGATTTGACTGGATTTAGCAGGCTTCCCAGAACTAGTGGGATCACAAGCATTTAAGCTTGACCAACCATCGTCTCCCGAATGCAGCATTTTTGTTTGCAAAAAAACATAGCCTCCTTAGCCTGTGTGTGCTCTAGCCTATAACGTCAAAGTACATAGGCCTATTACTAGGGAAACATTTCATTTTTTAATATTATCTCTTTTTGTCCTCTGCCAAGGTTGAAGAAAAAATATCTTCAGCCTGCTTTGGAAGGTTTGGACTTGAGAGAGCAGCTGTTGTTTTTATCGCCCATGACTGCCATGTACAGGGCTTTGCTCTAAATGGAGAAGAAGTATACTGGAATATACTGTCAGACACTGTGTGTTTGCTGAGCTTGGCTGACTTTGTCGAAGAAGGGTCGAATTGTCTCTTTGTAGGACAGAAGGATTCAACTCTAAGCATTTATAGGTGAGTGAGATTCTGGTGGTTTTCTTTTCTTTAGACGCTGCCGTGTCGGTTGAGAGTTTACAAGCAAACTAGACAAGGTCCAAGAAGGGAGCTAATATATATTGCATATATGCAAGTACCCTTAAGCAAATATTCCTCAATATTCCTCACTTAAGTTGATTGCCCTTGAGGGAGTTACAAATTACCCAGGGAACACGCCTCGGTCCCATTATTGATTTACTTCACATAAACAGACTTGCATCCCAGTTCAAGAATAAATTCAAATTTGAAGACGACCTAACAATAGTTTTGCTCCAGTTCATGTCAAACTACTGCCCACCTTGTTACTCTATTGAAAATTTAAAGGTAGGCTGTGAACAATTAAAGCTAAAAATAAATCTTTTTTTTAAAGGGAGATTCCAAGATCTCGTTCAACTTTTGCTCCAGTCAGCCAAGCGAGAATACTGGGAGCTTGGATCAATAATGAACTTAATTTCGAGCACAATACCATGCACCTTTCAAAACTTTATGTCAGCTTAAAAAGTCTGGTTTTGACCGCGAAAGCCTCGTTTATTGTTATAAGGCGTATATAATCCCCAAACAGAATACGCTTGTGCCGCCTGGCACCCCGTTCTTACGTCTGATATGCACGATCTCATCGAATCAGTTCAGAAGCGGGTTGTTAAGGTCATACTTTCACACGATTACACCAATTATTCTCTCCGGATAGAACCGCGAAACTACAGACGCCACAGTTTAACGATTGGTTATGGTAAGAAAATAATGCGGTCAGTCGGATTCCGCTACCTCCTTCCCGAACAACTCGCTGAACCGACAAGGTACTCAAATTTCCTTAAACCGTTTCCAGCATTAAGTACCGCCCGTCGGCTCCACTCGTCATCGCCCCTTGTTACAGATTACCTTAACAATCAGTACAATTTGACGTTTGCCGTTTATTCAGTTCATTTGTGCCCGTCAGGTTCTTGTTTAATTTAAGTTAGCGTTGTTGATGTTTAATTATTTAGATTTTGTTACCTATTATTATGTGTTTATTTATTTTTTGTTGTTGCTATTGTTTAGCTTTTGCTACTGTGGGAGTTTTTCATTAAACATTAACCTTAACAGCGACAAACAGATCGCTGATCCTTGTAATACGCTTATCGCAGCCCAACGTACCTGATTGTTTAAGATGCTTTATCAACAGACGTGAAATGAACAGTGAATCGTACAGGAAGGACTTAACATTAGTTTTGTCCATGTGCTTGGTCATTTACGCCTGTACGCGAAATTGTCAACTTTGATCATTTTTTGTCTTCTCAGGGATGTGTCTCCTGTTAGCGTTATACAAGAAGTTTCACCCTTCCAGCTAGTGACATTCCATGGAGAGGGATCTAAATCATTTGCGTTTGCACTAGAGAGTGGAGTTATTGGAGTGATTGAAGGCGACAATAAGCTCTGGAGGCACAAGGTACCATCTTTTTTCTGCTGTTCCATCCAATAGGCTGTAGTGTATATCTTCGATCGCTTTGAAAATGTCAGTTGTGCAACTTGTACGCTGTTCTTTCGATTCACTTACTGCTACGAGTCAGCTATTGTGAGTCAAAGAATTTCCTTGGGGAAATACTGCGTTGGTGATTTTAGTTTACCCTTTAGCCGTAGCACAGTCAGAAACTACGTAACAGCCCCAAGTAACTTATCTCTACTCCACTACTACTTCTGGCCCAACCAGACTCTATCCCCAGGGTCGCTTTCGTAGTTGCATATTGGCGTAGAGCATCTGGGTTGTTGTTCTGTTGTATTTCACCTCTGAGAATTAGAAAAAAAAATTAGGTTAAAAAAGGAGTAGAATAATATAAACTGGTCCTGCTATTTTAGTGATGTTTTCTTTTAGTCCAAATCGAATGTAACTGCCCAATGCTTACATAGTGTCAGCGGTAAGCGTTACTTAGCGACTAGCTGGGAGAGCGGGAAAATAGACCTTCGATCTTGGAGTGACGGGGACATCTTGTTCAGGACAACGGATGTATCGCCAGCTCTCGACGTGGCTAGTATCGAAGGATTTCTTGTCGTCTTCTCTCAAGATAAAAAGTGTAAGAGTTTTCCTATTTTCATTTGGTCCGGCCATTGGGGTCGATCTGTATGGTAGTTGTCTGGTCTGACAAGAGACAAATGCCTAAGCGTATACATACGCGACCCTGCCGGAGAACATAGTCGCGTTTGTTTCACACGTTCTTCCGTTCTTTCTATTCTCCGTTCTTCTTCTCAGTAACTTTTCGTTTTTTATCTCATTTTTGAAAAGCGGACGGAGATCACATAGACAGAGATTTGACGGTTCTTCGGAGAAGATGAAGCCGATAAAAAACGAGAACTGTGTTCTCAATCTTGTTTTGTATCTTGCTCCGCGCCGTTTAGGCGTTCTCTGCTTTGACAAGAGTAGGAAGAAGTTACGAGAATAGATGGATCTGGATGGACTAAAAGTCAATCTTCGGAAGATGCAAGAAACTGAATCGAGTGACAATTTGTACCAGCATCTTATCAGTACAAATCAGAAGCTTAAACTACGTACATTTTCGGTACAAAGACAGGAAAGAGAACGTCAGACAAAACGTGGCTTGTCAATTCAGGATGGGTCACCCGGAGTTCTGCATCGGGGGATGGTGGTGAGCTTGATTTGTTCAAAGATTGAAAATAAACTGTTCGTCGGCCAAATACGTTTCAAGCATTTTCAGGCTGAATTTTGTGATTTTGGTGTAGTTCGATTACGAAAGATCTTTGGCGGCCAAAGAAGACCCCTACCCCTCCCCAAATGAGCTTAGTTTTGTCCCCTCGTTTGTTAAGTTGTTTAATGCCGGGTCGTTTGTTTAGTCTGTAAAATAGTTATCAATTGTATGTATTGTATTGTTATTATGTTAATTTTGGCTCGTCGACTGACATACATGTTTATTTTATGACATTGTTATATGTTAAATATTTTTGTTCTTTTATTGTACCGGGTTTTGGTCAATCGACCTTGTGTCTCCGGCTCAGGGGCGTCACTATGGGGGGGGGAGGGGGGGGACTCCCCCCCAAAGGTCTTGAGAAATTACTTTCGTCGGGCGAAGCCCGGCGAAATTACACTTGTTTGTCCGGCGCTCCAATAAAGTTTTGCATGCTTTTGTCGGGCGTCGGTCGACTCGTCGGCACATCGGGTACTTTTCATACGCAAGAAATCAAATTTTGCACACATCTGTCGTGCAGAACAAGGGAGAAATCGAATTTTGTATTCTTTTGTCGGGCCTTCGATAATATGCTCTTCGGCACATCGGGTTCTTTTTATACATAAGAAATACAAAAGAAATTAAATTTTGTATGCTTTCGTCGGGCGTCGGTAGACTCGTCGGCACATTGGGTCCTTTTATACGCAAGAAATCAAATTCGACAAACATTTGTCGGGCAAAAAACAGAAAAAATTGATTTCTGTATGCTTTTGTCGGGCGTCGGTCGACTCGTCGGCACATCGGATTCTGTTTATCTGTGATAAATCAGTTTCAGCAAACATTTGTCGGGCGCACCCAGGAAGACCCGTATCGTCGGCACATCGGGCTCTTTCAGACGTAAGAAATCAAATTCTGTAAACATTTATCAGGCGCATCCCGAAAGTTTAAGTTTTGTCGGCACATCGGCTGCTATTTACACGTAAGAAATAAAGCCCTTTACAGTCTTGTCGGGCAAAACAAAGAAGAATTCGAGTTCTGAATGCTTTAGTCGGGCGTCGGTATTCTTGTCGGCCCATCGGGATATTTTTGAAATCGAATTCTTTAAACATTTGTCGGGCGCACCCGGAAAGTTCAATTCCCTTCAGAAGATCAGAATCTCATTAGGTACACGTAATAAATCAAATCCGTAAACTTTTGTCCAATCCCGAAAGTTTATGTCTCGTCGGCAAATCGAGATTTTCTACACACAAGAATCAACTTTGTGCCTACTTTCTTATGGATGGCCACTACTTTTTTGACGGAAAAATCGGTGATTTCACACTTTTATTTGGGATCGCTCATCAGCGTTTCCACAAAATTTCGCCTGCGGCGCGTTTCGTAGTATTTTCTATTTGGACAAATGGCGTTTCATTTAGTTGGCGTTTTAGGATTGAAATTCTTCGGGGTTGGGAACACATTCAAAGCTAGAAACTGTAAAGTATAGGTATAGAATGGCCTTCAATTTTCCGGAAAAAAAGACAGATTAACAAAATTTCGCCTGCGGCGCTTGATTAGACTTGTTCTGGGTTCAGTCGTTGGAAAGCTTCGCTTTTTAGCGAAAGGTGAAAAGAAAAGCCGAATATGTTAATATAAATAGAGGATTTTACAGTAAAGGAATAATCTTAACTAATACATTACAGTTAGTTTTACACAAAATTTCGCCTGCGGCGCATTTCGTAGTATTCTATTTTTGGAAGAACGGTGTTACATTGAGTTGGCGCTTTAGGATTGAAATTCTTAGGGTTTGAAACATCTTAAAAGCTAGAACTTGTAAGCTAAATTTTCCCAGAAAAAATGGCAGATTTAAAAAACCTCGCCTGCGGCGATTAATTTAACATGTTCTTGGTTTAGCCGTTGGAAGCTTCGACAAATTTTCCAGACAAAAAGGCAGATCTAAAACATTTCGCCTGCGGCGAATAATGTGACTTGTTCTGCGTACAGTCGTTGGAAGCTTTTTAGCGAAAGCTGCAATGAAAACCCGAATATGTGTATTTAAATTTCGAATTTACTTTAAAGGACTACTCTACGCCGCAACGGCGTTTTTCGTCGGCACATTTTTGAGTCCGTCGGCACAAACTGGACGTCCCCCCCCCAAGGTAAAAGGCTAGTGACGCCCCTGCTCCGGCTTAACCCTATGTATGATAACTTTTATAATGAAGTGTAATTAAACCTTGAACCTTGAACTTTGAACCAACAAAAACTAATAATCGGCTCTGTCCGTCGCATGTTTTGTGAATTGAAAATTGAATTGAATTGAAAATTGAAATTGAAATGAGGGCAGTAGAACGGATCTACTGGTTTTGCACATATAACACTGGTTCAGTAACATCAAAACAAATGTGTTCCAATCTTTCTTTGCAGTTTCTACATTTTCGGCTGCCGATGTTACTTCCTCAGTCAACCACGAGGTCGTGTTCGAGCACACCCAAGACCTCTTACGCCATATGCTTGCAAAGAAGCAGCAGCTGATTACTCAGCTTACTTATTTGGAGAAAAGAAGAAACAGGAAATCGTCCAACACCGCGCCTGAATCTCCCTGTCGTGTCTGTATTAGTCTACAGAAATCATCGACAGGAACCCAAGGTGGCATTGAGTTTCGATTCGAATCTGTGCGTCTCATAAAAATGCTGATGGCTAGTTGCGGACCCCTTTTTCCTGAAGGGACGAGCGTTGTTGCAGCAAAGGAAAGTTCAAATACCATGTTGATGCTCGTTCAGACACCGAAAGATGTGCCATACCTTCTGGATTTCAAGGTACAGTGCAACTCCTTCTTGGGAGGGGCTAGCATACTCTTTATGAAATTGTCAAAATTCTTGGATTCTTCCAGAACTAGCAAAATCTACCACATTTTCTTGACAAATTAGTTTTACTGACAGTGGTGTAGCATTGAGAAGAGCTGGCTATTAACGATTTCGAGACTGAACTAAAATAGCGAATTCTTTGAGACTGCCTGATTTAATAGATGGCCTTTTGGTAGTCATGTTTTTTGTTTATAGTCAACAGAGTAGAGGAATGCCTTTGCCTATTATCGGACCATTTGGCAAACCTTCATAACGCTATCTATACTAACACTTCCTTCGTACCATGAAGCTAAAATTTGAACAAACTTGGAAAAAAGCCGTAGGCTACTAACGGTCACTTTTTGTAAAATAATTAACATCCTAGACATTCCTCGCATTGACAGGACCAATTTTGCGTATTATATTCCAGGTTTTTCTGGAGAGCGGGATCTCCAGCAGCTGCGGAGTGTTTGAGAGTAGCAGAAACCTGGCTCAGTTTAGCATGCTCTACCCAATCGACGAAGATTTTCATGAAACGTCAAAAGTTACGTTCCGAATGTCTTGCACAGAGTTGAAACTGAACCAGTGGTTCTCTAGTAGTATCTTCCTTACTCGAGAAGTGAAAGCTCAGGGCGGTTCCTTCTGTGAAAGATTTATGCACCTGCGTGGAGGAGCGAAAGTCGAGCTGAAATTTGACCTCGATGGAAGCGTCACTGTGCGAAGTGAAAGCTTAAAGATCGCCTCCGACTTGACCCAGTCTATCGCTTCTTTCTTTGGCATCACTGACCTCTCTTCGTGTGTTTTTTCAGAAGATATCAAAGGTGTCGTAAAAGCGCTGAAAGAAGCTGACAAACTTCAGTCAGCAAATGTGGATGCTCAGCAACAGATCGCAGCATTAGGTTCCTTGGTCAAAGAAGCGTTGTTGCGCGGAGCCGATGCCCTAGCACTTGATGACCTTGATTTATACACCGTAGCTCTTGATAACGTTGACGATTCCTACAAGGAAATAGAGAAAGTGCAAGGTGAGAAGAAGTTCAGCCAGGACAAACTCCTTGACATCCTGAAGGGAGTTAATGAAGTGATTCAGAATGCAGCGAACTGTCGCACCGGAAACAAGAAGGCGACTGTTCTGACGGAAGCTAGGAGATTGATCCGCGAAAAGCAGTTCGACTTGATTTCGGGTGTGCTTTCTAATTCTGACAGCCCACAGGCTTGAAACTTAAAGAACATCTCGCACCAAGTAGTATTTCCGCACCGGTATTGGAAGATAATTGACTACTTTAAAACTCAGCTCTACTACAAATCACTCGAGGCTTTTTATTTTGTTTAGCCTCTCCAGATCCCTTAGCTTGAATGACAAACGCGGCCTAATTCGCGCAACTAGCCTTTCTGACCAATACACTTCTCGAGAATGAAAATTGGGAGCCTGAGAGTTCCGAAAAGAGCCAAGCGCGGCAAGTGTGAAAATCGTTGTAGTGCCAACAGGAGGGGATATAATGTAACTAGGAAATGCAGTGGATCAGGAATAAGATCGGATGGAAAGAATACGGAAGGAGAATTGTTTTCAGCCTAGGTGTGCTTCTATAGACGTTAGTTAACTTTGAATAGTGCAGTTTTGGGCTAAACGGCGAGGTGAAGACCAAGATCACCCGCTCAGATGTTCAAAAGAGCCACTAATTCGCTATTTTGGCTGACTGGTGGTTGACTTGGTAGCTGATAGGTCGTCACAGCAATTAAAGTGGACGAAACTGGCACTGTTCAAAGTTAACAGACGTTCAAAGTAGCATAACTCAACTCTTTGTTTTTTGTTTTCTTTACTAAGGGTCCTTTAAGTTTGTCAGTGGTAGCAGAATTTACGTTGCTTTTTTTTTGCACATGCGCAGCGTGGCATTTGTTTCTCGCATAGGGTGTGTTCAAATGTTGTACTGGTGGTTATCGAAAGCAACTACCGGTTGGTACATAAAACCACTAACGGACGACCAGGGTCGGGTGCTCGTAGACTGGAATTTTTACCAGGACTTTCAGCACCATGATCAGTTCAATATGGATCTAATTGTTAGGATTTTTACTAACTTGATGATTAAAGTTTAGAAAATCCAGTCGGAAATCCTGATAGTGCATCCACACCATAACCTCCACAATCTAAAGCATGGTAGGTATTAGTGACGCCTCAAAAATCAGAGCGAGGAATCCGAAATTGAAAATATGAGGTATAGAAATTCGAGGTGAATTCAAAATGTTCTTCGTCTAGAACCCCACGGAAAGTAATAAATGTTGTTGGGTTCCTAGGTGCCTAAGAAGCTCTTGTTTGATTAGTTGATCCCCCGTGACGTAGGAATCAGAATATTGGAAATAATTTCCATATAGCCTAATGGTAAGATAAACGTTTATTAGAGCTTTCCGTAAACAACACCATAAAATAATTACCAATTACAGGCATTCATACGGATGGGTGAACTTTTAATTTAACAAATTGCAATGCTCAGTTGATTCGATTACTTGTCTGTGTTATGTGTACCGAAAATGCTCCAACTCAACTAATAATTATGGTGTTTGAGCTTCTTAATAATTCTTATATAGACAGTTTAATTTCATTCATATCAGTATTCCGTTGGTCAGATAACTACCAACAAATAGTGTAGAGAAAATGGCGAGGAAAATGGCTGAGATACTGGTCTTGATATACTATTTGAAATAGTTATCATGTTTATTTTGAATATTATAATTTCTTTGTTAAAAGGGGTCAGTCAATCAGATAAACACATTCTATGCACCCTGTAACTCAACAACATACATTACTTTCCATTGGATTGGAAAAATTTAAATTTACCTCAGCAACTTACTGTCATGCGCCGACAATTATTCTGTGAATGCACGATCACGATATCCGGCCGAATTTTCTGCACTTTCATCGTCAAACTGAAAAGAATCTCAACTTTTCCGTATGGAACTGATGATGTTGCGGAAAATCCTTGAAGGACCTCCAGTCGCGACCGCCCGACCCTGATTGTCGGTTCGCAACCTTATCGTCGCTGATCGGGGCATGTCCATTTGTGCTGTCGACCACGGACACACCGGTGGGATGGAACACACCGGCACTGTCTGGTTTATGATATAGTATAGTCTATCTGTCTCGTCAAGTCGAACATTGTGATATCATATTCCGTCCTAAAATCTCACTACTAGTCATATTTTTAATTAAAAAAGAAAATAAAAAAATTGAAGTTAAGAAAGTCTTTCCAAAAAATGCACAGTTCCTGTGTAGATACATTCGTATTTGCTCATAGTGACACCCAGATCTTACTATAAATCGGTTTAGCAACCGCCGTGCCCGATGAGAAATTTCCGAGAATTAGTAGTATGGAAACGAAAACGTAGCATGCAGTAGTAACTGTTGCTACTACGTGCTACTACTAGCAAAGTGTATGCTATCGGATACGACTACATAAGATTAATCCAGTCGGAGGCATGTTTATCAAAGTATTCCATACTACTACATCTGACTAATCAAACTATTCCATACTACTACATATCATCAAGAATATATTATTCTTGATATCATTCATGCTACTTTTTCCTACAACTACACAGTCTGAAGAATTTTTCATCGGGTGTCCAGAACGAAGTTCAGCTACGTGTGCACACAGTGCGATAAGATTTAAAATACGCATGCGAAATTTGCGTCACAATCTGGAAACCTCCATGCAGGGCTGTATCCAGGGGGTTAGGGGGTTCACCCCCCCCCCCCCGAAACCTAAAAAAATAATAGTTTTTTGTAGGCTTTAACCTTTCATCTGTGTCTTTTTTGTACTTTTTGGTTCGACCCGCTTGACCCCCCCCCCAAATAAATTCCTGGATACGGACCTGCCTGCATGACATGCTTCAAAATTTTGGAGCGAAGCGAGGGGCTACCTACTCCTCGGCACCTGCTGTACATCCTTTCCCGGCACCGACCGAAATTAGCGGTGGCGGCACCGGTGCTGATCATAAATTAGGCGATTCATATTTTTATGGCACTTGCCTTCCGGCCAAGTGCCATATACCGATCACATTTCCGTCGGTCTGTCGGTCAGTCCGGTGCTTACGAGTTAGGGTACTGCCAGATGTGCTAGGACGATGAAACTTGGCAGGCATATTAGGGACCCGACCAAACTAACTTGGAAATAGTCACTTGCCCGATCCGACCTTCGTGAGGAGAGGGAGGGGAGGAATCCGGAATTTAGTGGCATGCATAACTTTCGAACGGGGGATCAGATCTTCATGAAACTTGATATTTGGAAAGACGTCATGCTTCAGATGTCCCATATCGAATCCGGACCGAATCCGATGAATCGGGGGGGGGGGTCGGAGGGGGGAACCCGAAATCATGTTAAACCCTTAGAGTGGAGCGATCGGGATGAAACTTGGTGGGAGGAACAAGCACAACCACTAGGTACATCACTGACAGAACCGGACCGGATTCGTGCACTGTGGGGGGAGTTGGAGGGAGGTTCCGGAATTCCGGTCATACGGAGTTAAGATACTTCCAGGTGGGTTAGGACAATGAAACTTGGCAGGCAAATCAGGGACGCGACCAGATTAACCTGGAAATAGTCAGCTTCCCGATCCGACCATCGTGGGGGGAGTGGAGGGAGGGGAATCCGGAATCTTGAGGTATAACTTCCGAACGGGTGATCGGATCATAATGAAACTTGATATGTAGAAAGACCACATGTCTCGGATGTCCCATTTCAAGTCCGAACCGGATCCGATGAAGCTGGGGGGGGGTCGGAGGGGGGTCCGTAAACCTTATGACATGCTTGGAGTGGAGCGATCGGAATGAAACTTGGTGGGAAGAACAAGCACAAGCCCTATGTAGATCAGTGACAGAACCGGACCGGATTCGGGCATTGTGGGGGAGTTAGGGGGGTCCGGAATTACGGTGATCGCAAGTTAAGGTACTTCCAGACATGCAAGGACGATAAAACTTGGCTTGACAATTAGAGACTTGACATGATTGGCTTAGAAATAGTTAGTTTCCAGATCCGACCATCCCTTAAAGTACTAATGCTAACCGCAAAGTACAAAAAAATATTTTTAAACAAAATACACATTTTCGTTATCCCTATGAGCGCATGATCATTTTTGCCTCAAGGGTTTTGCTTACAACTGAATTCCTTAAAGTACAAACAATATTTTTGAGTAAAATATACATTTTCGTGCTACTGGTTATCATCTTTTTTGCTTCAAGAGTTTTGGTTACAGATGATTTTCTAGCGCCCTTAAAGTGCGCACAGCCAAATGCATTGCCAAACGATAGAGTCTCGTGATCTCCAAGGACCCATGATCATTCTTATCTCAAGGGTTTTGCTTACAAATGATCAAAACAAACCCACGAATTGACGAATTCCTACTTTCATCCTCTGACCCAGCCTTGCAAGTGCCATATGAGCTTCCAGCTCTTGTTATATTTGAACACGTGACAACCTGTGCCGGCTGGAGTCAGCCGGTGTCGGCACCGGCCGGGAACCGTGCACTTGGTATACACTAAAATCGAGAGTTGTTAACCCCTCGGAGCGAAGGAGGAACATCCGTCTGCGAAATTTTGACTGTGTGGGCGCGTACCATAAGACCCAGGACCTCACACCCGACTCTTAGAGATTTTGAGTGCTGTGCTGTGCTGCCAGTGGGTCGGATTTGCCGTGACCAATCCCACGAAAAGCCGAATTTCCATCCAAGTGGGTGGTATACCTACGCCTTTTACTCTGAAACCGTATCAATTTCTTTGACCTGTTACGGCTATCATAGCGGAAAGCGAATCGGTAGAATTGAAATTAACGTATTATGGGACGCATCACCGCAACTTTTACAGTGAGCTGTGCGATATCTTTAGTCTCGGATGTTAGTTAAACGTCATGTCAAATGGACCATAGCTAATGTGTGAGAGCAGGTCGATGTGTGTGGGCTTCAGTGGCTTGATTTCTCAGGACGTGGTTGCCTGTGAATGTACGAATGTTATCTTCTGAATCTTCCATGGTGGTCGGATTAAAAGAGCACGTGGGTTGCTGCATGATCGTCTTTTAATAAGAGGCAAGTTGGCAGCTTTCTGAGCTGGCAATATTCAGGGTGAAGGATCTGTTGCTGTTTAATTTGCAGATGCGTTTTTCGTATGACATTATTACGTCCTGTAGCATTGGCTAGTTGTCGGTAGATCTTCTACTTCCAGGATATCCGTTAGCAGAGCGTCCCCAAAAAAATTATTGACTAAAATCCGGAATAGTTATTTTTGTTCCATCATTTAATCTTAAAGGACCTGTCCTGTCTGTATATATCTGTATTGAAAACCCCAAAGGCCATATACAGGATAAACAAACAAAACATAGAAAACCAAGACTAAATAACAAACTAAGAAGCATCACTTCTCAACTCGAGTGCTTTTCGCCCAAAATTACCCAAGGAAACAACCACTCTTGGTGACGTAGATCGTAAGATACCAAGAAGCTGCCCACCATTCCCATTAAAGTTCGTCCCCAGCAACATGGCAAAGATGACAAATACGTACTCCATCCGCGCTCTTCCGACAATTCCACGAATGACAACCACATAGTGGTAAAGAGTTTGCTCGCACCTGAATTCAACATTTTAAAAACTTAAATGGTATTCCTAACTTAAAATAAAATTCGCTATCAAAAGACTCCTTAACTTGCCTGTAATGAGCTATGCCAATACAACCTACTTCTGCAATGCATTCATTAATTCTCAAGCCCGGAGACCCGAATCCTGGAAGGAAAGATGGTATGAATCCCGGTAACCGTGCATTTCTGCTGCAGTTACCTGGACATCTGTCCCTGTGTTCAGGCTCAACTCCTGGCACTTGCACAAACTTTGGGAAGTCAGACGCCTGGCAATTTAAGTCAGGCGTTTGTCATTGGAAGCGCGGAATTGCTGCTGCAAAAGCAGCCGTAATGTGAACTGATCCCGTACAAAATGGTCGTCCAGGGTGGAGACAAGTTTGTATCTTAGGATTTTCTTCTAGGATGACCGCCTGGGGTTAAGTCATTGGTAGTGTATATCCGATAGAAGCATATCAACTTCTTTCGCTCAGTTACTTTGCTTCAGCCTTGAATATCAAGCAGCGCTCGACTTTTATGTCCAGCCACCAGAATTAATGAATTGATGGCTCTCCGATTGCAGACTCAAACGATGCGAAACACCGCTCTGCCAGAGAAGTGAAATTAAGATGTAGCTTTGATCTGTGGCTTGCTTGTTCTTCTTCAGGGTGGTCTGCGTCGGCTGTCACCAAAAACTAATCAGTCCCGAACAATGATGATTTCATGAGCTACTGTGCCCGCCAAGGGGTTTTAACCTAGACCAATCCGACCGTTTGGATCCGAAGTTCTTGATTAATGCTTGGCTTCGGGTGGGTTGTATGCCAAGACCTTTCATTGGAAGCTGATAACCAAACCGCGTCGCAGACCACCCGCGTAGAGTCTTCTGAGGCAGGATGCTAACCAAGGTCTGGGGGATCCTTTTTGCTCGCTTTTTTGTTGCGTTCCTATTTCTGTACGTCCTGCGCGGGAAGGACGGGGATAGGTCAACGAGATCTCTCTTTTACCAACGAGTGATGTAATGAGTAATGTTAATTTATGGAAGTAATAAAAAAAGGCAACAACAAAACGAGTAGAAAATAGAACACTAGCGCAAAGAGAAGTTACGTGGGTTAGCGGGTACTGGAGGACCCTAGTTGCCGCGTGCTTTTCGTCCACGTGTCAGTTTGCTTGCGTCAGTTCTTCACAAATCGGGTGTGACGTGCGGGTCACTGGAAAACTGGAACCTCCCTAACCTAACCTAACCAAAAGGCTAGGTAAAAGGTTAACCTAACCTTTTGGTTAGTTTTACCTAACCTTTTGGTTAGTTTTACCTAACCTTTTGGTTAGTTTTACCTAACCTTTTGGTTAGTTTTACCTAACCTTTTGGTTAGTTTTACCTAACCTTTTGGTTAGGTTAGGCTAGGTAGGTTAGTCCGGTTTTCCAGTGACCCTGACGTGCCATGGTTTTAGTCCAAGTAGAAATGTTGTTGATTTGTAGTAGTTAGTACTGATCTGATCGTCCTTTTATTTACTATGTAAGATCTCCCTGTATGGTGAAGAAGAAAAAAAACATGGAGATAGTTGACCAGAGAATTTACGAAATCCTGATTGAAGAATTCACTTATATTCCTTCGATGGTTTTCCTCTTTAGGTCACATTGTTTAAGCGGGGTGGAGAGTCGTGTTATACATGATAACACATAACGATGGTGGCAAGAAAATGAATTGATGGTGACGGTCAAGAAAGAGTTTCTGGGACAAGCTCATGGAGCACGTTTGTTGACAGCATTCAGTTGCTCAAGAAAGGACCACTAGGCTACTGTTCCACATCACATTGATGCGTTGTAAAACGAAACGAACTTTATGGCACTTGCAACTTTCTGCTCAAGTGCCATAGCGATCGCACTGTCTGTCAGTCCGTCGGTCCCGGTTTGCTGGTTCTTGGATTCAGTCGTCGGCGGATTGGTTGGAGGAATTGGTAGCCCCGAACCTGTGCAAGTTGCGAACGGGTTATCCGATTCAACTGAAACTTGATGGTGGTAAGAGAAGATGCCCTAGATGATCCATTTATCTGTCCGAACCGGAAACTGTGGGGTACCCGGAATTTTGGGGATCGACTAAAAGCAGGAAGGGAAAGGAACACGAGAAAAGCAGGAAGGCATACTAAAACCAGGAAGGGCATACTAAAACGAGGAAGGGCATACTAAAACGAGGAAGGATGTCACCAGAATTCAAGGCTGCGAAAAACTGGAAAGCTGCACCGTTCCCTTCCTCTGTTTAGTATTCTTTGAGGGGTCGGAAACTTTTAAAATTCAAAGTTCACCATCCCTTCCTCGTTTTAGGTTCGATTTTTGTGTGGTTCGCCGAGAGAGGAGCGATTGGAATGAAATTTGGAATGTAGTAAGCTCTAGATGATCCTGTTTGGGTCCGGACACGGTGTGAAGGGGGGGGGGGTACCGGAATTAACGCAAAATGCCAAGATTTTATTGAAACGTGATGGGTCATGGTAAGAGAAGATACCCTAGATGACCTTTTCCGAGCCGGATTGAAGTACGGTTGAGG
This sequence comes from Branchinecta lindahli, assembly GCA_023053555.1. NCBI lineage: Eukaryota > Metazoa > Arthropoda > Branchiopoda > Anostraca > Branchinectidae > Branchinecta > Branchinecta lindahli. Next base: position 16,660,581 of record JAKZAO010000002.1, read on the forward strand.
GAATTGTAGCCAGTTAAATTTGTCACGCATCCGACACTACGACAAAATGCAAAATTATGCGTTGCTTGTCTCACGATCTGTGTCGTATAAAGCCCCGTCTCCATTACCGTAAACCGACCGTTTTACGGCCGACCGTTTGACCGTTACGGCAGTGAAGACGGGTCTTTCTCTACGGACGGCCGTAGCCGTAAAACGGCGGTACTGACCCCTCCGTAACCGTAAAACGGACGTAGTGCAGACTGCTTTTTTGTCACAGTCCCATGTAACTGTTTTTCAACTGTTTTTCAAGTCACATATAAACTGTTTTTTAAATTTCAACACAAGATTCACCTATTTGGGACTAATGTAGACCACATTTTTGCGGTTACGGACCTAACGAAGACCACATTTTTGCGGCTACGGACCGTCCGTAAAACGGTCGGTTTACGGTAATGGAGACGGGGCTTAACGTTAGAATTTTGATCGCAGTCGCAGCAGTGTAAACCAGGGCTAAGACGGGTTTAAGTTGCCGTGAGGAATAAGTAATGTTTTCTTTTCAACAAAGTTGAAATGTTGTTTTTATGATGTGTCAAATCGAAAAGTAATACGGCAATCAATCTTTGAGAAAGTTTCTTGGTGGTCCTGCGAGGGACTTCAAAGAGGTAATAAACCTGCTTTCAAGATGGAAACATGGTAGCCAACCAGTGGTTGCAAGCGGGGAATGCCAGTACGAAAACCGTATAGATAATTAGGCCATGAGTGGGCTACACATAATTTGACATTGTACACAGACAATAAAAACTACTTCCTACTTACAGTGTTATAATGGTTTTGCTGTGAGCGGGGTAAGTGCAAGGTTCAATGTATGAAGACTAACATGCTCTTTTAAAAACTTTTTATTCCGCTAGTATTTCCAGACCTAAAAATAAGTACGTAGATATCAACTGGTAGAGCGCCAACATCAAACAAATCCTCTGACTATGATAAGGTGGTCTTGTCAACAGATGGTGTACTCCATAAAACAAAGATTTAGGGAAACAACCATACCTGATTCAACTTCAGGATCGAGTGAGACGTGTGCATTGCCGTAAGCTACTGTCTTACCTCGTTCTATCTGAACCCGTTCTGGAGAGTTAGCCAGGGTCGTCACGTATGGGGGGGACGCCCCCCCCCCAATGTTGTCGGCCAGTCGTTAAAAAATAACTGAATCGGCGCGAAGCGCCGCGGTTTTCATAAAAACAGTCGGGTTGCTAAAAATCAGTCATTTTTTTCTCAAAACTGTCTTTTTTTTCTTGAAAAAAGTCGTTTAACAGACGGACGAACAACTTTTACGAAGTCATAGGTATCCCTCCACTTACGTTTTAGGATCCCAAACACAGATGATTTTAGCGAAGCTGCAATTAGTCCAGTATTCGAGAAGAATAAGCCAGAATCAGGGGGTTTTGGTAGACTGTTTATAACAGGCCGTGCCTGTGGATTATATGGTAGATTTTTAGCGGAAATCCTTCGCGCAGGAGGACCCCTCTTTATCTTCCACTAAAAGGTATTTCGAATGTACTGAAACATTAGTAGGGCATCAACAGTGACAGCATTATTTTTCTTCGAGCTTCTATCCTTCGCCTGCGGGCCTCACGAGCTTTATAACCACAATTAAGAAACCGTTGTGGAGTTGCCTGGTATCCCTGACGTATTTCTCGGAAGGGCACAAAACCATCAGTCAGTTTCGTTGCAGTGATCCTTCCTTATAAATCACCAAACCACTTGCAGATCCTTCATTGTTATTGGCAGATAGAGGTGTCACTTTGACATTATCCCTTAATTTAGAGGAGGCCACCCAAGTTGCCCCGTGCTGGGATATTGAGTAAGTGACAAGAAAGCACCATTCAGGAAAGGACCACACGCACGAGTTGTGTTGAAACACTGTCTTCTCAGTATACCCTAATGTGTATCTGTAAAGCTAGAGTTTGCTTGCTCAGGATAAATTCAATAAACGTGTTCCAAGGTCTGTATGCATCCGAATGTCAAAACAATGTACGAACAAACCGTCCGACATTGGGTTGCTAAAATACGTGGATTAAAAATCCGCTCGTTTTCACTCTACACTGTCAGAAGTTTCATGACAGATCGCTCATAACACTTTCAAGAATAACACCTTTTCACTTAGAAATAAAGTGTTATGACCAATTAAGTTTACACTATTTTGTGCCTATAATAGATCTCCAACAACACCTTCAATGGGTAAAAATACTGCACTGTCAGAAGTTACATAACGACAACAGAAGGATGCCCGGTTTCAACAGATAACACTTTGGGATGTTATCTGTTATGTTTCTTTCGTTCCCGTTAGTATTTTTACCAATTGTAGGTGTTGTTGGAGATCTAGGCACGAAATAGTGTAAACTTAATTGGTCATAACACTTTATTTCTAAGTGAAAAGGTGTTATTCTGAAAGTGTTATACGCTATCTGTTATGAAACTTCTGACAGTGTAGAAAGGATATCTAGCATAAACAAGAGCTGAAAGCTTAGACGGCACTTTCCAGGGTAGTCAGCCTTTTATCAGCCAAGGTTCGCGACTGTCAAGGATAGTCCTGTCCGCCAAGTTCCGTCTCGACCTCTCCACCCTAAGCCACACTTCCCCCCTCCCCCTCCGGGGTTGCAGCTGCACATGAAAAATAATAAGATTTTGAAGAAACTAAGTGATTGACATCAAAATGACAGGCAGTAAGTTCATTCATATTGACGATATCACCGGTTACAGCGTAGTAACAACAGTACTCAACAGACATAGCCCCTGGTATCCGTTTACGAAATTGCGAGATTGACCGAGACCGGACAAGAAGAATATTTGTGGAAAAGCATGTTTGGATACACAGTCTAGTCTCAATACGTTTAACAGCAATTGTTGCGTCAATCAGACAACTATTGTTGAGTCTAGACAGCCAAACTAGGACAGACCAGGTCACCAAGAATTTGTTCATGGTCCATTTGTTTCTTCAGTTACTTTTATTGACACTCGAAACGTAGTTTTGTATCATGTATATATTTCGGTCTGGTAGAATTCACGCAGAGTACCAGAGTCCAAATTACAAGACAAAAAGTTTGGACGGGATCCCAAAGAGAAACATTTATCGTACTTCTTCACCCAGACTATCGGGTCTTGTAGATTTTCGGTCTCCGATATGCCCCGTAAGCATGTTATTTATCGTTAGTCATCCACTTAATCAGACACATGAGGTGATTCCTGTCTGTCTTTACTTTCCGGTCTAGTCCAGATTAAGACGGGAATACCGGTGATAGTCGAAAACTCAGAGAATATATCCTGATCCATCATGTTCTTTACGTAAATATCCACCACCTTTACTACCTTTACTTGTTGAACATTTCATGTTCTGTCGGAGGATTTTGTTCTTTCCGAAATTGTTAGTTTACATCAGAACATGATCTTTTCATTTACCCGGAAAAGAAAGTCTTCTTACAACACGAAAAGACGGACAAAGACATTTATTAGAAATGACGAATTTCACATTTTTCCGGAATTTCGGGGACTTCGTGGAAAAATGAAGCAGGAAATTTTCTATGTATCTTTGGGATCATAAAACGTAAGTGGATCAGGGATACCTGACTTCACAAAAGTTGTCCGTCCGTCTGTCAGCACGGTAACTCTCAAAGGGGTGAAGATATTTTCTTCAAACTTGGTATGAGGATCCATCCATTGGGTCAAAGTATACATTGGGTTTCAGATTAAGGGACGAAAATAAAATGCTTTAAAAAGCTAATAAGATAGTCGATACATGGGGTAAGGAGACATGCTGAATCCGTATCTGAAACTTATTTTCTCGCCGGACAATTAATTCGTCCGAAATCCGGCCAAAACCGGAAAATTTACTAAACGTAAAAAGTTATATTTGAAGTTGATTAAAGGGTCGATGTAGGGGTAAGAAGACATTGTCATGCTGAATCCGTATATGACAATTGTTTTCTGCAGTTCGCCAGGAATCCGGCCAGAACCGGAAAAAAAAAATGTTAAAAGTAGAAGTTTTATTTGAATTTGATTGAATGTCCGATTTGGGGGTAAGAAGATATGCTAAATCGATATATGACAATTATTTTCTTCACGGACATATAGTTCGCGCGGAATCCGGTCGAAACCGGAAAATCTTAAAAAGTTTTATCTGAAGTTGATAAGAGGTTCGATGTAGTGGTAAGGAGACAAGCTTAATACGTATATGAAATTCTCGCCGGGCCTCCAGCCAAAATCTGAAATTCTTTTAAAAGTTAAAGTTTATCTGAAGTTGATTAGAGGTTCAATACAAGGGTAAGGGGATGTGCTTAATTCATTTTGAGCTTTAATTCTTGCTGGACAAATAGTTGTCTCGGAATCCGGCCGAAACCGGATATTTGGCAGAAGTAAGGCAGGAAGTTTTGATCAACTTCGTCAAAGTAGATATGACGTATAGGGTAAACACAGACGCTGAATCCGTACCTGAACTTTGTTTTCTCAGAAGACTAGTCATTGGTCTAATTTTAATCGTAAAAATATTCAAGGAGTCTGGCGAAGACAGGATCTACAAGACGTAATATTATACGTATTATATTTTTGGGATCACATCGAAACCTTTGGTCTTGTTGTCACTAGATCGAAACTCCGAATACCCGATTAAGCCATGACACGTTGTTCTTATCAACCAAGCAGGAAAATAAAGGAAATGGATCGATTCAACGTGTCAGTATACCCTATACCGGCACTTAAACCAGCACTTTCTCAAGCAATTGTCAGAAATCCCAGAATTCTGAGTTTTACCGGATTCTTGCCGAATATAGGTCCGCCGTCTGGTAAGAGAAGCAAGTAAAGTAACTGATAAAACTTTGACTCTTTACCGATTCTCCAGAATCTCCAGTTTTGACCGGATTACAGGCGAACGAGAAAAGAAGCTTTAGATGTGAAATCGCACGTCTCCTTACCCCTATATAAATTTAAATTTACTATTTCACTAATTTAACAGACTATTTTTGTCGCCAGCTAATTTGAGCCTCCCTCAGGAGTACAGGTTGCAATCTTCGAGCTCGACCTCTACTTTGACTCAAGGAATCCTCAAATCAACTTTGGGTAAACATCTCAACCTCTTCGAGAGTTACTGGGCTAACAGACAAACAGGCAGACGTACAAAATGTACGAAGCCTTTGCTCATTGGTACCCCGTTATTGCAGTCAGACCATAATGGCTAATATTTTTGGCTTGGCCTTCATACACCGACGCTTGCTCGACAATGTACGTCTGGGAGTACGTTCAGACGGGTGGGAAAAACAGGGAAAAACCGATCGGTTTTACGTTTTATCCCATCGGGTTTTGAGCTTGGATTATTTTCAAGCACGTAAAACCCATCGGTTTTCCCTTGATCCCGATCGTTTTTTTTTAATTTTCCGATGCGTCTGAAACTCTGAACGCACTCTGAGCTTGAATACTCTTCGGCTCCCCCGCCCGACTTGCTGTGACCGGTATAGTACGTACGCATCTAGTCTAACTGACGCGGGATGTTTAAACGGAAGTTTCAATGCTTGACTTTGAATTTGAGTTCACCTGTTAAATTGAATTTTTGTTCTGTGGATGACATAAACATTCCAAGATAAGGTATAAAAGCAGAATTTGATGGCTTCTTTTTAGTCGTCATCCTCCTCGAGGTTCTCAGTCTGATCTAGATCCATCCTCACAGAAACAAATTTCACAGCCTGTTCATAGATAGAGCTAGTAAGCTACAGGAGGGGTACCCAGGGGGTACCTGGCCTCGTTTTTACGCAACCTCGAATTTTGCCGCGAAAATGTTAAAATGGAAGTTCAGTGCTATCCTGACAGTCAAGAAGCAAAATCTGAGTTTTTTTTCAACAGTTATGTCCCGAAATATTACAATTATTTGTCTTTTCTTTGTTTTGAACCTGGTTTTAAAAAGGGATTTTTTGGTTATTAGCCTTATTACTTCTATGTTTTTCATCACTTTGCAAGCAATCTGACCTCATGTGGCTCATGTAAAAATGGGTGAAACTGTTTGAAAAGAAAATTATATTTAACTTAAAATAGTGAAGTAAAATTTACATCCCCAACATGTAAACCATTCTATTAGCTTCACTCTAATATTTTTGTCATGTTTTTTGGTTCCATTTTAAGCCAGATATATCTCACTAAAAAAAGACTTCTCTGGAAATTTGAAATCTTGTCTGAGGTTGGGTACCTCTCCTGTATATCAGGGCTACACATATACAGAGTATATACAGTAGAGGTATGCTTATTTGAATTGTTAATTAAGGTTGCATTCCAGAAACTTAACAGTTGTTAATAAGCGTCAACTTTTTTTCGGGCCGAATCTAACTGCAGCTTTTCCCATCATTAACTTTTTCTAGTTCTACCATTGTTAACTTTTCCCAGCGATGCTCATCAACCATTGTTGCAAAATAGTAAACAATTGCTAAGCTCTGGAATGGAAATTGTAGGTGTGCGTAGCTTCTAAATTTCAAAATCAGAAACCTGGAATGCAAAAAGTTAACAATTTGTTAACAATCGTAAAGTTGAACAGTGCAGTTTTGGGCCAAAAGGTAGAATGAAGATCCAAAATACCTATTCAGGTATTCTCAGAGGCCCAATTACCTACTTTGGCTAATTGGTACAGGAGGGGTATCCAACCTCAGACAAGATTTCAAATTTCCAGTGAAGTCTTTCCTTCAGAATAAAACGTCTGGCTTAAAAAGGAACCAACAAATATGACAAACATACCAGACTAAAGCTAACTGAATGGTTTACATATTGGATAAATAAATATTGCTTAAATTTTTCTAGTTAAACATGTTTTTCTTTTCAAACAAGATCACTTCATTCTAATCTCACCTCGATCTATTCAAAAATGAGGAAAAAAGGAAGAGTTAGCAAAGTCAATAGGCAGAAAACAGGTTTTTAAAGCATTACAAAATGGATAAAAAAGGCACATAATATGAATATTTTTGGACATGTGACTTTGAAAAAGTCATATTTTGCCTCTTGACTGTCAGGACAGCTTGTACATTTCATTTAAACATTTTCGCGGCAAAAATCGAGGTAGTGTAAAAACGAGGTTGGATACCCCTCCTGTAGTTATCTTTAGTCACGGCAAGTGCATGAAAATAGCAAAATCTAAAGACAACAAACGTTCAGATAAGCATACCTCTACTTTGCCCAAGAAGGTTCGGGGGAGCCTGTCTGAAGGTGTTATTGAAGACTAGTCATGTGGCAACACAGCAAATTGTGCTGTCAGATGAGTTTTTCTAATCTAACCCTCATGATTCTTTTGGTAGTCCCTGCTTAAAAAAGTCTTATAATCAGTACAGGATTGTAAGGCTAGTATAATCAGTACAGGAGGGGTATCCGACCTCGGATTTACACAAGGTCTAACCTGGCCTGAAAACTTTGAAACGTATTTTCAGTGCAATCCTAACTGTCAAAAAGGAAACCCTGAGTGACCCAGGACCTGTTTTGGACTGCACAGAAGTTTTCTTGTAAGGTTTTCAGATATACACAAATTCGAGATTGGATAACCCTCCTGTATGTCAATCTGAACAGGAAGTACCACTTTTGACTGATGGGCAATTCTTGTGACGTTTATTTCAGCTTGTAAGAAATAGCATATCCATCCATGACTGAACGAAGCATGATATGCTCTCACAAACAATAGACAAGTTTCTGCAAAGGCCAGAAATTCAGTAAACTCATTTATGAACTTCAAAACCAGTTGTTACTTGTTAGTACCAAGTCAGATGCGACACTGTTAAAGTGACCAGAGTCATTCTCGATGAATATTCAGTACGGTATATATAATAGGTGGGGTCGGGATAAAGTTAAATTTACAAGATTGCCAGCAAATAGAATAATTAGAGGAGGTGTAAGATTTTTACCCATTTTGGACATTAGTTTTAGCCAGTTCTTAATCTTTCTGCCAAGTTGGCATTTGCCCATATTCAACTGCTAAAGGATCATTCCCTCCAGACAGCACCAGGTAGCCACATACCAATTTTGTTTTCTGTAGCTCTGAACCGTCTTTGTCCAAATAATTGTTATGTTTGAACTAACTGTTACAAAACTCAGCTTGACTGTGCAAACTTCCTAATAGCTTCAGAACGTTTGTCTTTGCAGTAGTCAGATGCATAATAGGAAAATAACCCTCACAACTTTACTCTCTATCCTTGAAATGGGATCTTTGATATGGCTAATAATGCTCAACCCTATGCATGAACATAGTGGTCCACCCTATGCATGAACGTAGTGGCCATTGCAAATAATTGCACATGGTCCAACATGCTTACTTGAGAGTTAGACCCAAGATTGTTGGAATCTCAGTGTTGGAGTTGGGTTCCAAAGCAAGTGCAATATGAATGTAGGTGATAGTGTCGAGTGAAATTCGGTATCACAACTTCATTCTCAACTAATTTCTTCATTTGCATTTTATTTTATTTTTGCTGAGGGTTCCATTGATCTCTTCAGTGGGGAATGGAGAGAGATTGTAAAGTTACACTGTTACATTTGTAAAGGTCCACCTTCATTCCTCTCATTAACCCAAAATTAGACTGCCTTGTAATGATAATGGTGATGGGGGATTAAAGGGCCGCTGGTTCGGGTCCTTGGGATTCCTTCTGCAAGATACGTCCGAGAAACGCTACCCATAAACCCTTAGCCTTAGTTACGCGATGGCCCAGAATTCTATATATAGCTATGTACAGTCTATGAGTGATGGCTGAACTACTCTGTAATCAGGCGAAGCTCGCACGCAGTTTCCAAAAGTCTTTTTAATCAGCCAGGAGCTGATTCAAAGTCTAGACGGGAGCTAGTACCTATCTAACTTGGACTTCCGAATATCGTTTGCATTAATTACTGATGATCACTAATTATATGCATCTTTTGTTTAGATAAAAGTCGACTGGATTTAGCGTTCATGGTGTCTTAATTCCTCTTGTCCTTGGAGTCATCTAATAAATTCTAAAAATATTTAGACATGCCTGCAAACCGCAAATGAAGCTTGGTCTATTCAGACTAGCTTGAGTCAACTCTCATAGTGTCTCTTAAGCAAGTTACACTGACCTAACTGCGCTATTTTAGATTGGTAAACTTAAAATATAAATCGTGTCAGTAAAAGCTACGCAAACGTCATCCAGTTTATGACGGTCAAGAAGTCGCAGTGCCATTGTCATCAAGTTGAAACTTATTTAACTTGAAGTCTTCAGTCGGTTTCCGTGTCTCCTTGCAGATGAAGACTGGAGATCGAACGCAGAACCCAGAATTGCGTCAATCTTGGAATAATTATTACATTGGCAATGACTTACTGAATGCCACTACGTGTTACTACTTCGGCGAATGAACTATCTTGATTGAGTTTCCGTTTTCTGTATTTTTCTGGATACGGTACTACTATTTTGTTTCAAGTTGAGGTACCTTGCAGTTGCAAACTGGTTTATTTCTGCTGTTCTTTTGTGTCGATCACCGCCTAGTATCCGAAAGTCCGATCTTCCCAGCATAGCCTGATCAGAGAAAATAGAGATAAGGAGTTTACAGGACACAATAGAACCGAAATGGCCAAGTTTTGTCTTGATTGACCTGAAAAAAGCTGTAGCCTATGAACTGGTAGAAAAAAGTCTGCGAAATCTTGTTCCGAAGAGTCCAGCGCGGAAGTGTATTACTTTTTCAGGCTCGTTCAGGCTACTACTGATATAGTACCTTTTGAGGATTGTCTCGTTCAGGACGTCAGAAACCGGTCGATCTTTTTCTCATTAGAACCTTATGCAGAAAAGAAGGGTTCGAACGACTGGTATCACTCTAAACTTTTTTATTCTTATTTGCTAGCCTACCTTGAATCAATGACTTTTTAAATCCTAACACCTCAGACGGACTAGGCGATACATGGTGCTTCTTCCCCTTCATCAAGGATTGAGATTTTTTCAAATCTCTGGTCGACTAAACCACCTTATACTGCTTTCAAATCGACTTTTGTAAGGCTCATTACCTCAACGAATCGTTTCGGTGTCCTACTCATTTCCCTCGTACTTAGAGCCATACCTGACTCGACTTTATTGCGCTCTTAATTTTTTCAGGATTATCCGAGAGATGCAAGGTGGTTCCGCTTCTTCCATTTGCCCTCGGTCGTCGGGCTCGTGTGTGGTCCCTCAACTTGGGGAGTCCATTTCTATAGCAACGGACTCCGAAGCCCGGTGTGCAGTGCGTCTCTGCGCTACGAGCCAGGCCCTGAATACACGTTCAATCAGTAGTACTAATGAAGACATCCAACAGTGGACTGTGGAGTGGAATGGCTCATGTTGTTGAATTGGATAAGGGGGGTGGTGTGCAATAGTGTGCTCAGTAGTGTTCAGAATGGCTGTTACGATGCAGCAGTCAGGAAAGTGCTACGATAAGAAAGAGCTAGTCAGTACGAAAGTGAACGATGTGAATATTTTAACGAGAACTTCGTGGGTGGATGCCAGGGTGGCCCTGTCGCAAATTAGAAAGGTAATTCAGATCATTATTTATTCATCATATTATTAACATGGAAAAGATCGTGTACCGTACAAAAGAAAAGAGATAGCCTAAAGAAGAAAAAGAAAAACAAGTCTAATATAACAATTAGGCTATATCTATGTCACAAACAGATAACCACCTAATTGAACTGTTAAAAAAATGGTAGAGAATTGGGTGGAATCTAGTGACTCTTTAGATCTTCAGCGAACTGCTGTGTGCTCCCATCACCTTGGTTACGAAGCTGGAATCATGGAATGAAAAACAGTCTAAATCTCGAAGTATGGAGTAGTAGGAGATAAGGAAGAACCTCGTCACCTGATCCACATAGAAAGTTAGGAAGTAGCCTATAGGTCTGTATGGGAAACGACAAACAGAAGTGCTAAGGCTCTTGGAGTTCTAACGTGAGAAAGTAAACATAGATGTGAAAACATTAAAAAAATCAGCTAAACCTGAGCCAGCAAACGAATGACTCCGCGAATCTATTACGAGGCCTTCATTGCCATAGAGTAAGTTGTCAGGAAGTAAAATAATAATAATAATAATTTATTTATCACCCACTTTACAAAACAGAGGTTAAGTGGAGTAAATAAGCGAAAACGAGAGAATAAATTGTGTTTTCGTCTACTTGACTTGGGCTTTCAGTCTCTTTAACCCTCCTCCTGAATCAGAGAAAGCGTAGTAGCACATTTCATGGTCGTTACTAAAGTTCATCATTAGGTCAGTTCCTAGATGTCACACTGAGGGCAGATGAGATCTTACCACGCGATTTCTTGGGATAACTTGGTTGACAAAATTTTCTCCAAGTCCCTCGTCGGAAATTATGAAGCTCTTGACAACTCTGTAAGCGTCCATCTGACGGGATTACTTCCTTGGATTCTAGCATAGGCCGGTTTGAGCATCCCGACCTATCTAGCCCACCGTTGGTTTTATTCCATGGGACATCGCATCTCTAGTATACTGGGTAGGCTCCAACCTCCTATGTCAGCGTCGTGTGTGAAAGGGAGCAACGACAGTGGTAACTATTAGGAATTAGCGGTACCGTAGTATTCGAACACACTCACTTCAGTCGATTTCCTACCATAGTTTTTTTAGACCCATTGAGTAACTCACCCACTGACTTGCAATGAGCTATGCTGTGCGAGGGGTTACCCAATCCCCAGCACCTGCTGTACACCATTTCCCGGCACCCGCCGAAACCATCGGTGCCGGGCATAAATTAGGCGATTCCGCTTCGAAACATGCTGAGTTTAATGTTCTAACACGTGGCAACCGGTGCCGGCTAGTGTCTCCAGTAACCCCTCGATGCTATGGACTGTCGGAGAGACCTCAGCTCTCAGAAGGGATCTCCCTTTGTAAAGTTGTAAGAGTTGCAAAGTTGGTCTCCAAGGATTCGTATCGCTCTTGGTAATAACAGGAGGTAGAGGGTAGCTCCGCCGCTGCTGTTCTGTGGGGCCCTTGACAGTAAAAATAGTAAATTATTAGAGTGGCGATTCGTTATTTAGATTAATGTAAAAAATAACTTGAACTTGTTGCTTTTGAAAAGGCAATCGTACATCCAGGAATGATCCATCAGCGTCGAAATGCAGCCCAGAAATGATGTCTTTGTCAGACACTGGTGCTTGGGTGTGTTCAAGAGTGCAGCGGCACTGTTTAGGCCTAGCCTGGGGTAGGGATCACAGCGCGCTGAATTCTACCGCCTGTCCTTTCGCGTAATAGCTTAATTAGGAAACTATGCGAAAGGAAGCGAAAAAGGTATTCTGATACGGCATGGTTTTTCCCATTATAGGAGATGGAATGATAAATTTGGAGAAGAAGGGCTGTATGGTTTTTATCGGCGAAGAATTTGATGAATGGAGTATCTTGTCCCTCCTAACGCCCCTGTTCAGGCCCTTATCCAGGAATTTATTTCGGGGGGGGGGGGGTTGTCCACGGGTCGGACCAAAAAGTACAAAAAATACTTAGACCAGAGGTTAAAACCTACAAAAAACTATTACTTTTGTGGGTTTCGGGGGGGGGGGGGCGAACCCCCTAACCCCCCCCCTGGATACAGCCTTGCCCATGTTGAATTTAAACATACATCTATAACCGCTGAGTAGTTTAAAGCTAGTTGCCATTGACCCGGCAGATTGGATGGGGGATAAAACTCCTGGAGACACTTCCAGAACATAGGGCCTCAAAGTACATCGCTGTACTTCTATCCTTTGCCAGGCTGCGCCAAAAGGCAGATCATAACCCCAATGCCAACGAATTCTATACCAAACTTCGACTTCTTATACGTCATGGCTCACGAGTTATGAACTTCACAAATAAACGGTGAAAACGGAAGACCAAAAACCGGCTAGAGCTGCCACAAGAGTGGACTGTTCGTTTAAGCTTCACACACAGTTTACGTAGATGATTTCTTCGGTACATTTCGGCCGAGATAAATATTTACCAACTTAGTTAATAAGATTCTCAGTATCGTCTGTCGATCATTATATGCCAATATTGACAGAGTTGTTAAGAATGGTTGAGGACGCGTTTTGTTTACTTATGCCCTGTTTAACAGGTGTGAGCATACATGTTACAAATTGAAGCCTAGAAATAGGCTACCCCTATCCAAGCCGCTATCTGAACCGGTGTCCAGTCTCAGATAGCCTAGCGGCTTGCTATCTGATATCTAGGTATCGATCTAGGTATAGATCTATTTGGTATCTCGATACCAGAAAAAAAAAAATGGAGTTGGTTTTGAGTAAAAACAGGGTATAATTTTGAGACACACTTTAAATATTTTTATTTTCCATTTTAGCGACGGGCTACAGGCAACGAACTGGCTTTGCTGGTACGGACCAAACTGCAACAAAATTTCTACCAGCTGGGATGTTTCATTCACCGGCATGCGGGGAAAGTGCTATTTGTTGGATTATTAGTGCTTGCTACATTTTGTGTTGGACTGAAGTCGGCAAAGTTTGAAACCGATGTGGAGAAACTCTGGGTTGAAGGTAAGGAGATTTCTCCCCTTGTTTTGCGATTCCTCGTGAGGGGGATGGTGCAGCTCAGAAAATAGGGAAGCCGTAGCAGAAGATTCGTCTATGTGGTTTAAATGGAGAGATATAGCCACAAAGGGAAGCTGTAGCAGAAAAGAGTTCTGTATTTTGCCCGTTTTTATTCATCTTTGCGGTCCTGGAAAAAGTGTTCACGGTTGTTAGGATTGCCATCGGAGATAGAACACTAAAGAGAAGCCTAAGAAGATTGTTCGAAAGGTTTTTTCGGTTCATGAATAATACTAATTTGTCGCTGTCCTGCTCACATACGAAATATGAAGTAAAACCAAATTGGATTCGCCCGGAATATTTCTGGAGACAGTTTTGGTCCTTGATGGCGGTAAAATAGGATAGTAAGAGCCTGCCTGCCACAAAAAGCGAAAGAAATTCTTATGACTGGGATTGAAATCTTGTTTTCAAAGGTCTTCATCCGGTACACTTTGTTATTCTTATGAACCCCTTCCCCTTGGCAGATGCCTTTCTTATCGGAGCTGTTCAGAGAAATTCCGGTCGTTCCGCAACTGAGGGTATCCTCGCCCTGGAAATGAACTTATCTTCTTTGAATATCCGGTTGTTGACAGTCTCCCCATCCTCCCGTCTTGGCTGATGACCTGTGAATGTTTCACAGTTTCTCACCAATTTGGCGGAGCGTGTTAATGGTAAATTCCGCGACGTCATCGAGTCAGGCGGCATCTCTGGAATTTGTAGATTTAGGATCCCTATGCCCCTGGGTGGATTCCGGAAGGAAGAAGGTAGACCTCATATTTGAAAGGGAGCCGCTGGGTTCCTTAGCGTGCTTTGGGGAGTGGATCCGGAACGTTTTTTTCCAGTGTAGGGTCTAGATTTTTCTAGAGTAGGCCTAGAGTTATGGTTGTTCCACAGAGAAGAGATTTTTTTTTACCTGACTATTCGCAGCAGATGCAGTTTGTCTTTGTATGTTACAACTCCTTTGAAACGCTGCTGGGTGTCTCAAAGATTGAAAACGCGGCCTGGCTTTTTCAGCCTCACTCGGCACCTTGGTTTTCATTAGTATCCCGTAAATGTTACAGAAGCTGTATTTCTGACCAATGATCTTCTCGGAAGCAGCCTGATGTGCCTCGAAAATCGAAAAGAGTCAAATCGACAAATGCAAAAAACAGCGCATTGCCGTTAGGACGGATAGAAACGGATGGAACGATTCAGGAGATGAAACAGTAATATAGACAATACGGGTCCTTTAAGGTCCTGTAGTGGCCAGTTTCGGTGTTCCCACGGAGATTCCTTTGTTCCCACGGAAAATGCATTATTCCCACGGAAGTTCCGCTCCGAGAATAACACTCATGTGTCTGATAATCAGAGTAGTAGCTGACTTACTGGCAAAGAGCCTATGCTAGAAACTATCAGCTAGACTCCTGTTGAGGGCTCTCCCTTTCTTTACATTATCGTGGCTTTTGAATTGGTCTTCTAGGATCCTTGTCGCTGTTGGTGTAATATCCAGGGGTAGGCTAGGCCACAGAGATTATTGCTTCTGAGTTTCAAGACACTGTGCTCCGCCACTGCTCTCCTGTGAAAAAGGAATTAATTGTGCACTCTTAGCGAGTACCCAAGTGTGTTATTGCAGTAAAATCAGTTGGGGCTTGACCGCTCATTCCTCAAAAGAGTCGGCGATGGATACGAGAGTCCAAGAATCGGCACAGGCCTGCCACAAAGTGAAAAGGCACCGGCCCACTTATCTATGTTGAGCTGCTGTCCTTTTGATGCTGGGGTGGCAAGAGCCGATAGGCCAATCGCATAAAAGAATTATTTTTTCTCCTTTTCGCAGTATTTCACTGTTTAAGGGGACGACTGTTTTGCTTTCCCCTGCCAGTTACCGGGAAAGAGTACCTAAGACATCGTGAAATGAAGACTGGGCTGAAGCATATCAAATTGGCGGGTCAGAAATAAATTACTTAATTATATCTCTGAGCGCCTGGACCGTGCTCGAAACTTCCAGTAGCCTACGTCAATGCAACGTCCGCTACATTAGGTTTCTGCAGCCGTTCTTACCCTTGTATGAGCCGCTTTGGACCAGCATACGCCAACGTTTGCGGGGTTGTGGCGTTGGGCGTTCTGATTCCTCCAATGAACATGACGGATAGTCACAATTCAGGCCTTAGTTTGAGAACATAGGCTAGGCCCTTCGATTTGTTTCCCGAATGTTTGATGCAATCTTGTGTCCACTTCTATTGGACTGGCTGCGTCTACGCCTCTGGACTCTAGTATAATGTTCATCGGCCTACGCCTGGCATTAGATAAGGCCTCGGCAGATCGGAACCATTTGTCGTTCAGTGTAAAGCAATATCGACACCACGCCTTTGTCTCGCTTAATCATTGGTCCGTGGCTATTTTCGCCCCGTTCGAAGTTTATTTCACTCAGATTAGGTACCATGAATGGAAGATTTAACGATTTTCAATATAGGCATTCCATTGGTATTTTGGCATTAATGACCCTGATAGTATCGGAAATTTACGGCTTCGACTGGGCTATTGATTCAAGGCTGGCCCTCGTCCGATCTTGTTCGTTTTATCCTTGTTGAATCTTCTAACGTAAGCTGATCCCAACCGCAGTTGGAACATAACTTATTCCGTTTTGTCAGTACAACGTTGATATTACTGGGATGCTGGTCAAGGGACTGCAGTCTGTGGGGTCTGTTTTCACTGAAAGTGTTCTAATTAGTTTTATTTTCTAATTTTAATATCTTTCGCAAGATACAAGAGGAATGTAAAATAAAACAACATGTAATAAACAAAAAAATACACCGCAGTGTAGGGTACGGCGGCTCAACAACTTGAAAGATACAACGAAACATTAAAAATACTGCACACCTGTTTGAATGTTTCTGAATTGGGGGGGGGGTAAATTAGAGTTCTTTAACCTCAAATTTGGTTCTTTCGCCAGCAAATCAGGTTGGGCCATGCAAATGAACGGCAGTGTTCCAGCTATTGCGCAAACCCAAGAATGCTTCAAGCTTTTCCGTCGCATGCCTCTTGAGGCTTTCCTTGGCCATCTGTCCTCGATGGTCTTTGAAAGGGGATCTTAAATCAGCGGGTCCAGGTGTTTTCCTAAGGACCTCAGCAAGTCACATCCTCTAGCACTTCACCGTTGTTTGTGCAAGTTGCGTAGGGAGCGGACACGGTAATCAGCGCCTATTGAAATGTGGATCAATCTGGCTGTTGATGCGAGGGAACGGGGAGAAAGCCCATGTGTCGAGCTGAGTTTGAAATCTTGATTGTAGTTGCGCAGTGAGACAGGATTATCCTGGTTTTACGGCCGTTTATACGGATTAGGTAAACGGTTGTATGGCTCAGCTGTTTGCGTAGAGGAACAAAGCTATCTTTATATCCCTGAAAGAGTGTAGACCTAAAGCTATGTAGAATGGAACTATTGCAGTGTAATTGAGTTTATCCTCTCTGGTATTCTCCCAGCCTCCTGTAGTTTCTCAAGGTTCTGCTCGAGTCCTGGTAGTTCGGAAAGAATGACAGGCTCAGTCTACCACAAAAGCCTTGATATTCGGAGAGGCTATGCAAAATGATGGAAATAGCCTAACCAGTGTGGGGTGTAGCTTAGAATAAAATCTTAGTATAGAACATTACTACACTTAGCTCCTTTCTGGAAGCTATTTAGTATGGCTGGTTTAAGTTGTTAGGTCTGCCTCTGC
This sequence comes from Branchinecta lindahli, assembly GCA_023053555.1. Classification (NCBI taxonomy): domain Eukaryota; kingdom Metazoa; phylum Arthropoda; class Branchiopoda; order Anostraca; family Branchinectidae; genus Branchinecta; species Branchinecta lindahli. The sequence goes on from JAKZAO010000002.1 coordinate 16,677,784, forward strand.
GCAACCACGAAGTTTTGTGAATGTATGATAATGCTGATCCATTTGTTGGTGCCAGTCAGCACCGATATGAGTTTATTTCTTCTTTAGACCGAAAAGAAATTCGCCTACTGGAGACACAAAAATAAGGATACATGGCAAAGACAGAGACACAAGGTGGAATGACAAAAACCCGGTAGCCTACAGTCATAATAACAATGTCACTTTGACATCTAACTCGTTACTTAATGTAGGCTAATCATTCGGCTTTACCAGGCTTTAGAATGTTACCTATCCTTGAAAACTAATGAAAAATTAAACATAATCCACAGGAGAAGGAATTTATGGCAAGAGCATAAGCCATCTCCTAGAAATATCAAATGTTCTTGGAAACAGTAAATTCCGTTTATGTGCCAGATGCTTGGCTAAGATTAGTTGTCTGGATACTTTGTTTTACAGTTTAGACTAAAGACCTTCCCTCCTAACCCATTTCTAAATACTTCCCTTTTACAGAGGGTGGAAGATTAGAAAAGGAACTATCATATTCTAAGAAAGTGCTCGGAGAGGGAGCAGGGGAAATCTATCATGTTGTTATTCAGACCCCTAAGCAAGAAGGGGCTTCCTTGCTAAATCGAGAGGCCATGTTGATTCATCTGAAGGTCCTGCAAGCAGCGACATCTGTTTCAGTGGATCTCTTTGACATGTGAGTATCGCTTGAAATCTGCTTTAGAATGTAGGAGATTAGATTGTTATTACACTGTCAAAAGTTTGATAACAGATAACACATGTTTGCGCATCCTTGTGTTAAATGTTATCAGAATATATCTGTTATTACTTTTTAAATGTTATTTTTTTCAAGAAATCTATGACTTTAAGGGTCAAAACAGATATTTTATCTCGAAACATAACACTTAAAACGTTCATAAGAGATTTATCCTCATAACGTTTAACACAAGGATGCGCAAGCTTGTGTTATCTGTTATCCAGATTCTTAGAGTGTGGTTAGCAAGCCTACTCGCGAAACCCCCCTCCTTTCATAACCGGGCTTGGGATCGGCAGTGGTGGGGTTTAAAAATATTAGCCTATGGCGGATACCGGGAATATTCATATATTGACGGTGGAATCAGTTAGTCGGCACACGCCGTGTGTAAGTTTCCTAATGAATAAACGATTTGATTTGAATATGACTTTTCAGTGTTATCTATTATCGAAGCATGTGCGAAGACGGCTCATCACTGAATCACAGTTATAATTTTCCCACTTAAAATTATAGCGTTAAAACGCAAATGCTGGTAACATGAGACGTTCCTTTTTCCATGTTAACGTAACACGTTTTGACTCTGTAGGGCTGGGGCGTTTAATCCCCCCTCCGAGTTTTAACTGTTAGTCTCTACACCCTGGTTTGGGTTTTTGTAGTTCAAAGCTTTCCGGTTGCATGGTCTAAGTAGCATTCATTACCCTCACGGTTTTTTGCTCCACCAGCTGCTTGCTCTGACCCTCCCCCTTTAATTTTTTGTTGCCAAGACCTAGCTTAAGACGGAAGCTAGATGCCCTCAAGAGTAAAGCATTAGGAGGGGGTTCGGAGAAGATTCATGGCTGAATCAAGCCTATTATTCACTGTGTTCTGTGGTTTGCATAATCCTGCTAAGCTCTTTCATTGGTGCTTAGTTGCGTACCGAATAGGATAATGATGGAAACGCACCTGTTTTCGTTACAAGGGGTTGCATGGGAATTCGAGTCGCACGCTGCAAGGGATGTACAAGTTGTCGCAGTATAATAAACTGGGTAGTCCGCCAGGCCGGACGAAAACGGCTGTCACAACAAATGCATTAGCACCTCAAGAAATCTTGAGGACTGAGTGGTACAGTTGAGCTGGCTTCTTTGAATGTTGGTTAACTTGGAACAATGCCATTTTAAACTAGGCTACTTGCCTTGACAAAAGTAAACTGCCAGTCGGTCAAAGTAGCTGATTCTGGGCTCCTAATAAGTTACATAATTGCTAGTAATAGTTCTGTAGTTTAAAGTAGGCTATCGTAGCCTAATAGTTTAAGCAACATAGTTCTCGCTAGAACTAGAACTAACGAAGATTGATACCGTCTGTGCCAGAGGTAAACTGATGAAATAATAGACTATGGTTGATGTGGTGTTGAGGTTAAATTTTTGTTTGTCGTCAGTTGCTTTTATTTCCTTTGTCTTTTTTTGTATGAAATTCCACCAGTCCTCATGCAGTTATTGGTTCAATAATGTTATCGGTATCATCAGCAGTGGACAAGAAAAAATACACTGTTAGGGTGTCATAACAATAACACAAGGAAGCGAAGTTCAGTTCATCAGCCTTTAATTGTTACGTTTCTGTAAAACATAACTACGGTACACAAAAATAAATTAGAAAGTCCTCGTTAATATGTAACGCCAACAAATAGTGTGTTATCTATATCTGTTGAAATTATTACATGAGACTTCTGACAGCGTAGTCTAACGCCGAACATAGTAAAACAAATAGTATGGATACTGATCACGTTTCTTTAGGGGAGTTCCCCGTTGGAATTCTTTTACCATTCAGCGAAGCACCGGACAGCTGGATGTACGGCGAACCACAGTAAAGGTCTAGCAGAAATGTTGACGTGGTGTTATGCTAAAAATGCGTTGGTTTCCTGTAGCCCTGTTTTGACAAGCGGCTCCCTTGGATTATTTCCGCCCGGCTGTCAATTGGTTCCTGTTGGCTAGTTCCATGGAATAAAACTGTTTCCATATGTATCATAGGAGACACAAAGCGAGCCGACGCGAACGGTCAAAAGCGGTCGCCAGCAAACTGAAATATGTGACTGTTTTTATTCAGACCCACGTGCCAAGCTTGAATCATAGGGAATTCCAGATTATTTCCACGCCAGTGCTACTATTCTCTAAAATAACACATAGAGCCAAAGAGAGTTTAATGGACACAAGGGGAGCAACCACTGAATGATCATGATGTTAGGGAGCTTTTCTTATTCGGGTAAAATTTTCCCGCCATATTCTGCCCGGGCAAAGACCCCCTCCTTTCTACTTTGGGAGAATTATGGATAGGTAGGTAGGTAGGTAGCCTACGTACTTTATTTGTGAGTAAACCGATACACGGCATTTCACAGCTACAATCTAAAATTAGAATACGCCACTAACTAAACATTAACAACAAAACAGAAGATCACAAAAGAAGGAAAAAAAAAATAAAGCTAATCCGATGGTGAATTTCTGTCAACCTTGAACTAAACAATTTCAAAACGCTGCGTATTCGTAATAAATCTCTAATTATCTTACTATTACTCACTAAGCTCAGGCAAAATGGGAGATCTACTCGATGTTCAGAACTTCAGTCAGTCTGCTTATCATTTGAAAACGCTGGGGACCAAATATAGGACACTCAAATAAAAAATGCCAACATGTTTCAGTTACTCCACAATCGCAAAGTGAGGATGGAACCTTAGGCTACCTATTCTATGTAAATAATTGTTTAGACGGCTATGTCCAGTAATAAATTGGGAAAGCAAAAACGATGGTTGAAATTTCTTGGTTGCGATCAGATCCTCCTTACTTTGAAAGAATTTTATCATAAAAGTAAAAAGGATAGATTTCGTTGTTAGATATAAAATAAGGCAGAAGGATTAAAATATGTTTCCATTCTTTTTTTTCGAATGTATTTCCACCAGTTTCTTTTTGTGGGTTGGGGTAACAAGAAATAATAGCTGAGCTTGCATTTCTTCTATTAGGCTGTGGGGATTCCAGTTCTTCAAATTAGTTAAAAACAAAGTATCAAAGAACGTCGCATTCTACGTTAGTTCCGGATGCCCTTCCGACTACCCCCCCATCCAATAGTAATTATTATTACACAAATTATAACATCTTCATCTGAACCGACTGTACCTCTATGCCTGTAGATCGGCATACAGGTCCGAGCAGACGCGGCCTGTACCATGACTGGAATACTAAACCGGATTAAATAAGACATTAAAGTCAAGCTGGAAATTTATGGCGGAGCATTTGTGGCAAGTTAAACGGAACGCCAAGTCGAGATTGCTGGCTTCAGGATGTAACAGTTTTAAGGTATTTGACATGGACTGCGAGGACCAGATGCGGTGATTTGGTGAGGAAATCAAAATTAATTTTTCATTCTGTTTTGATGTTTAGATGTTTTTCTGTGGCTTCATTTGATAAACCGGCAAGGTAGCATACAGGCCCGTATCCAGGAATTTATTTCGGGGGGGGGGGGGGGGGGGGGGGGGGGGGGGGGGGGGGGTGCCCGCGGATTTTTTTTTTTTTTTGGGGGGGGGTTGCCCAAGGGTCGGACCAAAAAGTACAAAAAGACATAGATCAGAGGTTAAAGCCTACAAAAAAACTATTACTTTTGTCGGGAGGGGGGGGGGCCGAACCCCCCCTGGATACGGCCTTGGTAGCACACCAGATTGGACCTAAGCGATGTCGTTGCAAAGGGTTGTAATAATAATAATATAGCCCAATACAAAAATAAGCCATTGGCCTCGGCTACAGAAGTGATCTTTAGCTATTGCGCGTTTGGGTTAAAGGACCCCTCTTGCTTATTCTGCTTTTAACAATATACCTAGCTCCCTTGTGGAATTCTAAGCTTCTTAAATCCCCACTTTTCTCCATTGTTTCGTTTTGTGCCTACGGATTTTTAGCGATTTTTCAGCCCTGCCGAGTTTTGCCCGTCACACAACGAAAAGTTTGCCGGAATCTTCAATGTCCGCTGACAACTCATTCACATTTGAGGATATGAGAATCTTCTGTTTTTGACTATTTTATTTGGTTAGTTTTCCAACTTTCTAACCACGGCGCGTTCAGTTTTCAAACGTTTTGCGCCCAGCCGCCGCGTCGGAGAGCAGGAAGGCTGGACATAGTCGACAAGCGCTAACGAGAAAACCGTTAATTTCAGGTGGAAAGTAATGGTATTTTAGAAAAATGTTTTTCCTGATCCATTTCATGGGGAAAAGATCATTTCTAGTAAGAGTTGTGCTTTAAAGAAAATGCTTTTAATGGGCTAAGTCGAATCCTTTTTCTAAGACTGACATCCTGACTGTTTGTTTTTGTTGCCCATCTTTCCATGCAATAATGATTTTCTTTTTAGAGAAAAGAAGAATAATAGTAGGCTAATACTAAATTATTTGACTCATTCGATATAGGCCTATATCGCTTGAATAAATCTCAGTGGACTTGTCCGTTTACCGCAGTTAAATGTCAAACGAAGTTGACAGCCGAAAGGGTCTAAGAAAATCCTTTTTCTGGGACGGACCTGCCTTCTGATCTTGTTGTTGTAGAAGAGAAAAATAATAGTTACACTAATGTTATGTAGCCTAAAGCTGAACAACAAAAACATAGCCCCCCCCAAAAAAAACCTTCAGAATTATAGGCTGCCTGAAAATCAAAGGCGAACAGAGTTGCAGGAAGTGGGACCGATTCGCTTTTCAGCCTTGCAAAAAGTACAATGTTATTTTTTCGCGCACAGTATTTCTTCCCCTCGAATACATTTTTAAATATAATTCTAGTATCAATATTACAGTATCACAAACTGTACTCTCCTAAACAACATACAAAAATTGGCCAGTGCTCATTTGTTAATAGAGTAACTGAACCGTGGAATAGAAGTGGCAGTAGGTGTAGTAGATTCAGGTAGTGTCCAAATGTTTAAGCGTGGCATAGTCAATACCCCATTTTACTCAGTTGCTTTTTGTAGTTTGAAAATTTGTTTACTTTTGTAGTTTGTCAGTTTCTGTGTGTAAAGTGTATGTAATCCGTTTGTACTTGTGTGGTATGGCGACAGTCTAAAGCTTAACGCCAAATGTAATAATAAATAAATAAATTTCATTCTTCTAATATTAAACTGAACGTGAAAAAGAGACACACCATTATGTCATGTACAGATTACAGTTTATTAGCGTATTGCTTTTTTTCAGAACGTGGAGGTTAAAGGACATCTGCATGGCGACCAATTTTCCACTCTTCGAGAATCATTTCTTGGACCAAATCTTCGACAGTATTTCTCCGTGTCAGATCGTGACGCCTTTGGATTGCTTCTGGGAGGGCTCGAAGCTCCTGGGACCCGAATTCCCGGTGCAGATTCCGTGAGTGATTTTATTATACCTACTTGTAGAGGTATTTAGTCGTGTCTCGCACTGATACTACGGACATGTGGTCCGGGAAGCACCTGTCTTGCAAGACAGGTCTAGGATCTTGGTCTGAGCTCGAAACAGTAGTTGCGTTTTTGCAGATACCATGGTATCTGATATACGGTCTAAAGTCGTTCTTGCAGTTATCGTGGTATCTGATACCACGGTCAAAAGGCTTTTTGCAGTTGTCGTGGTATCTGGCCAGTTACCGTGGTATATGAAAAGTCATCTCACTTTCGTCAAATTGGTGAGAAAGAAGTTCAGCACTTAGTGATGTAACTGGATATCAGTTTTTCTTTTGGGATGACTTCGAAAAGTGCAATTTTGGTAATAGTCGTTTTTGCAGTGTACCGTATATCAGATACCACGGTAACAGCAAAAACGACTAATTACAGATCTAGTTACCGTGGTAACAGATACCATGTTATCCGCTAAAACGCAACTAGTATCTCGAAACTGTATCTTTCAATTATCCAGATTCTCGGCTCAGTTCCTGTTATCAATCATGTTCGGCTGTGTTAAACGAATACAAGACTGACGTATCCGTTGAACGCAGTCAAATATATAAACATATTGTATTTAGTATATAATTGTCTTCAGCCGAAAAAAGGTCCGAACCTCCCCGACGATGAGAGTTTTGAACTACCCTTCAGTTTAAAAAGTGAAATATTCGTTTTTCTGTTCATTAACTTACGGATCTATTGTATTATCTTTATGTGATGTATGCTAATAATGAGACGAAGGTGGACAAACAAAGACCAATCCGCTTGAAGTGCTGGATTGGTATCCTATAAGGCCTGTTTCAGCTCCCTGCATAGAAAATGAACGGTGGAGGTTGTTCCCGGGGACATATCGTGGCAGCATAGTTACTAATTATAGTAATTTTTAGCAATCACCCCGGAAGTGTGATTTTGTTTATGTCACCCAAATTATCTCTTTCCGAAAAATATTCGTTATGAAAAGCAGAATTGATGATTTCCTCTAAGTACTGCGAGCTGCCCGCAGCGAGCTCGACGTCGTGTGTGGTATGAGAGATGAGTGACAGATTAGGGCCACCCACGCTCGTCTCTCGTATTGTTCCACCGTAAAACTTCTGGCGTGATGGGTGCCAGACTTCGGTGGGGGGCGAAAGTCACGTTGTGTTGATGAACTCCTGAAGATATTCAATATCCACCGAGGGTGGCTTGGATTAGCCCCCGTGGAGGGACGAGCTTGATATGTTTCTAAACTTGAGTCTGGTAGCTGTATTTTAAGCTCCTGTCTCAGCGCGTGGCCTACCTATGAGGGTTGGGTAGATCTTTATAAAGCTTTGGGTCGTAGATGGTCGATAAAGATAATTTGTCGCTGGTTGGCATTCCTGGCCATTCAAATAGGATCCCTCAGCGTGCAAGGGTAGCATAGCAGGTCTAAAATTGTGCTGATGAATTGCTTGTGCTAACTGATATAGTATACATTCGGTGGTTGTTGATTCTTTTTGTGATAGTAATTTTTAACTTCTAAGATTCCGCAGATATTCAGGTTATTTTTTTTGGCAAAAGAAGTCATATACACACATTTATTACAACTAAAAAATTCAGCGAAAATATAAAAACTATTATTACTAGCAAAACAATGTTACTACCACAGACTAACTATTGAAACATATACGTTATTAGACAGTATAAGCAGTATAAGCACATAATCAGACTCGGATAACACAAGAAGAATACAAACTTGCGTTTTTGTATTTGTTTATTTAATTTTTAAATCAGCGAAGAACAAATGTAATCCATGAATAAAAGTGGAAGGAAAGAGAAGTAGAACCATCAGACAGATATATTAATAACAAAGGAAAACCACCCGTGTCCGTGTCGTCTACATGGCGATGCGGGTCAGCAGGAGCTCGCACCACAAGCCAGAGATGGGCGAATCCGAATCCGGATTCGGATTCGAATCCTGATTCGCCCTTTTGGCTGGATTTGAATCTTCTGCTTGTCTGGCTGGATTCGAATTCCAAACTCTCGGTCTTACGCATCCGCTCAGATTTCTAATCTACATCCTTCCGGTTCCTTTTCCCAGTTTTTACATGGTAGGCAATCCAACTTTTTATCTCCACCGCACCAAACATCATCAGTAATTATCACTTTTTTGTCACCTCTAATTTTTAAACTATAACCTACGTACATGATTTCGGATTCGAATCCGGATTCGAATCCTCAGCATGAAATGGTGGATTCAGATTCGTACCTAGCCCTGGATTCGGATTCGAATCCTCTCATGGTCGGATTCGCCCATCTCTGCCACATGCCCGTCCTCAAACTCCCCTCAATTTGATCGACCTTCGATACGCGATCACATACGAAGCAAAATAACCTAGTGTTATTTTGCTCTGATCACATTTTGAAAATTACAAGTTGAGCATTGTCACTGTATGGTTTGGTTGTCACTTCACGAGTTCAACTGATTTTGCTTGTTTTATGTAGTCTAAATAAGACCATAACGTTGCTTCAGTAGCGAATCGCGTGGAAAGTAAACTAGATACGAATTTTCTCCTTCGCTCCGAATTTTTACTCATCGCTTGCAGGTTTCCCTGTAGTGACGCGAATTTCGCACGTGCTTTTTCGCATGCGAAACTTTATCGGAATGTGAGCCGAGATGTGAGCGCCAGTGAAATAATACTGTCGGTACCTGACGGTTGCAGCGGTTTGTATTCGGAAACGCCACCCTCCTAAAGCACCTGCCTTACCATTTCAACCTTTTATGTCGAGACCTATTTCCAGATTCAATATCCTCTTGGCGTTGTTCCTGTTTATAGGCTAGGCTATCCAGGCAGTACATGTCTTCGTTGATAAGACCTCCCATTTTTATAGCACCAGGCTTAAATGAATTTATTGAAATCTTTAGTGAAATTAGCCGTGTCAACGATTTAGAACCTACTCGAAAATTTCGTTCCTTCGATAAGAGTACTAGTTACACTTGTCCTGTTTTAATTAGGTTACATCGACTCTTTGTCTTCCCAAACAACAGTTTGCGAAGTACACCGAGCCTGATCACACCTCAATCTAGACAGACACAGACCAGTTCCGCTGTACCTTGAAAAAGAAAATTAAGCAATCAGAAGCGACGTCAAATGACAATTGATCAGTTGATTTGGCTGTGGCCTCATCTCATCGGTTGGTGGGTGGTCTCGTCGAATTGGATAGTGCAGGCGAACGTTGTTTACAGCAGACAGAAACGCGGCAAAGTTTCAAAATCCCTTCCGAAAATCGTCGGCCATTCGACTCAGAAAGTTGGTTATTAGTATCTAGCGGTTATAATGAAGAACAAACAATATGCTCGCTTTTTCTTTTATTTGATGCACCTTTTTAAGAACGCCGTTTGCGAAATAAATTATTCATTATTAGGCTGAATCTGCTACCAACCACAATGCTTGAGTTTCAGGTGGGCCAGAGGAGGCCTTAGCCATAGCGTTCAGCATAAGCTATTTCTAACATTTGTATGCCCTCAGTATAGTCCAAAAATGTTGTGGCATGTGAACCCTATAAACCCGTGTTCCACATTGTTATGTGTGACATCCAAAAAATAATCTGGGTTTTCTTTTAAAATAGCTGCAACGTTTGGAATATCCTGTACCTGCATTTAGCATAGCCTATACGAAAATCAGGTGTTTTTCGATATTTGACATTGATGAGAAGTGTTGGACAAGTGTTTAACTAGTTAACTACGACAGTTCATAACCTTTCATATTTGTTCCCCGTTATCCTCCACTGTATTTATTTCCTTTCGAAGTTCTTGCAAAAAAGGTAATAATAGTTATGTCGGTATGTACGAGTATGCAGACTATTAATAAATATAACATTGCGCCTTGTCGACTTAGATGCAGTCCACGAGGCAGTCCATTGTATTTTTCTTTTAAATTTCAGTTTTATTGGTCCGAATGTAAAGTGGACCAATCTGCACCCAGCCCGGATGGTTGACCTGATGAAAGATTTTTCTGGAAGTAGCGGGTTCCCGTTCAGTTCCGTTGAAGACTTTATGAAGAGGGTACGTACATTCTTCTTTCCTACCCCTCCTCCAACCTCTTCAGAGGGCTATCCCCACCTAAGGAGCAGCAAGTTGTTTCTAGTCCAGTCACCAATTTGACATCCATCGAACAGCTATTTTGTTTCTGTTGTACTGACACGAAGACATCTTGTTGCGCCATGATTTACGATTTCGTGGTGCGAACTTCCAGACATATCCGTTAGGAACCCCTTGTACTTAATTTTGGCCTACCTTTTTTATTATCCCTAGCTCCCCTGTGGAATTATAAGGTTTATGCTTCAGAAATCCATTGTTTTTTCGAAATTGTTTCGTTTTATACTAATGCTTATCGGCTGAGCCGAGTTTGCCAGTAAATCAGCGAGAACATCGCCTGAAGCGTCGGGGTTCGCCGACAACGCGCTCAGACAAGTGCAAAAGAAGTTTCAAAATTTTGTTTTTTGTTTTGGACTCCTTTTGATTGATTTGATTGATTTGATTTATTGTATAATTCAGGTACAAAATTTCGTGGTTATCCAACCAAATTGTTTGACCTTTGTCAGGTAATATATACAACAATTATTAAAATCGAATTCGTACTCATAATAAAAACAAACCATTGAAGTCAACACCCCAAAAAAAAAATCTAACAAAATAACTAAGAAAAAACATTATTGTAAATAAGTTTTGGCGCTGGGGTTTTCTTTTGCTATGTTTTTCCCACTGTAACCACGGCGCGCACACTTTTCAAATATTTTGCGTCGAACCTCCGCTTCGAACAGCGAGTCGACAGGCACAACATAAAAATCGATAAATTCACCTGACTAGTAGCCTACCGGTATTTTCAAAAACGATGTCTAGTATTAGAAACATATTTATTTAACGACACAAGACCCCATCTCAGTTCCCCCGCACATCACGGCCTGTCAGTCGTAGTGTTTGCAGTATTTTTTGTTCCATTTTGTACTCGGTTTTTCATTTGTGGGTTAAAAAATAAAAATTTGATAAATAAGTTTTGGCGCTTGGGTTTTCTCGCTTGGTCAGGAATTTCTAATCGTGTACTTTTGCAGCGCAGCTAAATTAAGTAGTCAAGCTTCATAGACGGGTTGAAAATCGAACGAGCCACCCCAGCTTTCAAGCTGCTAATGTGGCATTTAGTACTATAATTTCGTACGGTAACATCCTAATTCTTCACGGGTTACGTCCGGAAATGAAGGTCTTGGGAACGAACTGATAGAGCTGTACCGATAGGGGTGTTGTCTGATTTCAATGAAGAAAAGCCACGGACCGCCTGTTCAGGTGGGTTGAAACCCTGAGGTGCAGCAGACCACCCGTCACGTCGGCCGGCTTTGACAAGGGGTCTAAAAAGTTAATTTACACGGCGATTGGGAGTTCCATTTAGGGTGCACGGCATGTCTCAGAGACCGAATGTGGAGGTAGCTCAATTACCGCGGATGTAGTGTAATATTCGTTAAGTAAACTACCATGGTACATTGTAGTTAGGGATCGTAAAGATTTTATTGCTTGTCAACGTTTTTCAGCGATTAAAGTTGAAGAATTAGTTTGTAACTAGCATTCGCCGCCCGTTATTGTGTCTTGTAAATAGCATGTTGACGAGACTGGTCATTTGAATGACTGGCATTGAGCCTCTGTTAGGGACTGTCGGCTAGACCGCAGCTCTCAAAAGACTCCCTCCGTCGTATTAGCAAGGTGATACAATTTGTCTCCTAGGATTCGTACCACTCTTGCCAATACTCTATATGACTAAGTCCAAAACATGCCAGTGAACCTCGGGAAGAACGAGAAACGTCGCCCGAACGACGACTCAAATTCTGCTTCTGGCTCTTCCGCTAGGTACACGGCGATTATTCATCGACACGAGGGGTTAGTCATCAAGAGTATAAGAAGGGTAGAGGATAGCCAGAGGGAACCGGGCGTCGTAGGTTTCTGGGTTTCAGTACAGGTATGACAGTAAAATCATCAAAGGCGCTTGACCGCTCCGTACTAGGGGTCGGCACCGTTTCTGTTTTTGGCTAAAACAGAAATGGTAAAAAACGGCAAACAAAAAACGGAACAGAAACAGAAACGGCGAGAAAAAAACGGAAAACCGTTTCTGTTTTTCCGTTTTTTTCGGGAAAAACAGAAACGGCCTGTTTTTGCAAAAAAACGGCCGTTTTAACAGGTATTTCCGTTTTTTCACTTCATTCGTGCGTAAAGTACCCAGCAATACTCGGAAGACCTACGTGTCCGGCTAAAAAATGATTGTCATTGTCATATACGGATTCAACATCTCGTCTTACCCCTAAATCGGACATCTAATTACTACTAATACAACTTTTGGTTTTAACAGTATTTCTGGTTTGGGCCAGATTCCGGTCAAAGCAATCGTCCGGGTAGAAAATGATTGTCACATCAGTTCTTGAGCTTGCCTTCTTAGATTCCGGTCAAAGTAATTGTCCGGGTAGAAAATGATTGTCACATCAGTTCTTGAGCATGCCGTCTTACCCTAAATCGAACATCTAATCTACTTTAAATAAAACTTGTTCTTTTAACAAATTCTCCGGTTTTTGCCGGATTCCGGGCGAGGTACTAGTCCGCCGTTTCATACTCGTGGGTAGTATGTCTTATTATCCCATAATTGACTATCTCATTAGCTGTTTAAAAATATTTTGTCTGTCCCTTAATTTGAACCCTCTCTTCCACCCCTAAATGTAGGCTACAGAGCCCATCTGCGAACTCGACCTTTCCCTTGACCCAAAGATGCTCCCACCAAGTTTCATAAAAATAACTTATTCTCTTCGAGAGTTATCGTGCTTTCAGGCCTTTCAGGCTGACGGACGGACAGACGACAACTTTAGCGATGTCATAGGTATCCCTCCACTTACGTTTTGGGATCCCGAAAAGCGGCAATTCCGCGGCATCCTTGAACCAAAATGAGGTAAAATTCGCGGCATTCAGTTTAGGGGAGGGAAAGGGTGAAAAATCTCGTTTTAACATGATGTTGATTCAGTAGAGTGTGGTGTCATAAATGCGAGAAAATAATAAATTAGAGAAAAATAATATTTTGCGTTCAGCCAGTTGCGTCGGAGAGCAGAACTGCTAGATGAAGTCGTCAAGTGCCAACAAGAAAAATGCTAATTTCGAAAAATTATCCTTCTTAGCTATTTCGTCATGGTGATTTTGATGAGCTGTTCTAGTTAGAGTCGGGCTTTCAAAAGTGTCAGCAAAAATACGGCTGATGAGTAAAAGTATCAGTGGTTGAATAGTAACATGAACAGTATTTTGAAATGATGAAGTGACGAACTGGTAACTAGTTCAAACATGCTGTTTTGGTAAAAAGCAGCCTACCACTGGCATAGGCCAGTACTTTTTCGGTCAATAAACTCTCTCTGACCTGATGACATCTACATATGGTTACGACTTACCATCAAACATCCTGTGACGTAAGACAAGTATAGTCCTTATTGCTAACTTCAAAACACTAAGCAGAAATGCACTGTTTGGATGTGGTTTGGATGGGCTGACAAAGGTCACGAGATGAACTGAGAATTTCAAACGTCAGTAACGCAAAATCAACTCAACCCACTGGCCGCCACTGGCGGTCACAAAGGTCTCCCAAGGGACCATCTACCGGCCGACAAGATCATTAATTAAGGTCCGAGGTTGCCTTCCAGGGAACGAATCGGACGCGGCTTTGAAATCCCCTTTTTCTACAACAAAGACATAACCAGAAAACGGAATTCGGGAAAAAACAGGTAAAATAAAAACAGAAACGGCTAAAAACGGTCATATAAAAAACGGAACAGAAACAGAAACGGCACTTAAAAAACGGCTACCTGTTTTCTGTTATTTTGTTTTTTGGGAAAAAAACAGAACAGAAAACGGTGGTAAAAAAACAGAACAGAAAACAGAAACAGAAACGGTGCCGACCCCTACTCCGTACTCAAAAGAGACGGCAAAAGGTCTCAAAAGCTATGAACAAGCCTGTCACGTGGATCCCCGCGGCATCATAGCCTAGTCTGCGTGAGGGAAGATATCCCAACGTATCCGAGAGCTTAATTTGATACAATGCCACTGGAGATTCTCGCGATTTTCCCTAGGAATGGAATAAAACTACAAGCGAGCTGAAATTGTAATTAGCCCTCTCCGCCATGTCCTATGTCGAAGAGCTGCCCAATTATTCCTCGGTTCTATCTACGATGGACTTGTTAACCTTGACCAATAAGCCCAAAATCATTTTTAGTTTAGAAGTCTAGGACTCGAATGTCGGAGTGTCGTGGACAGTCTAGCTTCCCCAGTCTTATACCTTCTTGTTTTACAGGCTGGTATTACAAGCGCCTACCAAGAAAAGCCCTGCCTTGATCCTCTGGACCCGGAATGCCCCGATACTGCACCAAATTTCAAGAGCAAATCGGTAGGTTTAGATTAGTCCCTATAGAGTATTGTGCCGTGAAAAGAGGGAAAGTGTCGTGGGCCCCGTGTGAGCAATACCAATAGATCCCCGTGTGGGTTAGACCAAATAGCCAAAAGCAGACTATTTGGAGAGAATTTGACGGTATCTTCATTTGTGAGTGTTACATGTTTCGACATTTTTTTTTTTTGGGGGGGGGGTGGCACTAGGTATTAGAGGGTGATGGTGGATGCTTAGTGTCGTCAGAGCTGGTAGGACAGTGACCTGAAGTATTAGGGCCGAAGCACATGTTAGCTTTGCATTTGTTTTCATTTGCTGTTCTGGGTTTCCGCTCTTTGTTGGGTAACATTAATAAACTTGGTCACACTTCGTCAGATGGAAAGTTTTCTGTAGGTGTATGACTGTAATCCAAAGTGCAAAAAAATGCGCAGATTGGAGGGTTCCCCGGGAAAGAGGGATCGAGTCAGAAAGTGTGTTGTTAAAATTGGGGGAACTTGGTTCCCATACGATTACCACACTGTTAAAATTAGAGCCATCAGTATGTTCCCACATTTGATCCAGTTTTGTACCCAACAGTCCAGTTTTCCACTGAAGTGCGTGCGGCAATCTGTCGGTTTGGATTGTGAGAGAGAGAGTTTGAGTGCGTTTCAG
This sequence comes from Branchinecta lindahli, assembly GCA_023053555.1. Lineage (NCBI taxonomy): Eukaryota > Metazoa > Arthropoda > Branchiopoda > Anostraca > Branchinectidae > Branchinecta > Branchinecta lindahli. The sequence goes on from JAKZAO010000002.1 coordinate 16,692,979, forward strand.
GAAGTTGATACAAGTTACGGTGATAAGAGGAGAAGACAGCTCTTCGTTGTCGAATTTACGAACCTCTCTGGAACGAAAATAAAACAGCGCGGACAGACGTCACCACTCGCACGGGAGTTCTTGCTGAACCGATAGGATTCGACCATCATAAGTGAACTGTAACGATCGTAACAGTCGTGGAACGAAAATAATAAGATGGAGGAGCTAAATTTCTTACTGAATTGAACAAAAGTGATTGCAAAAATCGAAACGGTCGTAACTACTAATAACTCGGTGGAACGCTACCTTTATTTAACAAAAATAAGTTTGAATTGATTTGTCAGTTGATAATTACGCGGATGTTCGTCACGAGAGGTTGCCCGCTGTCGATTTTAGTGTACAGCAAGTGCCCGGTGCCGCGATGCCCGGTCGGTGCCGGCACCGGCTGAAACAAGCCGGCAAGGGTTGCCACGTGTTAAAACATCAAAATAAGCATTCTTAGAAGCGTTTGAATGATGAATCACCTAATTTATTGTCGGCACCGGTGCGGGCACCGCCTATTTCGGCTGGTGCCGGCCGGTGCCGGGAAAGGGTGTACAGCAGGTGCCGGGGAGTGGGCAACCCCTCGGTTCGTCACACCTTTCCAAGACCGTTGCACGCCTTGTTGTTCGGAGTGTTTAAAGTGCTACATTTGTAGATCCCTGACATTGGTGCTGAAGTGACTGGTGGCTGCTACAGCTTCGCAACAAAACATATGCACTGGCCCGAAGATCTCATAGTTGGTGGTGCCAAGAAGAACAAAACCGGACACATTAACAAGTGAGTGAGCTTGCTTATGTCTCCTTCAAACATAATGATGAAAGGTTCATCAAGTGGTTTGACGGGGCCCAATTTTCTTAACAACATTCTTGCCAGACGTTGCTTCTGAACGTAGTATTAAACACAATTTTAGCAATTGAGAAGCTATATCTGCTTGTCCGCTTAAGGGTATGGAGCATTAGAGATACTTGTTCTTCTATTGGACCCAGGCCCGTATCCAGGAATTTATTTCGGGGGGGGGGGCACGGGTCGGACCAAGAAGTACAAAAAAGACATAGATCAGAGGTTAAAGCCTACAACAAATTATTACTTTTGTGTGTTTCGGGGGGGGGGGGGGGTCGAACCCCCTAATGATTTATTTTGTCGTTGTTCATGTGTTTATTTCTTTTTTAATGCAAGCAAAATACTTGATCCGATTTGTATTGACGATGGAACATTCGCCCGAAAGTATTGGCGACAGACTAGATTTGATGAAACCTACACGCTAAACTCAGAAATAGTATAATAAAATATATTTTCGTTCGCTAATGTTTTTATTGGGTATCGGATTGGCGACCTGCGCAGAGCTGCGTCTCATTCAAAAGCCTGAAAATTGCGCCGGAACTGCACCACGATTTGGTCATTCTATCTTATCAATTCTTGGGCACAGTAGATACGGGGTAGCTAACGCCGTAAACTCTTGCTCAGTCAGCTTGGTCTGAGTCATCCTTTATGCGGTTTAATTACTATTGAAGCTCTACAGCGCGCTTTCCAGATGACATAACAGATTGCTTGCTGTGCAAAAATGTAACTTGTATATCGAAGATAACTTAATCTGCGTAGCTACCGGATGATTTATAGGAGGTAGGAACGATTTGATCTTGAGCAGTCAAAGGTGGAACCCCAGTGGGACAGTTTGGGAGTAATAGCGTGCCTGCAGGTTGCTACGTCACACAAAAAATCTTGTAACAAAAAAATCGATTGCATCATGCTGAAGACTTAATTCAGTAGCCAAAAATCTGTGTAAACTGCCCAAGGCCGTATCCAGGGGGGTTCGACTCCCCCCCCCCCCGAAACCCACAAAATTAATCGTTTTTGTAGGCTTTAAAATCTGATATGTTTTTTTTTTGTACTTTTTGGTCCAACCCGCGGGCACCCCCCGAGATAAATTCCTGGATACGGGCCTCAAACTGCCCTACTGCTCCGTTTTTATTTTATTGTGTCTCCCGCATTCTCAGAAGTTTCGTAACAGATAACACAAGGATGCGCCGTTTCAACAGATAACATGATGATTTTGCGAACGTTATTTAGCCTATTGAATGTTGCTAAGAGGAGCCGCAAAAGTATCTGCTGACTTTTCTGATAAACTGCCCTACTGCTCCGTTTTTATGGCACTTGCCTTCCGGCCAAGTGCCATATACCGATCACTTTTCCGTCGGTCGGTCTGTCGGTCGGTCGGTCAGTCCGGTGATCGCGAGTTAGGGTACTTCCAGATGTACTAGGACGATGAAACTTGGCAGGCGTATTAGGGGCCCGACCATACTAACTTGGAAATCGTCACTTGCCCGATCCGACCATCGTGGGGGGAGGGAGGGGAGCCGGAATCCGGTATTTAGTGACATGCATAACTTTCGAACGGGTAATCGGATCTTAATGAAACTTGATATTTGGAAAGACACCATGAGCGTGTTCCACCCCTCTACCAATAGTAACTATTAGTTACTATTTCCGTTCCAGCCTCACGAAAAGTTACTACGCTGACCGTTCCAACCTTCTCAAAATAGTAACTAAAAGTAACTATTTGCTTACCACGCTCGGGAGCGTAGTTAGCGTAGTAACTACGCATCTCTGTAACGTGATTGGTCGGATCACCCCGAGCCTGATATTTGACCGAAAAAATTCAAAAAGCGTTCCAGCCTAGCGTAGTAACCACGGCGAATAGCGTAGTAACTACGGTAAGTAGGGTGGAACACGCTCCATGTCTCACATGTCCCAACTCAAGTCCGGACCGAATCCGATGAATGTGGGGGGGGGGGGTTGGAGGGGTGAACCGGAAATCATGTTAAACGCTTAGAGTGGAGCGATCGGGATGAAACTTGGTGGGAGGAACAAGCACAACCCCTAGGTACATCATTGACAGAACCAGACCGGATTCGTGCACTGGGGGGGGGGGAGTTGGAGGGAGGTTCCGGAATTCCGGTCATACGGAGTTAAGATACTTCCAGGTGGGCTAGGACGATGAAACTTGGCAGGCAAATCAGGGACACGACCAGATTAACCTGGAAACAGTCAGCTTCCCGATCCGATCATCATGGGGGGAGTGGAGGGAGGGGGAATCCGGACTCTTGAGGTATGTATAACTTCCGAACGGGTGATCGGATCATAATGAAACTTGATATGTAGAAAGACCACATGTCTCGGATGTCCCATTTCAAGTCCGGACCGGATCCGATGAAGCTGGGGGGGGGGGGTCCGGAAACCTTGTGACATGCTTGGAGTGGAGCGATCGGAATGAAACTTGGTGGGAAGAACAAGCACAAGCCCTATGTAGATCAGTGACAGAACCGGACCGGATTCGGGTATTGTGGGGGAGTTAGGGGGGGGGGGGCGGAATTCCGGTGATCGCAAGTTAAGGTACTTCCAGACATGCTAGGACGATGAAACTTGGCTTGAAAATTAGAGACTTGACATGATTGGCTAAGAAATAGTTAGTTCCCAGATATGACCATCCCTTAAAGTACTAATGCTAACCGCAAAGTACAAAAAATACTTTTAAGCAATATATACATTTTCGTTATCCCTATGAGCCCATGATCATTTTTGCCTCAAGGGTTTTGCTTACAACTGAATTCCTTAAAGTACAAACAATACTTTTGAGTAAAATATAAATTTTCGTGCTCCTGGTGATCATCTTTTTTGCTTCAAGAGTTTTGATTACAGATGATTTTCTAGCGCCCTTAAAGTGCGCACAGCCAAATGCATTGCCAAACGATACAGTCTCGTGATTTCCAAGGACCCATGATCATTCTTATCTCAAGGATTTTGCTTACAAATGATCAAAAGAAACCCATGAATTGACGAATTCCTACTTTTATCCTCTGACCCAGCCTTGCAAGTGCCATATGAGCTTCCAGCTCTTGTTATTTTATTGTGTCTCCCGCATTGTCAGAAGTTTCGTAACAGATAACACAAGGATGCGCAGTTTCAACAGATAACATGATGATTTTGCGAACGTTATGTATTGAACGTTGCTAAGAGAAGCCGGAAAAGTATCTGCGGACTTTTCTGATATCGGAATGACAACCAAAAAGTCAGCAGATTTTTTTACGGCGGTGTTTCCTCTTCTTGTCTGCATAATGTTCAATGCGTAACGTTATTAGAATTATAACAGCTAACGTTCTAAGTGTTATAATACATAGATGGCACTTTATACAAGGGACTTTTACCGTGACTAATGAACCATGAGCAACTTTTTTGAATTTAGTGTAGAAGTCTAGGACTCCAGTGTCGGAGCCACGTAGACAAACCAGGACCCACTTGGCGGGGTCTCATGGTGAAAACCAAACAAAACCAAATGTAATTTTGATGGGGAATACGCCCTTGAGATGGAAATACCGGACCGGCTTGTACCGGACTATTGTAGTGGTTTGCGAACTCTGTTCACAAGCCCCTCGGTAGCTCGAATGGTTACAGTGTCTGCCCTGTAAGCAGAAGGTCCTGGGTTCAAATCCCGGCTGAGGAGCATTTTTTTCTTTCAGTTCACTACTTCTAAAAAAGTTCTAAGTGTTATCTGTTGCAACTGCGCATCCTTGTGTTATGAAAGTTCTGACAGCGCTGTAATTTGAGAAGAGTTTTTATTTTCGTCTTTTATGGGGAAACATGTAATTCTGGTGCCACTTGCATCGGGAGTACCGTAGGGCGAAGGGACAGCCCGGTTGTGCACATCTGTTAGTTTATAAATGTGTTAGTTTATAAACGATTGGAAGACAGGTACAAGACCAGCAAGAACAGGTGGTTCTTCAGCAAGTTGAGATTCTAAGCTATTTGTTCGAATCTTGAAATAAAATAATGACTAAAAAAAAAATATTAAAGGGTCGTCAGGATTGTCCTAGCCCATAGGGACAGGTGCGTGCAGGTCCCATTTTCATTTTTTTTTTTTACATTAGCTCTTAGACTGAATACGTCCGATATTAGTTTGAACTTAAAACTTTCAAGAAGAATCGTATGTGTTGTACGTTTCTTTTCAGCAGGTTTGGTGCAATTGTTTGCGGCTCTCTTGTTACAGGTCATCCATATCTTTTATTCGTGAAATAATCAGTGGAGACGTTAATTGACAGCCTGAAGAGGACGCTTGCCAAGAAGGGCCAGAAAATAGCTCTAACAAAATTCGGCTGACGCATCCGTTTAGCACTGTCAATTATGATTTGCGGTCAGCTTGGGCTGAACGATTCAGATTCAGGTTCATTTATTTTCAAATAAGCAAAACAAATAATCTTACATCATATCACGCCAGAGAGGAGGAGGCTCGATGGCCAGAAGATATCACTGACAAAAACAACTTAAAGATGGTAATTTTAACTGAATACAAAACAGCAACCACCATCCGGTCCCAAGAAAGGGGATACCTAGCAAGTAACCTCCTCAATAAAATAAAAACAAACAAAAAGGTTTTATTATTCAGTATATCAATATTCAATCAGAAGACTTGTTTTTATTTTAATTTATAAAACATTTGGAGAAAGTAGCATGTCTAAACTAGATTGATATTTATTCAATGATTTTGTAGCACTCTTTCTAACAGAAGAATATTTATAGTGGAGACCTTCTGCGTACGCAAACTGGCCAGGGGCTGAAGTGATGATTACAATGGTCTGTTTGTCTGTTTTCTGAAGTCAACTAACCTACGTTAAATAAAAAACATATAGAAGTAAGTTTTTCCTAAATTACCAAAAGCGGCGCTCGAACTTGTTAACTGCCTAGGTGCCCTGGATGTCTATCTCTGAGCCTGGAAATCGTTCGGTATTAATCGATTATTTCTTGATTAAAGCTTGTGAGATTTCCCATGTTCAAACTAACAAAACAAGAACATTTAAAGTCAACTACAGACTACTTATGAGGAAAGAAAAAAGGCAATTAGATACACACACCCACACGATGAAGTCCGTTTTCCGATAATTTCAGATGCAGTTGATAATTTTTGAAATTAAGTTATAGCAAAATTGAGACGTTTAGTTTTTCTTATGAAGTGATTAAACAATTCTGAACATTCCTAAATAAGTAATACAAAGGTCAAATGGAAAAGGTATGCTACTTTTATTCAGAAGAAAAGTTCGTTGTAACTAAAGTTAAAAAACCTGAGATAGACGAGCTGTAGGTACGTGCACAGACCTTGCAGTATAGTTGATATGCCTCAGCAAATTTAAGCCTATTTTATTGTCAGAACTGATTTACGACCGAGATACTTTCCCTGTTATATCGTGTAGCACGACTCCTTACATACCGGTGGAATATTAATGTTCATTAAGGTTCTGTTTTACCCGCCGAAGCTGCTATGACTGATATCTTAATGAGACGAAACCCGTTTGTCAATCAGAATTTTTCACCGCAAAAGTAATAGCCGTCGTCTTCGTCCCGCCTCCCCTTAAAAAATGCAAAGGTTAGTTGAAGAGCTGAGCAAACTGTATTTGATAACATGATACTTGTCCTGATTCAACTTTCAGAGCGTGCTTCACCCTTCTAAAGTTGCGTTTTATTGAATGTAGTTTCGGTGTAGTTTTGCTTAACAGCGTTTTTTTGGAAAAAAGTTTTGCTTCATGCCGTTTTATTTGTCCATTCCAAGGGCTGTAGTTTCGAAACTGAAACTAATTAGCTCAAACTACAAACTACCTCGCATATGTAGTTTGACTAGTAGTTTGAGTTTCGGAAACAGGAACTCAATAAAACGCAAGTAAGACAAAACAAGAGCCAAACTACAAACTTTGACGAAACAGAAGTGAATCCAATAAAACGCAACTTAACAATAGTAACTATTAGTTACTAGTTTCGTTCCAACCTAGTGAAAACTTACTACGCTGACCCTTCCAACTTTCTCAAAATAGTAACCAATAGTAAACTATTTGCTTACCATGCTCAGAAGCGTAGTTAGCGTGGTAAATACGATCTCTGTTGGCTCGACCAGCTAATGGCACGATATTTTGCCGAAAATGCGTTCCAGCCTTGACGCCAATAATCCAGGATTCGTGACGTCATGCGTAGGAACTACAGTAAGTAGGGTGGACCACCCTCTTGGTCACTGCTTGACACTAACCTACCATTTCTTGTGGGTTGCCATCATATCAGCCACTATTTCAGTCATGAAAGACTCTTATCCTACATAGCAACCAATGTTGAGCAAGAACAGAGATAAAAACGAAAGTAGAAAAAAAAAATGTTCGTATGAATGAACGTGTGACATGCTGATATTTGAAATTCATAGATACCACATTGGTAATTATTCAATGCTGATTTCACAATGCTCATGGAAAGGATTAAGAATCCTGGCGTCGACGAGCCTCATCCAGTTGGTGAGCTGGCAAGCAAGAATCTGAAGGAAGTGAATGTTTTTTTGTTTTGTTTTTCAGTGTTCATGGTGCTTTCGTGGAAGTAAACGGTTGCTATTTCACTCTGTGACGTCGGCGAATTTTATATTGGGTTTTTAAGTTCGTCATAGATAGGAGGCCTCGGTGTTTATTAGCCATGTGATTCTAAGAAGATTTTTTTTATCATAATTTATCCCATTCTTTACTTCCCTGTCTAAAAAAGGGTGTGTGCAATAAGTATGCTGAAAACTTAGGATACGTTCCAATTCGTATGTGTTCACGTATTTACGTATGCGTATCTAGTATCAGACTCTTTAAAGGCGGCCTCTGTTCGGTTGGAAGTGCGCGAGCCACCTTTTGAAAATGTTTCAATGCTTGTTACATCTCATTACCGGAAAATAGTATAACTCTACGTGCTTGTCCCGTAGACTTGAAGAGCGTGATCGTTTTGTCCATGTTTGGTACCGTCGAGAGAGGTTTAGCTTCGGGAAAGGAGACCACCCATGAGCTCAAATGACCAATCATTCATTAGTGGAGATTTTGATGGTCCAATAACTTTGATGGCTTTATTTCTCTTGGCTGAGCTTCTAGGATGAGTCCATAAAAGCAGCTTTTAAGTGCCATCTCCGTGGGTGGGGAAACTCATTGTTTGGAAGGGGTGCTTGTTTGTCTTCTTTTATCTGATATGGATGACGTTTACCTGTCTTTAACTTAAGACAAAACTACGTAGCGTCCAGTTTGTCCCTGCTGTGTACGCTCAAATAACTTGTGAACATTTAGATATAACACGATGTGTAGTATACCGTACTTGTAAGATGGCGTTGTCAGGGACCTGGACCTCTTAAATGGGGCCAATGGTGGTCTAGTGGTCCATGGGGTCCAATGGTGTGGAGCTTCCATGTGTGTTATTTCAAAATCTACCAACCAAAACATTGGCTACGATAAGTGATCTAAGGCAGATTCGTTTCGGGCCACGGCAAACTTAACATCGTATGGCATTGGCACTGCCAGAGGCGTCACTATTGGGGGGACGCCCCCCCCCCCAATGTTGTCGGCCGGTCGGTAAAAAAGAGCCGACCGCGCCGCGATTTTTGATTAAAAACAGTCGATTTTTTCTTAGAAATATCGATTTTTCTTGAAATCAATCGGTTTTTCTTAAAAATAGTAGTTTTTTCTTAAAATCAGCCGATTTTTCGTCAACACTGTCATTTTTTTCTCAATAATAGTCGTTTCTGTCCGCAAAGTCGGTAAAATGACCAGCCAGTCGGGTAAATACCCTGTCCCCCCTCTAAACATTTTGGCTAGTAACGCCTCTGGGCACTGCATATGCCAGTGCCAATTGGTAAATGGCTCAAGATGCCTGAAATAACGTGAGAGTAGGAAGACAATCACTATAGGCATGCTCGAGACAACACAAAAACTGACATTTTCTTTGTATTTGGCCATAGATCCGCATATGGCTACAGAACTTGTCATGGTGGAAACAAAACTTTAGCTGATTATGTTGGGTCGGTGACGTTTTCGTGACGTTATGAAAGAAATATGGAAACTCGATTAAAGTAATGTTGTAGAATATATATTTGTATTTATATATATATAGAGCCGAGCGGCCAGCGAGGCGCTGGACGCATTTACACGTATAGACCGTTCTAGGGACAATCAGTTCCACTGGTAAATGGAAAATATAGACTTTTCGTGTGACGTAACGAACCATAGATAATCGGCTAAAGTTTAGTCAACACCCTTGTCATATACACAGTGTGGCCCGCATAATACGAGACGTAGAACCCTGAAAGGACCAGTCACCGTACTTAAAAGTTGCTGTTCCGATATTCCAATGTAATTGACTCTTTTAAAACCTTCCCTCCACTCGGTCGCAATGGAAGCCGCTAGGGAGGACTTTTTTCAGGCAAAACAGCATACAGGCGACTTGGATGATTTATTCGTTGATGGTGGCATCGGGGAGGTTGGATTTAGAGACAAGACCTCTTATAGGCGAAATGGGTGTTTTGTTCGCAATGAGTTTCTTGAGCCAGGCGAAATTACCAGTTTCACCCCATCAAGCTTGACACAAATTTCTCCCCTATAGCAGTCTCAGTAAACGCCCAGAGAACCAACGACATGATCGGGCGGTAGTGACTGTCATCCTCAAATGTATGTAATAACCGCCTTGGCCGGATTTCTACACTCGTGAGTTCTGGGTGGTCCTGTCGACTTTTTCTCGAGACAGCTTCACTTCTCAGCCAAAATAAGCAATCAAAATTTCTCAATGACATAGAGCAAATTAGGATATGAGGAATTTTGCCAAAAATGCTGAATTATGAAAGAAGTCTGAATACGATTTTTAATGTTGGCAGATAGTAGAAAGTTGAGATTCCTGAGCGAACGACAAGGCGGCCGTCGTCGCGTTTGGTTGGAATACGAACTAATAGTTTCTGCTTGGCCGACTCGTGGTCGCTTGTGCAGTTGGGTGAGTAAGAAAATGGCATTGCCTATACCAGCCTATACCAACCCACATCCCTAGACCTCTTTAATGTCCTGGATTTCATAAACATTCCCGAAGGATGTATTTTTTGAAGGTCTAGTTCAGTATTACCCCTTTCTACCGGACAATGGAAAGTAAAAATTAAATTGTTTGACGTTCGCTTCCTTCTAGGGCAGCTGCAATACAGACCATCTTGAAACTTCAGGGCGAGAAAGACCTATTTGAGTACTGGTCGGATACTTACAAGGTTCATAACGTTGACTGGTCCCAGGAAAAGGCAGCTACAGTCCTCGATGTCTGGCAACGTCGCTTCATGAAGGTAAGATTGTTTATTACATTTTTCCATTTTTCACAAAAAAAAGCGCCCTGATTATGTTATTTATTTTGATTTTTGTATTTTCATTTGCATTTATTGTAGATTTAGTAGGCTAATTTGTTTTTAACGGTCAGTTGTTTGTCTGTGTAGTCTACTATCTTTCGAGATCGACCTAGGACTTGCCCCGGCTCGACATCTGTTATTTGGGTTGAAAACCCCAAATTAAGGCAAATTCGACAATAGATAAGGTTCGAATTCAAGGCAAAAATTTGGTTTCAAATTCGGTTTAATTTCTCAGTCCTCTTTTTCGGCTTGTTCTCATCTCATCCTTTGCGTGTTTCCGTCACAACTCTTTGCCAATTCTCTATAGTGCTCTAGTGACAAGTGTGACTGTTTTAAGCACACCTCGCACTATTTATTGTTTATGTTCCAGTATTCAAAGCTATCTGAAGACTGTAAAGCTAGGTTCTGCTTTTAAAATAATATCTACGGCCTTGCCTGTTTTAAGCCTTTTCACAGGCCCACCGACTTCTTGCAAGATTCCGGCAAACTTCAGAAGACCGGTTTTACGCAGAGATAGCATGATACGCGGACACACGTTCGGAGCAAAATGCGAAACTAGTCAGTCGCGGCGAGTGGAAAGACCAGTGAGATGTCGTTACAGCGGGTTCAGAATGTAACATATTAAATTTGGATCTCTGGGTCTAAGCTAATGAATGATGTTACGGAAGCAGGTTGCATTGGCATTATAGGAACGACAGGTCCTTTAATTGATTTCTAACTATTTTAGGAGATCCGATCCATGCAGAAGAGTAATGCTACGAAGTCGCAAATGCTTCATGCATTCTCTTCCGGATCGTTGGCCGACGTACTAAGCGAGTTTTCTGAAGTTAACATCCCAAGAATCGCTGTGGGATACGGATTAATGGTAAGTCTTGGATTTGAATTGTCGACTGGTAGAACTTCCTTGGACTCTCCGACAGCGAAGGGTTGCCCACTCTCGATTTTAGTGTACAGCAAGTGCCCGGTGCCGAGGTGTCCGGTCGGTGCTGGCACCGGGTGACACCAGCCGTTACCGGTTGCCACGTGTTAGAACGTCAAAATAAGCAATTTTAGAATCATTTAAAAGATGAATCGCTTAACTTATGGCCGACACCGGTGCCGGCGCATACGATTTCGGTCGGTTCCGGCCGTTGCCAGGAAAGGGTGTACAGCAGGTGCCGGGGTGTGGGTAACCCCTCGGTGAACAGTTTTATGAATGAACTTTTCTCGCCAAAGAAATCACCTGTTTGCAGAGCTGTGCAAAATTTGGGAACATTTTACACCCCCACGGGCAATGCCGGTTCTTTTGAGGAATATCAAATTACCGTTGTCATTTAAAGTTTGCATCTAAACCTGTACTTGTTACTCCTAATCCACTGTTCAACTTTTGCCTAATATAAACCGACCGTATATTGAGTTCCTTTCAAATGTCAAACGTTCTTGTGATATATAGCAACACATTTCAAGCATGAGAAGATGCAATAGAGACTGTGTGCTGGTCGTGTACATCAACAGCTCTGGAATATGGAATTGTTAATTATTGCATTTTAGAGCAGGGAAAACGTTGCGGTCCTGTAAACTTATTCGTTGTTCCTTAGAACCACACTGAACGTATTCCACCCCCTACCAATAGTACCGTAACTATTAGTTACTATTTCCGTCCCAGCCAGTTACTACGCTGACCGTTCCAACCTTCTCGAAGTAGTATAACTAACTGTAACTATTTGCTAACCATGCTCGGGAGCGTAGTAACTACGGATCTCTGTAACGGTTTCAAAAGAGATAACGCAAAGATGCGCGGTTTCAGCAGATAACACTTCGGATGTTAGCTGTTATGATTTTGCAAACTTTGAATGCATACAAGAAGAGCCGAAACCCCGCTGACTTTTCTGTATACCAGTATGATATCAGAAAAGTCAGCAGGTGCTTTTTTGACGGTTTTTCGTCTCCTGTTATGCATAACGTACAATGCATAACATTTGCAGAATTAACCGATAACATCTAACATCCCAAGTGTTATCTGTTGAAACTGCGCATCCTTGTGTTATCTGGTACGAAACTTCTGACAGTGGATCTCAGTTGGTAGCGCTTGTTGTGATATTTCCTTTTTCTCTTGTATGACGCCAACCCTTAATGATTGTGACCACCTTCAAAGTGACCACCTGAACACGTTTGCCTTCGTGTTATCGAGGCTCTCTTTGAATGGATTGCATTTCGTTGCCCGGATCGGGAAATGAATTACATGTGAGACGTGAGCGAGCGCTTGAACTGTTCAGGTGGACACTTTGGAAGAACCTAAGTAAAAGTGCGTTTTTGTATTCAACATCTGAGAGGAATTACCCGTCATATAATATACTTAAGGTTTTTCTAAACGTTGGTGTTGAAAAGGTGTATATATAGGCAGGCCCGTATCAGGAATTAATTTTTTTTGGGGGGGAGGGTTGCCCTTCGGGGGGGGGGGGGGTTCGCCAGTGGGTTGGACCAAAAAGTACAAAAAATACATAGATCAGATTTGAAAGCCTACAAAAAACGATTAAATTTGTGGATTTCGTGGGGGGTTGAACCCCCCCCCCCCGAATAAGGCCTTGTATATAGGAATTGTGGATCATTCCAGGAGATCTACTGGTTTGTTTTGTAGTCGGAAAGTGAAACCGACCCACAAACTCCTATCAGCGCTGACGTTTGCGATAGGTTACGATGAGCGTTTCCCGTTCCGTGAAGCACCTGCTTACGTTGTGCGGGTGGTCGCGTCTTTTTAGATCGCCTTGATGTTTGTTTGATGTGGAAACAATTTACTTCCATTTATGACTCGGCTCCTAACAATAATGCTTTTTGTCGGGTACGAGAGTCATCAGCAGGTTCGGGAGTTTAGCTGTAAAAACAGATGGATCGCCGAAGCCAAAGGGGACTGATCGCTTAACAATCCTTTAAAGAGCTGCTGTCTCAATGAGACCACTGGACGGGAATAACCGGATTTGCTGATAAAACCACCCAAGTTGAGATGATCAGTCGCGTACAGTAGAGGTGTGCTTATTTGAACACTTCTCTAAATATTTATTGGTTTTGTTTCTTGCTTACACACAAAACCCCAGCAAGTAAAGCACCACTTGTCTTTCCCAATATTCATATAAACTTTCATATAAAATGCGTGGTAGGCTACTTTGCGACATTTCTCTCGACTTTTACAAACGTTTCCTGAACATTTACTAATGATAAGAATGGCAGGTGGTTCCGGCTTTTACCTGGACCTGCCCATTGTCATATTGACCGGAAAAATAACAAACCTGGTATCAGCTAACGGCCAAGTGTTTCAGCTTTATTCTGGTACTAATAGTAAGCTGTAATCTTAACTTGTTATTTTGTTGACTTTTAAATGTGATTCTTCTTCCATTGCGATATGCTATTTAATTTTAACGCCATCTTTTTGGTGAAGTTACGCGCTACGTAGCAACAGATGCAGAATTAAGAGCAAATGTTTCTAAATCCAGCTGAAAATGATAAACTGGATATGAAATAAACGTTTTTGGCAAGAATTTTGACGTAAAAGTTTCCTGGTTTGGGTTTTCTTTAGCTACAGTTCACTGTTTATAAGCATACCAAGGGCCGTATCCAGGAATTTATTTCGGGGGGGGGGGGGGTTTGCTCGCGGAATTTATTTCGGGGGGGGGGGGGGGGTTGTCCACGGGTCGGACCAAAAAGTACAAAAAATACATAGATCAGAGGTTAAAACCTGCAAAAAACTATTACTTTTGTGGGTTTCGGGGGGGGGGGGGGGGGTTAGGGGGTTACGGCCTTGAGCATACCTCTACTGTATTACATAGGCATATATCTAGTCATAATTCTAGATCAAAATCGAGGCGCTTAGTTTTTCTTATGAAGTCAGTTAAGCAATTCATGAATCCTATAGATGGATATCAGGACCAAATGGAAATTTTTTTTACAATACTTGTCTTTTTGTGCTGTGCAGATAATCAGTCGTTATCTCGGTGCGTTGTATTTACGAAGCAAATCAAAAGCCTGTGCCATCATTTAAGAAGAGGTATTTCTTGGGCTTGGGGTTGTGTTGGCATAAAAAGCATATATTTGTATATGAAGTCATATATATGCTTCATATACAAACCCTACTGACCAATTTGGAAGCCTCGAAGGTGCCAAAAACCAACCAGAAGGATGCGAAGCTTATTTTATTGTAAACGTTTGACACCTTAATGATCTAATTTCTGACTAAACTCTTCTCCAGTGACGTGAATAAACTACCAAGAAAAGGTCGGAAAAACGTATCCAGTAACTTCCAGGTTCAAAACGTTACCCAAACGCCGATATTAATATAGCTCACAATGTTAAAATTGTTTGAGTTTGCTCTTTTTCGATGATAGTGCAGAAATATCCGTTTTGTTGGGTGGGCTGCAATCTCTTACACTGGTTGCTCTTGTTGGTCTGATGTAGCCGTCGGGGTTTCAACTTCCATCGTGTGTACGCGCGGGAAACTCTTAATCCGGTCCGGTTTGCCATCCTGTCGGGAAGAGCGGATGGGAATTAGGACCTGTCTTACCGCGTTTTTTGTTTACTCCACTCAATATAGTCCCATTAGTGGCTTCCCATACATGACTGTTTTGCACTTTAAACGGAAGTACGAGATCCGCTGGCTATTAGATTTGACCACACACAGTGCTTCGCAGTCGTTGAAGATGATCAACAACAAATGGACTACCAGCAGGGACAATCAGGCTCGGATTACACAGACCTGGGGGTAGGAAAGTGGTTCTCTCCTACGGGTATCCCGCCAGTCCTAACGCTACTGGAAGTCGCGGACATTAGTGATCCGCTCAGGCGTACGGAAGATTCGAAGACCAACTGCTGAGGTTCTTCAGATCTGAAGGAACCATGTCGCGAGGCCAGTAATTGACTTCTGTCGATAAAAGTTGTACAATGTCAGAGGTTTGGTAACATTCAACACATGTTTGTGCATCCTTGTGTACACTGTGACACTGTTAGGTGTTATGTTTCGAGCCAAAACTTCCGTTATGACCCTTTTTCTGTGTGAAGTTTCTCGAAAAATAACATTTAAAAGGGTTACATTTAAAAATTGATGGGTGGTAGGCGCAGATGCCCTAGAGATGCCATTTATGGGACAGTCGAGGGAGTTGGAGGGGTTGGGACGACGACGCGTGAGACGAAGTTGGACGGGTGGGAGGTTTTGCGACGTCGTCATTTACTTTCCTGTACCATCTTCCCGTAGCAAGTGCCATATGAACTCGTATAGCCTTGTTTTATTGGCGGCTGCTTCTGTTTTCGCGTTGAACATCGTGGTCGCCGACATTACCTGCTTTTTTCAACCAATCACGATCATTCATGAACAAGGCAATGTAATATCCGCACAACCTAGTAGTAATGAATTATTCCCGTAAATATAAACCAATACATTTTACCGAGGCCCGACAAAAGCATACAGAATTCGATTTCTTCTGTGTTTTGCCCGACAAATGTTTGCAGAATTTTATTTCTTGCGTATAAAACGAACCCGATGTGCGGTTGAGTCGTCCGACTCCCGACAAAAGCATACAAAATTATTTCTTCTGTGTTACAAACCTAGTAGTAATGAATAATTCCCGTAAATATAAACTAATACAATTGTATACGCGACCGAAGAATAAAACGTTCATGCGAATAATGCCATTGAAATATTTGGAAGTTCTGCAAGTCGACCTAGTAAAAGCTGAATGTCTACAGTGCGAATGGGAGGTCCTACAAATCGGTGTACGCTGTCGGTAGCAACACGTCTTCCATCCTTTTCGTCACGCCGGCTGTAAGCGTATCTGGTGTGCCGAGAAAGACACGTTCTTGCCACCAGTACAACAATTACTGTAGATTGAGGTTATTGTTTCATCTTGATTGCAATTTCTTAGGGAATTAGTTGACGTCCGTGTAGTTTAATCTTTTCTTTTTTAGCTAATTTACTCAGCGGTTACGCTTGTGCGATGGTCGGAGCCGGTCAAATCGCAGTCCGGGATCGGAGTCGCCGGTGTTCTTTTGGTCGCCGTCACGGTCGCTGCCGGGCTTGGTTTTTGTGCGCTGATTGGAATTGTCTTCAATGCTTCGACAACCCAGGTAATTATTTCGTTTTCTTTTCAGCGATGCCACGTTTCTTTTGCGCGTCGTGTAGCTTATTTTAACATGATGTTGCTTGAGAGTTGGACGATGGAGAAGTTGATCAACTTGACGGACCTCCGCCTCCGCGACAACTTAGGGAAATGCTGCCTTCATTTACAGGAACGACTTGGGGTCGGGGATGGATTCTGATATCGCGTTGTATGCGGATAACTTACCTTAAATTATACTTCGGAGCAATAGTAAGATCTGAATCCTGATGCGATGCTCCTACGGGTGTTGATTCTGGTAATTGGTTTCGTTACGTCTTGGTTAAAGGACACGTCGTACTTATGATAGTAATTTGTTCTACTTCAGTAGTATTTAACATTCTCGTTCACGAGATTCTTTACTTCATAAGTATATCATGTCTCCTCTATTACCAACACATTGATTACCACGCTTGCCACGTTTGTTATCTTTACGTGACGTATCGTGCGCCCGATAATTTTTTCTGAGGAGCTTATTCGTCCGGAGATCTGTTATGCAAATTTTGCCAGTATTGTCATCCAAGGCAAGGGACATGGAAAGAGGCTGAAAACAGCCGAAGCCTTGTTCAATTTTATGTAAGAATAGCTTAGTTGCAAGGCTGTCAAATATTTCAGAACCAAGGCCGTATCCAGGGGGGGTGTTAGGGGGTTCGACCCCCCCCCGCGAAACCCACAAAAGTGATAGTTTTTTGTGGGCTTTAACCTCTGATCTATGCCTTTTTTGTACTTTTTGTGGGCAACCCCCCCCCCCCCCCCCCGAAATAAATTCCTGGATACGGGCCTGTTCAGAACGTCTGAGCAGAAACCCTATGTAGTGCGAGGTATCCTTTAAGCAGGTCCGTATCCAATAATTTATTTCGGGGGGGGGGGGGGTTGCCCGCGGGTCGGACCAAAAAGTACAAAGGCATAGATTAGATGTTAAAGCTCATAAAAAAACAATTTGTTTTGCATGTTTCAGGGGGGGGTAACCCCCTACCCCCCTGGATACGGCCCTACCTGTTCAAAAAATACACTTTTTCTGTCCAGTTCCGTATAACACGGCCGTTTTTGAACTTTGAATGGCGACAAGCTAGATGCTTAACTCCAAATGTAATAATAAATAAATATATAAAAGGTATATATATTTCCAAAACGAAAATGTTCGAGAGACGAATCGATGATTTATATCCCAGAAAGACCTCCCAGTGGCTGAAAATCACACATTTTTTCTGCCCGCATATCTTCACTTTAGCGCCTCTAGCGCCCACTTCTCAAATTACTTGACAGTGAAAAAGTGTGGGACCTAGATTTATGCGCTATTGTTGTCCTAACGTTGAAATATGATATCGTAGGCGCCTGTCACAATTCATGCCTGATCCGAATCTTCAGTCAGACTAATAGCGACGCCACTTTTTCAAAATGTCACTTAAGCCAATCTCGGTAATACACGGCCAAGGGTCGGAGGGGAGCGGAGCATCCGGAAGTTCGGCATAAGAGAGCCATTGTGAATTGCGCGAATATAAAGTGTTTCCGACAGGGGAATTTTAAGGCTTTGTAGGCCTATACAAGAAGTTAGTTTCTTGATAATGCGGTTTGCCAGAGAGAGATAAGCTCAGTTGGTTCGAGGAGTAAGAGCAGGGATCAGGCCCGTATCCAGAAATTTATTTTGGGGGGGGGGGCTCAAAAAAGACATAGATCAAAGGTTAAAGCCTGTAAAAAACGACTATTTTTGTATGTTTCGGGGGGGGGCACCCCCTAGCCCCCCTCCCTGGATACGGCCGTGGCAGGGTTGTACCTATATGTCAACAATAACAGTATTTTTTACTTAAAGCCTTGTAGGGCCATACATAAAATGAAAAATATTTTTGATTGTATCAATAAAACAGTATGGAATGCTAAACATAATCCGTTCATTTATACCCGACTGTCTGAGAAGCGACATATCGTATAAATTATATTTGGGAGGCACTTTTGAATGTCGTGAGAGGTGTCAGAGTGAGCGAGTGTTTTTAAGAGTGTTAGAAGTGGGTTTCGTGATAATTTGGTTTGCTCCAGAGCACAGGTAGGCTAGTTCTCAAAGAGAGGAGTTTCCTAGAGTGTTTCCTAGAGCGATAGCTTGTCCTTTTATTTTGAATGGTTACGTTGATATGGATTCAGTTGAGTCAATGGGTCTTTAGCTTCAGCATTAACGGTTGGGGTGTGAACAGTCTATTTATTAAGAGGAAAGAAGAGTGGATCTTTTTCTCTTCCTTTTTATGGCACTTGCCTTCCGGCCAAGTGCCATATACCGATCACTTTTCCGTCGGTCGGTCTGTCGGTCGGTCGGTCGGTCGGTCAGTCCGGTGATCGCGAGTTAGGGTACTTCCAGATGTGCTAGGACAATGAAACTTGGCAGGCGTATTAGGGGCCCGACCAAACTAACTTGGAAATCGTCACTTGCCCCATCCGACCATCGTGGGGGGAGGGAGGGGAGCCGGAATCCGGAATTTAGTGACATGCATAACTTTCGAACGGGTAATCGGATCTTAATGAAACTTGATATTTGGAAAGACACCATGTCTCACATGTCCCGACTCAAGTCCGGACCGAATCCGATGAATGTGGGGGGGGGTCGGAGGGGGGAACCGGAAATCATGTTAAACGCTTAGAGTGGAGCGATCGGGATGAAACTTGGTGGGAGGAACAAGCACAACCCCTAGGTACATCATTGACAGAACCGGACCGGATTCGTGCACTGGGGGGGGGGGAGTGGAGGGAAGTTCCGGAATTCCGGTCATACGAAAATAAGATACTTCCAGGTGGGCTAGGACGATGAAACTTGGCAGGCAAATCAGGGACACGACCAGATTAACCTGGAAACAGTCAGCTTCCCGATCCGACCATCGTGGGGGAGAGGAGGGAGGGGGAATCCGGACTCTTGAGGCATGTATAACTTCCGAACGGGTGATCGGATCATAATGAAACTTGGTATGTAGAAAGACAACATGTCTCGGATGTCCCATTTCAAGTCCGGGTCGGATCCGATGAAGCTGGGGGGGGTCGGAGGGGGGGTCCGGAAACCTTGTGACATGCTTGGAGTGGAGCGATCGGAATGAAACTTGGTGGGAAGAACAAGCACAAGCCCTATGTAGATCAGTGACAGAACCGGACCGGATTCGAGTATTGTGGGGGAGTTAGGGGGGGGGGTCCGGAATTCCGGTGATCGCAAGTTAAGGTACTTCCAGAAGTTCCAGACATGCTAGGACGATGAAACTTGGCTTGAAAATTAGAGACTTGACATGATTGGCTAAGAAATAGTTAGTTCCCAGATCCGGCCATCCCTTAAAGTACTAATGCTAACCGCAAAGTACAAAAAATACTTTTAAGCAATAGATACATTTTCGTTATCCCTATGAGCCCATGATCATTTTTGCCTCAAGGGTTTTGCTTACAACTGAATTCCTTAAAGTACAAACAATACTTCTGAGTAAAATATAGATTTTCGTGCTCCTGGTGATCATCTTTTTTGCTTCAAGAGTTTTGATTACAGATGACTTTCTAGCGCCCTTAAAGTGCGCACAGCCAAATGCATTGCCAAAACGATACAGTCTCGTGATTTCCAAGGACCCATGATTATTCTTATATAAAGGGTTTTGCTTACAAATGATCAAAAGAAACCCACGAATTGACGAATTCCTACTTTCATCCTCTGACCTAGCCTTGCAAGTGCCATATGAGCTTCCAGCTCTTGTTTTCTTATTTTTGGTCTTATTGCTGGTTTAACAGGCGAGATTTATTTTTGAATTTTAATTATTATTTTATGTTATTTGGAAACCTCAGATGTGAATTCCGTAGGGTGCATACCCTTTATTACTGATAAATAAAGAGAAAACGTACTTTGACTACTTAAGACCACTGTGCCAAATGCGATGTGAAACTATCGCCGAGGTCGTAAACTGAACATCACGCTGTTGTCATCAATGTTCCATTTTCATACCTTTACAGATAATACTGGTTTAGCAAGAGGGGTTTATTTTGAGTTTGAGTCATTGGTTTTACTGAAGGCTACTGCGCCAAATAGGATCTGTTAAACTATCGTGAGGTCGTAAACTTTTATTGCACTTCTGAATTGGGAAGAACATTACGCTGTTATCATCATTATTCTATTTTCATATCTTTGCAGATAATACCCTTTCTGGCACTTGGACTCGGAGTTAACAGTATGTTCTTCTGCGCCCACACTTACGCCGAAATTTCCGAATCTTCGCTTTCATACAAGGTAAGCTGTCCCCCCCCCCCCCCATGCTTATTATGTACTCCAACAAAAATGCTGTTGTGAGGGGCTTAAATAAGAGTCTCCCAACCAGGGCCTATCCAAATATCCGAAAGATAAAAAAAAAAAAATTTTTGTAGGTGTTAACCTCTTAATTGATAGCGCAAACGGATACTTCAGCTGAATTTTATCAGAGCTATATTTCGGCCCAAAATGTACTACAAGGGATGGGTTTTCGGAAACGTGTTGTAATTTGGACGGTGTCTATTGGACACCTCTAACCTCTGATCTATGCTCATGCTTCACTGTTTGGTATGGATTAGGTCCTACCTAGGGGTAGACCCCCTCCCCGAAATAAATTCCTGGACACGGACGTGCTCCCAACCCTTACCTCGACTTCAATCATAACAAGCCCCTCTTTAAGCTTTTGTAATTTAACCGTTTTTCTAAGGGAAAGGCAATAAAGGATAAAGATGTCGATGCAAAAACGTGTCCACCTCTCTAAAAGGTTAGGGAAAAAAGCCCCCACCCCCGTCCACACCTCAGCAAAAATTGAGGCTCTGCCTCTCATGTCTCGCCAGTCCGAGGGGTCCCTCCGTGGAACCCTTAAACTTAGTTAGTAAGCGGGGGCTCAACCTTGTTTGTCAGTCAAAACCGATTAGTTCGGCGACTCTGACACGACTGAACATCATTCTAATTTATATGCGCATTTTGACTACTACCCCCTTCACCCCTGCTGTGAAGGCGTTATTGGAGGTGTCAGGCGATAAGCAAAATATCGGTTTCGTATGGAAAGTTTATGCAAGGATTTATTCGGATAATCGGTAAACAAAGCAATTCTTCAAATTGGTGCCCAATTGGTCGAAATTACTCCCAGTTTTAGTCGATCAGGTCACTTGCGACTCTGTAAGTGGCGATGAAAAATGTATGAATCGGTTGATGGAGTGTGGCAATGTTTTTGCAGTCGAATTGCATATGGGTTGTGGCCACCCTTCGATCGGGTTTGAAAGGGGAGTCCGTCACGCAGCCTGAACAGGAATTTCGGGTCTTAATTGAATTCTTATTTGCTCTGTTGTTGGATGTTCAAGGAGTGACATGGTATTGACCGAATTTATTACGGCATAAAAATACCGATCAGAATTTAAAGTAAATAATAAACATGGTAAATTCTGTTTATCAAAACTCATAGAATAAACCACACATCTTAAAAGTAAAACTATAGTTCGGAATCAAAACGTGTGCGTCTGGTTTTTCTTATGTAATCCGTCAGAGCATTTCTAACGTTTTTGGATTTGAAAACTATACCAAGATGATAATTTAAAAGGTAGCCTACATTGATCCTTTTAAGGTGAAATGTCAAATCTAAACGTTCACCAATGTAGGCACTCGAAAGAAAATGGGAACATGTTCATTTGCACCACTAAGGCACATCCTCCTCTTGAATACTCCTAGCGTGAAAAAAAACAATGGCCGATTCGGATTAGGCTATTCTGACTTTCTGTTAGTATAAGAAACAGCTGTGAGAGAGGAACTAGAGGAAGGGTCTTAGTGGACGAACCCTTTTATCCTCATCTGCAGTTTCCCGGGGCAATATATCTCCTCCCCTTAACCATAGCCACTGGCTCTTTTTCGTATCTCTTTTCGTGTCTGTCAGTCCTCGGCTGCATTGAATCGTCAGATCGGACCCGAACCCTCCGGGGTGGTCGGTTCACCGTCAAGTCAGTGGTCGTATTTTATTTAACCGCCATGTGCCAAGGGAGGGGCTGGTCACTTCCTAACGGAAGCGTACTGTTGTCAGGCTGTTTGTTGCAAGTCAAGGGCATGGTAATTCAAGGACAGGCTAGAGCGGGGAACTACGGAGAAAAATGTGGTAGATATTGGGGATTACCAGTCTTCTTTACCTTAACTTTAATTTAGCCAAAGCCATTAAACCAACACACTAACAGTAAATATGCACACTGGTGTAAAGAAGACATCGAACGTCAATTTCATTGCTCTAAGTCTGAAAAACTGTTTTAAGTTGAGTCTTCACCTTCCGGAATCTGGGTTCCCAGATTTTTCGAGATTTTTTTTTAATTTCTTGTGCGATACGTAAAAATTCCGGAGGTCTGGAAGTTCAAAAGCCCCTTTTATTTCGGATTATTTTGATATACTTTCGGACCGGTTAATATTCCAGATGCAATTTACAGAAGACGTCAAAGAATAATCTGGAAGCCCAGATTCTGGAAGTTCCGGAAGGTGAAGACCAGACTTTACAGTCCTCGGAAAGGCGGACTTAGCGGCAAGACTTTTTTCCGTCCAGCTCGGTTAGGGATTATTTGGTTGGAAAGGATTAGCAGCATCAAGCTGGTAGGCAGTTCAAAAACTTGTAGGACATAAGCTTTGGGACGGCGATAAAAATGGAGTAGACGGAAGCTCTTGGTGAGACCTACTACCAATGGTTATGAAAAGCTGCGTCGTTCCAATCCGTATATCTCTTTACACAGGTTGAAATACATCCCTATATAGTGGGTTGAGGTCCTCTAGATCCTAAACTCCCAGAACCTTACCTTAGACCTTAGTTCCTGCTGGATCCCCAGAGGCGCTTAGGGCACCGAAGAAGAGTCACGATCGTCTCTCATATGGGCCGCTGACCATACATCTTCCCCTTCAGATCCAGTAAGAAAAAAAAATAGGACGAAGAGATTACTGAAATTGAAAAAACAGTTGTTTTGCTCCACAGCGGTATATGCCCTAAAGTGGGAGTCGGCAACCCTCGGATGGGAACTGATGATGAGACCATGGTTCATTAGCTGAAAAAGGCAAGTCTTGTAGTCGTGGTTGGGTCGGGAATGTGGCTGTGAAACAATGAAGGCCTCTAAGTAATTTGTTACGAGAACTTGACGGTGGGAGGCAAATAACAATGGGTTATAAAAGCTCGAATCCCCACGCCTCCCAAAGCAAATGACGGCTTGGATGTCTTAATCCAAGAGACCGAACATCCAGTTGTTATTAGCTGAGTAAACAAAATCCAAGTCGACGTGTCTAGGCTTATAGCGTTTTATGGAAGTTAATTAAATATGAAGTTCCGTGTTTCTTTCTGTAGCCTCTTGATCATATAAACGTTTCTGTTTTCTGTTTCTGTTTTCTGAGAAAGCAGAGCGCATTTTTCCGATTTTTTTGTTTATCGCGCAAGCTCGCTAGGCTTCCATTTTGATTCCCAGAGCTAGGACTTGTACAATATACCCTGAGAGCCTGGAGCCTGGCTTGATCGAAAGTAGGATTGTGTTTTCCTGTCGAATTTATCAAATACATGAAGGGACGTGGGATCCGTTTAAAAAGGGATGTAGCGCGAACCTGTCGTTGTTTCACATCTCAGTTTTGTACTCATTTTCTCCCAAACCGATCGCACTCCGACCAAAAAGTAGCACCTTTTTGCGGCCTTGGACCTGTAGTTCGCACATACACAAAAACCATCTTTGACACTTAAATGATGCACAAGAACCGTTTAGAAAAGAGACCTGCCTGTGAGGCGGCTTGAAAGAGCCAGGGGGCCCCGTTCTTTGGTACGAATGGAGCTGAAGATGTAACGTCTGGAACTGCCACCAGACAATAGTAACTCAGGATTACCGGACAACTTGTCCGTCTGTGACAGCGGGGAGTCCGTCCTGCTCTTTCAGTTGCGATGCCCTCCAAAGGCTCCTCATTATCATAAAGGAAGTTAGAGAAGGTAGAGGGGAGCGTCGAGTATTTTGATTTTCGGTTAAGTCAGTAACATATTTCGAAAAATGTTAATGGAATGTACCTAAATTTTGTTCTTTTTGTATTTATTTGTTATTTAGTTGTTTTTTTTGTTTTTGCTTTGGGATCACGACAGTTCATATTTTTTAGTGTAATAATTTTTGTGGTTTTGTTTTGGTACATGCTTTCACTCTCCAATCCATTTCCTTTTTCAGTTTCTTTTGTCCTCTCAACCTCTCAATCAGTCCTTTGAATGGCTGTGCTATTGATTGTTTCTTGATTGTGTTTGTGGTATAAAACACTACCCTTCAGTTTAAAAATTGAAATCTCTTCTTTTCTGTTCATTAACTTGTGGATCTATGGTCCTGTCTCTGTGTGGTGTATGCTGATAATGAGGCGAGGGAGGGAATGTAGAGACTAATCCGCTTGGAGCATTGTGGAGAAACAAGATAATGTTGTGTGGTAACCGGTTATGTTGTGTTTTGTGTCGAGTTTGTAATTGTTTGTGAACTGGCCCCGTGATGCAGCAGGACCTCTAAGGATAAGCAAGCTAATGGAGAGAAAATGATTGTGTTTTGTGGTGTCAGAAGGGTTGCAGAATTTGCTAACCCCCTCACCATAATGCAGGCTGCTCTCTTGGAAACTCCTATGAAGCAGAAGTTTTGTGCAAATTTGGAGAAACAGATCCAGAGCATATTTTTTTAAAGCTTTGGAATGCATTTCCCCCAAAACTTAGTTATTCTGTTTGATGGATTTATGGCTCAGCCTTATGAAGGAGCTACCAGATAAAATGATTAAATGTAGTTTCTTCGGATTCCTCTAGAAGCATAAGTATTCCTTCAGCCCAGGCTGATTGCAGTAAATGGATACGTCAGCTGAGTTTTATTCGAGCGATATTTCGGCTCTTCTCCGCAAAGGTCCTCTTCAGGCTCAAGCCAGACAAACGAACCATTGATCACAGGTTCGCGACTTGTGGTAGGATGCTGCAACACATCCGTTCTAGGGCAACAAGTTAAACATTTTTTTTTCCAGAGTAAACCGAGGGGCGAAGAATGGCGGCTCTCTTTTCTCTCTGTCCTTTTTCGACTTTGTCGGTCTCATTCTCATCAGCGTTTTTCTCGACCTGCGGTGTAGCGTCCCTTACAAAGTTTGATTCCTTATCTCGCTGAACAGTTGAATACAGGAGCTATTAGAATCTCTACAAGTAATACCGCAGAAGTAGACCATGTTTCAGTTCTCTGTTGCAAATTGATGAGGCCACACAACCGCGCTTTTTTGCCGCCTGTTGCAGCTAAATTGCAGCTTTTACGACTGCAAGATGTTCCTTTTTTCCGGTCAGTCGTTTTTCCTAACTTTCGACCAAGGATTTTTTCGGTCTGACTTTTGATGACTTAACCTACAGCGTATGTCGGCTTTTCCCAATTAGCGGACACGATGTTTTGACGAGCCTTTGCGGACGCCGCTTTTCAGAGGCAGTTTGCCGACCACGAAAGCGAAAAATGACGAAAGGCAGGGGCCTGCACTTCTTCTTCTTCTTCCCTTACAGATTTCAAAATTTTCGACTGTCGAAGCGTTTTTTTTTAGCAATGTTACTTTACTGACCAGCATTGCTCTACGTTCTTCATCTTAGACATGGTGTTTTCCCGAAATCGGAAAACGCTTTGTCGGGATTTCTTGATAGCCTACTGACTTCTGTCCAGTCGAGCTTTGCCTCTATAGTCTAAATGCGATGTCCGGTGTCCGTACTTGGACATTTGTTAGGTGTTCAGTCCGTTTGACTGAGCCTAGCAAGGACCCACGAATACCCCACCTTCCATTCCGATCGTTAAGGGCATGTCGACCGTATGCTTCAATATTCTTTATGACTATCTCTCCTTGCCGATGCTAAATCTCCGGGTACCAGCGGAAGAAAGAAAGAAACGGTGTCACAGCTGCTCCCAAAGAGCGCCGTGGTTGTTTGACGCAGGATTTGAGTCGTTGAGTTTGAGTCATTACGGAAACGTTTACTCCTTCGCCCTCAGGATCACTGGCGTGTTTTGGACTTAGTCATATAGAGTATTCTGCAAGGTTCTGCAGCACCAGCTAGCTTTCATGGTTGCCCACCCCTCTTCCCCAGCGCTGATGCAGTCCGCTTTTATTCTCATGTCAGTTTATTGACATGGACATTTTTTCTTGCAGGTTGTGACCGGAGAAATGCTTAAGCGAAGCGGTGTGAATATCTTCATCACATCCTTGTGCCAAATATGTGCCTTTTTTGCTGCAGCCATTGTGCCAATCCCTGCACTCAGATCGTTTTCACTACAGGTAAGTTCAACTTCCCAGTCTTCTTTCCTTCTTGGCAAAGGTCATCGTCCGGCGGTAAAAGTAAGCAACGAACCTGCAAGTTCAACTTAGGAAATAATCTTCTAACGAACCTACAAGATTTGAAGGTTCGTTTCTTCTAGCCATAGCCTGACGAGGACCCTAGTCAAGAAGGGCCGAAATATCGCTGGAACGAATCTTGAGGCGTATTCCCGCCATTCCCCGAGGACTCCACTTGAGAAGTTCCCGCGTTTTTGTTTGTCCCAGGGACTCACTCCCCGTATTCTCGCGAGTCCCCACGGACGGGAAATACTCCGATTATCATCACCATCATCTAAAAGGACTCCCTTTCAGATTCGGAGGGGAATCAGTTTTTGCTGGTGTTGGAGCAATGTAAAATTAATTAAAAACAATCAGAATAAACAAAACCAAAAATAAAGTGGATCCAGACCAATTTCGTGAACTGCATATTTTTTTTTCGAACAAAATCCGTTTTGCAAGCATTCCCCGTGTTCTCGCTGTTTTCGTACGCGGAGTCCGCATGGAGTGATTCCCTCTATTCTCGCCGTTCCTTTCGATTCTCCGAGGAGTCCTCGGGGAACGGCGAGAATACGCCTTTAGTTGACTACCCGTTTACCGTATTTTTTGTTATGGTACAAAAGAGGTATGCTTATGTGAACGTTTGTTGACATAGGACTTTGCCATTTTCATGCACTTGCTGTGCTGTGTTTAAAGCTAACTACCAGTTTGCCAAAGTAGGTAATTAAGACACCTGTATATGTATTCTAGATCTTCGTTCTACCATTTAGCCCAAAACTGCACTGTTCACATTTAAAGTAACTGTTCACATAAGCACACCTCTACTGTACATTACTGTACTATTGCTATCCAAAAATATAGATTCTCTAAACGATAAACGGGAAGGGGAGGAGACACCCGACTATGATTTTGTTTATTTTTTATTTAAATAACAAACAGTCGAACAAAAATCTTGGTTAAATTCTGTTTCTATTACTCAGATTTTTTGAGCGGGTATGAGGATCATATCGAGCAAGGGGACTCCTGTGTCTGTGTGTATATAGGCGTATTCTCGCCGTCCCCCGAGGACTCCTCAGGGAATCGAAGGGAACGGCGAGAATAGAGGGAGTCACTCCACGTGGACTCTGCGTACGGAAAACAGCGAGAACACGGGGAATGCTTCAAAAATGGATTTTGTTCTAAAAAAAAACATATGCAGTTGACGAAATTTATCTGGATGCACTTTATTTTTGGTTTTGTTTATCCTGATTGTTTTTAATTAATTTTTCATTGCACCAACACCAGCAAAAATTGATTCCCCTCCGAATCTGAAAGGGAGTCCTTTTTGATGATGGTGATGATAATCGGAGCATGTCGTTAAAGCCGAGCTGGATTTCAACCCGGGATCTCTCTTGAGGGTTCTCTCCAGCGAGCTGTCGTGTGCATGTTATGTTCGAGAATATATCCGCAAAAAAGTCTGAGAACAAAACATTCTACAAAATAAGTAATCTATCCATATTCCGGGAGGTCACACCTCCACTTCACCGAATAAGTTCCGGAAGTCGAGTGCCTCATTCATGAAAACATCTCAGTGTAAACTACTGCAAGGAATGTCGCATAAAACGTGTTCTACATCCTTGCCAAAAAGCGGAGATCATTCGGAGCTAGACCACCCAACGTCGGAGCAAGCGATCGACAATTGTATCGTCGATTGATGCCGTGTTGTCTTTTTCTTAAAAAACATTTCCACACTCTCGCGTATCTCCTGTATGTCTTTATGTGTTCCGTTTAGTGTTCTACTGTGCATGTCGTTCTGGATAAGTGGGAATTGGTCGGAGAATTTCAGTGGGAAACTTGTTAGTCACAAATTATTCGTTCGTTTTATGCAAAGTAAGTCAAAAATCTAACACACGTGTCAGTTGTTCAGCTGTTTATTCGTTCTTCTCTGCACTTCCGTTTGGTTTACAAGATCATTGGAAATCTCAGAAGGGCTGATAGTAAAGTTATAGCAATCAAGGGCCCATGATGTGGAATTCACAGTTATTCAGAAGGTCGTTCTATTAAGATTTCTCGGTTGGCTTCCTTCATAAATATTCGTTCCTTCGAACCTGACTATACGAATCATGCGTAAAAAAATGTCCCGTAAACGGACAAGCCAGCTTTGATTTACCCTAGCGATATTTCAGCTATTCTTGGCGAGGGTCCTCTTCAGGCTGTAGCTCAGGGCCGTATCCAGGGGGTTTAGGGGGTTCGAAACCAACTCCGAAACCCACAAAAGTAATCGTTTTTTCCAGGCTTTAGCCTCTGATCTATATATTTTTTTACTTTGGGCAACCCCCCCCCGAAATAGTTGTAGCTAGAAGAAACGAACAGGCAACAGGCAGTACCTATCCGTTCGGCGTCTTTGTTCGTATATATTGCTCCTCCGCTTTTAGTTCCCTCAGTTCTTGTTAGATGGCGCTAAGATGCGACAGAAAGCAATGCCCTCAAAACAAAGCAAAAGAAAATAGACCACAAGATGGAAGTACTTTCTTCTTTATATATAAAAGTGTTGCCCATCGGCGCTGGTTAGGCGGCGCCCTTAGTGGCAGTAGTTGTGTTTGCCCAGTTATGCCGGATTGTAAATAAAACAGAATAAATAATTTAGTTCATAGATAGTGAGAAGTTTACTATAAACAACTGAATAATAATTCCCATTTAACTGCCACTATACTGACATTTAACTTCTGGAGGACTTCCAAGCATCCCTTGTTGTATCCTGACGGATCAGCCATGAACCTTGTGATGCAAAGAAAGTCAGCAAACAAGACAAGAAAACTTTCTGTCGGCAATGAGGCCAAGTCGTTACAAAGTTTATATGCTATCGGTTCAGTAGCCACTGGATAAGGACCTTCGGAAGAAGATTTAGTTGTTTTTATCGATTACAAGCTGCCAGAGTCGTGAGCCAACTGGGCTGTTCCACTGTGCAAAAAATCGATCATGAGCAATTCCTATTTGGAGTGTCCGCGACGGCGCTGGGCATGTATTTATCCAGACAGTGCGGCCACAGCTCCTGTCAGTGCTAAGAATTTACGAATACAATGTTACTTTTTGATGTGAAACTCACCAAAATTGAGTTATTCGGGGATACAAACGTAAAAAAAAATCACCAAAAATCACGGCTTCCGTCCGCGCTAAGACTTAACAAATCGAATGTGACTTTTTAATGTGAAATTCACCAAAATTAAGTAATTTGGTGATCCAGACGTAAAAAAATCACGAAAATTGAGCAGTTTGGTGATTCAAACGTTAAAAAATCACCAAATTTTGTGATAAATCACCACCCGTGGCAACCCTGGTCGGTGGTTGCGTGAACTAGCTGGCGGTGGCGGGTTGTCGGCGTTAGACCGTGAAATTTATAGACGCCCACTTTAAGTCTTCCGACCGCCTGGACATAGTTCTAGTTAGGCCCTTATCGTTTTATTGACCATTAAAATGCGATGCTAGGATCATCGCTGATCGTGAGCCCAGACCCGCACAGAGAGCTTTTGTGAATGTAGAGGGTGGGAATCGAGAAAACCTGTGCGACGCAAGCATCTTGGAATTGAGAAGAGCGAAACCTGTCACGCTATTCACCGATTATACAATGTCAGAAGTTTGATAACGGATAACACATGTTGCGCATCCTTGTGTTAAACTTAATGAATAAGTATTGGTTCATTTTACCCATTTCAGTGTTATCTTTTCGCGAAACGTAACAAATTTGCGAAATACAACATAACAAGTTTTGTCTCGAATATAACACTTAACAGGTTCTTAACGTAATCTCTATCTCATAACTTGTAACACAAGGATGCGCAAACGTGTGTTATCTATTATTACATTTCTGACAGTGTAGACCTTCGATCTTTGAAATTCGTGGTTCGCCTCGACGTTCTGCAGCAGTATGAAGTCACGTTTGGAACCGAGGGCTCTGGACACAGAGACTAGATCTTATTTCCTGTCTCAAACAGTTGTATGTTCAGTAGTATGTTCGAATGTATGGAATCTGCAGGAAACCCGAGGAAGATTTTTCCCGCAGAGGACCCTTTACCATCAGGAAGGGACGAAATATCGATAGAATAAAACCGAGGGGTTGTCCACTCTCAATTTTAGTGTACAGAAAGTTCCCGGTGCCCGATCGGTGCCGGCACCGGTTGTCACGTGTTCAGACGCCAAAATAAGCATTTTTAGAAGCGTTAGAGAGATGAATCGCTTAATTTATGGCCGGCACCGGTGCCTGCGCAACGATTTCGGTCGGTGCCTGCCGGTTCCGGGAAAGGGTGTACATCAGGTGCCGGAGAGTGGGTAACCCCTCGAATAAGACTCAGCTGACTTATCCGTGTAGCGTAGTAAAATGTCATTCGCAGTCAGCTTGGGCTGTTGGAGTTCTTGAGATTTAGACTCGAGCTAGTTTCATCCGGAACAAGAACAATTCTGACTATAGGAGAG
The DNA here is from genome assembly GCA_023053555.1 of Branchinecta lindahli. NCBI lineage: Eukaryota > Metazoa > Arthropoda > Branchiopoda > Anostraca > Branchinectidae > Branchinecta > Branchinecta lindahli. The sequence continues at coordinate 16,724,054 of JAKZAO010000002.1, forward strand.
AAGAAAAGAACAACTCTAGACACTAGCCTAGTACTAAGATACGATAGTGAAGTGGAACGGAGTGACTTCCTCTTTCTGAAAAGCTCTTCGGTTCAGCCCGCCCATTGATGAAGACATTAAATTGGAGCCTTTCAGCAAATCATAATCATGCAGACTAGCATGCCCAAGTTTTACCGAATTTGGAAAAAATTACCTTGATTACCAACGTGACTCATCTTGGACGCTTCGTGCTGGCGGACTGTGCCAGTAATTAAGGCGTTAAGCTAGAGCAGGTTTTCTCCTCGCAGAAACCGATTTACCTCCGTGGAGAACTACCCCACACGATGTACCATGTCCAGACACTTAACGCCGTTTACAGCCGTATAAAGTTCCGTGCGGCAGTTTCCATAACTAGAGAAATTTACGATGTTTAATCTGTAGCCAAATTATGCGTTTTATTTGCCTTTGATAAATTACGTGAAGAACGATATCTGCTTTTTGCTGTTGTCGGTTGTATATTACTGTATAACTTTAAGGATTGTCCAGGCACTTAACGCCGTTTACAGCCGTATGCAGAGCGTGTGGCAGTTTCCATGACTAGAAAAATTTGCGTCTAATACGATGCGTGTGCAATCTGTTGCTAAATTATGTGTTATGCTTTAGTATACTATATTTTTGCCTTTAATAATTGTAAAAGAAGAAGTCAACTTATAACATACTCTTCTTAAAGGACCCCTCGCACTATTTACTCTTCAGCTTCCAGTATTTTAAAATAATTTGATACTTTAAAATTAGGTTCTACTATTTCAACAAATTACCAACGGCTTTGGCTGTTTTAAGCCTTTTTCGATACCCGTTTACTTATAGCGAGGAAAAATTTACATAACCATCATAAAAACTTCTCGCAGACAACCGTCGACGGCGTGTCTCACAGGCAACCGCCGACGTCAACCTTGACGGCGAAGGTAGCAAAACACGGCAAGTGAGAAAATCAGCGAGGTTTTGAGGGTTTAGAACAAGGCCGTATCCAGGGGGGTTAGGGGGTTCGACCCCCCCCCCGAAACCCACGAAATTAATCGTTTTTTGTAGGCTTTAAAATCTGATCTATGTATTTTTTTGTACTTTTTGGTCCGACCTACTGGCAACCCCCCCCCCCCCCCCCCCCCCCCCTCGAAGGGCAACCCCCCCCCCCCCGAAATAAATTCCTGGATACGGGCCTGGTTTAGAATGTACCGTATGAAATTCGAGTCTCCGGGTTTAGAAATGGATGGAGTGGTTACGGAAGTAGGTTGCGTTAGTATAATAGGTAAGACAGGTCATTTAAGCGTTAGCTGGGCACTACTCAGTTCAGTCGTTATCCGAATGAATTTGTGGATTTGTAAACTAGTGCCAATGGCAATATACCCTTGCAAGGTGAACTGTTTTGAACAGTAAATTACAAAACCACAAGAACTAAATTATTAGTATTGCGTAACTTGTAGGTTAGGCCCAGATCCAGTGTCTGAAAAAGATTAGCGAAAAAAAAAAAGAATTCTAACAGCAACAGGAAAATACATCTCTGAACTGTATCCGTTCTTGGTTTTGGGTCCTGTGTTTGAAGATTCCTGTGTGCATATTATGATCGGTTGGAAAATTCAGCGCTGTCTTGAAATCCTGCCTGTGGGAATCAAACCTAAGTCGTCGTTTCTGTTTACAAATCTCATATCAAAAGAAAAAAAAAGTCAGTTTGTTAGAAGCGAAAACCTGACTTGTTACACGTCAGTCAGGAACTTGCAGTTCTCAACCGATATAATTGAATATTCTTCCCGTTCAGTGGAGTTGACCATTTTTGGATAGCTTTTTTTGCAAGCGGACCTCACATATTGGGGATTAATCCGTTTTAGGATTTTTTCTTTTTTCTAAGCTTAGTACAACCCGCGTTGACGTGATAGCGTGATAATCCCTGATAGATGAAGTGTACTTTCGCGGTGGTCTTCATGTCCCAAGGCGACCTAACACGTAAAAAGCAGCATAAAATCGAACTTGCAGTTTCGTTTTGCCAGCTACAGCTTAATAAGGATCCCGGCCAGGAAGGGCCGAAATATCGCTGGAACAAATCAGAGATGACTTATGCATTTAGCGCCATCGGTCATGATCCGCGGTTAGCTTGGGCTGAAGGAAAACTTGATCTTTTATTTTGTTCACCGTAACCATATATAACTTAAATAGAGAAAATAAAGAAATAAACACAAGAAAACATAAGAAAGAAACATTGTCATTAAGAGAGCGTTAACTAGGTTTGACGAAAAAACTACTGGTAGAAAGACCGTTGTATTTGTAGAAATATGTGTGTAAGCTTTAAGACCAATTACAGCGTAATGGCCGTAATGACAATGTTTGTTAAAGGAGAGGCCATGTAACAGAAACATGCAAAGAAAAACAACAAGTGGTTCTCCTTCACGACTAAATTTTAATCAACTTGAAAATTAAAGCTTAGTGCTATATAATAAAAATCTACAGTAAAGTTTGGGTCTTGGATTTCATGATCTCGTGAAGCAGACCGAACCATCCGGATATTCCCCCCCCCCCTGAAGATGGGACAGTCTACTCATTGTAAAGAGGGCAGTTTTGGGTTACGTTTAGCCCTTAATTTATTTTTGTGCTATGATGATGATGACTTTTTTATATACGCATTAGACAAGAAAAGGGAAATAGCGCAGTACAGAAAAAGAAAAGGAAACAATTACACTGAGCTTTCAGTAACGTAGTAAATGCAAAAGATAAAAAAAAATAAACATAAAAAAGAAAAGGGACTAATCGGGTCTAAAAAATCTTCTTCCTGGATGGAATGCGGGAAAAGATTTATGATTGTGTCTTGTCTCTTTGGCTACGAATCTTCGCAGCCAGATGCGAATTTCTTCCTTCGCTTCCAAATTTGGACGCATCGCATTCAGGCTTCGATCCGAAAATCTCGTTCGATGAAAATATTCTGCTTTTTTTCGAAACCATTTTTAAGCGCAAGAGAAAATTTGTCTTTTGGATCCAGAATTATAGGAAACAGTTCTTTAAAATGCGAATTTCGTATGCGAGTATTCGCATTCTAGTTCCTGTCGGATGCACGTGCTCGTACCAGGTCCGCATACAGGAATTTATTTCGGGGGGGGGGGGGTGCCCGTAGGTCCGACCAAAAAGTACCAAAAGACATGGATCAGAGGTTAAAGCCTATAAAAAACGTTTCGGGGGGATGAACCCCCTAACCTCCCACCGGATACGGCCCTGGCTCGTACCTTAACTTACGCTTCCGTATTTTATTTCAGGCTGGAATTCTGGTTCTCTTCAACGTTTTTGGCCTTCTACTAGTTTTTCCCTCCATTGTGACCTTAGATCTCCGACGTCGTGCCTTAAAGAAGAAGGACCTTATCTGTTGCGTTGACGGCGAAGAGTCGCTAGTTGATAATGAAGCAGAGGAGACCAAGTCCGAATACAACCTTCCACGTGTGATGACGCCCATGCCTTCCAAAAAGCAGACACCTGCAGATCGCAGGTCATACAGCCAAGTTACCAATCAGGTAAGGCGAGAGTTAGGATAATTATGAGATCTGTTTAAATCACATACATGAATGCGGCAGTTAAGATGCAATTGCGAAGCATTAATAATAAGGAATACTTTATAATATTGGCCAGATAAGGTTGTTATACCTCATAGTGGACTACAAACCAAGCTCAGTATACAAATGTGGAGACCAAATGCGTTTTTCCGCGGTATGTTTGTGTCCCACAAGTTTGTGAATGTTCGTGACAGAAACAGAGGTGTTCGCCGTTCCTGACAAAGCTACTAGATGATTCCATAGTCGTAGTGATCCTGGTTTGAGCGGACGAGTTGATGGGGGGATCTAGTCATTGCAAATGCTGAAATGATTCCGATTTAGTTTCTTTAAAGGGTAGTTAAGCTTGAGGGGAATAGCTTAGGGCGAATAACAACATATCAATGTATCATCAACCCCTTCGAAGAAATGGACCCCCCCCCCCCCCCCGAATAAATACTTCTAACTCGTTGGTTAATTTTTACTAATTTTTAGGAAAACTGGGTCGGAACTAAACCATTGGACAGAGATGACCGACTGAACAAGGAACAAGATGTGGAAGCTGATTCGGATGACATGGATAACTGCCTCAGTCTGACTGATAAGCAGATGCAGTGCGCACGGCATCCCATTTCAACATTTGCGACGAAATATTTTGCCAAGTTCGTTGTCAAAACGCCCGTCAAAGTAAGTAGCTAATTGGTTCTTGTAAGCATAATAGTTCCAGCGTTTGATTACATTTTCGAGATAAACAAGCACAGCCTAATATATATTTGTTTATTCTGTTGAGTTAAAAAAGAGAATGGCGATGATCTACTCGGGTCGTTTATTAATAATCCAACTTCATAGCCTTCTTCCGTAAAATATGCTAGAGCACGCTGGTCATTATAATAATTATAAAATAAAATTACGTTACACTAATTATTCGCTTTGTTGAAAACCTCTGTGAGAAAGCTCACGGACAAGCTCAGACATTGAGGTTCATATTTGACAAAGTAAAACGGATAAGTCAGCTACATTTTATTGGAGCTATATTTTGGCCCTTCTTGGCAAGGGTCCTCTTCAGTTTCAAGCCGCTCAAGCTGGAAAATGAACTTGTAGAAAAACCCTTAAAGATTCTTCCTTAAATATCTGATTTCGGGAACTTCTTGCCGGAAAACTGCTTGAAGTCAAAGCTGGTGCTGTGATTTCATTTTGGACATGGCTTCTGTTTTGGTGCTTGATTGGATCTTCGATTGGTTGAGGTTCGTACTCTGAAGGAAGAAAAAGGCATAAATAAAAAATGACGAGAAACGTCCAAGGCGGGTAAGTTTGGCTCCAGCGATATTTGGGCCCTTCTTGGCAAGGATCCTCGTCAAGCTGAACCTGCAATTAGTCAGACTGAAGGAATATTGGTTTTTGTATCAAGTAGATACCCAAGACACCACCATCTATGCCGTACGGTCAGCCCCCCGCCTCTCCCTCTAGAATACTGCTTTAATCTCCATCTTTACTTCATTATTTTCCTGCTGCGTTAAAAAAAGCGTATATGGCTTCCGCCATTCAGTCCGCTCAGGAAGATTTGCAAGTTGTTGAATTAACATCTTGTGTACGAGGGCCAAAAATAAATCGCATTTACACATTAACACTTACTACCTCTTAAGGGTTCATTTAATTACACTTCAGTGTGACTCAGGGCTTGAATAGAAGTTGTTACCATCCAGTGCACGAAGTGCCCAATTCAGCTGATTTTTTGTTTTTATTTTAATAATACACGTCATGTATGTATGTATTTATACACGGGGACTCTCAAACGATCATGGTACACAAATTAATACATAAAATAAAGATAAATAAAACAATTATACCACCTCATAGAAAACGGGTTATTTTTTCCTTTTTTAATAATGATAATAATAGGCCAAAGTCCAAACTTCTCCTTTTCGTTAATCCCTGTAGTCCCCTATCCCAATCTCACTTTCCAAACGCTTTCATTCTCCGTTAGCTCAACTCGGCGTATTCACACATAAAATGACTAATACTCGTCTCAGCATCCACACGTAGGACATAACTAAAGGTCGGTCATTCTTGATTTTCGTACACGTTTCTTCGTCTCCCCCCATTACAGGCCCCGCCCCCGCTTAGAATAGCTACCCATGTTAATTGTTATGGTGACATACCCGCCTTAAAATACTAAAAAACCACGACTTGCACTAATATAGAGGTTTAAGGAATGTTTTTTTTACCCCAATCTTCTTACCAAAACTGAATCTCCCAGTCGTTCAACTGCCTTTCAGTCTCTGAACTCAGGGTACCGACCTCTAAGTCTGTGTCTGCCATCCCCTCCTCCCAAGCTCCTCAAAGGCCTGAATGGTCCATCATTTTCCTTATCTTAACTACACCCTTTTTGCATCAGTTGTAAGTCACTTCTTATGGGTGTTCGCTGCGCTTTTTGATTGATTGATTCTTTATTACCCACAAAGTGTAGGAACTATTATGTTTCAGATGAATAGATTTTCACAAGTAATTTTTTTTGTAAGTTGCTTATGGAGTAATAGTTTGTCTAGCTATTTGATTGAATCTTACTGCAATAATAATAGTTTATTATCATTATTAATTACTATGTTTGTGGAAAGTTTAGCGTTTTGGCTCGGACAGCAGAGTTAGCTCCCCTTCCACCATTTGCTGATTGACGTTCTGCTCGTTATGGTAGCGCTGGAAACCTCCACTTTTCTTCATTTCATTTCTCAGTAACCGCTCTGTTGTTTGTGAGATGTTCCATCGACACCGAGAGCTGCCGAAACTGACAGATATTTAACCAGTAGTACGGAAAACTGGCAAGAGAAAGGTTTTGTTCAGTAACTGTAGACGTTAAGATAAGGCTATGAGATTACTGAACGTTGAGAATACGAATTCTAAGTGTCCAGCGTCTCCAATCGTTACATCTATTCTCTCTTCTGAGATTCCGATGTAATTTTTGTAAACCGTAACGGCACTACACCGATTTTGCTTCTGTCATGTCTGGCTCGTTTCGAGGCTGACCAGGCCTTCGCTTACCGTCTCCAAGTAGCTCATTCGTCAGAAAGATCAGCTATGCAAGTTTTTCCTTATTGCTCATCGAAACTTGGGGGCCGCGGGTGCACTGTAAAAAATTTCTCCGAGTAAGGATTAAAGTTATCTTCAGTATTTGCTACTGGGATTAAACAAGTCTCTACTGGGATGACTTATACGAATTAGAGATAATCTTTTCTCAGTAGAGACAAGATTAATCCCAGTATTAAATACTACTGCAAGATTTTCTTTTACAGTGTGGCGGCAACAACCGGGATGGGTCTGGTTGAAAAAAAAGACGCAGTTTCAAAGGAGTCGGGTGTTTTACAACATCAAAGACTGTAGCCCTAGGGGTTGCTCACTCCCAAAATGGTTGTACAGGGGTGCCCGGTGCCCAGGTGTGCCCAGCCGGTGCTCATTCCCAAAATGGTTGTACAGTGGTACCCGGTGCCCAGGTGTGCCCAGCCGGTGCCCAGGGAGGGTGTTCAGTGGTGCCCAGCGAGTGAGCAACCCCTCGCTGTGGCCTATCTACTGCGACTTGTGCTTTAAGGTCAACGTTCAACCTCTGTTATGGCAATCAGCACCGTGGAGGTAGTGAAGAAAGCAATATATCGTCGAGTTACTTCTCGGAAATGAACAGTTTTATGTGTTCGTTGGTGCCGATGTATGTCTGACCGAGTAAAAAATGTATTACTTATGAGGCGTCAGTTTTGTGGCACACGCAAATGATTTGCATACAGCATAGCATGCGGTACCTAGGTTGATGTGTTCCAGAAAAAGTAGTAAAATTAATTGAGTTAGCAGTTAGTAGTTTTCAAGGTTAATGGTCTGGTGTTTCACATGCTAATTCTATTGGTTAGAACTCGGTGAACTGCTTGGCGAATGGTCTTCTGTTCTTATCCCTTTCATACTCCATTTTTGTCCTTCCTCCTCCTCTCATTGACACAAGTATGGCTCCTACTCTACCCAGCTCAGCTTAAAAATTATATTCTCTGTGCTATTCCATTCTTAATTTAACATTTTCCTTAATACTTTCACCTTTACTGATAAAACAATGAAACTATTAAACATCAAATATTCCATTTTTGTGTGCGTCGTCTAAATATAGGTAACGTCTGAAAAGCTTCTGAATCGTAATAGACGTCCCCAAGTCTAAGTTTCCTTATTTATTGTCTCCTCTCTTTTAGGTCGTCACGATCGTGTCGCTCATAGTCGCACTCACCGCTAGCGTCTGGGGTCTTACCAAAGTCCGTGACGGACTGGACCTCACAGACGTGGTCCCTCGAAACGCCCCAGAGCATGGCTATCTCACGGCGCAAAATAAATATTTTGGGTTCTACCAAATGCATGCAGTAACACAAGGGAATTTTGAATATCCAACGAATCAAAAGCTTCTTCACGAGTACCACGAGGCGTTCATGAGGGTTTCGAAAATCGTCAAGAATGATGATGGTGGACTTCCTGAGTTCTGGTTATCGCGATTCAGGGATTGGCTGTCCGGTGAGTCTTGCGTCTTTCTCATTCCTTTTCTAAGATTTGTAGGTTTAGATGTGGGGCCAGAAGTCTCTGTGTCAGGGTTTTAGAGATAGTTAACTTAGTTCCCCTTTTTGCCACATTACTAAGAAGGGGAATACTGCTGTTGCAGTTTGGCGTTATTGAATGTTGGACACCGACCTATGAAAAAAGAACGACCGGTACCAATGCGTAACGTTATAATCCGCTTTCCAAAATCTATAATATAAAATTTCCCCAAAGTCCTTTACAGGCTTTGGAACCTCCTCTTGAAAGATCCAACATACTCTCCCCTCCAAAAGCCAAGAAGAACTTAATGAATATACCGAAGTTGTGTTCCACCTAGTTATTATCAGTTACGATCGTTCTAATTCTGTGGTTATCTTCGTTCCACCGTCCGAAAGAGTTACGATCGTTGTAGTTTGCTTATTATCGTTTGGGAGCATCATAAGTGATAATAACAGTTCACCAGGAATTCCCGTCGGAATATGACGTCTGTCCACACTGTTATTAGTTTCATTCCGGAGATGATAGTAACTACCACAATAAAGAGCTGGCTCCTCTTCTTATAATCATAAGTCGTAATAATTCCGTGGAACCCAACCCTGAGTCCGGGGGCCAGTCCGAGCTCTTTGTTGTTTGTCGTAGAAGAAAATTTCCTCCATTTGGCCTCGAGCTTTCTCCCTGCCAAATTGGCTCTTTATGTTGCATTTAATTTCAAATAAACAGAACTTGAACTAGTTAAAGGCACTGAAAACTTGACTACGCAACTTTCTGCCATCAGACCGACCTGGGAGGCTTAGATAAATATACAGGGACCTATTGTCGACAGGACCCCCCTTCTTTGTTATCTCGAACGCCCTCCTTAGTGTTCCCAAGGCTAGCTGGCAGGCCCTTGACCCTTATGCACTGTAATTATGCACTGTAAAAGTTCGCCTTTGACCGTGTTGACTAACACACCGGGATAGTAGTCAAGAGGTCGTGCGTTCGATTCCTACTCCCGGCACACAAACCTTTTGCTTTTTTTTTCTACTAACTCAGAAGTCGAATTCTCGGAAACTACCCGGAAATTGCAATGGTCGTAACGAGAATATTTCTTACTCTCAGTATCGACTCAGGGTACAATATGTCAGCTAGCTCCCCGAGTCAAGTTTGAGTCAACTTTTCTGTTCCTTTAATTAGAGCTAGATGTCCTCGTAGGGTTACACTGCCAAGTAGGGCTGCTGCTGCCCTGGCTCAGGTTATGTACCGCGACCGATTTTCACCATTTGTTTCAGGCCTGCAGAGGTCCTTCGACCGGGACTGGTCGAGCGGCTGCATCAGTCGCGACAGGTGGTATGGAAATGCGTCACAGGATGGCGTTCTCGCCTATAAACTCCTAATCCAGACAGGTCATGTCGACTATCCTGTGGACAAGTCCCTTGTCACCCAAGTTCGGCTGGTAGATGGAGATGGGATAATTAATCCGAAGGCATTTTATAACTACCTGAGCGCCTGGGTAGGAGTGGATGCCATAGCTTATAGTGAATCCAGAGCGCTTCTTAAGCCCGAGCCGAGGCAGTACTTCCATGCCCCTGATGATGTGGAACTAAAGGTGAGAGCCCATACCGTCTCCCACATTCCCCATCCTCTTAGACTCGTAGTTGCGAAGTTCATGCGAGCCGCCAGCGTCTTCTTTATCAACTTACCACTGTTGCACAGAGGTGGCCTTCTGTAGACAAAACACAAACAAAAAAGAAAGAGATTATTATTGCGGTTAACTTTGTGCCCATCGTGCATATATCTCTCCCCTCCAGGTTCTCAGAAGTGGAGTGGAAGGACGACAAAAGGGCACCAATAGAAGCAAAGAGAGTATTTTCAGAAACCAATATCGAAACTGAAAAAAGAAGTTTATAAAAAAAACGGAAGATTCCAACGCAATCGGGCCCCGATCCATGATTGATGACGAAAACGGCATAAGACATTTGAGCCCTCCCCCCCCCCTCCCGGAAGCTCAAGCTTTCGAGCTTCCGCGCTCGTTATAGCCAAAGTTGAAAAAAACCCGCCGTTCAGCAACTCTTGAATCGTACATCGGTCATCCTAATGTTCTCGTTCAGTTTCTCACGGATTTTTTTTTCTACAGATTCCCAAATCACCTCCTTTGGTGTATGCGCAGCTTCCCTTCTACCTGAAAAGTCTCGTCACCACTGAAGACATGGTAGAGACCATTCAAGAAGTCCGAGCGATTTGCAAGAAGTTCGAAGATCGCGGACTTCCCAACTATCCAAGCGGCACCCCCTTTACGTTTTGGGAACAGTATTTGAATCTCCGTTACTACCTCCTTCTAGCACTGGGTAGCATTATGGGAGCCGTGCTGACTATTTTGACTATTCTTCTACTGAACTTATGGGCAGCTCTAGTTGTGGTGTTTGTTGTTTTTGTGATAATCGTGGAGCTTGTCGGAATGATGGGGCTCCTTGGGATAAAGCTCAGTGCAGTACCTGCTGTTTTGCTGATTGTAGCTGTTGGGGTTGGAGTGGATTTGACGGCGCATATAGTAATCGTAAGTATTATGAGTTTTGTATTCTCTATCTATCTTTCTGACCTTTCGCTCTGATCAGTTTCCGCAGTAAATAAGGAGACACACTGAAACCATTGTTGACTTTGTCTTCTTGCCGGATAAGTAGTTCGCCCGGAATCCGGATAAAACGGGAATTTTGTAGAAGTAAAGATCTTTTATGAAGTCGATTAAAAATTTGATGTAAGGTAAAAAAAAATACGTGCTGAATCCATATCTAAAATTTATTTTTTCATCGGAAAAGCAATTCGCCAGAATCCTGCAAAAAAAACGAAGATTTGGGTGAAGTTAATTTACTAGTGAATTTGCTACTCAAGCCGACTGAGCTTTGGTTTGGGGGTAAGAATGTATGCTGAATATATCTAGTCAACGGTTGCTTGTCAGGCCTAGCACGCTAATTCGTTATTTTCTTGTAGGGTTTTATCACGAGCATCGGATCCCGTAATCGAAGAATAGCAATTGCAATACAGAACACAATGGCTCCGATAATAGATGGCGCTGTATCCACGGTCCTGGGAATTGCGATGCTTGCGTTTTCAGAGTTTGACTTCATTGTTAAGTAAGTATTTTTTTTTTCATTGCTGTTTCTTTGGTACTTGTATATGTACTGCTTTTTTTTTACGTTTTTTTCTGCAATTCCCGTTTTGTCGATCTCGCCATGGAGTTTGTTGATTTGCCAAATAGAGTCCTGACTTACATCTGTCTTGGGTAAAGCGCAAGTATTATTTCATTCTGGCCATTTCGTCAGACACTCAGTGAGGTTTCAGAGTAAAAACTTCCCAGACACCACCTACTACGTTCAAGTAAATTTATTGTATGTCACTGACAATTACACGCATTTAAAGCCGAGATTGCGGGTTATCGTATTCCAACCATGTTCTTTGGTGTTCGAGTTTAGGGCTCCTTGCCAGTACGTAAAACAACTTAATTACTGGTTTCTTCTGTCGGTACACAGGAACTTGGGTTAAGTGCGAGGCAACCTTAGGTACCATGGGAAAGATCACGGTTAAAGAAGTTCCTTTTCCCGCAGTTTGATCACACGACTATTGAACCGTGGAGAAGTCGCACATTAAAAAATAAACACAAAAAAAGACGGGAGCATCATTTACCGCATTGAAAATAACTACGTTTGGATTGCACCGCCCGGAGCTGCAAAATGATTTGACCACCCTGAAACAAACAAAATGCAGGGGGGGGGTGCCTCACTCATAAGCAAATCCTCAGTTTTTGGGGCATAATGCCCTAACGTAGGGACATGGTGCCCATAAGCTGGTGCGCTGCACCATGTCCTGCAGCAAGGACATGATACCCTGCACAAATCTATTGAATGCCGCAATGTATGAGCACCATGCCGATACGATGGGGCACCATGCCAAAAAATTGAGGATTTGTCTATGACTGGTTTCGTTTCTTGATCAATGTATCTTTATGTAATAGTAGTAGTAGTAGTTTACAATGCAACAAAACAAAAAAGAAACCGGGGAAGCGAGCAAGGCTATTAAAACTGTGCCTAAAAATATAGGGTTTGTAAATGATCGGTAATCCTGGAAACCAAGTGACGACAAGACGCGGATTCTCGTTGGTCCGGACGAATTTAGTGTTAACTAGTGGAAAAGTTAGCTCTGCGCTGTTTTCCCTTCGTCAGTTTTTTAGCGTCGTCCAGCGAACCGTTTTCGCGTTCCTAATGTTCCTATTTTTAATTGAAATATTAAATTATTCTGATTTGTCTTTGTTATTGATGTATTTTATGCATGAACCGAGTGCCTTTATATTTAAACATTGACACATCCAAAACTATTGTTATACATTTCATAGTTTTAAATCATCATTTATTTATTTGGGTTTTTCATCGTCTGTTTTTTCAGGTATTTCTTCTACGTTCTAACGTTGCTAATCGTCTTGGGAGTTCTGAATGGATTGGTTCTACTGCCGGTGATTCTGTCTCTCATCGGACCACCGGCAGAGGTATGTAAACAATTTCTTTTTATGTCGGATTTAGAAGTGTATCTTCTAACTGTCAGGAACCGCCCAGACGTTCCATTTGCTATTGTTTCGAACTTTCTGTTTTGTTTCCGAGCTTTTCTGGAGCCAAGGATTGGGAAGTCGCCCGACCTCTAGATTAGAGCCGCTCTTAAAGTTTGGAAGGTAAATTAGAACATAGCAAAAAATCAGCCTGACTCTTTTCAGTTTGCGTTTTAAATATATTTGTCAGTTCCTTTGCATAGTAAGAATGGATGGAACTTTTTGCTAAACAGTCCGAGGTCCATGTCAAAAAATGAACAGAAATACGTAAAACACACGGAAATGTCTGAAATCCAGTAAAAAAATCTGGTTCTGTGCTCACAGAAAATGCCCCAAACCCTTGATGCTTGCAAACACTCAACTTTCATCAGTCTCTGTCCACTGTTGAATACACTCTCTTCAAACACCTTATTCTTACCATCCAGGGAGATACCCCTTGTTGCCTTCAAAGGGGTCTGTTAGACTATTTTTAATTGGATATATATATATAGAGCCGTGCGGCGCTGGACGCGTTTACACTTATAAACCGTTCTAGGGACAATCAATAGTCTAACAGGCCCCTTTGAAGGCAACAAGGGGTATCTCCCTGGATGGTAAGGATAAGCTGCTTCAAACGTGCATTTTTTGTATTATCTTATCTATTCAGACCAAAGATGGTCGAAGCTCAGGTCACACCTCCGCAAATTACAATTTTTTTTTAAGATCACGGTTCCAGGAAGATGCACAAAAGTGCAGTTTGCAAACATAACTGTTGGTCCTTGGAACAGCTTTACCGAAGATGCGGTTAACGCCGAATCAGTTAATAGTTTCATGTGCATTTCATGCAAGATTTTTAGCTCTGCCCAGTTAAAAATCTTCGAGTTATATATAGAGGCGAAAGCCTTTTATGACGCACTATATTATTATTATTGTCAATCTAAGGAACTAGGGCAGCTTCCCCTTGCACTGAAATAAGTTCTTTGACTAGATCATCCCTCGCGTACCCCTTAAAACCATGCTCGGATTCCAGAAACCCTTAGGAGTTAGCGTAGCTCACTCATAGACGTCTTATCCCAACACAAAAACGGAGCCGACACGAAACCGTCAGTATAGAGTCATCCCAGCAAATTGATTTGTGTATTTGAAGAGATAATTAACTGGCATTGTTTAAATTATTTAGATGGTCAATTAGATAGTACTAATGGCGTAGGTTGAAGTCATACGCGACACTTTTTGGTTAATTAGCAATGTGTGGGGTAGGAGTATAATTGGTCGTGATGTCATTTAAATGTAGATGAACTCATTAAGGAAATATCCAACTCATCTTTGCTAGTCATAGGACGAATCTAACACGCGGTTCGCTTTTTCTTCCCTTCCCCTTTCTCCTTGATTGGGCACTTGTAACTTTTGCGGATTTGGTTTGGTGAGATCTGTACACAACAAACTTGATGTCCAAGCACCATTTTTGTTGTTTATGTTTTTCTCTCTTATTTTGTTACTGTTTGATATGTTTTTTTTTGTATGTTTGTGAGTGGCCCTGGTTGGTCCTTAGTTTAATGAATAAATAAATAAATAAGCAGGTCCGTATCCAGGAATTTATTTCGGGGGGGGGGGGGGGGTTGGCCGCGGGTCGGACCAAAAAGTACAAAACATACATAAATCAGAGGTTAAGCCCTATAAAAAACGATCATTTTTGTGGGTTTCGGGGGGGGGGGCAACCCCCTACTCCCCCGGATACGGCACTGCTTGTAAGAGTATTGGAAAAATAATGAAAGGTTTAAGCTTGAACTAATGAATTACTTGTAGAAGTCTCCATTCGGCAAAGCTCTGCCGCATTCTCCCAGGAATCGAACGAGAATCCGCTTTGTGAAATACATCTGGGGCTACCGGGCACGTCTAAGAATTTTCATAAACCCGAAGGATCCTTTTTCCAAGTTTGAACACAGTGTCTCAACCCGTTCGAGAGTTGGCAAAAGACGGACAAAGTTTACGAAGTCATAACGAAGTCAGTATCTCCTCACTAACGTTCTGGGGTCCCAAAACTGGAGATAACTTGTTTGCCGTGTCCAGTAGTTTGTTCTTTTTGAGCATCTATCGATTACATGCAATGTACGTAAATCTCCAAACTATAGCTCGGGCGGGGAGGAATGAATTGCTGGTGTTTTTCCTTGGGCTTCTACACAAATCTTGGATATTATTCTCCGATTACCTTGACAATAGTCCCCATGCAGGGTTTATGGCTTTATCATATGCGGTTGGTTCAGTTTTAATGAGAGCCACCCGTACTGTATTTATTTTTGCGCAGTAAAACGTAGCACTAACAAGGGAGTCGAAGAACAGATTTGGGTGTAAAAAAAATGTTCGACCGGTTTGATTTCTTGTCATTTCTTGCACCGAGTAGGAGGTGTACTGGCTTATTTGGTTGATTATTGGAATTATTATTATTATTATTATTATTATTTATTTAAAAATCAGGTACAAAATTGTCGTGATCTTTCGATCAAATTCTTTGCCCTTTGTCAAACAAATACGTAAAAAAAGCACAGGTAAATAGTATATCCAATCAAGATTTAATTGGAATTGACATGGTACCGCTGTCCTAGACCAGAATTGAGCACTTTCTTGGATTTTTCCATATAAAAAAAAAATATAGTAATAAAAAACTGCTTCCATCTAGCGGCCTTGAAAGAAACTAGGAAGAAATTCTGGAGGTTCAGGTTCTTTAATTTGAAATAATTGCCACAATATAATTAGATCACTGGGGGGCAGCAGGAGCTCGGCCCCATGTTTCGGGATAAGGATTGGCTCTAAAGGTCGAGAGGGTCGGGCTTGGTTGCAGGAAGCGGCTGGCTACAGAGTCGGGAGGATAAAAACAAGATAAATCAGTCGTTCCTCTGTATATAGACACAAAAAAAAGAAAAAGAAAGAAAGGCTCGGTGCATGCCGTATACTTACACACGCCACACCAAAC
This sequence comes from Branchinecta lindahli, assembly GCA_023053555.1. NCBI lineage: Eukaryota > Metazoa > Arthropoda > Branchiopoda > Anostraca > Branchinectidae > Branchinecta > Branchinecta lindahli. The sequence continues at coordinate 16,739,667 of JAKZAO010000002.1, forward strand.
TCTCCACAATATAAAAAAAAAAAAAAACTAAGTTGTGGCCTAAGCTGCAGGTACACTAACTTTTCGTCAGAACAGACATACTAATTAACGGTTGGGAAATGTGATTTGTTTTGTTCTGATTTAAATAGAGCCTGATGTTTCCCGATATATTCATGTCTGCTATTGAGAAGTGTGGGTCTGGGGAGGGGGTAAAAACTCTTGAGCCACAGCTGACTGGGAAACATGTATTAAACAACGGAACTGAAAGTCAACAACGATGTTTGACAGCGATATTTCGGCCTTTCTGGGCAAGGGTCCTCGTCAGGCTGTTGCTGTACTGGAAGAAATGACCCTGCAATCGTTTGCCAAGAATGGCCGAAATATCGCTGACGAATATCGTGAGAGCTAGCTAGCTACAGAGTGTACAGTTACAATATTTTAAGAGGGTATTAGGGGTTAGCGTGAGAACAAATAGCCTAGTAATTACAGGGGATTTAGGTTTAGGGTTGCTCCGGAATAGTAGGTTGGTAGCAATGATAAGATATTGGGAGAAAGTGACGAGTTTGCCAAGAGTGAGAGTTTTGAAAGCGGCGTATTTGGAAATACTTGGGGGCAAGAAAAGGGATTCTTGGCCTCAGCAAGTTAAAAAAAATATTGGATGATTGTGGTTATGGTGGTTTGTGGTGTGATGGAGTGGGACCAGGTTACCCCCTAGGTAAGGTAGCTAAGTTAGTGAAAGATAGGCTAAGAGATCAAGAGATTCAGAGGTGGCATGTGGGCGTATCAGAGCACCACTCTCTGAAGTTTTATGGTATGGCTAAAGAGACATGGGGAGAAGAATTATATTTCAAGTTGGGATTGGGGGGGGCAGAACTGAGGTGGATGGTGAGTCTTAGGGCGGACGCTGTTCCAGTGGGGATGCGGAGAAAGTATATTGGTCGAGAGAGGAAAGGTACTGGTCCTTATTTTTGTCCGATGTGTGGTGTTGAGGGGGAGGATGCGGTACATTTGATGTGTTATTGCGAGGAGCTGAAAGGATTAAGAAAGGAAGTGTTTGGCCGGGAGGTTTGGGATGAAAGGGAATTGATTTCGATTGTGGGTAGTAAGTGTTTTGGTGATCTCCGAAGGCTGGGTAGATTCCTGAAGATAGCTATGACCCACCGTGAACTATTTTTATAGAAGTTGATTTTTGTTTTGTTTTGGAGTGTATGTTTTCTGTTATTGTTTTATGTTTACCGCCATGGCCCTTGGGCTTTTTTGGGATTAAATTCATTCATTCATTCCGTTTTAATCATTGTTTAATATAGGGAGTAACGTAGAAGAGCTTAGCTAGGAAGTTAGAAGAGATTTTTTAGGCACGTTGTAAACTATCTCGAGGAAGCTCGTGTTATTTTCATTTCCTGCTGAGAAAACGTTTTTTTTCAAAGATTTATTCATTCATGTCACGAAATGAGGGACCACGCATGTGAAAAAGAGACTTGATGGATTGACGTGCAGCGTGCAAACCACAAAATTTGACTTACCAATTCCTCCTGCTTTATAAATAATTGTTTTTTCTTTAGTAATCCATCTAAATTGGTTTACAAATGTCCCCCATGGAACCCTTGGAAGTCTGCCAAATGAGGGACCACGCATGTGAAAAAGAGACTTGATGGATTGACGTGCAGCGTGCAAACCACAAAATTTGACTTACCAATACCTCCTTCTTTATAAATAATTGTTTTTTCTTTAGTAATCCATCTAAATTGGTTTACAAATGTCCCCCATGGAACCCTTGGAAGTCTGCCAAAACATCTAAAAAGATGACCAGACAGTTCTGCCCTTATTTGGAATCTTGCCTTTCTCGTGCTGGGCCACCGAGAACGAATTACTTTACAAAAATACTGTTAAAAAGACGCCAGGCGTACTGGGGACGGGAGGGCTACTCACTCCCACCACCAGTTGTACAGTACATGAGACGGGCAAAGCTACCTCGGATACATTCTAATTTTTTGGCCGTTATTGTTTGAAAGCATATAAAAAAGCAGGAGCAAAGCAAAAAGAGCGACCTTTTTCCAATTCCCACCTGGAAAAACTGCAAATGGGCTTGTTCGTTTGAAGGCCGAATCTTATTGTAAAAAGAAATTTTTAAATTATGTAATTTCTCGTAGCAGAATCCGGAAAGAACCGAGAAACTTCCGATATCAGAGGGAATTATCAGGTCAGCCAAAGCGGTCACCATGTTCACTGACAAAAATCAAGTGAAGAGCCGCGTATTGGATTGTAACAAAATAAAACCTATTTGACAAACAATACATACGATAGAGAATTAAAAAAACTGAAATAAAAGGGAACCTGAGTTTGGACCAAAAACCCTTAATTCTTACATATCTGTTGATTTTGCAAGAAGAAAATGTTGAGAAAGGTTTTGATAATACCTTTGACCCGGAGGATCTCGCTGCCGAACGAGAAGGATTGATTGTTTAAAGGCTGAAAGCGGGCGCCATGTGTATACAGGAAAATCGAGCGAACAGCCCCTCGTCGGGATTGAGATTCAAATTCAAAATGAGCCGCCCGAATTTGGCATGGAGGAGTACACTAATGCCTCAGCTATGAAACATAATTGCTCGCTTTGACGGTGGCCCCTAAGGTTTCATAGACTGGTTCCGAATGGATGTCTTAATTTCACTAATTATTTTTTCGTGCAGAAGTATGCAGTACCGTGAATGGGCTTTGGTGTGGCAGCGCAATTATAAAGTATTGCGAGACCGGGCCATTAGGAGTTTCTCAGGGAGCGTTTATACTATTGTGATGGTACCTTTTTATATTAATCATCTGCGATTTTTTTTTTAATTTGTTAAACCTATTAATAATTACTGACCTGCTATTTAACGAACTTCTATGCAAACACCAAGGACCATTTTGACGCGATTCGCAGCTTTATTTGTATTAACCATCTGCGATTTTTTTTTTTTCGTTTGTAAAAACTGCAATGACCATTGACCTCCTGACCCCTCCATTATATTGGATAAGTATTCTTTCATCCCAAGCTTACAGAATTGTCTCAACAGGCATGACTGACTGAGTTTATTTCCCCAAACAGCCAAATGGGGCTTGGCGAGAAAAACAGATATACAATAAAGAACACCACTTACAGATTCTAATCAATAATATAGAACGTCGCCTCCTGGAGTTGAACAGGCTGTGAAACCGCGGGTAATAGATTCTTTTCTTGCAGGTCCGTCCTAAAAACGGCGCCGACCAGATCGAGCCTCCCACTCCCGAGCCGTCTCCAGTTCCAGAGCGCGCTAGAAGTTCCTCCAATAAAATACAGGTCTCGAAGCCTAACTCCCAGTCTGGGTTCGGGTCCCGAAGGGGCAACTACCCCCGAGGCTCAGAGATTTCACTAACGACAATCACCGAGGAGCCACAGTCATGGCATTCGTCACATGAAATCGTCGTTCAGCCGGAAGTGGTCGTTGAGACGATGACGTATAATAATGGCTCGGGTAGCAGTACGAGACAGTCGTCAAGTAGCGATAGTGTAAGTTGTGTTCTTATACACTTTGTTGAATTTGAGCTCGAGAAACCTCGGACTTTTCGTTTGATGACCAATCCACAGCGAACAAACCATTTATTAGCTTAAAATAGAAAACTTTGACAAACACATTGCACAAATTACTAAATAAGAAGTTTCAAATTTGATGTACGGGAAAACGAGTCTGTTCATTTTGTAGCTCCGTTCTTTGTCACCGGGGTGCTCACTAGTGGTCTCTTTATGTTTCCTGTAAGGCGATTTTATGTTCACGATTTGGTTTTCAAAACCCGTTTTTGGACTCACAAGCAGTAGGCTATCTGATTTTTCCTTACCAGTGTGGAGTAACCAGATCTGGCCAGGAGGCAGGTTCTAGTGTGAAGTCAGCGGGAAATGGTGAGCCAAAAATCCCCTATAGAGAAAATACCAGACACTAGTGAGCAAAATCCAGAAAACATAAGGAGTGTAGCGAGCGCGCCTTAAAGATAGATAGATAGATAGGTGTCGCTTTTATTCTTTTCGAACTATCATGGTGAAATCCAAATATGTCGAAATCGTCATATATACATATAAACTCTCATATATAAATATGTCAATATAAACGTTTCAACGTCATATATAAAAGTAAACACTAAATATGATTAAAAATTTTAAAGAAAGACGGCACAAACGTCTTTTCGTACCGTACATGGTCACATTTATCATTACACAACTCGTTAACTCGCTTCGCTTACTGGTCAGTTTTGTTTTTGCAACAAGCCACCCGACTCCCCAGAGGGGCATTACAATTGCTTTGCATGTGAAGCCACTGGGATTTTCCAGAAGGGTAGATATGACTGAAAATTGCAAGGTCCTAAACTGTATTACCTACATTTGTGACAGTAAAGAACAGAACCTCACAACATTAGATTAGTATGTTGTGTAATGATAGACCCTATACCGTGCAATCAACCAATAGAAAAGAAACGGTTAGCCATTTGGAATGCAAAGCGTGATTGGTACGTTTCTTGTTCTAGCACCGGGACGGAAATAGAGGTAATGTTACTGTGAAAGAGTCTGCGTGCAAATTACAGATGTTCCACTTCGCAGCGTACAATTATAATATACATCTTTCTCAAAGTACGTAACAGTGTTATTAAATGTGTAAACTGAATAAGGGGTTGTTTTTATATTCATTACTCTCTTCAGTCTGAAGGGTAGATATAAATATATTCGAAACCAATATGTTCCTATTTTGTTTCAGAGCACCAATTCCAGTTCAGGATGTGAAAGTCTGCCAGACAGCCCGATATTATCGCGGGCATCCCATGTAACCACGAAGGTTACTGCAACAACAAAAGTTAAAGTGGAAGTACACACTCCTACCTATGGTAAGTCTGAGATCAATGCCGGAGTAGACCTTAGGCGTATTCTCGCCGTTCCCCGAGGACTCCACTTGAGGAGTCCCCGCGTTTTTGTTTGTCCCGGGGACTCACTCCCCATATTCTCGCAAGTCCCCACGGACGGGGAATGCTCCGGATATCATCACCATCATCAAAAAGGACTCCCTTTCAGATTCGAAGGGGAATCAATTTTTGCTGGTGGTGGTGCGATGTAAAATTAATTAAAAACATTTAGAATAAACCAATCAAAAAATAAAGTGAATCTAGACTAATGTCGTTAACTGCATATTTTTTTTCGAACAAAATCCATTTTAGAAGCATTCCCCGTGTTCTCGCTGTTTTCTGTACGTGGAGTCCGCATGGAGTGACTCCCTCTATTCTCGCCGTTCCCTTCGACTCCCCGATGAGTCCTCGGGGAACGGCGAGAATACGCCTCTTATGGCGGTCTTTAGGCGGTGGATATCTCGTGACCGCGCTCGCAAATTCTCTTCTGGTAATATGCACATCAGCCGCTAGAGAGCGGTAACCAGCATTACTTAAATTGCCAAGCTTGATATAATTTTCTTTCGAGATCAAACGAGTGTTATTATGAGCCTTTTCGTGGGGCCCCAACGAAGAGCGGGACCCATACTATCTTTTTGACTAGTCAGAAGGGCTTCAAAGATTTCTTAAATTACTTTCAGATCAAGATAAAAAAAAATGTGTGGGCTAAGAATGTGTGTAATGCGACTCATCGTGGGTATACATGTATATAATAACCCAAATCACATATATATGCATGTTGATACTGACCTCGAATATACTAACTCAAAGCAAGTATGTAGGCTAATCAGTAGCGTATAATATTCCGATTTGTTTCGGGAGGGGCGACAGCTCAGTGAAAATATGCGGCCGAATGCCACCCCATTTTCGGCGATTTTTTCATTGTTTGACCGTCTCTAGCCAGACTAAAATTCGACTCCAAATGACGATTTTGTTAAAAACGAGGTGCAAACAACACCTTTTACTCTTGTAATCATTCACATTACGAATCAAAAACTGTTTCTGAGATCTATTACTGAACCGTGCTGCAAATAATTTCGATTGATCTCATCAGTTTATATTTTAGCGTACGTTTTTACCGTAAAAACTCCTTTTCCTAGAATTTCGGGTGAGGATCGCCCCTGTCGCCCGTGTTTTGCACACGTTTTTCCCACTAAAAATCCCTTTTTCAAGAATTTCGGGGGGGCGATCGCCCCTGTCGCCCCCCCCCTAATATACGTTACTGAGGCTAATATGTTAATACTGACCATTCAGTCTATACTAAGTAACAAAACAGTGCATTTCCTCTCCTATCTCCACTCATGAATGGACTCGGCACTGTAATTCGCAGTGATACTTCGAACGTCTTCGTAAGAAGATAACCATAAGTTGGGATGTGACTTCCGGTGATTTATTGTTACAAGTCATGATGGCTGAAATGGAGCGGGGATTTGTAAGGTGCTGACGTCCATTGTTACCAGTAGTTTAGATTTACTCATTGAATGCGAAGTGCATCCGGAAATGAAGCACCTTCACCGAGAATCGTAGGAAAGGATTGAAGAAATAATTTGAAACCAAAATAGTAATTTTCTATTTATTTATTTATGCCATCGCCCTCGGGCTTCTTTTGCTATTTATTCATTTGCAATTTAACGTTCGTCAGAGTTTTTACTCATCCAAGTTTCTGACCACCGATTTCATAGATTTCATTTATCCCCAGTAAAATTAATTTCCCGGGTGCTGCATTTGTTCATGTACACATTGTTGTTTTATGAAAGTAATTTAAAGATATAATAATCAGTTTGCTGTCACATATGATTTTCGGTTGGATCTTTCGTATTTGTTCTAAGTGGTAAATCATTTTCCTTTTTTGCTGATAGCCTAAAGGTTAACAGATTTAAGTATTCTTACCTCATTACACTGTTGATATTTCTGTTGTAACGTATGGCTGTTATTACAGCGAGGGTAGTAATTACCACAATAGAGAGCTGGTACCTCCTCTTGTCATAACTTGTATTAGCTTCTTTGGAACGCAACCTTGGCCCACTTTTATTCTATTGGCAGAAATGTTGGAACTGGATTCTATTTTTTTTTTTTTTTTACAGATCACCGTTTCAGAAGAAGCAGACGCGATAGCTCGAGTGGTAGTGGACGATCTGACAGTGAAGAGGAGACGAGAAGAACCTCCCGTAACGCAGTGAGCAGGCGTGAGAGATAGTATGTACAGTCAGGGACGGAATAATCATTGTCAGTGGAAGGACAGTGGTGGTCTTATTTGAATATAGTACAAAACCTACCTCAGTGTGCCAGGATCCTTATGTGTATCTGAGCTGGAATTGTGTTTTTAGTTCCGCTCTAGTCGCTTTTAAAATTATGTCCTATTTTTTATGATTTCAGGGGGTCGTTCAGTGACGTGTGTGTCCAGATTTATGGATTTTTTTTTCACTTGCTGGTCAGATCTGAATTTAGTGTGTTACCGTTCCCGTGGCAGCAAAGTGTGGCAGACCCGCTTAAGTAAAGTGCAGTCGGGAAAGAAAATCAAGTAGATGCAGCTTTTCTTGATATAGTTGCGTTTGTGTTCCTACTTGGTTTCTCTGTTTCCGTGTGCTGTTCTTCGTTTTGAACAATGGCTCCCTCATCTTTTTCTAAACAGTAGGGGTAGCCTACCTTTAAGAGCAGAGTTGTCTTTAATTTTAATTTATACATATCTCCATTGGAGGACTTCGTATGAAGATTATGAATTCTTATTTATGTTTTTACCAACTCATTACGTTTTTATTTCTAGTTTTATAAAAAGGAAATCTGCACACTGCATGCGCAATTTCTAGGGACAACACTTTGGATTTTATCTGCACGTGTTTTCACTGTGACATTTAACGTGTTCGGTTCTTAGCAAAATATCAATCGAAACTGTTTTTAGCTTTATGTTACACTGGAAGTAACCCTTGAAGGCACAAATAAACAAAAGTAGTAACATTAGAAGATGATATCCAAAGTGTTATCTGCCGATATTGTTAATCCAAACTAATAACACAATAGCCTGCTGCCAGGGGAACCCCCGAGAAGTCCAACCGTACACTTATGTTGGAGTCAGTGCTTGCCAAGTTATATGTTCTGTCAGCTCATGTATTGTAGACTGCATGTATTTGTATTTATCGCTCAAATTACTCAGACTGTAAGATTAATTGTAAATTTTCCTGTAAATTGTCCGTTGTTCCGTAAAACGGGTGTTTTTTCTCGCCTTGTTGATACTGTACAGGTTTTTACTGTCATTGACCGATTTGAATATATTTATGATATATGAAATGTTTTTACTGTGTCCATATTTCGCGAGAATAAAACAGTTTATTCGTAAAAGTCTACTTGAAAATCGGATGGTTTTAATGACTTGGGGCGCGCAGGATACAATTCGGAAGAAAGTGATTATTTTAAAGCTTTACCTTAAAATTACCTTTCTTTAAATTGCACTCGCAAGAAATTAGGCTTGCGTTTTCCGATAAATAGCTAGCAGTTGATGCTGGGACTATTTTCCGGTTACACCAGGGGCACTCAAATCTTCTCTCGACGGTTGCGCGCGCCAGTCTTCGTCAAGCCTCTTTTTGGACCCCTCTGGTGTCTCGTTGGTGACGTTAGTTGCGGTTTTGCAGAAGTTGCGTTTTCGCAGATACCATGGGATTGGTATCTGATACTACGGGAACGGAATTTGAATTTTGTCTTTTTTGCAGTTACCATCTGTATTTGATGGCACGGTTGCTTTGCGAAAACGCCAATTGCGAAGTTTGCGCTTTTAGAAGCCATCCCAAAAGAAATACTGATATCCACTCACATCACAAGTGCCAAACTACTTTCCAAGCAATTTGACAAAAACCTAGGCCCTTGTGTTGAAGATGGTAGATGATTTATTCGGTACCGACCGTGGTATCTGAATATCACATACAACGGTAACTGGCCAGATACCACGGTAACTTCAAAAACGCCTTTTGACCATGATATCAGATACCACGATAACTGCGAAAACGACTTTAGACCGTGGTATCAGATACCATGGTATCTGCAAAACGCAACTAGTTACTGAGCACCTGGCCAGTTACCGTGGTATCCAATCAGATGCCACGGTACCGACCGTAGCAACTGACGGCGGTATCTGAAAAGTCATGTCACTTTCATCATCAGCCCACGATTTGATAGGGAAAATCGTGAATTCGGCAAACAATGCAGATCCATGCAGTTACCTTGGTATCAGAGAACACCCACATCACAAGTGCCAAACTTCTTTCTCACCAATTTGACACAAACTTAGGCTTTTGTGTTGGTGATGATGAAAGTGAGATGACTTTTCAGATACTACGATCATTTACCACGGCTGGGACCGTGGTATCTGAATATGAGATACCAGGCCAGTTACCGTGGATCCAGTTATCACAGTTATCGTGATAACTGTATCGTGATACAGTTGTCACGATAACTGCAAAAATGCCATTTAACCGTGATATCAGATACCATGGTAACAGCGAAAACGACGTTAGACCGTGGTGTCAGATACCATGGTATCTGCAAAAACGCAACTATTGTATCTGCAAACACGCGACTGTTGTTTCGGACAGGCCGTCCCACAAAGGAACAGCTCGATTGGTGAAGAAGTGTTTGGCGCACACGGGAAGAGCACAACTTTCGAAGTTGTCGAAATCTATTAACCGATTTGTAAAAGCACGTTTTCGGGTAACAGAAAAAGATTTATTTTTTTCGAATATACATTTTTCAACTCACAAAACGTAGCTCCTAAAGGACCAGTCATACCTATATTACTAGTTCACTTTCCGTCCCTTATCGTTCCGTCCATACTCATATCCAATATCTCTAACTTCCACCCTAAACGGCATTACATTGATTTCTGCATTTGCCGTGCTTGTCTCTTTACGCGGCCGGTCAGCCTCCCACCTACAGCTTCCAAGGAGCTCATTGGTCGGAATTACCGGTTATGCAAGTTTTCCATATTTCTCATTAAATTTACGGGGGGCCGAATGAGGCTGTAACAGCCGGGACGAGGTTGTAATGTTAAAAAAAAAACGGAGAAAAGGATTCAAGTACGGTGGAATACTGGAACAGAAACTATATCGACTGCGACTTCTGCTTCAGAAACTCAAAACAAACTTTCGGAATAAAATGACATTTGACAGAACAGAGGTCAGTGCAATTTTAAAAGAGCGCTCTCATAGAAAGTAAGAGAGCAAGCCGCAGCATTCCTGTTGTGGATAGTCAGGACAGTGGACTCGCTGCTCCGCTCCGTAGATGTGGTACTGCCTAGTCTGTTGTCGCCATTCATAGGTGACGGCATGAACTGGGAGGACCCTGAGACTGTGACGCTAAAAAAAAGGAAAAAAAAAATCATCTTTATACATAGGGCGCAAAGAGATCTTCTCGATTCTTCAAGATCTTCTCGCTGTTTCCACTTCGAACATTGATATCTTTTGATCTTTGCACTTTGTTTAGACGAAGCTTAGACATTTGCCTAAGCTAGCGACACTAGCACCACTAGCGATAGAAAACGTCCCTACTGAACTTGGTGTGTTGTGACGGAGTCTTGGCTGTACTAGAAATGTTCTAAGTCCACAAATTCGCCTTGCGTTGAATGTTCCGAGCGTAGGGTGCGGCGCTACGAGTAAGGCCTGTTTCCGATGCATGGAAGGTATAGGTCTTGGCGCTACTCCCTAGTGTTATTTTGCTCTGGTCACAAAACTATCCATTCTCTCGGTTGTTTGCAGTAAATTCCTTAACCCGACATGTAAGCTAGTGCCAATCAGAAGGACCCGTTACCGCGTTTTCCGGACTCAAGAACCACCCCAGCTAAGTGAATAGTTAACCAGCGTTCCGAGCAGATTAATCTCTGTTTGCCCCTCCCTCGCCTCATTATCAGCATACACCCCGCATGACTAACTCTTCGTATCGATGATCGCCGTGTGCCAAGCAAAGTGCCAGAAACGTCACCACAACAAACGATGTTTGTTGGTTTGCATAGGATTTGCGTCAGTATCGAGCATTCTTTTGGGTGACCTTCCTCGTTCTTCTCTTAGATCACTGGCTTGTTTCGGACTTAGTCATATAGAGTATTCGTTCAAGCTGCATCAGACCAGGGACCGATAAATTTCCTGTAATGCCTCGCCATTCAGGGGGCTTGTCATTTCCTATGCTTCTATGTTGCTATGTTGCCCGACCTACTCCTACTTTCCAAAAATTCCGCTTGGGTCGAATCGGCGTTCTTGTTTGCCTCATTGGACGTGAGCGCCAAAGAGACACCTCCCTCAAGGCGCCAGCAGCGAATCCCAAATGTTGTCCATCTGGATAGTCGCGTATTCTATCCCCGTGGGTATTTCTCGAACTACCGGTTGGTCGGTCAAGATCGCATCAGATATCTCTTATTGACAAGCCCCCTGAATGGCGAGGCATTACATGAAATTTATGGGTCCCTGATCAGACAAAGGATGATGTACCCACCTGTACTAAGATTCTCTCGTACGGAAACATATGACTGTGTTTGTCCACGAGATGACGGGACGCTTGCTTCACGCTGTCGTCCGAGAAATGTTGTATTGGGGCAACCCGCGGCTGTTCTTCGTCTAGTAGCATCTTACCTCGCGCTTGGAACATCGCAGACGGAGGGATAACACTTCGGTCGATCACAGTTTCTTCCTTGTGGACTTTCCTTGAATATTAAGAAAGCACGATTTAATTATATCTGATGCGATATTAATTCAGAGAAAACCTTCCGGCCGCGGGCCATCGCAAAATACAAAACAAACACCAGAAAATTGTCACGATGAGCCATACCCACACGGCTGAATCTACAACAATTCTTTTGTACTTTGAAAAAGATCCTCTTATCCTCTTTCTCAACGCCAAATATTTTTTTTTTCAACCTCGCCTTTCACACTCAAAATAACACGTTAACGATAAGTTTGTTCTAAAGTGTTGCATAGTTCAGACTTTAAGTTTTATTAGAGTGAGAAAAACATATTGGCAGATATTCTGTGCCTGTGGTTTCAGTTCCGAGAGAACTGCCTTCCAATGCATCGCCGAACCAACTACTGGGATACAAAGAATAGTGAGATGGCATTGACTCCAGGGCCGTCTACTGAGCGTGTGCAAACAACTCTCGGATCCCAGGCGGCATTTTCTTACTTCGCATTAATTAAAGTTCCCTGATATCCTTGAGACCCACATTAAAGTTAAAATAATCAAGTTGGGGAAATATTCCTTCAGCCCAAGCTGACTGCGAATGATATTTGACACTGCAAAACGGATATGTTAGCTACATTTTATCAGAGCTATATTTCGGCCCTTCTTGGCAAGGGTCCTCTTGAGGCTCCAGCCGTTCAAGCTGGAAAATGAACTTGTGGAACGAAAACTCAAGATTCTTGCTTAAGTATTTGATTAAAGAAAGAATCTTTAGTTGTTTTTCCACAAGTTCATTTTCCAGCTTGAGAGGACCCTTGCCAAGAAGGGCCGAAAAATAGCTCTAATAAAATGTAGCTGACAAATATTTTTTATGCGTCAAATATCAAGTTGGGCATTTTTTTTAAAAAGGCTTTAACTAAGTAAAATATTGCGGGATATGAATAATGTAAAGTGCAATTTTTATTTTTGCTTACAAATTACGCCTGGCGAATTAGCTATTTCAAATCTTCATGTTCATAATATAGCTCTGAAGTCAAGTTTTAATACGGCCATTTGGCTAATCAATCCTAGAAGACCATCCAAAGAGATCCAGTAGAAGACCATCCAACAAGGCAGTAGAAAACCATCCAACCAAAAAATAAACCAGAAGCGGAGCATAACAGATCCATCATGGACCTAATTTGCTCCGAATTGCGAATTAAGGTAATTAAGGTATAATAGCAAACATACGACGTAAGTACTGGAGAGTAAAAGAAAGTGCCAATCTCGTTTTTCGCAGACGAAAGAAGAAAACAGATGAAGTAACTATTCAAAGCTGAAGAAATAGCTCTTCACACCAAGCTAGCGACAATCGCGGAAACCAGAGGCAATTCCGCGGTCACTAGTGACAGAAAGATGGAATACATCGTTGTCATAACAGAATCGACAATGTCACCGATTCCAAATCTTACGCGTTTTTCAGTGTCAGGTCTACCATCTGGACCAAGGCCGTATCCAGGGGGGGGGGGCGTAGGGGGTTCGACCCCCCCCCCCCGAAACCCACAAAAGTAATAGTTTTTTGTAGGCTTTAACCTATGATCTATGTCTTTTTTGTACTTTACCCCCCCCCCCCCCCCACCCCGAAATAAATTCCTGGATACGGGCCTGATCTGGACCATCCACTACCGTCCGCAAAATCGAGTGCATTTAACGGCCGAATTCGCAACACGAGCATTTTATGGAGCATCTTCTTGATCTCCCTTAGCACACAAAGCGAACAAAGGTCCCTCCAGTGACGACCACATTGCTTCGTCTGCCGTAGGCCACGCGATAAAATAAGATTCTCGCATCAAAAATATTTTAAGACAAGCCTCCCCCTTTATTGCCGTTTTGAAACTACTTGAAGAATTTTCTTTTGCTTCTAAAGATTCCTCCAAATTTACTGTAAGTATTCTTGAATGCGCTTGTCCTGTTTGGCACTTCGGGCTCTTCAGAGCACACTACCATATCGAGAACATTAAAAAAAAAGGGCCCTCATTACTATTAACGGTGAGGGTAAGGTACCTTACAGTTACCTACTAAAAAGGTTCAAGCTGGCTACCCTGGAAGAGAGACGAACCCACCTTTGCATCAATTTTGGTGCTAAAACCCTCTCTGTTCCCTGACTATGTAATATCCTCCCTTCCCTCTATTCCTCTATAAGCAGTAGACCCCACCGAGAAAAATTCCAAAAAATCCCCAAACTAACACCTGTGGCTCCCTTAAATGAAAGATACAGAAAAAGGAGTTTTGTTCCAACATTTATTGAGAGTAGTTGTATAATCGTCGATAATTTAGTCCTTTTTAGTGTTTTTAGAATAAAACGGAGAGTGATATAATTATATTTTATTTATTTTGTATGACGAAAAGGTCATATTCGGCGGTGACGCTGTGATAGCTACTTTTGAGAAATAAAATTCTATTCTATTTATTCTACGCCAGTTTGATTTGTGTACGACTTCGGCCCGACCAAACGAGGCAGGCCGCGTACGAGAAGGAAAAGCGTCTGAGGCAGCTGACGAAGCTCCACCCTAGTTTTCTCAACGCTGGAAGTCCCTCCCCGCAGGAGCCTCGAGTCAAGTAAGTCTTACCATGTAATGGTCAGTTTTATCGAAAACTTGAGGCGACCTCGAGCTAGGCAAGTTGAGCATGGTAGATGTCCTTGACCTAAGCAGGACGCACACCGCCTTCTTCCCATGCCAGCGCAAACGAGGCAACGTCCAGGAACCTGAAAAAAAAGAACGGTACACAAACACGGCAGTAAACATAAATTCAGCTGAAAAGAAGGAACAAAAAACTACTGTGTATATGATTATAATGCTGGGACTGCATGATCCCCTGCAAGCCATAGCCAGAGGGTGATGCGTTGTTGGAGCCAGCCTTAGGCGACCGTTTTCCTGTGCCCAGACTCCCCCAGGGGACCAAGGTACACGTTTCACAGCTTGGTCAGCGGCCCCGGCCAGTCTTACAGGATCTGTAAGAATGATTACAAACCGCTTCGGCTGTTTTTAGCCCCAATCCGTACCCCTTACACGAAAACACGAATTTCGGTCTTTCTCGACCAAGTAGAAGCGATTCTGGCGTTCTCACAGATTCGCTTTCCGAGGGGCAAGGCAAAAATCTGCTACACGCAAGAACTAATGGAAAGCCGTTTTGTCAATACAACTTTTCGAGATCACTTTCCACCCGACGTGGATTCGCTTTCCAGAATAACTCGCTTCGCTTTCCTAAACTAGCGGAGCACAGAAACAGCTTTGGAAAGCGATACGAGTTTTAGCCGAAGCTGCAAAAGGCGCAGAAACTAGCGGAGCTTTCCAGACCGCCAGAAGTCATGGAAAGGTGTTTTGTCAGTACAACTATCCGATATCACTTTCCACCCGACGTGGATTCGCTTTCCAGAATAACTCGCTTCGCTTTTCTAAACGGCAGCAGACGGAGTCAAACCCGATAATCCTGAAGAAAAATGCAGCGTCGTTCCAGGTGCAAAATAAACGGATGGACGGACAAACGTCATCGGTTTCTCTGTTTTGCGATCCAAAAAATTGTTGCTTACTCCGAAACCTTAGCATCGGAAACGATCTCGAAACATGAGGTACGCAGAAGCAACTGCGACTAGAATTACCTGTGTGCTCTGCTGATAGGACAAAGATGAACTTCCGGACCGTAAGTTCGATCGCGTTGCCAGGTTAGATGTGGTGTCGCCGGTACCGTTGCAAGCAATACATCGGAGCTGAAAAAGAAGAAACGCGGAATCAAAATAGATTTAACGTATGCTTTTTAGGGCGGCAGGGCATCAACTGCATTTCATCAACTTGCTAGTGAGCAATTTCAAGTGTTCAGTGTTTCTGCTCAGATGTTCTCAGATAGCTGACCCCTTTAGAACTAAGCCATGCCTACAGAAAATTACGCACAGTTTCGGCTGTTTTTAAACTCTTTCCATGTCCCTTGCTTCAGATGGCAATCTTGGCAAAATGTGCATAACCGGTTTTCGGACGGAAACAGCTCCCCGGGAACTATGGTCGGGCGCCCGATATGTCATAAAGAGAAGAAAATCATGGCAAGCGTGATGATCATTGTATTGCTAATAGAGGAGATAGGATACACTTAAGAATTTTGGGAACGAGAATGGCTGGAAATACTACTGAAGTAGAACGAATTACTACCATAAGTACGACGTGTCCCTTAAGGTAAAAAAAAATCAGCTAAGCTTAGGCTTTCATTATATCGATCCGCCAAAACTGGACAGTCCAAAATTAGTTAAAGTCAAAAGTAACATGTAGCAGTAAGAGGGTGCCATATAGGTATCACAGCTCCGTCATTTCTCAGGAATCGTGACAGGTGTGTTTTTCGTTTTCGTGTTTTTATGGCACTTGCAGCCTCCGGCTCAAGTGCCATATACCGATCGCAATTCCGTCCGTCGGTCTGTCGGTCGGTCGGTTGGTCGGTCGGTCGGTCGGTCTGTCCGATTTTTTTTTGTCCCACATGTTCGAGTTAGGGTACTTCCAGATGTGTTAGGAGGATGAAACTTGGCAGGAAAATCAGGGACCCGACCAAACTAACCTGGAAATAATCAGTATCCCGATCCGACCATCTGGGGGGGAGTGCTGGGCCGGGGAATTCTGAAAATTAAGTAGTTTTTGTCACACTTTTTCGAGCTGGGGTACTTCCAGATGTGCTAGGACGATGAAACTTGGCAGGAGCATCAGGGACCCGACCGTACTAACCTGGAAATAATCAGTTTCCCAATCCGACCACCTGGGGGAAGTGGAGGGCTGGGGAATCCGGAAAACTGGAGTAGTGTGTAACTTTCGAACGGGTGATCGGATTGGAATGAAACTTAATAACTGAATAAATGGCATACCTCTGATGTCCCATTTGAAGTCCGAACCGGATTCGACAGCTATGGGGGAGTTGGGGGGGGGGAAGACCGGAAATCTCGAGAAACGGTTAAAATGGAGGGATCGGAATGAAACTTGCTGGGAAGAACAAGCATCTGCTCCAGATAAATCATTTATACATTTGGACTGGATCCGGACACTAGGGGGGGTGGAGGGGAGTTTCCCGGAATTCCGGTAATGGCGGTTTTGGGGATTTTCACGACGAAACTTGGGAGGCGAATCAAGGGACCCGATCAAAATGACTTATAAATAAAAATTTACATGATCCGATAGTCGTGGGGGGAGTAGCGGGAGTGGGAATCCGGAATATTGAGTCATGCGTAACTTTGGAACGGTTGATCGGATTTGAGTGAAATTTGATAATTGATCAGAGGACATGTCTCTGGTGATCTTTGTCATGTCCAGACAGGGTTCGACACCAATGGGGGGGGGGGAATACGTGACCGGCTCAGAATGGGGAGATTGGGATGGAACTTTGTGGGAATAATAAAGAGATTCTCTGGATAAATCACTTACAGAACCGGATTGGCTCCGGCGACTGTGGGGGAGTTTGAGGGGGGGGCCGGATTTCCGTGATTACGATTTAAGGTATTTCCAGATGTGCTTGGACGATGGAACTGGGCTGGAATATTAGAGATTCGACAAGATTGGCTCAGAAATCGCCACTTTCCAAATCCGACATTCCTTAAAGTACCAATCTTGACCGTAAATTTAGAAAAATACTTTTAAGCAAATTATACATTTTCGTGATCCCCATGAGCCCATTATCATTTTTGCCTCAATGGTTTTGCTTACAAATGAAGTTCTAGCTCCCTTAAAGTGTGAATCTGAACCGCAAGGTCGAAAACTACATTTTTTTTATCAAACGATACATCTCAACCCATGATCATTTGTGCCACATGGGTTTTGCTTAAAAATTTATGTTATCACCCTTAAAGTGCACATTTTAACCGAAAAGTGAAAAAAAACTTTTTACCAAACGGTATATATCAATGATCTCTAAGGGCCTGTGATCGTTCTGTCTCAATAGTTTTTCTTACAGATGAATTTCTAGCGCCTATAAAGTGCGTATCATAACAGCCAAGTTCTAAAACAAAATACGTTTTCTCTAGCCCCCTTAAAGTGCGCATCTGAACCGCAAAGGTAACCTTAAAAATACTTTTGATATTGTATTATTATAATTTAGAATTACCTTGCATCAATCTGTCCTCGAGGCACCAGTGTAATGTCACCTAAAGGGATTAAGCCATTTCTCGTATCAGGGACCACGATTTCCTCTTCCTAACTTGATCACATCGGAAGAAAAAATAATCCGTGTATTTGCCTTACCGTACGACTACTCTTCAAAAGACAGTTGCTCTGTCTATCCTGACTGCAGTTAAGATAAAACCGAAACAGGTACCTAGCACTGACTCACGGGACAAATGGGCTAGAATGCCATGTCTGACAACTGAGCACAGGTTGTTATATTATGACAATAAATTTTGGGGAGGTTGATACGATATCGTATCAGCCACCAGAGAGGATGATACGAAGCCGTATCAACCTCCGCAATTTCATCGAGCATTTCCCAACATTACTGAAAAATAGAGCCTTTCAGAAAGAAAAACAAAAAAAAAACACTAAAAAATAATACAGTAAAACAAACGTTGGAAAACACGGTAGAAAAAACATCTCCAAAAACTAAAAGAAACTGTTGCTTCCTAGCCAACCAACCTGGGTCGTACCAGGGACCCATAAATTTCTGTAATGCCTCGCCATTCACGGGGCTTGTCAATAAGAGATTTCTGATGCTATGTTGACCGAACGGAAGATAGTTCGAGAAATACCCACGGTCCAATCACGTCCACGGCCAGATAGACAAAATTTGGGATTGGCTGCTGGCGGGAGGAGTCTCTTTGGCGCGCACGTCCAACGAGGCAAACACGAATGCCGATTCGACCCAAGTGGGATTTTTAGAAAGTAGGCAAGAATCGGACAACATAGCAACATAGAAGCATAGGAAATATTTGACAGTGCAAAAACGGAAACGTCAGCTAAATTTTATTCGAGCAATATTTCGGCCCTTCTTGGCAAGGGTCCTCTTCAGGCTCAAAACCGCTCAAACTGGAAAAACGACAAACTGGAAAAACGAACTTTTGGAAAACGTTTTTCCACAAGTTCGTTTTTCCAGTTTGAGCGGTTTTGAGCCTGAAGAGGACCCTTGCCAAGAAGGGCCGAAATATAGCTCGAATAAAATTTAGCTGACGTTTCCGTTTTTTCACTGTCAAGTATGATTCGCAGTCAGCTTGGGCTGAAGGAATATTTAGCATAGGAAATGAGAAGCCCCCTGTAAAGGAAATTTATGGGTCCCTGGTCATACCTTATTACAGTCACATTCCCACTGGAAATGCAACTTGTCAACTGAAACAACATTACTTCCAACTTACTCCAACTTTGTTTTCCTCTACTCTCCAAAAGGCAGCTATTGAAAAATTACAACAGTCTTCTTTCTTGATTTTGCTCTGATTAAACAGTCCGTTAATAAAAACTCCAGTGTTGCCACTTTTTATGATTGAACTTGTGGCTTTTGGCCGGAAAAGAACAATGACATTTTGGCACCTACGAAACTGGGTCCTTTTCACGTACTATTAACATGAAATCTCGCTTTATCATCTTCATAATTATACGCCTCAACTTTTGTACTTCATTTTTGTATTTACTGGTAAGGAACCGGTCGCAGAGTTCTTGCTCGCTTTGTCGAAGAAACGAAAATTTATGACAAATCACAGAATTCTGCAACCACTGTCAACACCGGTTTCAGCTTGATTAATTCTATCGACCTTAGAGTCCGCCACTAGATGGCATCTATTTCGCCACAAATGAAAAAGATTGTGCTGGATAAGAATTGTGTTGTTATAAACAGAAATGCCCGGGTCACAACAGTAGTCATTTTCAGATTCCTACATTAGGCTAGGGCTGCCATTTAACTAGAGAAAAATTCCCTAGAAAAGTAGCAAATAAGTACTAACAAAGAAGACAAAAATTATGTCCGAAAAAGTTATAATAGTTAACATACCTCCATCTCAGTTGATATCGGAATAACAAGCTCGAAGGCCATTTACAAATATCAAACTCGCTGCGCTGGGCAGATCACATTTAACTCGCGTACGTGTAGGGAAAATCCGTAAGTGCTCGCGGTCCAAACTGCAGTTTTTAGTAAGATTTAAATTTTCTATATATTTGCATCCGGGGGGAGGGGGTTCGGCTAGGGCGGTTTTGATACCGGAGAAGGGGAGGTCAACGGGGGAGGAAGGAAGGTCAACGGGAGGGGAAGGGTTGTGTCCGTAAGGGTTTTCGCCAGGGAAGTTTTCGTCTAGACCCGCACATCCGACATGATCAAGGAGTAGTAGTGCTTAGTCATGAAAACAGGTTGGGTCATTTTCGCTGTCGCTTGCCCACTTATTCGATGACGTCTTTTGCGCCCATGCTTAGAAGTGACACACAATTCAGCCATACCTGTCCCGAACCACTGCAGTTCCAGCACCTCTTTCTTCCAAGGGCAGAGCAATCGTGGCAGGGCTGGAGTTCAGCTGTGTGCGGAACTTCGATGATAAAACTTGCATCTTTGAACATTTCTCCGGGCATCGCACAAATTTCCCAGGCATCCGGGGCTTCACCGTTAGAGGGTGGGTCTACTGACTGACCTTGGTAAGGCTCGTAGGACCAAGCTGCTTCCCGACGCTCAGTAAAGGTCTCAATTACGTACTAGAACAAAAGAAAAGGGCATCACGGCAAACGTACATTCCCTAGGCAGTTAGCACAGCTGGAGCCCTCCTTTTTGGTAATTTTGCAAAATAAACAAGCTTTACTTTTATTTATGTGTTTATTTAACGTATCCTACTCTGACTTTGGAACATAGACAAGCAGACATAGAGACGAAAGGGTAAGACATAACAACTATATTTTTTACATACCCTACTCTGACTTTAGAACATAAACAAGCGGGCATAGAAATGAAAAAGTAAAATTTTTTCATTTTTCAGCATGTTTATTTTGCACGATTTTAAAAATTATATAGGTCACGTTCAATTTATTGTATAGGCTATAGTGTTTTCATTATTTTGTTAGTTATTTGTCTATTGGTATGTCACAAAGTTGTTTGTTCGATTTGGATTATTTATGTATTTATTTTACTCGTCAGCTATGGAGGAAATAAAATAATTGAATTGAATTGAACTGAAATAGTAAAACATAACAACTATATTTTTGTACATATCATAATTTTCACGTTTGCGCGTAACTACAAGATGCCAGGGGCCTTCCAAGGTTTGGGCCTGAGGTAGCACAAGGATGTGCGGTTTCAACAGATAATGCGTGACAAATAACACTTCGGGTGTTACCCGTTGTGTTTCAGAATGTTATGCATAATAAGCGTTACCATCAGGAAGAGCCGAAAAACCGCCAAAAAGCATCTGCTGAGTTTTCCGACATCACGACGATAAACAATAAAGTCAATAGATGCTTTTTTGGTTGTTTTTTGACTCTTCCTATGCAAAGCTTGTTATGCATAACATTTCATGCATAACCTTTTCAAAGACAACAGATAACATCCCAAGTGTTATCTGTTACGCATTGTCTGTTGAAACCGCGCATCCTCGTGTTATCTGTTATGAAACTTCTGACAGTGTGCATGAGTACGACTAGGAATGGTAGGTTTGAATGTCAGACTTATTCTATAACAACATCTTTAAGCTCGCAACATGGCATCGTACAGCTTTCACAACTTAGAGAGGTATTTTTTATTTGATAGTTTGGTTGGAGGAGGCGGGACCCCCCCCCCCCCTGATGCTTATCGCTTCCACACGAAAAGACGGAAATAGAGGGAAACGCTACACCACAAAAAGAAAAATCCAGTAACAGACAGTGTTCACGACTTACGTGATATGCTGAATAAGGTACAATGTCCAAAATTTTCATTTTCTTGGCAGCCTTAAGACCCCAGCAGGAGTGCTGAGAGACCTCGGACATGAGGATGTCCCTTACTTGCTGTTCGTCCAGGATCTGATTCTGTAACTCATCAACACTCAACAGACGAGATTGGTCAGGAAGGGCTTCAACGTCATTCATGGATGGCGGGATCATCGGCACTGAAAGATTTTTTCGTTTAAAAGAAAAAATAGCGATTCGTTGGCTTATGATAGGTTCAATCTTTTTTTTTATTCTTAACTCTAACCGATAAATAAACATTAACAATACGATACTCTGCACTTACAATTATTTCAGGGTTTGAACCGGAGAGAAGAAAATCATCGAATGGTTAACAAACCCTTCCATAAAAAAAAACCTTAAAACAAAATCGACCCAACGCTGATCTCTTTAAGCAAGGAGGCTTTAAGTAAGGAGGAACCTAGCTTATCGCTAAGCATTTCGCTTCCTTTCCAGTCTAACTTCCGATTTGTTAGCACGGGACATTTGGTAGGAATTTTTGTTGCTTTTGGTTTTGTTTTATGCGTAGAAAACGATGTTTTCTTGTTTCAGGGAGGGGGGCAGCGATGAATACGACCAAAAGAAGACAGAATCATGATTTTCGTATGTTATACGTTTCGGTCCCAGGTTCATAGTGAAGCCCGTCCCTTTTTGTAATATACACATTTTCGGAACCCGACAAAGAGGGTTGATCGGGGTTTATCTTTTTAAAGTCACAGTTGTGGAGGTTGAACACAGAGGAAAGGGCAACTCTTGAGTGGGTTGAGCTCTATGGTTTTCGTTGACTTACTTGTTTTGGTATTGTGCAAGTCTGCAAGATCCTAGGCTACGTTACGTAGCGCATCTGCATGCCCCCTACGTATCTGCATGCCCGAAAATTAAATTCACAAAATTTAATATCTAAAACCTCGTCTGCTACGGCAGTGCCATTCCCAAAACTGATTCGGTGGAGCACAAATTGATCTAGGTGGCTGACGCATCGTACCACGCGATTTTCATAGAAGCTTTCACTTTACTTTCGAATTAGTCCTTCCGAATTACCCTCTTCGTAGTAACTATTTTTTATTTTATTTTTGACGAGGGGGCATATTAAGAGCTTTGTCAACAGTGGGGATTTCTGATCGCTTCGTTACTTCAGTGTAATCAGCGCTCCTACGGAGGCTTCACCATCTCTGGCGCCTTAGATTTTCAGTTTCGATTTTCGGATTATTTCCTCGGCTTTTTTTTAAATATATGACACAGCTAAAATCTCCCATCAAAGAGCTGTGTCTTGTAAGAATGAAGCCACCTTACCACCGATGTCCTCGGTGTAGCGCGAAAGCGTCTCTCAGCGCATGTCTCGTCTCTCTAGTGTTGACAAAAAATCAACCAATATTAGGCCGATGCAAGCCGGCGAAAAGGCACGACCCCTGTTCTGGTGTTAGTATTCTTCTTCTCCCTTGAAATATTTCGACGTTCTTTTGCCACTAAACGGCGACGATAATGACTCAGTCGACTTTTGCTAAAGGTAAACTTCATTTGAAGCAGGTACCTTAATAATTAATCAACATCATCAAGAAATTTAGTATCATTTATTTGAATTTTACGCCGGCTTGTTGGCTATTTGTACGAGCTCCCTATCTAACCATACGAATTTAATTTATGCGATCATTTAAAAATATTTTTCCTTTTATACATTGTATACTCATGTTTTTAGGCGGATCCAAATAAAATGAACTAATGAGTATAGAACGGTGCCTATATAATGAAGATCAAATTTTCACAGACGAATTTAAGCTGTTGTTAAACTATATCATTTTGCGTGGGAATGATTGAGCCCCATCACCTACAACCCCTGAACCCTAGTTAAGCCTCTGCCTTGGCCATCCGACCGAACCCGCAAAGCTCTACCTCTGATCTACACTGTAAAAAGTTTCTCCGATGCAGTATTTACTACTCGGAATAATCTTATCTCTACCGAGATAAGATGAGTCCAAATTAAATGAAAGATTATCTCAGTAGAGACAAGATTAATCCGAGTAGCAAATACTGCAAGATTCTTTTTTACAGTGTACTCCAATAAACTGGTTTGACTAAACTTCTTCAGAACAGAATAGAGAATCTAGATACAGAGGATCAGAATAGAATATCAGAACAGAAGATCATCCAACCAGAAAACCAAGAATAACCGGATCGTAACAGATCCATCATCTTATTAGTCCCGACGTGCGAAATGGTAATTAAGGTAAATTTCTCAGTGAGGACGATAATCTTCAAGGCTGAACTCGAAAGATTACTATAACAAGCGGATGCTTATTTTAATAAATAAATACTACATATGTGATTTAGAATATTAGACGAGCGTAGCGAGTCCCTACCTCACATTTCAGTAAAGCTTACCAAAAGTGGAACGCACTTAGATATTCTGACGAAGCTCTTCGTGTGAAAGAAGACGTTTGAATATTCGTATGGATTAAAATGTTTCGGTTGGTTTGTACACAAAACATTCGACACCAGCAAACTAGGTATCTTCTCTGACACAGAAATCAACTCAGTAGTGTTCGTGCATCAATCTTTGTAGACTAATTATGTCAAATATTAGTAAAGCTTGTTCGTCCCTATGTGTAATACAAGTGGAAGACATTGCCAAATAAGGCGAAGTGTCGTATTACATGAATGTAGTCTTTAAAAGTGTGATAAATATGTATATATGATACACAATGGTGGTAAATTGAGATACATATGTATAGTGTGCTTTTGAATAAAGTGATATGAACCTCACAAAAAAAACTTACACCGCTTTAGTCCGATGTTGTGGTAACCTGGAATCTTAGATATTTGCTGGACGACTGAGTCTGGGCTGCGGCGAATTTCAGAGCTCGTGGATGACGAGGGTAGGTTCGCGTAACCTTCAGGGTTTTCATTTCGGCTTCCAAACGTCGCTTCCACGTATGACGGAGGAGGAGAGGAGGACAAGTTCTGATTTATGCCTGGAAAGAAAAAGAGCTACAACAAAAAACAAAGGGATCCTTCAAACTAACACAAAGACATGGTCGAGATTACGAACTGGGGATGATTTCGAACTGCCGATACGATACATGTATGACAACAAGGTCGAATAATTTTAAGATTTATTTTTAGAGAACAATTTGTAATTTTCGCAAATCCAACAAAGTTAAATTCTCATTTGCGCGGCAATAAACTTAGCGAAAAAAATGTAAGAACCGTACAACCGCCTCTCTGAACTGTTCTTTTGACTCTCGATTTATTTTGTTCCTTGTCCGAGCCACCATCATGGCAATAAGCAAATACGGATAAATGTGGAGACATATTTTTCTCAAAAAAACATACCAGTGCAGAAAAAAAGGAAAAAACTCGGAACTAACGTACCTGCTAGTATAGGTGTCTCCTTCCCAACCGAAGGGGTTGACAAAGGAATAGATGGCGGTAAGTTCTGAACCCTGGGCGCGACGACGACATCTTGAGACGTTACTTCGAGCGTAGCAGCGCTACTGACCGTTGGAACAAAACCTAGGTGCTCACTTAAAGAAAAGTTGTATCATATCACAGCACGACATTAAAAGACATCCAAAAATCAGACTAAACTTGAACATTAACAACAGTACGTTAAAGTGTTTGAGATTGGCAACCTGCAAAACACTTCTGTTGAATTAAAAAACAAAACAAAAATCTATTTAACGTTATCAAAATATCTATCTCCTCTGGTGAACTGACTGATACACATTCCCAAAGGAACTTTTACCGGAAAGATTGAACTTTCTTGTTGTCACGGCGGAAACCTTCGTGTTGTTTAGCCTCCATCAGCAACTTGCTATCATATTCTTCGTCATCTTCACGCGGCTTGCCGAAAAATTTTATGTTTAGTTTAAGACAGGATTCCCTTTCTCGATTTTTCTTCCAAATTCCAGATATCCGTTTTCATCGAGGTGGATCCGGAAGGTTAAGTCAGGCTAAAAACCGATGGGCTGCCCACTCAGTATTTGGGTGCACAGCAGGTCCTTGATGCCGAGTTGGGGTGCACAGCAGGTGCCGAGAAGTGGGCAACCCCTCGCTAAAAATGTCTGAAAGCCTGATGTGTAGGACCAGGTTGATTCTGGGATCTTGAAGGGTGGCATAGACAATGCATCTAAGAGACACAACGAGAAAAGAGAATAGCGATTTACAGTTATGATTAGGAGACTAAAGAATACGTGAATTCTGCTAATGTAAACGTCGAAGATTATCAAAATTAAGCTATCACGATTATCATGATCCGAAACCCGGAAGGGTTAGCTTGACTGTGCGGACAGTTTTGACAGCAAACTACTAGCAACAGGCTGCATGCAGCCGTCCTGGTTGCGTGCTCTTATGCTACAATTTGATGCGAGAAAAGCATGCTAGGCGGTTTCCACGAAAATACATCCTTGAATGCAGGAGGAAGGAAGATCAGTTGGAGCCACATGTTTCAACTTGATTCTCTCTGGCGCTCATATCAGAGCGAGCGAAAAAAAAATCAAACCACCTAAGGACGCTATCCCTTATGCCGCGTATTTCATTTCTGACATACATCCAGAGCCTCTCCACACCTCGGCAATGCCACTTTTTATTTTTTACCTTTACACTTTTACTTTCTTCTAGGCTTTTATAAATTTCGCACAAGCACCCACTGAGATCGGGAGACTTAGCACGGCGGCTTATAAGCGCGATACGAATTACTGCACAAAGGGCGCGTCAAATTGTTCTTCTAGACTAATTGTTCTAATCTAATTCTATCAAATTATTCTTCTATTCTACTCATGCCACTTCAACTGTAGAGCTCGCTTTAGCGCACCTCTTCAAATTTCCAGCAGTAAAGCACTATTTCGTTTCTCTGCAGGTTAAGGTAAATTAGGGCGTACTTTTCTCCTGACCGGATCACTTCTCGTTTACCTGTCAGGAAAGTTGCGTGCCGTCAGCATCCACGAAACCTGCTTCCGCGGTAGACGGCGACATGTTTTGAACGTACGTTGGTCACAAGTTTCGTTTAATTTCTTTTTATCTGTTTGTTATAGATGATTGTTATTTTAGACCAATCTTCAGGCAAAAACTAGACACTAACAACTAGTCTTAAACTCTAGTTTTGTCTCAGGTACTTTAAGTTAAGTTCCCACAAAATGCGAAGATGGTGCGCTAGGCGATGAGGACTAAATCCGACTGGGCGTGTTCATTGCAAACACAGTAGTTTCTGGTTTTTACTCACTTATAGTGTCTGGCTTTTCCTCTATATGAAGTTTCTTGGTCTCACCTTCTCCCAGTGAGGTAAAGACAGACATTGGTGAGTCCGAAAATGATTTATAACACTAGGCAACGGTTCCCAGTGAATCCAAAAACGCCACGTAGAAAAGTTAAAAGACGACTACACTGTCAGAAGTTCGATAAGTTCGTTGCGCATCCTCGTATTAAACGTCATGAGAATATCTCTGTTATGAATCTTCGAAGTGTTATGTTAAAAAAAAAAACTTCTGTTACGCCCCTTTTCAGTGTTATACTTCGCGAAAAGATAACATTTAAAAAGGTCGTAACAGGTATATTCTCATCCCGTTTAAGACAAGGATGCGCAAATATGCGTTATCTCTGATCAAACTTCTGACAATGTAGTAGGCTACCCCGGCGGTAAAGTACGCGGCTAAGGAGTTAAAAGTAGTCTAGCCGCACAAGTAGACTTCTGTGGGCACAGGCTTTAAAAAGGTAAAGACGCTGACATCTGAAACAACGGACTCTGCAGAAAAGTTCGCAGACATCTGTTACAGTTTACACGTCCGGTAGAATGTGTACTAAGAAGCGACACTTTCAGGGCACTTACGACATGGGAAGGGCTTAATCCATTGAAAAAAAAACTACTTTCCACTTCTGAGTAACTGAACGAGAGATGCAAAACTTACTTTCAGATAAGAACGATTATCCTTATCGCATTACTCGACTACACTACACGGCAACTTATCTTATGTACAGATGATAGAAATTGAACAGCAAATAAAGGAAAAGAAATGGCAACATTCTAAGGTGTTCGTAAGTTTTATTTTCCCAGTATAAAGTCACAAGAAAACAACAATTATAACACCCGAAACTTGTTCCAGATTTAAAGTAGAATATCTGGCTCGGTACTCGGTAAAAACTGAATAGCCTAAAGGGATGGATAGGCTGAATGAGGATTAGGGTCCATTCGTTTCGACGTGACAATCTTGCGTAGTTATCGTTATGTAAATATTTTACGTAACTCCAGAGTTGATATTTATTGAACTTAAGAAAAGTAACGCGACAATGTAAGTGATGAATAACAAATTAAATAAAATGGATTTTCTTGATTAGAAGATTCGCCAGTTTGTCCAGGAGAGACCATGGATTTAAAATACAACAAGAGCTGTAAGCTCATATGGCACTTGCATAGGTTATGATGTATTGTTTGATCAAAAGTACTTAACGTAAGATGATGAAGAAGAAATTAAAGAAAATGGATTTGCTTGATTAGAAGACTTGCCAGTTCTTCCAGGAGAGACCTTGGATTTATGACAAAAAACAAGACCAAAGGTTTCGATGGGATCCCAAAAATTTAATATTTGATCCAGACAATTGCGTCTTATAGATGGCCAATGACCAAGTTCAGGTACGGAAACTTTAAGTTTAAAAAAAAAAAAATCAAATTTTGGCCGGATTCCGGGCGAACTCTTTGCCCGGCGAGAAAATAATTTCCATATACGGATTTAGCATGTCTCCTTACCACTACATCGAACCTCTTGTCGACTTCAAATTTTTTTCCGGTTACGGCCGGATTCCGGGCGAAATATATGTCCGGATTCCGGGCGAACTATATGTCCGGATAGAAAATAATCATCATATAAGGATTCAGCATGTCTGCCTACCCCCAAATCGAACATTTAATCAGCTTCAAATACAACTTTTACTTTTAACAAACTTTCCGGTTTTGGCCGGATTCAGGGCGAACTACTTTTCCGGATAGAAAACAATTGTCATATATGGATTCATCATATCTTCTTATCCCTGAATCAAACACTTAATCAACTTCAAATAAAACTTTTACTTTTAACAATTTTCCGGTTTTGGCCGGATTCCGGACGAACGTGCCCGGCGAGAAAATAAGTTTCAGATATGGATTCAGCATGTCTCCATACCCCTAGATCGACTATATATTTCATTGGCTTTAAAAAAAAAAAAATCCTCCCTTAAGTTGAAGCCCCTCTCCCACCCCTAAATATGGGGCTACAGAGCTCACCTACGAACTTGACTTTTGACCAATGGATCCTCATACCAAGTTTGACGAAAATATTTCTACCCCTTCGAAAGTTATCGTGCTGACAGACGGACAGACAGACGGACAACTTTTACGAAGTCATAGGTATCCCTCAACTTACGTTTTGGGATCCCAAAAACAACGAGTTGCCTTCGATGAAAGCGACGAAAAGTTCAGAATGAAAAGAAATTCGGCAATTTTAGGCTCGCGCCAGTTTGAACGTGTGAAGACTCGACGTAACGTAAGGGATAATGGAAGCGTACTGTAAGTTTGTATGTGTCGGTCTGGAAGGACGTTTACTTATCTATCTTTGGTTATGAAAGGGAGTATTTCCTGATTAAATATCCCTTCAGCCCACGCTGACTACGGACCTTTTTACAGTGCAAAACGGATACGTCAGCTGAATTTTATTAGAGCTATACTTCGGCCCTTCTTGGCAAGGGTCTTCTTCAGTCTCAAGCCGCTAAAGCTCTAATGAAATTCAGTTGACGTATCCGTTTTGCACTGTCAAATATGGAGCACTTCCGCATATCGGAGAGGGCAGCTGGACCTTTTGGGAACGCTAGGAACTACTGCAACACTTCCATGCACTTAATGAACAGAAAACGATCACCGACGATAGACTCGGACAGAAATAATAAAGAAGACGAAGAGATCATTCTCATAATTATACCCAGAGACAGGACGACAATGACACATAATTAGAAAATTGACTCGTTAGGAGGCTGGTATTAAATTGTTCAAAGGCATGCAAGTGAGAAACAAAACTAATAACTATCTACTAGGAATGGCGAGTCTAGAGCACCAAGGCCTGAAGCTACTCCACCTTCATTGGATCCAAACTGTTTTACCCTCAGCATGTGTCCGGCGGGTCGGTTGACCTTGATTTCCTCATGGTCCCTAAATAAGAAAAAGTGATTAAGGGTGGAGGTGTGGGAGTGCTTGGAAGTACGTGCTCCAGGATATTAAGAGGACTTATTGCGTTTGTGTACGTGGCCCCGATCCAAATTTGAAGTCCTAAACATTTGAAGTCAAAAAACATTTCTGGTTTGTTTGTCATGGTTAAAGTCCCTTGTATAACATTCCATTTTCTCAAAAATTATATTTTTGTTGCTGTTATGTTAGAGGATATGTGTAATCCTGTTGGATGACGTTCCATGATTTAATCCAAAAGCTGGCTTTTGGGAACACAGAGTATTTTCTTAAAATTCATAGCAGTTCGTTGAGTCCTGTTGAGTCTTTGAGTTTTTATGGCACTTGTCTTCCAGACAAGTGCCATATACCGATCACTTTTCCGTCGGTCGGTCTGTCTGTCTCTCTGGCTGTCGATCGGGCAGTCCGGTGATAGCGAGTTAGGGTACTTCCAGAACGCTAGGACGATGAAACTTGGCAGGCGTATCACGGACCCGACCAAACTAACTTGGACAAAATCGATTTCCTGATCTGACCATCTGGGGGGGGATGTCCCAGATGTCCCTCTTAAGGTCTGGACCGGACTAGACAGCTGTGGGGGAATTGAGGGGGGAGACCGGAAATCTCGTCAAACGGTTAGACTGGAGGGATCGGAGCAGAACTTGTTGGGAAGAACAAGCATTTGCTCTACACAAATCATTTACACAATCGGACTGGATATTTTCACGACGAAACTTGGCAGGCATATCAGGGACTCGACCAAACTGACTTGGAAATAATAATTTTCTCGATTCGATCATCGTGGGGGGAGTGGAGGGAAGGGGAATCCGGAATACTGAGTCATGCATAACTTTGGAACGGGTGATCGGATTCCAGCGAAATTTGATACTGAACAGTTTGGACATGTCTCTGATGTTCTATTTCACGTCCGGTCCGGATCCGACAACTTTTTTTTGGGGGGGGAATAAGACTGGAGAGATCGGGGTGGAACTTTGTGGGAGTAACAAAAAAAATGCTCTAAATAAATTGTTTACAGGTGAATTCCGGTGATCGCGAGTTAAGGTACTTCCAGATTTGCTAGGACAAATCCAACCATTCCTTAAAGTACTAATCTTAACCGCAAAGTAAAAACAAATACTTTAAAGCATAATACACATTTTCATGATCCCCATGAGCCTTCGATCATTTCTGCCTCAAGGGTTTTGCTTAAAAATGAATTTCTATAGCACCCTTAAAGTAAGCATCTTAACTGGAAAATGAAAAAAAAACTTTTGACATATTAATGACCTCCAAGGGCCCATTATTGTCTTTACCTCAGGCGTTTTGGTCACAGATGAATTTCTAGCACCCTCAGAGTGCGCATCATTACAGCAAAGTGTAAAAATAAAATACTTTTTATCAATCGATACATTTTCGGGATTTTCAAGGGCCCATGATCATACTTATCTGAAGGGTTTTACATACAAATAATCAGAACAAACTGACGAATTGGCAAATTGCATTGCTATTGGCAATCCAGCCGGGGAAGTGCCAAACGAGCTTCTAGCTCTTGTTTTTTCTTTCGTTGCGATTATTGCCATGGCTTCAGGCTTTTTGTGCTAATAACTTATGTTGAATTACCAATTATTATTCCGGTGTTATGCAGTGCACCCACAGGTTGTGCTTACCAAAGTCAAAGACTTGACTCCCACAGCGTCCGAATGTTACAACCGGACCGGGAAATTCAAAGTCGCATCCGGAAAATCGGTTTCTGGTCCATCTAAAATTCAGCGCAATATTCGCATGGGACTCCGCGGAAACCCACCTTAAAGCGCAAGTGCCACGCGAAACGATTCTTTTAAGCTTCATGCGACTCTTCAGTCTTTACAACATTTATCAACCATTGCAACTTCGCACGCATGTATGTGTGTATGCATACACTAAAAGCCGAAAGGGCTATGGTACATACATCCCCACTAATGCAAATAAACAAAATAATCTTTTCATCTTAATGAACAAGATTCGCACTGTCAAGGCTCGGATGGCTCTGCCCGAGACCCAGCTACCCCAAGTCAATCCAGCTCCCCCAAAGCATATGATACTTCTGGCTGTCAAGTTCCGTCCACACGGTCACGAGAATTTCAGGACCCCCCTCTTACCCCCCCCCCCCAGTTGTCGATTCCGGTCCAGACCAATAACTGAACATCTAGGACATGTGACCTTGCAAGTTATCAAGTTCTACGAATCGATTTGCTCATTCGAGAGTTATGCATGTTACAAGATTTTCGGGATCCCCCCCCCCCGACTCCCCCAAAACTGGCCAGATCCGGTCCGGTTCTATAACTAGATCCGGGTCTGGTTCTATAACATCTAGGACTTAAGCCTGTCCTTCCCGCGAAGTCTCGTCCCGATTCCTCGATTCTAAGCGTGCCACAGGATTCCTGGTCCCCCTCCCTTAAACTCCCCTCACAGTTTCCGGATCCAGTCCAAACTGAAACGGAATATCTGGGGCATGTGCTATTGCCAACTGTCAAGTTTCATCCAGATCCAGAGAAGCGTGACACAAGATCCGGGATCCCCCCCCCCTCTCCCTGGGATGGTCGGATCCGGGAAGTGATAATGTCCAAGTCAATCTGGTCAAGTGCCTATTATGCCTGACAATTTTCATCGTCACAGTGCATCTGCAATTATCCTAACTGGAATGCCACAAGACATCCTATATCCCCTCCCCCCGCACACAGTTGCCCGATCCAGGCAACCTTGTCAGCTATAAATTTTCATCCAGATCAGATACCTCCTTCGAAAGCTTTGTATGGCATAATTTACCATACTCTCCGTCCTCCCAATCCCCAACGAACGGCCGGATCCAAGAAATGAGCATTTCTAAGTCAATCTCGTCAGGTCCATAATATGCCTGACAAGTTTCATCTTCCTCATCCGTCCAGAAGCATTCTACCTCGTGATCACCGGACCGACCGACAGTCCGACGAAAAAGCGCTCGGTATATTGTCCTTGAACCGAAGGCTGCAAATGCCTCAAAAAGGAACCCATAATACCTGTCCTCGTTCGTCCCATATTTCATCCGCCATTTTAACTCAAAATAGAAATTTCAATGTTTTTGCACGTTGATAAAAAAGCGATAGGTATTTTTATATTTTAGTCTGTATTGATTATCAGTTGGTAAATAATGAATTGTATGTATAAATAGATTAACTTGTGCTCTTAAATGTTGACGATCCAACGCTAGCTGATTTTGTAAGCTATTAAGGAAATAAAGTGAATTATTATTATATTATGTCTAAGCCCCACCTGAACGAACAATGCAAGATTCTTTATAACTACAAAAGACCTGTAGTGGGCAGCCGGTGCAGCCGATCTTTACCACCATAAGATCTTACAAGCAACCTTTTTTGGGATCCCAAAACGTTAGTGACGGATACCTATGACATCGTAAAAGTTGTCCGTCTGTCCGTCCGTCCGTCCGTCCGTCCGTCCGTCTGTCTGTAAGCACGATAACTCTCGAAGGGAATGAGATATTTTGATGGAACTTGGTGTGAGGGTTCTTTGGGTCAAGAGTAAGGTCGAGTTCGTAGATGGGCACTGTAGCCCTACCTTTAGGGGTGGGGGAGGGGGTTTAAATTAAGGGACAAACAAAATATTTTGAAACAGCTAATGTGATAGTCGATTATGGGGTAAGAAGACATGTTGAACACGATAGTGAAAACCATTTTCTCGCCGGACAAGTAGTTCGCCCGGAATCCGGCCAAAACCGGAAAGTTTGTTAAAAGTAAAAGTTTTATTTGAAGTTAATTAGATGTTCGATTTAGGGGTAAGAAGACATGCCGAACACGATGGTGAAAACCATTTTTTGACCGGACAAGTAGTTGGCCCGGAATCCGGCCGAAACCGGAAAATTTGTTCAAAGCAAATGTTTTATTTGAAGTTGATTAGATGTTCGATTTAGGGGTAAAAAGACATGCTGAACACGATGGTGAAAACCATTTTCTCGACGGACTAGTAGTTAGCCCGGAATCCGGCCGAAACCGGAAAATTTGTTAAAAGCAAAAGTTTTATTTGAAGTTGATTAGATGTTCTATTAGATGTGGGGTAAGAAGACATGCTGAACACGATGGTGAAAACCATTTTCTCGACGGACTAGTAGTTAGCCCAGAATCCGGCCGAAACCGGAAAATTTGTTAAAAGTAAAATTTGTATTTGAAGTTGATTAGATGATAGATTTAAGGGTAAGAAGATACGCTGAATCTGTATATGACAATCATTTTTTAGCCGGACATATAGTTCGTCCGGAATCCGGTTGAAACCGGATTTTTTTATAAGTTAAAGTTTTATTTGAAGTTGATTAGACGTTCTTTATAGGGATAAGGAGATGCGCTGAATTCGTTTCTGAACTATCTTTTTTTGGCTGGACAAGTAGTTCGCTCGGAATTCGGCCGAAAACGGAAATTCGGCAGAAGTAAAGCAGGAAGTTTCGAACAGCATCGTCAAAATAAATATGGCTTATACAGGTATATCTGAACTTAATTTTCTCAGATGATTAGCCTGGCGAAGACTGGATCTGGCGTAGAGAAGACGTAGTTGTCTGGTCAAATATTAAATTTTTGGGATCCCATCGAAACCTTTGGTCTTGTTTACTCTTGACAGTTTTTTTTAAGTGGATGAGACTCGTACAAATCAGCACACGTAGTCACGTTCCTAAGCAGTAAACTCCCTCAGTTCTCCTCCATCTTTGGTACGGTTTACTTGTCCAATCTCGCATTGGCGCGACACGCAAGCTGCGTGCAGTGAGAATCAATTTGGTTGAAGAAACCTGGCTTGGGCTATGCGAAAACAAGCGATGAAGGCTGACCCTTTGCAAGGGCTGGGATACAGGCTAAGCAAGATTTCGTAAGTAGGGGCATTGTAGCTTTAAAGCACAACTCTTACTAGAAATAATATTTTCCCTATGAAATGGATCAGAAAAAAACGTTTTCGAAAATACCATTACTTTCCATCTGAAATTAGCGATTTTCTTGTTACTACCTGTCGACTATGCTCAGCCTTCCTGCTCTCCGACGCGGCGGCTGGGCGCAGAACATTTGAAAACTGATCGCGCCGTGGTTCAAAAGTGTGAAAACTAAGCAAAAAAAGAAGCAATAAACTAAAGCTTCTCGGATCCTTATGTGTGAAAGAGTTGTGAGCAGACGTTGATGATCCCGGCAAACGTTTTGTTGTGTGACGGGCAAAACTCGGCAAGGCAAAAAAAGCGCTAAAATATCGTAGGCACAAAACGAAACAATGGAGAAAGATGGGGATTTTAGAAGCTTATAATTCTATATGGGAGCTAGATATATTTATAAAAAGCAGAATAAGCAAGAGGGGTCCTTTAACAGATTTGTAGGTCTATGTGTGCTCAACGCTTGTATAGAAACAAAAAAACGCTTACACCGACCCATGCCCCCGCAAGCTTCCAGCAGGGCCTTAAGACGCGCGGATAAAGAAAAACAATCTTCGTTGAAGCATGAGATTACAAGCTTACCCAATGACGACCCCGAATATTCCAAGCTCGTAGACGGTTGGGCCAAAATACGGTTCTGGTTGGCCTGGTCGAACAATGTAATTTTCTATAACTGGTGGGTTGATCAACTTCATTAGAATGTAAGCGGTCCTATCTTTAGTTCTCCCCAGCCTCTGAAGCACCTCAGCAACCTGGAAAAATATTTGCTTACCACTATTAACACTTAGCGCACAGACAGTTTCTCTGACATTCCCGAGCAACCCGCATGGCAGCCCATTCAATCATTTAGCTTATCCTTAGGGATGAAGGTTCAATGAAAACGTTTAAACTAATATAAAGTTTGGCTTTATATCTTTGGGACCACAAACATTAGAACGTGTCATTGTATAGCATTTGAACAACCTGCCAGCTACAGATACGGCTTATTTGAGCAGCCATGCCACTCTTTATCACTCCGCTCTATAAAATGATTGATTTTCGTGTGCGACCGAGAGCTTTTGAATTTTTCGCGCCTTTCAAGTGCAATCTACGAAACCGTCTCCGCCGAGACGCCGAAGAGGTAATGAGAAGCGACAACAAGAAAACGACTTATTTTCGAAGCGCGATCTAGGGAAGTCAGAAATGTTTATTTGTGAAGCATTTTCTGAAAAATGAAGCATAATAAGTGACACATTTTAGTTTAAATGCTTCTGAACGATACCACTTGGTTCGTGACAACCATAGAGGGGATATAGTGGTTTGGGCATACTATTCACACAGCATCTATAGCTCAGTGGCTTAGAGCGACGGGATCGTTACCCGGGGGTTCAAATCCTGCTCGAGGAGTAGTTTACTACACAGTAGCTCACATTCTGAATTCCAGCCATACCTCGCTTCCGTAGTAGTTATTTCCTCCGCCTTCTCTTT
The DNA here is from genome assembly GCA_023053555.1 of Branchinecta lindahli. Classification (NCBI taxonomy): domain Eukaryota; kingdom Metazoa; phylum Arthropoda; class Branchiopoda; order Anostraca; family Branchinectidae; genus Branchinecta; species Branchinecta lindahli. The sequence goes on from JAKZAO010000002.1 coordinate 16,775,698, forward strand.
GCGGCTTCAACACATACTTTTCAGGCTCTGCTATTCCTTTTGCAGCGTTTGCGTCGCCCTCATCTGTCTGAAATATTAGAAAATATCCAAGTTTGCTGTGTAGTGGAGCTCCATCAGCACTTAACTGTTAACCTAACTAATCCTCCGCTTTTGTGCTCTTCTACCATTTGCATTTTCGCCGGTGTAATTGGGGTTGCTGGGGCCAGGAGTTATCTCACTCACGGAGTACTTATCTGAAGAAAGTGAACACCGCGAAAAAACAGGAAGTCAGGATCCCTGTTCTTTTGGTTTTCTTCTTCCTTAAGACAGGATCCCTGTTCTGACGCAGGAGCCCTGTTTGATTTCAGTCAACGACCCTGGCTCCTACTCGAATGTTAAGTTCATCAATGAACTCGGCTCGGAAAGTAGCACTACCATATAGGTTGCATGCAGGGGCGTCACGAATGCCCCCAATGTTGTTGGCCAGTCGGTAAAAAATAATCGAGCCGGCGAGAAGCGCCGCGATTTTCCGTCAAAACAGTTGATTTTTTTCATGAAAACAGTCGGTTTTTATGGCACTTGCAGCTTCGCTCAAGTGCCATATACCGATCACTTTTCCGTCGGTCGGTCTGTCGGTCTGTCGGTCGGTCGGTCGGTCGGTCCGGTGATCGCGAGTTAGGGTACTTGCAGATGTGCTAGGACGATGAAACTTGGCAGGCATATCAGGGACCCGACCAAACTAACTTGCAAATAGTCACTTCCCCGATCCGACCACCGTGGAGGGAGTAGAGGGCGGGGGAATCCTGAGAATTTAGTAGTTTTTGTAAAACCCCTACCCCTTTCTTCACACTAGTAGGTCTGCGCGCGGCGTGACGTCACTCTTTGCATCGGATCACTCTGTTAACATCGGAAAGAGCTAGTGCATTCGAGGGTCAAAGGGGTTTGTATATGTGGTGCAGTGCGGGGGAATATGGAAAATTGAGTGTTGTGTAACTTTTGAACGGGTGATCGGATTGGGACGAAACTTAATACCTGAATGAATGACATATCTCCGATGTTCCATTTGAAGTCGAACCGGATTCGACAGCTATGGGGGAGTTGGGGTGGGGGAAGACCGGAAATCTCGAGAAACGGTTATAATGGAGGGATCGGAGTAAAACTTGCTGGGAAGAACAAGAATCTGCTCCAGATAAATCGTTTACACGTTTGGACTGGACCCGGACACTTGGGGGGGGAGGAGGTGGAGGGGAGTTTCCCGGAATTCTGGTGATGACGGTTTTTGGGATTTTCACGACGAAACTTGGGAGGCGTATCAGGGACCCGATCAAACTGACTTGTAAATAAAATTTCACTCGATCCGATAGTCGTGGGGGGATCGGAGGGAGGGGGAATCCGGAATATTTAGCCATGCGTAACTTTGGAACGGGTGATCGGATTCGAGTGAAATTTAATAACTGAACAGAGGGCGTGCCTGTGGTGATCTTTTTCATGTCCGGACCGGATCCGACAACAATTGGGGGGGGGATACGTGACCGGATTGGACTGGAGAGATCGGGATGGAACTTTGTGGGAATAACAAACAAGTCCAAAACCGAACCGGATTGGCTCCGGCGACTGTGGGGTGAGTTTGAGGGGCGGGTCCGGAATTCCGGTGATGGCGAGTTAAGGTACTTCCAGATGTGCTAGGACGATGAAATTTGGCTGGAATATTAGAAGTTCGACAAGATTGGCTTAGAAATCGCCACTTTTCAAATCCGACCATTCCTTAAAGTACCAATCATGACCGCAAATTAAGAAAAATACTTTTAAGCAAAATATGCATTTCCATGATCCCCATGAGCTCATGATCATGTTTGCCTCAAGGGTTTTGCTTACAAATGAAGTTCTAGCTCCCTTAAAGGTCACCTGAATGAAGTCTAACACCCTAAATTGCCACTTTTACATACTGCTTACCATTTATCTCTCGAAAACCGGACTAAAATCGGATGAAGTTTCACCGTGCTATAATTTTCAGCCTTTTTTCCGACTTGTCTTGATCTTAACACTCGCCGTAACATTGTAACAGTCCATGCGTAACAGTTCATGTTGTAACAGTCCACGCCGTAACAGTCCATGCGTTTATCCATCCATGCGCTGTTTATCCATCCATGCGTTATCAACGTACGTTTATCCATGCGTCAATGACAGTTTAAATATTGGCGCTAAATTTGTCTTGGGAGGTCGTAACGAATCGCCATAGGGAGACTTGGAACTTCAAGAGTGGATAGCGCCGAAACCACGGAGCGAAAAAATTCGTCTTCTCTGTACCGGTACTGTGAAGGACGATCTGAGGGGTTCATGGAAGTATGGTAGGATCGTGCAGGTGTCCTTTAAAGTGTGCATCTTAACCGCAAGGTCAAAAAGTACTTTTTATCAAACGATACATCTCAACCCATGATCAGTTGTCCCACAAGGGTTTTGCAAAAAAAAAATAATTTCTTGCACCCTTAAAGTGCGCATTTTACCCGCATTAGTGGAAAAAAAAATACTTTTGATCATACGTATACATCAATGATCCCTAAGAGCCTGCTATCGTTGTTGCCTCAAGGGTCTTCCTTACAGATGAATTTCTAGTGCCTTTAAAGTGCGCATCATTACAGCCAAGTTCAACGATAAAATACTTTTTCTCTAGCTCCCTTAAAGTGCGCATCTGAACCGCACAGTCGAAAATTACTTTTGATCAAATAATACATCTTAACCCTTGCAAGTGCCATATGAGCTTACAGCTCTTGTTCTGAAAAACCAGTCCATTTTTCGTCAAAACAGTCGGTTTTTTGAAAATTGGTCATTTTTTTTTCAAAACTGTCGTTTATTCTGCAAAAATAGTCGTTAAAAATTACCAGCCAGTCGGTAAATATCTTGCCCCCCCCCCCCCCAAACACTTTAGCCAGTATCGTGTACTGTTTCTCTTCAGGTTCCAAGAGCTTTCGAATTTGAGGGTTTCATTCTTTTGTGGAAATGGTGGGCAGCTGAAAATGCAATTTTCTGTAATGTATGGAGTGTTAACTATTATCTATTGAAATTGCAGATGCTTGTGTGAATGTTACGAAACTTCTAACTGTGTAGTTCTGGGCTTCCGATGAGTTTAAAAAACTGAATTTGGAATGATTCAAGGCTAGAAAAGAAAACTTACCAAGTCCAGACTGAGAAGATCGGTGAACATCTCCCTGATCCGAGCTGCCTCTGACGGTTGGTTGGGGAAAAACTGCTCGACTACACCCTCTCTTGCTAACACTTCTTGGATCTTCTTCAAACCGGCAAGGTGGTACTGAATACTGCAAAAAGTGCCAAATATACAAACATCTGACATCCTGGTTCCAATATGCGATACGACGCAAAGTTGTTTCGTTAACTAGCATTAGGGTTAGGCGTTAGGGTTAGGCGGAGCTTTCGTGTCCTATACAATAACTCTTTCCATTGGCTGCATGGGTCCAAGTGGAACTGCACTGCGTCGTCAAGTCCGTTGGTGAAGGCCTCCCCCCTTTTCTTTTGTTTTGAAATGGCCCTTGTTGGCCGTCCATTCAGTGAAAAAAAAAAAAAAAAAAGAAATAATTGTGTTTCTGATACCACGGTAACTGGATTTGCATTCTGTCTTTTTTGCAGTTACCACGGTATCTGATGACACGGTTGCTTTGCAAAAATGTCTATTCGCGCTTTTAGAAGTTAATACTTATATCTACTAACACCACAAGCTCCAAACCTCTTTCCCACCAATTTGTTGATCAAAACCTAGTCTTTTTTGTTGGTAATGATGAAAGTGAGATGACTTTTTCAGATACCACGATCAGTTACCACGGTCGGGAGCGCCAGACACTCGGTAACTGCAAATAGAAAAAATTTGACCATCGTATCAGATACCACGGTAATTGTAAACACGACTTTCGACCGTGGTATCTGATACCATGGTATCTGCAAAAACGCAACTATTAATATTACACAACTCCTACCACACATCAAAGTCATCCCAGTGGGAGGAGGGAGTGAGGGCTCGAACAAAAGGAACAATATCCTAGGTAGCCTGAACTGACGGCATACAACTTACCTAGGAGATTTAATTGCTAGCGACCGCTCAATCAGAAGCCTCGCCTCCCATTCGGACTCGGTTGGATACTGATCGGGAGAATACCCGGATCGAAAGTAGACGACAGCTATCTCCACTCCCTTTCTGAAAGAAAAGACAACATGTGTTTTTGCGTTCTAAGGGCATAAGGACGTGAAGTAAAACTTGAAAGATTTTTGAAAACAAAGTGTGTTTTAGTGATGCGTTCAAAGTATACATGTATAATAACCGGGCTGGAAGTTTTTTCTGGTTCAATACCTCGTAAGGCACCGGAAGTTTGTCCGTCTGTCTGACCCGATGAGAAATTTGTAGCCTGTGTAGTTGTACGGTAGTTGTACGAGAAAGTTGCATGTATTGATATGCAGAAGTACAGAACACTTTCATTGAATGTGCCTCACACTGGACTAATCTTAAACAGTAGTATTCAGTAGCATCCCGCCTTGCTCCAGTAGCATCCAGTCTTGCTATGCTAGCATGTAGTAGCATCAGTTGGTATTGCATGCTACTTTTTCATACATCAATTTTTCATCGGGGACCGTCCATCCATTCTCACGATACCTCTCTACGGGGCTTAGATCCTTAGTTCAAACTCGGTAGTGCAAATCACAGATCAAACTCGTAGATAGCCTTGTAACCATATTTTGTGGTGGCAAAGGGGGATCAGGAATGTAACCCAGGAAGGACTTGAATTCCCAGTTGTGTCTTGCGCCTTGGAAACACACGAACTGTTTGGTTCCATCACGCAAGTAATTAGAATTCCCGCGCTCGCGTATTTCATGCCATCTAGCGGGTTGGAGCGCACCAGTCTAGATGAAGCGCACCAGGTAGAGTGTTTAACAGTATTTGTCTTCAGCATAATTATTGGTGTAACATTTTCAAGTATTCTAACGTAAATTAGAGGGTTCCTGACTTTGTACTTATTCCTGCCATAGTAGTCACTATAATAAACGTTGTCTAACGCTGTATAGCTGGAAGTGCAAGCTAGGGTCTTCCAACAGTTAAAAATTAACGCGAGGACACATAAACCTGTTTCAAGTTGATCAGGCTGTCTGTATGTGCTAATGTGCTAATTCGTAGATTTGGTAGGTGTGATGCTTCTGTAAAATCTTTTCTTTTCAGAGCGTACTGTACGCAACTTTATTGCGTTTCCCTCGTGAACAAGCTTACTTTGAAGCGTGAGAGTGCTTTCCGGGTCCTATACAACAATTCTCTAAGGTGGTTGCATGGGTTCTCTTGGAATTGTAGTGCTTCAGGTATGTTTGTTGGTGAAGGTCTTCCATCTTTCGGTGAAGTGAGGCGGGCATCTGCTCTATCACTTCAGACACGAATTCTGCACGCTGAGAATCCTCTCCTTCTGGTGATGTCGAGTTCCCATATGCGGCTGAGTTTGCCAATTTGGCTGTCGTGGGGTGGCCTACTATATTGTGGGTTCTCTCCAGGTTGATGTGCTGAAATTTTGTTTTATTTTCTTTGTAGTTTATATTTATGCCAGTGTTTGTAATTTATTTTGTCATTTTTGACCCTAGTTGGTCGTATCTTAATTTAAATAAAATAATAATAGGTGAAAGAAGGCATGCCGAGTCCATATCTGCACTTCGATTTTCCATCATACCAGGGACTCATAAATTTCCTGTAATGCCTCGCCATTCAGGGGGCTTGTCATTTCCTATGCTTCTATGCTGCTATGTTGCCCGACCTCTTTCCAAAAATTCCGCTTGGGTCGAATCGGCGTTCTTGTTTGCCTCACTGGACGTGAGCGCCAAAGAGACTCCTCCCTCAAGGCGCCAGCAGCCAATCCCAAATGTTGTCGATCTGGATAGTCGCGTATTTTATCCCCGTGGGTATTTCTCGAACTACCGGTTGGTCGGTCAAGATCGCATCAGAAATCTCTTATTGACAAGCCCCCTGAATGGCGAGGCATTACAGGAAATTTACGGGTCCCTGATCGTACTAACATTTTGACCAGAATCCGTGAAAAAACGGAATCTCAACAGATCCAGATATACCATGAATAAATTTAGCTGGTTGTCGATTTAAGGGTTGGAAGAAACCCATGCTGATTTTACATAGCGAGACAGAAATAAGTACGAAGATACAGAAATAAGTAAGCGGACGTCAGAAGATTATCGCCAAAGCGATTTTTCTCTCGTCTAAAGCGCGTGACAAAATAAACCATTCCTTGTGTTAAGTTCCCTCTTCTGTTTTCCTCGGCACGGAACAAATGACTCGTCAACTAAGATTGACTCCCCTTCATCTCTCTTCTTGTCGAAACTAAAAGGTCATCATCACACCCAATAAAAATGTTCATCCCGTGGTGGAAGTCACCGCTGGCATACTAAACGTTTCCGAGCTGATGAGATTCGGAAGGACTGAGAGATCGCATCAGATCAAGTAAATAGTCAACTTGACCGACCCTCGTACAGAAGCGGGGGGGGGGGGTCCCAGTAAATCCCGCAGAAGGCTCACGGTTGCTTGGAAAACTGTGACGTTCTCCTGTACAACAAAAATACAAGCGCATAGAGGCACCACAAATCACACGAAAATTCCACTATTTGAAAATCGATTATTCGTGAATAGCGGAACAACGAAGTAAATCATTTTCAGCGGGTCTTCAAGCCAATTTAAGTGAATAAGTGATGGTAACTAGATTGTCCCATCCTAGCCCTTTTCGGTTAAACTTTAAGAAATTTCGGTATTGCGGCAACGCACTGCGAATTACACCTACGGATTCCCAACAATCGGCACACACCTGCAGCTGTTTAAAGCACACCTCGCACTATTTACTGTTTATGTTCCAATATTCAAAACTATTCGGAGACTGTGAAACTAGGCTCTGCTTTTAACAAATTATCTACGGCTTTGGCTTTGACCAGCAAAAACTTGGCAAAATTCAGGTAACTGGTTTACGCATCAATAGCATGATACGCGAACACTCGGCGGGAGCCGACGGGAACGCGCACGGAAAACAAGTGAATCGTGGTAAGTGCAAAGATTAGTGAGGTGTCGTTGGCGAGTTAAATGTAAGAATAAGCTGCCTTTTCAGTTAACTTTAAGGAATATGACTAAACGGTTGTGATCCTAGTTGTGATGATCATGGGGAACTAAAAAGGAGCTAAACTGCACGGTGGCTCCGAATTAGAATATGGAGAATTATAATGCACATCAGCAGATGTTCAAACAACGGCCTTTTATCAGGGAAACTTGACAAGGAAAAAGAGCGGAAGGCACATTAAAATCAATAATGGAAGACCAAGAGATTCAATCGTGGTGGAACGACCTTCACATTCCATCTAGTCTAAATCTATATCGTAAAATTAATTAGTATTTTGGTACGGAGTATTATTTAAAATTGAAAATTCCAGTAAATTCTTTCGTTTATGGACACAGGCGAGAGAGCAAACTGTCCACCAGTGGCCCACTCGGTAAAAGTTTTTGGAAAAGGATTGGCGGCCCCAGAGCACAGTATCCCTGTCCTGTAATTCGAGTGACAAGGGGCTGTGCCATGGACTCCTGAGGTGTGAGGGCCATTCTAATATAAGGGGTACTCTTTTCCAAAATGGAGGGGATGAGATTGTTCTAGGTAGGCTATCCTAAGGTCTGAGTCACCTAGGTCTATAGTTTGGTTTGGATATACGGTTGAAAAAGTGACTAGTTCAGGAGAAAGTTTGTAGGTTATTAAGTTGTGAATGAAAAGTGAGGTTGTTTTGGTATGTTTTTGTGATCTGTATGTGTCTCACCAAATTTCAAATACAGATATATATGCATTCTCAATCCAAATGCGTCAGTCCGACCCAAAGCAACCATAGTTCGACCTTTAGACTTCCATCTTCGACCTTCGGTTTCCATCTAGCGTTGTCAAGTCACTATCTCTATTATAATTTCCCAGTGGCCTGTTGAGCATTTTAAATGCATGATTATTATTCGCTTGGATAAGAAGCCGGACATAGGTTTGACTGTTGCGGAGATGGTGTTCTTCAGATGTAGCCAAAAGCATCTGACCCAAGTACAAACTGTAACTAATAAACTGTAAATAATATATATACTGTTGTTATTATTTAATTTACTCAATATATTTTTAAGAGTACCAAAACTAATTTGAACTGTACTGGAAATTATGTAAAGTAGTATTATGTACTCGGTACGTCAGCGTATTTCTGTTGACATTTCTTATATTATTTTTCGTAGCCAAAAAATATGGGAAAATAAAGTGAATTGAACTGTAAAAAGTTATATACTGCTATTTTTACAATAAGGCTACCCTCAAGCCTAGTATGATACTTACGCAAATTTATAACTTTTAAGTTCTCTGCAACCATGACTACGCGGTAACTAGATGTATTTGTACGTATCATTAACAACCATTTTCGTCCTTGTCTTCTGATAACAATAACTGGGTAACATCAGAAGTGGGAGTACTGGAGCCCTCAGTTTGCCAAAATGAGGTGGCAATTCTTATAAAAATGCAAATATGTCGCGGCTCTCTTGAATCGGTAATGGGGACACGACAGAGAGGAGGCTATAAGCGACATATTATGGGAGGGGGAGGGGATAATACGCTCCCAAATCCTCTTCCGGGCAGTAAAACATTACCGTCCCTCATAAAAAGATTATTGTCTTTTCAGCATCTAAATAGTACGGGAATGATATCGACCTTTCTGCGAAGTCAGACTGATACAGGACTGGAGGTATTAGCGGATTCCGTTATGGGAGCAGTGTGCACGTCAAGAAATGGTAAATTTCCGGGAAAGTCCAGCCTAACGCTGAAAGCAAAAGCCGTAGAAGATACAGTTTATTTATTTTTGTATGACGAAAAGGTCAAATTCGGCGGTATCGCTGTGACAGCTACTTTTGAAAAAATAAAATTCTATTCTATTCTATTTTATTCAGTTTCGTATCCAATATAGATGACTCCTTTGAAACTGTTCTGTGTTTTCAAAAACGACAGACCCATCCCAGCAGTTTTAGACTTGTGCGGACCCTCGGAAGCATTAAAGTTTAACCGAAAAGGGCTAGGATAGGACAATCTAGTTACCCATAACTTGTTCACTTAAATTGGCTTGAAGACCCGCTGAAAATGGGTTACTTCGTTGTTCCGCTATTCACGAATAATCGATTTTCAAATAGTGGAATTTCCGTGTGATTTGTGGTGCCTCAATGCGCCTGTATTTTTTTTGTATGCCTTACGAGAAAGATTTATCATTTTTTCTGGTTCAGGCACTAAGCAATCGTCACCAGTCACACCACTGCCCACTGAAAAGCCGCATTTGTGTTGAGATTAAAATTTCCCGCGTCATAGTAGAATTTACGCTGTGGGGACGGCCGGAGATATTCTGAGCCTCATAACTAGAGCAGATAGTGGAAAATCAAAAAATCCCTTTGCAGAATCCAAATAGTTCAGTGTATCCAGTTAAATGACACACAAATAAGTTGGCTTTTCAGTTAACTTTAAGCAAAGATCCTGTTCGCTTCGAAAAGAGCCGTACATGGCAGTCGCAAAAAAAGAACGTAGTGTCGTTGGGGTGGATAACAATAATAACGGAGGTTTCAGAAATACGGACGGAAGGAACAATAAAAGGGTGCAAAGTGAATCAGTAATATAAGTAAGACAGGTCCTTGAAGACTGTAAACAACAGTATAGTAGAAAGAAAAAGACAAAGAATTAAAATGGGAAACTCAATGCAGCGAGGAAAAGCTCGCACAGGGCAGTCAACATTCAGCGAAACATGTTAAAGTTTAACCGAAAAGGGCTGGGATAGGACAGTCTAGTTATCAATCACTTATTCACTTAAATTGGCTTGAAGACCCGATGAAAATGCGTTACTTCGTTGTGCCGATGTTCACGAATAATTGATTTCCAACTAGTGGAATTTCCTTGTGATTTATGGTACTGAATTTTTGTTGTATGCTTTACGAGAAAGATTTATGTTTTTTTTTTTTTATCAGGTACTAAGCAATCTTCACCAATCTCACCACTGCCCACTGAAAAGCTGCGTTTGTGTTGAGATTAAAATTTCCCGCATCATAGTAGAATTTACGTTGTGGGGACGGCCGTAGATATTCTGAACGTCATAACTAGAGCAGATAGTGGAAAATAAAAAAAATCCCTTTGCAGAATCCAAATAATTCAGTGTATTCAATTATATGACACAAAATTAAATCGGCTTTTCAATTAAACTTTAAAGTAAGAACAGAAATAAAGCGCGAAAATAATCAAACAGGCCCAACAAATAAAAGCATTGTCAAACTCACATTCTTAGTCGTTTATCTGCGTCCAGGACTCCATTCCTGGCAACTTCAGTCAAAGTACAACGCACAGTCCTAGGCCGTGGGGATTTTTTGGCAAGTTCAAACTCGTGGAACCGCTGGTCACAAACATTGTAAGGCACATCTTCGACAATGATCAAAATGGCAGCACTAAAAGACACGTAAAGGTTAGAAACATCGAAACTGTAGCCTAATTCTGCCAGCTAACTTGGTAGTTGGAAGGAAACCCAGTTGATCTTTTAATTGAGTGTTCACAAAGAGATCGAATACCTATAATTTAGTACAGCTGTCCGTCCGTCCATCCGTATGTCTGTTAGCACGATAACCCCAAAAGGGTTAAGATATTTTGTTCGAACTTGGTTTGAGGATTTTTCAGGTCAAAGGGGTAAAATTCGTAATTGCGCCTGCACTGTCAGAAGTTTCATAACAGATAGCGCTTAACACTTTCAAGACTAACACCTTTTCACTTAGAAATAATTTGTTATGATCAATTAAGTTTACACTATGCCGTGCCTAGATCTCCAACAACACCTTCAATTGGTAAAAATACTAACGGGAACGAAAGAAACATAACAGATAACTTCCCAAAGTGTTATCTGTTGAAACCGGGCATCCTTCTGTTGTCGTCATGTAACTTCTGACAGTGTAGTATTTTTACCAGTTGAAGGTGTTGTTGGAGATCTAGGCAGGAAATAGTGTAAACTTAATTGGTCAGAACATTTTATTTCTAAGTGAAAAGGTGTTATTCTTGAAAGTGTTATGCGCAATCTGTTATGAAACTTCTGACAGTGTGTAGCCCTATATTTTGCGGGGGGGGGGGTCAAATTAAGGGGAAAAGCATATGTTTTTGAAACCTAATGAGATAGTCAATTTAGGGTAATGAGACATGCTGACTCCAAAACTGACAACAAACACTTTACGGGGGGGGGGGATTTATTCTTTATTTTTTTTCAACAAAAAACAATATGTTGCACAACTTATACTGACTAAGAGAGTTGGACACAGGGATACGATTGGAAAAATTACCAAAACAATTCCGAAGAATTCTCCAGGATCCGCAAAGAGAAATGAGCTGTCATCATTTTGAAATGGAATGGAATGGACTTTAAGGCTCGAGCTCAAACAAGAAATTCCCATTCCAACTACACCTACAACAAACGATCGGCGAAGATACCCATTACGGTACTAGCGGTCGCCTACTTGGATTTGTGAACATAACCTGAGACAGACTGATCTACCTTGTCACATTGTACATCTTCCAAGCTTCGTGGAGACCGTCTGTTAGATCTTCCAGGGCAGTGTTGGGAGGCAGCTAAAAACGAAAGAGGATACAGACTACCACAAACCCCTAATTTTTGGATACCCTATGCCAGGGGATACGCTATGTCGAATGCTGGGTAACCTATCCTAATAAAATATTGATATTTTGGCCAGCGTTTGTCATAGGGTTTGTCGTAGACTAACAGGGTAAAGTTAAGGTTCTCACTTCCCAGTCTGACGGCCGATACTTTTTTTTTCTCAGATATTTGGTCTGGCTGTCCCAACGGGTTTGTCCCTCTGTCCAACGTTTGCTTGTTCGGGCGCTTCCACATAAGCTAGGACGAGAAAACATGGCAGGCGAATCCTAGGTGGGGGAGTTGGAGTGGATACAGCAAATTTGACGAAATTGCCACAGTTCGAGTGAAGGCTGATGGGTGATAGGAGAAAATGCCCCGTGTGAGACATTTTTATGTCCGAATCGTAACTGCCAACGATGAGTGGTGCTGAAGGGGGTCTAGTAAATTCTGTGACATGCGTAGGGACCAAACAGATGGCGAGACTGTAATGAAACTTGGATGGTACGAAAGTCAAAGACCCTAGATGTGCCACTTTGAGATCTGGACCGGAGAGGAGCAAATGCCTTAGACGTGACATTTACGTGTCCTATTCGCATCTCACCTCTATAGGGGGAGCTGGAGAGGATACAAGACATTTCCCGGATAGCCTATGCTCCGATCCGAATGAAAAGGTGTGGGCAATTGTTGGGGGGGGGGGTGAATTTCGTGGCACACCTAAGGAACAAACGAGTGGAGCGATATGGATGGAACTGCGACACCAAGGTCGTATCCTCTGCTGCCCACCTTTTGCCATTTTGCGGGTTGGCCTCGCTGAGTCAGAATTTCACAGACGGATCCGAAAATTCGCGGCTGTAACCGGAAAACAAAATGCTAGTCTTCTCTCACAGTCCTGAGCGAATACGAATTCCGAATTCGAATTAGAGGCAAAATCCTTTTCTATTGTTATTATTTAAGAACGTATGGCTTGAATAAGCTCGGGTCTCGACGGAACATCTTGAATTATTCCACCCTCTCTGTAAAAACCGCACTTTAGGCAAGGTGTTCCAGTGTTTACCTTTAATCCCCAGGAAGACATGAGGCTCTTCGACCAATTGTTTAAAGTTGTAGCAAAGTTTCGACACGGGAAGCAGCAGGGAAGTGTTTTTCTTCTTATTTGATTTGGGAAATTCGAACGCGGACCTTCATTCTAATGAGATTTTATCTTCAAAAGCGAGTCATAAGGCACGGATGATGGTATAACCTTGGTAAAAACGTACGCAATCCACAAAAAAAGCGTCAGAACTTCCGACGCATCAAATTCGGCCCTTTTTACCCGCATATCTTTCGGGACAATGCTCCCACCCCCACTGATTGCACCTTGTTACACCCATGACTATAAGCTTTGAGCCGCAGAAAGCCAACTTACTTGTTCTAGACAGTCGTCGAGGTTGAGCTCCGACATGACAAATCTGTGGAAAAAAATAATAGCTAATTATTAACTGTCGATAACTGAAAATCGCATAGGAGTATTTATGATCAATGAGCGACAACACATCAACGAGAGCTGCTGCGAGCCTGAAGAGGACCCTTGCCAAGAAGGGCCAAAACTCGCAGGCTCTGTTTTCGCTTGCGCGATTTGGAGTGAATCCCTCTATTGTCAAAGTTTTACAGTTTTGGTATGCAAATTCATCTATTAAGATCAAATGGCAGGGTCAGGTATCGGAGAATATCCCAGTAAAGCACGGTGTTAGGCAAGGGGGTGTATTATCACCCTATGTTTTCAAGGCTGCCATCTCTAATTGTCTTGAATCTCTTTTGCCTTCTTACTTCCATAAAGATGTTGCGGTTAGTTATATTGCGTACGCAGATGACGTGCTTCTAGTCAGTAAAAGCAAATGCACAATTGAAAAAAATGTTCAAATCCTTTCTCGTGAATTTTCAAAAATTGGTCTTGCCGTTAATTTTTCGAAAAGTGAATACCTATGTTTTAATGCTTTATCTTCTGGTGCACCACTCACGCTGTCAATGGGTCTGTTCTCACTTCCCGCAACTGATTCGTTAAAGTGGCTTGGCCTCAATTTTAAAAATACGCTTTCAAAGACTTGCTCGGCTATCACTCAGGATACCTCTAAACTGATTCGTATTGCGTATGGCCGTCTCTGTCCAAACCGAAGTCGGTATAACCGAAAGGCGCTTGGTAGAATCTATAATGCATTTTGCGCGCCCTATATCCTTTATTGTTCTGGTGTGTACCACATTCTGCGGAAAAAAGATCTGAAAGTTTTAAAAACATCCTACTTTAATCATTGTAAATTTTTAATGTATCTTCCTCGCTCGTGTCGTAACCGTAAACTAATTCAGAAATTCGGGGTGCAAGATGTCATTCGGTCACTGGAGAGGACGTCGGCGTCTCTGTTAAGAACATCTAACCATCCAGCTCATAGTGTATATGATGTTTTCCATGTTTTTTTTAGGCCTGATTAGAAACTTTGTCCAAATTGTCGTAATTAATGTTGATTGTTATTTGTGTTTGTTTTTCTTTATTTCCATTTACTCCACTGTCGCCATGTGCATTTGGTGGGTTATAAATTAAATATATATATATATATAATATAGTTATAACAAAATTCAGCTGATGGGTCCGTTTGCACTGTCAAATAGTATGTAATTCAGTTTGTTCTTCGCTGAAGACGGTTGTCGGATGTGCAAAATATTCGAACTGATCTTTACCCCTCGCATGACATCTTAGAGGGATAATTAGCTGATTTAAAAACACGGAGAATCTCGTTTTTGCTTCTTGTATTATAAATGGTCAGCTTGACTTCAAACCAGAGCAAAATAACACTAGGGAGTAGCGCCAAGACCTATGCTTTGCACGCTTTGCAAACGGGTCATACCCGTAGCGCCGTCCACCACGCTTGCGGCATTTAAAGCGAGACAAACTTGCGGGCTTAGAAATTTCTAGTAAAGCAAAGGTGCGGTCTGCACACACCAAGGAAACAGTGTATACCAAGGAAACTATGCATATGGCTACGGCTGAAGTAAATAAATAAATACAAATAAAATAATTGTGAATGTTGATGTTTTGGTGTTTTATCTATTTTCCTACTTCATTTTTTTTTTACTTTCTACAAGTAACAAGACCAAAGTTTTCGATGGGATCCCAAAAATTTAATATTTGATCCAGACATCTAGGTCTTGTCTTCGCCAGGTCCAGTCTTCGCCAGGCTAATCATCTGAGAAAACCACGTTCAGATATACCTCTATAAGCCATATCTATTTTGACGATACTGATCGAAACTTCCTGCTTTACTTCTGCCAAATTTCCTGTTTCGGCCGAATTCCGAGCGAACTACTTGCCCAGCAAAAAAAGATAGTTCAGAATCAAATCCAGCATATCTCCTTATCCCTATAAAGAACATCTAATCAACTTCAAATAAAACTTAACTTCTAAAAAAAAAAAATCCGGTTTCAACCGGATTCCGGACGAACTATATGTCCGGGTAAAAAATGATTGTATATGCAGATTCAGCGTCTTTTCTTACCCTTAAATCTATCATCTAATCAACTTCAAATAGAAATTTTGCTTTTAACAAATTTTCCGGTTCTGGCCGGATTCCGGACGAACTACTAACATTTAATCAACTTCAAACAAATTTTCCAGTTTTCGCCGGATTCCGAGCGAACTACTTGTCCGGCAAGAAAATAGTTTTCACCATCGTGTTCAGCATGTCTTCTTGTCCCTAAATCAAACATCTAATGAACTTCAAATAAAACTTTTACTTTTAAAGTTTAACTGAAAAGCCGATTTAATTTTGTGTCATCTAATTGAATACACTGAATTATTTGGATTCTGCAAAGGGACTTTTTTATGTTCGACTATCTGCTCTAGTTATGAGGCTCAGAATATCTCCGGCCGTCCTCACAGCGTAAATTCTACTATGACGCGGGAAATTTTAATCTCAACACAAACGCAGCTTTTCAGTGGGCAGTGGTGAGATTGGTGAAGATTGCTTAGTGCCTGAACAGAAAAAAATCACAAATCTTTCTCGTAACAAAATTTCCATACCATAAATCCCAAGGAAATTCCACTATTTGAAAATCGATTATTCGTAAACAGTGGAACAACGAAGTAACGCATTTTCAGCGGGTCTTCAAGCCAATAGTTGCGTTTTTGATCCGAATTCTCCTCGCGATTCTCCTCCGAATTCTCCTATTTGGCGTGTTTAAACTATTCAGATGAAACGAATTCTCCTTTCTTTCGTTTCATCTGAGGAGAATTCGTTTCATCTGAATAGTTTAAACACGCCAAATAGGAGAATTCGGAGGAGAATCGCGAGGTGAATTCGGATCAAAAACGCAACTAATTTAAGTGAATAAGCGATGGATAACTAGATTGTCCTATCCCAGCCCTTTTCAGTTAAACTTTCCGGTTTTGGCCGGATTCCGGGCGAACTACTTGTCCGACGGATTCAGCGGAATCAACTATCTAAATAGCTTTCAAAAAATATTTGTTTTGCCCCTTAATTTGAAACCCCTCCCCCACCCTCAAATATACGGCTAAACAGCCCATCTTCGAACTTGACTTGTACTTTGACCCAAAGGATGCTCCCACCAAGTTTCATCAAAATATCTCAATCCCTTCGAGAGTTATCGTGCTTACAGACGGACAGACAGACTGACAACTTTTGCGATGTCATAGGTATCCCGCCACTTACGTTCTGGGATCCCAAAAAATAAAACTATTTAGTAGCCTAGCCTAGGCAAATGAAAACTAGCTTCTGAACAACCTTCACCACACACAGGAAGGTACTGCATAGTTGCAATATGTACTTTGAACGTTTATTTGTCGAACAAAAAGTTTAGTTGATTAAGATGTCACGGTTAACATTTGACAGTGCAAAAGTACATGTTATTTCGGCCCTTCTTGGCAAGGGTCCGCTCAAGCTGGAAAATGACTGGATTAATTTAAACTGAAATATTGCTCTGACAAATTTTTTATTATTATAAAACCTGCTTACCTTTGGATTGCTCCGGAAGCGGGTCCCAACCAGCCAAAGCCCGCAGCAATCGTGTTGACTTCAACTTGTGACAACTTCCAACTACCATTTACGGATTCCAACATAACATCATTGCGGATCATGCCAAGTGAAATGCTCTGGGACAAGAAAGGGAAGTATTAAACATCGAGAAAGAACAACGTATGACATTTTATGAGCAGAAACACATTTTATTTGCTTGACTCGGTCACTGACATTTTAGGCTTTTTCCCATATTTTAGTTAACTCTGGTTTTGTTATGAAGGACCTAGGGTTTTATTTTATATCACCATTTATGCCGTTCAATGTCCGGTAGGAAATGATATCTTAAAAACTCGAATATCATATACCGATTTAATATATTAAACCAAAGATAATCAAAATGCGGAAAAAATCGAGCAGCAAAAATAGCAGCCATGTCAACAAATACAATCTAAGCACTAGTTTTCCCGTTCGATAAGTTCCAAGAAATAATTTACCAAACTAGGATACTTATGGTTGCTAGAAGCTTCATTTATTATTGCAGGTTCGTTTCTTCCAGCTAAAGTACGAAGAACACCCATGTCAAGAAGGGCCTAAATGTTGTGATGAACAAAATACCCTAGCTGACTTATCCGTGAACTTTTATATATGATTCCCAGTCAACTTGACCTGAAGGAGTATTTATACCTTGTATGTGCTAGAACAAACCCGGGGGAAAGATGGATGAAATTCAAATATAGAAAGTTGATGAAACTGAGACAACGCCCCTAATACTTGCAAACGTGCCTGCATCGATATAAAAAAATGATCGATATCTGGCTCAACAACCGACGACGACTCTGATTACTTCTTTGTGAGATTTGTTATTGCTTCTCTTCGCAACACTGTCATCCAACACTGATCCGGTTGCTAGGACATTGCCATTACTATTCATAACATTAAGTTTCCATGGCCTCACGCATTTCTGTTAATTACTGGATCATTACAATACAAATGCCAAAAAACACAAGCTGAAAAGACGTTTACCTGAGCAACGCCCTCCTCAAAGACTGTGTCATAAATGCGAAGCAATCTGGCAAGAAAATCATCCACTTCGGCGATGCTGAAATAGACTATGAACGTACGAAAATAATACAGATTTAACGTGTTCAAACCTCCTACCTAAAGCTTTGAACATACGATTAGGGGCGGGTAGGCTACTCGCAAACTGAGATTACTGCCCGCATGTCGGCACCATCATCAATTTCATACGAAAAAGTTTTAGATTTTCTCAACTTGATGATGAAAGTGAAGAAAATTCGGCAATCCTCTGTTCATAGCATAAATTGGTGACAGAATAAAAATTTAAAAAACACAATTTTTTTGTTGGAACTTGCTAGTTGTTCCCATAGCCTACTTATGACAGGATGGTGGTTGCTTTTATTGTGTCCATTTATGATTGATCAACTTTATGCAAAATTTGTTCTCATCTTGTGTCCAGCAAGCCTTTTCTCTGCCACAAAGCGGTTCAAGATTCTAATATTTAAAAAAAACTCTTTTACGGTTAAAGGAACTCGGGAAATTAATGCCCGCCCAACAACCTTTGCACGTTTTAATGACTACTGGTAAGGTAACAGGCTGGAACACACCTTCAAGAACTCTAGCCCTTTATGGTTCAGCCATATTAGCATTTGGATCATATTGTTCACTCAGGTTGAGGGTATGTGCCCTCACATGAAGCATGTTAGCTGGCTGAAGGCAACTATTAAGAATTGCATCGCTGAGATGACAAATTTTGTGTCACCACCATCGTTTTTTTCCAGTGTAACAATTTTTCCGTCTTTTCAAACTAGATTTGACACCAGCTTGATGCAATGTCTCCTCCTCCCTTGATGACATCAAATCCTAACTTACCCTAATCTTTCCTTATTAATGTCATCTACACTTACAAATAAAAACAAAATTAGTTTGCATAATATTGACTCTAACCTACCATACTTTAAAGGATTCAATATATTTTCTTTGTTACCACTGACTTGCTCTTTTTTTTTATCTAATAAAACCAAAAAACATACAACTTTTCTATGCTTAAAAATCAAGCAGTCCAATTTATAGGTTCTGTCAGGAGTAACCACCATCTTCAGTTATAGGCTGTTATTGTCTGGCAAAGCTCTTTCGAATCCAGTTGTCATGCAGGCTACCAGAACTGGGAAGAAATAATATCACTTTGTACGTATGGTAAGCTTCACACACCATACAACGTTCAGCATTCCTAGGCTAAACAAAGAAAGGGCAATTTCTTAGCTAGTGATGCTTCTAAGGCAAATATACAACCTAAAGCATGACTGCTCTCAAAACACACAGTTCAGTCACCATATATTTTAACCGGATCTGTTTGCAGATGTGTTTTTAATGTAATAACATTTGCCAAGATGCCTTCTCAAACAAAGCTTGATCAGACTTGAGTTATTGGACAATTGTAGTATTAGATGCAGGCGCAGTCTCACCTCTTCAAAGACGAAATTAGGAAGTCCCTGGAATGTGCAATCTTGTGATACAACTCATTGACTAGCGGCTGGAGATCATACACTGCTTTAAAGCTTTGCTTTGGAAATGGTGATGGAAGAAGTGCAAATGGAGCAAATTGTAGCTGGTCTGGTGAAAAATTTAGCCTGGACCTCATACAGGCACCTGTAAGAAAGGCGTTTTGTCATATCTAATCATCCAAGTGGTTATAAATGCTGGAAATGGGGGAGGATAAGTGCAGTGTTATCTTAACTTGCATCAAATCATATTTGCTACATGACAATTCTGGGTTGAATATTTATGTTGACAGTCAGCATCTGAGTATCCTTGTAAAATGAGTTGTCTCTTCTGTAAAGTGTGACAGCCACAGCCACCAGCTGATCAGATATAGGGGGGATGCCCAGCCTACCAAAATGTTGCTGGCCAGTTGGTAAAAAAAAAAATGAGTTGGCACCAAGCACCACTAACCATTTTTCAAAAAGAGTTTTATTTTAAACAGTCCAATATTCTTAGACACAGTTGTTTAGGCTATTCATACAAAATTAGCAACAAGCTCACTTATTGGTTGAAAAAAGAATTAGCAACCAGACAAAACAAATTTACAGGAGGGGTATCTGGGGGGGATCCAACCTCGAACTTATATAGCCTTGACCCAGTCGCGAACTTGCCCAAAAATCTTACAAGGAAACATTTGTGTGTCCAAAACAGGTCCTAGGTCATTCACAGTTGGGACCTTGATAGGACTGCATCAGAATTTTCCTTTCAACCACTTCGAGGTTTTACAAGTTCGAGGTTGGATACAGGTTGGATACCCGTCCTGTATTTTGAAGCAGGTTCTACTTGGCATTTTCAATAAGACATGCAGGAGTAGCGCTAGGTATACCTTTAGCAGAGTAATACCTCTCTGTACTGGAATGCAATAACCCTTCAGTCTTTTAAAAACAGCTGAAAGAGTCATTTTCAAGTGACAGTAGCCTAGTTGAGAGTTGGTATTTGTAAATGTATTTAAACAATAATATTTCTTTTTACATTTATTCTAAAAGAAGTATTATTGAATGAGCTCCTTACTTGTATGTTCGCTCCCATAGGCCGCATGTTTTTTTTTTTTTAATACATAATCTGAATCTGGACCAACAAAAGCAACAGGAAATAGCAGTGTTTTTTGCCGTCATCCAGTTAACCGACCTACAAGATTTCCCACTATTAGTTGTTTTCTTCCTTCGGTTAACTGACCGAAGTTTTTATAAGCTCTTTTTTTTGCTCGGTTTGCCGATCAGTTAAACCACCTGTGGACTGAGGCGGGAGCTCCGTCCAACCGAGCTACGCTCTTGGTACGTCGCAAAATTCAAGATTCTCATTGGAGAGATAGTAGCCACCGACGGGAAGATGCCGTTTGTTCATATATAAGCTGTTTTTTAGAGCTCAGTCGAACCCGCCGGCGAGACAAATAAATGGTAAATAGTGGCAAACAGGTAGGTTAACAGACCTATGGAGAAAGGCAAAAACGCAGCTAATGTATTTATTTTGCCTACCATGCATTGTTGCCCAATCTTTGGACTTTGATATGATTTCATTTAGCTCGTCCTTGTCACTTGGAACATATTTTAACAAGGTATTGCAAAGTTTCAAATGATGATCCAGCTCCATGTGGATTTCGATGGTTGCTGCCCCGGCCTTCCTCCAGTTCCAAAAAGATGAGCCTTCCTTTCAGCGTTTTCCGAGAAGTTTAAATCTTCTGCGCGTGCTTCCACTTGCTGCTCTTCGAAAATCCTGCCGGGAAACCCAAAAATCCTGAAAAATCCTATTCGGGAAGTTCAAAATCCTGCCGAGATATCCTGCCAAAAAAAAAAATGTTTCCATATTAGACCCCGAAGCCGCGCCGAATTTTTTTTCAGCGGCGGCGCGCCGGAAAACCCTCGCCGTGGCGCGCCGAAATTTTTTTAGCGGCGCGCCGCCGAAAATTTTCGGCGGCGCGCCGCTTTTTGGCGCCGTTTTCCGGACTTTTTTAGCTAAAATTTTGGAACTTTGCGGCCATGATTTAAGCCCCGTCTACATTGCCGTAAACCGACCGTTTTACGGACGGTCCGTAGCCGCAAAAATGTGGTCTACTTTAGTCCCAAATAGGCGAATCTTGTGTTGAAATTTAAAAAACAGTTTATATGTGACTTGAAAAACAGTTGAGAAACAGTTACATGGGACTGTGACAAAAAAGCAGTCTCCACTACGTCCGTTTTACGGTTACGGAGGGGTCAGTACCGCCGTTTTACGGCTACGGCCGTCCGTAGAGAAAGACCCGTCTTCACTGCCGTAACGGTCAAACGGTCGACCGTAAAACGGTCGGTTTACGGTAATGCAGACGGGGCTTTAGAGAAATTTCGTGCCTGAATTGGCTGTAGGTGTAAATAATTAGTACGGAATTAAAATATCGGTTGACTGGCCAGCCAGCTAGCCTATCAAGTTTATAGGCTACCTCGCTGGTATCAACATAATTTCAGCTATTCTTGTACAAGGCGCCATCTCCCTGTTCCAGACGGATTCCCACTGCGAGTCCCGGATTTTTTTTTGTTGTACTAGCAACTCCCTTCCCCCCATTCTCACGGGTCCCCGTCGTAACGTAAGCCATTGCTTCAACTATAATAACTAGAAAATAACTCCTTTCGGATTCGATGTGGAGCTTATTTGAGGAGCTGCTGGTGTCAGTGGTTTAACTAACGCTTAGAAAATAATAAAACTCTGTTTTACTGATTTTTTTAAACTGTGCAGTTATAAAACTAAGTAAGCAAATCAAATCAAAGAAAAGTGAAATAACGTGGACCATTAGACAGACTAATTTTGTTTCGTCAACCAAATGAGTTTGGCAAGGAAATAGATCAGCAAATTTTCGAACCAACTTGATACAGATACATTACATCTGTTCTCGTTGTTTCCAGTCTCGATAGTCCCCAGAAAGTGACTCCTTCTTTTCTCGTGGCTCCCCTTGACTCGTCAAGGAGTACCCGGGAAACAGCGAAATATGGCAAATAAAAATTAGGTGACGACTTTTATGGATCGATTGCTTCTAAACAAAACAATTATTCTCAAATTCGATTACTACCTGAAACAACAAATAACACAGAAGATACGACCCCCCCCCCAACCGACGATGGGATGCTGTGATGAAATGTAAGCATTTTTTCTGGGTCCTTTCTTCGCACGCCAACTATCGTGGTCTAGCTTATCTGGAAGTGCCCGGAATTAGTCCGACTGCCGACAGCAAGACGGACGTTATGGTACTTGAGCAAACCAATGTAAGTCCCAGACAAGCTATTAACATAAAAAAACATCATGGTCGGACAGTGTGCGTGGACGTGCTCAAAGAAACATCAGTGGCATATGACGGTCTTTTGATTACTTTTTCATTGTCAAAAGACATGGTGGGCAACAATGAAAAGTATTTCCGCCGAAAAAAACGGCGGCGGCGCGCCGCCATTCAAACGGCGTTAGCTATGGCGCGCCATCTGAAAAACGGCGGCGGCGCGCCGAAACTTTTTTGGCGGCGGCGCGCCGATAAACGGCGTGGCTTCGGGGTCTATTCCATATAGTACAGGCAAATGGAGGTTTGACCCCAAACAAATTGCAACAGAAATGATTTTTACACCATCTTGTAGAGAAAAAAAAGCTGAACAACATATCCATTTTCGCATATTCTCGCTCAGCGTAATCCTTTCTTGTTCCATATTTAAAGCAGTTCCATAAAACGCAACTTTAGCCTTTTTTCGAAAAAAATCTCTTTCGGTTTATGTATGCCCCTTCATAATGTATCACCTCTATAGTATCGAATTTTTCCTCAGATTCATTAGTGTTTATTTTCAAATTGAATTGTGAATGTGCTTTTTTTTTACAGTGATTGTGTTAAATCTTTGTTGGATGTGTTTGGAAACTAGTGATATTAGTAGGAATTCAGTAACTGATACTGAATCTGGAAAAATCCTGGTATAATAGAGGTATGCTTCTTGTCTTAGAACAATGAAGGTTGTGTCACGGGCAGGAGGCTGGCAGCAGGGGCTTCACTAGCCTTTTACCTTTGGGGGGAGATGTCCTGTTTGTGTCGACAGACTAAAAACTCGTACAGCACAGAATAGAACTGGGATTAAACTAACTATGATGCATCAGTTGAGGTTATTCATTTAATGTAATTTCTTATATCAAAATTCACACATTCGGCTTTTCATTTCAGCTTTCAATAAAAAGGGAAGCTTCCAATGATTTTACCCAGAACAAGTTAAACTGTGCGGCGTGGGCAAAATTTTCTTAATCTGCTTTTTTTCTGGTTTCAGTCCTAGAAATTTCAGTCCTAGAATTCCAGCTAAGTGAAACACCATTCTTCCAAATAGAGAATACTAAAAAATGCGCCGCAGGCAAAATTTGTGTAAAACTAACTTTAGGCTAATGCATCAGTTGAGATTGTCCCTTTGACGTAAATTTGTATATTTGAATTCATATATTGGGCTTTTCGTTTCAAACTTTGGCTAAAAAGTGAAGCTTCCAACAACTGCACCAAGAACAAGTTAAACTAAGCGCAAAGGTGAAATTTTTTAAAACTGTTTTTTTTTTCGGAAAAATTTGCACCCATAAATGTTTGCAGAATTTGATTTCTTACGTTTAAAAAGAACCAGATATGCCGACAAGAATACGGTCGCCCGACAAAAGCATTTCAAATTCGATTTCGTCTTTGTTTTGCCCGACAAGACTGTAGCCTAAAGAACTTTATTTCGTAAATGTAAATAGGAACTGATGTGCCGACGAAACTTGGCTAAACTTTCAGGATGCGTGTGATACTCGTTTACACAATTTGATTTTTTATGTGTAAAATGAATCCGATGTGCGGACGAGAATACCGACGCCCAACAAAACCATACAGCATTTGATTTCTTCTGTGTTTTGCCTGACGAGACTTCACAGAATTTAATTTCTTATATTTAAAAATAACCCTTTGTGCCGACGAGACTTGAACTTCTAGCCTGTGACCTAAAAAGCTTGGAGAATTTGGTTTCATGCAAATAGAACCCAATATGTTGACAAGTTGAACGAAGCCCAAAAAAAGCATACAAATTTCTATTTCTTCTGTATTCCTTATGTATAAAAATAACCCTATGTGCCGAAGAGAATACCGAGGGCCGACAAAGCATGCAGAATACGATTTCTTGAGTATTTTGCCCGACAAGTGTTTGCAGGATTTTATTTCTTGCGTATAAAAATAACCTGATGTGCCGACGAGTCAACTGATGCCCGACAAAAGAATACAAAATTTAATTTCTTCTGTGTTCGCCGGCGCTTCCTGCCGACAAATAAGTGAACTTTCGCCGGGCTTCGCCCGACGAAAGTACTTTCTCAAGACCTTTTGGGGGGGGGGGAGTCCCCCCCCCCATAGTCCCCCCCCCCCCCATAGTGACACCCCTGGTCACGGGTGTTTGAAAAGCACACAAAGATGGCTTGCCCCCAACAGCCCATTGCATTGCACTTCTTGGGTGAGGGCTTAGAATCGGAGATCAGCACTACTAGTTTGGCCTGTCAGGGCTAGGCCTAATGCTGCAGTCCTGCTGCAATCAACCACAAACCCCAGATTTTTGGATACCATATGCCAAACCATGGGCATATCTAGCATTTGGCATAGCCTATGCCTAATGACCGCTGGATACCCTATACGCTGGATAGCTGTTGGTACCCTAACCCTGACCTAACCCCACTATAGATGAATTCTGATTGGTTAATTTCTGAGCTTCACTCAAATCATCAATATTTTATTGGGTCCAGCATTTGGCATAGTGTGTCTAGCGTTAGGCATGGGGTATACAAAATGCTAGGTATACCTAGCGTTTGGTATAGGCTTTCTCGAAATCAGAGGTTTGTGGTAGACTGTAGTGCTGATACCTATACTTGTAGGCTAGCCTATAATATTTGAACTAATTTACTTGCTAACTGGGTGCAGCTGGGAGGAAAAAGTAGGCCTTTCAGATGAAAAAAAAAGAAAGAATAACAAGACCAAAAGTTTTGATTGGATCCCAGAAATTCAATATTTGATCCAGACAGTTGCGTTTTGTAGATATCCGGTCTTCGCCAGACTCCTTGAATACTTTTCTACTAAAATTTTAGAAACAGATTAAAGCAAGTGACTAGGCCTAGTCTTCTGAGAAACCAAGTTCAGGTATGGATTCAGGGTAGGCTCAGAGATGGGCGAATCCGACCATGAAAGGATTCGAATCCGAATCCGAATCCAGGGCCAAGCGCGAATCCGATTCCGAATCCGAATCCACCGTCTCATGCTGAGGATTCGAATCCGGAATCGAATCCGGATTCGAATCCGACCTTAACAAAAATTAAATTACGTACACAGGTTATAGTTATAAATTCAGAGGTGACAAAGAAGTACTAAAGGAAAATGAGACGGTCATTTTTGGGTATTCACGTGTGATTATCATAGTATGGGTTTTCTCTCGGTAATCAGATTACTTTGGGGCTCGTTTCGGTAAAGTCGGGAAAATGGAACTGGAAGGATGAAGACCAGCAACTGGAGCGGATTCGTAATATCCGGGGTTGGAATCCGAGTCCGAATCCGAATCCAGCCTGAAAAGCAGAAGATTCGAATCCGGATTCGAATCCGGACAAAAGGACGAATCCTGGATTCGAATCCGAATCCGGATTCGGATTCGCCCATCTCTGGGTAGGCTATGTGTTTACCCTTATACGTCACATCTACTTTGAAGAAGTTGATCGAAACTTCCTGCCTCACTTTTGCCAACTATCCGGTTGAAATGAATTCAGCGTATCTTCTTACCCTTATATTGAACCTCTAATCAACTTCAGATAAACTTTAACTTTTAAGATAATTTCAGATTTTGGCCAGATTCTGGGCGAACTGTTTGTCCGGTGAAAAATTATTTGAAGTTGATATTAAATGTTCGATTTAGGGGTAAGGAGACATGTTGAATCCATGTCTGAAACTTATTTTCTTGCCAGACAATTAGTTAATTCAGAATACGGCCAAAACCGGAAAATTTGTTTAAAGTTTAACTGAAAAGCCAACTTATTTGTGTGTCATTTAATTGGATACACTGAATTATTCGGATTCTACAAAGGGATTTTTTTTCCACTATCTGCTCTATAGTTATGAGGCTCAGAATATCTCCTGCCGTCCCCACAGCGTAAATTCTACTATGAAGCGGGAAATTTTAATCTCAACACAAACGCAGCTTTTCAGTGGGCAGTGGTGAGATTGTGACGATTGCTTAGTGCCTGAACAAAAAAAAAATGATAAATATTTCTCGTAACGCATACAACAAAAATACAAGCGCATAGAGGCACCACAAATCACATGAAAATTCCACTATTTGAAAATCGATTATTCTTGAATAGCGGAACAACGAAGTAACTAATTTTCAGGGGGTCTTCGAGCCAATTTAACTGAATAAGTGATGGGTAACTAGATTGTCCTATCCTAGCCCTTTTCGGTTAAACTTTAAAGTAAAAGTTTTATTTGAAGTTGATTAAATGTTCCACGAGTAAGAAGACATGCCGAATCCATATACGAAAATTATTTTTTTCTTTTAAAAAAATTTCCGGTTTTGGCCGGATTCCGGTCGAATTAATTTTTAGAAAATAAGTTTCAGATATGGATTCAAGATGTCTCCTTACCAGGGGCGTCACTATCCTTTTACCTTTGGGGGGGGGGGTGTCTGGTTTGTGCCGACGGACTAAAAAATGTGCCGACGAAGTACATTTCCAGCCAGTATAGAATAGAACCGGTTTAAAACTAACTATAATGCATCAGTTGAGGTGATTCCTTTAATGTAATTTCGTATATTAAAATTCACATATTCGGCTTTTCATTTCAGCTTCCGCTAAAAAGTGAAGCTTCCATTGTACCCAGAACAAGTTAAACTATGCGCCGCATGCGAAATTTTTCAAATCTGCCTATTTTCCGGAAAAATTTAGCTGTACCTACCATACTGATACAAGTGTTTCATACCCCCAAGAATTTCAATCCTAAAACACCATTCTTCCGAGTAGAGAATACTACAAAATTCGCCGCAGGCGAACTTTGTGTAAAACTAACTGTAATGCATCAGATGAGTTGTCCCTTTGACGTGAATTCGCATATTGAAATTCACATACTAGGCTTTTCGTGTCAAACTTTCGCTAAAAAGCGAAGCTTCCAACTTTTCAAAACTCATGCGAAATTTTTTTCATCCGTCTTTTTTCCGGAAAAATTTGCACCGACAAATGTTTGCAAAATTTGATTTCTTACGTATAAAAAGTACCCGATGTGCCGACAAGAATATCGACGCCCTACAGAAGTATTTGGACAGAGTAGAACCTCCATTAAACCAAGGAAAAGCCGACGCCTTTGACCCTGTGTTGTGATCATGATACAGTAGATAATCCTTCAGCCCAAGCTGACTGCGAATCATATTGACGATGCAAAACACATGTAACGTGTTTCATACCCCCAAGAATTTCAATCCTAAAACACCATTCTTCCGAGTAGAGAATACTACAAAATTCGCCGCAGGCGAACTTTGTGTAAAACTAACTGTAATGCATCAGATGAGTTGTCCCTTTGACGTGAATTCGCATATTGAAATTCACATACTAGGCTTTTCGTGTCAAACTTTCGCTAAAAAGCGAAGCTTCCAACTTTTCAAAACTCATGCGAAATTTTTTTCATCCGTCTTTTTTCCGGAAAAATTTGCACCGACAAATGTTTGCAAAATTTGATTTCTTACGTATAAAAAGTACCCGATGTGCCGACAAGAATATCGACGCCCTACAGAAGTATTTGGACAGAGTAGAACCTCCATTAAACCAAGGAAAAGCCGACGCCTTTGACCCTGTGTTGTGATCATGATACAGTAGATAATCCTTCAGCCCAAGCTGACTGCGAATCATATTGACGATGCAAAACACATGTAACGTCAGGTACATTTTATTAGAGCTATATTTCGGGTCTTCTTGGCAAGGGTCGTCTTCAGGTTCAAACTGCTGGAACAAATATAGCTCTAATAAAATGTAGCTGACGTATCCGTTTTGCATCGTCAATCATGATACTTCAAGAACAAATAGGCCAATAGAACGTCTGTCTTTGGTCCCATGCATCGACTGTGGATACCCCAACAAAACGATCAGAGCTAAAGCTACATGCTTTGCTTGGAGCTGATTCCCAACAATTCCCTCTTAGCCGCTGCGCATTGACAGGAAAAGACCGTAGCATAGTGACGTCACATTGTTAAACAACCGATAGTCACTTGCTCTCGACCTTTCTTCTCCGGACCGTAATTAGTTGTTTGTGGAGGTAACGAGTTGGGATGTTCCGCGTAGCTCCTAACCTCCGCTCGTTTGCATCAGGCAGCGCATCGGGAGTCTTTACGACTCCGCATGGTCGTATTACATAGATCGGGAGACGGAGGTTCTTTTGCTTATTTGTTCTTGATGTCTTCCAACCGTTCTAGATTTTAATAAGTACTAGTAGGACCTTAGATTGGAACAGGTAAAATAGTTACCTATTAATTTTATTACCTGTGTCCGTGTTAAGGATATAAAACGGCCGTCCAGTGGTCTAATCCTGTTAAACGTCCTACATTAAACGTTCGTTTTATGGCCGTTTCACTGACACAGTAAAATATGTCTGATTTTTGTATTGTCGAAAATTGATAAGTCGACGATAAGAGCATAAACCGTCTTGCCTCTGCGTGCCCTCGATTTACAGTCACTTGTTCTCAGCTTCCTGCTTGATATGTTGCTAGTATCTTTCACGTATCATTTATTGTAGGCACTTTATGACTGTTAGAACAAGCTGCTCAACCCAACTAACGATGCTGACTAAACTGGGAATAACTACACCAGATAGAGGAGGTCAGATTGTTCCGCCTGGTCACGTATTGGTTTCAGAAAAGTTGAGAGGGCAGTCCGTTGTCAGATCTTTGCGAGGTTAGTAAGAACATTTCCTTATGCTGAACAACCTACTGACCAATCAAGGTTCAAGCGAGTTCGAGGGATGACCCTGCCGTTTCAGTCGCCTAGTGCAAGCCATGTATGCGTAGTCACACCTCACGGTAGCCTCTGCCTCGCCTTGGAATCATTAAAATTTCATTTTATGCAGGCTATTGACATTATACATTTGTTCTATAATACATTGTGACAGGATGATAGGCAATGGTCAAGTGGAATGAAACCCTTTTATAGCCTTTGGCTTCTGAAACTACATAAATCACTTTCCAGCGGGTGACGACACATAATCACTAGCCTACTAGTCTGCAGAATGGCTACAATAAACAGCAAAACTTAGACATAAAATGTGCTATTAAAGTTGTCTCCGTTCTATAATGCCCGTTTTAAGGATATAAAACGGCCTTCCAGTGGTCTAATCCTGTTAAACGTTCTACATTAAACGTTAGTTTTATGGCCGTTTCACGGACACAGTAAAATATGTCTGATTTTTGTTAAGATCGCGGGAACCGGGGACTTTC
The DNA here is from genome assembly GCA_023053555.1 of Branchinecta lindahli. NCBI lineage: Eukaryota > Metazoa > Arthropoda > Branchiopoda > Anostraca > Branchinectidae > Branchinecta > Branchinecta lindahli. Next base: position 16,805,384 of record JAKZAO010000002.1, read on the forward strand.
TTTTTTTAGTTGCCATTGCCCATTACCATGAGTGACCTGTGGTAAATTGAAATGGCGCAACTACATGTCACAAGTCATGTCTCTGTCTATTTGTTTGTATTTCCTGGGTAACTCTGCAACCACGAAGGGTGGCTTCCCCCTGCCCTCGCCCAAATGACGCCTCTGCGTAGCTGCATATATTCTCATCACCACCTGTCCCAGCAGACAATAAAACAAAATAAAAATAAAATAGCTACTCAATATATTATATATTTTTTACGGATAAGTTTTGCGTAATTGTTATATATAAAACAATGCTTAAAGTTTAACTGAAAAGCCAACTTATTTGTGTGTCATTTAATTGGATACACTGAATTATTTGGATTCTGCAAAGGGAATTTTGATTTTCCACTATCTGCTCTAGTTATGAGTCTCAGAATATCTCCGGCCGTCCCCATAGCGAAAATTCTACTATGACGCGGGAAATTTTAATCTCAACACAAATGCGGCTTTTCAGTGGGCAGTGGTGATTGGTGACATTGCTTAGTGCCTGAACAAAAAAAATGATCAATCTTTCTCGTAAGGCATACAACAAAAATACAAGCGCATAGACGCACCACAAATCACACGGAAATTCCACGATTTGAAAAGCGGTTATTGGTGAATAGCGGAACAACGAAGGAACGCATTTTCAGCGGGTCTTCAAGCCAATTAAGTGAACAAGTGATGGGTAACTAGACTGTCCTATCCCAGCCCTTTTCGGTTAAACTGTAACAACTTTGTAGCAGGTGTTACGGGGTGACGTTAAAGCTGCTTTCACACTGAGAACGCAAGACGCTTGCGTTGCGCTTGCGTAGAGTCAGCGTTGCGTCTGTCTTGCATCGGACCTTTCACAACGCGAAGGCGTGTGCGTTGTGTTTTCAGAAAAAGGCTAGTTCTGATGAAGATATAATACTAGGTGCTGCAGCAGTATTTGGATGTATGACCGTAATTGGATGACCTTATTTGGATGCATGACCATATTTGGATGCACGACCGTATTTGGATGTATGACAAAAAACTGAAAACTGGAACTTCATGGGTACCATGGTGTAGCCTACATACAGTCATACTTTTGAAGGTCCAGTTGATCAAAAGTTTCGAATCACTATCTTAGACAGGCCTACAGATATGAATCATAAATGATGCCTGGACTGAACATGGAGCCTATTGGCAAATTCAGACAGTTTGTAAAATGTTTATAGGTAATTTTTTTTATTATTATGATTTGCAACTTGAAGGAGACAAGATCCAGTTAAATGTAATGTGATACAACGTAGGGTCAACTTACCTAAACTCCTTGTTGATGATTTCACAAATTGATATCCATTTATTATTTATGAAAGTCTTGTTATGATAGTCAGGGAGCTTTTTATCGTGCAGTCCGGTCGCTTGCACTAGTTTTACTAGTTTCTCTTCAAAAACTTCCACTTTTTGGGATGCCAAAACGTTAGTGACGGATACCTATGACATCGCAAAAGTTGTCTGTCTGTCCGTCTGTCCGTCCGTCCGTCTGTACGGTCTATAACTTTCGAAGGGAATGAGATATTTTGATGAAACTTGGTGTGAGGATTCGTTGGGTCAAGAGTAAGGTCAAGTTCGTAGATGGGATCTGTAGCCCTATATTCAGGGGTGGGGGAGGGGTTTTAAATTTAGGGGCAAACAAAATATTTTCAAACAGCTAATGTGATAGTGGATTGTGGGGTAAGAAGACATGCTGAACACGATGGTGAAAACCATTTTCTCGCCGGACAAGTAGTTCGAGCGGAATCCGGACAAAACCGGAAAGTTTGTTAAAAGTAAAACTTTTATTCGAAGTTGATTAGCCTAGATGTTCGATTTAGAGGTAAGAAGACATGCTGAACACGGTGGTGAAAACCATTTTCTCGCCGGACAAGTAGTTCGCTCGGAATCCGGCCAAAACCGGATACAAAATGTGTCGACCAATTTTCGGCTACCCCTTTTCTTCAAAATAGTATATAGCTCTGCATAATAGTATAGCTCTGCGCAGAACGCGCACTCAATGAACCTAAGAGCTAGTTGTTTTCGGAGGTCGAAGGGGTTGGTATGTGGGGTTGGTAAAAGAGGTGGTTGCGGGCTATATAACAGTTGGAAAGTTTAGAGGGATTGACAACTTCAGTAGAAGGGTGAACACTGAAACCAAAAATAGACTGATCCCAATTGTGAGACAAGAAGGGGATTTCTAATGGTTTCATGGTCTAATAATAGGCTGTTAGACCATAATCATCTTCGGCAATGAGGGGTTAGCAGTTTTGTCTACTTGGTGTACCTACAATTTGTTTCGTGTGCTTTATATGGTACGAACAATTTGGTACCACGTCTATCCCGAGGACATGGACTCGTAAGTAAGAATCGGTTGCTAGAATCTTTGGTGATGAGGGGTTGCCAACTTTTGCTAGTTGGTATACCTTTTATATTTTGCCAGTGTATTTCATGGTAAGAACGATACGGTACCATGTCTGTCACGGGGAGATGGACTTGTAAGTAAGAGTCGGTTGCTAAATGGCCTTCGCGAGGGGCTTGAAACTTTAAGCTTTGATCTGTTTCTAAATATTATAAGTAAAGAGTATTGATCTATCAACATCATATATTAGATTTTTGGGATCCCATCGACACCTTTGGTCTTGTTAACTGAAGAATCCGACGCGTACGCGTCGTACGCAACGTAAAAATAGAGCTCAGTTCTATTCTTGCGTTGCGTCAAATTTCGACGCGCAAGCTCCGCGTTGCGTCGTCACAAGCGCAACGCAAGGCTTGCGTAGCTCAGTGTGAAAGGCAAGCGCGTCAGTGTGAAAGCAGCTTAAAGCACAAGGCGCAGTAGATACAGTCTATGTTCCAGCATTCAGACATACCCAAGCCTCTTGAAACCATGCTTTGCTTTCAGAAAATTAAGTTACGATGTTGCTCTGTTTAGCCGAGCTGGACCACCTTGTCTTTTATGTAAAAATTAGTATAACCCGTCCTTCTGACCAATGAGCTCATCGGCAGTAATCGAAAGCCTGATACGTTGCGGAGTGAGTCAAACACGAAGAGTGCAGAAATCTCTGTAGTGCTGTTAGGGTGCATAGCAATGACGTGCGAAATTCGACGTCGGAAATGAGGATTGAAAGCGCATCAAGTCAAACACAACAAGAGCAAAAATTGCTTTACTGATGGATAGGGTGAACAGATATCGACGTGCGAAACATCTCGGGTGGATGAAGTGGTTAGGGAGACAATAAGAATTAGTATCATATATGAGACGGGTCCTGTTTAAGGTTCTCAGAAATATTAACCTCTCTGAGAGCAGGAGGAGCCGTAGCCCTGAAAGTAAGAAATATGATAAAAAAGAAAAGATGCTACGAGAGTTTGAAACAAAATTGAATTTGACCAAAATTTGACCCGAAAGCAGGATGTCTGTTGGTGCTGCAGAAGGTGAAGTAGCACAAGAAACGCCCTCGCAACACCAAGAAAATTAGTTTAACCCTAATTTGACCCGAAAGCAGGATGTTTGTTGGTTAGGCAGAAGGTGAAGTAGCACAAGAAACGCCCTCGCAACACCGAGAAAATGAATTTAACCAAAATTTGACCCGAAAGCAGGATGTTTGTTGATTCGGCGTAAGACGAAAAAGCACAAGAAACACCCTCGCAACACTGAAAAGACCGAGGAAATGAAGTTTTCAAGGAAAAGAATTGTCCCACTTTCAGCTGTCGTCCTGGAAATCCTCTGGCTCTCTTTGAACTTCGCTCCGGGGATTAGGGGACTAGAATTTGTTATAGCATGGATCTACATCCGACTTGTCGTTTCGACTCCCTTGTTCTCGAGTAGGAATTATTTGTATGGCCCTTGCTGCCTTCGGCTCAAGTGCCATATACAGATCGCTTTTCCGTCGGTCTGTTGGTCCGGTCATCGCGAGTTAGGGTACGTCCAGATATGCTATAACGATCAAACTTTGCAAGCATATCAGGGACCCGACAAGATTGTCGTATTATAGACTATAATAGTTTTAAAGACCTAATCCAGACATTCTGTTTACCTTCTCTTACTGATGGCAAGCCACCAGTTTATTTAGATTTGAACTTGATTGCTGGGTTGCTGTTTCGGCTCGAGAAAAAATCCACGCAGAACGTCTTCTTTTCCAGATGACGAAATTTTCCCTCTTTGATTAGCAAAGAATTATAAGACTTAATTGATTATTCTTTAGAAGTACCAGACTGGTCTTGGTTTTTTCATTTATTTGTATCTGTAATAAACAGTTGGAGCGTTAAATGGAAATTATTATTTTGATCCTTGACTCCCTGCGTGCCGTAACGGCTGTCTCGGATAATCGGCTGAGATTTAGTCCAGACCGAATTATTTCAAACCTAGGAAATTTGGTGTTTTTTTCAGCATTGTTTGACGGTGTTTTCTGTGGTTTTGAACATTCATAGTGGCAGTAGGGATGGTTATCTTTGTGTGTGTGGTAGAAAGACCAATTTTTGTGGTCTGCTTTAAATGCCTCCGATCCAAGTAGCCTAATTGAAACATCGGCATCGTGGAATCATGTAATTACAATGTGTCTTCCCAGAACAATTAAAACAGAGGCTTTTAAAAAAATCATGAATATACAGACCTCGTAGACGGCTTGTGCCACTGAGCACCAACGATGTGTTCCTTGTTTACATAAGGCTGCAATCTGAGCTGGATCTCAGGCTGTTGAACTTTTAGACTGTGGGAGCAAGTGTTTTTCTCAGCTTCTTTCAAGCCAAGACGGTAAGGTAAGTTCGCCTTTTCGTCTGTTTTGATTCGCTTATGTTTAGAGTAGGCTTTTTGCCTTGTTGTATGCCCCTGTTTACCGAGGGTTGTCGGCGAAACGTCCCCATGATAAAACGCCCCCATTGCTAAACGTCCACATGACAAAACGCCCCCATTGCTAAACGTCCCCATGACAGAACGTCCCCATGACAGAACGTCCCCGTGGCGAAACGCCCCCGTGGCCAAATGTCCCCATGCAAGACGTCCCCATGGCGGAACGTCCCCGGCTAAAGGCATATTCTCGCCGTTCCCCGAGGACTCCTCGGGGAATCGAAGGGAACGGCGAGAATACAGGGACTCACTCCACGCGGACTCCGCTTACAGAAAACAGCGAGAACACGGGGAATGCTTCCAAAACGGATTTTGTTCTTGAAACAAACATGCAATTGACAAAATTAGTCTGGATCTCCTTGATTTTTGGTTTTGTTTATTCTGATTATTTTTAATTAATTTTACATCGCACCAACACCAGCAAAAATTGATTCCCCTCCGAATCTGAAAGGGAGTCCTTTTTGACGATGGTGATGATAATCGAAGCATTCCCCGTCTGTGGGGACTCGAGAGAATACGGGGAGTGAGTACCCGGGACGAACAAAAACGCGGGGGCTCCTCAAGTGGAGTCCTCGGGGAACGGCGAGAATACGCCTTAAAAGGAACCAAAATATAACCATATTTTTGGGGGATAGGTCGGTGTAAATCATTTACATCAGACCCGGCATTCCTTTAAAGCGAATTAATATAAGACCAGAGCATGGAAATAAGATATTAAAATCGCCTAGGTGTACAGTTTAAATATTATCCCAAGCAGTACAAGGTTCACTAGAAAAGATCTTGAACTTCCCACCCCATTTCTATCCACCATAAATACGCTACTTTTTGCTTTCTCCGTATTAAACTCTTTTTGAGCCGAGGAACTTATTAAAAAAAAAAAAAAGAAAAAAGTACCGTTTATGCACGTTGCTTCAGTTACGAGCCCAGGGAAAGGCGTATTACACTATATATTTTGAAGGGAAACTTTGCGTATATGAAGCAGCTGGGTCCCACGTCCACCCTTTACTGCCTATACTTCTCTAGTGCAAACCATGAAGTGGTTTTACCTCGATCATCCGCATGAAGACCAAGACGAACTTAAAAATCATGAGGACGTTTCGACACGGGGACGTTTTGCCATGTGGACGTTTTGTCATGGGGACGTTTTGTCATGGGGACGTTTTGCCATGGGGACGTTTCGTCGGTAAGCCGTTTACCGAAGGATGCAGAGAAATAATGTTTATTGCTGAGTGTTAGGAGAGATTCACTGGTGCACGAGGTTCGTTTGTATGTAAATGTTGTTTACTAATTGATCGAAGGTGAACTGATCGTTCGACACACATCCTTCGGCTTTATATTTCGGCTTTATAGAATACATACAACTTGGTTTGAATCGACTCCATGGAGTCCGTGAGACTTGCTCTACGTTCACAGTGAGTGAAAAGTTAAATGCTAATCAATGCGTTATAGATCGTAGTTGTAGAGAGTTTCAAAGCCTGGGTAAGTTAGAAGATTGGGCCTTTAGAGATTCTGTCGGTTGGCAGTGAGCCTAGGTTGGGGTCTGTCGGTACTACCATTTCCCAAAGGGCTCCCCCCTTCAATGAATTAAAAGGATCATAGGTTATATTCAACGGAAGTTAGTAGGAGTTAGCCTATGATCGATAAAAGGAGAAGCCGGCATTTATTGTGGAGCTATTATTCTCCCTGGAATGAAAATATTATTATTGCCAACAGATGATACTAGATTAACTAAAATATTATTTATAACCGTCAAGCGTACAGACGGAGTATAGTAAAGAAAAAAATGGAGAAGAAAAAAACAGCACTATAGTAACAACCAAATAATTATAATTCAGCAAAACAAAATATCAGGGAGCTCCATGGAGGATCACAATTTAGCTTCATTCTGTTAACGGATTTCAGGACAGCCGCAGAAGGATCAGCTATATTCATTCTGCATCCTGGCGGGAATCCCTACTGAGTTCCTGAAACTGAAAGTTATTATCACTTCCGATAGTAAATTGTGACGATCGTGATTATTGTGGAAGGAAAATGATAAGAGGGAGAAGCTAGTTTTCTTATCATACGGGACTGTTGAACCAAAATAATAACAGAATTATAACGAACAGAATTCGTACCAATGCAAAACATAAAGTCAGTATCGGAGGCTTATTTTCACTGTAGCTAATAATCAGAGATAGAGGGTATCGAAGGGGTCTAGGCATCATGGTTTTGATATTAAAGACACCTCCATTTTTGAGTTCTTGATTCTCGTTTTGGATACTTTACATTAATGTCAGCAAAATCATCGGAATGACTTGGCGGGTCATTGAGACAGAGACAAGAGCCGGCCATAGATGAATTTTGTGGAGGTCGAGACGGACCATATGTTTTAAAATGCTCCCAAAATTTTCACTAGCCTGCAAAATCTAGAGAAATAACGAAATAGAAGTCAATACCCTAACAAAGCATATTTTTTCGATGGCGTCGGAACCTTCGGGGGGGGATGGGACGGGGTTGAGAACCCCCTGCCATTAATCGTCGGTTGCACTCTGCAATATAAACAATATTTGGTTTTTGACCCGTCATACACTCAAAAGAGAAAAATACGGTGTATACCGTATCTTATATAACAAATTAAAACAACATTGGACCCGGCAGAAATAATAAATAAAATAACAATACCCCCCCCCCCCCCTAGAAAAAGAGAACAAACATAACAAGTTAATAGAACAAAACCCCGTTCAAGGGTGTTTGGAGCTTTAAATCATCTTAGGGGTATTCCCCGCCCTCTCTGTTACACGGGAGACGTTGGTTATTGTATTTTGTTTGACATAATCACATAGTTATTTACTCTTTCCAGAAATTGCAAGTGTGACTTATTCACCAGAGCTAGAAAATTGTGGCATCGACTTTTGCCCCTCAAGCGGATCTGCTGTAATGTATTTTTCCGGAGAAAGATTGTCCAACTGGCAACAAGAAAAGGAAAAGATTATTAAGCTTCGGAAGGTAAGTTACCAAGTTCTAAATATATGCACCCTAAAACTAGTCCGATAGTTGCAAACCTATTCGCATTGCAGACAAGTTTGGCGATTTTGTATGTATGTATGTATAGATTTATGGCCCATCATGAATGTAAAAATACAACGCTGATAGAGTAATAAGAAAGAAAAGGAAAATAAACTTCTGACAAATACAAACAAAACAAAACGAGGAAAGTACAAATAAGGGCAATCTCAGACAGGGACAAACACACGGTCAACGAAGGACCATTTCGAAGGTGCTTACAACCAGTAAGCTGCGTCCGATGTCTCTCGTTTCTTTTCTGCACCGCGGACGCTGGACAAGCAACTCCGTACCGCGAGGATACTTGTAGAAACACTTCCGTATGTCCTTAGTATCCGAAGCAGTAAAAAGAGATTGTGCGCGATTCCGAATACATAGGTACGTGGTCGCAGCCGATTTTCGCAGCCAGATGCGAATTTCCCTCTTCGCTCGCAAATATCGCATGCGTTTTCGCATTCTAGTCCTTATCGAATTGTGTGTAGGCTACTGAAATAGCCCGGAACAAAAGTTTATCAACTATTCACAAGGTGAGATGTGTCTGCCGTCCATGCTGTCAAAAATTCCGTACATTTCTACGATGCGCCATATTTTATTTATTTATTTATGATCTGCTTTTTGGTTACAGCGGAGTGAAAGAAAACAAAGTAAAAGACACAAACTAAAACACTAAACTAAACAAAATAAATAAACGTGTTTGCGTTCTTTACATACACTTTAAAAACGCGCTAAATACACTGAAAATTTTGACACATTGACATGTACACTAAACGGGATCAGGAATAAAAATACTGGCTCATAATAGTTGCGTTTTTGCATTACCACGGTCAAAAGGCGTTTTTGCAGTCATCGTGGTATCTGAATCGTGATATCTGACGTGGTATCTGATGTTCAGATACCACGGTCTGACCCGTGGTAACTGATCGTGGTATCTGAAAAAGTTATCTCACTTTCATCATCACCAACCATCGAGTCTAGGATTTTGTCAAATTTGGGAAAGAAGTTGGGAGCAACCGTGATATCAGATACCACGGTAACTGCAAAAACAACTAATTGCAGATCCAGTTACCGTAAACGCAACTAATTCAACTAATTAAAACGCAACTAATTTTGTGGGCCGGCAGGGCTGAACGTTGGTGAAGGGTGAGCGGATTTGAATATAAACGAAGATGTATGTTGATGCTATCCTGAACATATAAGTTTGAAAAAATTTACGATTACGGAAGGATGTTCGTTATGACCTTTTAAGTGTAGTTTCGATACAAGTAACGTTGTAAATTATGTGTAGTTTTGTGTTTCACAGAAACATTACACCGAAAGGCTCGTAACATAATTTTTTCGTAACATTGACTGATACCGTGTTCTCATGACTGATGAAATCTTTGTGTGCCACAATTTTCCAAAATGCCACGAAACTTTCTACAGTGTAGGCATGGACTAAGTGTTAAATCACTAGGCCTACAGGGCTGGGGGCGTGATTAGCAGCCTGCCTCACACATGGAAACGATTGTGATCTTTATGCACAGAAGAGTTATAGTTGGACGTTCTTTAACTTTTTTACGGTGTCATTTTCGTCAAAAGTGAAGTAAAATCAAGTTGAAGTAGTTCACATCTGAGGTTTTTATTTGAATAGTTAAAAGAAATGTACCGGTTACTGCCGCGAAATCGTAGTATCCCTACCCAGCTTCCTCTGCCAAACAACCAGAATGGGCTGGTGAAACAGAGATAGGTGTGATCAAGAACAAATAATCAGATAGAACCTTCGTCTTTGTTCCCACGCATCGACTATGGTTATCCCGACTAAACTGAGCGGTGCAAGAGGTATTTGCTTTAGCTTTGATTTGATGTTGATACCCGTCTACTCATCCCAGCCGTTGCTCATCCCAGAACAAAAAATACAGGAGGCGTACTCTGCGCGCTGACCCGCTATTGAGCGCGTCCAGAGAACCTATCAGCTTTGTCTTCTACTTTTCCTCAAGGCGGCTTCACAGCGATGTAGCTAATTGTAGAGGTAACAAAACGTGATGTGGCGCGAAGCTACTAACCTCCCCTCGTTCGAAGCAGACAACGTACGGGCAAATATTCGACTCTGCATAGTTATAGTCCAGAGATAGGAAGACGGAGGTTCTATCTGATTATTTGTTCATGGTATGGTCGAGCCAGGCTTTGTAAACACATTTAGTGCGCACTCCAGTCGCGACCAATCAAGCTGAGCGTACATAGATGTAGCCTTCTCGAAGCTAGATTGCAGTAACATGACCACAAATTCAGCGCCAAACTTCGAGCTTTCTGTTTTGAAGATCCAGGTCAGGCTCGACTCTGACGCTGCATTTCAAGGAGAAAAGTCGTGGAAGAAGCCAGAGTCTGTCGAGTTTTTATCAAGCTGCTCAGAACAGAGCTAATTACCTATTCTGGGCTTGGCGTCGCTGAACTTACATGTTCGAACATTATCAGCCAACAGTTATTTTGTCACAAGGACAGATGGACGTCACGGATTCCAATTCTTGCCGGGATTTTCAGTGCTGTATTTAAAAGTTAAAGCAGAACTGAAACCTGACGCTATTCCTTTATTTTCCTTCTCACTAACAAGCTTTCCTTTCACTGTTGTTTTTTGTTTTTGCCCTCTAGCCAAACCTAGTTTTACCGTGTAGAATTGTTTCACAATAAAGCCCTTCGCTTCATCATGATTGATTCATTCAAACAGAAAATGTTTGTGGCGATGATAGTCAGAACAACACGCAATAGATAGTTTTGCGAGAGTTAGTGCATAAGAACTGGGCTATTTTTTTCTTCCACGGTATTTGGACCGAGGTATTTGGATATTGGAAAATAACGGAATAGCCTCAGGTTTCAGTTCTGCTTTAACTTTTCCATACAGCACTGAAAATCTTTGAAAAGTTTTGCGAGAGTTAGTGGATAAGAACTGAGCTATTTTTTTCTTCCACGGAATTTGGACCGGAACGCAGCAACTGTGTGGCCCTGGCACCTCAATGAATCTTTACGTTCGGTTTTAGCTTTTCCGGTTAATACTGCGTTTACACACTGCGTAAATCCGAGCGTATTTTGAAATACGAGCGTATTTTACGCACGTATTTGAGCTTGAAAAGATCTCTAGCAATACGGACGTATTTCAGAAATCAGTCCGTTTTACATATAAATACGTCCGCATTGCTAGAAATCTTTTCTAGCTCAAATACGTGCGGAAAATACGCTCGGATTTCAAAACACGCTCGGATTTACGCAAAGTGTAAACCCACCCAACTGTAGACAATAAGGCCGGGAAATTTCGATCATCTGTCCGCGGCATTATTACTACACAGGATATTGTTAACATAACATGCGACTTGGCGGGACCTTGTGACACTGTGAGGTCTTGTCTCATCTAGAACTGTTACTTCCCTGTTGTCTGTGTCTGTTCTTTTTAGGCCTATCCAGTGAGGGGAATCGTTATCGCAGAGAGAACACCCGCAACTCAGGCTTACTTCTCCGAGCTACAGCACCTCGTGGTCGGCGAATTGGGAATGGAAATTATGCCTGTGCTATCGTCAATGGAGGTTCCGCAGATTCTAACAAGCGTGGTAGGTTTCGATCGCTTCCTTGCTTTAATTTCTTTAAGAATGAATGATGCACTTTAATTCATCATACCTACTCTGCAACAAAAACTGATAGCCTACAAAACAACAAACAACGATTGATTACCCAGTACCGTTTTTAGCTTTTTATGGCACTTGCCCTTCGGCCAAGTGCCATATAGCGATCGCAATTTCTGTCCGTCCGTCGGTCGGTCTGTCGGTCGGTCTGTCGGTCTGTCGGTCGGTCGGTCTGTCGGTCGGTCGGTCCGGGTTTTGCTAGTTCGGGCACTTCCACATAAGCTAGGATGATGAAACTTGGCAGGCATATCAGGGACCCCAAATGATTAAGTTGGAAATAGTTACTTTCCCGATCCGACCATCGTGCGGGGAGGGAGGGGAGCCGGAATCCGGAATTTAGTGGCATGCATAACTTTCAAACGGGTGATCAGATCTTAATGAAACTTGATATTTGGAAAGACGTCATGCTTCAGATGTCCCATATCAAGTCCGGACCGAATCCGATGTGTGTGGGGGGGAGTCGGAGGGGGGAACCGGAAATCATGTTAAACGCTTATAGTGGAGCGATCGGGATGAAACTTGGTGGGAGGAACAAGCACAACCCCTGGATACATCATTGACAGAACCGGACCGGATTCGTGTACTGTGGGGGGAGTTGGAGTGGGGTTCCGGAATTCCGGTTATACGGAGTTAAGTTACTTCCAGGTGGGCTAGGACAATGAAACTCGGCAGGTAAATCAGGGACGCGACCAGATTAACCTGGAAATAGCCAGCTTCCCGATCCGACCATCGTGGGGGGGGGTGGAGGGAGGGGGAATCCGGAATCTTGAGGTATGTATAACTTCCGAACGGGTGATCGGATCATAATGAAACTTGATATGTAGAAAGACAACATGTCTCGGATGTCCCATTTCAAGTCCGGACCGGATCCGATGAAGCTGGGGGGGGGGGGGGGGGGGGGTCGGAGGGGGATCCGGAAACCTTCTGACATGCTTGGAGTGGAGCGATCGGAATGAAACTTGGTGGGAAGAACAAGGACAAGCCCTATGTAGATCAGTGACAGAACCGGACCGGATTCGGGCATTTTGGGGGAGTTAGAGGGGGGGGGGTCCGGAATTCCGGTGATCGCAAGTTAAGGTACTTCCAGACATGCTAGGAAGATGAAACTTGGCCTGAAAATTAAAGACTTGACATGATTGGCTTAGAAATAGTTAGTTCCCAGATCCGGCCATTCCTTAAAGTACTAATGCTAACCGCAAAGTACAAAAAAAACATTTAAGCAAAATATACATTTTCGTGATCCCTATGAGCCCATGATCATTTTTGCCTCAAGGGTTTTGCTTACAACTAAATTCCTTAAAGTTCAAACAATACTTTTGAGCAAAATATACATTTTCGTGCTCCTGATGATCATCTTTTTTGCTTCAAGAGTTTTGACTACAGATGATTTTCTATAACTTAGAAATAATTACTTGCCCGATCCGACCATCGTGGGGGGAGGGAGGGGAGCCGGAATCCGGAATTTAGTGACATGCATAATTTTCGAACGGGTGATCGGATCTTAATGAAGCTTGATATTTGGAAAGACCTCGTGTCCCAGATGTCCCGATTCGAGTCCGGACCGAATCCGATGAATGTGGGGGGGGGGGGTCGGAGGGGGGAACCGGAAATCATGTGACACGCTTACAGTGGAGCGATCGGGATGAAACCTGGTGGGAGGAACAAAAATAATTCCTAGGTTCATCATTGATAGAACCGGACTGGATTCGTGCACTACGGGGGGAGCTGGAGTGGGGTTCCGGAATTCCGGTGTTACGGAGTTAAGTTACTTCCAGATGTTCTAGGACGATGAAACTTGGCAGGTGCATAATGGACTCGGCCAAATTAACTTGGAAATAATCACCTGCCCGATCCGACCATAGTGGGGGGAGGGAGGAGATCCGGAATCCGGAATTTTATTGATATTCATAATTTTCGAACGGGTGATTGAATCTTAATAAAACTTGGTATTTGGAAAGACCTCATGTCTCAGATATACCATTTCAGTCGAGACCGGATCCGATGAATGTGGGGGGGGGGTCGGAGGGAGGAACCGAAAATCATGTGACATGGTTAGAGTGGAGCGATCGGAACCTCCCGAGCGTCACCGTCGAAAAGGAAGTGCTTGAAAATTTCGCTGATTTTTCCATAAGATGTCAAAATATTTAAAACAAATTGTTCAAATATATTATACAACAGCAAATATAACTAAGTGACCATTTCTTTTGAACGTAACTGTAGTACCAAACAACCCATCACACTGACAAAGCTACTATCCATTCACATCCTAATACGATAACTTGAATACAAGCTAAAAAGCTTGCAAGTGCCATATGAGCTTGCAGCTCTTGTTATATTCCTGCAATTTTTTGCAAAAATTTACTTGTCTTGTAAGAACCTTTTATTTATTGAATTTGGATATTCGAAAACCAACAGGAGGTATTTGATAATTGGAAATGCTATGTACTGATTTGCGAGGGGTTGCCCACGCTCGGTCTGAGTGTAAAGCAATTGCCCGGCTTTCACCAGTCTGCGCCGGTTGCCACATGTTAGAACATTAAAATGAATATGTTAGAAGTGTTTGAAAGATAAAGCGCCTACTTTATGGACTGCGCCGGTGCCGGAACCGCTGATTTCGGTCGGTGCCGGGAAAGGGCGTACAGCAGATACCGGGGAGTACGTAACCCCTCACTGATCTGGCAGGTATGGCTTTAAACAGCTTACTTACCATCCAGGGAGATATCCCTTGCTCGCTTCAAAGCGGCCTTTCACACCATTAATTGTCCCTAGAATGGTTTATGAGTGTAAACGCGTCCGGCGCCTCGCTGGCCGCTCGACTCTATATATATAGCAGCCAATCAAAAATAGTCTAACAGGCCGCTTTGAAGGGAACAAAGGGTATCTCCCTGGATGGTAAGAATGGTTTTAAAGGCTGAAGCTGTGCTGGAGTGGGAAAAAACTATTTTCTAGTCTCACTGATGTTTTATAGCGCTAAACGATTAAAGTCGGGTCTTCACCTTCCGGAATCTGGGCTTCCAGATTGTTCTTCGACGTCTTCTGTAAATTGCATCTGGAATATGAACCGGTCCGAAAGTATATCAAAATAATCCGGAAAAAAGGGGCTTTTGAACTTCCAGATTTCCAGAGTATCGTAGAAGAAATTCAAAAAAAATCTCGGAAAATCTGGGAACCCAGATTCCGGAAGGTGAAGACTCAACGTAAGTCAGCTAAATGTTCTAGCGATATTTCGTCATTTCTTGGTCAGGATGTTGTCCTGGTCAGGCTGTAGCCAGGAGAAACGAAACTGTAACCGTTATCGCTGGAACTGATGTTAGCTGACGCGCCGTTTCTTGCGCCATTAGATGTGATAGCAGTTAGCGCTTGTGCCGAAGGACTACTTTCTATCACTACTATCGACTTTAAACTTACTCGTACTCCGACTCGTCACTCCTTCGTCACAACAAATTTTTGCGTTGTCAGAAGTTTACTGACTGATTAACACCCGACTACGCAACAAAATATTTGACTGAAGAACTCCACGACTATGCCGAAAGCTCTGTCTGGTGGTCTTGATGTGTGATCGAAAATAGATCGTTGCGAGGAAGGGTTCTAAAGGAGGGCCGCAGGAATATATACGCGTATATATCCTGTTTTGATCAAGATGACATATGGGGTTTGACTGAAAATTTCAGATGTGTAATCTCCCAGCATCTTCAGCAGGGGCGTCACGACTAGGGGGGGGGGGGACGCCCCCCCCTCGAATGTTCTCCGCCAGTCGGTAAGAAATAGCCGATTCGCGATTTTTCGTAAAAACAGTCGACTTTTTTCTTGGAAACAGTCGATTTTTCGTCAAAATGATATGCATTTTTCGTAAAAATAGTAGTTTTTTCTTAAAATCAGCCGATTTTTCGTCATTGCAGTAATTTTTTCTCAGTAATAGTCATTATTATCTGCAAAAACAGTCGGTAAAAATGACCAGCCAGTCGGTAGGCCTATATACCTTGCCCCCCCCCAAACATTTTGGCGAGTGACGCCTCTGATCTTCAGAGGTTGTTTCCCCAAGGGTTTCTTTGTCCTTTTGCAGAATAATGTCGACGAAAAATTTGTGCGTCTGCGTTGTAGTGGGAAGGCTCGTGCGATTCTGTCGCACGTCGGAACATAAAAAAAATCGTGTCGCAGACGAAACAGCAGTGTGAACCAAGGGTTATATCCCAACTGATTTTACCTGCAAGCGAGCTCATTTTGCGACGGCCGAGTCTTGTCATCTTCACTTCTATGCAACAGTGGACAGGAAGCGGGGGGTTGATCACTCTCGATTTTAGTGTACAGGAAGTGCTCGGTGCCGCGGTGCCCGGTCGGTGCCGGCACCGGCTGAAACAAGCCGGCACCGGTTGTCAAGTCTTAAAACATCAAAATAAGCGTCTGAAAGATGAATCTCCCAATTTATTGTCGGCACCGGTGCCGGCACCGACTATTTCGGCTGGTGCCGGGAAGGGGTGCACAGCAGGTGCCGGGGAGTGGGTAACCCCTCGACAGGAAGCTCAACACACAGCAGGAAAAAAGAATTCTTGGCTTTGAGACGAACTGTATGTAGAATTCTCAACATAAACAAGTAGCAGCGAGTATGAACCGTAAAGGTATGCCGTATGCCAGAACTAGCAGATGATGTGCGTGGGCCGTGTCCTCCGTATGGACAAGAGCAAATAAGCCAAGTAGAACCTCCGTCTTTGGTCCCATGCAGCGACTATGGATACTCCGACAAAATTTAGCAGAGCTAAAGCTACTTCCGACGGACTAAAAAACGCTATACCTGGCGATTTCATGTATGCGTCAGGAAGCGTATTTTTGCCTGCCAGTATTTAGACGCCCTCTGTTTGAATTCCGCTTAAGGCGTTTTCTTCAGAATGGGCTATCTTGTGAATATTCGTGCAAGTGTGAACCACAATATCACTGCAGGGGGCAAGAAACCCTCGATAGATTATCTAAGAACTACTCTGAAGACCCTGGTGACAATTACCTCATGGGAATTTTAGTCACACTTCACGTCAGGTGGCGTATGGTTCCAATCGAGTTGAATGAAGGTTTCATCAGAGGACATTTGCGTTCAACCATTCTAGGATTAAGATATTTTCTTTCACAGAAAGGTAGAAAACTTTTAGTCTTGAGAAAACAACAAATCTTTGTGGTTCCCCCCCCCCGGAAATCAAATGCGTTAACGTCGGATAGAGTGGATGTCACACGAGTTGTGTCGGATGTCGAAATCGCAGTGGTCTGAACCAAAGATATCTGCAATGCTTGAAAAGTTGATGTCTACATTTTCTGCTCATAAGAAACTTGGCAACGTTGCATGAAGAAATCAAACTTTAGAAATCAGAAGAGAAGAACAAGGACCAAACGTGAGGCTGTTGAATGGATTTTTATGGCACTTGCAGCCTCTGGCTAAAGTGCCATATACCGATCGCAATTCCGTCTGTCGGTCGGTCGGTCTGTCCGAATTTTTTTGTCCCACATGTTCAAGTTAGGGTACTTCCAGATATGTTAGGACGATGAAACTTGGCAGGAAAATCAGGGACTCGACCAAACCAAACTGGAAATAATCAGTTTCCCGATCCGACCATCTGGGGGGGGGGAGTGGTAGGGAATTGTGAAAATTAAGTAGTTTTTGTCACACTTTTTCGAGTTGGGGTACTTCCAGATGTGCTAGGACGATGAAACTTGGCAGGAGCATCAGGGACCCGACCGGACTAACCTGGAAATAATAAGTTTCCCAATCCGGCCACCTGGGGGGAATGGAGGGCTGGGGAATCCGGAAAACTGGAGTAGTGTGTAACTTTCGAACGGGTGATCGGATTGGAATGAAACTTAATAACTGAATAAATGGCATACCTCTGATGTCCCATTTGAAGTCCGGACCGGATCCGACAGCTATGGGGGAGTTGGGGGGGAGACCGGAAATCTCGAGAAACGGTTAGAATGGAAGGATCGGAGTGAAACTTGCTGTGAAGAACAAGCATCTGCTCTAGATAAATCGTTTATACATTTGGAATGGATCCGGACACTAGGAGGGGGGTGGAGGCTATTTTCCCGGAATTCCGGTAATGGCGGTTTTGGGGAATATCACGACGAAACTTGGGAGGCGAATCAGGGACCCGATCAAACCGACTGATAAATACAAATTTACATGATCCGATAGTCGTGGGGGGATTAGCGGGAGGGGGAATCCGGAATATTGAGTCATGCGTAACTTTGGAACGGTTGATCGGAATTGAGTGAAATTTGATAATTGATCAGAGGACATGTCTCTGGTGATCTTTGTCATGTCCGGACCGGATTCGACAATAATGGGGGGGAGAATACGTGACCGGCTCAGACTGGGGAGATCGGGATGGAACCCTGTGGGAATCATAAAGAGATGCTCTGGATAAATCACTTACAGAACCGGATTGGCTCCGGCGACTGTGGGGGAGTTTGAGGGGGGGGGGTCCAGAATTCCGGTGATCGCGATTTAAGGTACTTCCAGATGTGCTAGGACGATGGAACTGGGCTGGAATATTAGAGATTTGACAAGATTGGCTCAAAATCGCCACTTTCCAAATCCGACATTCTTTACAGTACCAATCTTGACCGTAAATTTAGAAAAATACTTTTAAGCAAATTATACATTTTCATGATCCCCATTAGCCCATTATCATTTTTGCCTCAAGGGTTTTGCTTACAAATGAAGTTCTAGCTCCCTTAAAGTGCGCATCTGAACCGCAAGGTCGAAAACTACTTTTTTTTATCAAACGATAAATCTCAACCCATGATCATTTGTGCCACAAGGGTTTTGCTTAAAAATTTATTTTATCACCCTTAAAGTGCACATTTTAACCGAAAAGTGAAAAAAAAAATACTTTTTACCAAACGGTATAAATGAATGATCCCTTAGGGCCTGTGATCGTTTTGTCTCAATAGTTTTTCTTACAGATGAATTTCTAGCGATTATAAAGTGCGTATCATTACAGCCAAGTTCTAAAACAAAATACTTTTTCTCTGGATCCCTTAAAGTGCGCATCGGAACCGCAAAGGTAACCTTAAAAGTACCTTTGATCAAACACTACATCTCAACCCATGCAAGTGCCATATGAGCTTACAGCTCTTGTTTTTTTTTTTTTTTTTTTTTTTTTTTTTAGGGCATTAGGTACACTTCGAGTAATAGTGGGTGAAGAAAGAGCGGGGGTTGTTGATTTTCAGACTCAAACTGAGTGCAAGAAGACCCAAGGTGCTTTGGCCAGAATTGAAGGTGAATTTTGCGATTGATTCGCACCAAAGGCCTTCGCAGCGGGAAAGTAAAGCAACTCCCTTATAGCCTAAGCGTGTTGTAGAAGGTCGAGCTGCTCGACCGACCATCTCGAGCGAGTGACCCGCCACCTAGTGTTTGGAATCCGAAATGCAAAACGCTAAACGACGCGTAATTGTTACCTCGTGAATGTGAACAAACGAAAAGTAGGCATAATTGAGAGACAAAAACATATTTAGGAACAAATAAACGTTTTTGTAATTGATGCGTACGGTTTGCCATAAATACATTAATACAGTGGTTGTCTATTACTCTAAAGAAACAAGACCAAAGGTTTTGATGGGATCCCAAAGGCGAATATTTATAACTTCTTCGTCCAGACTATCGGTTCTTGTAGATCAGCGGTTCCCAACCGGTGGTACGCGTACCACAAGGGGTACGCGAGACCCCTGCAAGAGGTACGCGAAGGAACCAAAATTGATTTAGTCTGAAAAATCTCACCTCACCCAATTTTGATTAGACCTACCGATGGCCTAACGTTACTAGCAGAGGCATTACTTGCCAAAATGTTTTCAGGGCAAGGTATTTTAGTGACTTGCAGGTCATTTTTACCGACCTTTTCAAAAAAACAGTTTTTCCGAAAAATCGCCTCGTTTCTTTTTAACCGTCTGGCCGAACACTTTGGGGGAGGAATCATGACAACCCATGAATGACGCCTTTTACTACAAGCTCTGGTGAAAGTCAACAAAGCTATACTGATTCCGAAATAGTTAGCCTTGTAATTTATGATAGTAAATATCGTCTGTTCACGTTCTGAAAAAGGGGTACGCAACCTTTTCGAACATTGATCAGGGGTACGCGGTACGGAAAAGGTTGGGAACCACTGTTGTAGATTGCCAGTCTTCACCGGATTCCGTCAGTATGTATCTTATGAATCCCTACTCAACCACTTAACCAGATGCATTAGGTAATTCCTTTCAGTCTTTACTTTCCGGTCCACGCCAGGTCCATGCTAGAGGAAACTCGTAGAATTTTCTGGTCCAACATGTTCTTTAAGTATATCTGCAGCACCGTATATACAAACCATTAATACTGATCCACAATGTTTTCCATACCCCTATTTTGACACCATAACCGATTTCGAACAAAACTTTTACTTAAATAAATTTAAGGTTTTCGGCGGACGAACTACTTGTCCGACGACAAAAAACGTCAGATTTGGAGTCAGTATGTATTTTTACCACTATATCGAAGAATATAATTTGTCCCTTTATTTGAAACCATTTCCCCCACCCCTAAATATACAGCTACGAAGCCCATCTACGAAGTTGACCTGTACTTTGACCCAATGAATCCTCACACCAAGTTCTAACAAAATATTTCAACCCCTTAAGACGGACGGACGGACAAGCTTTACAAAGGCATAGGTTATCCCGTCACTAACGGATTAAAAAATATCACACATGTTAAGTTTGAGATGAATTTGCAGAATGGTGGGTCAAAATGTAAAGAGAGTGGCGAATTTAACGGAAGTCAAAGCGCTAAACGGCGTTGATTGTTGAGACTTCTAGTGCTTATGGGGTTTTCCCGTCTTTCCCACTGCCAAGGTCTTTGGCCCACAGTAAAGGCGTATTGTCCGGTGGCGACAAGGCCTCACAGTGCTCATTGCACGAGACGGAGCATAGGGAACCAATCATGATTTCCGTCTTGGAATGGACCAACAAACGCAAGTTTACCATTGGCCACTTCACATCAAGCCGTAAACTGTATCTTTTTAATATTTGCCCGGAGTGTTTTCCCCTTTGGAAAATGTTTCGGCTTTCTTGGAGATGGTTGACGTTAAGAAGTTGACGGTTCGTTTTGAAGGTGTCAAGGAGAATTGTAACTGTTTTCTGCTTTCCGGTATAAACGTCTTTCTAGAGTGTAGGATAATCCCACATACATTCTGACGGTTTTCCATTTCCTTATTGTCTCTCTATATCCCCTTTCCGAGTTTCAATATCCGCCGGCACCGGCAATGGAATCCAATACCACTTCGAGTTAGTCCCCACGCCGTTCATATGGAGTTTGTGATTTGTGGCATAGAAAGTATCCGGAATCGGCGTTATTAGGCTGGAATTGGAAATTCTGTGTGGATGCTTGTGTTTCAGCGAGATTGCACGCTTCGGCAAGATTGCTAGCGATTTGGAAAAAATTGGCAGTGCCTTTGAGGTACCACACATAAGGAAAAGTTCCCTCATAGTCCCGTTAGGTCTATCATGCTTATGTTCTTTAGCTGATCATAAACGGGTTGCAAAAACACCAGCTTATTACCTTAAATTACCGTAAATCGCATTGTCCAGCGACAAAGGTGGATGGTGATAGTATAGTATGTACATCCCGTATGTACAGGAAGACGAGCGAAAATGTTGGGTCGCGTACACATATATTAACAGAGGGCCCCGAGGCCAGCGATCAATCAGGGTTGCCACCTGTCGTACAATTGCTCGTTTTTTGTAGATTTTTGTTCGAAGTCGTGAATACTTTTGAAAAAGTAGTACTTTTGTAATAAATCTTAAGAAAAGTAGTAAGTTTAAAAACATTACCCTTAAAAACATTGACTCAGCCCAGCTCAGGCCTTATTTGTAGGATCATGCGTAGAGTGGTTTACATTAGCGTCAGTGGAAAACGATGGATGTGGAACATTCGCAAAATTTGTTTCGTAGGTCTTTAGCAGTACTTTTTTGCTACTTGGGTAGTAAAATTTTTAGTTGAGTGGCAACCCTGCGAATGGTGTAGCCAAGTCGTATGCTGGTTAGCGACTAAAAAAAACCGGAATGATTTATACTGACTTATCTATCCGACTCGACATAACAATTATGGATCACGACGATGAGCGCGAGGGGTTAGTGCCTTCTGCAGATAGCAACAAAATAAAAGTTCTGCTGGGCACAAGAAAGTCCTCATCCTTTCGAACTTTAGCAACATTTTATGCGGGTTGAGAAGCATATGATCATATCCATTTGTGCAAGTAATGCACTCTCATTCTGACATTGAGAGTAGTTCGACAGCCTGACTGAGGCAAAACTACTGAACTGAAATGCCTGTTCGGTCTTTTTGGCAAAGGGTCAATCGATTGCCGGTACGTTAAGTGATCTGTAGTTTGACCCAAGACAGAAGTGGTCCCCGAGTTAGAATCCTCGCCGAGACATAGATGGAGCGAGTGATGTGGTTCTTTAAAACTAGCCGCACTCGTCCCAGCTGCGACACGAGGACTTAGAGAAATCTAGGTCACTGACAAATACTCGGTCTATCGTCCGTGCGTTCGGCTAGTCGTCCTGACATAGAAAGAAATTCAGGCATGGATCACAAGGCAGGTTGTGTTTAACACCTTCCCACAACACACCTGAGAGTTTACCAATACTGTTATACTTGCTCAAGCATACTAATAGTTCGCCTTTTCCTAATGAGAAAGGAGTCGAGTAAAGGCGTTTCAACAGTAATCTCGGTCTTCAGCGTATATAGTTGCGATCGCGGTGAGTCCCATTTTCTTCCGTGTGGACGAAACCCTCCTGGAAATTTCCTGTCAGCTTTTACGGCGCCCATACCCGTTTTCACTGATATCGGGGGATTTACTCCGAGATGAGTAGCGGGGCGTTTTGTCTCTTCTCTGCGACTCAAGTGTTGGCACCAACTACTGCCAACTACACTTCTCCCTTATTTCTGCAGTTAAATTGCAGCCTTTTTTTAAGCACACCATTGCCTTGCCTGGCTTTGTTTTGCTCAGGTCAGCCCCAGTGCAAATTGACAGTCACAACTCACAGATCTCGATTTTCCTAGTTTGGGTGGATTCATTCCTAAATCAGTTCGGCTCTAACTATCTAATATGTTCCCTCGAATCGGTAGGTGACTTCATTTATCTTTATCTTTCTTGTCTTTTCCCTTATCTTTACTCTTCGGCGACCTAGGCTCCTTTGATTTTAAGTCATTTTCTGGGTGCTCGGTCTGACCTGACAGTTTCTTCCAAATGGTGCTCCCCCCCCCCCAGCTTAGCTACATCTTCTCGAGTGCTCCGTTGCTTGAGTTCATAATTGTTGAGCAAACGAGCACATTAGCGAGTCTCTAGAGTTGCAAATCCAAAGCTTTCAGTCGTCGTTTTTGGACGGATCCCAACTTTAACTAGGTTTAGTTCGATTCTAACTATCTAGTTTGTTGTCTGATATCCGTCGAAGTTTCGGTAAAGGATTCCATGAACTTTGAAACAACATACGCTTTTGAAGTTCCCGTGAGGGTTATATTTTTCAGGACTCAGGCTATCTAGCTGGAGCACAGACTAATTAAATCGGTAACTATGAAAATACGAATTTCCCTGAGCCAAACAAGAATTTTGTCATTGGCGTTTAAAGGGAACGGCGGGCCTTGCAACAAAAAAAAGTGGATAACGTCATACAAAATTGATGTAAGTCATCAAGAATCAAAAACTTTGCTGGGGCTGATAAGAATCGACTTTGAAAGCTCTTACGACGTTGGGAATTTATGTTGCTTGACCGACCCTCCCGTCCTTCTTTGGTGCCGATAAATTTCCAAGTTTGTTCATGGATGAATTGGCAAGGCAAGAGCACGACTTTCTGGCAAGCATAGTAAGAATCTATGGATTTACGAGGGTAAAATTTACATTGCAGAAGAGGTAATAGTTTGTATTGCCTATGTTCATCCCCTGCTGGATTGGTGTATGTTGTGCCGGCTCGCTAACAAGTGGCATGTTTCGCTATTTGTAAGCTTGTGGTCCTGCCCGACGGCTGATAAGCTAGCAGCTTTCTTTACACGACGTCTGTGGTCTCATCTAAAAGTGCATTTTTTCGTTGCCGAGCATGTCTTGTTGTGAAATTCGGAAGCCAGTCTGTGGAGCACTTGCATCCTTCGGCTCAAGTGCCATAAACCGATAGCTTTTCCGTCGGCCTGTTGTCTGGCGGTCCGATGATCACGAGCTATGGTACTTCCAGATGGGCTAGGAGAAAAAACTTCTCAGGAGTACGAGGGATCTGGCAACATTGAATTGGATGTTGCCATTTCCTCGATCCGATCATCCGGGTGCTAGGGCGAATTAGGAATCGTGGGCTACGCTTTGAGTGGCGGAGTGGACGGAACGTGGCGGGAGATCATTCGGGATGGAATCCGAATGGAAAATGGTCCGATCCGGATGGAAGTTGGCAATTCGTAAGAGCACATGCCCTACGCTTTTCTCTTACAGGTCCGGACCGGATCGGTCGCTGCCGGGGAATTCGGACTCGTGCCCTGGAGATCTTAGGGGCACGCTTTGGGTTGAGGGCTATCGGACGAACTTCGTGGACAGGACGTCGTAAGCCCTAGACGCAGGCTACCACGTGTTGATACTTGGAGGGGGTTCCCGGAAATGCGACTGTGTACAACTAAAAGGGCGATCCGACCATCCTTGAAGAGACTTGTCATACTCATTATGGACGTCGAACACGTGCTAAAATGAAGTCCGAGCATTAAGTCCGAGTTACATGACCGCGGGAAGTATGATTCCGAACCAGCCAGTACGAACACACCATCCATAGCTGATGTACATGCCAACTATCCTTGTTACTGCCACATGAGCTTGTAGTTCTTGCTCGATTTTCTCATTGAAAAGCTAAAGCTAGGATTTTCAGTGCAGTTAGGAAAGGACACCGTCCAAGTTGCTTCTGCGTCTTCGCGAAATGGTTGATGTGAAATACTGATTGCTCCTGTAGTAGCATTAAAGTTTAACTGAAAAGCCAACTTATTTTCGTGTCATTTAATTCAACATATCGAATTATTTGGATTCTGCAAAGAGATTTTTTATATTTTCCACTCTCTGCACTAGTTAAGGCGTTCAGAGTATCTGCGGCCGTCCCCACAGCGTAAATTCTACTATGACGCGGGAAATTTTTATCGCAAAACAAACGCGGCTTTTCAGTGGGCAGTGCTGAGATTGGAGAACATTGAAATCTCAAATCTGAAATCGTTTATTGACAAACCAACTTCGTAGCTTTACATACATTAAATACAAGCGCATACAGGCACTACAAATCACACGGAAATTCCACTATTTGAAAATCGGCTATTCGTGAATAGCGGAACAACAAAATAACGCATTTTCAGCGGGTCTTCAAGCCAATTTAAGTGAAAAAGTGATGGGTAACTAGATTGTCCTATCCCGGCCCGTTTCGGTTAAACTTTAAGGCATCATAACGATTGTGTGGTTCAGGCTTTATTTCTGTTTAGTGATAGTAGACACTATTTTATTCTCTTGGACTTGCGCTGCCTGTGTCTGAGCAGTTTCGTTATTTCTTTTGCTCCGTATGCATGGTGGCAGAGGCGTCATTTCGCTGAAACCTAAGGGGTGGCAGTGGCGGCGTCCCGGGCCCCCTTCGGGGACCCGCGACGCACGGGCGGTTTTGAAGTGCCTTGGCGAGGGGTGACTGCCGCAAAATGTACTTGTTAGAAATCCAACACGGCTGACGATTGGATAACTAACTGGAGCTCGCTGGAGAGCAAGCTTCTAAAGACTGTTTGCCAAAAAATCGCAATTTTCTAAGAAAATTTAACTACTTCCTGAACAAATTTTAGGTTCTGAAATGGCCCATCCCCCAAACTGTAAGTCCAAACCTAAAAGTAAACAGAGCATACTACAAACGGCGCCGCAGGCGAGAATTTTCGAATTCTTTATGATCAGAGGGCCTTTTTGGATCACAAATGAAAGCAAGGGCCACGCCCACCTATCATAGATCAGCTCATAATGTTTGGTCACGACACATTTCAAACAGTGTGAGACATTAAACTGAAAATTGGTACGTGACAGTGCGTCAGCTCGACCCTTTCCAAATAAAATGACCTTCCGAAACAAAACTGAAACAGGGTAGCGTTTGCTGCAACACACGTTAAACGGAGACTTAAAACTTTTCTTACCATTTTACAAAATAAACAAGCTGGGGTTAAGTGAAAAGGCACTTAGTGATTGCTGACCCTCTCCCCTTCCTTATACTCTTACATTTTGTGCTCCGTCGGGGCGGTGCCCCCACCTGAATTTCCAAGGGGCCGTCAGCTATCCAGGAACAAATCATAATGTGATACTGAAAGCCATGTTACAAAAATAATGTCTCTCTTCATGTTCAGACTTCAGAATTCAGAACCTCAAATGCGCCTTGAATACATTCGATCCTCGAACAAGGATTAAAAAAGGTTCGATGTTCATCAGTGACTTAAAATCAACTGATATGGCGCAACCAGATGTCACAATTGTAATGAAAAACTGATTTTTCAGGCTATTTTCCTGGGTAGCTCTGGGCCCCCTTGGAAAGCCAGGAGGTGGCAGCTGCCCCCCCAAATGGCGCCTCTGCATGGTGGTATTGACTAGCGCAATGACTAACGGATTACGGCCATCAGAAACTTGGTGCAGAATATTTGCTTCGTGGATTACACGTCGTTATCTTCCAAGGAATTTAGTCGGCTTCTTTACTTCCCAATCATCCGTTTTTTACTAGTCAAATATTGTAACTGAGGCTGAGCAGTTCGCCCGGTTCAAGACCAGCTAAGGCCATGGTCATTGTTTGGAAGTTGCTGCATTAATTCGTAAGCCTTTCCCATGGTCATTTGTTGAATTTCGTCACAAAGGATAAAAAAATCCCTTCCCAAGGAAGCAGTGGCAAGAAAGAGCTGAGGGATAAAACTGTTTTTCAAGTTACGATCTAGTCATCAGTATACAATGCAGATCCTGTCTTTTGTGAAATTTGTTGCAAGAACTCCATTCCGGTCAGCTATGCAGAGTCTTAATTCTTTCGGAACATAGTTTGAATAGGAAAGTTCGGGAAACTGCGTAGACTTGCAAGGTTTAAGGAGAGTTTGTTTAAGATGACCCCAGTATTCCACAAATCGAATGCCAAACGCCTGTTACTCTATGCCAGAGATGCTAGGCACCCGAACCAGGACCCTGCCAGGGCCTAACACATTATGAAGGAATTGACAGGGCCTAATCCACTATGCAGGAATTGACAAAAACACTCCATCATTAACATTTATTTGGCCTTGGCACTGGGGGGGGGGGGTAACCGTCGTTAACCGGCTTTTGGTATTCCAGAGTATGAGTATACCCAGTCTTTTTGTGTAGGATATTCAAAAAGCAGCGATTGATATCAGATTGGATAACTCTTCATAATTACTTCCTCTCGTGCTTCCAGGGGCGTCCCGACACCTTCCTGATAGGGGGGGGGGGGGTGCGGCTCCAGAAATTTACCGGAATTTTTTCGAAGTTTTACTGGAATTTTTCGAGTTTTTTCCGGAAATTCTCCTCTGCAGAAACTCTGGAATATTGTTGTGTTCTGAGGTTCTGACTTCGACTACGTGTTACAAAAAAAAAAAATAGGTTTGTTAAAGTTTAACTGAAAAGGCAGCTTATTTTCAAATCTGAGATTTGAATATACCGCTCTGATAATAACGTTCGGAGAGTGCGCTGCTTGCATGACAAAAAAAACCCATCCAGATGCGGAGAATCTCTCTTTCTTTCCCCTTTTAATGAGGTAACAGGAATTGTCTTAGCCGACATGAACGCTTTCCATTTTAGTGGTAAGACATCTTTCAACTCAGGAGAGACTTCGAATATATCTTAAAACTTTTGGTTTGTTTCGAGGCTCTCCTGGCTATTTCCGAGATCATGCCGGAACAGGGCTAACTCGTTTATCGTCTCGGCTTATCACCGGAAAGGAATCGAGAAAGCTGTCGAAACTGGAGTAGACGGTACTGTGATATTATTCCTGGAACAGTATTTGTAGTTGGGAATGATGAAAATTTCAGTAGGTTGCCTAATTCTTGAAAGTTACGTAAGCTTAGGAGATTACCGGAATCACCCGATAAATGATACGCTGTGTTGTCGGTCTGCAAGAATCACTCTGCTAAGTTGTGTGCCAGGGTCGTCTTGGCAAGCTGTGAGTCTACACTTATCCGGTAAGCAGCCAACTCCGGGTAGATTCCGTGGAGCAAATTCCGGTATATTCCCTGATCCAACCTCCAGTAAATTCCCTCAGACAAGTTCCGGTAGATTCCTTGTGCAAGATTTCGGTAGATTCCCTGAGCAAAATTCCGGTAGGTTGTGTGAGCAATGATCCAGTGTACTCAGAAATTCCAGTAGATTCCGTGGGTCAAGGTCCGGTAGATCTCCTGATCCAGCCTCCAGTAAATTCACTGAGACAAGTTCCGGTAGATTCGGTAAGCAGCCAACTCCGGGTAGATTCCGTGGAGCAAATTCCGGTATATTCCCTGATCCAACCTCCAGTAAATTCCCTCAGACAAGTTCCGGTAGATTCCTTGTGCAAGATTTCGGTAGATTCCCTGAGCAAAATTCCGGTAGGTTGTGTGAGCAATGATCCAGTGTACTCAGAAATTCCAGTAGATTCCGTGAGTCGAAATCCGGTAGATCCCCTGATCCAGCCTCCAGTAAATTCCCTGAGACAAGTTCCGGTAGATTCCTTCAGCAAGATTTCGGTAGATTCCCCGAGCAAAATTCCGGTAGGTTCCCCGAGCAATGATCCGGTAGATTCAATAAAAATCAAGTTCAGGTGAATCTTACAAATTTTAACTGGCGCGGCTTCGCCGCACCAGTCAAAATTTACCGGAATTTTTTCCCGCAAGCCTTCTGGGGGGGGGGGGGGGGTGCAGCACCCCCCCGACACCCCCCTTCGGGACGCCCCTGCGTGCTTCTGTATCTGAAATGCAAGCAACAGCGGAAGTATGACATCATGGCTTACAAGTACATTTGGGTTGAAATCGTCTTACTATCCTTTTTTTTTCAGTCGAATTGTGATACTCGTTATCAGTCTAATCCCTTCCTGCCCAAAGACAACGCCGTCACTTCAAAGGACATGGTACGCGCCGTCAGCCTCGTCCCAAAGCTTGGTGAGAAGAAGGCCCGACTATTACTAGAGAGATTCGGATGCATTTCAAATATAGCCAGTGCATCTTTAGAGGATTTATCTCGAGTTATTGGCATGCAGGCCGCGATCAGTGCTGTAGCATTTTTTTCAGATCCCATTACGGAAATGCCAAAGAAATGAATTCTGTGGGGAGAGTGTGACCCGGGAAAGCGAATCGCTCCAGCCAAATGCCAGATGGGATTACAAGCATTATTCCTCTTGACGGGGAAAAAGTGACAATATTTTACCTGACAGGACCATCAAGGGCTGTGACCTCAGGCGATACATTTGGAGTCAACTTGTTTATGACAGTTGTTGGATGAGAAAAAGCTTTGTGATGGTGTGGGAAAAGACGAAGTTGGCGTGCTGAATGTCTCCTGTTTTGATATGGCCTTGCAAAGAGGGTTTTTTTCTAAGAAGAAGTGTTTGTTTCCCAAGTCGACAGGCCTGTCTGGAGACGATATGTTGTGTTTCGTTGGTAAATGAATAAACCATGCTGGACGGTACGTAAAGACGGTACGTCTTTATTTTTGAAGATTTTGTAGTAGCGGAACCTGGCGATCTGTGTATTATATATTCGACACTAGTCCATTGATGTATCTGGTGTTAGTTTCTATTTCCTTTACATCACATTTATTCGAGTTGTCAGTCGCTGCGTCTCGTCTGCCGTCAAATATTGAGCTTCACAGGTGTACAATAGAGAAGAATTTTATAAGCCTTCAAGGTCACTCCAACTAAAAAGGTTAGTAACAGGAACTGAATCTGTTTGATAGGCTAATTATTTTCGTTAATTACTTGAGGACACCCCTGCAACATATCCCTAAGGAACTGCTTTCACGGTTGCCAGAGTCTCTCTCCAAGAGACAAGATACTCTCTTCACCTTGGGCTCACTGCTGCGGCTTCGACGCTGAACCGGCCGATGGATGATTTCTCATTTGCGTTGAGGTCGGTCAAACCTGCTCCTTCGGAAGTTGAGGAATGTGACTATCCAGCTAATAATTTCCTTTCAGAGCTCACTGCACCATCGGGGCTTAGATAAATACTCCTTGTTTGAATATAGGGGGGGTTTGGTTTTCGGCAGTTTCGCTTCTGGGGAAATTAGGATTCTTTTTGGGTTTTCTGTGATCTTCCCCGAATGTAGGTGTTCATGATGCTTATTGGTGTGGTTTGGTGGTAAATCTGGACTTGTTCTGGAAACACTTAAAACAGTCAGGTTTGATACAGGGAAAACAAACTATCATTGTTTTTTTTTACACATATGTCTGATAAGTCGTCCCGACCCTACAGCCAGAATATACCTCCTATTAATTTCTGGGGCAATCTGAGTGATTTACTCAGTGTTTTCCAGATTGTTCTCCGATTTACGAATTTTCTACTCTTAGTTTATTATCTTAACATGCTCGTAATCCACAGCCATTCTATGAAAAAATACCATTGTTCAAGTCAACACAAGATCTGTCGCTCATCCAACAAGTAAAAATACACCGTAATGAGTAATCACAGGAAAAAGAGTCCTATAAAACAAATATGCAGCAAAGTTGAAAGTAAACTGGAATGCTTGCTGCGCCCCGCTGCTGTGCTCTCAGCGGGAGCTACTCTCGTGCCCGAGGCATCTGTCGCTTGAATGGCAGCCATTTCATTCCCTAGAAATAATATAAACATGTCATTTAGTGCAAGAAGCTAGAGGGGAGCCATAAGACGCTCGTCGGTTCCCGCTGCTCTTGGAATACTCGGCTTTGGCTGTTTTCTTTCTACGACGCATAACCTCAAGTTTGCATCCAGTATTATTTCTTCTCTGAGAATTACGCTAATGACACGTGGGCAAAGCGAGTCAGGTGGGCAGTACCTAATATCTGTCTAATCCGTGACATAGGGATATGAACTGTATACATGAATTTGCCGACAGGATCACTGTTCATTTGGCCGGCTTCTGTCGGACTGCTGTAGGGGCTTGCGAAATATGTTCACAAGCCCCTCTTTAGCTCAGTGTTAGAGTACTGGCCTCAAAGCCTGTTCGCTACTCAAATGTGCGACCGCGCATGTTTTGAAAGACTTGTAGAGGCTTTATGGTCTTATTCTTTTTCAGTATGTTATTTTAATATTATTATTTAAGCTGCATGAGGAGCAACTTGTGTCTTTCAGTTCACTACTTAAAGATGTTTTCATCTCAAGGGCGTCTTCCCGATCAAATTGAATCTTTGGTTTTATTTGAACCACGCGGCCCCACCATGTGGGCCCAGGTTTGTCTATAGGACTCCGACACTGGAGTCCTAAACTTCTAAATTCAGTAAAAAAAAAAAAAAAAATTACTTCTGGTTTATTTGTCACGGTGGGGAAGACCGGTCTATAGCGAATCGCTTTTTTCACAGCTCGCACTACTGTGTTACGGTGATTGTTTTTCTTTAACTTTTACTTATACCAACAGATTTGCTCAGAGTATATGTACCTCTCATACTTTTCGTCGATTGTTTCTGCATATCATCGAAGAACTATTCACAAATTTCTAGTTTAGACCACTAGGTCTATACTGAATATGGAGTGGTTTAAACTGGATGGTGGGTATGGTCCTCAGTGGATCAGCATAGACCATTCGATTTTACCTTTACTTGCAGTGGTAAAAATCGCTTTCTTTCGTCAAATAGTAAAGATATTACGAAAGTATAGAACAAATATTAAGAATTTTAATTGTTTGAGAAACTACTGAAATGAAAACATGTCTAATCCCGCGCGGTAAATTTTAGTCTTCTTAGTAACCTTAGATTTAGCACGAAAAACGTCGAAAATAATCTAATATAGCTGAAATGACCGAGGAAACGCAGTCACAAGCTGACCCCTCTCAGCTGAGATTGTTTTTTCACAACTTTTTGGGATCCCAAAACGTTAGTGACGGATACCTATGACATCGCAAAAGTTGTCTGTCTGTCCGTCCGTCCGTCCGTCTGTCTGTGAGCACGATAACTCTCGAAGGGAATGAGATATTTTGATGAAACTTGGTGTGAGCATTCTTTGGGTCAAGAGTAAGGTCGAGTTCGTAGATGGGCCCTGTAGCCCTACATTTAGGGGTGGGGGATGGGGGTTCAAATTAAGGGACAAGCAAAATATTTTTAAACAGCTAATGTGATAGTCGATTATGGGGTAAGAAGACACGCTGAACACGAATATGAAAACCATTTTCGCGCCGGACAAGTAGTTCGCCCGGAATCCGGCCGAAACCGGAAAGTTTGTTAAAAGTAAAAGTTTTATTTGAAGTTGATTAGATGTTTGATTTTGGGGTAAGAAACCATGCTGAACAAGAATACGAAAACCATTTTACCGCCGGACAAGTAGTTCGCCCGGAATCCGGCCAAACCCGGAAAATTTGTTAAAAGTAAAAGTTTTATTTGAAGTTGATTAGACGATAGATTTAGGGGTAAGAGGAGGTGGAGAATCCGTATATGACAATCACTCTTTAGCCGGAAATATAGTTCGTCCGGAATCCGGCTGAAACCGGAAAATTTGTTAGAAGTTAAAGTTGTATTTGAAGTTGATCAGATGTTGGATATAGGGGTAAGGAGATCGCTTAATCTGTTTTTGAGCTTTAGTTTTTCGCCGGACAAGTAGTTGTTGAATTTCGCCAAAACCGCAAAATTCACAGAAGTAAGCTAGGATCGTTTCAATCGGCTTATAGAGGTAAACGCACATGCTGAATCCATATCTGAGCTTGGATTTATTAATGATTAGCTGTTTGGACTGGCGAAGACTGGATCTGGCGAAGACAAAACCTAATTGTCTGGATCAAATATTGAAATTTTGGGATCCCATCGGAACCTTTGGTCTTGTTTACTTTTTCATCAGCAATTTGTAGTCAATGAAAAATTCATAAATCGCAGTATTTGTTTGCAAAAAAAGTGCCAAATTAGCTAAGATGACGAAAAAAAAAAATTTGGCGGGTACCGTTTGTTCAAACCAGCTAAAATTATGACAAATTTTTGACAAATACCAACATGACACATTTTCGATAAGGTTTAGCTAAAATCTTAACAATTATAGAGGTATCAGTATTCAGAATCTCCGGTTTGGTCTCAGCTAAAATCTTGAAAATTATAGAGGTATCCTGGAGGTATCAATTCACACCATTTAATTTAAACTTCCCGAACAAAGGCCAAATAAGGAGCAAACGGACGCAAGATGGCCTCTGGCAGTTGGAAAACTGAAGCTAATAATGCTATGAACTTTTATCCAGTACAGACCACGGTCCAGTACAGACCGGCTTCCCTTGCGCTCCTTTTTATAACGTTCGATCTCCGTAATTTCTTTTATTTTCATATTACATATATTATTTGTTTTTAAGTTTGTCTCCATTTTCTGCCCAGTATTAATATGGTTGAAACAGAATATTGATCCGTTCTTGATAATACCGATTTATTGCAATTTAGCATCAAGTTTACGTTAAATTTTTGTATTTCGTTTCTTGGAGGATCCCGTCTACATTTGTGAGAACTCGAGACAAATGTCAACCGTTCTTGTCGTTTAAGCTACTAAGCCAGCTGACACACTTGCAAACATTCTTTATTTACACAATATCAGGATAACGTTAACAGAAAAGCCACTTGAAGAAAGCTACTCAGAAACACTCCTATAACCGATTCAAGAAGATTGGATGAACACCAAAACTAGATATTAAACATTATTATTTCCCTTATTGGATTTGCTTTCTTGAGATGTCAGGAAGATGTCGTGCGGAGTGAGAAACGAAAGTCTTTCGTCATAAAAGAGGAAGGCGGCTTACAAAGTATTGGAAGGGTTTCCTTGGGATAACAGCTAAACATTCAGCAGTTTTTGCCACTGCATATCCGTTAGTACTAGTCTCTTCAAATTGACACGTAAAAACTTATGTAATCACTTAACGAATGTGACCCCTTACTTTCCGACTCCTCTTTCACACTTGCAGCGGCCCCTTTCAGACTGACGTAAGGGTACAATTGGGGAATTTATGTTTTGTTCTCAGTTCTGCATCGCTTCATCAAAGGCAACATTGTTTTTTTTTTTTTATAAGGCCTCTCTCTATGAAAAGGGTCTCTGTGTGAAAAGAGTACCTTTTTCAGTCTCAGGAGGTTTTGGTGAAAAGGACCTTTGAAGTTGACGTAAAAAGCTTATGTAGTTCTTCGTAACGTAAAGGTTTTGCATACAATGAATTTGTTTGGAACACGGTAAGTTGCATTCGACGAAAAACTGAGAAGAATAAATGCGAACAAAAACGCTTAGCCTACGCAAGTATGAAGGGGTTCTCTACAGGTGTGAAAGATTCGAAGTAGCATACGGGATTACGGTAAAGGAACGTAAGTTTTTACGAGTCGGTCTGAAGCGACCTTTACTCTTGATCACACAACACAACTTTCATCAGTTTCGTTACGTTCTGCTGCATACACAAAAAGTTTGAGACTTTTCAACCCAGACTAGTCATGTCGGGGCGCAGTGTTGTTGCACAAACCATGAGTTAAAGCTAGGATTCTACTTCCAGCTATCTGGGGCCTCCGCAGAGCCAAGCCAACCCTTCCGTATTTTCATGACAAGCCAGTCTCTATCCTTCGAGATTTCCTAGATATCCCTCAAATACCGTGACGTGTGTTTCCGAGTCGCAACAGTCGACCATTCTCTGTCTTTCTCCTACTGATTTCATCTGTCTAATTATATCATCTCTCAAATCTTTTGCCTCTGTGACACTTCCAGCTTTCCGGATTCTGGGGTGTCCAACAATCCCCACTTCCAGACGTGTTTGGCCTGGCCTCACCTTCCAGATCAGTCTCGACAAAAACTGATTCTTGGAATCCAGAAGAAAAATTTTAAAGGTGAAGCCTGGCTTTTAGGCCGAATGGGGTTCTTTATCTTATCATCCAATACCAGAATCTAATTGACATTCCTTAGGGGGGAAAGTATCTCATTCGAGGCTTCAGCTCCGCCTTGAAACTAATTTCGTGATCAAAAGCGTACGTGCTCTAAACGATTTTTTGGGAAAGTTCGACGAGTGTTTCCCCAGAAAGAAAAAATGGGAATTCCCAACCTATTCAAAGAAGCGCTTTGGCCCTTTGTTTCTTTCCGGAGCCATTTATCAGCCAGACACCCACGGAGTGTTGACGATTGTCTGAGAGCATTATCATCTGTGGAAAGAAGTTAAGACAGAAGTTCGTTGTCTGAGGCTGGGCTTACTATTTTTTGCTAAGGTATATGTAAGTAGAGAGACCATACAATTGTCAATATGCGACTCACTGAACTGTCCACAGGTCAGTGACGAGTCCGGTTTTAGTTATATTGACTATTATTATACTTAAATCCGTACAAGACGGAGTTACAAAAAAAAGAAGAAGAAGAAACAACAAAATCAAGTAAAAAAATACACGATGATTCAGAACTAACCTAGATACACTGAAGGCTTAGATACACTGAAGAATACACCGAGGATTCATCTTCTAGATTTTTCTTACGGATTCAAAACAGCCGTTTTCGTCGAGACGAGACAGGCCAAAATCGTTTGGAAGTCTGGAGTGCTGGACCCCAGATCTGGAAGTTGCCAGAGGCAAGAAAGAGACTAAATATGCAAATGTAGGAAAAAAAGAGATAGTGATTGACATTTGTGATTGGGATGCAACAGATATTTGAAATGCGAACGGGACATCTAGGAAATTTTGAAGAATAGCAAAATTAGCTGTCATCATTATCATAAAGGTCTGGACTGGTTGGTTTGACTGTGCAGGAGCCCCGGACATTCGGGAATTTGAAAGGTGAAGTCTGGCTTTTAATCACTAAACAGCTAGGCGGGTCAGCCTAAACTCGGCCCCCTGCTTGAAGGCCCGTGTTGCAGCTTGCTTTTCGACTGCCTTAGACTTTATTTTCGGATCAGTAGTTCCGAAATCACTCGTGACATCAGAATGGCTAGGGTTTTAATCCAAGCAGTAATCTCGGCAGTTTATAGTGATTAGTATAATTTGTAAACCATCATATTTTGTGGGCAGGCGGTACTCAAGGTGGTCAACTCTCGCAGTGCCGAGAATGGGCACCTTCCTATGGGCCCCCTGTCGACGGACCAAAGTAATACTGATTTGATATGCACAGCACAGTACGCAAGGGGCTCCAAAATTCCAGTTGCCTAGGGGCATCCGCAGATTGAATCTGGCAGTCATTGAACAGGTACTTCGTCGGTTCCGTATACCAGGACCCTTCCCAAATATCATGCCCGTGCTTTCGAAGTCTGAATTTGTAATCTGCATCAATTGCACCCAAAACCATCAGCAGACTCTGGAGAAGATCACTAACTCCCATTAAAGCTCATTCGCTCCGATAATTATTTGGAATTAGCCAGTTAGCCAACAACGCCATCTAGTTACTGGGAAGGAACTTCTAAACAGAGTGTAAGCTTGCTCAACCGCAGAAGCGAGAGGAAGACTGAATTAGCATGCAGTTTTTGGCACCCCAAAACGTAAGTGGCGGGATACATATTACTTCGCAAAAGTTGTCCGTCTGTCAGCACGAGAACTCTCGAAGGGAATCTGGCATCGTAATCTGCCAGTCTGGGTTGTTTAGGCTGGGGAAAAACGACATGTTTACGGGGTCTGACGAAGACAGGAAATCTACAAGACCCGATTGACTGGATCAAGAGGTCGAGTAAATATAAGATTTTTGGGACCCCATCGAAATCTTTAGTCTTGTTCTTCTAGGTCTGGGATGAACGAAGGTGCTGCAGCATTGGAGTTGTCTCTTAATGTTCGACGTCGTCTTGGACGGAAGCCGTCTCTTCAAATGTACGTAAGTGCTATTTTTCCTATTCCTGTTTTGTCATTGAATTTTCCTTCCCTTCAGACATGCGATTATTATGATCCTACTTATTTGGCCGTTTTTGTAGCCTTCGTTCCATATTCCGATAAATTGGAAAACTTGGGTCCGTGGGGAAGTCTGTAGCTGTTCGTCCGGAGAAAATCTAACGGTGAGCTTTTCACCCCATTTCACAACATAGACGATACTTGAGTAAGTCTGAATGAATGAACTGGAAACAGAGGGAGTCGAAAAGAGAGGTGGGGGGGGGATGTTTGGATAAAAACATTGTATGCGCTTAAAAAGTAGGCTACAATTACCTTGTAGCCTACAAATTACCGAGCCTGAACTAATCAGTCGAATAAATTTTTATCTTTGTTTTTGTGCTTGAAATACGAAGGCTCGACACACATATGTCTGTATGTTTATATATATTTGTTATCCATCTACAATAGCTACAGAAGCGTACGACGGAGTGTAAAGAAAAGAAAGAAGAAAAAAGCAGAAAAAATAACAAAATAAAACAACAACCAGGTACAAACCAACAAAATACAACATATACCAGTGAACACCAAAAATAACGACTCTCCAGGGATGGTGAGACGGCGTACCATCCGTCTCTTTACATTTTAATCGGCAGTCATCCGCTTAAAATGCTCGGATATTTCGATTATTGGCTCCCGCAGACCGTATTTTCTAATTAGTTGTCTATTTCTAGACAAATACGGTATTACAAGTAGAAATATTGCATATTTATCGGACTCGATCGGACTGCGTGAACACCTACTTTTCGTGAATCGTTTTCGTCAAGCATAGCCTACAACACAGGGACAAGCGCATAGAGGTACCAAAAATCGGACAGGGAAATTCCATGATCATTAGTGAATAGCGGAGCAACGAAGTAACGCATTTTCATCGGGTCGTCAAGTCGTTAATTGAAAAGGTGATGGGTAGCTTGGTCGTTCTATCTGAGCCCTTTTCGGTTAAACTTTAATGGGTCATGGCCTGCAAGACATCTAGTGAAAAATTGCTTTTGAAATGTAGGGAACCAGATACGTGACAACCTTCGACCAGATAAGGCTATACGAAGCAGTTTAATTACCATCCTTCTTAATCGCCTCCTCGCACCAAGAACAAACCCTGCTGGCAATGGATGTGTTAAGGACTAAGCTTTCCTGTCTACAAAACTTTCACCAACAGTAACAGCTGGAAAACAAAAGATCAAATCTGTGATGCAAAACTTCGTGTTTTATCTAGATGATGCGCTTGAAATCGAGGCGAGCTACAAAATCAATGCTTGGGGATATTTTTCATTGGGACGTTTTGTCGCTTAGACGTTTTGCAATTTTCTTCAGGACAGTTAAGTTCTTATTGAAAACTGCCACAAGAGCAAAAGCTGAATAATATGCAAAATAAAACAAACGAAAGTGCACAAAAAAATAGGTAATAATAAATGCAAAAAGGAAGAAAAAGCCTACGATCCTGCAAGGGGCTGCTCCCCCCTTGGAACTAACTAACTGAATCACAAAAAAAAACAAAGTGTCATCATTCGTAACGAAAAAGTATTATCACATTGAAAAGCATAATAACTCAACACATCCGCTGGCCTGCGTTCTTAGGTATTTAAAACAAAACAAACTTCGAAAAAACAAAACGAAGCCTACCTTGAGCGACGTGCACTTGCACGGTCACCGGGTGAGCATTAGAAGGCCTGCATGTGTATTTCCCGCTGTCGTGACCGTACGCGACTGGAACTGTTAGTCTGCTGACAGTTGGGGGTCCCGGGTCTAGGTCCACCACCGCTGAGTTCTGGTGGAGTGGGCCAACTTGCTCTGCGTAATTAAGGAGACGTGCTTCATGGTACCATAAGACGTAGTGTGGAGGTAGTATCGCCTAAAAGAAGTAAATGGGTCAAACGCGTTACCGAGAATGGATGCCGACGTGTTTTGGGAGGCTTCAGTAAAAATCTTGACAAGGCTAGTGAATTTGTATTTATTTTTTGATGCAGATGCAACTCTGAATGGTTTCTTTTCTAATCTAATTTTAACCATTAAAGCTTAACCGAAAAGGGCTGAGATAGGTTAATCTAGTTATCCATCACTTAATCACTTGGAGAGGCTTGAAGACCCGATGAAAATGCGTTACTTCGTTGCTCAGCTATTCACGAAAAATCGATTTTCGAA
Source organism: Branchinecta lindahli (assembly GCA_023053555.1). Taxonomy (NCBI): domain Eukaryota; kingdom Metazoa; phylum Arthropoda; class Branchiopoda; order Anostraca; family Branchinectidae; genus Branchinecta; species Branchinecta lindahli. The sequence continues at coordinate 16,844,096 of JAKZAO010000002.1, forward strand.
TAGTGGACTTTCCCTGTCGGATTTGCGGTACCTCTGTGCGCTTGTACATGTGTTGTACGCTTGACGAAAACGATTTACGGAAAATGTGTGTCCAGGGACTAAGCAGTCTTCACCAATCTCTTCACTGCCCTCTGAAAAGCCGCTTTTGTGTTGAAATTCGAATTTTCCGCCTCATAGTAGAATTTGCGGTGTTGGGAAGGCCATGGGTATTCTGAAACGTCACTATTAGAGCCGTAGAAAGTAAAAAAAGTCCCATAGCAGAACCCAAATAATTCAGTGTATTGAACTAAATGATACAAAAATTATTTGTGCTTTTCAACTTTAAATTCCCAAGAGGACCAATTTGGGATCGCCTCATAAGATTTTTGTCCCACTCTATTTTCGGACCTGAACAGACAGTTTGCTATTGATTTTGTGGGGAAAATTTGGAGTTGAATTTGGTTTTCGGTGGTTTTGGACATGGTTGGTGGTTGTTGTTATTTCCATAGTTCTGATGGCCTAAACCTTTATTATTTTGTTTCATCGATAAAGAGGAAAGGTGGGAATGTAACAGTGTCAGATTACTGTACAAACCCCGTAGAATACTCTTGCTAGGCTCGTTACAGATGATGTTCAAAGCTTCCAGTTAGAGTTTTCATAGCATCGGTGTTTTATGGCACTTGCCTTCCGGTCAAGTGCCATATACGATCAGTTTTCCGTCGGTCGATCGGTCTGTCTGTTGTTCGGTCGGTCCGTCCGGTGATCGCGAGTTGGGGTACTTCCAGATGTGCTAGGACCACGAAACTTGGCAGGCATGTTAGGAACTCGGCCAAACTTGGAAATAGTCACTTCCCCGATCCGACCACCGTGGGGGGAGTCGAGGGAAGGGGAATCCGGAATATTGACGTATGTATAACTTTTGAACGGGGAATCGGATCTGAATGAAACTTGATATGGAAAGACATCGTGTCTCAGATGTCACACTTCAAGTCTGGAACGGATCTGGTGACTTTGGAGGGGGAGCTGGAGGGGGGGGGAACCGGAAATCGTGTGACATGTTCAGAATGGACGGATCGGAATGAAACTTGGTGGGAAGAACAAGCACAAGCCCTATATACATAGTTGACAAGACCGGACCGGATCCTGGCACTGTGGAGGGAGTTGGAGGGAGGGTTCCGAAAATCCGGTGATGTGCTAGGACGATGAAACTTGGCATGCGTATCAGGGACTCGAACATTTTAAATTAAGCCCACGGGAGCAGAGGTTAGCTGAAATAAGAAGGAAATACTGTGGACCGGGTATGGTGACCACGACAATTTAAGAATAATTTTGTACTTTGGGCCCTGCTGCGGGCAACCAAATAACTTAGAATCGGGAGAAAATCAATTAGCCTACCTTTTTTATTGACAACTCGAAGTCGACCAGACTTAGCTCTGAAATTGCGCAGTTGTTATCGAACTGGTCCTTCGGTTCGAAGGCAATCTGCGTAGGCTTCCCAACGGTAGCCACGCGTGTAGACATTTGTTGAACTATACACGACCTGTCGTTTCTACGATTTGACCATCGTGGGGGGAGTGGAGGGAGGAGGAATCCAGAATCTTGATTTATGTCCAACTTTTGAACGGGTGGTCGGATCGAAATGAAACTTGCTATTCGGAAAGAACTCATGTCTCAGATATCCCGTTTCAAGTGCAGACAGGATCCGATAAATCTGGGGGAAGTCGGGGGCAGAAGTTTTGTGACCCGCTTAGGGGGTAGCGATTGGGATGACACATGGTGGGAAGAAGAAGCATAAGCCCTAAATATGTCAGTGGCAGAACCGGAACGGATTTGGGCACTCTGGTTTGTAGGAGGCGATTTAAGGTACGGTAGAGGTATGCTTATGTGAACGTTTGTTGACTTCGGATTTTGCCATTTTCGTGCACTTGCTGTGTCTAAAGCTAACTATCAGTTAGCCAAAGTAGGTAAGAAATGCAGCTGAGAACACCTGTACAGGTATTTTTGAACTTCAGTCTACCATTTAGCCCAAAACTGCAGTGTTCACATTAAAGTAACTGTTCACATAAGCATACCTCTACTGTACTTCCATATGTGCTATAAGACGATGAAACTTGGCTTGAACATTAGAGACTTGACAAGATTGACTAAAAAATTGTCACTTCCCATATCCGACCATCCCTTAACCGCAAAGTACAAAACATACTTTTAAACAAAATATACATTTCATGGTCCCCATGAGCCCATGATAATTTTTGCCGGAGGGTTTCGCTTAGAAATGAATTTCTAGCGCCCTTAAAGTGTGCGTCTTAACCGACAAAAACAAACTTTGGACCAAACCGTATATATATATTCATGATCCTAAAGGGCTAAGAATCATTTTTGCGTCAAAGGTTTTGATTGCAGCTGAATTTCTGGCGCCCTTAAAGTGCGCATCATCACAGCGAATTGCAAAAATAAAATACCTTTTACCAAACGATAAATTCTCGTGATTTCCAAGGGTCTATAATCATTCTTATTTTAAGGGTTTTGCTTACGAATTTCACAACATACACACGAGTTGGCAAATTCCACTTTCACACTCTTACCCAGATTTGCAAGTGCCATATGAGCTTCTAGCTCTTGTTAGTACTCCTCTTTAGGTGCTTGACAGGCGGAGATACCACTGTTGAACTAGTGACAGATAAACAGGAGCTCAGGAGTTCATCTCCTACCTTCAAGTAGAGGTTTTGACAAGTGTTAACCTCACTGCAGTGTGTTAATTTCCGATTTATCAGTCGTCGTAGACCTTCAAAGGGAAGTCAAAGACGCGTCTAGATTGAGTTGTTATTTCCGAATTCTCAGCAATCTCCCTCTGTTCTCCTTCCATTTCTGTGTATTAATTTTGCTAATGATATGCTCTAGCATAAACCGTTACGCCCGCAGATATTGACAGACTTGGAACGATTTCCTATTCGCATTTTCCTGGATGCAAACAGATCCAGGATGAGTTCGAAAATGAGTTTAGTGATGAAATAAGCTTCGTTATGTTAATCTATGTTTCTGCGGAAATCAGTCAATCTGTTTTCTAATCCTACTTTGCATATTTCCACCCGTTTGGCACTCTTAGACATAATTAGCACTCATTATACATTCCGTTCAAAATTCTGATTTCTAAAAGGTGCTTGTAAATCAGTTTCCTCGTAGTTTCTAGTGACGCTTAATAGTTGCAAGATATATTTGACTGCGACCAACGGATACGTCAGATGAGTTTTATTATAGCAACATTTCAGCCCTTCTTGGGAAGGATCATGTTCAGGCTCTAGCCAGGAAAACAAACCTGTAAATACCTTAACAGATCACAGGTTCACAGAATCACAGGCTCCTCCCGAAGGTTCTCGGAATGACAAGAGTTGTGTTTTTGCAGATAGCATGGTATCTGATACCACGGTATAAAGTCGTTTTCGCAGTTATATCGTGGTATCTGATACCACGGTCAAAAGGCGTTTTTGCAGTTATCGTGGTATTTGACCAGTTATCATGATAGGCCTATCTCATATAACTGATCGTGGTATCTGAAAAAGTCATCTCGGTTTCATTAATTTTTGTCAAATTGGTAGGAAAGAAGTTTGGCACTTGGTGGTGTGACTGGATATCAGATTTTCTTTTGGGATGACTTCGAAAAGAACAATTTCGCAATTGTCGTTTTTGCAGAGCAACCGTATATCAGATACCACGGTAACTGCAGAAACGACTAATTGCAGATCCAGTTACCGTGGTAACAGATACCGTGGGATCTGGGAAAACGCACTTAAGATCACATGTTTCTCTCGAAGAGATCACTTGTTCGTTCTTCTAGCTTGGGCCTGAAAAGGACCCTTGCTAAGCAGGTCCGTAATATCGCTAGAATAAACTCACCTGACGTATCCGTTTAACGCAGATAAATATGGTTCGCAGTCAGCTTGGGGTGAAAGAATACAGTTTCTGTAACAGAGTGAGGATGCATCATTTGTGCATTAGGCTACTTCGTCCAAGGTTATTATTTCTGAAGAGGCTAATATAATGGCCTATTTTTTGCATTCTATTATTATTATTATTATTTAATAACACCAATGCACTGTGGACATGATACCAGTCCTATCCTACCCAGTGCCAAAATTTTCTGGTATTCCCCTGATGTTAAAAGAAAAAAGTTCCAACCGTTATCGCACAGCCAGCCATGCGATAACAAGTGATATCGCACGGTTGGAACTTTTTTCTTTTAACATCAGGGGAATACCAGAAAATTAAAACAAGTGTACTAGTGTTATAATCATTCTCGCCCTTGCTTTTCTTCGGGCGATAGCGGAAAAATTTGGCCCGCGGGTAGCATGATAGGCTGATATCGCCCGAGCGCATCAGGAAGGGCGATAATATACACACGAACCTGCACGTGTGGCCGTCTTAATGCGAATTCCCTTCACGCTCCAGTAGATTACGATACCTCTTGTGCAAGTTTTGGGATCTCAGCAAAACCGTCCAAGACTCACAAATAGTGTGGTGGTTAGTTAGGTCTAACATCGTTGGGAATGCAAGATAAGTGAATATGGTCAGATTTAAGGAAAATATTTTTTTTCGAAAATTTAATTTTCCCGTAGCATCTCTTGTAATTTAACTTATTTTTTATATTATTAAAAAAAAAATTATATTTCGTATTTTTTGTGGCTACTTCCCCATCCCTGAGTGACGTTAATTTAATCTATTTTTACCCACTTTTACCGATTCACGTCACCTAACTTTTTAATATAAACCCATATTTTATTTACTAGGCCTATTCTTCCCCCTAATATTTGGAAATTAATTCGCTCGTATAAATTTTTTTCAACTTCTCTTTAAACAACTCAACCTAAATTATATAATTATATATATATATATATAAAAGAATTTAAATACTTAAGCAAAAAATAAAAATCCTCAGTTAGACACACCACAACTCAGTTAGATACTACCACACAAAGTCACACACAACGATAAAACATAAAAATTATTTTCATTATATGTACAAATTTCCATCTTCCGTTCCGGCTACTCAAATGCACATGCAAACTCTTCAAACTTAACTACTTTACTGGAAAAAGTTGTTTTTTTTGTTTTTTTTTTCGAAAATTATACAAGATAAGTGAATATGGTGGATTTTGGAAAAAGATTTTTAGGTTGCCACGTGTTAGAATATTAAAATGAGCATATTTAGAAGCGTCGAAAGATGATTCGCCTAATTCATGGCCATATCTGGTAAAACAAGACCAAAGGTTCCGATGGGATCCCAAAAATTGAATATTTGATGCGGACAAATAGGTTTTGTTTTCGAGAGATTGAGTGTTCGCTAGACTTTTTGAAGATTTTTACTGTATTTTGTTTTACAGATTGGTATGCTTATCATTCGGGGCGAAGAGAACTCTTAATTTAAGCATAAAAAAAGATCACAATATCTGCGGCCGTCCCCACAGCGAAAATTCTACTATGACGCGGGAAATTTTTTATCCAAACACAAACAAGGCTTTTCAGTGGGCAGTGGCGGTATTGGTGAAGATTGCTTAGTGCCTGAACAAAAAAAAGTCATAAATCTTTCTTGTAAGGCATACAACAAATTAGAGGTACCACAAATCACACGGAAATTCCACTATTTGAAAATCGATTATTCCTGAATAGCGGAACAACCAAGTAACACGAGAAACAAGCCCATCTCGCAACACTGAAAACAACATCATGACCATGTTCCATCCTACTTGCTGTAGTTACAATATTAAGCTGAAAAGCTTATATCGATCAAATATCAGGCAGCGGGCCGGACGAACAAGTTGTCCGGGTAGAAAATGTGTTCTTCTTATCCCCAAATCGAACGTCTAATCAACTTCCAATAAAACTGTTACTTTTAACAAACTTTCCGATTTTGACCGGATTCTGGGCGAACTACTTGCCCGGCAAGAAAATGGTTTTCACCATCGTGTTCAGCGTGTCTTCTTACCCCTAAATCAAACCTCCAATCAACTTCAAATAAAACTTTTATTTTTAAGAAACTTTCCGGTTTTCCCCGGATTCCTGGCGAACTACTTGTCTGGCGAGAAAATGGTTTTCACCATCGCGTTCAGCATGTCATCTTACCCCTAAATCAAACATCTAATCAACTTCAAATAAAACTTTTACTTTTAACAAACTTTCCGTTTTGGCCGGATTCCGGGCGAACTACTCGTCCGGTGACAAAATGGTTTTCACCATCGTGTTCAGCATGTCTTTTTACCCCATAATCAACTATCACATTACCTGTTTAAAAATATTTTGTTTAACCCTTAATTTAAACCCCCTCCCCCACCCCTAAATATAGGGCTACAGAGCCCATCTACGAACTTGACCTTACTCTTGACCCAAAGAAACCTCACACCAAGTTTCATCAAAATATCTCATTGCCTTCGAAAGTTATAGACCGTACAGACGGACAGACGGACAACTTTTTGCGATGTCATAGGTATCCGTCACTTACGTTTTGGGATCCCAAAAAAGATATGGGAAGATTGTGAAATTGGTGAAATGTGGAACAATGGAGTAGGAAAGGAGGAAAGAGTTACCAAGCTTAGCAAGAGTTAAGAATTACCAAGCTTTTGAAATAACCAAGCTTTTGAAATACTCAAAAGCCAGGAAATACAGCTTTGGCCTTTTTCGAAAGGATCAATCCGAATCTCTGAGGCTTTATGCTGCCGTAAGGGAGACATGGAGTGAGAGTATAATCTTTGGATCGGGTCTTAAGCGGGAGGAATTAAAGATAATTATCGAAGTATTGGCGGATACCCTCTCGGGATACCCTGCCAGTTGGGGCTAGAAGGCAACTTCTTGATTCTGCAGATCGCGAAGGTTTTCCCCGTTCTCTGGTTTGAAAAAAAAACACAAGAAAAGGAGAATTGGCTTCATCTTAATAGAAAAAAAACGCGAAATAAGTAATTGTGAGGAGAATCGCGAAGAGAACTGAGATAAAAAAAAGGTAACTAGTATTTCTTTCGGTAGGTAACCAAGTGGTTGGCGTAGGCTAATATTTATTAATTTATTATACTTAGCAAATGATAAAGGAGACCCCTCCACCTCTCCCGAAAAAGGCACTTTATATAATTGAACAAAATAAAGGTTTGCAGAGTCGCGGTTACACGGGAGCATACGATACGCCTTTTAGACGGTGAAGAGCCTTTTTTGTGCTCATCGTTTAACGGAGTATGAAAAAAAAACATAAATCAAATAAAAACTTCACGCTCCGAGATTGTAATAAATAACCGTCGATTTATTTGCCTGTCAACAGTGGTCGCGACATAAATTTTCGCCTCGCTTTGAGCTGAAGGCTATAACTGGCTCTACAAATTGTGGCCTTAGTAGTCTGGAACGTTCACCACTAAGACCATAAAAACAAATTTTTGGGGAAAGATGTCAACTGTTATCAGATAAGAGAGCCTCAAACTGCAGTGATGAAAGAAAATGACAAGTTACCGAACATAAGATCACGATAGGAAACTCAACACGATAAAGCTAAAGATGTAGGCTAAGTTAGATGTTTTCTTGTTTAGCTCATGAATTGTTCATTTGGATGAGAAAGAAAATCATCATGTAAGAGATGCGGAGCGCCCTACCTAATCTTGCTCATTCGTCAGTCATAGATTTCAGGTACAGCAAATCATATTGTCAGCAAAGGTGGCGCACCTTAGCCCATAGCGCTATTTTTTTTCCCAGCATTTTGCCATCTTTTCCAGTATTTGTCGTCTTGCCAAAACAGTGTTCATTGTTTAGGTTATGTACGTCCTTTCTAGCGTTGTAGCCTCAAGTTCAGGTGAATATAAATGATCGATATTTTTTGTTGGAGGATAAGTGTTAGCTTAAAGGACCCCTCTTGCTTATTCTGCATTTTATGTTATCCCCAACTCAAAATCCACCGCCTTTCGCCATTGTTTCGTCTTGTATTCACGGCTTCTTAGCGTTTTTTCGACCTAGCCGAATTTTACGAGTCACGCAACGCAAACTTCGCCGAAAGCTTTGAGGTCCGCCGACAACTTTTTCACGCATCAGAACATGAAAAGCTATAAAGTGTTGTCTTTTGTTTTGGAATCTTCTGTTTTGGACTTCTTTGGTATTGTTTGGTTTTTCCACTTTTTAGTCACGGCGCGTTCAGTTTTCAAAATATGTTGCGTCCAGCCGCTGCGTCGAAGAGCGGGAAGGCTGGATGGAGTCGTCAAGCGCTAACAAGAAATCGTTAATTTTACGTGGAAAGTAATGATATTTTCTAAGTCATTTCATCGCGAAAATACCATTTCTAGTAAGAGTTGTGCTTTAATAAGATCATCCCGTTGCGTGCCTGTCATTTATTCTCGTGAGTTATTGAATATTCTACTACATTTGTTACCACCTTTGTTTGTTTTCTTTTATACTTTATCCTTTATTTTCACTGTTGACCGGCAGAACGGGCTATTCCTTCATATATCAGTAAAATATGACACAAAATGCTGTTCAGTTGCACGACAAGATAAATATTAAATAAGGGAAACGAATTGAAATACGGGAACCACGGGAGAATAGGCGTAATAAATGTCAAGGCTCTCCCAGGCCAAATTGAGAAACTGGCAGGATGTTTTTACTCAGTTTCCAGTGACGATGTAGATGGTGCACGGTTTGTCGTGCCGAAATCTGCGACGACTTCGCACATGTCTCTATAGTTGACCATTTTTATGAAGGTCAACTGAAGGGTTGATCAAGCCATTTCCCCAATAAGTTGTCCATGACTACCTCACAGTTTCTAATACCGCTGCTACTTGTCTTTTCTCTTGGATGTTACACCGCAGCGGGGTTGACCCATAGAATGCACCCGTGTGATTGGGTGGTTAACAAAAAGACTAGATTATCCGGAGTCAAAGTAGGGTAGTGGACAAATAGCAGAAAATGAATTTTTCGGCTTCCGCTCTGCTGTTAAGTAAGTATAAAGTAAGTATTTTATTTGTAATCCGCCATTTTTGAAAGCGGAGTAAGTGAAAGAAAAGAAGTATACCAAATACAAAAAACACTATAAGACATTTCCCCAATTAGTCGTCTGACTCTCTCATTCAATCCTTGATGCTACTAAAACCGTTTCTTGTCTTTTCTCACGGGGGCTAAAACCCAGCGGGCTTACCCAATAGCCTACGCTGCATCTAGATCATGGTATAACGAAGTGGACAAACGCTTTTACATTAGAAGGATTGGGTAGTTAGAAGGATTTAGGAAAACTCTGGACAAAGCGAGACACGGGCAAAGCACAGAAGCACTGTGTCTTGGCTGTCAGTTCTACTTTAAGCATTTTTCACCTTTTTCCCTCTACTGTTGCCTTCCACTGGATTTTTCTCTGAAAATATATCCTCCCGTCTTTATTCATAGCGTGATTATCGCTTGAGGTCCCAACTGTTAACGTTAAGAACGTCCTCGAATTGAGGTTAGCTTCTGGAGCAACTGAAGAATAGTTCGACCTGACACGAACTTGGACAATTGATGGACTGGTGCAGGTTATTGATTCGAAAGATAATGGTTGTTTGTTACTACGGGTGGCATGCGAAGCAAAAGTGTTGTTAAATGAGTCCCTCGGGAACAGTAGTTTGGGAAGAGCCGGCTGGAGACTGGCTGCTCTACTGGGAATTCGTCGGTGGAGCTATACTACATGGTACTGACACTCGTTATCTCATCCGAACCAAACGATATGATATGATATTATACGCCTTTTTCATTGTAATTCGACTGATTTGGAGAAAATGTTCAGAATATCCAAGGCAAGGGCAAGGGATATGGAAATAGGCTAAAAACAGACGAAGCCGGATGTAATTTTCTGTAAGCGTAGCTAGTTGTTAAGTGGTCAACTATCTCAGAAAATCTGAGCAGAAGTACTAATGTAATGCGAGGTGTCCGTTTCGCCTTGAAGCTTCAAAGCGATATTCTGCCTTTCTTTTCCACCCGGACAAGTAGTCCGCCCGGAATCCGGCCAAAACCGGAAAAGTTTGTTAAAAGTAAAAGCTTTATTTGAAGTTTATTAAATGTTTGATTAGTGGGTAAGAAGATATACTGAATCCATGTATATTTGACAATTATTTTCTACCCGGACATATAGTTCGCCCGGAATCCGGCCAAAACCGGAAAGTTTTAAAAAGTTTTATCTGAAGTTGAAAAGAGCTGGTTCGATGTAGTGGTAAAGAGACATGCTGAATCCGTATATGAAAATTATTTTCTCGCCGAGCAAATAGTTCGCCCGGAATCCGGCCAAAATCAGATTTTTTTTTTTTTTTTTATAAGTTGAAGTTTATCTGAAGTTGATTAGAGGTTCGATATAGGGGTAAGGGGATATGATTAATTCTTTTTTAGCTTTATTTTTTGCTGGACAAGTACTTCACTGGGCATCCGGCCGTTATCGGATATTTGACAGAAGTAAGGCAGGAAATTTTGATCAACTTCGTTAAAGTAGATGTGACGTATAAGGTAAACACATTTTAAATTTTAAAGTTTAACTGAAAAGCCAACTTATTTTTGTGTCATTCAGTTGAATACACTGAATTATTTGGATTCTGCAAAGGGATTTTTTTTGTTTTCCACTATCTGCTCTAGTTATGACGTTCAGAATATCTGCGGCTGTCCCCACAGCGAAAATTCTACTATGACGCAGGAAATTTTTATCTAAACACAAACAAGGCTTTTCAGTGGGCAGTGGTGATATTGGTGAAGATTGCTTGAAAAAAAAGTCATAAATCTTTCTTGTAAGGCATACGACAAATTAGAGGTACTACAAATCACACGGAAATTCCACTATTTGAAAATCGATTATTCCTGAATAGCGGAACAACCAAGTAACGTAATTTCAGCGGGTCTTCAAGCCAATTTAAGTGAATATGTGATGGGTAACTAGATTGTCCTATCCCAGTCCTTTTCGGTTAAACTTTAATATTAAAACTATTCAATTAGTCTGGCGAAGACCGGATCTAGAAGACGCAATTGTCTGGATCATTTATTAAATTTTTGGGATCCCATCGAAACCGTTGGTCTTGTTCGTTTTGGAAGTCACCGTAGCCCGTTAGGTTTATATTCTGTTTTTGACTTTGTTTGTTTGTTTTTCCCACTTTTAAAGCACTGCGCGTTCAGTTTCATATATTTTGCGTCCAACAGCCACGTCGGAGAGCGGGAATGCCGTATAGAGTTGACAGGCGCTAACAGGAAAATTGCTCATTCCACGTGGAAAGTAATAGTATTCCGTAACGATGTTTCTGAGCCGTTTTAACGTGAAAAGATCATTTCTACGTGTTTAAGAAATTGTTTGCTACATGTTTAAGAAATCCCACAAAATCCTTGTTGTATCCATAGCAAAAAATTGAATTCCTAGGATTCGTCTTAGAAAAATTTAAAGCTTCATCGACTCTTCGAAAGTATTTGACCGTGTGAACCATGAGAAGATTCCTACTTCTAGAAAGAGGAGTTTCAATGCAGTATGTGAAGCTCCTAGGTTTTTGGTTTCGAAACCAAAAGTTTTGTGTTCGATGGGCAAATTGAGCTCTACTTTTACCCTTACTAATGGTCTGAGGCAGGGTGGTATTTTGTCACCATTCCTTTTCGCAGTATATGTTGACGGTTTGTCTGCCCGTCTGAATGAAACCCGGATTGGTTGTTTTGTAGCTGGTAAGAGCTACAACCACTTTTTCTTTGCTGACGATCTTATCATCCTGTCCCCGACTGTATTTGGTCTAAACAAGTTGCTTTGTGTTTGTGATCTATTTGGACTGGAATTTGATATTATTTTTAATACCCGTAAAACATTTGCTGTGGCATTTATCCCACCCCGGTGTAAAGTGACCAAGTGACGTGTTGCTTAGTGGTATGGTAATTGCTTTTGTTGATGAATTTCGTTATTTAGGTTTTTGGGATCCCAAAACGTTAGTGACGGATACCTATGACATCGCAAAAAGTTGTCCGTCTGTCCGTCTGTACGGTCTGTAACTTTCAAAGGGAATGAGATATTTTGATGAAACTTGGTGTGAGGATTCTTTGGGTCAAGAGTAAGGTCAAGTTCGTAGATGGGCTTTGTAGCCCTATATTTAGGGGTGGGGGAGGGGGTTTAAATTAAGGGGCAAACAAAATATTTTTAAACAGCTAATGTGATAGTCGATTATGGGGTAAGAAGACATGCCGAACACGATGGTGAAAACCATTTTCTCACCGGACAATTAGTTCGCCCGGAATCCGGCCAAAACAGGAAAGTCTGTTAAAAGTAAAAGTTTTATTTGAAGTTGATTAGATGTTCGATTTAGGGGTAAGATGACATGCTGAACACGGTGGTGAAAACCATTTTCTCGCCAGACAAGTAGTTCGCCCGGAATCCGGCCAAAACCGGAAATTTTGTAAAAAATAAAAGTTTTATTTGAAGTTGATTAGGGGTTTGATTTAGGGGCAAGAAGACATGCTGAACACGATGGTGAAAACCATTTTCTTGCCGGGCAAGTAGTTCGCCCAGAATCCGGTCAAAACTCGAAAGTTTGTTAAAAGTAACAGTTTTATTGGAAGTTGATTAGACGCTCGATTTAGGGATAAGAAGAACACATTTTCTACCCGGCCAACTTGTTCGCCCGGAGTCCGGCCAAAACCGGAAATTTGGCAGAAGTAAAGCAGGAAGTTTCGATCAGTATCGTCAAAATAGATATGGCTTATAGCGGTATATCTGAACTTGGTTTTCTCAGATGATTAGCCTGGCGAAGACTGGATCTGGCGAAGACAAGACCCGATTGTCTGGATCAAACATTAAATTTTTGGGATCCCATCGAAACCTTTGGTCTTGTTACATTAGAAAGGATCTAAATGATGATTCTCATATTACTGCTCTAGCTAAAAGCTATTCGAAAAGAGCTAATGCCCTTGTTTGGAAGTCTGGTTCGGTAGACGAGCTTGTGAAGGTCCGCCTTTTCAAGACTTACTGTTATCAATTTTTTGCTCTTGGCCTGGTTTCTTCTGCCCATGCTCGGTCATCCGGTCAGCTTTGCAAGTTGTATACAACGCGGGTTTTCGGAAATTTTTCCGGTTGGCTAGGCGATGCAGTGTCAGTGGTGCAATGGTTGAAAAAATAGTTGCTACCCTGAAGGAGCTGCGCCGCAAAGCTAATGTTGCTATAATCTGCCGCTTAAAAGATTCTGATAATGATTTGATGGCATTTGCTGCCCTACCCATCTTTTATGCGCTACCCGTATGGAAGGGTATCCTCTTGGATATCTTTTGCATGAGGTAGAGTTCTTTTGTACTTTTTGTTCAGTGCCTGTTCTAGTGTATCTTTTCTTTTTGTTGTTTATGGTCTTATGGACTGAAATAAAGTAGTAATAATAACAAGAAAAATTGAAACAATTGTGCCGCAGTAGAGCCTATTTTGAAAACAAATAATCCTACTGTTAGGGAGGTTTCTTCTGTCATCGGACTATTAGTATTTGCTTTAGCCCCAGTTCCATAAACATCTCCAGTCTCTAGTTCCCTTGTTCATTCAGTGCTTCGGTTCCGTCAACACAGTGCAGTCGTTTATGTAAATCGTCCTTTAATACTGACCCGAGACTATTCGCCGGAAAATGCGCGTCTTGTGAGGCTTTGAAGTCGAAATGGTTGCCGGTGGAATGAAGAGTACTGTCAGCTGAAGCTAATTAACTCCAGCCGATGAATGCTGGCGTCACTGTATAGATTCCCAGATATCCGAGTAGTCGAAAGGCAGCCGAGATTTTATGATTCTGTTGCATAATTTCGCTATTCTTCAACGGTAGCAGTGTCTTAACGCCACCGCGGTTTTCCGCCACCTTATGTTTTTCGCCACCTTTTAATTCAGGTAGCGCAGGTAGCCTGTGCAGGTAGTTTCAGATTAAAATCTTTAAATGTGAAAAGGGTGTTTACCGCCACCCAGGAAATCTTACGTCCCCAAGAGGATTAGTTCCTCCAGAGGGTAGGGTCAAATCTTGTCAGACCTAATATTCTGATGGGGTGTCGAGCACCAACCGGATTAAGTATCTCAGCGATTAAGGGATTATCAACATTCCCTACGTTGTCGTCTTCGCGCATCATTTGTCTCCTAATCACATTTGTTTATCTTTATTAGAAACCTTATTACAACAATACAAACAAGACGTACGTTGCCCTGGCTTCGCCGACTAAAATGTTGCTTCACAAAACTTTTGTCTAGTTTCTTCGCTACCGGTAGTTGTTATGACCAAGTTCGGTACCTATTTCAGAAGTTCGACAAATACGAGATCATCAAGTGGCAGTGTTCGTATAGCAAGTGATAGATAATTTAGCTCCTAACACCTCGCACTATTTAGTGTTTCTGTTCAGGTATTCTGAGAAAGTTGACGCCTTTACAATAAGCTGTGCTTACAGAAAATTACACACGGCTTCGGCTGTTTTTAAATTATATCCATGTCCCTTGACTTGTATACAATCTTGGCAAAATTTGCATAACCGGTCTCCGGACGAATAGGCTTCTCGAAAACAGTAAGCGGGCGCATGGTACGTCACGTAAAGAGAACAAACGTGGAAAGCGTTTTAGTCAGCGTGTTATTAATAGAGAAGATAGGATACACTTATGAAGTGAAGAATGTCGATAACGAGTATGGATGGAAATACTACTGAAGTAGGAAAAATTACTACAATGAGTATGACTTGTCCTTCCCGTATGGAAATAATTAAGTCGTAAACAGTTGTTAACGATCGTTTACAATTGTTAACAATTGTTTGCAGTTGTTAACGATCGTAAACAATTGTTTACGATCGTAAACAATTGTTTACGATCGTAAACGGTTGTTTACGATCGTAATTTTACGATCGTTTTTTTACGATCGTAATTTAACGATCGTAAACAATTGTTTACGATCGTAAACGGTTGTTTACGATCGTAATTTTACGATCGTTTTTTTACGATCATAATTTAACGATCGTAAACGGTTGTTTACGATCGTAATTTTACGATCGGTTTTTTTACGATCGTAATTTAACGATCGTTTTTTTACGATCGTAATTTAACGATCGTAAACAATTGTTTACGATCGTAATTTTACGATCGTTTTTTTACGATCGTAATTTAACGATCGTTTTCAATTGTTTACGATCGTTTTCAACTGTTTTCGATCGGAAACAATTGTTTTTATTTTCAAGACGATAAATACAGACCTGATTTCTAACAACGGCAATAAGAAAGTTGATTAGTTTTTAGTTTTGCATAATCCAAATAGTTTAACTAAAAGCTGAAACTAAAATCCCAATCGTAAACGGTTGTTTACGATCGTAATTTTACGATCGTTTTTTTACGATCGTAATTTAACGATCGTTTTCAATTGTTTCCGATCGTTTTCAACTGTTTTCGATCGGAAGCAATTGTTTTTATTTTCAAGACGATAAGAAAGTTGATTAGTTTTTAGTGGCTGGGAGGTTTGGTATAGCTAGGGGTAGGGTTGGGATAGTGTTAGAATAGGATTAGGTTGAGGTAGTTAGGTTAACGGATCACTAGCGACCATTGCCAGGCGATCATACCTAACCAATTGATTACCTTTCCTTTTCACTTAACCCCTATTATTCTACTCACTCTGAAAAGTTACGTATACCATTATTCACCCCTATAACTTGGCGCTGACAAGTTATACCGAAAATGCCTTCTTCCTATACAATGAATTCCCAGAGGTATGCTGACCTCACGTACGCAAAGCATGACCTGTGACTGCGCTCTGCAACAAGCCAATCAGCGCCGACCGCCTCAGACCGCGACCGCCTCAGGGAGTGACATTTCTTCGGGGTGTTGCGGATAAATGTTCCCTTCGTTAGTTTTTATTCGTTTTGTCCGAACAATTGAACAAATGTAGAACTGGCTGAGAATGATATCTTTTCTACTCTAGTGGGTGGCTTAGTGGAATCTTCATGTCTTCTTATGGTCGCAGATCTTTCAGGACCTCACCAGCTGGAAGTGGAATGCCTTCATGACAGCATATTTTACAAAAATCTGGAAATATCAGTTCTTAATTCAGTTATAAAAATGGAAGTGACTACATACAGTGTGGAAATATGCCCAATGCTCGTATTGAAAAAAAAATCTTAGAAATAACTGTTTTCGATAATAACGATCGTTTACTATTGTTTTTTTTTCAGCTTGAATAATCTGCCATAATCATACTGGAAATACGATTGGGAACAACCGTTTCCGATCGGAAAAATACGATCGTTAACAACTCTTTCCAATCATAAAAAAACAATCGTTTACGATCGGATTGTCCCATAATACAATTGGGAAAAAACGATCGTTTACGATTGGAAACAGTTGTTAACGATCGTTTTTTTTACGATCGTAAAAATACGATCGTTAACAACTGTTTCCGATCGTAAAAAAACGATCGTTTACGATCGGAATGTCCCATAATACGATCGTAAAAAAACGATCGTTTACGATTGGAAACGATC
Organism: Branchinecta lindahli; assembly: GCA_023053555.1. Taxonomy (NCBI): domain Eukaryota; kingdom Metazoa; phylum Arthropoda; class Branchiopoda; order Anostraca; family Branchinectidae; genus Branchinecta; species Branchinecta lindahli. Next base: position 16,860,530 of record JAKZAO010000002.1, read on the forward strand.
GTTTACGATCGTAAAAATACGATCGTTTACGATTGGAAACGATCGTTTACGACCGTTAACAACTGTTTTCAATCGTAAACGACTGTTTCCAATCGTAAACAACTGTTTCCAATCGTAAAAAAACGATCGTTTACGATCGGAATGTCCCATAATACGATCGTAAAAAAACGATCGTTTCCGATCGTAAAAATACGATCGTTTACGATCGTTTCCGATCGTAAAAAAACTATCGTTTACGATCGGAATGTCCCATAATACGATCGTAAAAAAACGATCGTTTACGACTTGAATTATTTCCATACGGGTTTTAACAACGTTTCCCTTTTAATTTGAACTCTCATTATTCTACGAGAAATGCAGGCAAGTTGGTGCATGAACAGCGAAATACCAGTATTGCAGGATTTGCGATTAGAAATAGTACAGTATCGTTTGGGAATAAGCTCCCGTTCAGCTTAGGGAGCTGCAAACGCAGGCTATTTAATTTTAAAAGAAAGCTAAATTATAAACGGTCATTTCAGAATCATAACACTATAGATAGACTCAACTATTTGCGAAACTATTTCATTGTGTTATATTATTATTTGTAATCTTTCCGAAAACATTTTATCTCAGGTGACAGTGATAGATACGGAAACGAATTTTCTTACCCTCAAATGCAACCGAAACAAGCAAAAGACACACCAACTAGCAAAGTTGCTAACGCATCACTGCTGAATGTGACCCGTGGTCTAGTACCAGATTCTCACATACAAGTCCCTTTCTTCTCTCGTTCTTCTTTACGAAATCTGTGTTACTGTGTATGTTGAAGTTCTCGACACATCGAAACTTTAAATTAGTACCCCCCCCCCAAAAAAAAAATTGCAGAAAAAAATGTTGACGTGTTCCTTGGTCACCTCATGAAGAGCGCTGTCGTTCAGCATAGAAACAAAAATTGTAGTCTATCTCTCTTAGTTCAAAAGTCAGTTTTCTTAGGCCAACTTTCTAATAATCACCGCTTAAAAATGAACGTAGGTTTAAGCTTCAGTTTCTCTAGCAGTGAGAGAAATATTGAAGTTAGATAGATAGATAGAAAGTTTGTTTTAAAAATCGATTTTTGTGGTTACATAACCAGACTTGCGATGACTATTAACAAAAATATTTACAAAATCCGTTTCAGTACACTAAAAAATCAATCATGCTTCGTAAAAAAGTTTTCCGAATTCTTGAATAAAACTTTTTGTGTAGCCTATCTTACGTGTTTTGCAGGTACAGGACAGAGTTTGTGTAAAAACTTAGCCATTCGTTCTGGTCGATTTGTAATGTTGGGCAGATCAAAAGCTGTCTCATTCTTACTATCACAACCTAGAAACACATGCTAAAGTCTGACCTCATCAGAGTCGTGGACTATCTCTTTTCTCCGATATCCCCCTAAGAATGTTTCACTTCTTACCATCGACTATTTACTATTTTGGACAAGGATAAACGTGATTTTTTGTGTGCAACGTCTAGTAGATATTTTTTGTGCTTAGATATAAACTCGCCAAAAATTCATTAGAAGAAATGGCTGCGGTAGGCTAAAAGTAGATGACGAAACTTTCAGATCCGTGGGAAAATGAATGCTACTTTTTTCTGTAAGTATTTATGTTTATCACCCGAAACAGACAGGGCCAGAGAACTTCTGTACACAGAGTTTTTAGTCCACCTTTATCAAAGATGGCTGGTAGATGGTGTTTTCAATTTCGGAAGCAGACAAATAGTTTGATGAAATGGAAGCTTGGCTGCTAACTTAAGACAGTCCTCTTTGTCATCAAGAGTAAATAACCAAGATAAATTTCGAACTTCCATAAGCTCGTAATCCCGTGTGTCAGCGCAATGGATGGAAAAACTCTGCTTTTGCTTTGCAGAGGAAAGAGAGGAAGGGAAGGATCCCTGTTCTGATGGTTTTGTTCTTCTTCTTCCTTGCTGAAACCACCGAAGTCGCCTCTAATATCTTGATGTTACCTCTGCGGAGAAAGGGAAGAAATGTTCCACGCCCTAGCCAAACTTGTTTGAAACAGCACTCATTTCCTCGGTGATCATACGGACGGAAACGGGTCCACTTTTCAGCGCGGATTGTGAATCGAAGCTTATTTTTGTCACTATCCTACATGAGGTCGCAACCCATGGGCGTATCACCCTTGACGCCTCTGGGGCAATTAACAGTCTAGATTTGGGGTTTTAGACCAGACATTTTTCAAGACCGGAAACCGGCTAGAGCGGCCGCGGTATTGTCTGAACGAACACTGTACTAAAAACGTGACAGAAAATCTGGTACGGTTTAGAACAGATTCCAAACGTTACCCGGTATAAAAGCAAATCAGATAGTTGGATGCAGTCTTATTATCCCCATAGCACGACAAGTCAGTCTGGCAAAGGCAGTTATTAGAACTAATGAATTCCCGATTTTCTCCGGATTCCGGCGTATTCGGCCATAGGACAACAAAGCTGAAACGGACAGACATTATGATCGGCTAAATGGCTCTTCAGCTGCCGGTGGCCACGATTTCTTGTAAAATGGAAAGGGTCTGGTATTGATCCTTGTGGCTCAGATGTCGTTTTCCTTTGTGGGGGGTGTGGTACACGAGCTACTGTGAGTCTTTCAGAGAAATTTCTGTCTTCAGGCGACTAATTTATCAAGTACGTTATGAATAAGATAGGAATGTCAATATTTTTAGTTCCTTTAACAGTTTTTAACGATCTTTCTTCAGTTCATTTTTTCCGGGCTTATTTTGCTCATTTTTTTCTTCCCATTTCAAAAGCAGAAATTAATTAATTTCATTTCGGCTGGGTTATTAACTGTCATTCTCTATTTCTCTCCCCCTTATTTGCATAATGATTGTGTCTCTCGAATGTGATTGTTGCCTCTATGACAACCTTCTTGATTCTGGGATCTGGAGGTTCCAGACTTCCTTGCCTTGCTTCACTTTCCGGATCTTTCTCGACGAAAACGGAAATCTTGAGTCCGAAGGGAACATCTGGAGGATGCCTCAAAGCCAGGCTCCACCTTTCAAACTTCCAGATATCTGGTGTTACAGCTCAGCAAGCCAACCGATCCGTATTTTAGGATGATTGCTAATTTTGCCATTGTTCAACATCTCGATATCTCCTGAGGTACCTTTTGCCGCCCAATAAAAAATGTCAACCACTCTTTCTTTCTCTCCTGTCCTGTTTATTTGCTTATTTATTGTGTCTCTCAAATCTGTTGCCTCTATGACACCTTCCAGGATCTGGAATCTGGGCTGTCCAGTACTCGAGACTTGCGAACGTTTTTTGCCTGGCTTCGCCGTCCGGATCCATCTAGTCGAAAACAGACGTCTGGCTGGAATCCGTAAGAAAAATCGGGAAGGTGGACCCTGGCTTTTATACTACACAAATATTGATGACGATAAAATAGTATCATCATGTGGATATAACGATGATGATATTTTTTTCAATCGTAAAAAGTAGCACAAGGAAGAGGTAATGACATAGAAGATATAAGGATAGAGGAAAAGATCTACTAGCAGGCAACCTGAATTACGTGGGATAATGATCATGATAGTTTTGTTTCACATCCATCACAATAGAGCAAGCCACAATGACATAATAGAATTTAATAGATGTAAGGATTTGAGAGTACTGAGGTGTAGTAGGCAATTCGTCGTCGGGGGTGATATGACGATTATTTCGTTTTTCGCCCGTCCAAAACAGCGCAGTAAATAAAGACGTAGTTCATGTAAGAACGTGAGGGAAAGAGTAAGTTTAAGATCTAATAGGTCATTGATTGTCGAGGATGATGTTGATTTATTTTCACCCTTCAAAAATAGCACAAGGTTCCAAGATAGTCAAAGAAGTTGTATGAGCGTTAGAATAAATATGACATGTAGGTAGTTGATTGTCGCGATGATGACCATGAATTGTGAAAGAGCGATAAAGCACAAGGCTTACAAGAGACACATAAAGATCTGAGGGTAATATTTTATGTGGGGTGTAGTCAGAGGCGTTACTAGCCAAAATGTTTGGGGGGGGGGACAAGTTATTAACCGACTGGCTGGTCATTTGTACCGACTTTTACGGATAAAAACGACTATTATTGAGAAAGAAACGACTGTGTTGACGAAAAATCGGCTGATTTTAAGAAAAAAGGACTATTTTTAAGAAAAATCGACTATTTTTTACGAAAAACTGACTATTTTTACGAAAAACCGACTATTTTTACGAAAAACCGACTATTTTTACGAAAAACCGACTGCTTTTGATTGTTTTTAAAGAAAAACGACAATTTCTAAGAAAAAAATTGACTGTTTTTAATAAAAATCGCGGCACTTCGCGCCGACTCGGCTATTTTTTTACCAAATGGCCGACAACATTGGTGGGGGGCGTCCCCCCCCCCCCAGTAGTGACGCATCTGGGTGTAGTCAGTGAATTAGTGTCGGGTATGGGCTCCTCATCGCCGACCTGACTGGAGAATCTCGACTCCCTAGCATGGCACTAAAAATCAACATGCAAAGCTGCGTCTAGCCTGACTTCTAGCATGCTCCTTCTGTCAGAATGACCTAATATTGCAAGTTTGTACATCTGGTTTGCCGCTGTGCCCCAACTTTGTGCTAGCGACATCTTCATACTAGTATGCCCCAATTCATGCATTCCCGCCAAAATGTGGCCATATATGAGTGGGCACTCCACTGGCAATCGTAAACTGTCGGAGGAAATCGTTGCCCTTTTTCCATTTTCAGCCAATGAGAGCACGCCGGGTTTGGACGAGCACGGTTACGATGAGGATTGCCAGTGGAGGACCAACAGTAGTTTCTTGCTTTCCTAGAAAATGCAATAGGTTGGTTATTTGCTAAGTTGAATTAGAACAAGAAATTTATCTAGTCGCCCTTGGTAAGACAGGTATTACTTATTTGAGAAAGGTGTTTAAAGGAACAGTTAACTTGACTACGCAACTTTCGGCCATCGAATCGCCCGGGGGGCTTGGATAAATATACAGGGTCTTATTGTCGACAGGCCCCTCCTTCTTTGTTATCTCGAACCGTCTCGAACCCCTCCTTAGTGTTCAAGGTTCAAGGTTTAATTTACGCTTCAGTATAAAATTATCATACATAGGGTTAAGCCGGAGACACAAGGTCGATTGACCCAAAGCTAGTCGATTGTTCCCAAAGCTAGCTGGCAGGCCCTTGCCCCTTATGCACTGTAATTATGCACTCATGTACTGTAAAAGTTCGCCTTTTTAAATGTAGACTACAGACTAACAACCTCCCCGACAAGACGGCCGGGGTTCGATTCCTAGTCGCGGCACACAAACCTTTTGCTTTTGCAAAACTTTTGCTCAAAAGTCGAATTCTCGGAAACTGCCCGGAAACTGCAATGGTCGTAACGAGAATTTTTCTTACTCTCAATATCGACTCAGGGTACATTCTTGATATGTTAGCTAGCTCCCCGAGTCAAGTTTGAGTCAAGTTTTCTGTTCCTTTAAAAGATAGCCTACTGTGTCCGTTGCCGTCAGCGACCCGTACTCCACTTTTATTGACCAAAATTTGTGATACGAAAAAGATGAAACGCAAGCTTAACATGAACAGGTTAAAAACCACGGATTATTGCCTTGAAATTGCTTGCAAACTTACGTCTTTAATCATGCAGGTCAGCGTAAACGGGCTTCCTGCGCTGACAAACAGGTCTTCACCAGATAGCATCGTGGCTTTCGGAACGACGACTCGGAAGTCGAAACGCTTAGACGTCACGCCCGTTCTTGTTGACATCTAAAAAAAGTGAGATGGCTTATGTAGACTTTGGACTTTGAAATGAATTACTAAAAACAAATCTGTAAAGTATGAGCGACTGTCAAAAGGTTCAAAAACAATGATTGGCGATACATAGTTGTACGTTAATTGGACACGCTCTTACATCATTCTGCTTTCCATTCCGGCTTCTACCTAGCCGGGAAGCTTTCCAAGTAAGGAAAGTGTAGTTGCTGATCCAGTAAATGAGTAGACAACTCTAAAGCTCAGTAAATATAACCAGCTTTCGAACAGTCGTAGAGGACATAATTAATAAATATCCATTAATATAACAATTGGTGTTCCTTTACAATCACAATATCGTTTCTAATGGCTGCAAACAGGATCAGGTTAATACATTTTTGATCCGTTCGTACAGATATGGCCTTATACTCGTGTGTTGACTATGAGCGTGTTCCACCCCTCTACCAACAGTAACTATTAGTTACTATTTCCGTTCCAGCCTCACGAAAAGTTACTACGCTGACCGTTCCAACCTTCTCAAAATAGTAACTAATAGCTAATAGTAACTATTTGCTTACCACGATCGGGAGCGTAGTAAGCGTAGTAAATACGAATCTCTCCAACGTGATTGGTCCGATCAGCCCGCGGCCTGATATTTGACCGAAAAAATAAAAAAGCGTTCCAGCCTAGCGTAGTAACTACGGTAACTAGCGTAGTAACTACGGTAACTAGCGTAGTAACTACAGTAAGTAGGGTGGAACAGGCTCTATATCTTCGTGCCGCTGAAGAATCGCCGTGTGTCCATTGAAGAGCCAGACACGTCACGGCAACAAACGTTGTTGATTGGAATACACAGGATTTGAATCAATTTTGAGAGATCGTTTGGGTGACGTTTCTAGTTCTTTCCCTGGCTCACCGGCATGTTTCGGACTTAGTCATATAGAGTATTATTTGTTGTAATCGCACCAGATCGGCACTCTAAAGATGTTAATGTCGTACTGCATGTAGCACGGAGGAGAAAAGCAGTTGCAGCTCCTCCGGATAGGGTTAGCACACAGGGAAAATTGTGTATCCCTGTAGTAGTAAATATTGGCATAGTGTTCATGTTTCTTATATATATTTTTCTTTTGTTGTATTGGTGCGATGGCCCTTGTTGGCTTTTATGCATTAAATACCTATCTATCTATCTATCTATCTATAGCGTTCACAGGAGGACGACCCCTGTGACTTCTTGGGTTAATGTTTGTAGAAGTGTATGAAGGTAAGCACATTTTTTCTGGATTTGAGAGTACTCATCTCTCGAGAGAGTGTCAGGGCAGGCCTCTGCACCGACAGCTTCAGCTTTCACCGGATTAATGAAGGAGTATAACGAGGGCAGGTGTGTGCACCCGTTTTGGATGTTTTGAATGTGTCAGAACAGATTTTCTGCTCCGACTTTCACAAAGTCACCGAAATTGCCCGACTTGGTTGATCTGTAAATTTGGGAGGCTCTCCATGATTGAACCATGAACTTCTCCGAACATTTGACTTCGATTCTATCTCAATGCGGCTCCCTCCCGGTAACCTACTAACGACGATGTTAATGTTCCTCCTTGGTCGGTCAGCTTTGGTTCTGCTTATCGAATAAATAAATAACAAATCTGGCTGTGACTTCTCTTACTTAAAGAGATCAAGTTCAGACAGGGTAACTACAGATTTATAACAGTTCTGTTGCAATGATACGGGTAGTAACTATAAATGGAAAGAGGCTTGTACGCAGTTGCGGACATGGAATGTTTTATGTCTTTAAAAACAAAGACCAAAGGTTCCGATGGGATCCCAAAAACCGAATATTAGATCCAGACAAATCGGTTTTGTCTTCTCCAGTGTCCGCTAGACTTCTTGTTGAACTTCGGAAAACAATTTTAGAAATCATGGTAAAAACAAATATAATATTTTCATGATTCACCGGATTCCGGGCGAACTACTTGTCCGGCGAGAAAACGGTTTTCATATTCGTCTTCAGCATGCCTTCTTACCCCTAATTCGAACATCTAATCAACTTCAAATGAAACTTTTACTTTTAACGAACTTTCCGGTTTTGGCCAGTGTGAACTAATTGTCCGGCGAGAAAATGGTTTTCATATTCATGTTCAGCATGCCTTCTTACCCCAAAATCAAGCATCTACTCAACTTCAAATAAAACTTTTACTTTTAACAAACTTTCCGGTTTTGCCGGATTCCGGGCTAACTACTTGTCCGGCGAGAAAATGATTTTCATATTCATGTTCAGCATGCCTTCTTACCCTTAGATCGCACATCTAATCAACTTCAAATAAAACTTTTACTTTTAAAAAACTTTCCGGTTTTGGCCGGATTCCGGGCGAACTACTTGTCCGGCGACAAAATGGTTTTCATATTCGTGATCACCATGTCTTCTTACCCCATAATCGATTATCACATTAGCTGTTTCAAAATATTTTGTTTGCTCCTTAATTTGAACCCCCTCCCCCACCCCTAAATGTAGGGCTACAGAGCCCATCTACGAACTCGACCTTATTCTTGACCCAAAGAATCCTCACACCAAGTTTCATCAAAATATCTCATTCCCTTCGAGAGTTATCGTGCTCACAGACAGACAGACGGACGGACAGACGGACAACTTTTGCGATGTCATAGGTATCCCTCCACTTACGTTTTGGGATCCCAAAAACAGTTAACGAAACAGTTGCTCAAAGATTTTTGCGGATTTTTGTTAAAGGTCGCTAATGTTTTTTGTTGTTAATAACAAACCAAAAGGATTAGACAACAAAAACAATCAAATACCGCTTCTAACTTCTTCTAGAAACAAATTATTGTTCGTACCATTTTGATAGTCGAGCTGTTGTATAACTTTTCGGAATTATGAGACAGATATGGAAGAACTGGCGAATAAACAAAATGTTGGATGTTACGTCTCTGGATGAAAATAATTGGTGTTTTTGCAGTTGAAGTGTATGTTCTGCACGCGTTGGTCGGTCTTCTCTCCAAACGAAAGGGAAGAATACCTGTGGCGCCCTTAAAGTTTAACTGAAAAGGCAGCTTATTTTTACGATCTGATATTTGAATACACTGGAACATTTTGGCTCATCTAAGGGATTTTGTATTTTTTTTCACCCTAGTCTCTTATATTGACGCTCAGAATGTGCGCTGCTTGCACGACAACCCAGAATTCATCCAGACTCGGAGTTAATTTGAAAACAAGCGTACATTTACAAGTTTAAAGACGCTAAGCGCGGAAAGATCGCGGTGGAAAAATGTAGAATGATGTCAAGATATGTCTTGCAAGGAATCTGCCATATTTATTTTATTTTTCGGCAATGGCTTGTCTTTGTAGTTGGTAAATACTTCAAGCATAGACGGACAAGCGCATAAAGGTATCACAAATCCGAAAGATCAATATCGTTTAATGAAATCTTTCATCTGTGGACAGCGGATACACGGCGTAACGAATTTTTATCGGGTTTATAGGCAAATTAAGTCAATAAGTGATATGAACTAGGCTGCGCACATATTCGTAACGGATTGAGACATTTTAAAGAAAGTCTTCAATCTAGTCGTCGTGTCAAGAGTGAGGACGATTCGTAAATGGACTTTCCACTCCAACGTTTAGGGATTAGGAAGGCCCTTGATATTTTATGAAGGGAAAAAGTCTTCCAATCCGATCGATTTGAAGGTTGGTGTCGGAAGAAAAAAAATGCTGAATCCAGAAATATTATCACACCGGATTGATACATTGGCCGAAATTCGGTCAAAACCGGAAATTTACTAATGAATCTAATTGTCCCGATGAATGTGGTTAGATTTCGGTAAAACTGTAGAGTAACATGCTGAACCTTGACATGCTGTTAGTTTCGGAAGCGAAGGTTCAGCCGGAATCCTCGTTTAGCCGGAAATTCGAGAAAGGGTCAAACTGAAACAAGAGCTCGTATTAACTTTTAATTAACTTTTAATTATTTTTTAACTTTTAATTATTTTTTAATTATCCTCTCTGCGAAAAAAAAAATCATGGACAACTGGGCCCAACCAGCTCATGGACGTTCTGCACTGTGTTCTGGCCAAAGATTGAAATATTGTATTTTTGCGTGTCTTTACTTCTGTTCTTTCATTTACTCCGCTTTTCCGATATCATGATGATAAGCAGAAAAGTCAACAGACATTTTTTTGGCGGTGTTTCGGCTCGTCTTGTATGCAACATTCAGTGCGTAACGTTTGTAGAATCATTACAGCCAACATCCTCTTTGTTATTTGTGAGAGTGCGCATCCCTGGGTTATTTCTTATGAAACTTCTTGAAATTAGTTGCGTTTTTGCGGATACCATGGTATCTGTTACCACGGTAACTGGATCTGCAATTAGTCGTTTTTGCAGTTACCGTGGTATCTGATATACGGTCCACTGCAAAAACGACTATTGCCGAAATTGCACTTTTCGAAGTCATCCCAAAAGAAAAACTGATATCCAGTTACATCACTAAGTGCTGAACCTCTTTCTCACCGGTTGAGTGAGATGACTTTTCAGATACCACGACCAGATACCACGGTCGGACCGTGATATCTGAATATCTGTTACCACGTTAACTGGCCAGATAGCACGACAACTGCAAAAACGCCTTTTGACCGTGGTATCAGATACCACGATAACTGCAAAACGACTTCAGACCGTATATCAGATACCATGGTATCAGCAAAAACGCAACTAGTGTGCTTCCCTGAGCTGGCAACTTACCTGGCAGTCATATAGTCCTTCATCTTCTTTTGTAACGAACTTCACTACTAACGTCCACGTGTCTGGGGTATCGTGGACAAGACGAAATCTTTCATCTTTGTAATAAACTTGCGTTTCGGATGTCAGTATCCGCCAGTCTTTTAACCTCACCCAAGAGACCTAAAAAAAAGTTTCAGTTTCCTAGTCTTTTAATCATTACGGCCTTCTCTACTACCTCATGTTTTCCAGTTATTTTCCCAGTTGTTATGTTACATAGATGGCACTTTTATACAAGGGACCTTTACCATGATTTGGTTCATTAGTCACGGTAGAAGTCTCTTGTATAAAAGTGCCATCTATGTATTATAATTTCCGTGACTTGGGGATGTGAACTGATTAGATGAATTTGCCTTCGGCCGAGATCACTGTTCCTATGGCCGGCTTCTACCGGACTATTGTAGTGGTTGGATCCAGGTTGAGGAGCATTTTTGTCTTTCAGTTCACTACTTCTAAAAAAGTTGTTATGTTGTTTTGTAGGGTTTTCGGTTCACGTTCCTGACTAAAGTGTATTTTCATTCGCACGAACCCTAAATGCCAAGTGGAAATTCGCCCATATTTTATTTGGTCAGGTAATGATGGGAGGTTAATAATTAATGATTTTGTTGTCCATGGGATGAACGGGTTCTTCACTATAGGCTTGACTATCAAGTGAACTTAGCCCAAAGAGTTTGAAGCTTAAAATAATAAGAACCTAGAAGGAGAAGAAGGAAGAGACTGCATGAACCGGATGTCACCGAAATATCAACCAGATTGTCAAACCGGACAAAATAAATAGTGCACTTATTGCCGATTTCTGTTGCCTGGGGGAGCGAGCGCGATGGCTCACCATAGGAGGGGGGAATAAATGACATTTGTGTCATAATAAATGACGTAATAATAAATGACAACATGTGGTTGCCGTCATCAGACACAATACGTGCACTGTCTGTCACCTTTTGTGAAGGATCTTCTTTGGTGCTCGCTTTGGTGTTCAAAACACCTTCATTTGTGGAAGTAAAACGGTCGGTGTTTCATCTGTTTTTTCACAGTTGAAGTTCAAATACCTAGTTGCACTTGAAGGACATGCTAAAAGGGCGTGGGAGACATGGACTGGGGAACAGAAATCCGGACCCGTCCGGTCCCTACAGACTGGGTTGGCGCCGTGATGCATGAAATACGGTGACATTATCTACGTTCTGCAGAATCTGCGGTTACATTATACAAAACAATACGGGGCGACCCTCTACCCCGCAGCCACCTGAACTTTTCACCGCGTCACCAGCCTGGCAGCCTTTCCAAATACACTGACATTCCAAATACATTAAATGCAGCGTGAGCATTTACATTTCTGGTGAAGCTGACTTTCCTAAGTCATCCAGGGTGAGGTCACTTAGTTTAGTCTTTTATCATAGATTCGGGCGGTTTATAGGCATTCGATACTTCTTCAGTCAAAAAATTATATTTTGTGGTTAATTCTGTAAACATTTTAAGCTAATTTGTCCTATTTAATGTTTTCATTCCTGCGTGTTTCTGTATTTTGTTACTCATCTCAGACTTCAGCCTATAGGCCGTAACAGAATCGAGCACCCTTTTTGATGATTTAGCTAACTGATGATTGAACTAACGGGATTGATCGTCTCCAGAACGTTTTATAAAAGTAAACGTGTCCGAGGCCTCGCTGGCCTTTCGGCTCAATATAAATCTGTATTCTACGAAATTCATTAACTCGAATTTCCGTATTTCTTTCATTACGTCACTAGAACGTCACGGCATCGGATAATAGGCTGATATTTATTTTAGACCGTTAAAGTGGTAGATACACCGTCCCATCTTGTTAGTCTAGTTAATGCCGAAAGACAGTCACAGAAAAAATATTATAAAATGTAGATGTAACAAATGATAAACTGGCCGGGAAATAAACCTTTTCGGCAAGTAGCTTATCATGTAGTAGAAGTTGCCTGGTATAAATTTCAATGTTTTTTCGGCAATCTTTCACTGTTAGACGACGTTCAAATAAGCGTAGGCTATGTCTCCTATACTAGTGCATCTGACTTAATGCAAGCTGGATCAACCTTACTCGTACCGCCAAGTCACCCCTAATATCGAGGGAACCACTGTTCAAGGGCGAAAGCTAGGTTTCTGAACGCATGTAAACTGTCAGGAAAACGCCGCTATAAGCGTTCGTTCTTTCAATCTGGCCAGTGTCCTAGCGTTGCTACGGAACATGTCCGGCGTTGTTCTCTGTTTCTCCCTTTTTCTTTCTTAAGTTTTTTTTTTTTTTTCAAGCGGCTTTGTCGTACTTGCGAACAAGTGAAACCTTCTGGAGGGCGATGTAGTGCTTTTTTCTTTTAATAAATCCCGTATATAATCGCAAGATCAAGATGTCATCGGATTTCTGGAGAAAGCATTAACTTCGATGCTAGAAAACCTCTGTCATCCAGCCAGGCCCGTATCCAGGAATTTATTTCGGGGGGGGGGTTGCCCGCGGAATTTATTTCGGGGGGAGGGGGTTGCCCACGGGTCGGACCAAAAAGTACAAAAAATACATAGATCAGAGGTTAAAGCCTACACAAAACTATTACTTTTGTGGGTTTCGGGGGGGGGGGGTTCGGACCCCCTAACACCCCCCTGGATACGGCCTTGCATCCAGCCCATCTGCATCACCCATGAACTCTTCAGACGCAATTACTTGCTGTGCATTGTAGTAATTGTAAATAAGATTATTAAGATCATTGTGTTACTTATTGTTGTGTGTTCTTTCCTTTTTTTTCTTATTTTTTTTTCATACTCCATTTGCGACTTTTGTCTTTAAAATGGGAAGTAAATTTCATTCATTCATTTATTAGAAAAACTGTTGAAATTTCTAACCGATTATCTTAATGCGTTTTCTTCTTTCTCCGCTGTCGCATCTTAGCGGGTAATAAATCAAACTATTATTGTTGTTATCCTTCCATTCTTTGCAGTGGGTATCAAGCACTTCGTATTTTTATTTTCAGCCACTTCCTAAATTTAGGATAACTCCTAGTCCCATCGGGAAACCAAACTAATAAATCAGACTAATACTATTGTTATCCTTCCATTCTTTGCAGTGGGTATAAAGCACTTCTGATTCCTTATCTTTATTTTCAGCCACTTCCTAAATTTAGGGTAACTCCTAGTCCCAGCGGTACACCAAACTTCATTTAGCTAGGATTTATTTGAGTCACTACTCACTGTTATCTCAGGCCGCCTTGGGACGACACAGGGAAGAAAAGCAGATTCTCCTAGCTGTGCTATGACTGTCGATATTTCTTCGTGAACCAGTGGCAGGGATTGATTTTCGTTCTTTTCCACTCCACGGACTTGCCTCGCAAGGGAATAGCTTTTACCTGAAAAGAGGCACGAGATTAGAATGACAACATAAATTTTTGCTTGGAAAGGCAAGAAGTGGTATTAGGTTCTTTCAGTTTCAAAGGCTGAGTGCCGGTATGAAAGCTTTCTAATTTGATGGAAGTCGTTGGGGATCGACCAGAGGTGGCCCTGGCCTGGAACTACCCGAGAAGCAAATAAATCAGTAAACCAAACGTTACTTTTAATGGAAAAAATAAGACATAAAGGGCCCGTTGTGCCTGTACTTCCGTGCAACCTACTTATATTAATTGAATCGTAAACCCGAGACCCAAATATTTTATGTTGCATTATAAACCCGCTAACGACGCTACCGAAAGCTCACTGAGCTTTGCACTTTGCACAATTCGCTATTGTCCATGCGCATTATGCTCCCGACGAGTGTTCGCGTTTTCTGTTATTGATGCGTAAAACCGCTTTTCGGAATTTTGCCGATTTTTTTTTTTTTTTAATCCAAAGGGCCTGGAAAAAGGCTTGAAACAACCAGAGCCGTAGATAACTTGTAAAAAGCATGGCCTAGATTTACGATATTCAAGAAGTTTTGAATATTGGTATATACAGAAAAGCTGTGCAGGGTGTAGGCTACATTAAAAGGTTAGAATGGAAATGCGGCGAAACATCGACAGATTGTGTTATCTCGTAAGTGTTGAAATTTGCGTATTATTGGCCAGGAAACAAGCCCAGGAGCAACCGTAAGGGATATAGGTGCTAGTAGGCCTACGTAAGTATTTCTGACCCCCCATTTGCAAAAGCGGAGTATGTTAAAATAAAATAAAGAAATTAAATAAAACACAACACAAACAAATACAGTATAAAATTTTTCATTCTTCGGCAAGAAAAGAGTGTAGAATGTCATGCGCTGGCTGGGCCAGATCAGTATCACCAAGCTACTTAAAAAGGATGATCAAGCCTCGATGACCAAGCGAAGGCGATGAAGTCTCGCACTTAAAGTAGGCAAGGATGTAGGTATTGTCTGTATGTTGCAGTATGGTTAATTATTGTCGCCCGTTTTTTTTTCTGTTATTATCTAATAACACCAGCGCACCGTGCAGTCCCATGATATCAGTCCTATCCTACCCAGTGCCAAAATTTTCTGGTATTGCCGTGATGTTAAAAGAAAAAAGTTCCAACCGGGCGTTATCAAAATAAATAACGCCCTTTGGATGACGCCCGGCCAGCCATGCCATATCAAGTGAAAACGCACGGTTGGAATTTTTTTTTTTAACATCAGGGGAATACCAGTAAATTAAAACAAATGTACTAGTGTTATAATCATTATCGCCCTTGCTTTTCTTCTGGCGATAGCGGAAAATTAGGCCCTTGGGCAGCATGATAGGCAGATATCACACTCGCTGCGCTCGGGCGATATCAGCCTATCATGCCACCCGCGGGCCAAATTTGTCCGCTATCACCCTCAGCAAGGGTGATAATATATATTGTTTACTTACTCCAATGTTTCTGTTTTGAAGGTAACAAAAATATTCCTTCATTCAGAGCAGCTTGATTTTGAGGTGTTCACTTTTCGTCCCGATAAATTTGGCCTTCTCAGTATCCATTTTACCGTGAACCATTCTCATTGTATACACACACAATATATACAATTATGGAAATACTTAGAAGTAGCTCACCCCCCTCATTTGAAAAAAAAGAGTAGGCTACTCTATATTAGTAAAGCTCCTCGCACCTCATCAAACGAATTCATCACTCGTATAAATAAAGAGGGTAAGGATGTTGCGATCCCGGGCCACAACTTTTTCTTTTCGTAAAACTTTTACCAAGTAGCCTATTGGTAGACATTTTGCTCTCGCCTGCATCCATAAACGAAAACACATTACTGGAATTTTCAGCTTTAAATAATACTTCTCTCTAATTTCACGATAGTTGCGTTTTCGCGGATACCGTGGTATCTGTTACCACGGTAACTGGATCTGCAATTAGTCGTTTTTGCAGCTACCGTGGTATCTGATGTACCGTCACTGCAAAAACGACTATTGCCGAAATTGCACTTTTCAAAGTCATCCCAAAAGAAAAACTGATATCCAGTTACATATCGCTGAAGTGCTGAACTTCTTTCTCACCAATCTGTCAAAATTTAATGAAAGTGAGATGAATTTTCAGATACCACGGTCGGACCGTGATATCTGAATATCTGTTACCACGGTAACTGGCCAGATACCACGACAACTGCAAAAACGCCTTTTGACCGTGGTATCAGATACCACGATAACTGCAAAAACGACTTTAGACCGTATATCAGATACCATGGTATCAGCAAAAACACAACTGATGTAGATTTAGACTAGATGACTTGTGAAGATCGTTCAACCACGATTGGAACCACCCTGCACTGAAGTCGGTTCAGCTTTCGCCCGGATCGGTCTAGCCGCTCAGCCTTCACAGTGCCGTGATACTTTCTTAGGCTGTTACAGTGACCTTAATGATTCCAGGTGTTGCCCGGGGCCGCCCAAGTCACGGGAAGCTCAGTTGCTGGGAGCATTGTCAATTAATTTCACCTATACTAAGTGATGGAGAAGTTGTAATGAGCCTTGAGCTCCAGACTTTCCCTCGCCGAAGTTTTTGACCATATTCATCATTAGATTTTGCTAGGCTACGTTCTGGGACTTGTGAGATTTCTTTTTGGATGAGTGGGAAGTGGATAGAACAAGATGACATTAATAAATTTATCAGTTTCTTTAGCCGAAAGGCCGTAAATCAGAGGGAACACGTAAATAAAAAAAAGAAACAGTAACACCTTCCCCGATCTAAAACAATCTCTCTTTATGTGGAATTTATGTGCTTCCATTTTTTAGTGCGTTCTGTACATGTTTCATTGCTTCCACGATAAGGATGGAGTTCGTGGATTTCTGAGTACCAGAAAGCAAAACCAGCCAAACAAATTGGAAAAGGAAGCTGGTCAATTTGTCCTCCCCAACCTTGTGAAGAGGGTAAAGGTAAGTAATAGAAGTGTGTTTTACCCTGAGAACTTAATACCAACTTTGATTCCGTCAATGGCCATATAAAATATTGAAAACTCTATATACGAAAAATAGAAAAAAACAGGCTAGGGACACGTCCCTGGTGCCCTCTGTGGCTCCTTTACCCTTTCTCTGGGGTCATCCTGGCAGCTGAACAGTCGGTTAGGTGCAATCCGGATTACCATGTTTTTTAATCGGAAAACGTATTTCCTTGGCCATTGCCAGGCTCGGTGCAGAAGGAGAGGAGGAGTAGGGGAATCTTGCAGAAAAGCTATCCATCCCAAGCCCCGTTAGACGCATTAAACATTTCTGAATCTCGGACTCTTTCACACTCTTAGTAAATTGCTTATAAGTGAGGTGCAGGTTTTTGGGATAGCAAAATGTGAGTGACTGAATACCTGTGACTTTGTAAAGTTTTTGTCATCCTTCCGCCTGACTTTCCATCCGTCTGTGGACAGTTAACTCGAATAGAAATGTTTTTTTCAGATTTGGCGTGAGTATCCTTTGGGTCAGAGGACTGGTCAGGTTCGCAGATGGGCCCTGTAGCCTTATATTTCGGGGTGGGGTTTAAACAGATCTGGGCGATACCCTGACTGAACGGAACTGAAAAAACGGTCATTTTCAGAATTACTTATCTTAGTAGACTTTCCAGATACGTGAAGGTTTGTATAAACCATTGATCACTGTTAGGCTACCGGAAACAGCCCCTCCCAACCGTCGAATCCGGTAACAAAACAAAATTCAACCCCCTAAAGTGTGTTAGATGCTGAGTGAACCGAAGAAGGAAAAACCGAGACTAATCCGCTTGGAGCGCTGGTACAAAACCAGTTGCCTTTTTCACGAAGGTTTGACTCTGTATTTCGGGTCTTCAGCTGTAATCGGAAATTGCTACTTGAAAGGGTAGCTGTTTTCTTAGCATTTCTCTCGTAACCCAGGTAACACGAAAAAGGTTCCGCAGGTTTATTGTCGTATAAGCTCTCAAATTGCAAATATCGGAAAGTTTCCTTTGAAGTTTCGGATTAAATTTTGTAATTCTCTACGAAATTACCTTTGGCTTGGACTACACTGGATAATTTATTCCGACCGGAAAATTGGAGAGGAAACCGAAAACCTCGTAGTTGCAGTATACGAGGGAAGTTTAGGAAGCGTATCTGCTGAGGCCAATGAGGAAGCCATAATAATGGGTACAAAAAATGAGCTTTAGTTAAAGTTTATCTAGCACTTGGACAACTGCAATATGTAACGGAGCTAAGCTGTAATTTGGATGTTTACCTGGCAGTGCTGGATTAAAACAGTACATATTGCCAAGTGTCGTTCAAGGATACATGTGGTTCTTGTCTTTGTGGTTCGGATGTGTCAAGGCTAGGGGAAGATTGAATTATAACAGGCGTTTCGGTGGTGCTCATGGCTTCCTCCGTGCTGTTTTCAGACAGTTGAAGGAAAAAGTTTAATAGAAAAAGTACATAGGTGCAATAAAATACATATGCCCATCTTACTTACTCTGCCTTTTGTATTTTCCACTCCCTTATGGAATAATAAGCTTAATGAAATTCCCTCCCTTCGCTATTGTTTCGTTTGAACGAACGAGTCTTAGCGAATTCCCGGTCCAGCTGAGTTTCCCAGCCATGCAGTTCATAAAAAAGGTCTTATGTTTTGGACTCCATTTCTTTTGTTTGCTTTTCTCACTGTTTGACCATGGTGCGCACAGTTTTCAGGTATTTTGCGTCTAACCTCCGCTTCGGAAAGCGGAAACTCTAGGTAAAGTTAACATATCGTCGATGGGCATTCAAATCCGCGTATCTCCATTTTCTGTGAAAATCAGATTTTTACACCATAAAATTGTCCATTCAAAACCACGTATCTTCTATATCTTCAAAACTAAGCTTGCTTATGCAAGATAGCCATCTAGCGACGAAAATAAAAATCAGGTAACAATTTTCTTAAATATTTGGCCGGTCAAAAACACGTATCTGGAGATACGGGATTTTGATTTCGTAATTTTCTTCGCTTTCGTCTGCAATCCGTTCCATATTTGGAGATACGCGAATTATACATGCAAACGTTTTCCGACTTTTCCTAAGATATTGAAGGTATAAAGGGACATTTTTAAGTATTTTAAGGCCCTGAAGGCAATGCAAAAGTTAGAGGAAGACTCAGGGGAAGGTTGATTTGACTTGATATTGCCAGGGTTTTGCCAAATAAAGTGTCCATTCCTTTTCTGCACTGAAGCAATTGGATTTTATTTTTTAATTGTCTCTTTAACGCAATGGAGAGCTGTTCCACGAAGAAAGGAAACCTCACTTACGCCATCTCTGAAAAGCCAGTTCACAGTATTATGGTGCATTGCCGAACCACAAGTTAATATGGTCTAGCCTATAAAACAATTCTATTTTGTAGTTTATAGCATTTTGATCGCAATGATGAGCAGAATTGTGCTGAAGCACGGCCGTGCTTGAGCACGGTTTCTTCAAAGACTTCAAGCAGCTTCGATTTGTTGACTCAATAAGGCCTGGTAAGAAAGCTGGTGATCCTGAAGTTCGTGACATACGAGGAATTCGTTATCAGGACGGAGCGATATGGTATATTCTTGACTTCGACGAGGACTGGCAAGTTCTTCCGCAAGGAATTCGTACCATCGACAGAAAAGACCTTGCGCCGCTTCATGCCACCAAACTACCTCTCCACCCACTGAAGGGAAAACACCTGATGGAGCTCAGACAGATCATGCCCCAGCAAGTTTGGAGCTTCTATGAAGCACTTGTTTCACATCTTTGAATTCTGACATTATTTTTTCTTACCTTCTGTATGGTTTTCACAATACTATAACTGAATATTACTCTGAGTGCACTAGATTTTACATGTATCAAAATCACGTAAATCCAGAAAATGTTCAAATCTATCAGGTCAAAAAACCGTATCTCCTTTTTCTCGACTTCGATTACGAGTACATTTCACTTATGTAGTCTACTTAAAAGAGCATCTTTCAAACTATCTTTCTTATTTTTCTTTGATTTTTCCTCGTTCAATTGACAAAATTAGTTAGTTTTTATTGCCTCCTGAAAAGTCAAGAAATTGGAGATACGCGGATTTGAATGCCCATCGACGATATGTCAACGAGAAAATTGCAATTTTCTCGGGGTAAGTAAAATGATATTTCTGGAAAAAAATCTGAAAGATCGATTCTAACAAGATTTGTACAGGAGACGAATCTTCCTTGTCTTTGTTGTTATGCTCGAGGGATTACACACTCCCAAAATTGCTGTATAGGAAGTGCCCACAGCGCCCAGTGGGCAATAGTGACCAACAAGAGACTAATCCATCGGTTCTGCTACAAGTGTGGTCTACCCACGCCATGACTGTTTTCTCTGCCACTCCAGCCATTCTTTCAGAACAGAAACAGTTAACATTGCTAATTCTCCTTTAAGAGCGTGTTCCACCCCTCTACCAATAGTAACTCTAAGTTACTATTTTCGTTCCAACCTCGTCAAAAGTTACCACGCTGACAGTTTCAACCTTCTCGAAATATTTGCCTATCAAGTTTGGGAGCGTAGTAAGCGTGGTAACACGGATCTCCGTAACGTGATTGGCTGGATTGCCCCGTGGAGCGATATTTTGCCGGAATGCGTTCCAGCCTTGATGCCAAGAAGACAAACTTCGTGACGTCATGCGTAGTAACTACGGTAAGTAGGGTGAAATACACGCTAAAGATATAGATCTTCTTTTGTAGTTCTGTCCCGATCAAGGGTTCAAAAATATTGAATTATTATGGGCGTTTTTGGCAGTGCGTTGGGCCCACGCCCTGTACATTTTGCTTTGCCAGTTGAATAAGAAGCAACAACAGTACGCGGTCTTTGGTGTCCTTTACAAGTCATTCTTGCCTTTGTAGTTCTTCTCCGGTGAAGTCTAGCCATTTCTCTTTCATTTTTCATGCGTTTGTCTTCCGGGTGGTTTAGCAGGCTCATATTTCTCCCACGTACGTCAGGACAAAGACTGTGGCGAAGCCAAAAAATTAACATACTGGAGCTGGTAAACTTCTAAGCATGATGATTCTCGGAAATGTGTCTTTGCAGCTGAGAAGATTTTAACTGTCGTAGTGTCCTGCCGAGAAAGAGCTTAGGATCCCAGCTGATATTCTTCCGTGTTTTTACACTTGTGTCTCTTTTGTTTCCTGTAGGAAATGGCTCGTGAGAACGGAACTACAAGTCTCCTGTCACAGATTCGGTTGTTTATGCTAGATGTTGTTCAAGCTCCACTTCCCCCGTCTGCACGTTTGATGAGTTAGTTACTCCCGAGGTTTCTTCCACCTTGTTAAACGTATTTCGTTTTCGGAAGATTTTTCGTTCCAGAATGTTATTGTGATGGTTTCTATACACTTTTAAATCCTACAATGTATTATATTCTTTTCAATCAGTGATTGATGCTGTAAGAATTCGGCCCTCCTTTAATTTTAGTCACAGCCAGTCACAGGTTAGCCTGGCCTGTGCCCTCACCACGGATCCAGCCTTCATGGCTGAACCGGTCCAGGCAAGGCTATATTATAAAGCAATTTTTCACATGTTCACCCGCATTTTTCACATGTGCACATTGTCCGATGTGTGGTGTTGAGGGGGAGGATGCGGTACATTTGATGTGTTATTGCGAGGAGTTGAAAGGATTAAGAAAGGAAGTGTTTGGCAGGGAGGTTTGGGATGAAAGGGAATTGACTTCGATTATGGGAAGTAAGTGTTTTGGTGATCTCCGAAGGCTGGGTAGATTCCTGAAGATAGCTATGACCCACCGCGAACTATTTTTATAGAAGTTGATTTTTGGTTTGTTTTGGAGTGTATGATATTTTGTTTTTTGTTATTTTTTTATGTTTTCCGACATGGCCCTTGGGCTTTTTTGGAATTAAATTCATTCATTCATTCATTCATGCCTTGGAAGCAGCTTATTCTTACCATCCAGGGAGATAACCCATGTTGCCTTCAAAGGGGCCCGTTGGCAGTTCAGCGAGAAGTTGCAAAGGCGCAGAGATTTTCCGTTAGTTCTTGAACTCGGCGGGTTGTATAATGCCCGTGCAACCTACTTACGTAATTGCATTCATTGTGTTGCGAGAGCAACACTGGTTTTGTCGTGTGTTTTTTTCCTAGCACCCCGATTTCAACATATTACTAGAAAGTGGTAAGGATCTAACCTCTGCGGTTTTTACGGAAAGTGTGGACCTTAGGCCGAATTGATGAATATGACATTACATTTTGGAAAGCTTCGTAGAGCTCTTGCCTGGGGCAAAAAAGGATGGTTTTTGCTTATGCTCTAGCCAGAGCCTACAGTGTGTGAAATTAAGTGGAGTTGTATAGCCTGAGGCATAAACATTAAATAGTTTAAGTTGTGCTTTATATGTGATATTAGATGCCTAGGACATTTCTGTCAGCCTTTGACCCTTTTAACTGCTACGTTTCGATAAAAATATTACCAGAGACAATTTTTACTAGAAACTACACTGTCGGAAGTTTGTTAACATCTGTCATTTAACTTTTTAATTTTAAGTAACGCGAAAATTTGACATTTAGAAGGGTCAAAACAGATGTTAGCAAACTTCTGACAGTCAGGGAAGTCACGACTGGGGGGGGGGGCGCGCCCTCCCCCCAATGTTGTCTGCCAGTCGGTAAAAAAAAACCGAGTCTGCGCTAGCGCTGCGATTTTTTGTTAAAACAGTTGATTTTGTTCACGAAAACAGCTGGAAAACAGTCGTTTTTTTACCCTTTTAACTGCATGAAAACAGTCGTTTTTTCTGCAAAAACAGTCAGGAAAAAGTACCAGCCAGTCGGTAAATACCTTACCTCCCCCCCAAACATTTTGACTATATTACATTACGCCTCTGCTGACAATGTATCTACTCTGACCTTTTCGACGTCAAAAGGCTAGACTTGTCGCTGGCAAGTGCGATTTAGAGCAACAGAAGGCTATTTTCTAGTTTTTCAGTCTCATGTCTGCAGCTTCACCACCTTTTCATTACGCCTCCGCTGACAATGTATCTACTCTGACCTCTTCGACGTCAAAAGGCTAGACTTGTCGCTGGCAAGTGCGATTTAGAGCAACGAAGGTTATTTTCTAGTTTTTCAGTCTCATGTTTGCAGCTTCACCACCTTTTCAGTTGCCTTTTTTAAGCATAGCCCAGTGTCTAAAAACGTTCCTAAGACCGCCCGACTGTGAGACTGATAGATCCTAACTCACGAGGGGATTTAAGTTGTTTTGTTTTTTTCTGCGGATACTGACAGTTATTTAGACAGAGTGTGCCCCGGCGGCTTATCTGCCGTCTAGCCCAAGCAGCGACTGAAAGCGTAGACACTCCTCCAAAGGAATGCAACTGAAAATAAGAGCCAGGTTTCACCTTTCAGGTTTTTCTTCCGAATTCCAGACAGCCGTTTTAGTCGAGACGGATCTGGAAGCTGCATGTGTCTGGAAGTCTGGGGTGTTGGACACTCAAGATTTGGGGTAGGAATGGTGTCCAGGCAACACATCGAGAGACACAGTAAATGGATGGATTAGGAGAATTTTTGACAATTGCGACAGAAGGATTTTTGAAGCAAAAAGCAAACTTTCGCATGCAAACCGGTTAAGGTTCCCGTAGCGCTGGTGCCGATCTCCTGATACTCCTCCCTCGGCCGGGAGTGCGATGCGTGGTTGGGGTCAGATCATCCGATGCTTTCCATGCTTTTCCCTAAATTTCTTTAGGTACCCGTTTTAAGGTGGGTGGACGTTTGGCTTGTCTTACTGGGAAACGCCACTAACCCTCGCCCTAAACCAAACGGTCGGCACCACCGAGACTCGAACCAGCGATCCTTTGCTTGGGGGCTGTGCGTGCCACCCCATTCGGCAACGGACTTCGGATATTTGAAGGGGACTCCTAGGAAATGTTCAAGGACAATGGATTAGGTATCATCACCATCATGAAAATACGAAAGGGCTGGCTCAACTGTGCGGAGTCCCCAGATGTCTGGAAGTGTGGAAGTGTGGAAAGCGAGCCTGGCACTAAGGAACCTGAAAATACGCGTGGATCTACGCTACATCTGACCAGCGGGTGACCGGACTGTCGTGCAAGGGTGATTTATCCGACTACAAGTAAACTGACAACGAAACACTATCTGGGTCAGTTATCTCCTCTCGCCCATCCCTTTTGTTTCGCAATTCCCGACATCCGTCCTTGATATACCACCGTTTCCTGCCAACCTTCCGTGATGCCTCAACATTCTTCCGGAGTAAATACGGAAATGTATTGGACATGCTGATGCAAATGCGTCACATAAATTTTTTCTGGAAGCGAACTATGTTCGCTGGCCGACAGATTTTCCTCCATAGTTGGGACATAGTAGGCAGTACACATGTTAACTTTTTCCTTGTTGCAGCTGACAAGAAGGCTTGCAAGATGTTCGGAAAGTTCTCGAGTGGAATATAAAAGAGATCTCTGGAAACCTTCCTTGTCAGAGTTTTTACTCTTAAGTTACTATTCGTCGAAAGATGTTGTGTAAGTAGTGAACTGAAGACAGAATACCCCTCAGCCGAGATTTGAATCAGGGACATTTGGCTTTCTTGGCCACTGCTCTACCAGTGAGCTACCTGAGCTTTCTACGTGTGAATGTACTCCGCGAACCAGGAACAACCAGCAAACCAGGTCCACAGACTAGTGATCTCGTCGAAATGAAGTTCATTTAAGCAGTTCACGTCCCCATGTCACGGGATTGCCAGAAATCACGGAATTGATACAAAAACCCGTAATTTCCAAGAATTTTGCTTCGATCCAAGGACCCATGAAGTATTTGTTCATAGTTACTTACAGTCATACATTAGTGTCATCTGTCGCGGTCGTCCCCCCCCTCGTATTCTCCCTCCTTCCAAATTTTCTCATTGCCGGATGGAATAGATGGAATATTCTTTTTTTTCGTTATCGTTTTGTTTTTGTATGTTTGCGCGAGTGGCCCTAGTTGGACCTTAGTCCAAAAAATAGATAAGTACAAAATATGCGCAGCTTTGGCACAGAGCAAAAGATCTGTACTAAGGACAGATATGAAATTGATTCGTCTTTTTGAAAACCGAGTACGGGAGAGAGAAAAGCTTGAGCAGACGGACTTGCAAAATTCATTTGGGAAAAACACGAACACTCTAAAAGTATTCTTCGACTGAACCATTGTTCAGTAATTTGAGGGGGAAGTCAACATAGTTAGTAATCTTTCACCATGCACGTGGATAAGCAAAATACTTTGTCCTGACCATGCTCGAACCCGACCAGTTATGAGAATCTGGAAGCGAATGACACCAAAAGCATGACACTTTAAAAGGATTTTTTTTTTTTTTTTTTTTTATCTTGTCGGACCCTGTTTTGACCATTAGCGTTGCCAATTTTAGAACACGCGCCGTCACTGACTTGAGCTTGAACAACCGCGCAGTTTTCAGAGCGACAGTGAGCTGATGAACTGAGATTTTTTTTGTTATGAATTACCAGCTTTTTACCTGCTATTTCGATGAAATGCCTGCTTTCATGTGCGGAGTGCCGAAAGGGCGAACATTAGCTGAAAAAATAGTGTCATGGGTGTCTTTAGGCGTGCTCTGGTAGTGATCATTTTTCTTGGGAAGCCATATCAGCATGATCTTCTGTTTCTGGGATTCCAAAACTGAAGCGGAGGGATATACATATGACTTCGTAAAAGTTGTCTGTCCGTCTGATCGTCGTTCCGTCTGTCTGTCTGTCCGTCCGTCTCTGAACACAAAAACTCTCGAAGGGAACGAGATATTTTGATGAAACTTGGTGTAAGGATTCATTGGGTCGAGGGACAGATCAGGTTCGTAGATGGGCTCTGTAGCTGTACATTGAAGGTTGGGGGAGGGGGTTCAAGTAAAGGGCGAATACAATATTTTTTACGACTAATGAAAATATGAAAACCATTTTCTAGCCGGGCAATAGTTCACCCGGAATCTGGCAAAAGCCGGAAAGTTTGTTAAAAGTAAATGTTTTTTCTGAAGTTGATTAAATGTTCGATTTCGGGGTAAGAAGGCATGCTGAATCTGTATATTACAACCATTTTCTACCCGGACATATAGTGCGCCCGGAATCCGGCTGAAACCGGAAAATTGTTATAAGTAAAAGTTTTATCTGAAGTTGATTAGAGGTTCGATGTGGTGGCAAGGATGCTTGCTGAATCCGTTAGAAAATTATTTCTCGTCGGACAAATAGCTCGCCCGGAATCCAACGAAGTCTGAAAATTTAAAGCTTTATCAGAAGTTGATTAGATGTCCGAAATATTGGTCCGGAGATACGCTGAATTCCTTTTGTGCTTCAGTTTTTGCCGAACAAAGTAGTTCGCCTGGAATCCGGCCGAAACCGGATATTTGGCAGAAGTAAGGCAGGAAGTTTTAATCAGTTTCTTCAAAGTAGATATGATTTATAAGTGTAAATACACACAACCTGAATCCATATCAGAACTTGGTTTTCTCAGACGATTAGCCATCGGCCTGTTTATTCGTAATTAGTAAAAATGTCCAAGGAGTCTAGCAAAGACCGGATGTCTACAAGACCAAATTGTCTGGATCAAGTAATAAGATTTGGGATCCCATCGAAATCTTTGGTCTTCTTTCCGTTGCTTGTCTAATCATGCCAGTTTAAGTTTAAAATGTATATTTTGTAGTGAAGTCGACAACGGTTGCCTAATGCCTAACGCTGAAAGTTTAAATACGTAGCAGATCTGTAGCAGATGTAAAATGAAGTAACGGTAGTTAATTGCTGCTGAACAAACCAAAAAGTTGCGTCAAAGTGTTGTATCGGGTAGCGACCAAAAGTGACCCTTGATAAAAAGAAAATGATATGGAGGGAGGCCCTTAGAGGGACGTTTGTGCCAGTCCGGTCTGTCACCTGGTACCCCCCCCCCCCATCGCCAAATCTTACATCCATGTCTCTCGGGAAGCAACAGCCTGAGAGATATTCACGTGTTTAGGTTTTTTTTCCAACTTTGAACATTGTCAACATAAGGGGTTAGAACTTTTTAGGGAAGTTTCTTGTCTTGTTATGATAGTCTCACGCGAACCCGAGAAGTGCGACAATTAAATTTACAAACGTTTGCGTAGTTGAGCAGAGGAGGAGTCGGATCAAACAAAAAAAAATATGAGATAGATAAACCTTCAAGTTTTATAAGTGTGAGCTAGCTGCTTATTTTCTAGGAAGTTTCTTGGAGAAAATTGTGCAGGATCTACGATATTTTCATGTTTTGTACCAAGAAGTTTGATTCTGGCAGTTTCACTGTTTATTTGTTGTTCCATGAGTTACCACTGCACATGTGAAGTTTTTACCATTACCTTCATTCCCATCTAACCTTCCGTTGGCTTGGCATGTTCTGCCAGTTGGTCGACTTGATAAAAAGTTTCAACATTCACGCTTTTTCTCATGACGTTGGAAATGCCGAAACTGTTACGAAGTCTCACCATTAATGATGTCTGGTGAAAATGGAGTGGTTTCGAGAGACTCACGACTTGGCCTTTTTGTTCTTTCTACTCCAAAGTTTTTCTAATGCTCCATTTTAAGCTTGCTTTTCTTCCCGGTGAATTTCGCAACCAATTTCCGATGATTGACAAGGAAAACAGTTAACGGCTATTTCGAAGGGTTGCATACTCCAGAGAGCTGGCTTTCTGTCAGGGAGTTCTGGTCCTTTCTTTTGCCCTATGTGCGGTTTACAAGGGGATCGTATTTTTCGTTTGATTGGTCGTTGCGTGGAGGGATATGTTTAGGAGATAAACGATGAAAGAGGAGGATTTCGTGAGAAAAAAAATTCCGGTGAACTGTTTGGGAAGCTTTTCAAGCAGCCAATTGAACATGAGAGCGTTTTAGGGGGTAGAGAGAAGAGATATAGTGACTTATTGTAGTTATAATTGCATCAACATAATTATTGGAGTTAGGGCGTTCTGGGAAATTCATTTGTTCATGTCATTGTTATGAAAACAAAACCGAACTGCAAAAAATGCTACGTCAAAATAGCGAAAGGCATTGCTGACAAGGGTAAAGTCTCGGTGGGCAAAGGCGAAAAAGTCTTGTTTGGTAGTTACAGTGTTGACCGGATGCGCTAACAACAAAAGTCAGCAAAGGTCGTTTTCACCTGAACCCGTTTCCGACCAACTGGAGCTTAAGAACAGCTCAGACTGCGTTCGTAAGGTTTGTCGCAAAGTCTGTTTCGTAGCCTATAGCTTTCAGACGAACTTGACCGTTACCCTACCTTTATGAAAATTTGTCTGGGTATCTTTTGTTTTAAAAGACTCTTCAAATCATTCGGTCCATTTGAAAATTTTGCTTTGGATGTCGCTTCCTAAGGCGTTTTTCTGTGACAATCTGGATGACGATTCACGGTCCGGATTCTCCGTAATGCGTTTTCTCTGATAATCCGGATTTATTCAAACGATGGATATAATGGAAGTGTTGATAGTCAGGCACTGGGGCCCAGAAACTAGTCCACTTGGAAGCGTTGGAATGGAGTATGACTATTTGACAAATCACGCCAGTGATCCTCAGTAAGAACGAGAAAGGTCGCCCTAACTACTCAAACACAACAGCTCAAACCTGTGTCAACCAATCACGGCGATCGTTGGGAACAGTTGTGGGGCCGCGTCCGGTTCTTCCGCTGGGTACAAGGCGATTTTGCGTCGGCAAGGAGAGTTAGTCGTCAAATTGACCAAGTGCCCCGTCGGTGTAAGTGTGTACTTCGTGTTTACACGGTGTTTGCCGTGTTTACACGGGGTAAGTTGGCAGTCCCTTGGGCTTCTTACACTATTTTCTTTTGGTGCTGGAAAGGTCGGGACTGAGCGGAAAACTTACCGTAAACAATATTCGAAGAAAGTAAAGCAACGAACAGGATTTCTCGTGCACCACGCAATCCGTATATCCGTCTCCGTCGGCGTGTCATGCTCGGCTCCTGCTGAAATGAGAAAGGAGGATTAGCATAAATCTAGCAGATTTTCGTCGACTACCTGGTTAAGCTATCCGAAGACTGTGCTGGAGATGGAATATTTCCATCGTAGAAGGAAGAGTTCCATTTAGGAGAATTCGTCGCTAGTAATTATTTTGCTGGTGGAATACTAACCTAATTGATGAACGAGGGCAAGACCCTTTTTCTTCTTCTTCT
Organism: Branchinecta lindahli; assembly: GCA_023053555.1. Lineage (NCBI taxonomy): Eukaryota > Metazoa > Arthropoda > Branchiopoda > Anostraca > Branchinectidae > Branchinecta > Branchinecta lindahli. The sequence goes on from JAKZAO010000002.1 coordinate 16,889,532, forward strand.
TCCTTAAAAGTCGAGAAGTCCTTTCTGGTGTTATTATTCTCATTCTTCCTTGAGAAATTTTGACGTTTGGAGCCTTACTTTACCAACGTTAACTAGCTAATTGTTGAACAAGTTTTCTGCCTCCGTAAGTACAGCAGAGGTATGCATCTTCTTTGAACACTTTTCTAAATTTTAGACCCCCTTCGTCGCCTCTAAAACTGTCAAATGAAAAATATAAATTAGGAACTTAATATCAGGTGATAGCCAAGTTTTTCAGCTTTCTTTTGACAAATAGAATAGATCAGATTTTATTAATTGCGTTGCGAAGTTTGAACTTCGGGCGGGATTGATGAGTATGATAATTCATTTTGGAAAGCTTCGTAGGACTTTTGCCTGGTGCAAAAAGGATGGTTTTCGCTTCTCTCTGATCCAGAGCACACAGTGTGAAGGTGGAGTTGAGTTCAGTAGTATACGACAGAGAGGGCTAACTCCAGTTATTCGGCCAAGCTTCCGTTTGTTCAGATCGTGTTTCTGCTTTTGAGTGGAAAGCACCGTTCTAGCAAGCAAGCAGGCAGGAATTAGTTACAGCTTGAAAATGGAATAAATCTCACAGTGATGATGATGTGCGACTGTTCCTTTACCCCGTGGCCAAAATGTATCCTTCGGATAATAAATATAAACATTAAAATTTACAGAAATTAAAAAGTAGGGTTTTCCCAGGGGTCCAAAAGTGCTGCCATCTACTCTTACTAACCCTTTCTGATCCTGACATATGTCAAGTTTATCATTTCATTTCTGCGCTAGGGATTTACACTGAGAAGCTAGGTAAAATCATTTTAAACGGATGAATTTACTGATTACTCAAAACAGCCCCATCCCCTATAGGAGGGAAAAGCACCCACAGGTAAGTGTTAGGTGTTTGAGTGAATAAACTGGGAGATTCTGTAACCAGCCTGTCCAACTAAGTCTTAACCTTGGACATCTGTAGCATCTGTACATCACCATCACCATTTGAACCAAATTTGAGCTCGTTAACTGTTAGTGTCGCTGGTATTTTTTTTAAATTTTTTTTTGCGTTCATAATTGGACATAATTAGACTGTTTTTCATTGGTGTAGATATGTATGTTCCAAGATTAGGAAATGCCAGGCAATTTGAACCTCAAGCGTATCTTTCTATTTATTATTTTACTATTCTCGTCATTTTGGTGGATTGATAGTCTTTAAATAATAGTTAATTAAGTGATATTACTAAGTAATTGATAAACCTAAAATTAACACCACATATCGTTTTGCACTAGTTCTGAACTTTGTTTCGTCATTGAAGGTCTAAAAAACCTTGATAGTCGAAATAGGAACACACCATCTTTCCCGGACGCTTCTCGGAAGGATTAAGAAGCTCCATAATGTGTAATATGAGACTAGGTTTTTTTTTTCCCGAAAAAGTAATTGAACGACTACAAGAGGCTATTTCAATCTTCCTAGGGAAATTCGTAAATCCGAGATGAGAGCCCTGTGGGAAAGATCAGTAGGTGGCAGCCTTCCATCTGTCGATCGATACCCCCTGCCGCTTCTGTAAACAGAAACATGGCATAATAAAGGTTAATCCTTTTTCGGATCGCAACAGAAGTATGTGTCATAATAATGATTCGAGAGACAGAGATCTTAGCAGTCATACACAAATCCTCAGTTTTTGGGCATGGTGCTCATACGTTAGGGCGCCATGCCCTGCAGCAAGGGCAGGGTACCCTCTTAAAAATCTGTTTGAAAAGGAAAGTTCCCATTCGGATTCTCAATTCAACAGTTGACAACAGATTTTAATGGGGGTACCATGCCCTTGCTGCTGGGCATCGTGCCCGAACGTATGAGCACCATGTCTGTACCTTGGGGCATGCTGGGACGTTGGGGCACCATGTTCAAAATTTGAGGATTTGTGTATGATTGCTAAGAGTCTGTCTCTCGAATAATTAATATGACACGTACTTCTGTTGCGATCCGAAAATGGATTAACCATTAATATGCCATGTTTATGTTTACAGAAGCGGCACGGTGTATCGATCGACAGATGGAAGGCTGCCACCCACTGATCTTTCCCACAGCGGTATTTCCCACGGGTATGTATTCAACCATTTTTCCGGCAAAAAAACGAAACGAATTCAGCATGTCTCATATTTTATATCGAACCTCAGATCAACTTATTTCCTTTTTTTTGTTTTACCAGATTCCCAGAAACGGATTCAAAGTGTCCCTTTTTCCCTTTACCGGATCCCTAATCAATTTCTGAAAATAACTTTTACATTACCAGTTTTCCGGATTCGGCCGGATTCCGGGTGAACTACTTGTTGAACATTGGATAAAGTTCAGACTTGGGGCCAGCATGTTTCACACTTTTTACGAAGACAATATGTTATTACGAAGAGCCAAATAAGACCATGCCAAATACACGAAAAACCAACAGAACAAACAAATTGAACCTGTCCTTATGGCTACCCTGAGGAACCTCGTCAACTTTTATTTCCAAACCGACAATTCCCCATGAGGCTGCACATCCGTTTTTCAATCGCTCCTCTTCCATTTATTCACAAAACTCATTTTAGGTTCTCATCCATACTATCAAAGATGCCCGTATCCAGGAATTTATTTCTTTTGCCCGCGGGTCGGACTAAAAAGTACAAAAAAGACATAGATCACATGTTAAAGACTACACAAAAAAACATTAAATTTGATACGTAGATGGCACTTAGATGGCTATACGGCAGATGGAAGTGCCATCTACGTATTATAATTTCCGTGATTTGGGGATGTTAACTGATTAGATGAATTTGCCTTCGGCCGGGATCACTGTTCCTATGGCCGGCTTGTACCGGACTATTGTAGTGGTTTGCGAACTCTGTTCGCAAGCCCCTCGGTAGCTCAGATGGTAGAGCGCCTGCCTTGTAAGCGGGAGGTCCTGGGTTCAAATCCCGGTTGAGGAGCATTTTTGTCTTTCAGTTCACTACTTATACAATATTAGATTTGTGGGTTTCGGGGGGGGGGGTTCGAACCCCCTAACCCGCCCCTGGATACGGCCTTGTTACCAAACATTGTACATAAATAAGGATCGGACCGACCCTTGGCCTTCTGTATGTGTCCAGTCACTAATGTTTGGGACCCCAAAAACACCTTTCTGACATTAATGCCGAAAGCTTTCTTTACGGAAAGCTTACGAGACTTTCTTTCGAAGTTTCGATCTTTTTCCAAAAGCCCGAGAATTCCCTTAGCTCCATGTTTTCCTTGATAGTGCCCCAATTCCCAGAGATTCCATTGGTGAAAGTTTACTTTTTAGGTGGTCCCTTAATTTTCACCGTTAGGTTTGTTTTTCTGGTATGGAAAATGTGATTGGGTGGCTGCTTCATTTTTCACCCTGGGAAAAGGATGTTATTTTCGGAGAAAGTTCTGGTTTAGTTTAAGATTCTAGCTTAATAAGTTAGTTTAGGATTCTAACTTAAATAACTTTATGTTTTCGTTCATTATCTCGTTTCTCAGCTGGAATTTAATTAAAGTTAAACTGAAAAGCCATCTTATTTTTGTGTCATTTAGTTAATCACACTGAATTATTTGGATTCTGCAAAGGGATTTTTTTGTTTTACACTATCTGCTCTAGCTATGACGTTCAGAATGTCTGCGGCCGTCCCCACAGCGAAAATTACTGGTGAAGATTGCTTAGTGCCTGAACAAAAAAAAGTCATAGATCTTTCTTGTAAGGCATACAAAAAATTAGAGGTACCACAAATCACACGGAAATTCCACTATTTGAAAATCGATTATTCCTGAATAGCGCAACAACCAAGTAACGCATTTTCAGCGTGTCTACAAGCCAATTTAAGTGAATAAGTGATGGGTAACTAGATTTTCCTATCCCAGTCCTTTTCGGTTAAACTTTAAAGGTGACTTAAAAGAAACAAGATAGAACATCAATCTGATTTTCGCAGAGATTTGTTTCCAGACTCCGTTCTTTACCGAGGACCATAGAAACAAATCATTACCGACATTTAAAGGTTCGTATAGGGTGGAAACACGAAAATCTGTTTACATTTACTTTTTGGGATCCCAAACGTTAGTGACAGTATGACTTTGTCCTTCCGTCTGATAGCACTCTTGAAGGGACTGAGATATTTTTTTTCGAACTTGGTGTCGGCCAAATTACGACCAAGTTCGTAGAAGGGCTCCAGATTAAGGGACGAAAAACACAGTTTTTAAAGCTAATTATATCGTCGATGTAGGGCATAGATAAGAAGACACGCTGAATCAATATGTGAGACTTCTTTTGTCGCCGGAAAAATAGTTCGCCCGCAACTTGAACAAAGCCGGAAAGCTGGTGAAAGTCTTATCTTGATTAAAGGTTAATTTAAATTCGATTGAAGGTTAGTTTTGGGATATCGAGACATGCCATCTATATTTGTTAAGTTTTTGCTGGAATCCGGCAAAAATCGGAGCTTTGATAGAAGCAAAAAATTTTCTTCTACCAGTTTGGTATTCGGCACAGAGAAAAATAGATTCACATCTGAAGCTATTTTTGTTCGCCCCCGACAAATAGTTCCTCCATAATATTGTAAGAACCGGAAATTTGCTCAAGCAAAAGTCGTATCTGAAGTCGGTAGAGTATACGGCTCTACCGACATCAGCAACTTCGAGTAGTTGTATAGCTATACCTAATTTCCGATCGGCTGTCCAGTAAGAATAGGATAAAAGGGTCGAATCAGGATATCTTCTTAGTGTCTCGATCAAGACGTTTCTGTTTGAAGGTTTTTTTTTCACACGATTTATTTCTTGGGTTAAAATTGAATTGTTCTCCCGATCTGATAACCAACAGCATACACTAACTAAACCTATTCTTTTACAGCTTAGTTATTTTACCTCCCACGTCAACTCCTAGTCAGTTTCGTCCATTTGTCTTTTTATAATCTGTTTTTAGCTTCCTACACTAACTCGATTTAGATAATCGCGCAACTAGAAGGACAGTTTACTGAATAAAATAAACGTAAGTACTTCACACGGGAACCCGTCAGTTCGCCCACCCGTCAGTTCGCCCACCCGTCAGTTCGCCCAAAAATTCCGTCAGTTCGCCCACTTTTTCCGACAGTTCGCCCACCCGTCAGTTGGCCCACCAAAATCCGTCAGTTCGCCCACCCGTCACTTCTCCTACCCGTCAGTTCGCCCACCCGTCACTACGCCCACCCGTCAGTTCGCCCACCCGTCACTACGCCCACCCGTCAGTTCGCCCACCCGTCACTACGCCCACCCGTCAGTTCGCCCACCCGTCAGTTCGCACACCGTCAGTTCGCCTACCGTCAGTTCGCCCACCCGTCAGTTCGCCCACCCGTCAGTTCGCCCACCCGTCAGTTCGCCCACTCCTAAAATCCGTCAGTTGGCCCACCCTTGAAATCCGTCAGTTGGCCCACTTCTGAAATCCGTCAGTTGGCCCACTTTTGAAATCCGTCAGTTGACCCACCCTTGAAATCCGTCAGTTCGCCCACTCCTGAAATACGTCAGTTGGCCCACTCTTGAAATCCGTCAGTTGACCCACCTTTGAAATCCGTCAGTTCGCCCACTCCTGAAATCCGTCAGTTCGCCCACTCCCGAAATCCGTCAGTTCGCCCACTCTTGAAATCCGTCAGTTGGCCCACCTTTGAAATCCGTCAGTTGACCCACCTTTGAAATCCGTCAGTTCGCCCACTCCTGAAATACGTCAGTTGACCCAACTTTGCCGAATCATTAAATCCTTCAAAAGGGCCGCGACCCCAGGGGAATTGTCAGCTCAACTCGACCCTGTCATTAGAGTCCGTGAAAGAAAGGCACTCCATCCCAGGAGATTATTAAGACGGGGACGACCTTTCTCGTTTAATTAGGGTCAACACGAGATGCCTATGGGTGCAAATTTTATGTTTACGTAAAGAAGGATATGAAGATGGGTAGAAGAAGAGTATTATACGGAAAAGTGCCGCGAACCCAGGGGGTTCAATCAGAAGAAGCCGACAATTACGTAAACATTTAGTCAGACATATCAAGATCTTGTTGCCAGATTCTGCGGCAAATTCAGTCGGAAAAGCTAAAAGATGAAAACAAAGTAACAAGACCAAAGTTTTCGACGGGATCCCAGAAATGTAATATTTGATCCAGACAATTGGGTCTTGTCTTCGCCAGATCCAGTCTTCGCCAGGCTAATCATCTGAGAAAACCAACTTCAGATATACCTCTATAAGCCATCATCAAAAAGGGCCGCGACCCCAGGGGAATTGTCAGCTCAATTCGATCCTGTCATTAAAGTCCGTGAAAGAAAGGCACTCAATCTCAGGAGATTACTTCAGACGGATATGACCTTTCTCGTTTAATTAGGGTCAAGACGAATGCCTATGGGTGCAACTTATATGTTTACGTAAAGAAGGATATGAAGATGGGTAGAAGAAAAGTATTTTATGAAAAAGCTCCGCAACCCCAGGGGTTTAATGAGAAGGAGCCGACAATTACGTAAACATTTGGTCAGACAACCGGGAGCTTGTTGCGAGATTCTGCGGCTAATTCAACTGGAAAAGCTAAAAGATGAAAAAAAAGGAAAAGGAAAAATAGAGTAACGAGCAGTAAAGGTTTTTGATTGGCAAATACGATGTAAAGTAGTTTACATGGAAATGGAAAGTAAAAGCATAATAGAAATAATATAATGCAGGACTTCAGTGCCAAGCTTCCGTGTACCGTCTCCGAGTATATCTGCAAGCTATCTGCAATGTACGAGTCTCAACTCTGTACGGAGAGTGTCCTCTTGTTAGTGGGAAAACGTTTTTTCCCAAATTTACGTAGCCCACAACTAATTTTAAATACTTCATCAACGTTATGTGATTCAAGGTGTGTAAGAAAGATCAATTTCTTTCGCCGCGTCTTTCGACCCAGCAACCCGAACATTCAAAAGCTTTTTCAAAACATTTCGTAGATTCGCACAGAACAGCTTTTCCAACCTTAAAGTTTAACCGAAAAGGGCTGGGATAGGACAATCTAGTTACCCATCACTTATTCACCTAAGTTGGCTTGAAGACCCGCTGAAAATACGTTACTTTGCTGTTCCGCTATTCACGAATAATCGATTTTCTAATAGTGGAATTTCCTTGTTATTTGTGGTACTCTATGCGCTTGCATTTTTGTTGCATGCCTTACGAGAAACATTTATGATTTTTTTTGTTCAGGCACTAAGCAGTCTTCACCAATCTCACCTCCGCCCACTGAAAAGCCGCCTTTGTGTTGAGATTAAAATTTCCCGCGTCATAGTAGAATTTACGCTGTGGGGACGGCGGCAGATGTTCTGAACGTCATAACTAGAGCAGATAGAGGAAAATAAAGAAATTCCTTTGCAGAATGCAAATAATTCAATGTATTCAATCAAATGACACACAAATAAGTCGGTTTTTCAGTTAAACTTTAAGCCACTTGTGCCGTCAACCACGGACAAACCCAGGGTCGCTGACTGCTATATCTATTGCAAGTTTGGGACCAGGAGTGGCTCGAAGGGGCGGGGACGAGTGGGGGTGGCACCCGTCAAACACAATCTTCGAGTCGTTTGAAAAAAAATTAATTTCGTCGTAAATCCGTCCCAGTCAAAGGCAAGCCGAGTCGTTTAAACCAGGTTTCAATATCCCGTTAGGTCGGTGCCTTGATTATTTCTCGGGGTGGCCATTGCTGCTGAACTAGCAGCAATTAACCTTGTTTTAAAAACCTGTTTTACTGGCATATGATTTGTATCTATCTCACTTAGCTCTTTCTGATAAAATTGCTATAGGTTAGTTGTTAAAGTGAAGTCTGACTGGGTAACGTGAATAAAACTTATAAGCCGGACGCGAGAGACAAGATAGCGTGCACGGACTGTGGTCTAACTTTGACTACAAGTGGAACAAGACCAAAGTTTTCGATGGGATCCCAAAAATTTAATATTAATTAGGTCTTGTCTTCGCCAGATCCTGTCTTCGCCAGGCTAATCATCTGAGAAAACCAAGTTCAGATATACCTGTATAAGCCATATCTATTTTGACGATACTGATCGAAACTTCCTGGTGTACTTCTGCCAAATTTCCGGTTTCGGCCGAATTCCGAGCAAACTACTTGCCCAGCAAAAACAAAAGATAGTTCAGAAACGAGTTCAACGTATCTCCTTATCCCTATAAAGAACATCTAATCAACTTCAAATAAAACTTAAACTTCAAAAAAAAAAAACCCGGTTTCAACCGGATTCCGGACGAACTATATGTCAGGTTAAAAATGATTGTCATATACAGATTCAGCGTTTTTTCTTACCCTGAAATCTATCATCTGATCAACTTCAAATACAAATTTTGCTTTTAACAAATTTTCCGGTTTTGGCCGGATTCCGGAAGAACTATTTGTCCGGCAAGAAAATGGTTTTCACGATCGTGTAGTACGTTTTCTTACCCCTAAATCAATTATCTAATTAACTTCAAATACAAATTTTGCTCTTATCAAATTTTCCGGTTTGCGCCGGATTTCAGGCGAACTACTTGTCAGGCAAGAAAATGGTTTTCACCATCGTATTCAGCATGTCTTCTTATCACTAAATCAAACATCCAATCAACTTCAAATAAAACTTTCACTTTTAACAAGCTTTCCGGTTTTGGCCGGATTCCGGGCGAATTACTTGTCTGGCGAAAAAATAACTTTCATATTCGGATTCAGCGTGTCTCCTTACCCCTTAATCCACTATCTAAACAGCTTTAAAAAAAAAATGTTTGCCCCTTAATTTGAAACCCCTCCCCCACCCTCAAATATAGAGCTACAGAGCCCATCTTCGAACTTGTCTTGTACTTTGACCCGAAGGATCCTCCCACCAAGTTTCATCAAAATATCTCAATCCCTTCGAGAGTTATCGTGCTAACAGACGGACAACTTTTGCGATGACATAGATATCCGTCACTAACATTTTGGGATCCCAAAAAGAAGCATGACATTTTTAAAGTTTAACTGAAAAGCCAACTTATTTTTGTGTCATTTAGTTGAATACACTGAATTATTTGGATTCTGCAACAGGATTTTTTTGTTTTCCACTATCTGCTATAGTTATGACTTTCAGAATATCTGCGGCTGTCCCCACAGCAAAAATTCTACTATGACGCGGGAAATTTTTATCTAAACACAAACAAGGCTTTTCAGTGGGCAGTGGCGACTCTGGTGAAGATTGCTTACTGACTGAACAAAAAAAAGTCATAAATCTTTCTTGTAAGGCATACAACAAGTTAGAGGTAGCCTACCCCAAATCACACGGAAATTATTCCGATTATTCCTTATTCCGATTAATTATTCCGATTAATCGATTATTCCTGAATAGCGGAACAGCCAAGTAACGCATTTTCTGCGGGTCTTCAAGCTAATTTAAGTGATTAAGTGATGGGTAACTAGATTGTCCTATCCCAGTCCTTTTCGGTTAAACTTTAACAAAATGGAAAAGCCATCAGAATTCAAATGACAGGAATCCCTCAAAACCTTCCTAAGCAAGTGTATCCAGGACTCTGGCGATCCCCTTTCGGTACCCCTGTTCCCCGCCCCCCACCCCCCAAAAAAAAAAATATAGAAAATAGTAAATCTCATTAGAAACTACAGTTTTTGATGCGATATTTTTTCACCCATCTTCAAACCCCTTCTTTACGTAACAACGTTTACGTGGACAAATAGTTCGCTCGGAATTCGGCCGAAACCGGAAATTTGGCAGTAAAGCAGGAAGTTTCGACCAGTTTCGACATAATAGATATGGCTTATATAGGTACATCTGAACTTGGTTTTCTCAGATGATTAGCCTGGCGAAGACTGGATCTGGCGAAGACTAGACCCAATTGTCTGGACCAAATATTAAATGTTTGGGATCCCATCGGAAACTCTGGACTTGTTACTTTTTGTTTTCATCTTTTAGCTTTTCCAATTGAATTTGCCGTAAAATCTCGCAACAAGCTCCCGATATGTCTGACTAAATTTTTACGTAATTATCGGCTCCTTCTGATTAAACCCCTGGGGTCGCGGCGTTTTTGTATATAATACCCTTCTTCTACCCTTCTTCATATCCTTCTTTACGTAAACATAAAAGCTGCACCCATAGGCATCTCGTCTTGAACCTAATTAAACGAGAAAGGTGGTCTCCGTCTGAGTAATCTCCTGGGGTTGAGTGCCTTTCTTTCACGGACTTTAATGACAGGGTCGAATTGGGATGACTATTCCCCTGGGGTGGCGGCCTTTTTCATGGATTTAATGATCCGGCAAAGTTGGGTCAACTGTCGGATTTTTAAATTGGGCGAAGTGACGGATTTCAGGAGTGGGTCAATTGACGGATTTTAAGAGTGGGCCAACTGACGGATTTCAAGAGTGGGCGAACTGACGGATTTCAGGAGTGGGCGAACTGACGGATTTCAGGAGTGGGCGAACTGACGGATTTCAAAGGTGGGTCAACTGACGGATTTCAGGAGTGGGCCAACTGACGGATTTCAGGAGTGAGCGAACTGACGGATTTCAAAGGTGGGTCAACTGACGGATTTCAAAAGTGGGCCAACTGACGGATTTCAAGAGTGGGCGAACTGACGGATTTCAAAGGTGGGTCAACTGACGGATTTCAAGAGTGGGCCAACTGACGGATTTTAGGAGTGGGTCAACTGACGGGTGGGCGAACTGACGGGTGGGCGAACTGACGGTAGGCGAACTGACGGGTGGGCGAACTGACGGGTGGGCGAACTGACGGGTGGGTGAAATGACGGGTGGGCGAACTGACGGGTGGGCGTAGTGACGGGTGGGCGAACTGACGGGTGGGCGTACTGACGGGTGGGCGAACTGACGGGTGGGTGAACTGACGGGTGGGCGAACTGACGGGTGGGCGAACTGTCGGATTTAAGAAGTGGGCGAACTGACGGGTGGGCGAACTGACGGGTGGGGGTAGTGACGGCGACCCCTTCACACGGGACACCCGAGACAGCACTGACTTGTCCGAGGGTGTAGCCGTGACAAAATTGCAGACATCGCAGTGGTATTGTCATGAGTCGCGGACTGGACTACTAGAATGGTAGAAGAAGAAAAAAGAACGGATACGCTACGCTCTATTCCACAGAAAATTCAAATTAATTCAACAGATGTTCTGACCCGGTAATTTTGAGTCCTGATTTGAACTTCAGACTTGGATGGGGGTGACCTAGACATGGCAAATGCAGTGCTTCCGATTAAACTCCTTTAAACATTGACCAGCCATAGGCACAGTTTTAATTAGAAGTTTAAAACATCTGTAACGTAGTGTAATGAATTTTGGAGAAGAGTCGAACTTTTCACCATCGAAAAATGTGTTTTTATGGCACTTGCCCTTCGGCCAAGTGCCATATAGCGACCGCAATTTCTGTCCGTCCGTCTGTCGGTCGGTCGGTCTGTCGGTCCGGGTTTTGCTAGTTCGGGTACTTCCACATAAGCTAGGACGATGAAACTTGGCAGGCATATCAGGGACCCCAAATGATTAAGTTGGAAATAGTCACTTTTCCCGATCCGACCATTGTGGGGGAGTGGAGCGAGGGGGAATCCGGTATATTTTGGAATTTATAACTTTCGTTCGGGTGATCGGATCTTAATGAAACTTGATATTTGGAAAGAGCTCGTGCCCCAAATCTGAACCGGATCCGGTAACTCTGGGGGAGCTGGAGGGGGGGGGCGGAAATTTTGGGAAACGCTTGGAGTGGAGGGATCGGGATGAAACACAACCCCTAGGTACATCAATGACAGAACCGGACCGGATTCGTCCACTGTGGGGGGAGTTGGAGTGGGGTTCCGGAATTCCGGTGATACGGAGTTAAGTTACTTCCAGGTTGCCTAGGACAATGAAACTCGGCAGGTAAATCAGGGACGCGACCAGATTAACCTAGAAATAGTCAGCTTCCCGATCCGACCATCGTGGGGGGAGTGGAGGGAGGGGGAATCCGGAATCTTGAGGTATGTACAACTTCCGAACGGGTGATCGGATCATAATGAAGCTTGATATGTAGAAAGACAACATGTCTCGGATGTCCCATTTCAAGTCCGGACCGGATCCGATGAAGCTGGGGGGGGATCGGAGGGGAGCCCGGAAACCTTGTGACAAGCTTGGAGTGGAGCGATCGGAATGAAACTTGGTGGGAAGAACAAGCACAAGCCCTATGTAGATCAGTGATAGAACCGGACCGGATTCGGGCATTGCGGGGGAGTTAGAGGGGGGGGGGCCGGAATTCCGACGATCGCAAGTTAAGGTACTTCCAGACATGCTAGGACGATGAAACTTGGCTTGAAAATTAAAGACTTGACATGATTGGCTTAGAAATAGTTAGTTCCCAGATCCGACCATCCCTTAAAGTACTAATGCTAACCGCAAAGTGCAAAAAAATACTTTTAAGCAAAATATACATTTTCGTGATCCCTATGATCATTTTTGCCTCAAGGGTTTTGCTTACAATAAATTCCTTAAAGTACAAACAATACTTTTGAGCAAAATATACATTTTCGTGCTCCAGATGATCATCTTTTTTGCTTCAAGAGTTTTGATTACAGATGATTTTGTATAACTTGGAAACAGTCACTTGCCCGATCCGACCATCGTGGGGGTAGGGAGGGGAGCCGGAATCCGGAATTTAGTGACATACATAATTTTCGAACGGGTGATCGGATCTTAATGAAACTTGATATTTGGAAAGATCTCATGTCTCAGATGTCCCGTTACGAGTCCGGTCCGAATCCGATGAATGTGGGGGGGGGGGGGGGGCCGGAGGGGGGAACTGGAAATCATGTGACACGCTTACAGTGGAGCGATCGGGATGAAACTTGTTGGGAGGAACAAAATCAATCCCTAGGTTCATCATTGACAGAACCGGACCGGATTCGTGCACGACGGGGGTAGTTGGAGTGGGGTTCCGGAATTCCGGTGTTACGGAGTTTAGTTACTTCCAGATGTTCTAGGACGATGAAACTTGGCAAGTGTATAATGGACTGGGCCAGATTAACTTGGAAATAGTCACTTGCCCGATCCGACCATAGTGGGGGGAGGGAGGGGAGCCGGAATCAGGAATTTATTGACATTCATAATTTTCGAACGGGTGATTGAATCTTTATAAAACTTGGTATTTGGAAAGACCTCATGTCTCAGATGTACCATTTCGAGTCGAGACCGGATCCGATGAATGTGGGGGGGGGGTCGGAGGGAGGAACCGAAAATCATGTGACACGGTTAGAATGGAGCGATCGAAACCTCCCGAGCGTCACCGTCGAAAAGGAAGTGCTTTAAAATTTCGCTGATTTTTCCATAAAATGTCAAAATATTTAAAACAAATTGTTCAAATATATTATACAACAGCAAATATAACTAAGTGACCATTTCTTTTGCACGTAACTGTAGTACCAAACAACCCATCACACTGACAAAGCTACTATCCATTCACATCCTACTGCGATAACTTGAATACTAAAAAGCTTGCAAGTGCCATATGAGCTTGCAGCTCTTGTTTATTTGCATAGTTCAGTTTGGTTGTTGAGGATTTGGATTGGGGTTTTCTTTTGCCGTCGGAAAGAGTTTTCGGCCATGTTTTACTTACTCCTTTGACATCTTCCTGTTTATCCATTCCTTTTTCGTTTATCATTTATAACAAACATCACTAAATCAATTTGATCTCACGGGTATTCACACATTCGCCGTACATCAGAACATTCGTCACAATTTGTTAAATGTGTGTCACTTTAACTGTTATCACCAATGCCATCTCTACAAAAAAATATCATTTTGCTTTTAATATTCCAAATATCCAGGGTTTGGTTACACTTTTAAAACGAGAACGACGGCACTCTGTTCGGGAAAACTGGACTAGAGAGACTGACAGCCTCCGGGAATATTCCCGGTCAGGAAACAGTCTGCGCGGAGTTTTTCTATCCTCTGACCGAATATCAGAATCACTTTGCACCCTTATTGTCTTTGGTATGAACGAATGATATTGGGATGGTGGGGGATTGAGTAATGCACGTGTTGCGTGACTGAATAAGTGGAAAGGCTCGTTTGGCTGGATGGTGGTTTTCGATTTCTCCTATTTTCCGTTTAAGAAATGACAGGCGGAAATGAAAGTAAAGAAAGTTTCTTGTTGCTTTTATTGATAGTCTTTGCGTGTTATCGGGAAATCGTTATTAAGATATTGTATGCTCTTGGGGAAATGTTGGGAGGGCTCTGAACCTTCATCTCGGAAAGTGTGGAAGTGTTTGTTATTATTTCCCTTGAGTCAATTGGCTTTTAAGCAGAGATGGGCGAATCCAACCATGAAAGGATTCGAATCCGAATCCAGGGCTAGGTATGTATCCGGAATCCGGATTCGAATCCGACCCTAACAAAAATCAAATCATATGCATAGGTTATAGTTTAAAAATCAGATGTGACAAAAAGCACGGATATCTAAGGTAATCGGATAGCGTGATAGATTACTGAGGATGGTTGGTGGTGGAGATCAAAATGCCTTAGCCACTCCATACATATTGGGAAACGGAAAAATTTGAGCGGATTCGTAAGATTGAGGGTTTGAAATCCGAGTCCGAATCCGAATCCAGCCTGACAAGCAGAAGATTTGAATCCGGCCAAAACGACGAATCTTGGATTCGAATCCGAACCCAGATTCGGATTCGCCCACCTCTGGTTTTAAGAACGTCGTTTTGATCTTTAATTTAATAAGAAATGTTCTATCCTACAAGTCGCAATTCAGCCTCTGTTACATCACGTGATTCGTTTGAAACTCTGCTGGGTTTCTCAGAGATTAAAAGATAAACATTCAGTTAATTATGTACAATACATAAAACGGATACCTCAGGCACGATGCTTCGGCAGCGATATTTCGGCCCTTCTTGGCAAGGGTCCTCGTCAGGCTCTCGAGCGTCAGGAACGAAGTTGGGGAAGAAACGAACCTGCAAGAAACAATTGATGCTCTACTGACTATAAATATCCTATTGTGGGAAATGAATTTTAAATAGCACTGTAGGAACAACTAGCGCTGAGACTTGAATTTTTGCCACGGCTGCTGTTTTTACTGCTCGATTGGGGCGATGCATTTTATACCCCTTTCTTGGGATATTTTGACGGATGACAAAAATTAGCAAGGAAGTAGTTAAATTTGCGAAATACTTGCTTCAGGTCCCGTGATGGAAAATAAACGGTTTCGAGTGTGCATTTTTTGTAAATGTGTGCTTTTCGCCGTACTATGTTCTTTTTATCATTTCTTGTGTGCCGCGGTTCTTGCGACGGAGGTTACTTTATCAAAGCGTGTTTCTTTTGAATTTTATCAAGCCTTATTATAAATTTTGTTTTTTCGAATAGACCCAGATTTTGTTTTCGCTCCGTCTGAATTTTATCTTGAAAATAGTTTTTAAGCCGGGCCAGATTTAATGCTATTCAACCTTCCCATGAAATCTGGAGTCCCTGTAGTCCTATCTTGCCTGGGGCGAGACGGTGAGCTTTGCGATGCCCTTTCCTCAAGATAAAGATGGACTTCTCTTACGAGATAGATAAAACTAGCAAAGAACGAGTCCCGAAGGCCGAATATATTTGACGGTTTACGACCTTCCTGGAGCTGTTCTCTGCCTCAGCAATGACGGTTTGTCATTACTGTTCCAGTTCCGGAAAAATTGGAAGGGACGGTGTTTCTAGCCGGTATATCGAGACACAAACGGCTGCTTGATTCCCCGTACAGATGTGTATTTATGTTCTTCCATGGTCAGTTTGATTTCGGTAATGTTTGCGGGGGCAGCAAAAACGATTCGAGCGAGGTGTGGATTGCTGGTGATTTATTACAATACATACTGTTAACTGTACGCATAGTGTCTTCCTACGGATAGTTTCACTCCGCTTCCTACGGCTGTCATTACTGTTCGAGTTCCGGAAAAATTGGAAGGGACGTGTTTCTAGCAGGGCGATCGAGACACAGACGGCTGCTTGATTCCCGGTACAGTTGTCAGTTTGATTTCGGTAATGTTTGCGGGGGCAGAAAAATGATCCGAGCGAGGTGTGGGTTGTTTTTGCTGGTGATTTATTACAATACATACTGTACTCATAGTGTCTTCCTACGGATAGTGTCACACCACTTCCTATGTCTGTCATTATTGTTTCAGTTCCGGAAAAAGTGGAAGGGACGGTGTTTCTAGCTGGGCTATCGAGACACAAACAGATGCTTTATTCTGGATGTAGATGGTCAGTTCGGTTTCGGATTATGTTTGCGGGTGCAGCAAAAACAATCCGAGCGAGGCGTTGGTTTGTTTTTGCCGGTGATTTAGAACTTAGCCCACTGTACGCATAGTGTCTTCTTACGGATAATGTCACTCTACTTTCAACGTCTTTCATTACTTTTCCAGTTCTGCGAAAACTTTATACTGTTCCAGTTCCGAAAAAACTCGAAGGAACAGTGTCTCTAGCAGGCTATTGAGACACACGGCTGCATGGTTCCAGATATAGTTTTGTATTTATGCCTTCTATGCATAGTGTCTACGGCAGAGGCGTTACTAGCCAAAATGTTTGGGGGGGGGGGGACGAGGTATTACCGACTGGCTGGTCATTTTTACCGACTGGTTTTGCAGATAAAAACGACTGTGTTGACGAAAAATCGGCTAATTTTAATAAAAATCGACTATTTTTACGAAAAACCGACTGTTTTTAAGTAAAATATACTGTTTCCAAGAAAAAAATCGACTGTTTTTAAGAAAAATAGCGGCGCTTCGCGCCGACTTGGCTATTTTTTACCGACTGGCCGACAACATTGGGGGGGGGGGCGTCCCCCCCCCTCCCCCCCTAGTAGTGACGGCCCTGGTCTACGGATAATGTCACTCCACTTTCAGCGTCTGTCATTACTCTTCCAGTTCCGGAAAACTGGAAGGAGCGGTGTCTTTAGCCCGACTATCGAGACGCAAACGGCTGCATGCAGGATTCCGGATACAGACCTGTATTTATGATCCCCCATGGATCATAGGTCGGTCTGATTTTGGTAATGTTTGTGGGGGCAGCAAAAACAATCCGAGCGAGGTATGGATTTGTTTTGCAGGTGATTTATTACATACTGTAAACATATTGTCTTCCTACGGATAATGTCCCCATTTCCAACGTCTGTCTTTATTGTTCCAGTTCCGAACAAAAATTGGAAGGGAAGGTGTTTCTAGCCGGGCTATCGAGACGCAAATGGCTGCATGAATCCCGATACGGATGTGTATTTATGTTCTCCCATGGTCAGTTTGATTTCGGTAGTGTTTGCGGGGGCAGCAAAAACGTCGGCAAAAACAATCCGAGCGAGGTGTGGATTTGTTTTTGCCGGTGATTTATTGCATGCTGTACGCACGGTGTCTTCCGATGATAGTGTCACTCCACTTTCAGCATCTGTCATTACTGTTCCAGTTCCGGAAAAGTGGAAGGGACGGTGTCTTTGGCCGGGCTATCTTGACACAAACGGCTGCATGATTCCGGATACCGATCTGTATTTATGTTCTTCCATGGTCAGTTTGTTTTTCCGTGATGTTCGGGGGGGGACAACAACAATCCGAGCGAGGTGTGGATTTGTTTTTCCGGTGATATATTACATAATGTCAGAGGCGTTACTAGCCAAAATGTTTTTTTTGGGGGGACGAGGTATTTACCGACTGGCTGGTCATTTTTACCGACTGGTTTTGCAGGTAAAAACGACTGTGTTGACGAAAAATCGTCTAATTTTAAGAAAAATCGACTATTTTTACGAAAAACCGACTGTTTTTAAGAAAAATTGACTGTTTCCAAGAAAAAATCGACTGTTTTTAAGAAAAATAGCGGCGCTTCGTGCCGACTCGGCTATTTTTTACCGACTGGCCGACAACATTGGGGGGGGGCGTCCCCCCTCCCCCCTAGTAGTGACGGCCCTGCATAATGTACGCATTGTTTTTTGCAACGGTTAACGGCATGTGGAGTTTTTTTGGTGACGTGTGGCTGCTTTTGGGGCCGTAAATTGATATTGCATTAAGCTTATACCTATTGGCGAATAGTAAAACGTGCCTCAGCCGGGGTAATCTTAAGCGGTTATATCCAGTAGCAACCAGTCTTAGTATAGTACAGTAGAGGTATGTTAGCTAAATATAAACAGTGCAGTATTTGGCTAAATAGTAGGATCTTAAGATCCAAAATACCTGTTCAGGTGTTCTCAGGGACCCGTAATTAAGTACTTCGGCTAACTATTAGTTGACTTTAGTCAGAGCAAGTGCACGGGAATGGCACTGTTGAACAGTTAGTGATGTATGCTACCCCCCCCCCCCCCCCAATGAAAATTTTCCGAGAATTAGTCGTATGGAGTAGGACGAAAAAGTAGCAGGTAGTTGTAACTATTGCTACTGCATGCTACTAATAGCAAACTGGATACTGTCGGATATTACTACATAAGATTAAACCAGTCGGAGGCATGTTTATCAAAGTAGTCCATACTACTACATATCACTAATCATACTGTTTCATACTACTACATATCATTCCATGCAACTTTTTCGTACAACTACCATACAACTAGACAGTTAAAGAATTTGTCATCGGGCCCCTCCCCCGTCTAGTCTGGCTAGGTGTCTGTTCCCTCCCCGTTCGTGTTTGACCATAGCAAAATTCTGTTGTAGGTTTCTAGAAAAGAATCCGCATGAGCCCGCTTTCGTGCAGCTGAATGCTTTCATGTCCACAATCCATCGTAACTCCGTAGATATCGTGAGTCACGCACATTTTGATACTTTATTGTTCTCCGTAGCCTATCCTTTCTGCTTGGTTTTCTGTTGCTTTTATTGATAGTCTTTGCATTTTGACGGTAACCGTAATACACAACTCACGGAGAATACCACTTAAGACTGGCGAAAGTCTGATGAATTGAGTCCTGTTCCGTAAAGAGCGTTCATTCCAGTCCAACCTTTGCAGTTTTTCTGTAATAAGAATTTATTTACCAGCCACACATTCGAGAGGCAAAATAAGTGGAGTGAATATTAAAATAATACAACTAAACACACAACTGTGCTAGAACACAAACAGAAGGATAAGGGGATGGTGCTGCAAAAAGTGGGAGTAGGCTAATCATGAAAGCTTCACTTTAAAAAAAAAATTAGAATATTTGCTACTGGGATTAATATTGTCTGAGATTGTCTGAGATAAGATTATTTCTGATTCGGATTAATCTTGTCCCAGTAGAGGTAAGATTAATCCCAGTAGCAAATACGCAGTTAACTTTAATCCTTACTCGGAGAAACTTTACAGTGTTCCTGTGTAGCAGTAGTAATTTCCCGAAATATCAGGAACACTGAACTTACTATTAGTAACTCTCTTCCGATGCCAAAGGAGTTTCGAGTTGAACTGATGCTTTGAAATGAACTTTCCCTTGGGGTCGAACAGCATTTTTTTTCCTTTTTCTTTATTTTATACGGATGGCACAAACAAAAAAAAAGGCTTGATGAGTTAAGCTTGGGATAGTTACTGATGAAGGACTGTTTACGCGATTAGCGCTTGTCCCAGTCCGATCCTTCGGGATGTTCAAGTTGAAGTGTTGCTGTCTTTTCCGTGGGGGTCTATAACGGTAGTTTTTATGGCACTTGCAGCCTCTGGCTGAAGTGCCATATACCGATCACAATTCCGTCGGTCGGTCGGTCTGTCGGTCCGAGTTTTTTGTCCCACATGTTTGAGTTAGGGTACTTCCAGAAGTGTTAGGACAATTAAACTTGGCAGGAAAATCAGGGACCCGACCAAACTAACCTGGAAATAATCAGTTTCCCGATCCGACCATCTAGGGGGGGAGTGGTGGGCCGGGGAATTCTGAAAAGTAAGTAGTTTTTGTCACACTTTTTCGAGTTGGGGTACTTCCAGATGTGCTAGGACGATGAAACTTGGCAGGAGCATCAGGGACCCGACCGGACTAATCTGGAAATAATCACTTTCCCAATCCGACCACCTGGGGGGTGGAGGGGAATTTCCCGGAATTCCGGTAATGGCGGTTTTGGGGATTTTCACGACGAACCTTGGGAGGCGAATCAGGGACCCGATCAAACTGACTTATAAATAAAAATTTACATGATCCGATAGTCGTGGGGGGAGTAGCGGGAGGGGGAATCCGGAATATTGAGTCATGCGTAACTTTGGAACGGTTGCTCGGATTTGAGTGAAATTTGATAATTGATCAGAGGATATGTCACTGGTGATCTTTGTCATGTCCGGACAAGATTCGACAACAATGGGGGGGCGGGGAGGAAAATACGTGACCGGCTCAGACTGGGGAGATCGGGATGGAACTTTGTGGGAATAATAAAGAGATGCTCTGGATAAATCACTTGCAGAACCGCATTGGCTCCGACGACTGTGGGGGAGTTTGAGGGGAGGGTCCGGAACTCCGGTGATTGCGATTTAAGGTATTTCCAGATGTGCTAGGACGATGGAACTGGGCTGGAATATTAGAGATTCGACACGATTGGCTCGCAAATCGCCACTTTCTAAATCCGACATTCCTTAAAGTACCTATCTTGACCGTAAATTTAGAAAAATACTTTTAAGCAAATTATACATTTTCATGATCCACATGAGCCCATTATCATTTTTGCCTCAAGGGTTTTGCTTACAAATGAAGCCTAGCTCCCTTAAAGTGCGCATCTGAACCGCTAGGTCGAAAACTACTTTTTTATATCAAAACGATACATCTCAACCCATGATCATTTGTGCCACAAGGGTTTTGCTTAAAAATTTATTTTATCACCCTTAAAAGGCACATTTTAATCGAAAAGTGAAAAAAAAAATACTTTTTACCAAACGTTATATATCGATGATCCCTAAGGGCCTGTGATCGTTTTGTCTCAATAGTTTTTCTTACAGATGAATATCCAGGCTGGGCCTGGAACCAGAAGAAACGGAAAGAGTGGGAATATACGTCTTTGGTTTTTTGTCGTTACTCTGTTGTTTGCTACCGTTTTGTTGCGACGGGCTTTTTTATTCTCAGTTTATCGTCTGTCTATGTGTTAATTCACCGCTCAAAAAAGTACTCGCAATCGCTCAAGTTGGGACATCCTACCGATCGTAGTCAGAAGACGTTCATTGATTCATTGGGATTTCGTTGCGCTTTCCGTTTTTTTTTGTTGAGTTTCAAAGCTTTTTTTTATTCTCAGATTATCTATCTGTCTGTGTGTTAAATTCACCGCTCAAAAATGACTCTCAATCACTCAAGTTGGGGCATCCTACATATCGTAGTCAGAAGACATTCATTGATTCTTTGGGATTTTGTTGCGCTTTTCGTTTTCTGTCGAGTTCCAAAGCTTTTTTCATTCTGAGATTATCTATCTGTCTATGTGTTAAAGTTTAACTGAAAAGCCAACTCATTTGTGTCTCATTTAATTCGATACACTGAACTATGTGGATTCTGCTAAGGGATTTTTTGATTTTCCACTATCTGCTCTTGTTATGAGGCTCAGAATATCTCCAGCCGTCCCCACAGCGTAAATTCTACTATGAAGCGGGAAATTTTAATCTCAACACAAATGCGGCTTTTCAGTGGGCAGTAGTGAGATTGGTGAAGATTGCTTAGTGCCTGAACAAAAAAAAAATGATAAATCTTTCTCGTAAGGCATACAGCAAATATACAAGCGCATAGAGGCACCGCAGATCACAGGAAAATTCCACTATTGAAAATCAATTATTCGTGAATAGCGGAACAACGAAGTAACTCATTGTCAGCGGGTCTTCAAGCCAATTCAAGTGAATAAGTGATGGGTAACTAGATTGACCTATCCTAGCCCTTTTCGGTTAAACTTTAATTCACTGCTCAAAAAATAACTATCAATCACTAGCCTACATATCGTAGTCAGAAGACATTCATTGATTCATCGGGATTTTGAACGCCTTCGGTTTTGTGTTGAGTTTCAAAGCCTTGTTAAGGATAAATAGTCATGACCTTTGTGCTCCAAGAGCATGACTGTTGGCAAGGGTCATTCGATCTGTCCGACTGGAAATGTGTCCCTGCCTGTCCAGTTTAATCAGCAAAATTTCTTGCTTGGAACACCGGAAACCTGCAGAGATGAGAGGAAGGCAGTCACGTAAAATAACACGGAGTTGGATGTAGAGTAATTCAATTACCATGATACAAAGTGAGTTGGATTCGGGCGTGTATGGCAGGTGCTCCGGTTCGTAGAGGGATAGTCGCTGGAAATTAAGTTGATCCAAATGCTGAAGTGAGGAAATTATACAGGACGTGTAAAAGCTTTTAGTTGGATCGAAGTGTCAGGACCCTTTTCCAAGCTTGATGTGCTTAAGTGTGACTTTAATTCTCTGGCTCGGATGAAGCAAAACGTGATAATCCGCACTCTGAAAGGGTTTTGTATTCGTTTATGTTTTGTTTGAAGACATTAACGGAATTTGATCGGCGTGTAAACAACGAAGTGCTAACAGATTAATCTGCATGATTTCCGTCGAATAGTTTAGAAAGTTGATTTTAAAAATGTCGGTTCGTCATGCTTTTAACTCCAACTGGCTGCAAAGTTAGACAATCTATATTTTTAATTCCCTTCATATGATCAAGAAATGTGTCATTAGATTTTTTTTTAGATCCGTCTTTATATACACCATTTTAAAAGTTTCGAGGGGTTGATAACTTCAGTGTTAAAACGGTAGCGAAGAAACTAAGCCAAACAACTCGACAAATGTTAAAACTATTCTGAGACTGACTGCAGTGCTTCTAGTAGTGATCCACTCAGTTTCTTGAAGTGGAGAGTTTAGGTCCTCGTTTACGTTTATGGAAAATGTTAACGGAAGATGCTAACGGAACATTGATGGGTCTTTAAAGACGAGACGGCAAAACATATTTTGCATGGTCCTCCCTCGAAAATTTCATATTACAGATTTGGGATTCGGGCTCTAGTCAAATGAAATGCAGTAGCATACTTCCAGTACTGGCCCATCCAATACTTTTTCGATATCCTTCATCGACTGCAACACTTCTTCTTACAAGATTTGGAACCTCCTTATATCAATTTTGTCTACCTTAGTGACGCGCCATACAGTAATTAATACCTCAAGTGAGATTTGCTTGGTTATTAAAAAATCCGCCCCTCCCCCCCCCCTCAACTTAAAATTAAAACCGATGTTTTGGACTACACTGTAAAAAAAAATCTTGCAGGATTTGCTACTGTCTCTATTGCTACTGTCTCTATCCCAGTAGAGATGAGATTAATACCAGTAGCAGATACCGTACTGCAGTTAATTTTAATCCTTCATCGGAGAAACTTTGTACAGTGTATGACAGAATTGTTTCCTTTGTAAATCGTAAATGGGTGAGAATGCCAATGATTTTGACGATTTTTTGTTTCTCATCAGGGACCCTCACACTTCAGGGACTACTGGTATTCTTGACACTGACCTTGCTTGCTATTCCTGTCTCGGCCTTCCATGGTATACTAGGTAAGCATTTTGTCCAGCAGGGGTTGACTTGCTTTGTTTTAGATAGTCCTGGAAATAAGTTGATTTGGAGTGGTTGAAGTCTCACTAAGTGTATATAGAAAAATTACTGATAAATCGATCTTGGTAATTTGCTGTCCGTCTCGCACAGGTGACCTGTTGTCACATATTCAGACGGGCTATTGGTTTAAGAATATGTTCAGTGTTGAACTTGTTGAAGAAATTAATTGAACTGAACTGAATCGAAATGATGATCTGTAAATCTCATCAAGTTCGTTGTAGGACTATCGTTGTAGCACAGTTTATTAGTGGAGTTCGTTTGGGAGCAATTTAATTTATTGTAACTGTAGCCGATTTTTTTATTTTTTTTTGAGGTCATAACGCGTGAACCATGATAGATATCAGGTTAATTGATATACAAACAGCATATTGCTTTGGCAACCCCACACCCATTCGGTTCAGGGGCGGCTGGGCCCGAATTGGCTAGTAGTTAGGTAGTAACTATAAACCGCAGGTATTAACGCTAGAAGCTATAATGGGCCATGATTTGTATTCAGAGACAAACAAGTAAACCCCAATAAATAAAACTAAAAATAATGTATATAAATAAATCACTTTAAAATGATATATTAGGCTACACACTGTCAGAAGTTTCATAACAGATAGCGCATAACACTTTCTAGAATAACACTTTTTCAATTAGAAATAAAGTGTATGACCAATTAAGTTTACACTTTTTCGTGCTTTTTCGTGCTTTTTCGTTCGTGCCTAGATCTCCAACAACACCTTCAATTGGTAAAAATACTAACGGGAACGAAATAAACATAAACAGATAACATCCCAAAGTGTTATCTGTTGAAACCGGGCATCCCAAAGTGTTATCTGTTGAAACCGGGCATCCTTCTGTTGTCGTTATGTAACTTCTGACAGTGTAGTATTTTTACCAATTGAAGGTGTTGTTGGAGATCTAGGCACAAAATAGTGTAAACTTAACTGGTTATAACACTTTATTTCTAAGTGAAAAGGTGTTATTCTTGAAAGTGTTATGCGCGATCTGTTATGAAACTTCTGACAGTGCAGTAAGTAACCCTTTCTCCCTAACTCACCTGACAGTAAACTAACAAGAAAAACAAAATTCTTCAATTTTTGTATTCATTTGTTTCATCATTTTTTAGTTTCCTAATATCATATTGTTGAATTATCTTAAAATATCGTTTTCGATTTCTTTTCTGTTTGGTCAATCTTCCGAACGTTACGAAAAAAATTAACTTAAGTTGAACTTCTTGTCTACTTCCGTGAAGTAGCTGACTTTACGCGGGTTTACGGAGCAACTGTACGAACCTTGCGAGCGACTTTACGCACTTTACGACCGTCTGAGAAGCCGTCACTCAGACGCCCTCATCCCTCGCCTTACTCATCTCACTGTCGCCTATTGAAATCCACGCTTTTGCTGACAATTTGCTGACAAATTCGCCTTGGCTCGATGAATTTTGACTTGTCGTGCAAGCAGCACATATTCTGAACGTCACTACTAGAGTCCGAGATGAAAAAATAAAAATCCCTTGGAAGAGTCAAATCAGTTCAGTGTATTTGAATTCAGGATATAAAAATAAGTCAGCTTTTTAGTTAGACTTGAAAAAAGAGGTTACAGCAATGTGTTCATTTATGTTCCTTGTCAACTGGTAACGGATACTTGAAGTAGAGGCTGGCGATCTTTTTACGACGTCAGATGCAATATATAGCACAAGGTCTCAGTATGCATTGTAAATTTGAAAAAATAAACTAGTACCTAAGTAAGTAAGTAACTAATAAGTAATTCTGACCCGCCATTTGAAAAGCTGAGTACGTAAAGTAAAATAAAAGAATTAAGTAAAACACAACAAAACAGATACAAAATACAATTTTCGTTCAGTAGTTCATGATTTTTGGCAGAGCCGATGAAATTTCCAAAAGTGTGACGCTTGCATCTTTAACTTGGAAACGCCCCGTTAGCGCGTTAGCATAGTACGCCACATATTATGTTCTTGAACACATCTTGATTACAGTTAACCGATATAAATTGAAAATATACTTAAAGTATAACTGAAAAGGGCTGAGCTGGGGGAAACTAGTTACCCATCACTTGTTCACTTAAAAAGGCTTGAAGACCCGATGCAAATGCGTTACTTCCTTGCTCCACTATTCACGAATGACCGATTCTCAAATAGTGGAATTTCCTGGCCGGATATATGGTACATGTATGCGCTTGTACTTGTGCTGTATGGTTCACGAAAAATAAGTGTTTACGCAGTGAGCTATTTTCCGCAAGATGATCATGGCCGCTCAAAAGTCGCGTTTCGTTTGAGATTCAAATATCCCGCGTCATAGTAGAATTTTGCGTTGTGAGGACGGCTGTAGATGTTTTGACCGTCATACTGGAGTAAATAGTGAAAACTAAAAAAAATCTCTTAATACAATCCAAATAACGCAGTGTATTCAGTTGAATGATATAAAAATAAGGTAGCTTTTCAGTTAAACTTTAAAGTTTAACCGAAAAGGGCTGGGATAGGACAATCTAGTTACCCATCACTTATTCATTTAAATTGGCTTGAAGACCCGCTGAAAATGCGTTACTTCGTTGTTCCACTATTCACGAATAATCGATTTTCAAATAGTGGAATTTGTGGTACCTCTATGCGCTTGTATTTTTGCTATAGCTATGCCTTACGGAAAGATTTATGATTTTTTTTTGTTCAGGCATTAAGCAATCTTCACCAATCTCACCTGCCCACAGAAAAGCCCCGTTTGTGTTGAGATTAAAATTTCCCGCGTCATAGTAGAATTTTCGTTGTGGGGACGTCCGTAGAAATTCTGAACGTCATAACTGGAACAGATAGTGGAAAATAGAAAAATCCCTTTGCAAAATCCAAATAATTCAGTGTATTAACTTAAATGACGCAAACATAAGTTGGCTTTTCAGTTAAACTTTAAGTTTAAGACCAAAGCGCATACTTCTCTTGGAAATTATCAGCTTATTTTCATTCGCTGCTATGTCTTCCTCTATTTCTGGACACCTTCTTCAGTAAATCATGTTTTCATTCATAATTTGCATGTGAACTACCAAAAGTTGAACTTAGTGTACTTGCTAAGGGGTTTACAAGATTCCATGTACTTGCGACAAATGGTATATTGGTAGGACCAGGGACCCATAAATTTCTTTTACAGGGATAAGAGATTTCTGTCAATAAAAGATTTCTGATGCTATCTTGAGCGCACGCGGAAGATAGTTCGAGAGATACCCACGGTCCAATCAAGTTCAAGACCAGACAGACAAATTTTGGGATTGGCTGCTGGCGCCTTGAGGGAGGAGTCTCTTTGGCGCGCACGCCCAATGAGGCAAACAAGAATGCCGATCGACTCAAGCGGGGATTTTTTAAAACTAGATTTGGATCGGTCAACATAGCAATATAGAAGCATAGGAAATGACAAGCCCCCTGTAAAGGAAATTTGTGGGTCCCTGGTAGCACGCACCAGCACCTGTCTGATCACCTGCACGAGCACAGAACTAGCATAGACGCCACTCTTAGGTGCCAAAATAGAACCGAGAATTTTTCTAGTGCTCTCGCGGAACACATTTATGATCAACCTGATCACAATATCCGTTTTGATGATAGTAAAATAATAGGGAGAGAAACAGGTTTGGGACAGTTCATACGTGAAGCATTTGAGATTAAACAATACGAAATAAGGGACCTAGCTCTAAACAGAGATACTGGAGAGTTTCGCATAAACCCAGTGTACAACAGATTTTTAGAAAAGGATGCCGCATTTTTAAGACCCCCTCAAACCCCACCTTGGGTTCCCCCAAATCTACCAATTACTAGTCGGTCGAGTATTAGTAGTACTAATACTCGAGCGACTAGACACGCAGCCAGTATTGCGAAGATACGAATCCGCGAGGCGCTGAATAAATAACAAAGCCAAAAAGCACCCTCAGGGCATGCAGAGCAAAGAGGCTGTTTCGCGAATCGCGCACGAATTTTGTTAGTAGTGCTGTGGCTAGTGGCTAGATCTGTGGAAGTGTTTAACTGGAGTGATTGTAAATTAGTGATGGATTTTTGGATTCGGCCGTTTTCCGGGTGAAAGCTTCTGCGCTTTCCCAGGCAGATTTTTGCACACACAGAACTCAGAATTGTAAATAATCTCAGAATTGTACATATATATACAAATTTTAACACACACTTTTATCTTTCGCTATTTTATCTGCATGTCGTTTCAATCCGCATCGTTTCTTTCTGGTTTTTATGGCACTTGCCTTCCGGCCAAGTGCCATATACCGATCACTTTTCCGTCGGTCGGTCAGTCCGGTGTTTGCGAGTTAGGGTACTTCCGGATGTGCTAGGACCATGAAACTTGGCAGGCGTATCAAGGACCCGACCAAACTAACCTGGAAATAATCAGTTTCCCGATCCGACCATCTTGGGGGGAGTGGAGGGCGGGTGAATCCTCAGAATTTAGTAGTTTTGGTCAAACACCTACCCCTTTCTTCACACTAGTATTGCTCTGCTATCGTGGATGACGTCACTCTTTGATTAAACCTACGAATGAACATCGGAAAGAGCTAGTTCAGTCAAAGGTCGAAGGGCCGGGTTGGTATATGTTCAAGCTTAGTAGGGGTTGATGTAGATGAGAGGGAATCCAGGATAGTTTTTGTCACACTTTTTCGAGTTGTGGTACTTCCAGATGTGCTAAGACGATGAAACTTGGCAGGCGTATCAGAGACCCGACCAAACCAACCTAGAAATAATCAGTTTCCCGATCCGACCATCTGGGGGGGGGGAGTGGAGTGCGGGGGAATCCGTAAAATTGAGTGTTGTGTAACTTTCGAACGGGTGATCGGATTGGAATGAAACTTAATACTTGAATGAATGATATATCTCTGATGTTCCATTTGAAGTCCGAACCGGATTCGACAGCTATGGGGGAGTCGGGGGGGGAGACCGAAAATCTCGAGAAACGGTTAGAATGGAGGGATCGGAGTAAAACTTGCTGGGAAGAACAAGCATCTGCTCCAGATAAATCGCTTACACATTTGGACTGGATCCGGACACTTGGGGGGGGGGGGTGGAGGGGAGTTTCCCGGAATTCCATTGATAGTGGTTTTGGGGAATTTCACGACCAAACTTGGGAGGCGTATCAAGGACCCGATCAAACTGACTTGTAAATAAAAATTGACTCGATCCGATAGTCGTGGGGGGAGCGGAGGTAGGGGGAATCCAGAATATTGAGCCATGCGTAACTTTGGAACAGGTGATCGGATTCGAGTGAAATTTAGTAATTGAACTGAGGACATGTCTGTGGTGATCTTTTTCATGTTCGGACCGGATCCGACAACAATCGGGGGGGGGGGGAATACGTGACCGGCTTGAACTGGAGAGATCGGGATGGAACTTTGTGGGAATAACGAACAGATGCTTCGGATAAATCATTTACAAAACCGGATTGGCTCCGGTGACTGTGGGGGGAGTTTGAGGGGCGGGTCCGGAATTCCGGTGATCGCGAGTTAAGGTACTTCCAGATGTGCTAGGACGACGAAACTTGGCTGGAATATTAGAAATTCGACAAAATTGGCTTAGAAATCGCCACTTTCCAAATCCGACCATTCCTTAAAGTACCAATCATGACCGCAAATTAAGAAAAATACTTTTAAGCAAAATATGCTTTTTCATGATCCCATTATCATTTTTTCCTCAAGGGTTTTGCTTACAAATGAAGTTTAACAGCAAGGTCGTAAAGTACTTTTTATCAAACGATACATCTCAAACCATGATCATTTGTGCCACAAGGTTTTTGCCAAAAAAAAATGTTTCTAGCACCCTTAAAGTCCGGCATCTTGAGGTTGTCCAACTTTTGAACGGGTGATCATGATCTTACTGAAACTTGATAATCGGAAAGAACTCGTGTTTCAGATGTCCCGTTTCAAGTGCGGACAGGATTCGATCAATGTGGGGGAGTCGGGGGGGGGGATTTTGTGACACGCTTAGAATATAGCGATTGGGATGATTCTTGGTGGGAAGAACAGGCATAAGCTCTAGATGCATCAGTGACAGAACCGGATTGGATTCGATCACTGGGGGGAGCTGGAAGGGGGTCCAAAATTTCGTTGGTCGCAATTTAAGGTACTTCAAGATGTGGCAGGGACGATGAAACTTGGCTTGAGCATTAGAGACTTGACAAGATTATCTTAGAAATTGTCACTTCCCTGATCCGACCGTCCCTTTAAGTCATCCTAACCTACATTTTCTTGATCCCCATGAGCCCATGATCATTATTGCCTGAAGGGTTTTGCTTAGAAATGAATTTCTAGCACCCTTAAAGTGCGCATCTTAACCGAAAATTAAAAAAAAAATACTTTTCTCCAAACCATATATATTCATGATCATAAAGGGCCCAGGATCATTTTTGCCTCATTGGTTTTGATTACAATTTCTAGCCCCCTAAAGTGCATATCATCACAGCCAAGTGCAAAAAAAACTTTTTTACCAAACGATAGCCTACATTCTCGTGATTTGCAAGGGTCCGTCGTCATTGTTATTTCAAGGGTTTTGCTTACCAATGATCACAACAAACCCACGGACTGGCGAATCCCTACTTTCATCCTTTTACCAAGCCTTGCAAGTGCCATATGAGCTTGCAGCTCTTGTTAGTTACATGCCGTTTTATTGTTTGTTGGTTCCGCATCGTTTTCCTGTTGGTATTGTGATGGATTGTATGATTTAGTTTTTGTTTTTTTCGCTGAGGACGGTTTGCCGGAAGTGCCACCGAAATATCCGGAATTTTATTTATCCCTCGCACATCATCTTAGAGGGATAATTAGCTGATCAAGAAGAAACCCCGAAAATTTCGTTTTCTTAATTTTGTTTGCAATGAATGGTCAGCTTGGCTTCAAACCGTAGGCTATATACTCCTTGGAATCTTCTATTTCCTCCAGATTTTCCTATTATAGGAACCTGGTTACCTAGTCACGCAACTTTTCCAGCTATGCTTTTCAGTTTCCCGAGATTCGGGTTATCTCATTCCTAATCGCTCTGAAAGATTCAGATCTGCTAATTGCCATCGTTTCCTGGTAAAAAGAAAATGGAATTCCAGAAAAAAATTATCCAGTTCTGGTTTTCGTTTCGTGATTGGTCAGATTTGGACCATCTCGTTCTGATTTCTCTGAAATATTCAGAGCCATGGTTGCGGAGGCGCTATTTGGGGTGGGGGGGGGGGGGGGGGGGGGCCGTCCGCCCTTGACTTCGGAGTAGCGTAAACTTATTGGCCAGAAATATCAGTGATGCAAGTATTTCAATGTCTCAGCAAAACCAATAACGAATAAGCCAATAGAACCTCCGTCTTTGGTACCATGCAGCGACTGTGGATACCCCGACAAAATTAAGTGGTTAGAATATGTACATGCTGAACTTACTATTTCTAACCTGATTATCAAGTGTAATTAAAAATCCAGTCCTACCCATGGAACCAGAACTCTTTAAGTTATGTTCAGTTTTTGACTGGAGAGGTTTCAGTTTATAATTGTTATTTTTCTTTTGTGGAAATGACGGGTGATAACTTATCACCCGTATTTACTTATCACTGATAAGTGAATACATTTCTTTTTAGGCGATACGTATGTGTACAACTGGACAGCGTCACTCATCGTAGGAATACCCGAACTCGCGGTCGAGCACTCTTCCCGGCATTTTTGGGCTTCGATAGCGATCACCGTTCTATCACACGAGCGGATATCCTTTCAGGTAAAAGCTAGTTTAGGCTACCTTCCTGCAGACTTTCCAACGCTACGGATTGGGAGGCGAAGAAATGAAGGCTATATCTCCACCATAAAACTGAAACTTTCTTTTTTTTATCTGTCGTCAATAGAAAAAGTACACAGCTGGGTCGAAGTACCGATTCGCTACTTCTGAAGAATCCATTTGACGCTTCTTTTAGTATCGCCGGGAATAGATAACTCCATGGAAGCAACTTGCCGCTGGACGAATTGCAGCCTGTAGCAGTTTTGGTGAGCGTACCACACTTGAGCGCCACCCATCTGAGCGCTATATTGTCCCATCTCTGCAGCGGCAGGTCGATGGTGCGATCAACTACATTTTTAACTTTACAGAAATAAGGAAAAATCTTTCACCTTTCGGCCACGAGATGTGAGAAAGTTTTACCTAGATTTTGAGAAATAGGCCTGTATCTGTATTTGAAAATACAGCAAAAAAAACGTCGTCTCCGCGAATTTTAACCTTTGGGTCGAGTGTGTCACTTACAATTATCAGTGACCAATATTCAATATTTGTGGGACTACCTTTTTGAAAAACACCATCGACAGTATGTAGGTAATTGCAAAGAAATAGGAGAGAACGGAATACAGTAAACGGATAGGCCACAAAGACGGAAAAATAGAATGTGGAACTATTTCAGATACAAGTGGAAGAATGGAAAGAAGCTACTGCAGGCAAAACAGAGGTAGCCATAGTGTATGAGCTGTCTTATTCATTTCCGCCCTCCACGTTTAGGGTTGTCAAGAGGAAAAGGCACAAGTGGCACAACCACGTCGTGTGAAAGACAAAACAGAGGCTTGTCCTTAAATCGTTATTAAAAGTGCTACATAGTTTAAATGCCATTCAGCCCAAACTCACAGTGGATCATAAATAAGATACGCAAAACAGATGGGTCAGCTAAGATTTTCTTCAGAGATATTTTGGCTCTTCTTTGCAAGGATCCTAGTCAGAGGTAAGCTGGAAGAAACATTAAATTCGAAGGAAACCTGGATGAGTAGCTAAGAGCAAATGCCCTTACATTGCCGTTTACGTATCTAGCCGCATATATATATGGCAACTATGTAGTGAGTTGGAGGAAGGGGTCCCGGGTGAGCCATTGGGATTAAACAATGAAGATGGCAAGACCATCTGCCCTAGATGTGCCAGTTTGGATCCGGTATTCCGAACAGATCCGACTTCTGTGGGCAAAGTTGGGAGGATGTTCGCCGAAAATTCAGTCTTCAATACGAATTGTTTGCCGACTCGAGCGAAACACGATGTTGGAAGTCCAAACTGTTCCGGTGACGGTCTTGGAAGTAGCAGGGAGAAATTTGGTAACGCTCTCGTTTACTTTCTTGTACCATTTGCTCGTAAGAAATGCCATATGAGCTCGCAGCTCTTGACTTAAGACCTTGCTCAAGTTTTCAACCCTTTACGTTTTTTGCGGTTAAATCACGGCGCGAGAGAGGGTGGCCAGAATAAGCGCAGAATTTTGCTCGTATGTTTTTTGTCTGTCTTTTGTCGTGTGCTTTGTTTTCACTCTTTTCCTTCTCCTTGCCAGGTTGCCAGCTAAAAATCGCTTTCATGGATCATCCCCAATCAATACACACAACCTTCCTTTACTTTTACTGAGCACAGATCGCATTTCCGAGGCTTGACCCCCTCTTTATCTTCAGAGCTTCTGAGACGAGGGCGCCTCAAAGGACGCAGATACAGTTACCCCTTCTGTCATCACTGCCGATCTGCCCGTAGCCAAAGCTAACATAATAATGCAAAACTGTATCTGAGTTGTCAAGCATCGTCGTAGTTCCCTTGGCACGTACGTACGTTATTCATAAACGTCTTTGTCCACAAATGTTTTTCTAGTTTCTTTAAGTCCGTGCCCAAACCTGGAATTGCGAAACTAATCAGTGTCCAGCTTATGCTTAACACAAGCCCAGCCTCTGTGCTCTGTTATGGCACACCATCAATAAGATATCGGGTATTAAACATTTTTTGTGATGCATAGCATCAAGAACAAATAATCAGATAGAACCTAGCTCTGTCTTTGGTACTATGCAGCGACTATGGACTCCACGAAAAAACTGAGTAGACCTAGAGGTCAACTCTATAGCTTTGAGCTGATGTTGATACCCGTCTGCTCTACTTCCGCCTTCGCCGTTGCTCATCGCAGAACAAAAAATGCAGGAGGCGTACTCCGCGCTGACCCGCTCTTGGGCGCGTCCAGAGAACCAATCAGCTTTATCTTCTACTTTTCCTCAAGTCGGCTTTACAGCGATGTAGCTAATTGTACAGGTAACGAAACGTGATGTGGCGCGAAGCTACTAACCTCCGCTCGTTCTCAGCGGAAAAAGGTAAGGGAAATATCCGACTCCGCATAGTCATACTACAGAGATAGGAAGACCTAGGTTCTATCTGATTATTTGTTTCTGATAGCGTAGCAACACACATCAAGCAAGAAAGAAAATGTAAATGAAAGAAAATTTAAAATAATTAACTGTTGGCAAATCGAACTCA
This sequence comes from Branchinecta lindahli, assembly GCA_023053555.1. Taxonomy (NCBI): domain Eukaryota; kingdom Metazoa; phylum Arthropoda; class Branchiopoda; order Anostraca; family Branchinectidae; genus Branchinecta; species Branchinecta lindahli. The sequence continues at coordinate 16,923,259 of JAKZAO010000002.1, forward strand.
TGAATGTGCTGTTCCGAACTAGCAACAGATACTAATTCGCTGGAAGGTATTTAGATGTTCTGTCGTCTCGAAATTGGGAGAAAAGAGTGAGCAAAGCGGTTAGACCCGAGGTTAGACCCGAATGTAGTGAACGCCCATGCGTTTCTATCGTTGTTTATGAAACTTGTTGGAAGGAGAAGTTTACACTTCTCGAAAAATAGAACGTACAGTCAGTTTTAAGCAGAAACAGCGTTATAAGTAGTGAACTGAAAGACAAAAGTGTTCCTGAGGCGGGACTTGAACCCACAACTTCGGCTTGCATTACAATGCCACTTCTAGTCATCATCAGATCTGGTTGGATTTCTGGTACCAAAATTTGTATTTAAATGAGTTTGTGTTTTTTTGTAAAGTAAGAGTCGTGAAAGCCTTTATCAGGAGTATATTTATTTATTTATTTATTAATTTTAGTCTTAGACTGAATTTAATTAAATTTAGCTCTGGGATATTTGTCAAGGTCCCTTGGATAACGTTCCATCTTTACGTAATAGATACGGCGCATTCCATCTTAAGTACCTCCAGTAGCTGGAAACGGCTTCAAAGGTCCTAATTTTTTTCGAAGGATAATTCATATAGTATACAAACGGATTCGTCAGCTGTGATGCTTTTAGAGCGATATTTCGGTCCTTCTTTGCAAGTGTCCTCTTCAGGCTGTCAGTCTTCTTGGCAGTCTTCTGTGCCAACGCTGGGGAATTTAAGGGAACACACCTGCAATAAACAAATGAAAATTCTACCAACTATAAATATCCTATTCGGGGAAATTATTTTCAAAGACCACTCTATGGAAAAACGTAATCGTTAGATTTAATTTTTAACACGGCTATTGTTTTTACTGCACGGTAGGAGCGAAGGATCATTATTTTCCGGTTGTCGAATGGATCACGAAATCTCAGTCACGTTCTTACGAATCTGATGAGCTACTTAGGAGTGTCCCGCAAAGGAGATTTGAGAGCGGTTTTGCACTCGATTGCTCTTTGAATTCTTATAAATCGAAGTGTGTCTGCTCTTCAAAACGAGTTGACCAGGCATGATTTACTTTATGCGGCACCCGTAGAAGGGCCCCGAGAAGAGGGCTTCAAATACTGGCACTAATTTCTGGCTCTATTTCGATGCAGTTCCTCATTACAGGACACCTGAATGAAGAATACCAAGTATCATCTCTATATGTATGACTTCCGTTAACATTGCCTGCAGAAAACCCAATCCAAATACGAAATAGTGTTTCCAAGCTATGATTTTTGCTCCATTTTGCATCTGTCCTTATTTCAGTACCGAACAGTTTGGAAATGAACAAATGTCTCCAATCAACCCCTCTTCTGGAATATTTTTTAACCAGTTAAGCCCAAACGTGTATCTAGAAGAAATTCCAATACGATCCGGCCAGCGCTGTACAAGATTTGAATGAATTGCGCTTTTTGTCTTGAAGTCTGCATGTGCAAACCTCCAGATACGAACATCCCTATTTTGAAAACTTCATGCTCAGGAGAAGAATGCTCTTCGTGGCCATGTCTGTAAATGCATTCTCCATGGTGTGTTCAAGTATGGTTTCATTGTTCAGGTGTCCTAACCTCGGTCCTAACTCGACATTGTAACTATCTATGTTGAGCGTATGTTATATTCATGTGCTCTGGAGCTCTACTCCAACAGCGGCATGACCTTGAAGTTTAAGCTAGCTCTTTGGTGTCCTTAAAACAGAAGTGACTGGAAACGGTCGAAATTTCTTTCGTCCGTCTGCCCGGTCTGTTTGTATGACAACTCTTAAGGGGTGAGTTGAAAGTTGAGGCAGCTAGATCTGGTGGAGAATCTTTAGGTCAAAGATCGTAGATAGAAACTATCATTGTTCTTAATATTAATATTATTTTTTTTCTTATTATTATTACTACTTTATTTCAGTCCATAAGACCATAACTGTCGGTAAAAAGAAACAAACAGTCAGCAAATATCTTTTCCCCCCTCTAAAAGTTTGGCTAGTAACCACTTCGTACTCAACCCTTTTAAAGTTTAACCGATACGGGCTGAGATAGGACAATCTAGTTACCCATCACTTATTCACTTAAAGAGGCTTGAAAACCCGATGAAAATGTTTTACTTCGTTGCTCTGCTATTCACGAGCAATCGATTTTCGAATACTGGATTTCCCTGTAGGATTGGTGGTACCTCTATGGGCTTGTACCTGTGTTGTACGCTTGCCGAAAAAGATTTACGGAAAATTTGTGTTCAGGCACTAAGCAGTCTGGACGAAGCTCTCCACTGCCTTCTGGAAAGCCGCTTTTGTGTTGAGATTCGGATTTTCCGCGTCATAGTAGGGTTTACGCTGTTGGGACGGCCATAGATATTCTGAAACGTCACTACTAGAGCAGATAGTGGAAAATCAAAAAGTCCCTTAGCAGAATCCAAATAATTCAGTAAGCTACATTCAGTTAAAGGACACTTGAACGAAGAGTACCAGGTATCATCCCTATCTGTATGACTTCCGTTAACATTGCCTGCAGAAAACCCAATCCTAATACGAAATAGTGTTTCCAAGCTATGATTTTTGCTCCATTTTGCATCTGTCCTTATTTCAGTACCGAACAATTTTAGAAATGAACAAATGTCTCCAATCAACCCTTCTTCTGGAATATTTTTCAACCAGTTAAGCCCAAACGTATATCTAGAAGAAATTCCAGTACGATCCGGCCAGCGCTGTACAAGATTTGAATGAATTGCGCTTTTTGTCTTGGAGTCTGCATGTGCAAACCTCCAGAAACGAACATCCCTATTTTGAAAACGTCACGCTCTCTTAAAATCCGAACTTTATTTTATCACCCAATGCAGTTCGCCCACATGAGAGCTGGAAAGTATGTGTAACACCCCCCCCCCCCCCATATGACTCTATGAAATTGGCTTTTTACTGCAACTAATGTGGGGATCACAGCGCGGAGCGCTGTGCGAGGCTTCTAAGTCCTCCGGTCTAACCAAACTAGCCACACCCAAACCGTCTGTGGTGGTAAATACAATCTGACTAGATTGCCTACCCCTTGTGGTGTAGTATTCTCGGAAATGGGTATATATCGCTGTATACAATTGTTTAAATTCGTTGTGGGGGGGGGGTTAGGCTCTTGGCCTGATAACTTATGTGTAAAAACACAAGTGAGCCCTGGATTTGGATGTAGGACACCAGAAACCAAGAGGGGCATGGTTCATAGGTTTTCATAGGTGGTGTGGAGGATAGATATTGTCTGCAGATAACGGTGTAATGCAGAAACTTTAATGCACAAGTCAAAATAAAAAATGGTACCGTACGAGTGGATATGATGGGGTGGTAAAAACGTGCCGAAGGGGGAGGGGGGCAGTATGGAGGTGCTGTGGGTTACAGTATACTGTGGGGTGGTATAGAGATAAATGGTGTGGTGGCATGCGACGTACGGAGGGGTGGTATGGCTCTGGTGGGGTCATCAGGTGATAACCACTCCTTAGATATTGGTATTTATCGGGTGTACGGAGTGGCGGCGCCATCTCGAATTCTTCGAGATCCCCTTAGTATAGAGCCTGCCCAATGGTTTCGGTGCCTAACATCACAACCAGGGCGCTAAACGGGTATAAGCGGGTGGTTCATTTTAAGTCACGGATGTTCCAGAACATGGACAACAGTTGGTGGTAACGTGACAAACTGGTGGTGGTGGTAGTGACAGCTTTAATATCCGAACACAATAACAATTCAAAAGAGACTATAACAGAATTTTCTGCTGCTTCAATTAAATAAGCATAAGGTTTTCTCTGAGGCGGTCAGCGCTGATTGGCTTGTTGCAGAGCGCAGTCACAGGTCATGCTTTGCGTACGTGAGGTCAGCATACCTCTGGGAATTCATTGTATAGGAAGAAGGCATTTTCGGTATAACTTGTCAGCGCAAAGTGACAGGGGTGAATAATGGTATATGTAACTTTTCAAAGTGGGCTGGGGATCACAGCGCGGAGCGCTGTGCGAGGCTTCTAAGTCCTCCGGTCTAACCAAACTAGCCACACCCAAACCGTCTGTGGTGGTAAATACAATCTGACTAGATTGCCTACCCCTTGTGGTGTGGTATTCTCGGAAATGGGTATATATCGCTGTATACAGTTGTTTAAATTCGTTGTGGGAGGGGGGGTTTAGGCTCTTGGCCTGTTAACTTATGTGTAAAAACACAAGTGAGCCCTGGATTTGGATGTAGGACACCAGAAACCAAGAGGGGCATAGTTCATAGGTTTACATAGGTGGTGTGGAGGATAGATATTGTCTGCAGATATCGGTGTAATGCAGAAACTTTAATGCCCAAGTCAAAATCAAAAATGGTACCGTACGAGCGGGTATGATGGGGTGGTAAAAACGTGCCGAAGGGGGAGGGGGGCAGTATGGAGGTGCTGTGGGTTACAGTATAGGCTACTGTGGGGTGGTATAGAGATAAATATTTTCGGCACATATAGGTGTACTGCGTAGATTCTAACTCGCAGGTAAAAATCAGAGATAATAACGTATTGGTGGATATGGTGTGGTGGTATGCGACGTACGGAGGGGTGGTATGGCTCTGGTGGGGTCATCAGGTGATAACCACTCCTTAGATATTGGTATTTATCGGGTGTACGGAGTGGCGGCGCCATCTCGAATTCTTCGAGATCCCCTTAGTATAGAGCCTGCCCAATGGTTTCGGTGCCTAACATCACAACCAGGGCGCTAAACGGGTATAAGTGGGTGGTTTATTTTAAGTCACGGATGTTCCAAAAAATGGACAACAGTTGGTGGTAACGTGACAAACTGGTAGTGGTGGTAGTGACAGCTTTAATATCCGAACACAATAACAATTCAAAAGAGACTATAACAGAATGTTCTGCTGCTTCAGTTAAATAAGCATAGGGTTTTCTCTGAGGCGGTCGGCGCTGATTGGCTTGTTGCAGAGCGCAGTCACAGGTCATGCTTTGCGTACGTGAGGTCAGCATACCTCTGGGAATTCATTGTATAGGAAGAAGGCATTTTCGGTATAACTTGTCAGCGCCAAGTTACAGGGGTGAATAATGGTATACGTAACTTTCAGAGTGGGTAGAATAATAGGGGTTAAGTGAAAAGGAAAGGTAATCAATTGGTTAGGTATGATCGCCTGGCAATGGTCGCTAGTGATCCGTTAACCTAACTACCCCAACCTAATCCTATTCTAACACTATCCCAACCCTACCCCTAGCTATACCAAACCTCCCAGCCCACCTTATCTAAATTATAAACGGCCACACTAGAACAAACCATGCCAAACGGACAAAACCACCGTTGGGGGGGGGGGAAGTTGCCTCTCAATGCCTTTTATAAAGAATAGTCCTCAATCGTGTAAAACAGGGGTGACTTTTCATAGTGGGGGAGGGGTGGTGGTAGACGGAGAGTGACTAGGATCAAAAGTATACAAGATACTTAGATTCCGGTTGACCAAAAATAGTCTGGGGATCACAGCGCGGAGCGCTGTGCGAGGCTTCTAAGTCCTCCGGTCTAACAAAACTAGCCACACCCAAACCGTCTGTGGTGGTAAATACAATCTGACTAGATTGCCTACCCCTTGTGGTGTGGTATTCTCGGAAATGGGTATATATCGCTGTATACAGTTGTTTAAATTCGTTGTGGGAGGGGGGGTTTAGGCTCTTGGCCTGTTAACTTATGTGTAAAAACACAAGTGAGCCCTGGATTTGGATGTAGGACACCAGAAACCAAGAGGGGCATAGTTCATAGGTTTACATAGGTGGTGTGGAGGATAGATATTGTCTGCAGATATCGGTGTAATGCAGAAACTTTAATGCCCAAGTCAAAATCAAAAATGGTACCGTACGAGTGGGTATGATGGGGTGGTAAAAACGTGCCGAAGGGGGAGGATTTTACTGCAACTAATGATTCTCAGACCAAGTTTCAAAGAAATATTCTATAGATCCAGAAAAGGATGCTGAGACATCGTACTTATTGGTATATTCTATAGAACTCAAATCCTATTTAGCCTCCTGTTCCAGCTGTTTTCCACGTTCTCCCCCCTCTCCGGTTCACAAAAACACCCGACAGCTGTCGGCTAGCTCCTAGGCAAGCTGTCAATTATGCCGACCCACTTTCTCCCTGTTTTGAAAGCAACTGCCCAGTCTCTCGCCTTTTTTTGGGTCCCAAATCGTAGTGACAGCCATAGCGATGACTTAGTGAACTTCATCCGTATGTCCGTCTGACGCGGTCTCGAGGGGATTTATTTATCCTGTTCAAACCTGGTATACGGATTCTTCGTGTTTAAGAACAGGTCAAGACAAGTAGTTCGCGGAGAAAACCGGAAAAAAATCGAAAATTTGTGGCGCAAAATTGTTGTGACCAGATAATTCCGGCACTCCTCCCCATTGTGTAGAACACTTGTATATTTTTTCATGTCAGCCCGATTTCCGGCCGGAATCCGCAAAAGAAAGGAATTTTGGGAGGGCTTACAAATCCTTGACCAAGAGGTGTGGAATTTTTGTAGTAGGGTCTGATTTGTTTTCCGGGTTGTGCGATAAGCGGACGGAATCTGGCGAAAACCAGAAAGTCCATCGGCATCGTTTATTGGTTTTTGGGCTTTTGAAGCTTCGATCCAGGCGTAAGGTGACCTAGAAAATCTCAGCTTCGTTTTCCTACGAAGTCGACAGTATGGACGGATTTTCTGGAATTAGGCGGATATGGAAAATTCCTTAGTTATAATCAATCAATGCTAGCCATTACCGGGAATTTGGACAGAATACGTTGGACCAGCATATTCTATGAGTTTTCGACAAGCTTCGTAATCTGGGCTAGACCCGAAATAAAATACAGAAAAGAATTACCCAGACCAAGCAAATAATCTGCCCAGACGGACATACTGGATCCGCTTGCATTTCAACTAAGGATAAATTACATTCTTGTGTGGTACGGTGAAGACTTGATATCTACAATAATTCACAAGAACGGGTTGTCTGGATGGAACAGTCCACCAATATTCTCCTTTCGGATCCCGTCGAAACGTTTGGTCTTGTTCTTGTATGTAGACATTTGGCTGCGAAAACCTCCAGCTTCTTTTCTCGAGATTAAGGCAATAAGCTTTTTATCTTCCACGTCCCCCAAATACATTTCTCTCTTTGGTGTTGAAAAAAGCTGGATTTTTCAGGTCAAAAGGCTTCACTTCTCTGACACGGACGATGCAGAATATCCTTGGGCTAGTCCAATTATTCCGCCGTCAATCCAAGAGAGGGGGACTTCTGTTAGAAAAGAAGCTGACTTTGCCTTCGTTGTTTCTACTCGACGTGGAGATAAGGTAAACAATATTTTAATATCCGTTGCGTCATGCCACGAGAGTGCATTGGTTGCTGTTTGCTAGATAGTTTGGCAAGATCCAAAAAAAGAAGGAAAAATGAAGGGTTAGCCCGTTCGTTAGATCATAGCTGAAGGTCCAATTTTTCTTTTATTGTTAGTTCGTCCTGATTTTTTGTGCTCAGTGATGTCAACTGCCCAGTTTTCACTTGCAGCTTGTTAATAGGTGCGACGAGGTGTGACCTATGAGAATAGACAAGAAACTCATATGACTGTGTAGTCTTTCCAGCTAGTAGGCTACTGGAAAGGCGACAATGCTTTAAGTGCAATCTTGAGTCCTAGTTCAGATCTTCCAATAATGTAGTTTCTTTCATTTCTCTGGTACATATGTAGTTGTTTTCCCTGATGGATAATCAATAATAATGACGATAATGGTTTCAGAGACAGTACTTGACAGGCCACTTTAGGAAATGTATTGACAAGCACCTCAGAAGATGATCTTTAGTATCGACATGTGCCCATTTTCTTGATGATTGCCAAGTATTTCGGGAAAAAAATTAGGCCTGCTACGTTTGCTCGACTAGTCTACACATCTTCAACCTTAATCGGCTTCGTTTGGCAATCACCTGTTAAATTCTATGGCGCTAACCATGTACGCCTCACTCGTAGATCCAAGATGTCGCTTTGCTGCATTCACGAACTCTTCGTCTGTGAAAGCAGCCTAATCAGATAGCAGAGAAGTGTATAGGTAAGATGTGTATTGGGCAGTTCGTATTAATGAGGACATATCATTCGCCATTCAAGTCCAGAAAACCAACAAAATAAGATATAGGTCCTATTCCATCGTTCCATGCTGCGATATTCAGACAGGGAGCACATGCTTTAAGCAGTCTTATTTGATCAGAGTAAACGTACCGGCCACCAGCGCCAAGACCTATGCTTTCCATGCTTTGCAAATGGCCATACTCGTAGCGCCGCCCACTACGCTTGCGGCATTAAAACGAGACAAACTTGCGGGCTAATTAGACATTTCTAGTAAGCTAAGATGTGGTTCGCACACATCGCGGAAACAGGGGAGGTTGTATATTTTTTTTTGCTGTGTTCAGAATATGAAGTTAAGGGAGCCAGCGCGCTGGTGCACAACTGTTTGATTTTCAGTAGGGGCGTTCTCTAGCGCTAGTGGTGCTAGTGTCGGTGCTATTCGAGTTTGTCACTGTTTTCAAGTCTTGGCGCTACTCCCTAGTGTTATTTGCTGTGGTTAAGAGCACGCCGAATCGTAAATTGGGTCTGAACAGGATTTGGGCTATGCAGTTTTTGACGAAACACCATTTTATTGCATCTGCCCGTGACAGGAGAAATTGGGCAAAATTTCTAAACCAAAATCTGCGCGGTGACAGTAAAAGATTCAGTCCTATTTGTTGCCGAATAACTAAAAGACAAAATGTAAAAAAATTGTCAAGCTGTCTACTTTGATTCTTAACAGCAGCGAACTCTTCATCTTCTTCTTGAAATGCCGACAACTCTTTTAACTGATGGAGTGAATTGCAAGTTTGCTGTTCTCTCAGCCCTCCTAGAGAAATAGTTAGGCTAACAGCACAGTTTTCCGTTTCATATTGTGTTGTGAAGTGATTGTTCGAGTTAACTTGAGGCATGGTAGAAAAACCGTGATTCGTTTTATTAATGTGAGTGTTAGCTTTCCTTTTCCGTCAGAAGTATTACCTCTTTGGTATTCTAAGCAAGAACTAATAGGGGAACCTCCATCTCACTCCTTGCGCAATACATATTTGGATGTATCCAACTCCGAAGAGCGCTTTCACTGTGCCCAAAGCTTCAGCATTGTCATTTATCTGCAACGTTCAGTAGGCTACACTATTGTAGACAGCACTCAGTATGAGAATACTCTATATGACTAAGTCCAAAATACGCCGATGATCCACAGGAACAACGAGAAAACGTCTCACTAACGACTCAAACTCAACAACTCAAATCCTGTGTCAACCAATCACGGCGATTGTTGGGGAGAGCTGTGGTGCCACTTCCGGCTCTTCCCATAGGTACACGGCGATTTTGCACCAATTTTGCATCGGCAAGGAGAGTTGGTTATCAAGAGTATTTATAAGGACTCCTTGAGCCCAAGCTGACTGGGGAGCGGACGTCATCTACTATTAGTTGCGTTTTTGCGAATACCATGGTATCTGATATACGGTCTAAAGTCGTTTTTGCAGTTATCGTGGTAACGGATACCACGGTCAAAAGGTGTTTTTGCAGTTGTCGTGGTATCTGGCCAGTTACCGTAGTAACTGATATTCAGATATCACGGTCCGAGCGTGGTATCTGGTCGTGGTATCTGAAAAGTCAGCTCACTTTCATCAGTATTTGTCCAATTGGTGAGAAAGAAGTTCAGCACTTAGTGATGTAACTGGATATCGGTTTTCTTTTGGAATGACTTCGAAAAGTGCAATTTCGGCAATAGTCGTTTTTGCAGTGGACCGTATCAGATACCACTGTAACTGCAAAAACGACTAATTGCCGAGCTAATTGCAGATCCAGTTACCGTGGTAACAGATACCATGGTATGTGCAAAAACACAACTATTGTTTGGCAGCGATATAGTTTTTAGGTTCGTTCGCCTTCTCCAACATTGTCCTGAAGTTCAACAGCCTGACGAGAACCCTTGCCAAGAGGGGCCGAAATATCGCTGCCAAAGCGTCGTAGCTGACGTATCCGCTTTATGCATTGTTTGAATATTATGAGAATAAATATTCCTTCAGCCCAAGCTGACTTAGACTCATAAATTCATATAATATATACACAAACGGATTCGTCAGCTGTGATGCTTTTAAAGCGATATTTCGACCCTTCTTGGCAAGGGTCCTCTTAAGGGCAAACGCTGGGGAAGGAAACAAACCTGCAAATTTGTAGGTTTGTTTCCTTCCCCAGCGTTGGCCCAGAAGAATAACAGCCTGAAGAGGACCCTTGCCAAGAGGGGCCGAAATATCGCTTTAAAAGCATCAGAGCTGACGAATCCGTTTTTGTATATTTTATATGAATATGTAATGAGAATTTGAAGGGTTTAGACTTTAAAGAAAGAAGTATCGCGCCCTGTTGGTCGGTCTTGTACACTCGCGCCTGGCTTCCTAATGGTCAGTACTGCCAGTATCTACTGAGATCCGTTTTCGTTGGGCAGGGTACAGTCCCCCCGTTGAGCGTTGCAGACATCTGAAAATGCATGTTTTGGGTACAGTGATATAGCGCTCAGTCAGTCAGATTAGGATATTGAACTATGGTTCCGTGCGATAAAGATGCCTGATGACCCACACTTCGGTCGTGTAGGCTAAATTAAACAAAATGAGGCTTCCATTTTCGCTCCAGCTATATTTCTTCCCTTCTCGGCAAGGGTCCTCGCCAGGCTATACCCAGAAGTAAAGAAACTGCAATGATGCCAAAATATCGCTGGGGCAAATCTCAGCTGGTTCATCTGTTTAGCATCATATTTTGAATAAAATAATAATAATAAGTGTTTTTCAAAGCCCAAGGGCCATGTACAAAACAACAGAACACATTAATAACAAGACCAAAGGTTCCGATGGGATCCCAAAAATTCAATATCTGATCCAGACAGTAAGGTTTTTTCTTCGCCAGGCCAAACAGCTAATCATTAAGAAAACCAAGTTCAGATATGGATTCAGCATGTATGTTAACCCTATAAGCCGATCGAAACGATCCTACCCTACTTCTGTGAATTTTGCGGTTTTGGCGAAATTAAAGAACTACTTGTCCGGCGAAAAACTAAAGCTCAAAAACGAATTCAGCGTGTCTCCTTACCCCTACATCCAACATCCCAACTTCAAAGAAAAATTTAACTTCTAACAAATTTTCCGGTTTCAACCGGATTCCTGAAGAACTACGTGTCCGGCTAAAAAATGATTGTCATACGGATTCAGCATCTTTTCTCACCCCTAGATCTATCATCTAATCAACTTCAAATAAGACTTTTACTCTTAACAAATTTTCCGATTTTGGCCGGATTCCGGGCTAACTAATTGTCTGGCGAGAAAACAGTTTTCGTATTATTGTTCAGCATACCTTCTTACCCCTACATCGAACATCTAATCAACTTCAGACAAAAATTTTACTTTTAACAAACTTTCCGGTTTTGGCCGGATTCCGGGCGAACTACTTGTCCGGCGAGAAAATGGTTTTCATATTCGTGTTCAGCATGCCTTCTTACCCCTAGATCCAACATCTAATCGACTTCAAATAAAACTTTTATTTTTAACAAACTTTCCGGTTTTGGCCGGATTCCGGGTGAACTACTTGTCCGGCGAGAAAATGGTTTTCATATTCGTGTCCAGCATGCCTTCTTACCTCATAATCGACTATCACATTAGCTGTTTAAAAATATTTTGCTTGTCCCTTAATTTGAACCCCCTCCCCCACCCCTAAATGTAGGGCTACAGGGCCCATCTAGGAACTCGACCTTACTCTTGACCCAAAGAATGCTCACACCAAGTTTCATCAAAATATCTCATTCCCTTCAAGAGTTATCGTGCTTACAGACGGACGGACAGACGGACGGACAACTTTTGCGATGTCATAGGTATCCCTCCACTTACGTTTTGGGATCCCAAAAAGCAATACTTCCATGCGGAAATGAAGCCTCACTACGTAAGGCGTTTTTCCGTGACACAATTGTGGGCCACACACTTCTGAGCGTTTTTCGCGGAAACACGATTCTGTGCCACACAGTCGAGCCACGAGTTGAAACTCGCGGAAACGCCGTTTTGTCGATTTTTTGGGCGGTAAATTTAAATACCAGAATATATAAATAAAAATCATGTAAGAATCTCAATAAATAGAACTCCAGGCTTTCGTCCTTACAATTCCGTGCAAAAAGGATCTTCAGCTTTATGTCCACATACTTGAGAATTTGTTAATTTTATTGTTTTAACGTTATTTTGCTGCAAAAATTGAATTTGCCGCCGCAATCGAGCCACAAATCGACAATCACCTCGGCAGCTGTTTGTCGAATATGAGCCACAAAGCAAGCCACGAAAATCTTGTTGGTCGCGGAAACACACTTGTGGGCCGCACGATAGGCCGCGGAAACTCTCTTTTAGAGCCACAATCGACCCACAGGCTGTTTGTGGGAGCACGGAAAAACGCCTGTAGTTAAATGGCTCTTAGTTTCAGCGCTCTCTCCAGATCATCACATGCCTTGGCTATAACCCTTTCCATGGTGCTATACAAGGATATCAGGAAGAAGCAAAACTTTCCCCTTAAAGTTCAATGGGCGGATCAAACAATCATGCTGCCACATTACCAACCCCTAGAATACAATGTTACATCAGAAATCAGCAGATTCCTCAACAACTTACTCTCGCTGATATATCGTTACGTCGTTTTTTGCTGACTGCCATATTCCGTTTACTAGCCTCGACAAATATAAGCGGAGTTTCTTTTTTCTTATCTGGTCGTTGTTATCATATACTCCGGGTTATTTGTGTTGCTGACAAATATTCATATTAACGGGTTTACCTGAGAATTCCTTGTAAGCTCTGGAATCAGCTGCAAGTAGATCGGTTATATTTTTACACTTTTGCATGGCAGTGTTGTAACTTTACATCCAGAAAACAAAACTTTTTCGGGACTACAAACAACAGAAAGTTTCATCAGATAACACTAGAGCAAATTGCCAGCAACAGAGACGGTTTATTTTAGCAGCCATGGCACTCTCGTCACTCAGCTCTACAATACGATTGATTTTCGTACATGGCCGAGAGTTTTGACTTTCCGCGCCTTGCAATACCATGCTCTGAAATCGTCTCCGCCGATACGCGGAAGAGTCAATAACAAACGATAACAAGAAAACGGCTTATTTTCAAGCGCTATCTAGTGGAAGTCAGAAATGTATAGCCTATGTGTGAAGCATGTTACAAAAAGCATAGTTACTGCCCATTGTGCTTAAAGGACCCCCTCAATGGCGCTGATATTGATAACTTCGCCTTTATGAACATATTTCCAGAAGCTCATACATCTTCACTTTCTGACGTCATATTTCTAGCTTAGCTAGAAGAAGAACCTTGCCAAGATTTGCCAAATGTCGCTAGAATAAATCTCAACTAACTTAACTGTTTAGTGCCATCTGTTATCCTGCTGGCTAGTGCTAGATTAAGGATCCACGACCTTAAATACCGGTAGTGTAAGCCATGCTAAAATGCTATTGAGCTGAAATAAACATCTGACCCTGGCTTCACTCCCCTTGCAGCGGTAGTTCTTGAGCTAATCTTGCTAATAATTTTCTTTAGTTTCATCCCTACGTGTGCCCTGATTGCTGAGATCCTGATGACCCAAAGCATGCATACGTTCTGGCAGAACTCCAAATCTTTGGCTTTCTAAAGTCCCTGTTCCATTTTATGCTGAGCCTGTTTTGTTTTATGAAACTCGATCCAAGCATTTTCTTGAGTGACTAGAAAAGTCAGTATTTGTGAAAATTTCCACCACCCTTTTCCAAGTGCAATGTTCCTGCTGGCTCATGGTCGTGATACATCCTCTCTTCTTCACCCTTCAGCTGGCCTTCGTTCTCAGTCGATTAGGGAATAGGCTTCAACACGTTGTTCATTAATATTCCTGACTGTCTTCCTTCCAGGCGAGCATTGTCTTTCCTGCCTCGGGGAATCCACCTTTGAGCTCCTGGAAGCGGAATTTGAGTCGAGGAATCGCAAGCTTGTTCGTCACCCAAAGACCAACCGAGGGGCTTGGATTTGCCGAGTTCACTGTTGATGAGGTAAGCCTTCTTCAAATTGTTCTTACAGCAGTGACTAGTAAGGCGGTATGGATTTGGCAAAAATGCTGGTATAGATTTCGAGAGCTTTTGATAAAACCAGTATTTTGGAACGTTTTAAATTGAAATTTTTTATTCAAGTGCCATATAGCGAACGTGATTTCTGTCCATTCATCGGTCTGTCCATCTGTCGGCCATGCCCTCACTTATGTGTCCGAGACGCGTTTGACACCGTGGGGTTTCAGGAAATTGTTTGAAACGCGTCGGGACCAACCGGATAGTGATGAAACTCTGATGATACAAAGGAAGATAATTTTGCTTCTGTTTCGCCCCATTTTTGTCTGTTTTTCTTCGGATTTCTTGTGCCGAGATACAAAGGTCATGCGCTCTAGATGCGACATTGTTGCGGACCGAAAAAGACCCGAAAAGGCAGTTGGAGTTTGAGGGCGGTACCGGAATCTTCCGGGAAACTTGTAGCATCCAATCCCATGAGGGTGAAGCCATCTCGGATCCGACCCCTGTGAGAAGATATACCGGAAACTTTCCCGAAATCGTGATTCATACATGAACAAGGAATCCCAACTGGGTGAAACTTGACAGTTGGCAAGAATATGTGCCACAGATTTTCCGCGTTACAGGTCTGGAGTGGATCCGGTGACCATGGGGGAGTTGGGGGGGGGGGGGTTGGAAACCAGATTTCTCGATTAGAGTGGATGGATCAGATCGGGACTTCGCGGGTAGGACAGTCACAAATCCTAAGTTTGTATTTACAGTTCCAGACGGTATCCGGGTACTGTGGGAGATTGGGGGTTGGTATCCTGTGATTCGACACGCATAACCGTCGAATGCGTGATCCGATCTGGATTGAACTCGATAGTTGGCGATAACACATGTCGTTTGCATGTCCGAACCATATGCCACCCTTAGCTGAAACACATGCTACCAATTCTTGCAATGGTCATTTGAGCTTTCAGCTCTTGTTTGAAATATTCGGAAAAAATGTCTGTAGTTCCATTATACATGGTGATATTCAAAGGTCAGAGCTGATGATAACCTGTGACGTGACGTGTCAGGTATTTTCTTGCAGCGTTAGCTTATTTGCGTTTCATAATTATCGGATTGCGCTTGGTTCTTTGTGTCTTTGTTACATGAGGATGAAGATGAAAATTGCTCAGCACTATATTGTCATGGGTTATGGAAAATATTGGATTTGCCAGTAAACCTTAGAGCGTCTACAAAATCACTTTGTACAGTGACACATTATTATATATGACACAAATTTGTAAGTAGGCTACCTGTTGGTGGTTATTGTGAAACTATCAAGACTGGTGCGCGTGGTCGACAGCTCGAGGGCCATCCGAATACTCACTGCTCTGGTGGATGGTCGCTACCCGCCAGTGCCTAGTCGGTATTAACAAGAACAAATAATCGGAAGAACTACTGTGTTCAGTCACATGCAGCGACTATAAATACCCCGACAAAAATGAGCGGAGATAGAGGTATATACTCTAGCTCTGAGCTGACGCTGATACCCGTTTACTCCTCTTCGTCTTCGCCCTTTACACCTTGCAGAAAAAATAGTGAAAGATTTCTTGCAGGAGGCGTACTCCTCGCGCTGGCCCGCTCCGGAGCACTCCTTAGAGCCAATCAGGTTTGAATGCTACTTTTCCTCATCGGGCGGTTCACAGCGATTTGGCTATTTGTAGAGGTAACGAAACGTGATGTGGCGCGAAGCTAGTCAACTCCGCTCATTTGTGTCGGGAGTCGGCCGTATTTTACTCGACTCAGCATGTTTGTATGACCGATATAGGGAGACAGCAGTTCTGACTCGTTATTTGTTCTTGGTATTAATGTATAGCCTATATACGTTTAATTATTTTAAATACTCCTTGAGGCGGATTATTTTTTAAATTCTGCAATTATATTCATTTTATTGATTCCGCAACATCTATTTGTATGTTGACGTCAATACGTTAAATAAAATAATTGTTATTCGATACAAACCATGTTCATTTAAAACTGAAAGGGTGCACGTAGAGACCTTTGCGCAGACCTGCCGTCAGTTTAAAATAGAAATTAAGAAAAAAGTTTCCCTATACCATCGTAACAAGATTAGTAAGATTAGGCTATTCAAATAATTATTTTAATATTAATAAAAGACAAAAGATGATAAATCCATAAATTGATGAGAAAATAGTTGTAGTCCAGGTTAAAAGTCATCTGTGCCGTGTTGGAACTTACGCGCGTAACGTATAGAAAATGCGGTGCCCAGTCGAATCCCGATAAATTTTCAGTCGTTATACACGGGTGTGTAGGTCATTTACCGGATCCGCCGACCATTAAGTAGCCTACGTACACACCTAGTGGGGAGTGAGAAAAGTTCAGAAAACGCTCACCGGACTAACTGGTTGTGACTTTTGCACTCGAATTTGGACAAATCCAGAGCGCGTCATTTAGTGATATGGGCTAACTACTTCTGCAAAATAAAAATTTGCACACATCCGGCAGAGCACGAGAAGGTCGAAGTGAGCGACGGCGCTCACTTTTTTATTGTACATTATCTTAAATTAAATACTCTTTCAGCCGAAGCTGATTGCGAATCGTATATAAAAATGACGCTAAGTGAATAAGTCAGCTAAAATTTGCTACTTCGATATTTTGATCCTTCTTGGCAAGGAACGTCGTCAGGCTGTGGCTATAAAAATAAACCTTTAATTAATCCAATTAGTCCAGTTGCAGGTTCTTTTCTTCTAGCCTAAGCAAATCGGGTTCCACTGGTGTAGTGCTCTTTATAGCAGCTAAGCGTATCAGTAGCCTATAGGTAGCTGAATGGTAGTGTTTGCAATTAAAGCTGAATTTGTGAGTTCAAGTCTCGACAGAGGAAGATTTTTGTTTTTCAATTCACTATTTTTGACCGAAGAAGACCCTCCAGATGGGCTTTAAGCACAGCTATTCACAATAAGCGGTTCGGAAATATGGTTTTCGAAAATACTCATACATACCTCGTTAAATTAGGGATTGCCTTGTAAAGACTTTGTCAAAGTGTGCAGGCTATGCGCAAACTTGCTTGGTTTTTCCCGAGAGAATTTTAAAACAAATTCGAGCCGTGGTTAACTGGTGAGAAATCAGAGAAACCTGAGAGAAAGGATTTTTTTTCTAGGACATCTCAAGACCCCAAAAAATAATCGACTTGAAACCGTAGAAAATCAACGGGTATGTCGTCACTGAAAAACTATGAAATCAAGATGGGTCCTTTAAAACTTTTTAGATTGAATTTTGTGTTCTTTCTTATTTATTGTAACCTCCATTTCTCCTCAAGTAGTTCTTTATTCTATTTATTACAGGTCAGAAGTTTTCTTTTTTCGATTTAGGTAGCCTATATTTTCTTCTTTGTATTATCCATGGCTTTTTTAATTATTTCTTCTGATGGAGTCGGGTTTCTTTTAGGTTGTCCTTGATTGCTAGTTTTAATCGTAAGTTTTGGCCGGAAGAGGATCCATAGCAAAAATTGCCGCAAATCGCCGTTATAATGCCAGCTGATCTGTCTGGTAATACCAAAGAGGACCTGCATTCAAATTCTGTCTGATACTTGTCTTTTCAATTTTCGTGTTTCTCTATTCTGACAGACTCTCCCTTTTCTTGGAACTGTCATTCCCGCGACAACCCAATTCACTGGGAATTTTGCGTTAAATTATGTTGCTCACTTTGCAGGTCTTTCTTGGTTTATTTCCCTCCCCTCGTAAGGAAGCCAATTTGAAACCAATTTTCTGGAAACTCAAATACATTCACATTTCCAGTGCAGTGCATTCGAGGTTGAAAAATAGATTGGCCGTTGAAAGGAACCAAAATGACATGAATGAATACCTTGTTTTCTGCTATACCAACAAAACGGAAGGAAAGAAAACACAAAGGGAACACAAAATGTAGACTGTTCTGGCTACCAAGTTGCAACAAGAGACTGCCGAACAATTAAACGAGGAAATTGGCTTAGTGGCATATTTCAGAAGCTCGTTCTCAGAAACAGACAGGAAGCAAAAATTGGCGCTTCAGTTTTTCTGCGAAATTCCTGAAACGTTAGGCGTCTCCTTGGAACGAGAACAGACGACACCTTCCTTCCTTCAGGGTCTTGTCTAAATCTCAGCCCGATACTGGTGAGGTCAATGTGACATGAGAGAAGTTGGGAAATCCATTTAAATATATATTGTTGAATATGTATTTGGGTCCATGTATAGAGCCCAGCGGCTAGCGAGGTGCCTGACGCGTTTATATTTACAAACCGTTCGGGGGAAAATCAGTTAGGTTTGGAACGGGAAATATAAAATTCTCATGTAACTAGAATTTTATCACCATCCTCGGTCGTAACCGTGCTCAGATAATCGGCTAAGATTTAGACGACAAATCCTTCAAAACTGTGGCTTTGGGATCTGCACTGTTAGCTTAGCGAATTTATTTTAGAACTAGCGCCTTGTTCGTACTATGGCAAAGAAATGTTCGCCTCTAGTCGCTTGAATTATCAGATTTGTCAACAAAAACCCAACCTATTTCCAAGGTCCATCAGCTTAAGGCGTACAAGATTCCGGATCAAATTCCAGTGAGACGAAGCAAATCGGAAAAATCACTGAAAACCAATTTCGCGGAATCGCTTTAGCATTAAACACATAAATCTTCATAAGGGTGCAACTCCTCAGCAACAAGAACATTTTTGATTGGAAGAGGCCGAGCAAGACATATATGTGCCCCTCTTTGCAAGGTCGGAGAGGAGAAGGAGAATCTGTCCCATGTCCTCCTCCAAGTTCAGGCGTTTTTGCATTGGAGGGCTAATGCTGGTTTTATTTTACTTCCCGCTATTCTGAAATCCACGAACGCGAACTTTCTCTGTTGAATTCCGATCATCATCGTGAAATACTTCCAAGTTTTCAAAGCAGTAGACAAGAGAAAATAACCCGGGGATCAAAAAATCTCAAACACCAACTATTAGAAATTCCTCCAGCTGCTTCGTAGGAACGTTTTCTCAAGTATTTCGTGAAACATTTTAATTCGGTACAACAAAATGACTTCTAACTGTAAATATTTCGAGGTATTGTTGACCTAGGCTAATTATATATATTGTCATTTCATAATTGTAGATATATTGTTACCGATTACTTTTATTTTTTATGAATTGATGGCTTTTTATTTATACTTGTTGTCATTTAAATGTAACCGCCATAAGTCATTGATAAATCAGAAAGTGTTATTATTTTCGTTGATGTCCTATGCTATTCTTTGTAAAAGAATACTTGGAGATTATAATGATTTGAATTTGAAAGTTTGATTACCTTGGTAGTTTCGAACCATGTCACTATAATTTATTTATTATTTGTTTACAAACCGCCAAGACATAATAGCGGAGTACAAATAGTGAAAATAACAAAAAACTGAACATGAAACCAAAAAACCCCAAGATTCACTAAAGAAGAAGAAGGGACAGGCCGTGATGGACAGGAGCGGAGAAAATGATATGTTGTGGAGATTTTTTTTTTTTTACTTAGGACGAGAGTTTCAACAATTTATTGATTTATTTATTTATGACCCGCTTTTTGGATCCAGCGGAGTAATAAAAAACAAAGTAAAAATACACATATTAAAACACTAAAAAAAACGTATAAATAAACATGTCTGCGTTCTTTACAGAGACTTTAAAAACACAATAAATGCAATATATCCAGAAGCTTGTAACGCGAAATCAAGTGTGTCTGTTTTTGTACCAAACTACCAGGGGGGTAGAGGAATGGGGGAATTTGCATATCGGTAACAACAAAAATTAAGGTCTAGAGAGATCTAGATCTAGAGAGAGGCCAGACAGAAACAAAATATATTATTTAATGTCCAGAGCCAGACCGATCCGGTCGAAGGCAGCTGAAACAAAAGAAAGTGACTTCTTTAATTCGGTCTTGCGCCGACTCATCAGCAGAATATCAGCAGCATAAGCAAGATAAAATATGTTAGGAATTCAGTTTAGAAATTCAGTTTTTATGGCACTTGCAGCCTCTGGCTCAAGTGCCATATACCGATCGCAATTCCGTCTGTCGGTCGGTCTGTCGGTCTGTCGGTCCGTCGGTCTGTCGGTCGGTCTGTCCGAATTTTTTTGTCCCACATGTTCGAGTTAGGGTACTTCCAGATGTGCTAGGACGATGAAACTTGGCAGGAAAATCAGGGACCCGACCAAACTAACCTAGAAGTAATCAGTTTCCCGATCCGACCATCTGGGGGGGAGTGGTGGGCCGGGGAAATTCTGAAAATTAAGGAGTTTTGTCACACTTTTTCGAGTTGGAGTACTTCCAGATGTGCTAGGACGATGAAACTTGGAAGGAGCATCAGGGACCCGATCGGACTAACTTGGAAACATTCAGTTTCCCAATCCGACCACCTGGGGGGGAGTGGAGGGCTGGGGAATCCGGAAAATTGGAGTAGTGTGTAACTTTAGAACGGGTGATTGGATTGGAATGAAACTTAATAACTGAATAAATGGCATACTTCTGATGTCCCGTTTGAAGTCCGGACCGGATTCGACAGCTATGGGGGAGTTGGGGGGGGGAGACCGGAAATTTCGAGAAACGGTTAGAGTAGAGGGATCGGAGTGAAACTTGCTGGGAAGAACAAGCATCTGCTCCAGATAAATTGTTTATACATTGGGACTGGATCCGACCCCCCGGGGGGGGAGTGGAGGGCTGGGGAATCCGGAAAATTGGAGTAGTGTGTAACTTTCGAACGGGTGATCGGATTGGAATGAAACTTAATAACTGAATAAACGGCACACTAATGATGTCCCGTTTGAAGTCCGAACCTGATTCGACAGCTATGGGGGAGTTGGGGGGGGGGGAGACCGGAAATTTCGAGAAACGGTTAGAATAGAGGGATCGGAGTGAAACTTGCTGGGAAGAACAAGCATCTGCTCCAGATAAATTGTTTATACATTTGGACTGGATCCGACCACCCCGGGGGGGGGGGGAGTGGAGGGCTGGGGAATCCGGAAAATTGGAGTAGTGTGTAACTTTCGAACGGGTGATCGGATTGGAATGAAACTTAATAACTGAATAAACGGCACACTAATGATGTCCCGTTTGAAGTCCGAACCGGATTCGACAGCTATGGGGGAGTGGGGGGGGAGACCGGAAATTTCGAGAAACGGTTAGGATAGAGCTAGGATCGGAGTGAAACTTGCTGGGAGGAACAAGCATCTGCTCCAGATAAATCGTTTATATATTTGGACTGGATCCGGACACTAGCGGGGTGGAGGGCTGGGGAGTCCGGAAAATTGGAGTACTGTGTAACTTTCGACCGGGTGGTCGGATTGGAATGAAACTTAATAACTGAATAAATGACATACCTCTGATGTCCCATTTGAAGTCCGGACCGGATTCAACAGCTATGGGGGAGTTGAGGGGGAAGACCGGAAATATCGGGAAACGGTTAGAATGGAGGGATCGGAGTGAAACTTGCTGGGAAGAACAAGCATCTGCTCCAGATAAATCGTTTATACATTTCGGATGGATCATGACATTAGGGGGGGGTGGAGGGGAGTTTCCCGGAATTCCGGTTATGGCGGTTTTGGGGGTTTTCACGACGAATCTTGGGAGGCGAATCAGGGACCCGATCAAACTGACTTATAAAGAAAAATTTACATGATCTGATAGCCGTGGGGGGAGTAACGGGAGGGGAAATCCGGAATATTGAGTCATGCGTAACTTTGAAACGGCTGATCGGATTTGAGTGAAATTTGGTAATTGAAGAGATGACATGTTTCTGTTGATCCTTTTCATGTCTGGACAGATCCGACAGCAATGGGGGGGGGGGGGGCGAAAATACGTGACCGACTTAGACTGGTGAGATCGGGATGGAACTTTGTGGGAATAACAAACAGATGCTCTGGATAAACACTTACGGAACCGGATTTGCTCCGGCGATTGTGGGGAAGTTTGAGGGGGGGGAGGTCCGGGATTCCGGTGATCACGATTTAAGGTACTTCCAGATAATCTAGGACGATGGGAGATTTGACAAGATTGACTCAAAAATGGCCACTATCCAAACCCGACCATTCGTTAAAGTACTAATCTTGACTGCAAATTTAGAAAAATACTTTTAAACCAAATTCATATTTTCATGATCCCCATGAGCCCATTATCATTCTTGCCTCAAGGGTTTTGTTTACAAATGACGTTCTAGGTCCCTTAAAGTGTGAATCGGAACGGCCAGGTCGAAAAGTACTTAATTTCAAACAATACATCTCAACCCATGATCATTTGTGCCACAAGGGTTTTGCTTAAAAATTTATTTCTGTCACCCTTAAAGTACGCATTTGAAATGAAAAGCGAAAAAAAACTTTTGACGAAACGGTATAGATAAAGGATCCCAAAGGGCCTGTGATCGTTTTTGCCTCAAGGGTTTTGCATACAGATGCATTTCTAGCGCCTTTAAAGTGCGCATCATTACACCCAAGTTCAAAAATAAAATACTTTTTATCTAGCTCCCTTAAAGTGCGCATTTTAACCACAAAGTCGAAAAATACTTTTGATCAAACAAAACATCTCAACACATGCAAGTGCCATATGAGCTTACAGCTCTTGTTAAGTCTGTGTATTGAACCTGGGGTTTGGGCTCAGAACTGATCTTTGCCCGACCTCAAGACTTGCTGAAATGTCGCCACTGTATAAAATTCAGACCTATAGCAATTATGACACTGCATTAATGAGCGCAAACAGTTGTTGAAGTAAATTAAAGTCAAATTAAAGACTCACAGCATAAATATTTTTTGCTGTTTTAAGCTCAGTTGCTATTGCACACTATAACGGCAGAAAAATGGCGTGCGAAGTAATGCAACAGCTTTCCATTACTTTTATGACTGTCTGGAGTATCCCGACAGAACGAAAGAACGTTCTAAAAGGAGCAGCAGATGCAATCAGACGAATCTGCTTTCATTCTTTATTCCACAGGAGAGCTGAATTTCTTGTCAGTTAGTAGATATTAAATTGTTGGTTTATCAGTCCCAGTTAAATGTTTTAGAGGCAAAAAACAAAACCAAGGTATTTAGAGCAATGTTCAAAGAAACATATCTCTACTGTAGGCCATACTAGACCTCTTTAATCTGTAGCACGCATAACCTTAGATAGTAGATTATGAGCGTGTTCCATCCTACTTACCGTAGTTACTACGCTAGTCACCGTAGTTACTACGCCTCTTGGCGTCAAGGCTGGAACGCTTTTTTGTTTTTTCGGTCAAATATCATGCCGCGGGCTGATCGGACCAATCACGTTACAGAGATTCGTAGTTACTATGCTTACTAACCTCCCGAGCATGGTAAGCAAATAGTTAGCCTACTATTCCGATAAGGTTGGAACGGTCAGTGTAGTAACTTTTCGTGAGGCTGGAACGGAAATAGTAACTAATAGTTACTATTGGCAGAGGGGTGGAAAACGCTCATATGCCGACCCTCCCTGGCCAATGAGCGGTAACTGGTTAAAGGACACCTCGCACTTCATAGGGTTTCTGCTGAGATGTTCTGAGAAAGCTGACAACTTTGCAACTAAACTATGCTTTTAGAAAATTAGACGTCGGCTGTTTTTTGCCTCTTTCCATGTCCCATGATTGCCTTGGATGACAATCTTGGCAAAATTTGAATAATCGCGGTGTCCGGACGAATAATTTAAGCTCCTCGGAAACAATTAATAGATAAATTTATAAATTGATAAGTTTATAGAGGCGCCTTATTATTGCAATTATATTATTATTATTATTATTATTAATTACCTGGCGCATCATATAATGAAACTCATACGTACAAGTGTCAGGAGCTGTCTATCCTGCGTGAGAAGCTTTTAAATGGCATGATTATGCCAGTAAAGGATCTACTTAACAGTACAAACCCCAGATTTATATGTAGGATTGGTCTATTTCTGGATCATTTAAACAAGAAAATTAAAAGTATGTGAGGTTAAATTGTGGTTTGGGGGAAATAGTTTAGTTTAGTATTGAAAGCTCGCCCGGGTAATGTGAAGTTGCTATACTGTTGTGTTTTGTTTTGTTTTTGTTCATGGCCCAAGGGCTTTAATAAACATCTATCTATCTATCTATACGTATACGTATTACGTATATGTATTACGTATACGTATTACGTGACGTATAAAAGACGTGACGTGAACAATTACCTGGCGCATCATATATGATGTTACGTATACGTATTACGTATATGTATTACGTGATGTATACGTCACGTAAAGAGAACAAACGTGGCAAGCGTGATCATCGGTGTATTGCTAATAGAGGAGATAGGATACACTCATGAAGTGTAGAATCTTGGGAACTAGAATGGATAGAAATACTCGGAAGTAGAATGAATCACTATCATAAGTACGAAGTGTCTTTTAATAGCTCTGAGAAATGCTTGTGAACGCTAAAGTTACACTACAATATTTTTAATATTACAAGTAGCCTAACTATGAAAGGAGGGGTGGGGTGTAGCATCATTTGAAGTTTGATATTTCACTATTCTTTCTTTTCTTTCACAAGAATCCTTAGGGCTACCTTTGATCGTTGAAAAGGATTTTCTTTTTCGTTCTTTTAAGCCATGCTTGTGTTTTGGAATATGTTACTTGACGAAAAGATGAATAAAAGGCCGGACTGGAGACGGGTCTTTTGTTTTGGCATGAACAGACCAGAAGAAAAGAGTTGAAATGCTGTCAAATAAAACTCGAATATTTGTTTTTTGTATCCTCGAACATTTTACTTGATTAAAAGACGAACACGGGAAAACATGGATCAAAATGGATCGTTTGATGCCCGTTACAAAGTTACTCGAAGAAAGGAGTCTCAAATGTTGTCAAATAAAGCTTGTGGTAAAATCTTTAACAAAAGGTTGTCTGTTTTTGTTAAAGCTAGAGTACGACCAACTATAAGGTCGAAAATTAAAATAACTCCGTTGCAATACACCTGTTTCTTTACCTACCTCCCTTCTGGCAAATGTTCTCAACTAGTAAAAAATAAACTCCGTTCTACTTTCTTCAGGTTCTCTAATTACATAATTCGGCTCCCCCCTTGGACAAGAAATACCAAAATAATTAAAATATATGACATAAAGAGACCCCGAGCTTGCTATTTATAATCTGATTTTAAAGTGCAATTCAGAAATCCAGGTTCACCCTGGAGAAAAATTATCAGAGTTTGAGTATATAGGCCATGGATGTAAACATGTTCAGTTGTTATATATAGCCAGAGAGTTTTCAGTTTGTAATTCCTGATTTTTCCTCTGTGAATGTAATGTTTTCCGTTTGTTTTCTTTTTCTCTTTCGTACTCCCTCCTTTTTGGGATCCCAAAACGTCAGTGACGGATACCTATGACATTGCAAAAGTTGTCTATCTGTCCGTCCGTCCGTCTGTGAGCACGATAACTCTCGAAAGGAATGAGATATTTTGATGAAACTTGGTCTGAGGATCCTTTGGGTCAAGAGTAAGGTCGAGTTAATAGATGGGCTCTGTAGCCCTACATTTAGGGGTGGGGGAGGGGGTTTAATTAAGGGGCAAACAATATGTTTTGAAACAGCTAATGTGATAGTCGATTATGGGGTAAGAAGACATGCTGAACACGATTGTAAAAAACATTTTTTTCGCCGGACAAGTAGTTCGCGCGGAATCCGGCCAAAACCGGAAAGTTTGTTAAAAGTAAAAGTTTTATTTGAAGTTGATTAGATGTTCGATTTAGGGGTAAGATGACATGCTGAACGCGATGGTGAAAACCATTTTCTCTCCGGACAAGTAGTTCGCCCGGAATCCGGCCAACACCGGAAAAAGTTTTAAAAGCAAAAGTTTTAGTTGATTAGATGTTCGATTTAGGGTTAAGAAGACTTGCTGAACGCGATGGTGAAAACCATTTCATCGCCGGACAAGTAGTTAGCCCGGAATCCGGTCGAAACCTGAAATTTTGTAAAAGCAAAATTTTTATTTGAAGTTGATTAGATGGCAGATTTAAGGGTAAGAAGAGACGCTGAATCTGTAAATGACAGTCATTTTTTACCCGGACATATAGTTCGTCCGGAATCCGGTTGAAATCGGATTATCTTTTTTAAGTTACAGTTTTATTTCTGTGTTCTTTATAGGGATAAGCAGATATGTTGAATTCGTTTCAGAACTATCTTTTGTTTGCTGGACAAGTAGTTCGCTCAGAACTGGGCCGAAACCGGAAATTTGGCAGAAGTAAAGCAGGAAGTTTCGATCAGTATGTCAAAATAGATATGGCTTATACAGGTATATCTGAACTTGGTTTTCTCAGATGATTAGCCTGGCGAAGACTGGATCTGGCGAAGACAAGACCTAGTTGTCTGGATCAAATATTAAATTTTTGGGATCCCACCGAAACTTTTGGTCTTGTTCACACATACTATAGTAACAGAACAAAAATAGGAGCTACACTGTAGCCTACCTATAGGCTACAGCGCAATAAGGCGAAATTGGCAAACTGAGACGCGTTTGAGAGCTCGCCATCCCACCAAGAATGGGTTTTCGCATCGCAGAATTCGTTTCTGCAGTGATGAGGTAGATTCCCGTCTTGCTTCACTGGAAATGGAACGCTTTCACCGAGATACACACCGGACATTCAGTATGTTTGACAAAGTTAACAGATAACGTGGCTTACAACACCCCTAGTTCAAACTCAGGTCCAGCGCGATGGTTCAGAGGCACATGCTTGAATGGATATATTACGTGATTTAGCCTTACGGCATATCACAACTAACAAAGAAACAAAACTGAACATCTAAATTAAACTACAAATCACATCATTTTGTACATACAATCTAACCAAACGAAAGAAAACAAGACCAAAGGTTCCGATGGGATCCCAAAAATTCAATATTTGATCTAGACAATTAGGTTTTGTCTTCGCCAGATCCAGTCATCGACAGGCCAAACAGCTAATCATTAAGAAATCCAAGCTCAGATATGGATTCAGCATGTGCGTTTACCTCTAAAAGCCGATCGAAACGATCCTAGCTTACTTCTGTGAATTTTGCGGTTCTGGCGAAATTCAAGCACTACTTGTCCGGCGAAAAACTAAAGCTCAAAAACGGATTCACCGTATCTCCTCCCTATAGCCAACATCTAATCAACTTGAAATAAAAATTTAACTTTAAAAAAAAATTCCGGTTTTGGCCGGATTCCGGGTGAACTACTTGTCCGGCGATAAATCGGCTTTCATATTCTTGTTCAGCATGCCTTCTTACCCCTACATCAAACATCTAATCAACTTCAGATAAAACTTTTAACTTCTAACAAACTTTCCGGTTTTGGCCGGATTCCGGACGAACTACTTGTCCGGCGAGAAAACGGTTTTCATATTCTTGTTCAGCATGCCTTCTTACCCCTACATCGAACATCTAATCAACTTCAAATAAGACTTCTACTTTTAACAAACTTTTCAGTTATGGCCGGATTCCGGACGAACTGCTTGTCCGGCGAGAAAATGGTTTTCATATTTGTGTTCAGCGTGTCTTCTTACCCCGTAATCGACTATCACATAAGCCGGTTAAAAAACTTTTGCTTGCCCCTTAATTTAAACCCCCTCCCCCACCTCTAAATGTAAAGCTACAGGGCCCATCTACGAACTCGACCTTACTCTTGGCCCAAAGAATGCTCACACCAAGTTTCATCAAAATATCTCATTCCCTTCGAGAGTTATTGTGCTTACAGACGGACGGACGGTCGGACAACTTTTGCGATGTCATAGGTATCCCTCCACTTACGTTTTGGGATCCCAAAAACACACTAAATAATACACACTGTGAATGAAACCGAAAAGGCACCAACACAGACGCTTTGGAGAGACACCCCCAAGAAACACACCAGACGGACTGCAGTTCTACAAGAAAGCGTGTAGCCATTAGATTTTGTCTGGGTATTTCGGATCCGATTTCACCTTAACAGCCTTAATTGCCATTTAGACACATCCCAAAATGTTCAGCACATCCCAAAATGTTCTCGTTTGATCACAAATCAAAGATTTGTGTTTTTGCATTGTCAAGAGCTTTCACATGTTTCTGAGGAATCACTTGTTGGGTTTGGCTTGGTTTCGCCTGCCGGTATAGTAACAAGACCAAAGGTTCCGATGGGATCCCAAAAATTCAATATTTGATCCAGACAATTAGGTTTTGTCTTCGCCAGATCCGGTCTTCGCCAGGCCAAACAGCTGATCATCAAGAAATCCAAGCTCAGATATGGATTCAGCATGTGCGTTTACCTCTATAAGCCGATCGAAACGATCCTAGCTTACTTCTGTGAACTTTGCGGTTCTGGCGAAATTCAAGAACTACTTGTCCGGCGAAAAACTAAAGCTCAAAAACGGATTCACCGTATCTCCTTACCCCTAGCCTATATCCAACATCTAATCAACTTGAAATAAAAATTTAACTTTTAACAAACTTTCCGGTTTTGGCCGGATTCCGGATGAACTACTTGTCTGGCGAGAAAACGGTTTTCATATTCTTGTTCAGCATGCCTTCTTACCCCTATATCGAACATCTAATCAACTTCAAATAAGACTTCTACTTTTAACAAACTTTCCGGTTTTGGCCAGATTCCGGACGAACTACTTGTCCGGAGAGAAAATGGTTTTCATATTCGTGTTCAGCGTGCCTTCTTACCCCATAATCGACTATCACATTAGCTGTATAAAAAAAATGTGCTTGCTCCTTAATTTAAACCCCCTCCCCACCCCTAAATGTAAAGCTACAGGGCACATCTACGAACTCGACCTTACTCTTGACCCAAAGAATATTGTTTGTATTAACGTCACTGAGTTGGAGGTGGAGACGTAGCCACTTGTTTTAGTTCGATCTAAAGCAAGAACGAATGAAAAAGAAGCTACGCGGGAAAAAAAAAAAAAAAAAAAAAAGAATGCTCACACCAAGTTTCATGAAAATATCTCATTCCCTTCGAGAGTTATCGTGTTTACAGACGGACGGACGGACAACTTTTGCGATGTCATAGGTATCCCTCCACTTACGTTTTGGGATCCCAAAAACCATAAACAGCAATTTGTCATAGAAGTTTTGAAGTATGTATAGAAAGCACTTCAGTTTCGCACAGACATACTGTTTAGACTAGAAAAGGCAGGGGCGTCATTTAGGGGGGGGGGGCTGGCTTTTGAGGGGCTTCAGAGCTACCCTACCGCTGTAAAACCTAGATGAAGAGGCGCCAAACCGAATATGTATATACTTTTTATACATTTTTTTTTTTAAATCAGTCTCCGTGAACAGATTGTTTACTTTTCGTTCAGATTTTGTTATTCACTTAAGTATTGTCGGTCTCGCCTGTGTAAGATTTATGTTAAAGAATGCCAAGGAGGCACGGAACGACGCCGTTGACCCCCCCCCCTTAGGTTTACGCAAAATGATGCTGTGGGGGAAGGTGTTTGGATTAATATTTTCTGTCTATTGCATGTCTTACGGTCAAATAAGTATTCTTGTTTATAGTAGGCAGGTCGGAACAAGTACAAGTGGTGCAAGCTCAAATGCATCGTCCCTGAGGAGCCAGGAATTCGAATCGAGCTACGTCTGTACATCCGTTTCTCAGGACTGCACTGTCAGATGTTTCATAACAGATCGCGCATAACACTTTCAAGAATAACACCTTTTCACTTAGAAATAAAGTGTTATGACCAATTGAGTTACACTATTTCGTGCCTAGATCTCCAACAACACCTTCAATTGGTAAAAATAGTACACTGTCAGAAGTTACATAACGACAACAGAAGGATGCCCGGTTTCAACAGATAACACTTTGGGATGTTATCCGCTATGTTTCTTTCGTTCCCGTTAATATTTTTACCAATTGAAGGTGTTGTTGGAGATCTAGGCACGAAATAGTGTAAACTTCATTGGTCATAACACTTTATTTCTAAGTGAAAAGGTGTTATTCTTGAAAGTGTTATGCGCTATATGTTATGAAACTTCTGACAGTGTGAGCAACCCCTTGGTTATCTGTGACCTCTGTGATGCGACCTGTTTCACCCAAATCACTTTCTAATCTAGGAGACGGTGTCTGGAACATGTGCTGTGACTTATTTCGTCCTCCCCCTGAACGACAGCAAAGTAATGGAACGTCAGGACCATTCGGCTTTTTGTCCGACAGGCAACTTTTTCGAGGTGAGAATTGCGACTTCCGGCTATTTAGGCGCCTCAGGAAATTTGTTTGTGAGAGAAAGACATCCGTCCTTTCCTATTTGAGAAGAAAAGGGAGATTTTGAGGGTAAATAAAGGATCAGATAAGGGAAATATGAGGGGGATCTCACGGGGATTAGATTATTCCAAGTTTTTGCCGAACTAGGGAGCCGATAATATTGGCTTGTGTTGGGAAGGGGGATGCTTGGGTGCTGGGAACTGCTGAAAGTCGATTTTTTCCTTCCTCCGCATATGTTCGGTCGAGACTGTCTAGACACCAGACAATGACATAAACGACAAATTCGTGGTCCTTCAATAGGTAACCAGGATTGCTTCCTGCGCGAAAAAAGACACTAATTATAAGGTTTAAAGCCAAGCTTCATAATACAAGAATAAAACGAGATTTTCGAGGTGTTTTATTGGGGTTTAATTGATCAGCGAATTATCCCTCTAAAGTCCGGTCTTCACCTCCCGGAACTTCCGGAATCTGGGCTTCCAGATTATATTATTCTTTGACTTATTCTGTAAATTGCATCTGGAATCTGAACCGCTCCGAAAGTACATCAAAATAATCCGGTAAAAAGGGGCTTTTGAACTTCCAGATTTCCGGAATTTTCAAGTATCGCAGAAGAAATTCAAAAAAAATTCTCGGAAAATCTAGGAACCCAGATTCCGGAAGGTGAAGACCCGGCTTAAGATGTAATGCGAGGGAACAGGACAAGTTCGAGTGTTTCCTCTCCATTTTATGCGATGGCAACTGAGTGTTTGCCGGAAGTGCAACTGACATATTTGACGTGTATTTATCGCTCGCGTA
Organism: Branchinecta lindahli; assembly: GCA_023053555.1. Lineage (NCBI taxonomy): Eukaryota > Metazoa > Arthropoda > Branchiopoda > Anostraca > Branchinectidae > Branchinecta > Branchinecta lindahli. The sequence continues at coordinate 16,954,358 of JAKZAO010000002.1, forward strand.
AATTATCGCTCGCGTAAATTCATTGGGGGATATTGCTGATCAACATCTCATTTTGTTCTTGTACTTAACAATTAGCAACAATAAATAATAACAGTAACAACTAGACAGGAATCAATAGACGGCCTTGTTTCTCTCTCCGCTGGAACTAGAAACAACATGATTAGCAGGCAGGTTGGTTCTCAGTGTGCATGAGTTCAAGTTCTGTTGAATTAAAGTCTAATTAATATATATAGAACCAATTTGGTAGAGAGCGGGTTCGAGGCCAAATGACAGACAAGTTGAGTCGTGTTGTCGGTTTAACGGATTCAGACGTAAACTTGTGGGAAGGTCTTTTATTCCGAGGCTTAAGTTGTCTGTTCGTGTTTTAACCAAAGCGCTTAACAAAATTAGAATAAAGCTTGTTCGTGTTCGCCGTGTACAAGTTCTATCTACGTGGATGAATAATGCGACTTTTGACGGATACTGATTTGGAACATGAATGTCAAACCCGAGGACGAACTTCAGCATCCGAGTACGAAAATCGTTTTCTTTGTGCAGTTGTAAAGGAATTTACTCAAAGCCCGATCAGATATTGCAAAGCAATCCGAGCCCCATGGGAAAAATTAAACCTAAAATAAAAAATGACAAACACAAAGAAACTCTAAAAATCGTCGTTTTTCTGCTAACAAACAGTTTTAGTTTCGAATCTGCCGTAGATCCGTATAAGAAATTAAATAAGAACACATAGACCCTTAATAATAGCAAAATATTCATCCCTCACAACTCTTTCTCTGATGGCCTGACAGGAATGACAGTTAATTTTGAGCACGATAACAGCACAGTGCATTTAACACGTAAGTTACGTTACTTTATTCGATTTTTGTTTAATGGAGTTTTCTTCCCCAGATGACACGAACCCGAAATTTCGACAAGTGCTCAAAGTCGATGTACTACAACAGCATTTCCCCTCCTGCGTACCGCTGTGACCCAGGTAGATCGAACTGCGAAGGCAACTTCCTGGTGAGTTTACTTCCTTGTATAGAGAGATTGCACCATATCCGACGAAAACGGAACGGTCCTCGTTCGTCTTCGGTCGCGCATCCTATTGGTCAGCTATGACTCGTTCCTCGCGTCATAACTGACCAATAGGGCGCGAGCCTCCGTCTTTGTTTACAAACTTTGAAGCCTTCAAACTCTTACAAAAAAAGAATATTAGTTTGCAAAAGTTGTATTATTCCAACAAGAAGAAGCCAGATAACGATTCCAACAACTCTCAGACTCACAGCAGCTATCCAAGGCCGGTAATTTAGTCTCAAAGTTGAAAGTCCTATACCTCGTAATGTTAATTTTCTTTGTTATGCGCCCGACGATGACGGTGTAGAAATATCCGTTTTCTTCGGGTAGGGTGAAATCTCTCTATAGCACTCGCATATTGTGTCTCAATTCCCCATTTTCAAGTACAGCGCTTCCAAGCGGACTAGTTTCTGAGAGTCTTCCGTTGTCTCATAATCAAAACCTGAGACAGATATAGTAAAAGATCCTCAAGTTCATAAGGAGAAGATCCAGAATCTGCTTCCCTAATGGAAGTTTTGCACTATCTGGATCTGGAGTAGAAAGTGAAAGCTATTAGTTTCTGCTCGTTAACTTATGGATCCATCTTGTACTATCTCTCTGTCACAAGTGTCGATAATGAAATAATGGTGGACTTTTTTATTTATAAAAATATGAAAAAACAATTAGCGAATCCTCGAACTGCCAGCATGCCAAAGGCTATCACGGCAAATACGAAAAAAATCACTTCTCTCAAGAGAGAAAATCACGTCTCTTGGAAAAGGAACAAGACCAAAGGTTTCGATGGGATCCCAAAAATTTAATATTTGACCCAGACAACTACGTCTTCTCTACGCCAGATCCAGTCTTCGCCAGACTAATCATCTGAGAAAATTAAGTTCAGATATACCTGTATAAGCCATATTTATTTTGACGATACTGATCGAAACTTCCTGCTTTACTTCTGCCAAATTTCCGTTTTCGGCCGAATTCCGAGCGAACTACTTGTCCAGCCAAAAAAAGATAGTTCAGAAATGAATTCAGCGCATCTCCTTATCCCTATAAAGAACGTCTAATCAACTTCAAATAAAACTTTAACTTATAAAAAAAAATCCGGTTTCAACCGGATTCCGGACGAACTATATGTCCGGGTAAAAAATGATTGTCATATACAGATTCAGCGTATCTTCTTACCCTTAAATCTATCATCTAATCAACTTCAAATACAAATTTTACTTTTAACAAATTTTCCGGTTTCGGACGGATTCCGGGCGAACTACTTGTCCGGCGAGAAAATGGTTTTCACCATCGTGTTCAGCATGTCCTCTTACCCCTAAATCGAACATCTAATCAACTTCAAATAAAACTTTTGCTTTGAACAAATTTTCCGGTTTGGGCCGGATTCCGGGCTAACTACTTGTCCGGTCAAAAAAATGGTTTTCACCATCGAGTTCAGCATGTCTTCTTACCCCTAAATCGAACATCTAATCAACTTCAAATAAAACTTTTACTTTTCACGAACTTTCCGGTTTTGGCCGGATTCCGGGCGAAGTATTGGTCCGGCGAGAAAATGGTTTTCACCATCGTGTTCAGCATATCTACTTACCCCATAATCGACTATCACATTAGCTGTTTCAAAATATTTTGTTTGCCCCTTAATTTGAAACCCCTCCCCCACCCTTAAATATAGAGCTACAGAGCCCATCTTCGAACTTGACTTGTACTTTGACCCAAAGGATCCTCCCACCAAGTTTCATCAAAATATCTCAATCCCTTCGAGAGTTATCGTGCGTACAGACGGACAGACGGACGGACGGACGGACAACTTTTGCGATGTCATAGGTATCCGTCACTAACGTTTTGGGATCCCAAAAACAGTTTCTTGTAACCTCCGCCATAGCTTTTCATTAATATATCCAGACTCAAGTGGAGAGGTCTCGTGGACCTATCACTGACTGTACAGCAAAATTAGGGTTCCCGACCCCCTATCAGTATCTCGCTTCGAGGGTTTAACCACTCCCCGGTACCTGCTGTACCCCCCTTTCTCGGCACAGGCCGGCACCGACCGAAATCAGCGGTGCCGGCACAGGTGCCATCCATAAATGTCGCGATTCGTTTAACGCTTATAAACATGATTACCTTAATGTTTTTACTCGTGGGGACGGGTACTGGCTGGCGTCAGTCGGTGCGGGCACCGGCAGGAGGCACATTCTGCAAGCTCAAATCGAGAGTGGTCAACCCCTCGGGTACCTGTGTTCCACCCTTCTAACAATAGTAACTATTAGTTAGTATTTTCGTTCCAACCTCGTGAAAAGTTACTACGCTGACCGTTCTAAGTAGTTCCAACCTTCTCGAAATAGTCACTAATATAGTAACTATTTGCTTACCACGCCCGGGAGCGTAGTAAGCGTAGTAACTACGAATATATGTGACCTGATTGGCCCGATTAGCCCATGGTTTGATATTTGGCCGAAAACAGAAAAATGCGTTCCGGCCTTGACGCCAAGTTTGACGACTTTTTGTCTCGGAAGCTGAATATTGTTTAGCTTAGTTTCATAATCTTCAAGAAATTACTATAACGAATTAAGTATAATTTACGGCGTTTGTTTATTCTGATCTAGTTTACATCCGTAATTCTTTGGAGTTCGAGTCGTGGCTTCATCTTGGGTCTTGGGTGGGGGGGGGGGGTCTAGACGTTGCAAGTGCTAGAATGCTTGTGATGCAACTCGTTAAAGTAAGATGAAATACACTCACTGTAAACCTTTTTGTCGTGTTAATCGTTTGCTCTTTTCTGCTCAGTTGCTTTTACCCCCCCCCCCTTCCGGCCAGGCTATGGCGTCGAAAGAATTTTGGAAGAATTTCCCAACTTTAGACACAAAACTTTCAAAAAGAAATAGGATATGTCAGTCCTGACGTTAAGTTTCATTCTTTATGCCAAAAGAAAGTTCAAACACTTGGCTTTTGACTGATATTAAGCTCTATCTTGTCGTTTTCATTAGACTGCTTTAGGGCGAAAAACAGACCCAGTGTGATCTGAAACTTCAAGAAGTTAAAACAAGCATACCTCTACTGTAACCAGGGCCGTCACTACTAGGGGGGGGGGAGGGGGGGGGGACCATCGATATACTCGGCTAAGTTTGTTATAAATACCTAGATAGGACACACGCCTATCCCGCAATGTTAAACTTTCGGACAAATCTAAAATTCCAAAAGCCGAAAAACACGAAAAGTGGCGTTTCTCCATAAGCCGTAATGTTAATGTTCGGTATTGTAGCTTAGGCCTATGACGTCGGAAATTAGTTCCGACAGCGGCAACAGGTAGCCCCGAACCTCCGACAAAATGACAGTGGACACAAAAAGTGACCTGACCCCGATCAGGACCAGGCCAGGGGGGGAAGTGGGGGTAGGTCAAAAACACCCGGGCAATCCCCTCAGGCACGCAAAACGAAAAACGTGTTTCCAAAGGGAAAATTGCGAAAGGAGACGAAATTCATTTGTCGCTGATAGGGTTTTCAGACACGGGGATGCGAATACGGAGTTGGTTTTCGTCCCCGAATTTCCCTTGACCCTTCGCGGTCCTAGGGTCTAGACCCTAAATAATGAAATTGCTGTATCGGCCAAGAAACACATGTTTTAGGGGTATTTCAAACATCCTGAATGCGAAAATGACACTTTTTTTCACTTTAGACCTACCCCTGACCCGTTTCCCTAGGGTCTAGACCCAAAAAATGAAATTGCTGTATCAGCCAAGAAACACATGTTTTAGGGGTATTTCAAACATTCTGAATCAGAAAATGGCATTGTTTTTTTACTTTAGACCTACCCCTGACCCGTTTCCCTAGGGTCTAGACCCTAAAAATGAAATTGCTGTATCAGCCAAGAAACACATGTTTTAGGGGTATTTCAAACATTCTGAATCCGAAAATGACATTTTTTTTCACTTTAGACCTACCCCTGACCCATTTCTCTAGGGTCGAGACCCTAATAAATCAAATTGCCGTATTAGCCAAGAAACATACGTTTTAGGGGTATTTCGAACATTCTGGATCAGAAAATGACATTTTTTTCACTTTGGACCTATCCCTGGCCCGTTTCCCTAGGGTCTAGACCCTAAAAATGAAATTGCTGTATAAGCCAAGAAACACAAGTTTTATGGGCATTTCGAACGTTCTGAATCCGAAAATGACACTTTTTTTCACTTTAGACCTACCCCTGACCCATTTCCCTAGGGTCGAGACCCTAATAAATCAAATTGCCGTATTAGCCAAGAAACATACGTTTTAGGGGTATTTCGAACATTCTGGATCAGAAAATGACATTTTTTTTCACTTTGGACCTATCCCTGGCCCGTTTCCCTAGGTTCTAGACCCTAAAAATGAAATTGCTGTATAAGCCAAGAAACACAAGTGTTAGGGGCATTTCGAACGTTCTGAATCCGAAAATGACACTTTTTTTCACTTTAGACCTACCCCTGACCCATTTCCCTATGGTCGAGACCCTAATAAATCAAATTGCCGTATTAGCCAAGAAACATACGTTTTAGGGGAAATACGAACATTCTGGATCAGAAAATGACATTTTTTTCACTTTGGACCTATCCCTGGCCCGTTTCCCTAGGGTCTAGACCCTAAAAATGAAATTGCTGTATAAGCCAAGAAACACAAGTTTTAGGGGCATTTCGAACGTTCTGAATCCGAAAATGACACTTTTTTCACTTTAGACCTCTCCCTGACCCATTTTCCTAGGGTCTAGACATCGATATACTCGGCTAAGTTTGTTATAAATACCTAGATAGGACACACGCCTATCCCGCAATGTTAAACTTTCGGACAAATCTAAATTTCCAAAAGCCGAAAAACACGAAAAGTGGCGTTTCTCCATAAGCCGTAATGTTAATGTTCGGTATTGTAGCTTAGGCCTATGACGTCGGAAATTAGTTCCGACAGCGGCAACAGGTAGCCCCGAACCTCCGACAAAATGACAGTGGACACAAAAAGTGACCTGACCCCGATCAGGACCAGGCCAGGGGGGGAAGTGGGGGTAGGTCAAAAACACCCGGGGAATCCCCTCAGGCACGCAAAACGAAAAACGTGTTTCCAAAGGGAAAATTGCGTAAGGAGACGAAATTCATTTGTCGCTGATATTGACCTACCCCTGGCCCGTTTCCCTAGGGTCTAGACCCTACAAATTAAATTTCCATTTCAGCCAAGAAAAGGACGTTTAGGGGTATTTCAAACATTCTGAATCGGAAAATGACACTTACTCTACTGTAGACCTACAGCTGACCCTTTTCCCTAGGGTAGACCCAACAAATAAAATTGCCGTTTTATTTCATTTCGAACATTCTGAATCAGAAAATGAAAATCTTTTTCACCTTAGACTACACCTGACCCGTTTCCCTTCGTTCTAGACCCTGAAAATTAAATTGTCAGATCAGACAACAGTCACACATTGTGGGGGTGTTTCGGACCTTCTAAGCTCGAAAGTTACATCATTTTCCATTTTAGGTGTACCCCTGACCCGTTTTCCTCGGATCTAAACTCGGACAATTGATTTTCCAATCCAAGCAGCAAGCACATATTCTAGGGGCTCGTTGGGTATTCTGAACTGGAAATATTTATTTGTTGGGTCTACCCTAGGGAAACGGGTCAGATGTAGGTCTACAGTAGAATAAGTGTCATTTTCCGATTCAGAATGTTTGAAATACCCCTAAACGTGCTTTTCTTGGCTGAAATGGAAATTTAATTTGTAGGGTCTAGACCCTAGGGAAACGGGCCAGGGGTAGGTCGAAAGTGAAAACAAGTGTAACTTTCTGATTCAGAATGTTCGAATACCCCCAAAACGCGTGTTTCTTGGCTGAAATGGTAATTTCTTTATTAGGGTCTAGACCCTAGGAAAATGGGTCAGGGAGAGGTCTAAAGTGAAAAAAGTGTCATTTTCGGATTCAGAACGTTCGAAATGCCCCTAACACTTGTGTTTCTTGGCTTATACAGCAATTTCATTTTTAGGGTCTAGACCCTAGGGAAACGGGCCAGGGATAGGTCCAAAGTGAAAAAAAATGCCATTTTCTGATCCAGAATGTTCGAAATACCCCTAAAACGTATGTTTCTTGGCTAATACGGCAATTTGATTTATTAGGGTCTCGACCCTAGGGAAATGGGTCAGGGGTAGGTCTAAAGTGAAAAAAAAGTGTCATTTTCGGATTCAGAACGTTCGAAATGCCCCTAAAACAAAAAGTGTCATTTTCGGATTCAGAACGTTCGAAATGCCCCTAAAACTTGTGTTTCTTGGCTTACACAGCAATTTCATTTTTAGGGTCTAGACCCTAGGGAAACGGGCCAGGGATACGTCCAAAGTGAAAAAAATGTCATTTTCTGATCCAGAATGTTCGAAATACCCCTAAAACGTATGTTTCTTGGCTAATACGGCAATTTGATTTATTAGGGTCTCGACCCTAGGGAAGTGAGTCAGGGGTAGGTCAAAAGAGAAAAAAAATGTCACTTTCTGATCCAGAATGTTCGAAATACCCCTAAAACGTATGTTTCTTGGCTAATACGGCAATTTGATTTATTAGGGTCTAGACCCTAGGGAAACGGGTCAGGGGTAGGTCTAAAGTAAAAAACAATGCCATTTTCTGATTCAGAATGTTTGAAATACCGCTAAAACATGTGTTTCTTGGCCGATACAGCAATTTCATTTTTAGGGTCTAGACCCTAGGGAAACGGGTCAGGGGTAGGTCTAAAGTGAAAAAAAGTGTCATTTACGCATTCAGGATGTTTGAAATACCCCTAAAACATGTGTTTCTTGGCCGATACAGCAATTTCATTATTTAGGGTCCAGACCCTACGACCGTGAAGGGTCAAGGGAAATTCGGGGACGAAAACCAACTCCGTATTCGCATTCCCCGTGTCTGAAAACCCTATCAGCGACAAATGAATTTCGTCTCCTTTCGCAATTTTCCCTTTGGAAACACGTTTTTCGTTTTGCGTGCCTGAGGGGATTCCCCGGGTGTTTTTGACCTACCCCCACTTCCCCCCCTGGCCTGGTCCTGATCGGGGTCAGGTCATTTTTTGTGTCCACTGTCATTTTGTCGGAGGTTCGGGGCTACCTGTTGCCGCTGTCGGAACTAATTTCCGACGTCATAGGCCTAAGCTACAATACCGAACATTAACATTACGGCTTATGGAGAAACGCCACTTTTCGTGTTTTTCGGCTTTTGGAATTTTAGATTTGTCCGAAAGTTTAACATTGCGGGATAGGCGTGTGTCCTATCTAGGTATTTATAACAAACTTAGCCGAGTATATCGATGGGGGACGCCCCCCCAATGTTGTCGGCCAGTCGGTAAAAAATAGCCGAGTCGGCGCGGAGCGCCGCTATTTTCCTTAAAAACAGTCGATTTTTTCTTGGAAACAGTCGATTTTTCTTAAAAACAGTCGGTTTTTCGTAAAAATAGTCGATTTTTCTTAAAATTAGCCGATTTTTCATCAACACAGTCGATTTTATCTGTAAAACCAGTCGGTAAAAATGACCAGCCAGTCGGTAAATACCTTGTCCCCCCCCCCCAAACATTTTGGCTAGTAACGCCTCTGACTGTAACTATTGCGAGGGAGTGCTCACTCCTTAAAATAGCTGACGACGGAGGATGCACAGTGTTTATTTAATCAAGGGATAAAACGGATACGTCAGCTACGATGCTTTGGCAGCAATATTTCGGTCCTTCTTCACAAGGGTCTTTGTCGGACTGTTGAACGTCAGGGACAACGTTGAAACGAATCTGCAAAAATCTGAAACGAACCTTCCTCAACGTCGTCCTGACTTTCGACAGCCTGACGAGGACCCTTGCCAAGAAGGGCCGAAATATTGCTACCAAAGCATCGTAGCTGGCGTATCCGTTTTACCCATTGATTGAACATGTATTTTCCAGTCAGCTTGGGCTCAAGGAGTATATAATGATATGACATGTGATATGATATTTATTACGCTAAAAGCCCAAGGGCCATGGCAATACAAAAAAATAAATAACCTACAACGTCACTATAACAAACACTTAAGTCTACAAGAAAAATTATCTATGAGTCATAGACAACTTGAGGAATCTGCCCACTTTCCTAACAGTGACAAAACATTCGCTTGTCAACATTCGACCAACATTCAACATTCATGTACAGTGTTGCTCCCCGGATGAGCACCCCATTGAACTAGTTGTCCATTGCCACGTATCAGCACAACAGTGGTCTGTCCGATGTTTGTCGCAGCTTGGAATGGTCATTACTGCAGTGTAAAAAAAAATCTTGCAGTATTTTCTACTGGGATTAATCTTGTCTTATTGAGATAAGCTTATCCCTAATTTGGATGAATCTTATCCCAATAGAGATAAGATTAATCCCAGTAGCAAATACTGCATCCTTGTTCGGAGAAACTTTTTACAGTGTGTACAGTAAGGAAACTTACCTCTCCTTTCCCTCTTAAAACCTCCTGAAAGGACACATCGCACTATATCATGTTTCTGCTAAGATGTTCCGAAATAACTGACATTGTGAAAATGACATTGCCTACAATACTAAATCTATCTCATTTCAACAATAAACAAATACACCGACATTTCAATTCTGAGACACACTTCTCATCTGTAAAGAAAGTGGACCGCGGACACGGACAACTCATCACGAGCAGAGACGTCGCAAATGGGGGGTGCACCTCCCAGTGTTGTCGGCCAATCGGTAAAGAAACACGAAGCTCCGCGATTTTTCTAAAAACATTCAGTTTTTTCTTGAAATAGGTCAAATTATCTTGAAACAGTCGATTTGTCTGAAAGCAGTTGGTTCGTTCGTTTCCGTCAGGGACGAAAGACTTGGCACAATGGTCAAAAAGCTCCAATCCTTGGTTTGGTTAACAGACGAAATTGAGAACTGCCGCTCTGCAGGGGCGTCACTATGGGGGGGGGACTCCCCCCCCAAAGGTCCTGAGAAAGTACTTTCGTCGGGCGAAGCCCGGCGAAAGTTCACTTGTTTGTCGGCGCGAAGCGCCGGCGAACACAGAAGAAATAAAATTTTGTATGCTTTTGTCGGTCGTCGGTTGACTCGTCGGCGCATCAGGTTATTTTATACGCAAGAAATAAAACCCTGCAAATATTTGTCGGGCAAAACACTGAAGAAATCGCAATCTGCATGCTTTTGTCGGCTTCACTTCGGCACATAGGGTTCTTTTTATACATAAGGAATATTGAAGAAATAAAATTTTGTATGCTTTTGTCGGGCTTCGGTCGACTCGTCGGCACATCAGGTTCTATTTATACGTAAGGAATCAAATTCTGCAGACTTTGTCGTTCACAGGCTGGAAGTTCAAGTCTCATCGGCACAACGGGTTATTCTTAAACGTAAGAAGTCAAATTCTGTAGAGTCTAGTCGGGCAAAACACAGAAGAAATCAAAGGCTGTATAGATTTGTCGGGCGTCGGTATTCTCGTCGGCACATCGGGTTCATTTTACACGTAAAAATCAAATTCTTTAAACGTGTATCGCGCCCATCCTGAAAGTTTAAGTTTCGTCGGCACATCGGTTTCTATTTACACATAAGAAATAAAGTTCTTCACAGTCTTGTCGGGCAAAACACAGACAAAATCAAATTCTGAAATACTTTTGTAGGGCGTCGATATTCTTTTCGGCACATCGGGTACTTTTTGTACATAAGAAATCAAATTCTGCAAACATTTGTCGGTGCAAATTTTTCCGGAAAAAAGACAGATTTAAAAAATTTCGCCTGCGGCGCTTGGTTTAGCTTGTTCTGGGTACAATCGTTGGAAGCTTCGCTTTTTAGCGAAAGTTTGAAACGAAAAGCCCAGTATGTGAATTTCAGTATACGAATTTACGTCAAAGGGACAATCTCAACTGATGCATTACAGTTAGTTTTACATTTTGTAGTATTCTATTTTATGGAAGAATGGTGTTTCACTTAGTTGGCATTTTAAGATCGAAATTCTTGGGGGTATGAAACACTTGTATGGTAGGTACAGCTAAATTTTTCCGAAAAAAAGGTTATAGATTTGAAAAATTTCGCCTGCGGCGCATAGTTTAACTTGTTCTGGGTACAGTCATTGGAAGCTTCGCTTTATAGCAAAAGCTGAAATGAAAAGCCGAATATGTGAATTTTAATTTACGAAATTACATTAAAGGAATAACCTCAACTGATGCATTATAGTTAGTTTTAACCCGGTTCTATTCTATGCTGGCGTTTTTTGTCGGCACATTTGTTAGTCCGTCGGCACAAACCGGACGTCCCTCCCCCCCAAAGGTAAAAGGCTAGTGACGCCCCTGCCGCTCTGGCCTCTGCGTGTGAATGGGGCCAAGAGAGAGAACCAAGAGACTGGATCCTAATATCTTTGTACACTTCCTCAGAAGTTACGAAAAATGACTCAAGTTCTCGGTTGGACCATTTTTTTTTTTTAACTAGAAATTGGAATTTTTTTACTAGATCAAAATGAAATTTACTAGATCCTCTATATGTACTAGAGTTAATTTTGTTATACTAGATATAGTAAAATTTTACTGCCGGTGGCAACACTGCCTTGAACGCAATCTTGGTCAACATTTTCATAACCGGTCTTCGGACGATTAAGTTTCTCGGAAACCGTGATCGGGAGTCGGATGCGTGGCAAGCGCGATAAACAGTGAAAGGCTAATAGAGGAGATAGGATACACTTGTGAAGTAGCCTATAGAATTTCGGAAATAAGAATAGATGGAAGTACTACTGAAGTAGAATAAATTACTATGACAAGTACAGTGTGTCCTTAAAAGGATTTGTCGCACCTGTAATGTCAGTGCAACCTACTGCCGTGATCGCTACCAAGAATAAATAAGGGTAATAAAAATCCCTTATTTATTCTTGTCGCTACATCACTTATTAACCCCGGAGACCCGAATTGGCATAGCCTACTTTGAAGTCTAACCCCCTAACGACAACTCACTGATATTCACACTTGCGTGTTTCGCTATTTTGGGCAAAATGGTGTGCCCTGATTGAGGATCGAACGCTTATCTGGAAGCCGATGACGTCAAAAGTGACATTGAAATTATGAAGGAATTTTATAAAAGCAAAAAGCATAAAAATTATAATGAAGTTTAAATTGCACAAATTTTTTTTTTTTAATTCGAATGGTGCAAAACCTTCATGAAAATATGAACTGATGAAGTATATTATTCGACTCGATGCTCACAACCCGCAAACATAAAGCCAACACCCCCCTCCCGCCCCCAAAGCACTCCACGAGTAGGTAAAGATAAGTGAAGGCGGGGCTTTCTGAAGTAAATAACAGTAAAATGGGACATGGTGCAGGAGATGGGAGCATATCACGAGAAAAGTTTTCACGGACAATCGGCTTTTGACAATTTCACTAGGCAAGTCCGCACGAGGCAATCGAGCATTAGAAAAATCTTCGGAGGCAAGTATTCATTAGGCAACCCTTTCACGAGACAACCCGGATTGAGAAAAGTAGGATTAAGACAATCAGCTTAAAGTGAGCTAACGTATATGTAGTAGAGGGTGCAGATTAGGAAAGTAATCAGTTTTGATTTTGTGAATAGAATGTCAACCCAAATCCAGTTCGAAATGGTGAAAACTTGCCTCGACGATTGCCTCGTGAAAATTTTTCTCCTGGTACTTTTTCTTGTGAAAAATTGCCAAATGACTGACTTGTCTCGTGAAATTTTGTCTAGAATTTTTTTTTTCTCGTGATAGACTTTTCTCGTGAAAACTTGTCTCGTGATATGTAGCCCAGGAGATGCATGGCGGGTGTCAGACCATCTGCACCAGCGTACGAATTCTGCAACAAACAGTATTAGTTTTCAGATAATCAATTGAACTCGGGCCATCCCTAACGCGAGAAACGCGTTCCAATATTCCTTCTTTGATTTGTTAGGAGGCGTGGTCAGGCAATAACGTTATCATTCGAAAGCACTCAGTTCCAGCTCAACACACATTCCAGGTCTTTCTTTTTCATTTACTTCGATGCAGGACAGGAACATCTAAACGATATAAATGACGTTTCCCTGGTTTCATTTTCTTATTGTTCTTTAAGTCGCAGCTGTCCCATGCTCATTCATCGTATGACTTGCTTATTTGACCGGTATCATCGCTATACCGATTTTTTTTCCAGGTTTTTTTTTCTGTATCGTTGATGTAATTATCGTTTGTTGTTTTTTGTTGTTCGGGGGTCACGCAAGGTAATGTTTTTGTTAATTGTTCTTTTTAATTTTTTTTGGTATCGGTATATGGTCTCATTCTCCACTCTCCATTTCTTATCTTGTTTTTGCTTTCATAAGTTAGCACAGCCTCGCAAGCCCCGCTTTTGTTGTGCTATGGAAAAAATAATGTTTATCTTCAATAAAACTGTTCTACTACTACTACTACCAAGCATATTGGACGGTGCAGATTGATCTCCCAGAAACGGCCTCTAGTGTTTCGGAAGAATTTAGTTTGATACTAATGCTTTTCAGATTCCGTTTTGTTAATTTTAATACTGCTTAAAGTTTAACTGGAAAGCCAACTTATTTGTGTGTCGTTTAATTAGATACACTGAATTATTTGGATTCTGCAAAGGGATTTTTTTTAATTTTCCACTATCTGCTCTAGTTATGAGGCTCAGAATATCTCCGGCCGTCCCCACAGTGTAAATTCTACTATGACGCGGGAAGTTTTAATCTCAACACAAATGCGGCTTTTTAGTGGGCAGTGGTGAGATTTGTGACGATTGCTTAGTTTCTGAAAAAAAATGATAAATCTTTCTCGTAAGGCATGCAACAAAAATACAAGCGCATAGAGGCACCACAAATCACAAGGAAATTCCACTATTTGAAAATCGATTATTCGTGAATAGCGGAACAACGAAGTAACCCATTTTCAGCGGGTCTTCAGGCCAATTTAAGTGAAGAAGTGATGGGTAACTAGATTGTCCTATCCTAGCCCCTTTCGGTTAAACTTTAAGGCACACAGGTCATCATTATTATCTGTCCACTGATTTATACCGGTCATTTAGCTTATCACCTTCACATGAAAGTAACTGATTAACACACAAGATAATGTGTTTACCCGTCAGTCTGACAACTCTTGTGAGACTCGAATCGCGTAGCAGTGCTTTAGCGCCACCGTGATTTTTCGCCACTGGGTATTTTTCGCCACTCTGGGTTTCGACCCATATCCTAATGACGGTCTGAACCTTGTGTAGTTACCTGAAGGTTTAGTGGGATTAGTGACCTAGGATTTTTCGCCACTCTCTTAACTCATTAAATAATCCAATTAGCCTAGCCATTCAACAAGTAAAATCGTATGACTTTGTTAGGGCCTTGCCAGAAAACCTCTTGAAGATAAGCATTTATAGTTTATGTTTACAGAAAATACAATACAGTAAAAACACGAAAACTGGCAAAACATCGTTAAAACTTGCAAAGTATCTAGTCCAAGTGTACTAGATGAGACACTGCCCTTAGAAAGGTTGCTTTAGTCGTTGACCCACTTTGGTACGTCGATTTGTCGATGCTTTTAACAAATTTTCTGGTTTCGGCCGGATTCCAGGCGAACTACTTGTCCGGCGAGAAAATGGTTTTCACCATCGTGTTCAGCATGTCTTCTTACCTCATAATCGACTATCACATTAGCTGTTTCAAAGAATTTTGTTTGTCCCTTAATTTAAACCCCCTCCCCCACCCCTAAATGTAGAGCTACAGAGTCCATCTACGAACTCGACCTTACTCTTGACCCAAAGAATCCTCACACCAAGTTTCATTAAAATATCTCATTCCCTTCGAGAGTTACCGTGCTTACAGACGGACAGACGGACGGACAATTTTTGCGATGTCATAGGTATTTGTCACTAACGTTTTGGGATCCCAAAAAGCAAATATGTAACCTTCAATGAGATTCGATTACAGGTCTAAATTAAGCGATCTCCATCATTGGCCGTAGTGACAAGAACCTAAAATTCAGAGACAAAAATGTATTATCGAGCAGTGCAAACGTGCACGTACCTACCTGTATCAATAACATTCTGTGATTTTCTCGAAATATGGTTGCTACTGCCGTTGTTACTTCTTCGCGAACGCGTTTCCGAATCGCCGCTTTTGCTTGAAGAACTTCTGTTTTTGCACAATCAGGACCATGTCCCTCATGTGGTTTGGTGACCACGAATTCCCCCGTAGCTCGCAAAACCCCTCTTGTCACACAGAGAACCTTGGGGCAGACATAGTACTTATTGTCTCCATTCTGGGACTTGTAGCGAAACAAAATCCGTCAGTGATATAAATCGTATTGTCTTGGCAGCTCGTAGATTTACTAATTTCCATCCTTATCGGTTAGAAGAGAAGACATAGTGAGATGGTATCAACCCAGCAGTTTTTGGGATCCCAAAACGTTAGAGACGGATACCTATGACATTGCAAAAGTTGTCTGTCTGTCCGTCCGTCCGTCTGTCCGTCTGTGAGCACGATAACTCTCGAAGGGAATGAGATATTTTGATGAAACTTGGTGTGAGGATTCTTTGGGTCAAGAGTAAGGTCGCATTCGTAGATGGGCTTTGTAGCCCTACATTTAGGGGTGGGGGTTTAAATTAATTGACAAACAAAATGTTTTGAAACAGCTAATGTGATAGTCGATTATGAGGTAAGAAGACATGCTGAACACGATGGTGAAAACTATTTTCTCGCCGGACAAGTAGTTCGCCTGGAATCCGGCCGAAACCAGAAAATTTGTTAAAAGCATCGACGTACCAAAGTGGGTCAACGATTAGAGCAACCTTTCTAAGGGCAGTGTCTCATCTAGTACACTTGGACTAGAGACTTTGCAAGTTTTAACGATGTTTTGCCAGTTTTCGTGTTTTTACTGTATTGTATTTTCTGTAAACATAAACAATACCGTAAATGCTTATCTTCAAGAGATTTTCTGGCAAGGCCCTAACAAAGTCATACGATTTTACTTGTTGAATGGCTAGGCTAATTGGATTATTTAATGAGTTATGAGAGTGGCGAAAAATCCTAGGTCACTAATCCCACTAAGCCTTCAGGTAACTACACAAGGTTCAGACCGTCATTAGGATATGGGTCGAAACCCAGAGTGGCGAAAAATACCCAGTGGCGAAAAATCACGGTGGCACAAAAGCACGTATCTCCTCGAATCGTTGGCTAGAAATTCAAATATGTGATCGGTGGTAATTTTTGGTGCCCCTTATTTTGAACAATGAGCAGTGTTTCTGTTTACCTTTTAAAGCTGCATGTGAATATGGCTTGTGTTCAAAAACTGGCGGCTCGAACTGTCCAAATTACTTTGCACTTCTTTCCTCTCCGTTGTCAAAAAACTAGCTTTGCTTGACTTTACAAATTTGTCCGGATGTAAACAAATTTCTTTTACTGAGAAATCCTTCTTGTTGGCTGAACGGAGAAAGCTGACCTGATTGTATTTGGAACAGGAAAAAAGAACGACCTCGAGTGTGTACTGAGCTGGAACTGAGTGCTTTCGAATGATAATGTTATTGCCTGACCACGCCCACCAACAAATCAAACAAAGGACATTACATCCAATTCTTATTGCTGGGTTGTTCATTTATGAACAATCTATTATTGCGACCGCTGTAGCTGGTTTTCGGTTTTTTGTTTTCGGTTCCACGGTTATTCCTGAGTTCATAACTCAATATATCCCTGACAAATATCAAGTTGAAGCTTGGTATATTTGTTGGTATTGTAGTTTAGACTTTTGGGTCCAGTGGCTTGCCCAGTGACTAAAGTTTGTAACTTGACCACAGATGGAGATAGGACGGTGAAGTCTGGTAAAATTGTGAACATGCCGGTCTAGGTATGCGTTTTGGGGGCCACCGACCCTTCTACCACCTTTCCGGTTCAGGAGCAGTTGGAATGGACCCACTTCGTAACTTGCGTTAACCATGACTGGTATCAAGGTGACATGTGGAATATGAGTTTTCTTTGGGGTCTAGATGTGTCGTAGATGGTCCCACACCGAAACGCTCCAGGGGCAACTGGTCCCAGTTTGCCCTGTTACTTAAGTTCGTAACTTGACCACGGGCAAAGTAAGGACGATGCAATTTTGGGTATTGAGAGATCCTAGGGTCTGGAAGCAGTTATTACCCCCCCCCCCGTTTGTGGGCGAGTGGGAGGCCAGGTTGGCCATTGAGTTAAATCTGTGACACGACAACGGGTATCAAGTTCAAAATTTACTCACAATATCACTATGAACATGTACGCATATACATTTATATAATAATGCGAAACAGCTCGAGTCGGTCCAGCTACAATACTTCAAAACGATTGTATGGACTACAGTTGATATTACATTCGCAAGCACTGAAAGGGGGATTAGGTCTATTTTCTCTGAATAAACAAATTACTGGGAATAAATTCATCCGTCTGCGCCCAATACAGTTACGATTTATGGCCCCAAAAAGCGTAGGCTATAGTGTTGCATGTAGGCTATGCGCACGAAGGAGAACTCGAGTGAAACGCTTATTGTCAATAGCGATATAATGAGGCCATAGAGTCATAGAGAACAAGCATGACAATAATAGGGTGCTTGTTCATTTATTTAGAAAAACAAATCACGACATGAGTCTAGTAATTTTCGGGCAGGGACCATGGCTTGAAGGCGAGAAAGGTTCTGAAAAGCATCAAGGGCTCTCACTCTCACCTCGCCTACTTTCTCTGTTGCTACGTCTTTAGTTTTTTACGGTTTTTTATGGCACTTGCCCTTCGGCCAAGTGCCATATAGCGATCGCTATTTCTGTCCGTCCGTCGGTCGGTCGGTCGGTCTGTCGGTCCGGGTTTTGCTAGTTCGGGTACTTCCACATAAGCTAGGACGATGAAACTTGGTACGCATATCAGGGATCCTAAATGATTAAATTAGAAATAGTCACTTACCCGATCCGACCATCGTGGGGGGAGTGGAGGGAGGAGGAATCCGAAAAATTCAGGAAAAGTGAGGTATTTTTAATTTACGAACGAGTGATCGGATCTTGATGAAACTTGATATATGCAAAGACCTCGTGTCTCACACGTCCCATTTTAAATCCAGACCGGATCCGGTGACCAATGGGGGAGTTACGGGAGTTTGAAAAGTAGTAACAAGGCAAAAGGCAGCAAAAGCAAAAAGTCTCCAGTAGCGGACTCGAACGGGGGACCTTCTAGTTGTTAGACCAGTGTCCTAACCGCTACGCCAGCGAGGCTTGAAATCAAAGCCGACTGCAGGACATGATAATAGAACATGTACAGTTTAAGTATTGAAATAAGACCGACTCTAATCGAGATTATTATTTTGCGAGAGCAACACGGGTTGACAACTTTAATAGGAAGGTGCACACTGAAACCAAAAATAGGTAGTTCCAAATTGTGAGACATGTAGGAGACTTCGAGCGAGACTAGTAAGCAACAACAGACTGTTATACCATAATCATCTTCGGCAATGAGGGGTTAGCAATTTCGGCTACTTGGTGTACCTACAATTTGTTCCTCTTTAATATGGTACGAACAATTTTATTTGGTACCACGTCTATCAAGGGGAGATGGACTTGTAAGTAAGAATCGGTTGCTAGAAGGGCTTCACAAGGGGACTTGTGAAAATCAATGCACATTTTATTTTATCTCTATAAATGTGAGGGTAAGAAAGCTGGTCTCTTGGGTCTATCACTGTAGGCTACCTTATAATCTCTATCTTTAACCGAGAATTAAGTGGTAACGCAACGACTACAAATCGTATTTTGAAAGAATGACTTAGTTTTACAATTATCTGTAAAGTGGCATCTATGGTATTTTGATCAGGAAAAGCTACGGACAGCTTTGTGAGACTGTCTAGGTTATATAAGATATTGTTCGATGTTTTCTTTAGTCCCAAAGTCAACGATTGAAAAAGATAACGTTCAACTGGTTGCAGAGTCAATTTAGTCCCTACTTGCGATTTTCTGTTTTTTCTTTGATCCCTGAGGTATGGCAACAATGACGTAGTTTTTCAATAATTAGTAAAGTGCCATCTATGACAATATGGTCCTGAAACGTTACGGGCAGCTTTATAATACCAAATAGGTTATATAAGATAATGTCCCAGGCTTTAATCAGTGTCGATGTCTACGATTGAAAAGGATAAAGTTAAACTGTCTGCAAAGACAATTTAGACCCCATTTCCGATATTCTGTATTCATTTTATTATTATTTATTATTATTTATTTATCACCCACGACTATAAGAAACAAGTAGTACAAGTACAAACCTGAGGTAGCCTACAGCCATGTTATTATAGACTGTGTCGAGGATTGTGTCATCAGTTCAGAAAAAAAAAAACTCTTTTTTGAACATAGTTTGACAACTTCAGCGTTTAATAGATAGCGAAGAAACAAACCGAAGTGTTGCTCTCGCAACACTTTGGAGGTTAGGACAGTCATTTAGCCCACGTGATCGGAGGGAATGCCGGAACGTTCAGACTTGAGTGAATTAACCTATCCTATTAGTAGGTCCGAACCGTATTTTTGGATGGTGGGTGTATTGTGTGACCTTCTCATCCACTTTCTTGTACCCTCTACTCGTAACAAGTGCCATATGAGCTCGTAGCTCTTTTTTTTTCGTGGGAAGAACTACAGCATTGCGACGTCTACTGCACTTTGCTAAGTGGTTGTTACCTTCATAACTTTTCTGTCCCTTCCAGCGAGTAACCTTTGAAGTTGTCGCAATGGATTCTCCTCTCAGCCAAATTTGCTGAACTTTTTATTCATTCATTTACATTCACCTCTGTGAGCTTTCTGTCCACAGACAATGAAGCTCACGTACTAGCATCTAGTTCCTGTCTTTTTCGTAGAGAATGGCAGTCATTTCTGTGTATTTGGAGACAAGTGCTTCCTTGGGACTTTCCACGTTCCCGGCTATGAGCTGGAAACAAGAAAAGACTAGTTGTGAGAGGCGTGATCTGAACTGCCGCAGATGCATCACGCTGTCCGAAGTTTCATAACACTTAACACAACACACGAGTTGCGTTTTGCAGATACCATGGTATCTATTACCACGGTAACTGGATCTGCAATTGGTCGTTTTTGCAGCTACCGTGGCATCTTATACACGGTTGCTCTGCAAAAACGACTATTGCCGAAATTGCACTTTTCGAAGTCATCCCAAAAGAAAAACTGGTATCCAGTTACATCACTAAGTGCTAAACTTTTTTCTAACCAATTTGAAAAAATTTGATGAAAGTGAGATTATTTTTCCACGGTCAGTTACCACGGTCGGACCGTCGGACCGGCAATCCAAACACTATCGGTTCTTGGCAACAGTCAATGAAGGATTGCCTTTCTGTATTATGTAACAGCCGAGGCTTCGGATGTCTCGTTTTAATTATCTTTCTGTGCAACTTTGAAAGCATTTATATTTGCTATGTTCACCAGACCTGAGGAGGAAGTATCTTGACATGAAAGTGAAAACTCTTCTCCATTTTCTTGTGAGTGGGAAGGTACAAACTTGAGCCGCTGAAAGGTTGTTCGGGGAAAGAAGTTGCCAGACTTAAAATTGGATCTTTGAAAAGAAAAATAATACTTAAGGTAGAATTTTGTTTGTTGGGGGAAACCATACCAAATAAAGTTTTAGAGGCACCTTAAGTGTTTTTTTTACAGCAACTAAAGCGTTTTACTTTAGGAACTGAGAGCTTAGCTTGTAAATGCTAACCAGCAGAATCTCCAACCAGTCGATCAGTATTTTAGTTCGATCTAGAGACCATACGAAACAAGACCAAAGGTTCCGATGGCATCCCAAAACTTCGATATTTGATCCAGACAAGTAGGTTTTGTCTTCGTCGGATCCGGTCTTCGCCAGACTCCATGACATTTATACTTTTAAAATTTAGAAACAGATAAAGGCCAAACAGCTAATCATAAAAGTTTAACTGAATAGCCAACTTATTTTTGTGTCATTTAGTTGAATACAGTGAATTATTTGGATTCTACAAAGGGATTTTTTTGTTTTCCGCTATCTGCTCTAGCTATGACGTTCAGAATATCTGCGGCTGTCCCCACAGCGAAAATTCTACTATGACGGGGTAAATTTTTATCTAAACACAAACAAGGCTTTTCAGTGGGCAGCGGCGATATTGGTGAAGATTGCTTAGTGCCTGAACAAAAAAAAGTCATAAATCTTTCTTGTAAGGCATACAACAAATTAGAGGTACCACAAATCACGCGGAAATTCCACTATTTGAAAATCGATTATTCCTGAATAGCGGAACAACCAAGTAACGCATTTTCAGCGGGTCTTCAAGCCAATTTAAGTGAAGAAGTGATGGGTAACTAGATTGTCCTATCCCAGTCCTTTTCGGTTAAACTTTAAGAAAACCAAGTTCTGATATGGATTCAGCTTGTGTGTTTACCCCTATAAGTCGATTGAAACGATCCTGGCTTACTTCTGCGAATTTTTCGGTTTCTGGTGGAATTCCAGAACTTTGTTCCGACGAAAAACTAAAGCTCAAAAACGAATTCAGCGTATCTAGTTACCCCTATTTCCAACATCTAATCAACTTGAAATACAAATTTAACTTATCACCAATTTTCCGGTTTCAACCGGATTCCGACGAACTACATGTCGGACAAAAAAATTATTGTCATATACGGATTCAGCATCTCGTCTTACCCCTAAATCGGACATCTAATCAACTCCAAATAAAACTTTTACTTTTAACAAACTTTCCGGTTTTGGCCGTATTCCGGGCGAACTACTTGTCTGGCAAAAAAAAAACAGTTTTCACATTCGTGTTCAGCATGCCTTCTTATCCCTATATCGAACGTCTAATCAACTTCAAATAAGACTTCTATTTTAACAAACTTTCCGGTTTTGGCCGGGCCGGATTCCGGGCGAACTACTTGTCCGGCAAGAAAATGGTTTTCATATTCGTGTTCAGCATGCTTCTTACCCCTAAATCAAACATCTAATCAACTTCAAACAAAACTTTTACTTTTAACAAACTTTCCGGTTTGGGCCGGATTCCGGACGAATTACTTGTCCGGCGAGAAAATGGTTTTCATATTCGTGTTCAGCGTGTCTTCTTACCCCGTAATCGACTATCACATTAGCTGTTTAAAAGTATTTTGCTTGCCCCTTAATTTGAACCCCCTCCCCCACCCCTAAATGTAGGGATACAGGGCCCATCTACGAACTCGACCTTACTATTGACCCAAAGAATGCTCACACCAAGTTTCATCAAAGTATCTCATTCCCTTCGAGAGTTATCGTGCTCACAGACGGACAGACGGACGGACAACTTTTGCGATGTCATTGGTATCCCTCAACTTACGTTTTGGGATCCCAAAAATAAGGTCGGCCAGAGAAGATAACTAGGAAAAAACACACTTGTTCCAAAAAGAATTCGCCTTATTCCAGTTCAGCAGTCCAGGCGGACTAGTATCTAAAAGTCTCTAGCTGTCTAAGTGGGGAGACGGTGAAATATGGATCCGAAGGTGACGGAACATTATATCTTTCCCACTTGCTACCCGAAAGACAAAACTTCTTATTGCTTGGAAACAGATTGCAGATTTCTACTCATCAACTTGTAGATAGTAATTTACCGTATTCCACTTCATCTGTTCCAAGCCGAGAAGTTTCTGAAAAATGGTCTTGTTATCAGCACTCTTGTTACCACATTTCCACGCATCAACTTGGTGAATCCTACTTCTCTTCCAAGCGGACTAGTTTCTGAAAGTCCCCATTGTTTCATTATTAATACTTGTGACATGGAGATAGTGAAATATGGATCCAGAAGGTGATGAGAAGAACGTAATATCTTTTCTACTCTAAACACAATGCAAAACTTCCAATGCTCGGGAAGCACATTGCAGATTTCTCATCCTCAGCTTGTGGATCTTTGATGATGAGACAATGGGGGACTTCGGAAACTAGTCTGCTTGGAAAGGCTGAACTGGAATAAGGCGAATTACACCGAAGAAGACGTGTAAGCCGACAAAAGATGGTCGCCACAGGGAAAGCTGTGGTGAGTGTGGATAAAACCGATTATAGTTGGAAGATTCACTGTGTCAACTAACCTAGTTGCAATCCGAGAAGTAGCTTTTGTTTCGGCTTTTGAAATGTGCAGCATCTCTTCTGGTTTTCGGAAAAAAATTGGGAAACTTAATTTTTGGTCTTCGAACAAAGCTTCTGAAACTTAATAGAATATTTCTTAAAGATTAGGAAATAGTAATTAGTTATTAAAATAACAAGTATTCCTTGAGCCCAAGCTGACTTAAAGTCATATATATCATATGAATACCTACATAAAATAACAAGAAATATTTTTTATTTATTTCATTACGAAAAAAGGTGCTTCAGCCTTAGCTGAAGCTTGTTACCTAATAAATGAACATTCCATCATAGTAAAGATACATCATACCTACAAACCAGAGTCCAATACGGAGCGAATTCTCCAGGAGAAATTACAGAGTTTATTATTTATGTGGTTACATAAATAATAAATGGAAACTAAACTTATACGCTTTGCAGGAACACATTAGCCTGCTACCTTATCAGCATAATAAGGACCAACGATGCCCGATCTGAATGATGCTACGTGTGTACTAATCCTTATTTAGTTTAGTTTTTGGGATCCCAAAACGTAAGTGGAGGGATACCTATGAAGTCACAAAAGTTGTCCGTCTGTGAGCACGATAACTCTCCAAGGGAATTATTATATAGATAGATAGATAGATAGTTTATTGCTATAAGCAGCCCGAGGGCCATGGCAAAAATTTAACATACAAAAGAAAAAATTTTGATGAAACTTGGTGTGAAGATCCTTTGGGTCAAGGGAAAAGTTGAGTTCGTAGATGAGCTCTTTACCCTTATATTTAGGGGTGGGGGTGGTTCAATTTAAGGGAGAAACAAAATATTTTTAAACAGCTAATGAGAAAGTCGATTAAGGGGTAAGAAGACATGCTGAGTACGAATATATAGTGAAACCAATTTGTCGCCAGACAAGTAGTTCGCCCGGAATCCGGCCAAAACCGGAAAGTTTTTTAAGTTTGTAAAAATGTTTTGATAAATTGGTCAGTTTTTAGTTGAAAGTAGTTAAATTGATGATGTGGAAAACATTTAAAATGAAACTTCCGTAGAAGGGGATGTTTACATATATCCGGAAGTAGAGGGTACAGCTGGTTCTAAGCAGGAATATGATATTTTGAGCCCGTCTTTAAGTTATTCGCTGGTTTTAGGACCCGTATGTGAACGCATTTCCCTTTTCCCCTCTGCGGGAAAATAATCCTTCCCGAAATTACTTCCCATAAATAAACGGGATTTGAAATCTTCTTTGTCGGCCTTTATCTCTTTAGCCGTCCACAATTTTTCAAACACGTTTTAGTGGCTTTTCAACGTCAGTCCCCGCCGACGAGGAATACTGAGCTGTCGGGGAATAATCTAATGTTGCGTGAAATCCAGGCACGATTTCCCCAAATTTCCAATTTCAAGAACCATTTCCTTCATCGGGATTTCGGTAGGATGGGATTTAGTCGTCCTTGCTTGTCGATTTCCGACTCGATATAGTCCCAGCTCTATCTTTCGTTATCTGTTCTGAAGGAGGGGGTGATCAGTCGATTTTAGTCTGTATAGTTTAAAGTAGAACTGAAACTTGATACCATTCCAGTATTTTCCTCCTCAGTAAGAAGCGCCGTCGCCAGTCCGCCTATTTTCGATTTTCCTTTCACAGTTGTTTTAATGCCCTCTGTGCGAATCCGATCATCTCGTGGAGAGTCGTTTCACAATTAAGCCCCGCCCGAAGCGGCGTTTGTGGTTGGTTCAGTCAAAGGTATTGACTGCATGTACAAATCAGTCAGACACAATGTTCATCGGCAATGTTTGCAAGAACAAACAAGACCAAAGTTTTCGATGGGATCCCAAAAATGTAATATTTGACTCAGACAACTAGGTATTGTCTATGCCAGATCCAGTCTTCGCCAGACTAATCATCTGAGAAAATCAAGTTCAGATATACGTCTATAAGCCATATCTATTTTGACGACACGAATCGAAACTTCCTGCTTTACGTCTTCCAAATTTCCAGTTTCGGCCGAATTCTGAGCGAACTACTTGTCCAGCCAAGAAAAGATAGTTCAGAAACGAATTCAGCGCATCTCCTTATCCCTATGAAGAACATCTAATCAACTTCAAATAAAACTTTAACTTACTAAAAAAAATCCGGTTTCAACCGGATTCCGGACGAACTATATGTCCGGGTAAAAAATGATTGTCATATACAGATTCAGCTTCTCTCCTTAGGCTACCCTTAAATCTGTCATCAACTTCAAATACAAATTTTACTTTTAACAGTTTTCCGGTTTCGGCTGGATTCCCGGCGAACGACTTGTCCGGCGAGTAAATGGTTTTCGCCATCGTGTTCTTCTTACCCCTAAATCGAACTTCTAATCAACTCCAAATACAACTTTTGCTTTTAAAAAATTTTCCGGTTTCGGCCGGATTCCGGGCGAACTACTTGTTCGGCGAGAAAATGGTTTTGACCATCGTGTTCAGCATGTCTTCTTACCCTAAATCGAACATCTAATCAACTTCAAATAAAACTTTTACTTCTAACAAACTTTCCGGTTTTGGCCGGATTCCGGGCGAACTACTTGTCCGCCGAGAAAATGGTTTTCACCATCGTGTTCAGCATGTCTTCTTACCCCATAATCGACTATCCCATTAGCTATTTAAAAATAGTTTGTTTGCCCCTTAATTTAAACCCCCTCCCCCACCTCGAAATGTAGGGCTACAGAGCCCATCTACGAACTGGACCTTACTCTTGACCCAAAAAATCCTTACACCAAGCTCATCAAAATATCTCATTGCCTTCGAGAGTTATTGTGCTTACAGACAGACGGACGGACGGACGGACAGACGGGCAACTTTTGCGACTAACGTTTTGGGATCCCAATAATCTGATAGAACTTCTGTCTTTGGTCCCATGCAGCGACTATGGATACCCCGATAAAACTGAGCGGAGCTAGAGATACTTGTTCTAATTAAATGCTTAGTCAATACTGAGTCTGGTGAAGAAAGGAAATCTCTAAGACCAGTCTGTCAGGATGATGAAGTCCAATAAACCTTTGGTGTATTTTTTTTATACTTACCGAATTAAAACAAAAATCCAGGCATTTGACAAAAATCTGAACTCAGAATTATAACCAGTTTCATTACAAAATAAACCCGTGGATCGGAAGTAGCCTCGCTTTGATGATTTGGACTGTTCCTTCTCAGACCAGGTTTAGGCTACATTTACGTAGGGGAGTCACGACCTTTCGGCTCCCAGTCACTGGCGTTTGATGTGCAGTTGAGCCCGGGAGTGAGTATTCTGTCTGTGCTGAACGAGCGAGGGAATGTCTTTTGAAGCAGCAAGGAAAATTGGAGGATCCAGCCAGAGACCGTCTCATCATTGCAGGTGCTTTTGAAATCTACCGTTGGACCAGAAGATTGGAGTGGTGCGTTCCGGGTCGGTCGGTTTTCCATCTGGTGTCTGATCTTCTCTGTTTTAAATTTCTTTTCAACTTCTTTACAGCTGTCTTCTTGAGTGGCTTTGGAAAATGGGAGAGCTGTCTGAAAATCCCGCAGTTTTGGTCGGTTTTGACGAAGTCATCGTGACCGTCGTACTAACAAAAATTAGATGTACATTGCCTGGGCAACGTGACTTTTACGGAGTAACACTTTGGTTTAGCTTTTTCGCTATTAACTCTGAAGTAACAACCCCTCTAATTTGCTGGATTTTTTTTTTCAGTTTCTTTTGTTGCGCGATAACGTACAAAGCTAGCAGGTATATATGATTACATTTTTCTCCTGATCAATGAATTGCAGAGAAGAGCTTAGTATCCCCTAAAGATTCCAATGAAGGGACGCTTGGAACTTTCCTAACAAGTTAAGCCGCCTGGGCCAACCCCGACAAGTGGGATCTTCGTCCGGAAAAGTGTATTTGTTCTCAGTTAGATGCTTGAAGGAAAAATACGATCCGGGTCTTCACACCTAAGGCCGGATCTGATTCATATTGATGACCCACATTGTATTAAACAAAATCCTGGACATATTAATATACTTGTTGTGTTTTATTTGTTAGCTTGTGTAGATCTATTGTTGGTTTCTTCTTTTTTCTTTCCTTTTCTTTTTTATACTCCGTTTAAGAGCGTGTTCCACCCCTCCATCAATAGTAACTATTAGTTACTATTTCCGTTCCAGCCTCACGAAAAGTTACTACGCTGACCGTTCCAACCTTCACAAAATAGTAACTAATAGTAACTATTTGCTTACCATGCTCGGGAGCGTAGTAAGCGTAGTAACTACGCATCTCTGTAACGCGATTGGTCGGATCACCCCGAGCCTGATATTTGACCGAAAAAATTCAAAAAGCGTTCCAGCCTAGCGTAGTAACCACGACGAATAGCGTAGTAACTACGGTAAGTAGGGTGGAACACGCTCTAAGACGGATATTTTGTCATACAAATGAGAATTAAATTTATCATCGTCGTCGTCATCATTAGCCATAATCAGTCTCCAATCACCTTTTGCTTGACACAGACCTACCCTTTCTTGCGAGTCACTTTGAGTTGGCTACCAGCCAAGATTTCAGGCATGAACCATTCTTGTCCTACAGTGTAACCATTTCGAGCAAGAACAGAAATAATGGAAGGATACATTGAAAACATCCTCAAGGACAAGGGGCTAATTGTTCAGCGAAAACTCAGTATGCTCATGGAAGAAAATTAAGAATCCCAGCGTTGCGAAGCCGGTCCAGTTGGTGAGCAAAGACGTTAGACAATTGGAAGTAGCAACCTGAAGGAAGCGAACATATTTCAGTGAGGGAGAGAGAGATTCATTAAACCGAAAAGTATCTCGGCAGATAGCTAATTTGCAGTTTCATAACAACCAGTAAGGCACAACATACATTAATAAACAAAAGGAAGAGAAGCATAACAGAAGACATCTGTTACGCTTTCGCGTTGTACACGGATGTAACAAGACCAAAGGTTTCGATGGGATCCCAAAAATTTAATATATGATCCGGACAACTAGGTCTTGTCTTCGCCAGATCCAGTCTTTGCCAGTCTAATCATCTGAGAAAATCAAGTTCAGATGTACCTGTATAAGCCATATCTATTTTGACGATACTGATCAAAACTTCCTGCTTTACTTCTGCCAAATTTCCGGTTTCGGTCGAACTACTTGTCTGACGAGAAAATGGTTTTCACCATCGTGTTCAGAATGTTTTTTTTACCCCTAAATCGAACATCTGATCAACTTCAAATACAAATTTTACTTTTATCAAACTTTCAGGTATTGGCCGGATTCCGGGCGAACTACTTGTCCGGCGAGAAAATGGTTTTCACCGTCGTGTTCAGCATTTCTTCTTACCCCATAATCACATTAGCTGTTTCAAAATATTTTGTTTGCCCCTTAATTTAAACCTCCACCCTAAAGATAGGGCTACAGAGTCCATCTACGAACTCGACCTTACTTTTGACCCAAAGAACCGTCACTCCAAGTTTTATCAATATATCTCATTCCTTCGAGAGTTATCGTGCTCACAGACGGACGGACAACTTTTGCGATGTTATAGGTATCCGTCACTTGCGTTTTGGGATCCCCAAAAAACGGAACAAAAGAGTTTATGTAGCCTACGGTTTGTGCGTGATTTCACTGGTTTGAATTTGTTCTGGTCAGTGTTTATGGTACGTTCGTGAAAAGTTGGGAGTGTTGGTTGTTGGCGAAATGTCCCCTGGCGAAACATCCCCATGACAAAGCGACCCCATGGCAAAACGTCCCCATGGCGAAACATCCCCGGATAAAATAGACCAATAACAAAAATATGATATTAGTATTTTTGAGATTTCAAGATGTACATCAGACCTGGCATTCTTTCAAAGCGGATTGATTTAAGATCACAGCATGGGGATACGAGATTTAATGTGGTAGATAAGTGCATTGGTTTCGCAAGCTAGGGCTCGAAATGCTACATTTGAAAGGCACTTACCGGCTGGCCACAGATCAACATCCGGAAACGAAATTTACATGACCTAGTCTAGATTGTCATTTGTAGCCTATAATAAGACAGGTGGCCCTGTATAGTTTGGGGGAAACATTACACATCTTGAGAAACTTGTCCCCACGTTTTGCCACGGGACTGGATGTATACAGGTGTCAAGCTCTTTAAACGGCCGCATTTGCTGATCAGAGCTTGATTTGTAGTTCTGTTTTCGGAATTTCCTGGCTCGTCTGTCAACTTTCGAACCTAACCTAATGAATGTTCCGTATGTTCAGCATTAGCAATCCTGGGAAAGCGAGCTGAGACAATATTCGATCTCTCCTTTGTTTGCGGTTCGTGTTTGCCGGGAATCCCCGGGAACATGACCATCATTGGTATTTGCATGACGGGCGCGGTTGTGCTGGAGGATTTACTTTCGTTCGGTTTACCTACGTGCTGCGGCGGTTAATAGTCTAGCTGATGGAGATATAACTGTTGTTCGCGCGAAGTGGAGGACTTGGGTCATGGCACCGTAGCTTTAGGTTTGGTCTTTAGCAGCTGATCGAACAGATTATGGAGATGGGACGCTATACAAGGGACTTGTACCGTGAAAAATAAACCAGATTTAACGTTTTAAACTGAATTTAGAACTCCAGGCGTCTCCAGGATTCAACACCGTAGGAGCTTCGTAGCTGACTCGTAGGCTACTAGTAGGCTACTATTGTACACATGACTTGTGTGGTTTGTGAACTAGCTTCCCAAGCCTTTATGTAGCTCATTGGAAGAGGCATTACTAGCCAGAATGTTTTGGGGGGAGAAAGGTATTTACCGACTGGCTGCTCAAAAAAATAACTATTTTGAGGAAAAGTCGACTGATTTCGAAAACTGACTGTTTGTAAGAAAAAATCTACTATTTTACGAAAAACCGACTGCTTTGAAGAAAATCGACCTTTTCCAAAAAAAAAATCGACTGTTTCTACGAAAAATCGCGGCGCTTTGCGCCGACTCGGCTATTTTTTACCGACTGGCCGACAATATTTGGGGGGGTGTCCCGCCCATACGTGACGCCTCTGCTCATTGGTGACACACTGGTTTAGAAAGCCAAAGGCCCTGGGTTGAAAGCCCGTGTGAGGTGCATATTTTGTCTTTTAGTTGAATGATAAATGATTGTCTACACCAGCCTTTCTGAAATATGTCTAAATAATTACTAAGCTGTGGCTAATAGCTGAGCTGAGGTGTTGGGGCGCTGGGCTTTGAACGAAGACGGCTGTGGAAGAAATCCAAAATCACAACATATTACATCCCAAGTGTTGTCTGTTGAAACTGCGCATTTTTTTTATTTTTTTTTAATGAATATAGGGTTACTAAAAAATGAATCTTCAATGTTATCTGTTATGAAACTTCTGACAGTGTACGACGTGCTTTAAGGTTTTCACCACAGTCGTCACTTCGGCAAAGAAAAGTTGAGTCATTTCATTTTTCCGACAAGAATCGTTTAAAATTGACTAAGCTGGACTAGGCAAATCTGATCATCTATTAACCCCTATCTGTCTTACTTAACGTTAACACAAAGTTATCTTCCTTCTGTTTCCAGCGTGCTTCATCAACCAAGTATACCATCTGTGCCGATGATGACTTCAGCTTCCCTGTCTATCTTACCAGCTACAACCCTAACTACGTTGCTCCATGGGGGGCTCGCACGGAGCAAGCTGCAGCTATCACTCTTCAACAGGCAACTCTTTCCCACTCAATCACACTCAGTTCCACCAATAATCGAGAATTCATTCAACTGGGATTGAACTTGGATGAATTATCGGCAAACATCAAAGAGCCATTTTTCTTTGAATGGGAGGGAAATTACGACAGACGGTCTTCTCCAAGTCTGGAGAAATACTTGAAGAAAGTGTCCAACTTGGATGGAAAATATGACTTCATTAAGACGATTCAAGAGCTGAGCGAGAAGTTGATCCACTATGAACAGGATGACTTCGACCGAATTATGCGATTCGGGGAAGAAATTAAAGAAGCCAAAACTTTGAGGTGAGATCTTTGGTCATTTTAGAGTTAAGTAGAAGACGGGTCCAGAACACGCCATTTCTGCTCAAAATCCAACTCTACTCCGATTTTAGGGGCCTGATTTTCCAGATTGCCGACCTAGGCCTTGGCCTAATGCGCAGCAGTCAGGGTGGCATGCATACTGAAGAAGAAACAGCCTATATTGTTTACCATTTTTTTTTCAGCATTATTTTGAGAAGGCCATCTAAAAATGCGGTAGGATAGACGGTAAATGGATTTCATCCATGCCCGATAGCGAACTTTTTTTCTTCATAGGGATTTAGCGAACTTCTTTTCTTCATTGGGATTTTGCGGACCATGATCCTGCTGAGTGCTAGATTTTGTTTCTGCGTGCTGCACGAGAAAAAGTCGAATTGGGCTTTGGCCTAGGGTAGACATGTGTCAGTGCATCCTTTTGGATCATAATATGAATATTATCGGCATCCGTCGTCACATTTAACGCAAGGATGCGATTTAGAAGCACCCGACTGGGCAAGCTCAAAGTAAATCGAAACAAGAAATTTAGAGCAAAAGAAAAACAGGTCGAGGGTAATGTATACTCGCCTGACACCAGCCTGTAACCTGCTTAACTTATCCGTACGATTTAACCGTACTTACAGCCTGTTATCTAATATCTTACAAAATAATTTACTAATTGTATTTCCTAAATTAATTTCCCTGTAATAATCTTTATCTATCCTGTCACATTTCTTAAATATCGGTGTAACTACACTGTCTGAAGTTTCATAACAGGTAACACAAGGATGCGCAGTTTCAAAAGACAACACTTGGGGTCTAATCTGTTGTGATTTTGGATATGTTATACGTTAAATATTATGTATAACAAGCATTGCCAGGAAGAGCCGAAAAACCGCCGAAAATGCATCTGCTGACTTTTCCAACATCATGACGACAAACAAAAAAGTCAGATGATGTTCTTTTCGGCTCTTCCTGGCAATGCTTCTTATGCTTAACGTTTAAAGCACAACCGTTTTCAAAATCACAACAGATTACATCCCAAGTGTTTTCTGTTGAAACCGCGCATCCCTTGTTATCTGTTATGAAACTTCTGACAGTGTAGCCTACTGAAAACCATATGGATGTCAAGTTGAGTTGATTTTTCTACTTACCGAGTTGTCTTTTTTAAAGAGACAACAAAGAGTTGTCTCTTTTGTCGAGTTGTACTTGTTTGAGTTGTTTTCTACTTGTCGGCACTGCGGTGTGGATGTGCACTTTGGAGGTTTCATCTACCATACCCATCCGGTTCGAACCGGACTCGAACCCTGATTAAGGCAACTGGGCCCGGATCGCCGAGTGACTTAATTTCGTAACTTTACCCCGGCTAGAAATCTCATGTACCAATAGGAACCTGAAGTAATTGTTGAAATTGCACTTACCCGATCGTCTATATTCATAGGCAACTGGGCCCATAGTCCACGCTGGTTTAAGGTCGTGACTTTAGAACTGTTCGAGATAGGACGATAGAACTGCGTGTTTAACATAATAGGGCCTGGGAGCTTTTTTTTTTAGGTTTAGTCGACCTCACCGTTCTGGAATGGGGGCAACTGGGCCCACATTCGTCAGCAATTTGAATATCGTAACTAATTTGAGTATTCGTCTTACGCCTATTCCCGGCACCTACGTTGTCGCTATGAAGTTTAAAGTTTAACCGAATAGGTCTGAGATACTACAGTCTAGCTACTCATTAGTTATGCGCTCTATTAGTGTTGAAGTACCGATGAAAATGCGTTACTTTGTTGCTCCGCTATTTATGTGTCGTTTTTCATTCACTCATTTGTTCATACTACATATGCTCCATACCACAAATACATTAAAAGAGACAAGATCCCTTGAAGCTATCTTGTTGGGTGATCCATTACCTGTACACTAGCCTACATCGAACGAACGTTTTCTTTCGAATTGGTGGTACCTCTATGTGCATATACGCCTACGCTTGAGATATCTAGCTAATACTAAACGATGGCCGTAAAATGCGTTTTTTTTCTCACACGCAATAGAGTTATCTCTTCAGAAGTGACTGTACAATCTTGCAGTCTGATCTTTTTTCGTTTTTTCCTTTATTGTTTTTCCTATACTCCGCATGGGCACTTTTTGTGCCATTTCTGTATGGGGTGATAAAATTATTGATTGATTGGTTAATCTGGAGTTGAAGAGTCGGTGTGGAGTGAATCCCTCAATTCTCGCCTTTCCCCTTGATCCCCAAGGAGTCCCCGGGAACGGCGAGAATACGCCTTAGGAGCGTGTTCCACCCCTCTACCAATAGTAACTATTAGTTACTATTTCCGTTCCAGCCTCACGAAAAGTTACTACGCTGACCGTTCCAACCTTCTCAAAATAGTAACTATTTGCTTACCACGCTCGGGAGCGTAGTAAGCGTAGTAACTACGAATCTCTGCAACGTGATTGGTCCGATCAGCCTGCGGCCTGATATTTGACCGAAAAAATAAAAAAGCGTTCCAGCCTAGCGTAGTAACTACGGTAAGTAGGGTGGAACACGCTCTTAATTGGCCAATTGAAATGCACGATTTTGTTGAAATTCAAATTCTCCGGGTCGGGGTGAAATTTGCCTTGTCGGGCAAGTAGTGCATGAACGTCACTTCTAGATCCCAAAATGAAAAAAAAAAGTCCCTTAGCAGAGCATGTATAGAAATCCAAGGTATAACAAGACCAAAGGTTCCGATGGGATCCCAAAAATCTTCGCCAGGCCAAACAGCTAATCATTAAGAAATCCAAGCTCAGATATGGATTCAGCATGTGCGTTTACCTCTATAAGCCGATCGAAATGATCCTGGCTTACTTCTGTGAATTTTGCGGTTTTGGTGAACTTCAAGAACTACTTGTCCGGCGAAAAACTAAAGCTCAAAAACGGATTCAGCGTATCTCCTTACCCCTATATCCAACATCTAATCAACTTCAAAAAAAAATTTAACTTCTAACAAATTTTCCGGTTTCAGCCGGATTCCGGACGAACTATATGTCCGGCTAAACAGTGATTGTCATATACGGATTCTGCATCTCTTCTTACCCCCAAATCTATCATCTAATCAACTTAAAATAAAACTTTTACTTTTAACAAATTTCCGGTTTTGGCCGGATTCCGGGCGAACTACTTGTCCGGCCATAAAATGGTTTTCGTATTCTTGTTCAGCATGTCTTCTTACCCCTACATCAAACGTCTAATCAACTTCAGATAAAACTTTAACTTCTAACAAACTTTCCGGTTTTGGCCGGATTCCGGGCGAACTACTTGTCCGGCGAGAAAATGGTTTTCATATTCGTGTTCAGCGTGGCTTCTTACCCCTAAATCAAACATCTAGTCAACTTCAAATAAAACTTTTACTTTTAACAAACTTTCCGGTTTCGGCCGGATTCCGGGCGAACTACTTGTCCGGCGCGAAAATGGTTTTCATATTCTTGTTCAGCATGTCTTCTTACCCCATAATCGACTATCACATTAGCTGTTTCAAAATATTTTGCTTGTCCCTTAATTTGACCCCCCTCCCCCACCCCTAAATGTAGGGGTACAAGGCCCATCTACGAACTCGACCTTACTCTTGACCCAAAGAATGCTCACACCAAGTTTCATCAAAATATCTCATTCCCTTCGAGAGTTATCGTGCTCACAGACGGACGGACGGACAGACAGACAACTTTTGCGATGTCATAGGTATCCGTCACTAACGTTTTGGGATCCCAAAAATAAGCTGGCTTTTCAGCTAAACTTAAAAGATCAACTTAGCCTATCGTGTTTTGTTATATGTAAGAATTGGATGGGAATTTACGGCGAGGGTTGACACTTGTATGGCTTTACTTTTAGGGCGTTAACTGTTTTGGGTATAGTAAGCAAATTAACTGGCAGTTAGGTCATTAGCCTGTCGTTTGTTGTTGTATGTAAGAGTTAGACCAGAATTTACGTCGAAGAATGACTTCTTTGACACTACTTTTAGGGGCATTAAATGTTATGGAAATATGGAGTAAATTAACTGACAGTTACGTCATTAAATGATTTAGTTCATATGACATATCTTGGGTACCTGAACTTGATTCGTACTTTCACAATGCACGTTTAAGCCGTTGCACATTTCTCTCGCATTTCTGCCCACCGTATTTTCAAGAAAAAATAGTAGCCTATCTCCCATAAGCTAAAACATAAAGTTAGATCTATTCAACAATCAATGAATGGTAGAGACTGAAGGTTTAGTGCTATTTTCTTGGTTTGCTAAAAGAGCAAAGACGGTTGTCTTCACTACTACAATCGTTCCTCCCAACTGGTAAAGGGTTTCCCCTATTTTCCACCACATAAATCATCTCTTTTAATCCTCTGTCTTTTTATCTACCCCCATCTCCTTTTCGTCAATTTGTCAATTTGGTATAAATGATGGGCGCCTCGTTCGCGCCCTTATGAACGCTATTCCTTTTACTTCAAGGAGACTCATATTTTCCCAGAAGATTTGCTAAAGGAAGGAAATGCCATCTTGAAATCATTTTGGAAGGGGAGTATTTGAACTGTCCACTTTCAGCCTCACTCCCGTCAGAGGGGCTAACCCCTTTCTCTTGGATGTACGTAGATGTTCGTGGTTGACGGTGCTAAACGGGATAAGTGAGCTAATTTTGTTTGAGCGATTTCGGCCGTTCTTAGCAAAATTCCTCTTCAGGCTCAAGCTGGAAAGTGAATATGTGAAAAATAACTAATGATTCTAGCTTAAATATATGGAACAAGAATATGAAAAACACGAATATGAAAACCATTTTCTACCCGCGCGGACAAGTATTTCGCCCGGAATCCGGCCACAACCGAAAAGTTTGTTAGAAGCAAAAGTTGTATTTGTAGTTGATGATTTGGGGGTAAGAAGAGATGCTGAATCCGTATATGACAATAATTTTTTAGCCGGACATAAAGTTCTTCCGGAATCCGGCTGAAACTGGAAAATTTGTTATAAGTTAAATTTTTGTTTGAAGTTGATTAGATGTTAGATTGGAGTGGCTGAATTCGTTTTTGAGCTTTTACTTTTCGCCGGACAAGTAGTTCCGGAATTTCGCCGAAACCGGAAAATTGGCAAAAGTAAGGCTGGATCGTTCCGATCGGTTCCGTCAAAATGGATATGACTTATAGTGCTAAATACCCGTGCTGAATCCATATCTCAACTTTGTTTTCTCAGATGATTAGCTATTTGGCCTTAATCTGTTTCTAAATTTTAAGAGTAAAAATTTTCAAGGAGTCTGGCGAAGACTGGATTGGATTGAATCTAATTGTCTGGAACAAAATATTGAATCTTTGGGATCCCGTCGAAACCTTTGGTCTTGTTCATTTTTTACTCCCCTTTTTTCCACTCTTATGTCTCCGGCAAAACGGGCTGGAAGAGACTGGCAAATAACAATGTCAAGAGAAGTCGCAGCCCCTCAGATCTGCGTTCAGCCTACATTTTCATTAGAAATTTGCTTTTTGTCCCTTCAAATTTCTATTTGCTCAGACCAGATGTTTTCTTTCGGTGGTCCCTGTTTTCCTTGCTTATGGAATTGGGAGCATCTAGCCTCCGGCGGTAAATGAAAGTTTGGGAAATCGAGTTTCCGTGACCTGATTTAGAACTGATGACATAGCAGGACGGAACAAAGGGAGAGTCGGACGAAGAAGGGGGTTCCTCTTGATTCATTTGTAAAGGTCTCGCCGAATGAAGGAGTCACGAATAAGGCGCTAGCATTTGGAGTACTGGAATGCCTGCCTCCCCCCCCCTCCTGTATCGATCTCGGATCCGTCCGCAGATAAATTCCCGTTTTCCATAAAACAAAAACTGTATTTGTTAGTCCTAAGCAAAACTTAAGCTTTTGTTCCACGCTCCACTCATTTATATATATAATTTTTTGAAGAAACAAGGAGTCCTTGCAGAATTGTGAAAGGTAATAAAGAAATGCCATCAACTTCATCAGCTTCAGATAACCGGTTCTACGCATCAATAGCATGATACGTTAGGGGAGCATACTCGTAGGGAGCATAATGCGCATGGAAAATATTGAATCGTGGCAAGTGCAAAGATTAGTGAGGTGTCGTTAGCGGATTTAGAATGTAACGTATGCAATTTAGCTCTCCGGGCTTAAGAATCAGAATGCACTTACGGAAGAAGTTTGCATTATCATTTAGGCACGACGGGTCCTTTAAAGACCTAATCCAAATAAAGATCTAATTTTTGTCCTCTGCTTTAAGTACGACCCATGTCACGTATGATGTCAAATGTTACAGAATTGCCTTAAAATGTTCAGTTTCGTGCAAAGATATGTGTACCTATTCATGGACTACGTGTGCAGGCTCAAGATCATTATCCTTAGAGCTCTTGACTTCGTGAGAAGATGGTCTTATCAGCGAGTTTGATTCAACGGCTTTGTCGAATCTTCCAAAGAGGTCGGAAGAGAACAAGACAGAGCTCGGCCGCGAAACGTTCAACTACGGTGATGTTAGTGCTGGTTGATGCCATCAGTGAGAAAATTTATAGCTGGTCTACACGCCCACCCGTATCAACTCTTCAAGTACTATGACACTGGATCATCGTCATATTAGTTGTGTTTTTGCTGATACCATGGTATCTGTTACCACGGTAACTGGATCTGCAATTAGTCGTTTTTGCAGTTACCGTGGTATCTGATATACGGTCCACTGCAAAAACGACTATTGCCAAAATTGCACTTTTCTAAGTCATCCCAAAAGAAAAACTGATTTCCAGTTACATCACTAAGTGTTGAACTTCTTTCTCACCAATTTGACAAAATTTGATGAAAGTGAGATGACTTTTCAGATACCACGACCAGATACCACGGTCGGACCGTGATATCTGAATATCTGTTACCACGGTAACTGGCCCAATACCACGACAACTGCAAAAAAGCCTTTTGAACGTGGTATCAGATACTACGATAACTGCAAAAACGACTTTAGACCGTATATCAGATACCATGGTATCCGCAAAAACGCAACTATTGCTTCTTTGCCATCATTTCCCGATCACAGATGAAGTTCAAATTGTTTCTTCTTCGGTCTCGTTGTGGCGACCGAAGAGTTTCTCTGCCGAGTTTAAGATCCGAAAAATAAACTTTACGCTTATTCATGTATGATGAGATAATGGCCGTGGCGAGGAATCAATCTGACTACTCACGATTGCAAAGTATAAATACTCATTGAGCCCAAGCTGACTGAGAAATACATATTCAAACCCATGCATAGAACGAATACGTCAGCCACGATGCTTTGGCGGCGATATTTCGGCCTTTCTTAGCAATGGTCCTCGTCTGGCTGTCGGCGTCAGGGACAATGTTTGGGAAGAAAGGAACCTGCAATCAGTGACGATGATTGAATGACGTCAACGACAATGACGATGATTGCAGTTCGTTTCTTTCCCAACGTTGACCCTGACGTTCGACAGTCTGACGAGGACCCTTGCCAAGAAGGGTCGAAATATCGCTGCCAAAGCATCGTGCATCGTAGCTGACGTATCCGTACTATGCATTGTTTGAAAATTTATATATATCTGTATTTTAAAAGCTATTAAGCCATATGCAGAACAATTCAATTCAAGAAACCATACTAAAACAACCACACTATTTTTCACGTTCATAACTCAATAAACCTCACTCTTTCTCGCATTCCCAACTTAATATCACCTACCTACTCTCTACTAAACTAATCACTTTTTCTACCATATTACAAAAACAAACTATAGATCTTGGAGACGTGGATTTCAGGATACCTAGAGGCTAGAAGTAGCTCATCCCCCCATTTTGAAAAATAGTACCTCGTATATTAGAAAGCTTTTCGCACCTCAATATGCAAAGTATGTCTATTTGGACCTGAATATCCTTTGAATGTCCTTCGTTAGTTCAGGAACTATAAGTTCGAGTCAGTTTTTCAGATTCATTAGCAGTAGCAGCTACTGAAAATGAACTTTTTTTAATCAGTAGTGTTACGATGACTGTTACGATAAACCTATAGCAAAAATAAAAAAAACAATAAACATAACCCTGTGTAACTCCAGAAAAAAAAATCTGACCTAAGGAACATGTCTTCAGTCTGTTTCAAAAGTATACCTACCGAGCAACTCCATACACAAATCAGACTTAAAAGCTTAGAAGCTCTCTAAATAAGTTCTGGTTTCATTTTCAAACCTATCCTAGCGCTGGGTATTAGCAGTCAAGTTCACAAGGTTATAGGCAACTTGGAAGGTTTTTGCGGATAGGTTGGAAACACAGGGAAGAGTTTTTGTAAAAGGATTTATGAGAAGAGATATTTGTTTGTTTGTTTGTTATTGTTTATTTTGTATGTGATGGCCCTTGGGCTTTAAGCAAATATATCGTATCATACCATACCTCTGGGGATGAAATTGCTCACAGTACCTCTGTGCCATGATTGACCAGTTACCGTGTGAAAGATAGCGATAAAGAAGGAAAGACAATGGTTCCGGGACATAGAGCAAGGATAAGTGTCTTCCTTGGTCGACTTTTTCTGATCTCGTTCTTTCTTCTCTTGTCCACGGCTTGTCATGGATAAAAAGAAAGACTATTCTCTTGACGGAAAGGTTGTTGTCAATGGTTTCCTTTCAGTCACTGCTTTATTAAGCAGACGTTTTTGTGGAGCTGAGACCGTCGCTATGGCAATTGCTTACTTCCTAAGATTTCCAACCAATGAGCGTCAAGACGTATTTGAGGAAAAACTTCTTTGCGGTTACGGTCGGTTGTGTCGGGTATAGCTACCGCAACGGGGGAAAAGAAGGGCACTGGTAGTCTCTAATAACTTAAGGTTAGTCTACACCTACTCGTTGGTGTCGTCAAGGTTTGCCATATTCCAGTTCAGCGGTTCCAAGCGGACTAGTTTCTGAAAGTCCCCTAATGTCTCATACCTTTGACAGACAGTAAAATAGATCCACAAGTTGATAGTAGAACATCTGCAATCTGCTTCCCGATAATCCCGATCAGTGGAATATCTGCACTGTCGTTGCAGGAGAAAGAGCTGGAAGGAGCTGACCTAAAATAAGGGAACTGTAAACAAAGATAATGGTCTTCGTTTGTAAACATTAGAGTCCTCTCAGCAACACCAAAGGCTCTGGTTAGATGAGCTTAAGTCACGCCTATCCGTATGTACCTTCTAATTTTTTTTCATCCGTCACATTTTTCACCTACGAGTCGGTTAGTCGATTGTAAGAGATATGTCTGCTTAACAAGCAAAAAGTGTTTGGGGATCTTCGCCCAGTGAATATTATTGCTAGAATTCGAAATTCATCTCCAGGGGATTCATTTCATAGAAACCTGGGGGGAGGGGCAATGACGTCGTTCTGGTCTCCTTTTGAATTCTTAAACTTAAATTTACATGTGTCAGACCTAAAATATGTAAGTGATTAACTGCAATTGCAAGATAAAGAAACGATAGTTTCAAGAAAAATTTTGTCAAAAAAATATTTTGTGTAACAACCATGTACATTTATATGCGCCCCGCGAACCAGGCTTTACGCAGATGCCCGGTAGGCAGAACGGTCATAAGCCCTAGATTGGCCGTTTATTAATTCGGACCTGATGCTATTGTGTGGGTTGGGATCTGGAAGAGCTATTGCGAGTCCAGCGTACCCGAGTCCGGGACTGAAGTACGCACGCTCACGAGTCAAGACGAGTCTGGGTCCTGGACAAAAATCGAGCACTGCATGTGAGTTGAGGGAGTTTTATTACTTAGTCTTCCAAGGTATTGCTTGATTTAATCCTGCTGGAACGGTACGACATATCCATCCATAATGTCTTTAATTGGTCGCTGGAGACTTCGTTTTATTTTAAGTTACGGGGTCGAGAAGTTCGATTGGACTCGTGACTCGGACGGATTTCGAGACGAGACGCAGACGGGTCCGAGTCCTACTCCGTGAACGACGAGTCCGGGTCGTTGGAAAAGGCGTCCCGAGACGAGTCCAGAGTACGAGTCAACCAGCTCTGGGATCTGGGTATACCCAGGAATCTCGTGGCATGCTTAAGTGCCAGTCGGGTTGAGGGATCGCGAAACTTGGAGACAGGACAGCCTTACGCACTTGTTTTGCCATTTATAGACCCGGACGGCATCCACACACACGCTAGTTTTGCCAATTATAGACCCGGACCGCTTCCACACACAAAAGGGGAGCTTAATTACTGGGGTCTAGGATATATTTTGGCACAGTGCCGAACGGTTTCCGAGAATTTCGGACAAAATTTAGTAGGCAGACCACCTAGGTCAGTCATTTGTGGATCCGAACCTTCCGACCATTGCCAGGGGAGTGGGAAGGAGTATACCATCAATCTTGTTGGATACATATGTGCTCTGGCGGAATCAGTTGCACAGAAAGATCAAACTTAGGTAAACAAGTTGTAGATCCAAGCCGAATGCTGTCTTTTTTTTGGCAGTTGCAGAGTGTCACGAAACTTCAAATGCCGTATGGCTGGAGTGATCGGTACGAAATCTGGCAGACAAAACGGACAAAAGGCCTGGAAGCATTTGGATCTTACTTCTGAGTTATTGGATGCAGAGGAATCTGTCGGGATGCAGGAAAACAAGTGGCTGTGACGCTTGGAGATAGTGGAAGGGAGAAAAGTGGCTCGGACTTGCAAAATTGGATGCATTGCACTTGCGTTGTCACATTGCACTCACAAATGAAGATCCAACTGCAGCTTACAGACTGACCCCTTTTCTGGACTTTCGAGATCTCTTTTCGAATTGCAGAGGTCTTTTCCTACCGTCTCTCAGTTTATATTGCAGCACGGTCTTCTTTGGTCTGGCTGCAAGCGGCTCAAAGACGGACATGAAATGACTCTCAAGATGCCGACAAGAAGTGTTCTTGGCGTCTTGAGGTAATGGCATTGGTTGTTATGCGACAGAACACAAAAATGGTGAACCATCATGCAGCTTGGATTTCCGCTCTTGCTTACTGTCGAGGGCAAATCCTTTCGCTAATGCCAGGCGGCTTGCTCTAATTTCTGTCTGTTTATATTTCAGAACCGTCCTCTTCTACAGTCTGGTTGCAAGTGGCTCGGACTTGACGATTTCTTACTTGGCTGATCTCCTCCAGAGCGGTGGATTAACGGAGACTGAAGGAAACTTCTTTATTAGCAACTTGGTAATGAGTCTCAAGATGCCGACAAAAAGTGTTCTTGGGCGTCTTGTGGTAAGGCCATTTTCTTTTTATACCTTCTAATTTGTTCATAAGCTCTGTGGGGGAGGAGGCTGGTATTAGTAGATTTTTGCCAGATTTGGTATATTCTCTCTAATTAAACCTCAGGGTACGAATTGGCGCAGTGCTAATTTTGTAAGATTTTAGTCTCCTAACTATCTCATGTCTCATAAGAAGAGCGTTTTCCTTATTATTATTACATTCTTTACTGGGCCCGAAGCCTAGTTCATTACTGACCAGGAACATACGGCATCCATGCCAGTGATTGTGTCCATTCATTCTTTGTCTCCCCGTTGTATATTTTCAGTCACATGATTATCATTTCCAAAGAAATTCTGTTCTCTTCGGAATCGCAATTGGTCACTTTCTCACCATGCTCGTGGATAAGCAAAGGTGTAATCAGGATCGAATCAGACCAAGTATGGGAATTTGGAATTTGTCAGATTCATTTTGTGTTATGTACATGAAAAAGAAAACGATGGCAAAATAAATCCTACCATTCGAAGTCGCCAGTTTGAGAGCACACGCTATCACTAACTTCTGGAAAATGTTTAGAACAGAAACTTCCAAGTTTTGAGTATTTTGTGTAACGTAAACATGAAAGTATGAAAAAGAAAACGATGGCAAAATAATTCCTACCATTCGAAGTTGCCAGTTTGAGAGCACGCGCTATCACTAACTTCTGGAAAATGTTTAGAACAGAAACTTCCAAGTTTTGAGTATTTTGTAATGTAAACATGAAAGTATGAAAAAGAAAACAATGGCAAAATAATTCCTACCATTC
This sequence comes from Branchinecta lindahli, assembly GCA_023053555.1. Classification (NCBI taxonomy): domain Eukaryota; kingdom Metazoa; phylum Arthropoda; class Branchiopoda; order Anostraca; family Branchinectidae; genus Branchinecta; species Branchinecta lindahli. The sequence continues at coordinate 16,997,409 of JAKZAO010000002.1, forward strand.
GAAGTTGCCACTTTGAGAGCATGCGCTATTACTAACTTTTGGAAAATGTTTAGAACAGAAAGTTCCAAGTTTTGATTAGCTGCTAGTCGCGTAACGTAAGTAGTGTAAAGAATCTCTGACTTGACCGAACATATTTTAAAAAAAATTCGCCATAGAAAAACGCCACGGTTTTAGATCGACCTCGTGAGCCCTCTACTTGGTAACTGGAAAAGATGATTTTCAGTGTACTATTCGCTTTCATCTGCTGAGTGTCTAAGGGGCGAGTATAAATTATCTGAAAAAAGAAAAACGCGTCATGTGTGCTTTGAAGTTGTGCCATCTTTCCGCGATCATCTCTGTTTCTATTCCTTTATGTGCCATCTTTCGTCTTCGACTCTTCTTGGATAAATTAGCTTCAACTAAATTATTTTTTTTTCTGAAGTGTGTTGCAGTTTAAATTCCAAGAGCTGACAATGTGATACCAACGTCTACCGAACCTTTCCCAATTGAGGGCGAGGGGTGTATTTTTTTTTTTTCCTTTTCTTCTACTGTATCGTCTCGCAACTCTTTCTGGTGCTTCCTTATATTACATTAAAGTAATGAGCTTTGTTGCCAACGGCTATAGCCTTCATGCCGTGTCCTGATCAGTCATCAAACCGTCCTCGCAGTTTGGACACATTTAGCAGTTAAAAAAAACTACAAGCTTTACCATCTTGCTTACCTTACCCTTTTCACTGGGTCATTGGTGTAGCATCACATCCTCGGTACCTGTCGCCACCGCGTTACCACCGTTCTTTGTCTTTGCGTCGTGACCTTATCAGTCGTCAGACATCCTTACGTTAAAAAACGAAGATTCAGCATCATGCTTAACTTGTCCATGTCACCTTCAGACTGTCCTCGGTTTGTCATCGCTGTCTTCGCCGCTTTACTATCGGTTTTTGTCTGTTTACAGGTTCCTGATCATTCGTCAGACCATCCTCAAAGTATCGGAAAAACACTACTAGATCCAACATCGTGTTTACCTTCTCTTACCATCTTCAGTGTCCTCGCTGTACCATTCCCATCCAATGTTGAAACGCTTGTCCTTCCACCGTTGCGTCCTTTTAAAGTGCCCTAATCAGTCGTCAGACATCCTTACAGTTTTGCCTTGTTATCTTGAGACTGTCCTCGGTGTGTCATCATCATCCTCGTCGTGGCGACACCGATTATCACCGCGTTTCCACCGGTCTTCTCCGTGTTCTGTAGAAGTCCAGTCTCTTTACAGCCTCTTCATCATCAAGTCGCATCAGCCGTCATTTTCCTGGTTTGGGCATGGCCTTTCAAAGATCACGGAGTACTATCCAGTAACATGCACGCTCTTTATCACCAAGTGACGGTCAATCAAGCGGCCATCTTAAACGAAGAAGAAAGAAGAGGGAAGTGGATCAAACCTCTGGGAATTCTTGGAAATGTCTATGACGATCTCTTGGGAAATTGCAAGGCGAGAACCAGCGTAATTATAAGAAAAGCTTGTTGGTTGAAATGCCAGGATGCCCTCCTAGTTTTTGTGAGTGTGAGGTGGAAAGAAGCCCTGGCTTTGGTGGACTAATTCTAGTCAGTTCTGAAGGAATGGAACGTATTTATGCCTCCTGAGGGAGGGGGGGGGGAGACTCGGCGCGATCTATTTTGCAGTATATCCTATGGGTCGCATGAATTGTAAATTCATTAAAGGACCCGTCGCGCTTATAATGCCAATGTAACCTACTTCCGTAACTGCATTCATTATTTCTTAAACCAGGAGACCCCAATTTCGTATGTTACATTCTGAACCCTCTAACGACACCTCACTAATCTTTGCATTTGGCACGATTCACTATTGTCAGTGTTCATGGTGCTTCCGACGAGTGTTCGCGTATCATACTGATAGGTAAAACCGCGGTTTTCTGAATTTTGTCGAGTTTTGCTAGAAGTCACTGGGTCTTGGAAAAGGCTTGAAACAGTCAAGGCCGTGGGTAACTTGTTAAAAACAGAGCCTAGTTTTACATTATTCAGATAGTTTTGAATATTGGAACATAAAGAGTAAACAGTGCAATGTGTGCTTTAAGCTGATCAATCCCGGACATAAGAGAACCAGGTCCTCTAGGCAGTTAACAGAGTTCGGGTCCCGGTTTGAAAATAGTAAAAAACAAACTTTACTTTTATTTACTTACTTTGACTTTAGAAAATACACAAGAATTCTTAGAAATTTTATAGACAAACAGGCTACTATTTATTTTCTCTACACATTACAATTTTAAATTCACCACTTCGGCACCTGGTCAGAGCCCTTTCCGAGGTTGGGGTCCTAGATAGCTGCCTAGACAGAACTAGTAACCAATTTTTTTAAAAGTGCAGTAACTTTCCTATCCCACAAATTTTTCGCCTTCGTCAAACAGTAATGATTGTATCTAGTAGCTTATATTTTATTTAATTGCTTTGCTGATGATTTTAAATTGTTACGATGTCATGTAAATTGATTGGTGATTTTGTTTTTGTCACTGTTTTATTCATTTCTCACAGATAGATAGATAGAATAATGTATATGTTAATGATATATTTGATAAGCAGCCCGCGAGCCACGGCAACAATTAACCACAAAAATCTTTCTCTGCCAAAATTCCCCTGTGGCCACTTTTACCACTTACCACTTTTTTGCAGGGTCTAATTGAGACGGACGCCGTCTTGCGTTCACCATCTCTACGCCGCACAGCATTGACATCGATATCTTCGTTGGTCCGAATGTCCTGCGTTAGTCCATCGCACGCCTCCACACGATTTCCTGTTAACCTCTATGGTCCATTTTGCAACGCTTCGGACCCTCTTATACCCCGCCTAATCCGCGTCGCGAGGGAACGTCTATGGTCGGGACCGATGGAGTCTGATCGCGTGGCGGCGCTGACGGCTCTCACCACGTTGGGACATGACGCTACCATACCTGTCGTTGAAGAATTCCTGCAGAGTAAGGTATGTAACATAAAGTTGTCAGTCGTCCATTCCCGAAGTGTCGAGGATATTCGTCAGTGTCAGTTCAATCAGATTCGTTAATCCGACGTTTCCAGCACCGCTGTACCCGCCTCCCCACCTTCATAGTAGAGACTAGAGTGGTTGTTATTTAAAGTGTATCTGAAAAGATAACTTGCTTTTATGGGATCCCGAAACGTAAGTGACGGGATACCTATAACTTCGTAAAATTTGTCTGTCCGTCTGTCCATACGAACACTCTCGAAGGGAATGAGATATTTTGTTCAAACTTGTGAGGATTCTTTGTGAGGAAATGTGTGAATTGGATTCTTTGTGAGGAAATGTGTGGGGATTCTCTGAGTCAAAGAACAGGCCGAGTTCGTAGATGGGTTCTGTAGGTGAATCCGAGCTTCTTTGTTTGATTCTCGGTGTCACAGCTGTTATCTGTATAACTGTATACATACATAGAATACATAACGCGTATTCTCGCGTTCCTCGAGGACTCCACTTGAAGAGTCCCCGCGTTTTTGTTTTTCCCGGGGACTCACTCCCCATATTCTCGCGAGTCCGCACGGACGGGGAATGCTCCGATTATCATCACCATCATCAAAAAGGACTCCCTTTCAGATTCGGAGGGGAATCAATTTTTGCTGGTGTTGGTGCGATGTAAATTAATAAAAAATAATCAGAATAAACAAAACCAAAAATAAAGAGCAAAATCCGTTTTGGAAGCATTCCCCGTGTTCTCGCTGTTTTCTGTACGCGGAGTCCGCGTGGAGTGAGTCCCTCTATTCTCGCCGTTCCCTCGTGAGTCCCCGAGGAGTCCTCGGGGAACGGCGAGAATACGCCTATACAAACCGGTAGCTGAAATTTATTTTCCTTCCAGAAAAGAAGTGCGCACGGAATTTAGCTAAAACATGGAACTTCGTCAAAGTAGATATGAGATATAGGTAAACATAGATGCTGGATCCATATCTGAACTTGACTGTCTCATATGATTAACCGTTTGGCCGTAATTTGTCAATAAATCAAACACCACTACGGTATCATTTATGTTTATTTTCAAGCGGCTGCTTAGTGGTAAATAGTACTAAAGTTTAAGGAGTCTCACGATCGCCAGACCGGATGTCTACAAGACCCGATTGTCTTGATAAAAAAAAAGTCCAGTAAATATTAAATTTTTGGGATCCCATCGAAACCTTTGGTCTTGTTATATCTTGGATTTGAATCCAACGAAGTATTTGGACTCTGCTAGTATTGCTGGCTCGACAGGTTCATTCCGAAACGGAAAATTTGAATTTGAACAAAATCGCGCATTTCAAGCTCAGCTAATATAGTTTAACTCGAGAATGTAAGGTCACTTCTGAAGAAAGCTGCTAGTGCGTGTGACCCGAATAAGGTTTATTTTTCGACAGTCGTTTACCGCTGTTGTTGCAAAATATTTCAAGCACAGCGATACCACAAATCCAAAAGAAAAAGTGACGGCTAAATACGATGGGTTGCACACTATCAGAAATGATGTACACCAAGTGGCGCCTGCCGCTGTGCCAAGCCAGTGTCGCGGTGCCGTGCCGGTAACGTGTCGTTGCCGGCTGGTGCCGTGCCGCTGGTGTGCGGTCAAGAAACATTTTCGAATGATCCAATGATCCCACTTATTTTCTACTTTCCCTAGATGCTCTCTTTGTATCCAGACACAGCTGATTCCATCATTATCTTCTTTCTTCTGCCACGACAACTTGCATATTTATTTTGTCTCTAAATTGTGTAGCCTGTACAACACTGTACTCAAACCGGAATCTTGGGGGGGGGGGGGCACACCTCGGACTTCCAGAAGTTCCAGACGTATAACGTGAACCTTCATGTAACCCGATCCGCTTCGACGAACCGGAAACCTGGAAGTGAGCCGAACATTTTGAAGGACTACTGAAGATAGTATGATGAGATAGTCGATTTAGGGGTAAGAAGACATGCTGAACCCGACCAAAACCGGAAAGTTTGTTTAAAATAGAAGTTTAATTGAAGTTGATTAGGTGTTCTGTTTACGGATAAAAATATATGCTTAGCACGAACTACTTGTCTGGCGAGAAAATGATTTTCGTATTTTTTATTTTTTTATTTCTGACCCGCTTTTTGGTATAACAAGATATAACAAGTATAACAAGACCAAAGGTTTCGATGGGTTCCCAAAATTTTAATATTTGATCCAGACAATTGGGTCTTGTCTTCGCCAGATTCCTTGAACATTGTTACTAATAAAATAGTAAAATAGTTTAATAGTAACAATGTTCAAGGAGTCTGGCGAAGACGCATTCATAAAGATTCACACTAATTAAAAATGCTTATTCTGGAATAGCCTAGTGGAGTAATGGACTAACATATTTTCACCGTGTCTATTTAAGTTTATTAGTGATTTGTACATATTCTAAGATCAATAGATCTTATGGAGCTACTGATATTTTATCACGGCCCTATGATTTGCACGCTGATATTCGTCAGAATTCTAATTTACATATGTCGTTGCATCACCGGCTGATTACATTTGTCTGATGGACTGTAATTGTGTTTTTTAAGTTTTCTCTTCGATTTGCTCATTATCTTTTTACTTCACTATCTTTGTTTGTTAACATTTTGAGGGTAACGAATATACTTTATTTTTACTGTTTTACGCAGTATTTCTCAGAAACCCTTAATCGTGTCTTTCAAATCCGAATACGCCAATGAGTTTGAAATCAGAAAAAGAGACTGAGGGTCAAGCGTTGAGCTCTCACAAGAAAATCTTCCGGAAGGCAGAAATAATCTTTCCATGCTTGAACATTTATGGTCCGGGAACAGAGTTGGGAAGTTGTAAAAGCTTCGGCTGTACGACTTTCCTTGTATCGGGGTCATACTTAATTCATAAGAAGTGGTACTTTGGGGATACTAAATAACGTAAGCCATGCCATATCAGATGTGAGCACGAGCTTGTCCGATTGTCCTACAGTGTTAATGCAGTTTCATGTATAGACAATAGCCTACACTTTCGCGGCCGGCGGGGCTGGGAATATCTGTAAGCACGATAACTCTCAGAAGGAATGAGATATTTTGGTGAAACTTGGTGGGAGGATCGTTTGGGCCAAGGGAGAGGTCTTCGTAGATGGGCTCAGTGTCCCAACATTTAGGGGTCGGGGGGGGTTTCAAATTAAGGGGCAAAAAACGATTCATTTTTCATTTCACGATTCATCACGAATTCGGCCTAAACTGAAATTTGGCTGAAGCTCAAAGTTGTTTCTGAAATCGATTGAGTTCGGTATCGGGACAAGGAAACATGCTGAATTCATTTTTAAACTTTTTTTTTAACCGTAAAAATCTTCAAGGAATCTGACGAAGGCTGAATCGCGAAGACGTGACCCAATTGTTTGAATCAAATGTTAGATTTTTTGGATCCCATCGAAACCTTTGGTCTGGTTTATTCTTCGTGTGTTGTTGTTGCCGACTAATTTAGGTATTCCTGAATGTATGTTTTCGTGTATATCATTAAACCTAAAGCTAATGTGAAGTTTTGCATATTCTATTATAGATGGGACAAGAAAGGGAGCTTCGGACTAGAGCTGTTTTGGCTTTCCATCGGCTAGCACATGCTAATCATCCAAAAGCCGTACAGATTTTGTACGATGTTCTCTCCAACTACTCAGAATATGATCAGGTATGTAGATGTCTTTTTTGGGTCACTCAATCTGTGTATGTATGACAGAGTTTTTTTTTCAAAGAGTTGAGGCAGGAAATTTATCCGGGGTGTTTTGAAAGGGAGGAATGGGTGGAGATTATTTTGAAGGATAGAAATTTTCTGGGGATAAAGAACTTGGGTAGGCTGAGAGACAATTTTGTGTAATGTGAGTTAGGAAGAAAGGGGTGCGTATTGGATTATATTATTTGAATTTTATTTGTTAGATTAATTTGGAATCTATTCATTGAAGTTAGTTTTTCTTTTTTTTCTTTTTTTGTATTTGTAGGGAGGGGTGCGTACCATTGCCCTTTAGGGCTTTCAGTGTTAATAAATATCTATCTATATATGAATGAATGAATTTGATGCACAAGGCTTTTGAATTTGTGTTGAAAGCAAATGAAGGCCATCCAGCGGCGGACTTTTGGATTTGTCGGACTTTTGCACTGTTCACGTTTATTATTAGTATATTTGGTGGCACATTCGCGCAAGAAATTTGAAATCAAAAGAGGACGCGTGTGATGAAAAGAAGCCTTCAAGTAGCTCAAGGGGCTTTCACACTCTGAAAACATTTTTCATCATCTTAACCATTCATATCCTACTTCATTGAAAACACGTCCTGCTTACAGCTTCCTTCTTCACACACCCAATCCCTCGCACTTGCACACTAATGTACCACACAATTATCATCCCTACCAAACAATAGCTGTATACTGACCTCCAGGACGGTCACTACTAGGGGGGGAGGGGGGGACGCCCCCAAATAGTAACCAATAGTAACTAATAGTTACTATTGGTAGAGGGGTGGAACACGCTCTGTAGGACATAGATCGAAATAAGGTGATGTTCGTGGATTTCAGGTTACCAGGAATTTAAATTGAACAACCCCCAACAGACTAAATGAGAAAGCGCTTGAAACAGGAACAGGAATTGAGACCAATCCTCAAACCCAACTTGCAATGAGGACAAAACATGCACCCGCCGGACAACCTTTTTTCATCTCGAAAACTTTCTTACTAAAGAGTGTAGAGCCATCGTGCTATAGTCAGTAGGACGTGAACGTACTCTTGCGACGTTCTGCAATCCGATTAGACTCTGAAGTCTTGTCTTGTTCAGAACATCCCATATACGTCGATCGACGGAGTGAAAAGTTAGGACGTGTCCTAAAATGCTTTGTAAATCTCAAATTTTCCTGGAGAATTTCGAAACATGTCCTATCATGTTGGTCTTTCCAATTACGAAATTGGGAACGGTGAGGTTTAAAAGCAGGGTCGGTGGACACTGTCACAAGTTCGATGGTATTAATACTTGGATGAGAATCGCTGTGTAAAATGCCATGCCGAGAGTATTTTGCTAGGGTCATAGGTAAAATGTTCTCTATGTTTTTTCTAGGGTCATATTGTAAATGTTCTCAGTATGTTTCGGAGGTGATGTCCAATCCGAAAGCACTTGACAGTCCAATACTGCTGGCAGGGGCGTCACTATGGGGGGGGGGACTCCCCCCCCCCCCAAAGGTCTCGAGAAAGTACTTTCCTCGGGCGAAGCCCGGCGAAAGTACACTTGTTTGTCGGCGCGGAGCGCCGGTAAACCCAGAAGAAATAAAATTTTGCATGCTTTTGTCGCGCGTCGGTCGACTCGTCGGCACATCGGGTTCTTTTCATACGCAAGAAATCAAAAGTTCGCACACATCTGTCATGCAGAACACAGAAGACATCGAATTTTGTATCCTTTTGTCGGGCCCTCGATATGCTCTTCGGCACATCGGGTTCTTTTTATACGTTAGAACTACAAAAGAAATTAAATTTTACATGGTTTCGTCGGGCGTTGGTAGACTCGTCGGCACATTGGGTCCTTTTATACGCAAGAAATCGAATTCGACAAACATTTGTCAAAAAAACAGAAAAATTTATTTCTGTATGCTTTTGTCGGTCGACTCGTCGGCACATCGGATTCTGTTTATCTGTGATAAATCAGTTTCAACAAACATTTGTCGGGCGCATCCGGGAAGACCCGTATCGTCGGCACATCGAGTTCTTTTTATGCGTAAGAAATCAAATTCTGTAAACATTTATCAGGCGCATCCCGAAAGTTTAAGTTTTGTTGGCACATCGGCTGCTATTTACACGTAAGAAATAAAGCCCCATCGGGCAGAACAAAGAAGAATTCGAGTTCTGAATGCTTTAGTCGGGCGTTGGTATTCTTGTCGGCCCATCGGGATATTTTTATTCGCAAGAAATCAAATTCTTCAAACATTTGTCGGGCGCACCCGGAAAGTTCAATTCCCTTCGGAAGATCAGAATCACGTAATAAATCAAATCCGTAAACTTTTGCCAAATCCCGAAAGTTTATGTCTCGTCGGCAAATCGAGATTTTCTACACACATGAATCAACTTTGTGCCTACTTTCTTATGGATGGCCACTACTTTTTTGGCGAAAAAATCTGTGATTTCACACTTTTATTTGGGATCGTTCATCAGCGTTTCCACAAAATTTTGCCTGCGGTGCGTTTCTTAGTATTTTCTATTTGGACAAATGGCGTTTCATTTAGTTGGCGTTTTAGGATTGAAATTCTTGGGGTTGGAAACACATTAAAAGCTAGAATCTGTAAAGTATAAGTATAGAATGGCCTTAAATTTTCCGGAAAAAAAGACAGATTAACAAAATTTCGCCTGCGGCGCTTGATTTAACTTGTACTGGGTTCAGTCGTTGGAAAGCTTCGCTTTTTAGCGAAAAGTGAAAAGAAAAGCCGAATATGTAAATTTAAATAGACGATTTTACATTAAAGGAATAATCTCAACTAACATTACAGTTAGTTTTACACAAAATTTCGCCTGCGGCGCATTTCGCAGTATTCTATACTTGAAAGAACGGTGTTTCATTGAGTTGGCGCTTTAGGATTGAAATTCTTAGGGTTTGAAACACCTTAAAAGCTAGAACTTGTAAGCTAAATTTTCCCAGAAAAAAGGCAGATTTAAAAAACCTCGCCTGCAGCGATTAATTTAACTTGTTCTATTTTTAGCCATTGGAAGCTTTGAAAATTTTTCCAGACAAAAAGGCAGATCTAAATTATTTCGCCTGCGGCGAATTATTTGACTTGTTCTGCATACAGTTGTTAGAAGCTTTTTAGCGAAAGCTGCAATGAAAACCCGAATATGTGTATTTAAATTTCGAATAGGACTAATCTACGCCGTTGCCGCGAACGGCGTTTTTCGTCGGCATATTTTTGAGTCCGTAGGCACAAACTAGACGTCCCCCCCCCGTAGGTAAAAGGCTAGTGACGCCCCTGACTGCTGGTGTCCGCAAGATTCAGTATTTGGTCCCTTACCTTTTTTAGCTTAGCGTGTGTCAAAGTTTAACTGAAAAGCCAGCTTATTTTTTTTATCTTTTAACTAAATGCAGTGCGTAATTTTCATTTTGTAAAGGGATTTGTTTTTTCTTTCACTGTTTGCTCTGCAGTGATGTTCACAGTATCTACGGCCGTCCTCATAACCAGCAAGTAGGCTAATGATACAAATCTGAGGATAAAAGATCCTCAAAAGGTACGCGCCGCACTATGAGGATAAAATACGATACGTATCTTTTGTGACGTCACAGGAGATTCTGCGGCATAGGCCCTCTAAGCTAGGGCTTATGCTGAGCTAGACTTGGCCAAGCTAAGCTATGATAACCTAAAATAAGCTAAAACTTCAAGAAAATGCGGTGTCGCACAGATGATGTCGGAATACCATACTGCCGTGTCGTAAATGGTAACGTCATATGATGAGGACTTAACATAGGATTTGATTTTTTCTAGGACGGTTTATAAATGTAAACGCGACCGGCGCCTCGTTGGCCGCTCGGCACTATTAAGCCTATATAGAACTCAAATATATTCACCAGCATGAATAAACAACAATTTTTCATGTTCTACAACCTCCAGTGATACGAACAAACTCAACGAGTTGTATCCTTGGATGGTACGTATCTTTTTTATCCCTAGAGATATATCTTTGAAGGACCTCGCGGTGTCAGATACTGGTGACACGACGCGAAATTCTACTATGACGCGGAAAATTTGAATCTCAATCGAAACGCGGCTTTTCAGTGGAAGGTAGCTCACTGCGTGAACACTTATTTTTCGTAAATCTTTTCGTCAAGCATACATCACAGGTATAAGTGCATACAGGCACCACAAATCCGACAGGGAAATTTCACTATTTGGTACTCGATTATTCGTGAATAGCGGAGCAACGAACTAACGTATTTCCATCCGGTCTTCAAGCCTCTTTGAGTGAATAAGTAATGGGTAAGTAGATTGTCCTATCTCAGCCCTTTTCGGTTAAACTTTAACGATTTAAATAATCCTATGAGATTATTCCGACTAAACCGATCTATCATGGAAACCTCGTGTATCAAACTTGCGTATGAAGTTGGGAAGGAATGCAGTGATCATGCGGAGACTCCCCCTTCCCTTGAAGCAATGTGATTACTTTATTACGCACTTATCCATTCCCATATAAGTTGGCCGTTTTAAGCGTTATGTTGTATGAAAAGAAGACAGATTGTTGATAACATTTTGCAAAAGAATGAATTTTTTTGTATTTCTACTTTTCTTAGGTATTCGCCTGGAGATTGACTAAAACGAGAAAGAAATGCATGGTGCATAGGGAAACAACTTAAAAATGGGGGGGGGGGTGTAACAACGGGAAAGGCATACGAAAATGAAGGAAGCTGCACTAAGAGTCAACAAGCACACTAAGAAGAGGAAAGATGTACCGTTCCTTTCTTTTCAAGGCTCCTGTAAGGAGGCAGATATCTAGCAGATACTCATATATATACTATATATATAACATATAATATACATATAATATATATATTATATATATATATACATATTTATATATAATATATATATAATATATAATATATATTCTTGTTTCGTTAGTCACGGTAAAAGTCCCTTGTATAAAGTGCCATCTATGTATTGTAATTTCCGTGACTTGGGGATGTGAACTGATTAGATGAATTTGCTTTCGGCCGGGATCACTGCTGTTCCTATGGCCAGCTTGTACCGGACTATTGTAGTGGTTTGCGAACTCTGTTCGCAAGCCCCTCGGTAGCTCAGATGGTTAGAGTGTCTGCCTTGTAAGCGGAGGTCCTGGGTTCAAATCCCGGCTGAGGAGCATTTTTGTCTTTCAGTTCACTACTTCTACTATATATTATATATATATATATACATATATTTATATATACATAATATACTACATACTCCATGAGCCCAAGCTGACTGGAAAACATGTATTCAACAATGAATGGCTGTGAACGGATACGCCATGAGCTAAGATGCTGTGGCAGCGGTATATTGGCCCTTCTTGGCAAGGGTCCTCGTTAGGCTGTTGAACGTTAGGGACAATGTCGAGAACTGGATTGGATTGCAGGTTCGTTTCTTCCAGTCCCCGACATTGTCCCTGACGTTTGACAGCCTGACGAGGACCCTTGCCAAGAAGGGCCTAAATATCGCTGCCAAAGCATCTTAGCTGACGTATCCATTTATATCCATTGCTTGAATATAAAAATTTACTTTGGGACAAATGATGCATTTTCATGTTCGCAAAGGGCCATGATCACTTCTGCTTCGATGGTTTTGCTCACAAGTGAATAATTCACTTGTGAGCAAAACCATTGAAGCAAAAGTGATCATGGAATTATTGATACGGAATTATTCCGATAGCATCCTGTGTCTGTAAGCGAAAGCGCAAAACAAAAGCAAAACAGAAAATTCCCTTGGCTAACATTTGGCCAAAAGTTGTGTAAGTGAAGATGCCAGCTTCCTATCCCCTCACTGGATCTTTCCTCTTTACAATATGATTGCCTCTTAGTGTAGCTTTCTCCATTTTAGTATGTCTTTCCTGTTTTCAGTACCCTTTCCCATTTTAGTGGTTTCCCCCTTCACCATGCCTTTCCTTCCGTTTATCAATCCCATTGGCCTGAAAAATATATGTTTTTGTCTTATCTTTCTATTTCTCAGTCTTCCCTTATCTGCAAAAACCTTACAATCCCGCTTACTAGTTCTTTCATTTGGTTGGACATGAGTATGAATTCTCTTTCTCCATGCCGAGAAAAATTATAATTTGCCTACTGAAAATTTTCGCTGACCGTGGGCGGCATAAACTACAAGTAGGGCTATGCCTCTGCACAAGTTTTTGCGACTATTCTGTTTTCTTTGTTTCTTGACTTTTATATTCTTCTTAGAAAGGTATTGTAAGTTTCTCCCCCCCCCCCTTTAGCATCGGAATAGAAGTATTGTTGGGAAATTTGGTGCTGCAGATATTTCGGAGAAATTACTGCCACTACTCAAAGCAGTTGTCAGTTTTAGCATATTCCCGCCTTTCAACATACTACCACTTTACTCCCCCCCTCCCTGTTCGATTTTTTTTTCTTCTTCTCTATTTGCTCCACTTGCTTTACAGTGGTAAGAAATAATTATTATTAAATTGTCTGTAGACCTTCTTTTTACTTTTTTTTAACGCTTAGCATCTTTTGTAATTTAAATTGTTCTTGTATTAAACAATACTAACCAATCACATTTCCTACTTTTGTGGGCCCCTTTTTGCGGGCTCTTCTAAGCGTGAGGAAACGGCCAACCAGGCACGTACTGCTCTGCGTATTTGTCAAAATATTCTTCATCTCGCTGGGAAGCTGCGGGATGATGTCTTCTTCCTCCTATCTCCGCCTTTTATTTATTTTGTGTATCTGCGATTCATGTCCCTGCGGGCGTTCCTAGCTATTTCTATCTCTATCGTTTCCTTAATGAAAGGAGGATTCGAAAAAATGAGGAAGACGATGGGAAAATACTCCGCCATTTTCTACAAATCATGGGCATGTGTCACTACATGTTTCTCATCCATTCGTGCCCTGAATTCGGTTTCCGGGTGTAATCCAGGGAGGAAGTGGGACGTGAGCGGATTTCCAAACTTGTGGTGTTCAGTTTGGCACAAATTCTGCGATTTTGTGCCCCCTCTTTTTTCTTGAAAGAAAAAACTCTGAAATGGAAACTCTTGGTGCGGAGGCGGAAAGCGGAATAAGAGGCAAAAGTCACGACCAGAATTTCTCTTAGAAACAGCTGATTCCTAGAACGAAGGGATGTTTATTTCCGACTTCTTGGTGTACGTCAGTCCGGCCTGGCACAGTCTGCTACATGTTCCTGATTTTGGGATAGCCTATGCTAAACGCTGGTTATATCGAGCGTTTGGAAAAACCTGTGCCTAACGCTGGTAACTGGTTATCAAATGCCAAATGATGTTTACCTGTACGTACCTTGATCCTGACCTAGTTCATCATAAATGAGTGCTGATTGGTTGATATCTGAACTTCACAAAAATCATCAATATGGTGCTAGGCCCAGGCATGTTCATACAGCTCATCGTTCTGTCCATAAGTTTCTCTGTTCTTGTGCTGTTGATTCTTCGTTACGCAGGCCTTTATTTTTTATCTGATGTTGTTTTTTTTTGCTCCGCTGACGCCAAGTGGGTTTGGCGGGGTGAAAATAAAATAAATGTATATCTAGGCTATACTGGCTGTTCTGGAGGGCTATATAGGCTATACGTGGTATAAAGGCTACACTGGAATCTGGGATTTGTGGGAGACTGACGGGCTTCCATCTTTTCCGACGTTCTCTAGTCTACGGGCCTCACTTTCCCAACCGTTTCGGTTGTTGGCAATGGCCTGAACAAACGCTAGCCGTTTTCGGGATCCCAAAACGTAAGTGACGGATACCTATGACATCGTAAAAGTTGTCTGTCCGTCCGTCCGTCTGTGAGCACGATATATCTCGAAGGGAATGAGATATTTTGATGAAATCTTGGTGTGAGGATTCTTTAAGTCAAGAGTAAGGTCGAGTTCGTAGACGGGCTCTGTAGCCCTACATTTAGGGTGGGGGGGGGTATATTAAGGGGCAAACAAAATATTTTGAAACAGCTAATGTGATAGTCGATCATGAGGTAAGAAGACATGTTGAACACGATAGTGAAAACCATTTTTGGGATCCCAAAATGTAAGTGGCGGGATACTATGACATCGCAAAAGTTGTCCGTCTGTCGTCCGTCCTTCCGTCTGTCCGTCTGTTAGCACGATAACTCTCGAAGGGATTGAGATATTTTGATGAAAATTGGTGGGAGGATCCCTCGGGTCAAAGTACAAGTCAAGGGAGGGTTTCAAATTAAAGGGGCAAAAAAAATATTTTTTGAAAGCTGTTTAGATAGTTGATTTAGGGGTAAGAGGCACGCTGAATCCGAATATGAAATTTATTTTCTCGCCGGACAAGTAGTTCGCCCGGAATCCGGCCAAAACTGGAAAGTTTGTTAGAAGTAAAAGTTGTATTTCAAGTTGATTAGGTGTTTAATTGATCTAGGGGAAAGGAGACATGCTGAACACGATGGTGAAAACCGTTTTCTTGCCGGACAAGTAGTTCGCCCGGATCCGGCGAAAAACGGAAAATTTGTTAAAAGCAAAATTTTTATTTGAAGTTGATTAGATGTTCGATTTTGGGGTAAGAAAACGTGCTGAACACGATGGTGAAAACCATTTTATTGCTGGACAAACAGTTCGTCCGGAATCCGGCCAAAACCGGAAAATTTGTTAAAAGCAAAATTTGTATTTGAAGTAGATTAGATGATAGATTTAAGAGTAAGAAAAAACGCTGAATCTATATATGACAATCATTTTTTAACCGGACATATATTTCGTCCAGAAACCGGGTTTTTTTTTAGAAGTTAAGGTTTTATTTGATGTTCCGGAAATTTGGCGAAGTAAACCAGGAAGTTTCGATTCAGTATCGTCAAGATAGATATGGCTTATATACAGGTATATCTGAGCTTGGTTTTCTCAGATGGTCCGTCTGTGGTGATAAATATGCCATCTGTTGTCAATTTAGTTTTGCAAAGTCTAATCAATACGGAGCGCTGCTTTTATGGAGTATGTCCCACCTTTCTGCCAATAGTAACTTTAGTTACTATTTTCGTTCCAGTTTACGAAAAGTCATTACGTTGACTGTTCCGGCTTTTTCAAAATAGTAAGTATTTACTTCGGTCTGGATTGTAGAACTGAGTAACCACCAATAGTCTGGATCAGATATTAAATTTTTTTGGATCCCATCGAAACCTTTGGTCTTGTTTCGCTAGACAAGTAGTTCGTCCTTAATCCACCAATAGTGGAAAGTTTGTTAAAAGTAAAAGTTTTATTTGAAGTTGATTAGACGTTCGGTATACGGGTAAGATGACATGCTGAACACGATGGTGAAAACCATTTTCTCGCCGGGCAAGTAGTTCGCCCGGAATCCGGCTAAAATCGAAAAAATTTGTTAAAAGCAAAAGTTTTATGTAAAGTTGATTAGATGTTCGATTTGCGGGCAAGAAGACATGCTGAACACGATGGTGAAAACCATTTTCTCGCCGGACAAGTAGTTCGCCCGGAATCCGGCCAAAACCGAAACATTTGTTAAAAGTAAAACTTTTATTTGAAGTTGATTAGATGGCAGATTTAAGGGTAAGAAGAGACGTTGAATCTGTATATGACAATCATGTTTTACCTGTTCATATAGTTTGTCCGGAGTCCGGTTGAAACCGGAAGTTAAAGTTGTATTTGAAGTTGATTACATGTTCTTTATAGGGATAAGGAGATACGCTGAATTCGTTTCTGGACTAATCTTTTTTTGCTGGACAAGTAGTTCGCTTGGAATTCGGCCGAAACCGGAAATTTGGCAGAAGTAAAGCAGGAAGTTTCGATCAGTATCGTCAAAATAGATATGTTTGGTTCGTTAATTTGGTTCTTACCCACTCTTTATGTTTCATCCTGGCCACTCCTGGATCAAGGAAATTAAAAAAATATTACCACCGTCATCACTCATATGTAAACAAAACTAGCAAAACTGAGTGACTCTGGTCTGTGATTGGTCCAAAGATACGTTTCAAAATGGTAGAGATGGATTTCTCCATCTCGACTATCTTACGTTTTCAGCGTCTTTTCTTCCTTGTTACCGGCGTTATTACCAGGTGTGACAAAAGTGGGGTCCGGGCATAAATCTCCTGGACGAAAGACATTTTTCTTCCTTCTTTGGTTTAAAGCACTTGCGTTGTTTAGGTGGAAAATGCTGTTTAACGGGTCCTTGTGATTGGCTCAGGTGTCGCGCTTAAAGAGATCACCCAATAAATAACAGACAGCGGATTGCATAGACAACGCTGAGGCGTGGAGAAGGCCGGTGCTTGGAGTTAAAATGTGAACTGAAAACAAGTTATATGAGAAACATCGGTTAGACCTTTTTGCTCTTGGTCAGACGAATTTTTTTTTTTATTATTAGGTTTAGTCTAGCGTTGGACTGATAAACACTGGGTGGTTGATAGTGTGGTTCTATCGTAATATTCTAGACATGACTTGTGCGTTTTAAGGTGGGAGGGCTAGGCTGCAACACGATTTCAACCCCGGAAGCGCGTTTCAAGGTCCATTTTTTTTTTTTTGAATCCCAAAACGTAAGTGGAGGGATACCTATGACATCATCGCAAAAGTTTTCCGTCTGTCCGTCCGTCTGTTAGCACGATAACTCTCGAAGGGAATGAGATTTTTCGATGAAAGTTGGTGTGAGGATTCTTTGGGTCAAGGGTAAGGTTGAGTTCGTGGATGGACTCTGTAGCCCTACATTTAGGGGTGGTCAGGGGTGGGGGAGTGGTTTCAGATTAAGGGGCAAACAAAATATTACTAAGCAGCTAATGTGATAGTCATTATGGGGTAAGAAGACATGCTGTACACGATGATGAAAACCATTTTCTCGCCGAACAAGTAGTTCGTCCGGAATCCGGCAAAAACAGAAAGTTTATTAAAAGTAAAAGTTTTATTTGAAGTTGATTAAGTGTTCGGTTCAGGGGTAAGAAGATTATGTGAAATTATGTGAAAAGAATTTTCTACCCGGACAACTAGTTTGGCCGTAATCCGGCCAAAACCGGAAAATTTGTTAAAAGCAAAAGTACTATTTGAAGTTGATTAGATGACAGATTTAAGGTAAGAAGAGACGCTGAATCTGTATATAACAATCATATTTTACCGGGACATATAATTCGTTCGGAATCCGGTTGAAACCGGAAATTTTTTTGTAAGTTAAAGTTTTATCTGAAGTTGATTAGACGCTCTTGGTAGGGATAAGGAGATACGCTGAATTCGTTTCTGAATTTTCTTTTTTTGCTGGACAAGTGGTTCGCTCGGAACTCGGCCGAAACCGGAAATTTGGCAGAAGTAAAGTAGGAAGTTTCGATCAGTATCGTCAAAATAGATATGGCTTGTAGAGGTAGCCTATACCTGAACTTGGTTTTCTCAGATGATTAGCCTGGCGAAGACTGGATCTGGCGAAGACAAGACCCAATTGTCTGGATCAAATATTAAATTTTCGGGATCCCATCGAAACCTTTGGTCTTGTTCATATATATTCGAAACGTGTCTGTGAGGTTCCGAGATATAACAGCTTAGGTCAAATACAAGGATTTCAGTCGGAAACTCTTAAAAATTAATAGGCTACGCGTTAGAAAGTTCTCTGTGTCCGTTGTTTCCTGAAGTCCCTGGTGACAGAGGAGCAGGCTTTACTGAAACAATTAGGCTACTGGATTAAGATTACATAACTACCGTAAATAAATAATAATGTTTTTAGAAATCCCAGTGGACTCTAAGGGAAATTATGTATTTTGTTTCTTACAGGCTCCACAACCAAGAAAATAGCTCAAACTTTTGTAACTTTTGTTTTCATTTGTGATGTCCTGTTTCCTAAGTGCGCATTTCTCAAACAATTGGTACGCAGAGAATTGGAATGGGGCTTTTACAGTTCAGTATTCTGAAGTCCACTGGAGACTAAAATTGCCACACGTCAGTGGGGTGTCTAGACGCGTGACCTAAACCTGTTCTCGCTACATATGAACCAAATTGCAGCACAACCCTCTTTTCTTCCAATCAGTCAAATTTATTTCCAAAGAGCTTAAAGCTAGAAGAGGAATAAAATATTTACGAAATGCACAGAAATGAAAGAAATTAACTAATACACTTACAAGATATGACCAGGAATAAATGACGGGATAAAACTATGTAAAAATTGGGCAGAAGAATTAGCAGGATATGGAGAAAACTGTTTGCCAGTTTTCCTGTCGAACCGACGCACGGACGACGGGAGGGGAGGGGGAATAGACTTTTTTCTGACTACTGAAATCATGACCAGACATCAAGTATCAGAATCCACATTTTCTTCGTTTCTCCAAGGCCCGGGACGTTATAGATTCACCCGTCTAAAATGACAGAAACAGTAATTGAGATATTATTGTTATTATTATTTAATGAAAAACCTGTCACATGACAAATCATGAAAAGACAGAACTTAAGGAAGAAGAAAAAGAAGAAAGAAAACAACAACAAACACCCTCCGAAGATTATTATTAGCTTCTTTAAGAAGTACTAGGGAGAGCTAGTTTGGACCTCAGACGAGTTTTCATCATTTTTTTCAAGCCTGTTCAAATGAATAAAACAAATTAATTTGATCTTCACATTTCAGCCCTATTGGAGAATTACAAAAGAGATATCTTATGGATGATTTCAAACTTCGATATTTGTCATTGGCTCACGTTTCCTCGTCCTTTCAGGTTCGAATGGGGGCATTCACCTTGTTTATCCTTAGCAACCCTCCCATCCACAAGTGGTTCCAGTTGGCTCAGATGACCTGGTTTGAACCGAGCTTACGCCTTGCATCGTTCATCTATACGTCGTTTAAAGCAATGGCATCCTTGGAATCTCCGCTTCCTTTGCTAACCAATCTGTAAGTAACCGGTACAGTGGCTTACGCATACAATACCTTATTAGATATTGCGTAGATGGCGGTTTATACAAGGGGTTTGTACCGTGACAATTAAGAGTCTATAAAGCGCCATCTACGTGACATCTGTTATCTTCCGCGACATCGGGATGAATGAATGAATTTATTCCCAATAAAGCCCAAGGGCCATGGCGGGAAGCATAACACAATAACAAGAAACAAAATATCATACACTCCGAAAACAAACCAAAATCAACTTCTATAAAAATAGTTCACGGTGGGTCATAGCTAACTTCAGGAATCTACCCATCCTTTGGAGGTCACCAAAACACTTACTTCCCATACTTGAAATCAAATCCCTTTCCTCCCAAACCTCCCGACCAAACACTTCCTTTCTTAATCCTTTCAGCTCCTCGCAATAACATATCAAATGTACCGCATCCTCTCCATCAGTACCACACATTGGACAAAAATAAGGACCAGTACCAGACCAGTACCTTTCCTTTCTCTACCAACATAATTTCTCTGCATCCCCACCGGAAGAGCGTCCGCCCTAAGACTCACCATCCACCTCAATTCTGCCCCCCCCCCCCCAATCCCAACTTAAAATATATTCTTCTCCCCATGTCTCTTTGGCACTGATTGAATGAATTTGCCTTCTGGGGATCACTGTTTCTATGGCCGGCTTCTATCTGACTATTGTAGTTGTTTGCGAACTATGTTCACAAGCTAAAATTGGTAGATATTTGACAGTGGAAAACGGATAAGTCAGCTACTTCACTATACTTAAATTCCCTACCTCATTAGCAAAAAATTACAACAAAAGAAGAATAAGTCCTCTATTAAAAAAAAAAAATAGTTCGAAAAAATTATAATAGTTAACCTAGGCTAGCTGACTTATCCGTTTTGCACTGTCAAATATGATTCGCAGTCAGCTGGGTTGAAGGAATATTTATAAATTGGTAGAGCTGTCTCCTGGTATGCGAAGGGTCCTATGATCAAATCCAGGCTGAGGAGCATTTATGTCTTTCAGTTCACTACACTGTAAAAAGTATCTCCTATATCGGACTTAAGTAGTTATGCGTCACCGAATTTGGAGATTTGTATTCCGAATTCGGAGAATTCGAATACGTTGGATTCCGTTGAAGTTAAAATCCGTTGAAGGTTAAAACCCTAGAATGCAAAATACTGCAGATTAAAGTTTAACCGAAAAGGGCTAGGATAGGACAATCTAGTTACCCATCACTTATTCACTTAAATTGGCTTGAAGACCCGCTGAAAATGAGTTACTTCGTTCTTCCGATATTCACGAATAATCGATTTTCAAATAGTGGAATTTCCGTGCGACTTGTGGTGCCTCTATACGCTTGTATTTTTGCTGTATGCATTACGAGAAAGATTTATCAGTTTTTTTTTTGCTCAGACACTAAGCAATCTTCACCGATCACACAACTGCCCACTAAAAAGCCGCATTTGTTTTGAGATTAAAATTTCCCGCGTCATAGTAGAATTTACGCTGTGGGGACGGCTGGAGATATACTGAGCGTCATAACTAGAGCAGATAGTGGAAAATCAAAAAATCCCTTTGCAGAATCCAAATAATTCAGTGTATCCAATTAAATGACACACAAATGAGTTGGCTTTTCAGTTAAACTTTAAGTTATCAGAAAGCGGGGAGTCTTTTTTTTACAGTGTATATATAGCCTACAATTTATTAGTTCACTGTACATTGTATTGTAAATATATTTAAAACAATGTCTTATTGTTTCGCATATTTTATATTCACAGGCTTGGCTAATCTAGCTTGAGCCTGAAGAGGACCGCTGACAAGAAGGGCCGAGATATGGCTAGAAAAAATCTCCTGACTTTTTTTGTTTAGCGCTATCACATATTTTCTTCGTGTATCTGTTTGCAATTAGGCTGATATAAAAGATTATTCGGCAAGGTGAATTAGTGCGTTTCTCGACGTTTTTCCCTGAATTTTTCTTGTTCGCGTTTCAGTGGAATACGCAGCACCTGTCTGGCATTTTTCATTGTCGCAGGAAAGAAGAGACAAATTGGAAAGACTACAGAAGCCGGCTCTTCTTATTTTATGTAGTGGACCCAAACTCCCATACCCCTGGAGGCCTGGACTCTCCTCCCTCCACTACATCTAGATTGCCGGCTCCAGGAAATACAGATTTCCAAGTCTGTCTTTTAAGTTCATAAGGCGCCTGACAAGTTTCATCACTGATCTGCAAATAGCCTACCCCAACTCGCGCTGTGAAAACTTTTAAAACATCCTAACCTCAAAACACTGCAAGAGCGCACAAGGGAGCTAAGCACCGACTTCGGTTCAGCCATTGTATCTAACTCTCTCAACTTCCCAATCATCCTGCCCCCCCCCCTCCCCCTACCGAAACGTCAGAAATAAACCAGAAGGAATGGCAAGTTCTAGGGTGCCTAAACTCTTTCTTATACCTACAAAACAGGACTGATATAACTAAAGTTTTGTTTTGGAGTTCGTAAACTTTCTTGTCGAAACATGCTTGATTATTAAGCGTATTGACACAGATATTGTAAATAATTTTGGTACACTGGGTGGTGCAGCTACCATCCAAATACCACCAAGGAAGGGTAACTGAAAGCTGAGAAGTGACCTAACCTTCAGAAGTCGGTTATTATTGCAACAAAAAAAATCTGTGTGGGGATGGTCTCCTTTCTTTAAGGTGGCCGGCTTGGTAGTGGACATCGAAAGATTTCATGTTTCGATTATTTATTTCAGACGACAAAAATCAAGCGCTGCTTTGCGGTTGACAAAACCAGTTGTCGACCGTAGCAACGGGAACCGAATTTGGTCGGATTACATACCAGCCCTGAAGCTCGGAGCGTACGTCCGAGCGGAACTTTTTTCCGGTGAGAACGAACCGACGAATTTGTATACGAGACTGAACTGGAACATCGGACAATTTGATTTCGATTTGGCCGAGGTAAGGAATTGAATTGACTTTAATCCGTGGATTTATTCATTCACCTTCGAGCATTTTCCAGTAATCATTTCCCAGATAGGAAACTACGGAGGGTTTGCACTGCGCATTTTGGAGTGCGCGGCAGAGAACTTAGAACTTAGTCCTTACTTTTTTAACTTCTTTGCCAAAGTGCTTATTTTGTGATGATACGATGATGATACTGGTTCTCGGTAATACTTTCAAAGCACCAAAAGCGCTAGATCGAATGACACGGTGTTGATATAATGTGATGATACGATTATGTGACGGCCAAGGTTCGGGACCCCTAGGGAGAGAGAGAGAAAGATCGGTATATTTAGAAACTATCATAGCATAACTAAATTCAGTTTCTTACAAATTGTAAATAACAAACATGTAAATAACAAACACACACGATTCAGCACTGAAAACCGAAGTAAAAAGGGCACAAACGAATTCCCGTAAGGATTAGTCCGGACTTTAGGGGGTAGAAGTTTTGCAATGGCCCCCTAGGGCCATGACAATAATAAAAAAAAAAAAATCAAGAAGTGCGTAAATGAAGCGTGGAGAACTCAATTTGACTGATGTGACGGAACCAAACGATTCCTAAAGACGGTTATGCCATTTGGGAAAATAGTTATGCTCCGAGATAGAAGAGTTCCTGCTTACCAGAACTGGATACAATCTAGAGAAACCGATGGAGACACCGGCCAGATGTGCCAACGGATTTTCGATGGATTACTGCCAGTATCACTCAAACAGCTCTGCATCCGTAAGGGGCTGTTCAAGTTTCGTCAAAGTACAAAATTGTCATGCTTTAAATCGAGGACAGTTTATGAAAGCTGTTTCTTAGTGTCTCTGGTTCATTTCTGCGGAAAAGGTGTTTTTGAAAGTCGTGTTTGTCCATTAGGCTGTTCAAGGGGTGATAGTCCCCTTCGCTAGTAGTACGAACACGCGATCAGAATTTCCCGGCCGGATCCCCTGCACTTTTATCATCAAGTAGAACAAATCTCAACTTCTCCTTTTGGACTTGAAGATGTTGCTTAAAATCCCGGAAGAAATTCCCTTCCGCGAGCACACGACCCCGATTTTTTGTCCAAGGCATTACAGGGAAAGTAGACCATTATAAACATGTGTAAAAGAACACCACTTCAACCGCTGACCTAAGTGACCTATCTATGATCACTAAGTTCGTATTAAACCTAAATATGGAACTTTTGATGCGATCACAGCTCATCGACGAAGAGGCGTTAGGGATCGACTAACAAGAGGCACGGCACGGCATGGTGCAGGAGGCACGCCTACTAAAAAGAGGCACACGTACTAAAAAGAGGCACGGCATACTAAAAGAAGGCATGCCTGCACCAGGACGCATGCACCGTCTGTGCCTTTTTTTAGGACCCGTTGTCTGGCGTGCCTCTTTTTAGTACCCGAACGACTTTGCAGTAAAAAAGGGGTTCTATAACGTGCCTTTTTTTAGGACCCTAGAACACGGGCTCTGCAACCGTTTTCTGGCGTGCCTCTTTTTAGTACTCGTTTTCTGGCATGCCTTTTAAGGACCCTTTTCTGGCGTGCCTTTTATTAATACTCGACTTCTTTGGGTTATAAAAAGTGATTCTATAACGTGCCTTTTTAGGACCATTTCTGGCGTGCCTTTTAAGGACCCTTTTCTGGCGTGCCTCTTTTTAGTACTCGTTTTCTGGCGTGCCTTTTTAGGACCCTTTTCTGCTGTGCCTTTCTAGGAAAATTTTCTGGCGTGCCTTTATTTAATACTCGACTTCTTTGGGTTATAAAAGGTGATTCTATAACGTGCCTTTTTAGGACCATTTCTGGCGTGCCTTTTAAGGACCCTTTTCTGGCGTGCCTCTTTTTAGTACTCGTTTTCTGGCGTGCCTTTTTATGACCCTTTTCTGCTGTGCCTTTCTAGGAAAATTTTCTGGCATGCCTTTATTTAATACTCGACTTCTTTGGGTTGTAAAAGGTGATTCTATAACGTGCCTTTTTAGGACCATTTTCTGGCGTGCCTTTTAAGGACCCTTTTCTAGCGTGCCTTTTATTAATACTCGACTTCTTTGGGATATAAAAGGTGATTCTATAACGTGCCTTTTTAGGACCAGATGTAAGTAGAATAGTTTTCGACCCTTGAGTAATTGTTTACCGAGACTTCTGGAGCCTAGAATAACGTATGTGATAGATTCCCCTTCGTTATCCCGAACAAGATCAAAAGGGCACGCCAGATATGGGTCCTAAAATTTACGTTATAGAATCACCTTTTATAGCCAAAGAAGTCCTAAAAAGGCACGCCAGACATTGGTCCTAAAAAAGGCACGTTATGGAATCACCTTTTATATCCAAAAGAAGTCGAGTATTAATAAAAGGCACGCCAGAAATGGTCCTAAAAAGGCACGTTATAGAATCACCTTTTATAACCCAAAGAAGTCGAGTATTAATAAAAGGCACGCCAGAAAAGGGTCCTTAAAAGGCATGCCAGAAAACGAGTACTAAAAAGAGGCACGCCAGAAAACGGTCGCAGGGCCCGTGTTCTAGGGTCCTAAAAAAAGGCACGTTATAGAACCCCTTTTTTACTGCAAAGTCGTTCGGGTACTAAAAAGAGGCACGCCAGATAACGGGTCATAAAAAAAGGCACAGACGGTGCATGCCTCCTGGTGCAGGCATGCCTTCTTTTAGTATGCCGTGCCTCTTTTTAGTACGTCTGCCTCTTTTTAGCAGGCGTGCCTCTTGCACCGTGCCGTGCCGTGCCGTGCCGTGCCGTGCCGTGCCTCTTTTTAGTCGATCCCGAGGCGTTACGAGGCAAAATGTGTGGGCCAAGGTATTTTACCGACTGCACTGTCAGAAGTTTCGTAACACATGACACAAGGAGGCGCAGTTTCAACAGACAACACTTGGGATGTAAAATGTGTTAATTTGAAAACATTATGCATTAAATGTTATTATGTAAATTTTATGTATATATAAATATATAAAATCCTGGCAATGCTTGTTATGCAGAACTTTTAATGCATACCATTTTCAAAATCACAACAGATTACATCACAAGCGTTGTCTGTTGAAACTGCGCATCCTTGTGTTATCTATTATGAAAGTTCTGACAGTGTGGCTGGTCATTTTTACCGACTGTTTTTTCGCGGAGCTACGAGTTGCTACCGAATGAGGTTTACACTAAAAATCGCTGCATCTTTTAGTTGATATGTATAAAAGCATTGGCCTGTCAATTAATTATTCTAAAACTGAGTATCAGTTTTTAATGGACCTGTTAATAACGATTCGCGATTGCGTGTAAATGAGAATACTGCTGTACCTCAGTCTGCTTCTCTTAAATACTTGGGTCTTATTTACGGTTCTGATATCCGTATGCTCAGAGGACGTATCTCGGATTCCGCATACAGAGGTATGTGTATTGTTTACGGTAAAGCCGTAGCTCTAAAGAATACAGTAAATATACTTATTCTAGGACTTCTCTTCAATGCTTTGGTCACACCGCACTTTCTGTATATTTCTCCATTTTGGGACTTGTTAAACATTTCTGAGAAAAGGCAAATTCGGACAAATTGGGTCGCTGTCACTACCGCAACACGTCAGTTGACATAAACGTCAGTTCGCATAAAACAAAAATCCGACAGTTCGCATACACGTCAGTTCCCATACACGTCAGTTCACATACACGTCAGTTGGCCAACACGTCAGTTGACCAACACGTCAGTTGACATACACGTCAGTTCACCAACACGTCAGTTCGCATACCGTCAGTTCACATACACGTCAGTTGACATAAACGTCAGTTGACATATTTTAGAAATCCGTCAGTTCGACAACACCCTAGAAGCCTTCCGTCAGTAGACATACACGTCAGTAGACATACACGTCAGTAGGCATACACGTTAGTTGACATACACGTCAGTTGACATACACGTCAGTTGACATACACGTCAGTAGACATACACGTCAGTTGACATACACGTCAGTAGACATACACGTCAGTAGACATACACGTCAGTAGACATACACGTCAGTAGGCATACACGTCAGTTGACATACACGTCAGTTGATATAAACGTCAGTTCCCATACAAAATCCTACAGTACGCCCAAGACCCCCCGATTAGTTTGAAATCGACTTGGTCGCCGGTAGCAATTAAGCAGAGGGAAGAACACCCAGGGGATTAATATAAAGAAGCCGACATTTGCGCATTTTGATGAGGGTAAAATTAGTTCCGAATCGTCAGGAGCTTACAATCAGAAGCGGCAGGTAACGTCGCCAAAGGCGGATGCAAAGTTCTTCAATCACAACAAGCTGTTGCGAAGTTTTTACGTAACAGCCGTCGCAAGGTGAAGGACCACACTATAATCGGCTTTGAGGTTTCACACTAAAAAAGGGCTTACATTTTTAAGTATAATCCGAGACCGCATAAGTCCCTAGAGGTCTCTTTCCGCCATCCCGTGTGAATTATCCTTATAGCTGAAGCCTATCGCCGCTAACTTTGTTTTATCTGTCGCAGCTTCTGTCTTTGTTCGTTTTCTAATCGCCCCGATTTCCCAGCTCCTTCCTATTGAACCAAAAAATTTTCGACTGCGGCGCCTTTCTCAATATTTTCTTCATGACAGATAGTCCTTCATTCAGGTGAGGGGATTCCGTGAAATAAAAAGCTAAAATTTCCTGATGTTGTCTCACCTTACGCAACAATGCTTCTTGCAAGAGTGTTTCCAGAATGTTTATCAATTTTGTACATCGTAATTCAGATTCAAATATTTTATTGACCTCCGAGATCGGAGAGTATAAAATGAACTAAAGACAAACTAATTGGCCCAACATATAATAACACTACAAAAAAACATTCTGGCCAAAGAATACTAAATATATTATACACACGCGTTAAACTATATTAACTCTTTAACCGCTAAATATAGGTTATGAGTAATAGAAGACATATTCGTCAGAATATGTAATATGTAAAGTAGCAAAATTATAACTTTCGCTAGTTTACTGTGAAAAAAAAAAATTATACATGATTTGGCTGAGGTACTAAGATTAGTTTTCTGTTTTGCTCAGTGGCCGTTACCAAAATAGTCTGTTTGGGTGAAATGCTCTACAAACATATGATGCCAAGGTAAGTGCTTCCACTTCTGCTGTCTTTCCAAGTAGGATACTATTTCTACTCTTTTTAGCCTTTTAACAATTTATTCTACTCTTTATTTTCTTTCGGGCGGATTACCAAGCAGAAAAATAGATTTCAAAAATTGTGTATGCAACAATCTGGTCAATTTTACCATGATAGAGTTTGATTTTCGAATTTTTTACCTGCGGCTTAGCCTACTACAAAAAAAATCAACGAAAAGCATTCAAAAGATTATTGTAATGGGAAAAAGAGTAAAAAAACAACTGAACAAACAAGCTCAACCCACGCCGAGAGGTACCCTTCCATCATAGGGTAGGCCTACCTCTACTGTGGTGGCAACACAACACACAAGGGTCCTCTTCAAGCTAAGATATTCACAATGCACAAAATCAAATATTTAAAGGACCCCTCTTGCTTATTCTGCATTTTATAATATATCTAGCTCCCATACAGAATTATAAGCTTCTAAAATCCCCACCGTTCTCCATTGTTTCGTTTTGTGCCTACGAAATTTTAGCGCTTTTTTTGCCTTGCCGAGTTTTTCCCGTCACACAACGAAACGTTTGCCGGGATCATCAACGTCTGCTGACAACTCTTTCACACATAAGGATCTGAGAAGCTTTTGTTTATAACTTCTTTTATTTGCTTAGTTTTCACACTTTTGAACCACGGCGCGATCAGTTTTCAAATGTTTTGCGCCCAGCCGCCGCGTCGGAGAGCAGGAAGGCTGGACATAGTGGACAGGCGCTAACAAGAAAATCGTTAATTTCAGATGGAAAGTAATAGTATTTTCGAAAATGTTTTTTTCTGATCCATTTCATAGGAAAAATATTATTTCTAGTAAGAGTTGTGCTTTAAAGTACTCATCTTAACCGCAAACTCCAAAAAATACTTTTAAGCAAAACCTGCATTTTCATGATCCCCATGAGCCCAAAATCATTTTTGCCTCAAGGGTTTTGCTTAGAAATGAATTTCTTAACCGAAAAGAAAAAAAAATACTTTTCACCGAACCCCATATTCATGATCCTAAAGAGCACAGGATTCTTTTCGCCTCAGGGTTCTTATTACAGATGAATTTCTAGCGCCCTTAAAGTGCACATCATCACAGCCAAGTGCACAAAACCTTTTTTTTAACAAACGATTCTCGTGATTTCCAAGGGTCCGTCGTCATTGTTATCTCAATGGTTTTGTTACAAGTGATTACACAAAACCCACGAATTGGCGAATTCCTACTTTCATCCTTTTACCAAGCCTTGCAAGTGCCATATGAGCTTACAGCTCGTGTTGGGATCCCAAAACGTAAGTGGAGGGATACCTATGACATCGCAAAAGTTGTCTGTCTGTGAGCACGATAACTTTCGAATAGAATGAGATATTTTGATGAAACTTGGTGTGAGGATTCTCTGGGTCGAGAGTAGCCCAAGGTCGAGTTCGTAGATGGGCTATGTAGCCCTTCATGTAAAGGTGTGGGAGGGTTAAGGGGCAAACAAAATATTTTTAAACAGCTAATACTATAGTGAAGTGGTGAAGTGAACGTGCTGAACGCGCTGGTGAAAACCATTTTCTCGCCCGAACAGCAGTTCGCCCGAAATCCGGCCAAAACTGGAAATTTGTCAGTAGCAAAATTTTTATTGTAAGTTGCACACTCTGGTTTTATTTTAAGTTGATTAGATGACAGATTTAAGAGTAAGAAGAGACGCTGGATCTGTACATAACAATCATTTTTACCTCTACATAGCTCGTCAGGAATTCCGTTGAAACCGGATTTCTTTTATAAGTTAAAGTTTTATTTGAAGATCTCTTTATAGGGATAAGAAGATATCCTGAATTCGTTTCTGAACTTTTTTTTTTTTTTTTGCTGGACAAGTAGGTCACACGGGATGCGACTGAAACCTGAAATTCGGCAGAAGTAAAGCAGAAAGTTTCGACCAGTTTCGTCAAAAGAGATATGGCTTACAGAGGTATATCTGAACTTGGTTTTCTCAGATGATTAGCGTGGCGAAGACTGTATCTGGTGAAGACAAGACCCAATTGTCTGGATCAAATATAAAATTTGTGTGATCCCATCGAAACCTTTGGTCTTGTTTTAAGAGGATCTAGTGGAACCACTTGCCAAGAGAAAACTAATTCTTCCCTCAGTGCTTGCGGTACCCTTTCGGCAAAGGTTAGGATTCACTGGCACATTCTGGTCCTTCACCTTGCGACGGCTGTTACGTAAAACCTACGCAAACACGGCTGTTACGCAACAGCTTGTTCTGATTGAAGAATTTTGCATCCGCCTTTAGTGACGTTACCTGCCGCTTCTGATTGTAAGCTCCCGCCGACTAGGAACTAATTTTACCCTCATCAAAATGCGCAAATGTCGGCTTCTTTTTAATCAATCCCCTGGGTATTCTTCTCCCTACTTAATTGCTACCGGCGACCAAGTCGATTTCAAACTAATAGGCGGGTCTTTGGGCGTAGTTAAGGATTTTGTATGGGAACTGACGTGTATGTCAACTGACGTGTATGTCTACTGACGTGTATGTCTACTGACGTGTATGTCTACTGACGTGTATGTCTACTGACGTGTATGTCTACTGACGTGTATGTCTACTGACGTGTATGTCTACTGACGTGTATGTCTACTGACGTGTATGTCTACTGACGTGTATGTCTACTGACGTGTATGTCAACTGACGGAAGGCTTCTAGGGTGTTGGCGAACTGACGTATTTCTAAAATATGTCAACTGACGTGTATGTCAACTGACGGTATGCGAACTGACGGTTGGTCAACTGACGTGTATGTAAACTGACGTGTATGTCTACTGACGTGTATGTCTACTGACGTGTTGGGGAAGTGACGTGTTGGTCTACTGACGGAATTTTGGGCGTCAACTGAAGTGTATGCGAACTGTCGGAAAATGTTGTCGTACTGACGGAATTCTGTAGCGAACTGACGTTTATGTCAACTGACGTGTTGCGGTACTGACGGGACCCCGACAAATTATTACAAACTGGCAAAATACCTTCTCGGACTCCCCCCATGGGAGTCTAACTCAGCCCTATCGGAAAAGTACAACATTATCGATCCTTCCGCTAAGTGCGAAATCATAGAGCGTCGTGCTAGATCCCGAGCTCTTAAAAACACATATGAATCGCCGTTGACTCGCCTAACTTATCTATAAGTGTTATAAAGTTTATGTAGTGTCTTGTTTTCTTTGTATGTTGTTCATTTTTCTTTCTCTTTCATTACTCTGCTCTTTCCTTTGTTGTATAGCGGACCTCAATAAATTATTATTATTACCGACCAAGATTGAGATATTGGCAGATGTACTGTCGTACTATTGTCGTACTGTGTCAGTACTGTCGTCTTTGTTGCGCCGCCAGAATCGGGGTCGACTCAGTTTGCCAGCAGCGCTCAGTTTAAAGTTTAACTGAAAAGCCAACTTATTTTTGTGTCATTTAGTTGAATACACTGAATTATTTGGATTCTGCAAAGGGATTTTTTTGTTTTCCACTATCTGCTCTAGTTATGACGTTCCGAATATCTGCGGCCGTCCCCACAGCGAAAATTCTACTATGTGCCTGAACAAAAAAAAAAGTCATAAATCTTTCTTGTAAGGTATACAACAAATTAGAGGTACCACAAATCACACGGAAATCCCACTATTTGAAAATCGATTATTCCTGAATAGCGGAACAACCAAGTAACGCATTTTCAGCGGGTCTTCAAGCCAATTTAAGTGAAAAAGTGATGGGTAACTAGATTGTCCTATCCCAGTCCTTTTCGGTTAAACTTTAATTTTGTCTTGGATACGGTTTTAGAAGCTGCTGCTGCCAGAGTCGTTACTAGCAAGAATGTTTGAGGGGGGTATTTACTGACTGGCTTTTCATTTTTTTTACTGACTTTTTTTGAAGAAAAAAAACAGCCGCTTACAAGAAAAAAACGACAGTTTTGACGGAAAACCGACTGATACTGTTTTCATGAAAAATCAACTGTTTTTACGAAGAAATCAACTGATTTTACGAGAAACCGCGGCGCTTCGCGCAGACTCGGTTACTTTTTACCGACTGGCCGACAACATTCAGGGGGGCGTCCCCCCATATGTGACGCCCCTGGCTTCCATTTGTACTTATGTAAATTTTCAGTTTTTTGTTTCATGATTTGAAATAATTTAAAATTCATTTAATAATTGGAAAAAAAAAATAAATCTCGAATTGTCAGTTTGTAGGATTCATTGAAATTCCTGACTTAGGCTATACGGTACAAATTTTGACTCTGCATCTCTCCATTGACTCTCCATTGTGACGCTCCTACATGAATCTATGCTACTTATTTTTCTACTTCGTTTCGTACCAGCTTCTACTTACTAAATACTTATTTTTTAGAGGAGCCTTCTTAAGACCCAGCCCTGTGACTAGAATTTCGTAGCCATAGACCATATAGTATTTTCTATTCTTTCTTTAAAATATCTACTACTTCTCTTTTTTCCTACCCCATAATCGCTATCATCAAAGTTTAGTACCCATTCACACAAGTAAATGAGTGTGAAGGGTCCTTTCAAATGTCTTCTTCCACGCTCGCTTCTAGGCAATATAAAGTTGTATCAGCTTGTCTTGGGTCCTAAAACGTAAGTTACGGGATACATGAATCCGTAATTTATTCGTCCATCTGACCGTCTGTGGTCAGATCGATGATATGATATGATATATTTTGCTTAAAGCTCAAGGGCCATCGCATTCACAACAACAAACAAAGAAACAAATATCTCTTCTATCCTAATTACAAAAACTCTTCCCTGTGTTTCCAACCTATCCGCAAAAACCTTCCAAATTTTGCGGATAGGTTGGAACCTATCCATAAAACTTGGAAGGTTTGTTTTGAAGGTTTGGAAGGTTTTGAAACCCCAAGAAGGTTTCTCCTTAAACTTTTCAACCAACCAACCTTCCCCAGAATTCGCTCCCCAAAAATTTCAACTCGTCGTTCAGCTCCACACATTCACACATAAAATTAAACAAATTCTCATCCACACAACCACACATTGGACAAAAGTAAAGACCACTTAGCACTTCACAAATATTTTCTCCGAATTCCCAGGGGAAGGCTATCGCTACGAGCGCTAACCATCAATTTTAATAACCCTCTCTTGAAAAACATTTCTAACCCCCAACACTCTTTGGACTTGGCGTAGAGATAATACATCGACGACTTGGAATCCCTCTCTTTGTGCTGTTTTTCGATTTCTTGGTCTTGTAAGACCAGTTAAACTACCTTACTTACCTCGCCTTGGGTGGCCCCTGAACCCTGGCCGTCACACCACTGGTCAGATACCCCGCATTGGTCGACGATACTTTTTATATGGAGTGGCCATGAACCACCTTTATGGTCTCTAAGAGCCTCTAAGTAAGCGGCTTTCAAACGTCTTATTCGAGGTAAACTTAAGATTTTTACCCAGAATTTTACCATCCGGACAAGCCTACTATTACGTAATGAAAAAATCCTAGATAACCCTTTAAAACTAAATTACAACTACATTGATAGATCGATTTATTTCAAAACATATGCACAAATTGTGAACAAAGCCAAATAGCGTGCTAACTGATATATGTACTTAAAGAAAAAAATGATCGTGTTGCGTGGGTATGGCTCATCGTGAAAGTAAGCAGACGAATCAAGCGGCAAAAAATTAAAACAAGTACAAAAAAGTACATACACACAGATTTCGTATGCGAAATTCGCGTTACCATGCCAATTTTTTGGATCCGCCAGTCCGTCCGTCCGCCTGTTAGCACTATAACTCTCAAAGGGGTGGGATATTTTTTTTTTAAACTTTGATGCGAGGATCCCTTGGGTCAAATTTGTTTCTTTATTTATTTCTCACCCGTCATTCGAAAAAGAAAAAGGACGGAGTACACAAACGAAAAGAAAAGCAAAACAAAGAAAAACATAACACTTTCATAAGAACATAGTCAACAAATACAAACTGATAACTCTAACAGATTGAACACGATTACATACATGTGACTCTGAGAATTTTGCTCCAGGGGTGTGACTTACAGGTCAAGATGTGCCAATTGTAGCTCTATATTTTGGGGGGCGGGGATTTTCATATTAAGGGGTAAAAAAATATTGTTTTAAACTAAGCAAATAGTCGAATAGTCGAGTAAAGAGACTTGTTGAATCCATATCTGAAATTTGTTTTTTTGTCGGATATACATCGCTCGGAATCCGACCGAAACCGGAAATTCGGTAACACTAAATGTCTTACCTGAATATGATTAGTAGTTCGATGTACAGGTACACATAACTAAATTCACTTTTTTTGTCCTTCGCGCTGGCAACACAAAGTAGCTTTCCTGGATTCGCCCTGACGTTTCGTTTAATTCCCGATGCTGCCGGAGGAGGCTTCTTTGAACCGATCCACCTACCGAATTCGTGACAGGTGCAGTATTTCTTCTGCAAGGCTGAGTTAATTATATTGTGTGGGCTTTGAAATAGAGTGGAATGTGAAACTTAACGCTTAAATTTCGAGGGAAAGCTACATTGAAATTTGATAGCCTGCAATATAACTTTCCAATTTAAGTTCTTCCCTGTGTGCTAGGCAGTATGAATATTTGATATCATGTCAGCCGAAAGTGAAAAATAAAGAGGGAAACCTGCGAGCAGCCGCTTCATCCTGAGACTGTAAAAGCTTATGAATATACTTTAGCTTAGGAATGGTCAAAGAAATAGCTAAACATGTAAAGCTAGAGTGTAATGACTGAAGGTTAGTAAAGAGTACAGGGTACACGACATTGTGAATTTGTTTGTCCGTCTGTCTGTGACCACGACAATGGATTGAGAAACTCAAAGAAACCTGGAAAGGAGATCCATTAGATCAAATGCAACGCGATCGAGCTCGGAGATGGCGTTTGTACCTCCGTCTGGAGGGGTGGGGGAAGGGCTTAGAAATTAGGGATTGACACAATGTCCGATCAATCATCGCAAACATGGAATGCTGAGTAAAAGGTCGAACACTTAAACAAAATGGATACGGCCGATGGTCATCTAACGTCAATAAAAATCTGTTTGAAAAGTAAATTTTAATTTCAGGTTTTGAGTTCAATTGATTCTTACGAGGGTACTCGCTCTAGGCGCACCCCCCCCCCTGGCGTCCCCCCATCCCGAATTCAAATATATAGGAAACTAGAAAATCTCATTAAAAACTGCAGTTTTGACTGCAAGTACTTACGGGTTTTCCCTAGACACGCGAGTTGAATGTAAACGCGTGACGGCAAAACGCTGTCCGCTCGCCTGTATGTATCCTACACTTTTCATTGAATTACAGTCTGGACATGACCGATTGGGGACTGTGACGTGTGGAAAGACTGTGTGTGTGGGGAGGGGAGGGGTTCTGGGTGATTTTACCTTGGGGGTCACCAATTTTTTTTCTGGTGGGGGGCACCGCGGGGTATTTCGCCAAGGGGGGGGGGGGTTCCACCGGACCCCGAGGATACGGTGCCCTTGCTCCAGAACATGCCGTAATGTTGGAGCACTGTGCCCTAAAAGTTGAGGATTTGTTCTTGACATTCGAAGTAACATGACTTGCTCTCAAAACTTATTATAGTTCTTCTCTTAGGTGGAAACATCCTTTCCGTTTATCCAGGACCTTGGAGGTCTATGGACCAATTTTGCCGGAAGTCGTGAAGCAAACAGGGAAATCTACATTCATGCCACATTTATGGAATCGATAGAACGCGTTTTTACGACATCTTTTAAGGAGCTTGGAATTCTACTAAAGGGTGAGCGTAAATCTTTTTATTTTTACTGGTTCCCTTTGTCATACGCGAGGCCATTAAAGCAACTGTGTGGAAGGGTTTTAGGACAGATGAGTGTTATTCTTCGCTATTGTACACCGTTGCATTCCCGAGGATTTCTTTTGGTGGGAGTGTTTGCAGGTTCGGGTGAAAATATTACAGTTCTGTCATGTTGGGAAGTTTCCTGCTCTACATACATCTCTGAAGAATGAAAACTGGAAAGCTCGCTTCTTGCTCTATGATCGAAGAATGAAAGTTGGAAAATGAGTGTTTCACTTTGCATTTTACAAGTTTTACAGCCTTTTTTCGAAAAGTCTTTGTTGGTCATTCGTCCCTTCCTTATCATCATCCATCACACGGAGGTAGTACAAATCATGAGTTTATGGACAGAGAAGAAGAGGTTTCACTTTTTAAATTGCAAAATGCTGGCAAAATGTGCAAAACTTTAATCGTCACTTTCGTTTCGACCGAACTTTTTATTTTTCATTTCCACTTTCCGAAGTCTTGTACTGTTTTGTACTTAAAGTTTAACTGAAAAGCCAACTTATTTTTGTGTCATTTAGTTGAATACACTGAATTATTTGGATTCTGCAAAGGGATTTTTTGTTTTCCACTATCTGCTCTAGTTGTGACGTTCAGAATATCTGCGGCTGTCCCCACAGCGAAAATTCTACTATGACGTGGGAAATTTTTATATAAACACCAACAAGGCTTTTCAGTGGGCAGTGGCGATATTGGTGAAGATTGCTTAGTGCCTGAACAGAAAAAAGTCATAAATCTTTCTTGTAAGGCATACAATAAATTACCCGATGAAAAATATCCGAGAATTAGTCGTATGGAGTAGTACGAAAAAGTAGCATGCAGTACTAACTGTTGCTACTACATGCTACTACTAGCAAACTGGATGCTATCGGATACTACTATACATAAGATTAACTCAGTCGGAGGCAGGTTTATCAAAGTATTCAATACTACTACATATCACTAATCAAACTACTCCATACTACTACATACCATTCCATGCAACTTTTTCGTACAACTACCATACTACTACACAGTCAAAGAATTTTTTGTCGGGTAGAGGTACTACAAATCACACGGAAATTCCACTATTTGAAAATCGATTATTCCTGAACCGCGGAACAACCAAGTAACGTAATTCCAGCGGGTCTTCAAGCCAATTTAAGTGAATAAGTGATTGGTAACTAGATTGTCCTATCCCAGTCCTTTTCGGTTAAACTTTAAGGAATACATTGAACACATCGTAGCAGAGTTTTAGTTAAGCGCTGGTGATTACAATCACTGAGTTGTTCAAAAAGCAACTCGACGAGGGCAGGACTGGCGCGCGTAACCGTGGACAGAGGATTGAAGCTCCCCAAAAGCAGTAGGCTAACCAGAAAATAATCATCAACCACAAGCTATACTACATGCCAGGGCCGTATCCAGGGGGGGTTAGGGGTTCCCCCCCCCTGAAACATGCAAAAATAATCGTTTGTATAGGCTTTAACCTCTGATCTATGTCTAGTTTGTACTTTTGGCCCGACCCGCGGGCAACCCCCCCCAGAAATAAATTACTTGATACGGACCTGTATCCTCGCCTGTATCACGCGATCTAAGTCTCGTTTGTACTTTTTGTACTTTTTTTGTACTCGTTTGTACTTTTAAACATTTCTGAGAAAAGGCAAATTCGGACAAAGTACTACAAACTGGCAAAATACCTACTCGGACTCCCCCCATGGGAGTCTAACTCAGCCCTGTCGAAAAAGTACAACATTATCGATCCTTCCGCCAAGTGCGAAACCATAGAGCGTCGGGCGAGATCCCGGAATGAATCGCCGTTGACTCGCCTAACTTACCTATAAGTGTTATAAAGTATATGCAGTGTCTTGTTTTCTTTGTATGTTGTTCATTTTTCGTTCTCTTTCATTACTCTGCTCTGTCGGTCAGTCCGCAGTGCCGTCTTTTACTTTTGGTGGACCTTAGGCCATCCATGGGTTTTTGGCCCCTTCCCATTAGTCAGAATCGTAAAAACGCCAGCACATTAGCACAAACAATTCTTGGTTACGTAAATGACGGTGCAACGCAGCCGGTCACACCTATGGATCTTTATGGACAAGGCAACAGGACTAGCAACCGTAGCATGATTTCTCAACAAATTACACCGACCGCTTGGCCTCTTGGTTCTCTTGGCCCCCCCCCCCCGCACAGGCCTAAACGGCCTAAGGGTAAAGACGGCACTATCAGTCCGGGGCATTTGACACCCTTATTCCGAAATTCTTTCAGAACGAACCAGTGCAATCCACTATTATCCTCTGGGGAAAACAGTATACTTCCCATAAGTAAAAATGATTTATTTGTTTGCCGGCTGACGCGAAAAAGCGGAGTATTAAAATGAAGACATAAAATATAAAAAGCTAAGAATGAGACATTAAAAGAACATAATTAAAAACATTGAACAGTCGTGAGTGGGGGATCAAGATAAACAAAAAGAAATTACAGAACAAACTCGTGTAATTTAATTAAAACGGGATTGTTTAACCAAATAAGATGCTAATGGGATGCAAATCTCGTTACAAAAAGTTTTTGGCGGCCGTTATTCATTTCTCTGTTAACTTCGTCTGCTAGACTGTAAGTTTACGAGAGTTCAGTCGTACCAGCAAGGGGATCATCGTTCACTGGAATGGACACGCCAGATTCCCTATTTGAGTTTTACTAAAGGCTAAGAGTAGAGGTTAGGTCTAAGTTTGACATAAAATGAGATCTTGAAGTTTTCAAGCTTTTGCCAAAACAAGAGCTGTAAGCTCATATGTCACTTGCAGGGGTAGGTAGCATCGGTTCGTGCTGTCGAGGTCGGACAGCTCTTACCAGAACTCCTCCGAAGTAGATGGTAGTAGTGTCCATCATGTTTCTTCCGAGTATCTCCACCAAGTGTGTCAAAAGATTTCCCAAAGAATACCCTCCCCCTCAACTGCGCCCACAGTGGCCGAGACCAATCTAGACCTGTAAATGAAAGTCAGGACGCGTGACCTTACAAAAACTGTCTTCTTCGAGTGACACACACATATTTTTGCATTGTGCGGTGCGGGTCTCTCTAAACGGGCTTGGCGTTCATATGCAAGCCCTTTTTGACAAAAATAATCACGCGTCCTTTGAGAAAACGAAAATGTAACGTTTGCCACACTATAATGCCACACCATAACCATCATCAACCATCCATCTACACTTTAACAAAAAAATTCTTGCAGGATTTTGCTACTGGGATTAATCTTGTTTCTATTGAGAGAAAATGATGTCTAATTCGGATTAATCTTATCCCAGTAGAGATATGATTAATCCCAGTAGTAAATACTGCAGTTAACTTTAATCCTTGCTCGGATAAACTTTTTACAGTATACATACATTTTTTTTTACGAAGTAATGAGTTTTTACTTAATTTTATCCACAAGCATTCGTTGTAATGGATTTTTCTGGGTGTATTCTGAAATATCAAGATTTACATTGCTGTAATTATTATTTCATTATTAATTTTAGGTAAATACTCCTTCACCCAGCCTGCTTGGAATCGTGTACTAAAGTGACCCAAAACGGTGATCAGCTACGATTTTCCTTTTGATGAAGAATGTCGTGGCTGATTTCTCCGCTTTGATTCATTTGTATGTGCGAATTGAGACGCAGCTTACCTACTGCAACTCCCACGATTTACCATTCCAGGGGTTACTGTTCCCCTTCATCAGAAGAATCTACTACCTCTAAGCTTGTTTTCTCATCGGTTTTCCTCATAGAGAAAACTTACCAATGCTGAAGTAGAAAAACACGAAAACTTTCCTCGTAACATGTCTAAAAGATTTTTTCACTCATCTATCCTGGGAATTGGGAAGTCCCTTGTGCAAAGACTAGAGCTTTCAGAAACATTTTGCTTAGATCCACTGCGCTGAAAGAGTGAATGAATCCTGTTAGGCAAAAGAAATGATAAGACTTGTGTCCTGGGATTCGGTTTTCTAGGAAATTCAGCTCTTTTGTTATAATACCAAGAATGTGCGCAATCCTTAACATCTCTTCAGAGGCTTACAATAGTGACAGTTCTTCTTCAAACATGTTTGAAGATGGGCTATGTTCGTCAGCTTGTTCGAAGCACTACTTTCTTATTTCTTCCAGACAGCCTGAGAGGCTCTGGCAAGTACGGCCGAAATATCGCTAGGACAAACATTAAAGTCTTTTATTCATGTGGGTCGAGAAGGTGGGAGACATCATCATTTTTCGATGGGTCGGGTGTTTGCGAACACGCTGTTAACTTTCTTTTCTTCAAAATCCTCACGGTAGCCAACGTTACCCAACCACGAATTACTTAAACACAATTCACTCTTGAAAGCAAATTCAAACAACTAAAGGTGCGTTTTATTGGATGTAGTTTCGTTGTAGTTTCACTGTAGTTTGACGTACTTTTGTTTTAGTTATTAAAATAAAGTATGTGGAATGGACAAATAAAACGGTAGACATACTGTACTTTCATAACTGAAACAAGAGTACGTCAAACTACAGTGAAACTACAACGAAACTACATCCAATAAAACGCACCTTAAGTATATCACCATGTGAACGTTTATAGATATGTCGAAGAGGAAATCATCGGCCAGTTTGACATTTTTTGGTCTCTGAAGCTGAATATTATTTAGCTCAATTTCATTGTGATCTGGTCTACATCCTTTCTTCTTTGGCCTTTAAATTTTAAATTAACAAGAAAAAACAGAAAACAAAATACTAAAAGAGATCGATAATGAGCATTAGTTAGTTTGATTTTCCTACACATTTTCCATATACCTGCCAAAATAAAACATTTTGTTAGATCCATCGTCAAACTACGACCCCAGCCTCTCCATGTCAGGCGCTTCCGACCCGCGCCACTAGATGACCCAGCGGTCGAATTGTCGTGGCTTTCATCGTGGGTCTTGGGTCCCCCACCCAAGACCCAAGTTCCTTGAATTAGGATATGCTGTTACTTAGTAGACGTTGCAAGTGCTAGAATGCTTACGATGCAACTCCTTTAACTGGCTTATGCGTTTAGCACCGTCTGATATATCTTGTTAGAAATTTAGGGTCGGAAACTGACCTATTAAAGTCGACTTGGAACAAACAAACTTTCCCAGCTGTGCTTGCGGAACGGCCGGCAGAATAGTAAATAGTTCCTTGAATTAGGATATGCTGTTACTTAGTGCTTCTTCTTCTTCTTCTTGACGGTAGCCTATTGACTTTTACAGCCGAACGTACGCCGAATGAGGATAGGCCTATGCTGTGTTTTTGTACTCTTTTTCTTCTGCTTAGTGTTATTAGCATATATGTAACTTCTTTATATTCTCACCTTTCATCATTTCTTTGAATTTCCCATATTGTGCATAGGTCGATACACTAGTTCACACCTGCACATAAAATTTCTTATTCTCCTATAAGCTATCTAAATGATTTCGTGCAGAATATACTTTTATACCAATACTCTAGACTTGGACAAAAAACAGTATTTTCCCTAACCAAGCTTAAACAAAGCTCATTGAAACATCTTAACCCTCTTAACACATGTTTAAAATTGTTTGACGAATGGGAAGAATAGCCGGATTCCAGCAGGTCGTAAGGCAGAGAAGAAGAGAGAGAAAGCAAAGGAAACAAGAAAGAAGGTAAACAAAAACTAGCGAGAAAAGAAAAGCCTGGAGGAGAACAGCACTAATCGCTTTTTCTGTAATGACCCATCGCTGCTCGTTTAAAGTTTAATTGAAAAGCCGATTTAATTTTGTGTCTTCTAATTGAACACGCTGAATTCTTTGGATCTGCAAAGGGATTTTTTTATTTTCCACTATCTGCTCTAGTTATGACGTTCAGAATATCTGCGGCCGTCCCCACAACGTAAATTCTACTATGACGCGGGAAATTTTCATCTCAACACAAACGCAGCTTTTCAGTGGGCAGTGGTGAGATTTGGTGAAGATTGCTTAGTGCCTGAACAAAAAAAAGTCATAAATCTTTCTCGTAAAGCATACAACAAAAATTCAGTACCATAAATCACAAGGAATTTCCACTATTTGAAAATCGATTATTCGTGAACAGCAGAACAACGAAGTAACGCATTTTCAGCGGGTCTTCAAGCCAATTTAATTGAAGTAGTGATGGATAACTAGATTGTCCTATCCCAGCCCTTTTCGGTTAAACTTTAAACGTTCAATCGTTCAAAGCCCTTCGTCCGTCAGCTAATATACTCTAAAATGAAAAGCACCAAAAACATAAGGAACATTACAAACGAAGGACCAGATTTAGCAACTCGTGTCCATTTTCTTCTATCCTGTTTTCCTTTCTCTGAAATATACTTTCGTAAGGAAGACGGACCAATCCAAACATATTGCACAGATTGGTCTTTAAATCTTGTTTATTATAGCAATTGCTGCACCACTTTTTCCGCTTTCTGACCCTTCTTGCGGAAGCATTATAGCTGAGGGGTCAAGTACTTTGACTCGCAGAGGAAGGCGTTCATCGCTGCGAAACTACACTGTCAGAAGTTTTATAACAGATCGCGCATAACACTTTCAAGAATAACACCTTTTCACTTAGAAATAAAGTGTTATGACCAATTAAGTTTACACTATTTCGTGCTAGATCTCCAACAACATCTTCAATTGGTAAAAATACTACACTGTCAAAAGTTACATAACAACAACAGAAGGATGCCCGATTTCAACAGATAACACTTTGGGATGTTATCTGTTATGTTTCTTTCGTTCCCGTTAGTAAGTACAGGCGTGTTACACTCTTCTAACAGTCGTAATTATTAGTTACTATTTCCGTTCCAACCTCACGAAAAGTTACTACACTGACCGTTCCAGTCTTCTCGAAATAGTAACTAATAGTAACTATTTGCTTACCATGCTCCGGAGCGTAG
This sequence comes from Branchinecta lindahli, assembly GCA_023053555.1. NCBI lineage: Eukaryota > Metazoa > Arthropoda > Branchiopoda > Anostraca > Branchinectidae > Branchinecta > Branchinecta lindahli. The sequence goes on from JAKZAO010000002.1 coordinate 17,039,680, forward strand.
TAAGCATGGTAACGACGGATCTCTGCAACGTGATTGACTGGACTAACTACGGTAAGTAGGGTGGAACACGCTCTATGTTGATAATGCTCGCATCCGGATGGAGACGAGCTAAGGTGGGCGGGTTAGGTAAGTTGGGAACTTACTGCACATCGATTTTGGGATTGACTAACCCCTTGGTACTTATGACTACTTACGAAGCACACGATTTCTATTGACGTCATCTAGCCAATGTAGGAGTGAGCAACTCCTAATTTGAACCGCTTAGTGTGGTTATTTTAGCTAGCAAGGGAACCTCGTAATTACTAGTATTCCCGGTGTAATTACCTTCCGCGTGCCAGCATCCGTGCTGTACTCCATTTATGTTTACCGGAGCTTTATGTGAAAGTGGTTTGGCTATGGTGCCTCTGTTGTAATATGGTTCTGATGCGTGACAATTACTTGCCTTATGACCTTAACTTTGCGGGATCATTTATCATGCAAGAGTTCCAAGTCTGTGGCACTTCATCCTGCACCTTGGTCTGATTTATTCGATGCCCTGATGGCCGATTGCTTCAAGATAAAAGTTTGGCGAACTTTCGAGATGGAAACATCTTTGCTTTTATCCAGTTATCTTTAGAGGAGGAAAAATCGAGAACAAGCTCGAATAAAGTTTGCATGTTCATGGCAAGTGCTGCATAGCGATCGCAACAATTTCTGTCCGTCCGTCGGTCGGGCCGGGTCTTGCTAGGTTGGTCAACATAAGCTAGGACGATTAAGTTTGGCACACGCATAAAGGACCCGGCAAAATGCTCTAGGAAATTTTCCTTTCTCGGATTCAACCATCGGTGGGGGAGGGAGAATCTGGAGACCCTGGGCAAGTTGCGAACGTTTGATCCGATTCGAGTGAAACTCGCTGAGTGGTAAAAGATAATACCCTCGATAATTAACCGTAGCTAGATAATCTATTTATGAAGCCGCTACTGTGGGGAGAGTTGGAAGGGGATCCCGGAAAATATTGTGACACGCCTAGTAGTCAAACGAGTGGAGCGACTGAAATGAAACTTGGAATGTAGAAAGACCCTGTGCCTTAGATGAAGCACTTTGGGGTCGGACCGGATCCGATCACATGTGGGTGGGATTGGAATTTCCCGAAAAATGCTTAGATTTGAGTGAAGCTTGATGGGTGGTAAGAGAAGATACCCTAGCTGGCCTTTATCATGTCCATACCGGATTCGTGCACTATGGGGAGTTGGACGGGGAATTCCTGAAAATTTATGGAACGCCTAGAGATCAAACGAGTGGAGCGATTGGGATGAAACTTGGAAGATATAAAGGTCATATGCTTTAGATGATATACTTGACGTCCTAGCCGGATTTGGGCTCGGTCGGGGAGTTGGAGGGTGGGTATCGGAAATTTCCAGGAGATGCTCTGATTCGAACGAAGATTTAAGGGTGGTAAGAGAAGTTGCCCTAGATGATGCATTTATGTGTCTGAACCTGAATCGGCCACCGTACTCGAGTTCAAACGTCGGTGGGGAATGAAGGGCGGGAGAACCCGGAACCTTGTCTCATCCGATTGGAGTTAAATTTGATGAGGGGTAAAATAAGATGCCCTAGCTAGATGATCTATTAATTTATGTTCGAGCCTGATTCGGCAACTGTGGAGGAGCTGGAGGGAAGCCCAGAAATATTGTGGCCCGCCTAAACAACAAGCGATTGAAGCGACTGAAATGAAAATGGGATTGCTTGTACCGGATCCATTTTGCACTCCGGAGCGGACCCGACCATGGTGGGTAGGAGACCACAATTTCCCGGAAAATGCTCAGATTTGTGCGAAACTTGATGAGTGAAAGAGTAAGGTACTCTAGATGATGCATTTATGTTTCCCTGGACTGGACTCAGCCACGGTAGGGGGAGTTGGAGGGGGGATTCCGGAAATTTTTGGCAAGCCTAGGCATCAAACGAGTTGAGCGATTGGGATTAACCGCTAGACCATTTTGGGCTCCCGGGAGGATTTGGGCTCGGCTCAGGGAGTTGGAGGGTAATGGATATTGCCCGGAAGTACTCAGATTTGGATGAAACTTGATGGGTTGGAAGCCCAGTTCTAGGTCCAAACCGCATCTTTCGATGGCAGCTTTGGAAAGGGGGTATTCGTGACATTTTGTTTACTTTCTTGTATCAACTAGCCTAGATGGGCTCGTAGCTCTCATTTGTCTTGTTTACTCATGCGGTAACGTGATCTTGCAAAAAAAAAATGAGGATTTCAGCTCAGTATGAGTGAGTCAGAGAGCGCATCGGTCATTTCATCTCAGCTCTTCAGAGCCATCTGCATTATTTCTGGGGAAAGAATTGTCCTTATGTTGTCAACTGGTTGATGTTAGGGAAGGGTCGCTTCACTTCGCTGCTTTAAAACCGCGCTGGTTTTTCAAACATAATAGACCTCCTTTTCTTCTTTTGTACATTCTCGATTCGCTTGGCTTCAGTTCAAAGGCTAATCTTGGAGATCGTTGAACTTGTTTTTTCTTCCAATCCGCTTGCTGGTTAACAATAGAGCGTTCGAAATTCAGTGCTTCGAAATAGAGGGCGGACTGGCAGATAGAGATATAGAACAGAGGACGGAACACGCAATGGATTAGGAGCAGATCTAACATTTAAGAATCGTTACGGATTCATCCCATCCTGTTCTTCTTTGAAAGACGTGGTTGCGTTTTACAGCAACTAATTCGTTCCATGAAAGTACTATAAAAACGTACCCGGACCGAGCTAAATAGGCGTTCGCAGGGACGAATTCTGTACCGAACAGCGGAAAAAATCGATTCGGGCGATTTTAGCTCGACTCGCTCATCGGAAAATTTGTCGGAAGCTGAACTTGGGAAAGCTTGTACTGAGTTCTTGACCCTTGGCCATGCCAGCGTCAGCAGAACTACCCTGTATTAACGCTTGGCCGCCAACATGGATTCGCGCTCGCGAATGCGAGCCAACATAGCAGGCTAAGCCGCTTCTCGAAGAGCACAACTCTTACTAGAAATGATCTTCTCACTCTGAAATGGGTCAGAAAAAAAGTTTTCCGCAAACACCATTATTTTACACCTAAAATTAGCGACTTTCTTGATAGCGCATGTCGACTCTTTCCAGCCCTCCTGCTCTCCGACGCGGCGGCTGGGCGCAAAACATTAGAAAACTGAACGTGCCGTGGTTAAAAAGTGGGAAAACTAAGCAAACAAAAGAAGTAAAAGTAGAAGATTACTCATATCTTTATATGTGTGGCACTTGTGAGCGGAGGTTGAAGATTCCTGCAAAGTTTGCGTTGTGTGACTGGCAAAACTCGGCACGGCCGAAAAAGCGCTAAAAAATCGTAGGCACGAAACGAAACAACGAAGAAAGGTCGGGATTTTAGAAGCTTAAAATTCCACGAAGAAGCTAGGTATATTATAAAAGGCAGAATAGTCATGAGGGATCCTTTAACTCTATGTCTGATTTTTTTTTTTTTTCGCTGCGCGGCTCCGTAGGACCGGCAGTTCAAAACTCGTCACTTTTGACTTTTTCATCGCACTAGAAAGGCTCTCATCAACTCCATTTCCCCCTTCGTTTGTGCAGACTTGTCGTGGAATCCCTCTGTGTTTCATCAGAAATTAATTCTCACTGATAAACTAGTAACGTGTAATTAGAAAGATGCAAGTTTACAAAGCTTGTTTAATGCAGGAATGGCAGTTTACGTGCATTGTTTAGGGAGAAGGTTAATTGGCAACAAGCTCGCAGTCTTTCATGTCACATGCTTGTATTTGATTAAACAGAGCTAATTTGGGATGTGATAAATTTCCCATTGCGGATGCTTAAGGAGAAGCGGTACGAGATGACTGGAAGGATACTGAGAACGCAGCTGTACCCTTCTCGAACAGTTTCAGAACTTAAAGTTTAACCGAAAAGGACTGGGATAGGACAATTTAGTTACCCATCACTTATTCATTTAAATTGGCTTGAAGACCCGCTGAAAATGCGTTACTTGGTTGTTCCGCTATTCAGGAATAATCGATTTTCAAATAGTGGAATTTCCATGTGATTTGTGGTACCTCTAATTTGTTGTATGCCTTACAAGAAAGATTTATGACTTTTTTTTGTTCAGGCACTAAGCAATCTTCACCAATATCGCCACTGCCCACTGAAAAGCCTTGATACTATTTCATGCCTAGATCTCCAACAACACCTTCAATTGGTAAACATACTAACGGGAAGGAAAGAAACATAACAGATAACATCCCAAGGTGTTATCTATTGAAACCGGGCATCCTTCTGTTGTCGTTATGTAACTTCTGACAGTGTAGTATTTTTACCAATTGAAGGTGTTGTTGGTGGAGATCTAGGCAGGAAATAGTGTAAACTTAATTGGCCATAACACTTTATTTCTAAGTGAAAAGGTGTTATTCTTGAAAGTGTTATGCGCGATCTGTGATGAAACTTCTGACAGTGTACTCAGTAACAACGGCCACCACTAGTCCATCTGTTTTCTATTGTCGTTTCGAGGTCAAGCCAAATCCAATCTTCCCTTGGAAAGTCGTTTCGCAGTTGAGCCGCACCCTAGCGTTGTTTTTGATTGGTTCAGTCGGAGTTACGATTTGTACAAACCAATCAGAGACAGCGTTGCTTGGCGACTTAGGTCAAGATCGCGCGTAAACTCACAGTGAAGAGACGTTGCGACAGATAATGCATAGTATGTAATCTGTTTTACTTAAGCATTGTTCAAATAGATGTAATAAGCTGAACAGCGCCATACGCGATGTTTACGTCTGAATACACACGCCCGTTCAAATAGGCAACCCGAGAGGTTCTCATCAATGCGACGTTCGGTGTTGTCACGTTGATACAAATTTTCGAGCTCTAAAAAGATCAGAAAAGGTTCTTAGCACTACATGAAGTACAGGAGTACAATTTGACGCCCATTATATTGTAAAAAAGCTATTAAGTTAGCGGAGGGACAGCATTGGATCTCGAACTAGCAATAGGCAGTCGTAACAGAACAAAAACGTGTTCTTTTGAAGAAAAGTTGTTTCTTTAGCTACCAATAAAGTAGAACTTTCGGGCTTCCTTTGGCAACCCGGACGACGCTGCTTCTCTCCTCGGCCCGCTGGCGGAACCAACCAAGCGATCCGATTGGCTCTGCATAAGGGAAATAGAGCCGAGCTCTATTTTCCTTATTCGCCTTATTACAGTGAACCCCGAGGAAAAGAGGACACCTTATAATTTGAAAAATGCTTTATGGGCATTTTAAACTGGAGAGCAGCATTTGTATGTCTGTGGTTCGAAACCAGCGAGGCTCATGGTGGTTTGGCATCCGGTCGTACATAGGTCAACTGTTATCCGAACCATCTTGCATTTATATAGAAACTAACTACATGGAATATAAGGATGGCGCAGCATATCATGATTACATCGGTTGGCAGAAAAAACGATTATCCGTCCTGATTCCTTCATCGAACTGTACTCGAAGCCGTTGAAATTAAGATAAACCGCACTGGCATAAACCAAGACCCAGGTGATATTCACTACCGGAAACATGGAATGGTATTATTGATGAAAGGAAGGAAACTCCAAGCCCTTCTCCACAGCAAAGCAAAAGTTAATCAAAATGCGGAAAAACCTCTACCATGTCAACGACCCAACAGTGCAGCAGAAACTGTAGGACTATCTGTGTCCAAAAGGAAATCCCAGAACTAGCTTCCACTTCAATTCCTAAGTTAAATCAATTCAGATTTTGTATTGATAACCCTACTGGGGGTGGGGGCAAGGTATTTACCGTCTGGCTGGTCATTTTTACCGACGGTTTTTTGCAGAAAACCCGACTGCTTTTAAAAAGTAAAACACTTTTTTGACGGAAAATCGCCTGATTTTAAGAAAAATCGACTGTTTTTTACGAAAAATCGCGGCGCGTCGTGCCGAATCGGTTACATTTTACCGACTGGCTGACAACATGGGGCAGGAGCGTCCCCCCCCCCCATACATGAATACAAAATAAACCCCGTAAAAAATTAACTATATTTTTTTCTGTCTTGTCCTTTTTGAGGGGCATCAGGGAAACAAAGGTTGGTAGCAAAGAAACTCTCAAAACAGGATATTTATAGTTGTTTAAAGTTTCATCTATTTTATTGCAGGTTTTTTTTTTCTAGCTGGAGCCTGAAGAGGAGTTGTCAGGAAAGACCGAAATATATTTGGAAGAGATCCCATCTGGCTTATCCTTTTAACAAATACGGATGTTTTCTAGAAATTTTCAGCCATCTAAGGGTAAAAGGATTCCAGACCAGATCTACTTTACTTAAAAGATTTTTAAATCATAGCTGGAATGGAACTGGATTTTCTGTCTGGCTGAACACACTTCATGATGTAGGATAAGATAAAATTAGATTTATTTACACAAAGAGCAGAAAGACCATGGCAAATGCATAAGAAATGAACAAAAACAAGTAATAATAATACCTCCTATCCCTATGGGCTAGGCTCCCCTTATTTATGTCCAATTGATCACTTTCAGCGGAACACTCTGAAACCTTCCAAGGCTCGTAAAGAGCGGATTTCTTTCTATCTGGAAACTTTGAGCCATTCAACTCTGGAAGGATTCGAATTCTAATATATGCTCAGCTGCTAATCCGAGCTTCCACATCAAAGGTAGAGAAGTTCCACACACCTCTTATAATCTTACAATTGGGAAGGGTGCGGTATCAAAATTTGAGGATAGCAGACGGAAACGGGAAGGACATAAATAAATCCCATTGGATTCTAATGAAGAAATTAATTAATTTTTTACGTGTTACCTATTACTCGGGTGTTTGGTGCGAGCCGAGTGCGAAGACACAACATAAATACACTACAAAAGGCTCTCTGGAACGAGTTGACGCGTTTATTTGATTATGCATTTCGTTGAAAAAATCTAAGACCGGTAATACAGCAGATGACGCCTTTATCCCTCTACCAACAAAAATCTACAAAAAGATTGCATTTACAGTATAAAAACACAATCCATTTTCTTTTTCTCATCCAATTTTACTTATTCAGATTTTCCTAATTCTGCTGCCAGCCTGCATTTAATATTTTGGGGTAGGATCCGGGTTTGTTAAAAAGTGCAGCGATGAGTTCCACGTGCCGAATAAGGTCGGAAACCGTTCTTGAAAAATTTTCGAAGTCCCAAAATTGGATAAGAAATGCAGCGAATAGCAGCGATGAGTTCTCCGACCCAAATTAGGTCGGGAGCCGCAGTAATTTTTTTTTATATTTCGGCCCTTCTGCGCAAGGGTTCTCTTCAGGCAGTAGATGGGAGAAAAGAACCTTCATACAGAGTCACCATACCTACGTGATAGCAGGTTCATTTCTTCCAGCTACAATCTGAACCTAAAACGGATTGAACTCTGTATTTATTTCAGCCGCTTGAGTCGGTGAAGAAGATCTGTATCTTGTAGGTTCAATCAAGTGGGAAGATTGGATTCTTTTCCAACCGATGGTTCGGGTATTAATGGAATTCCCAAACGATCTTGGATTTCTCACAAGATATGAGGTCTCAGCGGACCTCTTTGCATCAAGCCAAGGGGCAAGGGCTAAGAAGAGTAGAAAAGGATCCGTTCTCGGAGGGACAGCAGATGGAGAAATGAGGTCTGTAACTCTCCGCATTTTATCTGTCTTAATTACCCATTTTAATCTATCCTTGATTAACTTCTAGTTCTACGAGGGGTTAGTAGCTGGAGAGAGTCCAAACCGCTTGCGGAGCTCCCCGTCGGACAATTTCTGACCACCTCTCACTCTATCGATAAGGTTATAGAGTGCCAATTCTGGCGGTCTGGGTAAGTCCGGTCTTCACCTCCCGGAACTTCCGTAATCTGAGCTTCCAGATTATTCTTTGACGTCTTCTGTAAATTGCATCTGGAACATGAACCGGTCCGAAAGTATATCAAAATAATCCTGAAAAAAGGGGCTTTTGAACTTCCAGATTTCCGGAATTTTATCGCAGAAGAAATCAAAAAAAAAAATCTCGGAAAATCTGGGAACCCAGATTCCGGAAGGTGAAGATTTAAGGTGATAAGCACCGCTGGCTAACCCGCCGTGTGTTTGTGCGGCTTCCGCTCCGCTAGTTTTGGAAAGTGACGTGGAAAGTGAATACCGTTAATGAATAAATCTTCGTGTGCACAGCAAACGTTGTTGGTTCGTTTACATAGGATTTGAGTCAATTTGAGGATTCGTTTGGGTGACGTTTCTCGTTTTTGGGATCCCAAAACGTTAGTGACGGATACCTATGACATCGCAAAAGTTGTCCGTCTGTCGGTCTGTCCGTCTGTCCGTCTGTGCGCACGATAACTCTCGAAGGCATTGAGATATTTTGATGAAACTTGGTGGGAGGATCCTTCGGGTCAAAGTACAAGTCAAGTTCGAAGATGGGCTCTGTAGCCCTATATTTGAGGGTGGGGGAGGGGTTTCAAATTAAGGGGCAAAAAAAAAATTCGAAAGCTATTTAGATAGTTGATTTAGGGGTAAGGAGATTCTTAAAACGACCAAATGTCACACTTCCCATCTGATAAGCATACCAATCTGTAAAACAAAATACAGTAAAAATCTTCAAAAAGTCTAGCGAACACTCAATCTCTCGAAAACAAAACCTATTTGTCCGGATCAAATATTCAATTTTTGGGATCCCATCGGAACCTTTGGTCTTGTTCCTCAGGGTCACTGGCGTGTTTCGGACTTGGTTATATAGAGTATCTGCTTCAGAGAAGTTGTAAACGCCTAACAATCTTTCGTTTGTTCTTGCGCCCGACTGATTCTCGCTTTTTTTTTGGAAAGCAATTGCGTGAGAACGCCAGAATCGCCCGTAGTTTCGTCTGGTTACTTGTTCGTGTGCGAAGTGTCGATGGTACGTAGGCCTGTGCAAACTTGGAAAAAAATTTACCGCCCCTTGACCATCCCCTGCTCTTTTAAAGGCACAGTAAACTTGACTAGGCAACTTTCGGCCATCAAACCGGCCTGGGGGGCTTAGATAAAGGTACAGGGACTTATTGTCGACAGGACCCCCCATCTTTCTTATCTCGAAACCCCTCCTTATTGTTCCCAGAGCTAGCTGGCAGGGCCTTGCCCCTTATGCACTGTAGTTACGCACTTCACTATGCAAAAGGAAAAAAGTAATACCAAACAAGAAAAGTACTTAGAACGTGTTGCTGGGTCATAGTCACCATGGAAATAAAACCGGACAACTACTTTTTTCTTAAAATCTGCTTCCAAAGTAAAAAGAAAGTTCTATTGTGAGCACAATTGTACTGCCGGTGGCAACTCTGTGGACATACATTGTATTACTTTGTTTCAAAAGACCATTGGGGCAAAGATCGTGGGTTCGAGTCCTACTCCCGGCACACAAACCTTTTGCTTCTTTTTTTTTTTTTCTACTAACTCAAAAGTCGAACTTTCGGAAACTGCCCGGAAACTGCAATGGTCGTAACAAGAATTTTTCTAACTCTCAATATCGACTCAGGCCGCTCAGGGTACATTCTTGAGATGTCAGCTAGCTCCCTGAGCCAAGTTTGAGTCAAGTTTTCTGTTCCTTTAAGGAATGACCGATCTAGATCGTCTGACGACTTGACCCACATTAGTGTCGTGAGCGCAGGAAATCTGTGGCGGAGCAGAATATTTATTTCCTATTTTTCAACTAGCAAAAGCTTTCTGATCATTGCTGTCTAGAATCGTGACCCCGGACAGCTTTGGAGGAGCACTGTATGTCTTTCCCATTTTTCAACTAGCAAAACGCCTGCTAATATCTTGTGGTACCCTGAGCCCGTCTTAGCAAGAGGGATAGGAATCCTAAGATATCAACTTTACAACCGAGCTTATGTAACGAAGGGGAGAAAGGGGCGTTGGGGTCTATAGCCGACTGTCCCAAAGACCTGTTGCCAGTCAGTAATACTAACCTCACAACAACCTGGTGAGCTCAATAAGTATCTGCAAAGACGCAACTAATTTCTCTCACAATTTTGTTTGTTAAAATGTTGATCTTTCTTTGTGTTGTTTCGTCTGTTGTTATTCTACTCCACTGCCGTCAAATGGTCATACAGCTCATCGTCTGGATGTTTTCCACGAATTTCTTTAGGGCCTATATTAAATTTATCTTTAAGTTGTGTTTATTAAATTTTATTTTTCTGTGTGTTTTGACAATGCAAAACCGATACGTGAGCTGAATTTTATTAGAGCTGTATTCCGGCCCTTCTTGGCAAGGGTCCTCTTCAGGCTCAAGCCGCTCAAGCTGGAAAACAAAACTGTGGAAAAAGAACACGATGAAAAATTCTTTGACTGTGTAGTTGTATGGTAGTTGTTCGAAAAAGTTGCATGTATTGATATCAGAGCTGCTGCGAGTACAGCCAATCCGATTCCGAGACAAGTCCGAGTCCTTGAAAAAGGCGTCTCTGGACGAAGAGTCCGAGTCCACAGCTCTGGCGGACGGACAGCTCCGTGAAAGACGAGTCCGAGGCGACTCCGAGTCCTTGGGAAAGGCGTTTCGAGACGAGTCCAGAGGTTGAGTCCACCAGCTCCAGGGGCGTCGCAAGGAGGGGGTGCGGGGGGTGCAGCCCCCCCCCCCACCTTTTTGAGATTCGGTAAAATTTTGGGCCGGAGGCCCAAAATTTGATTAAAACTGTTCGTTTTTTTTTTCGATACCAGTTTAGTAGTTAGGGGGGGACATAGGCTTAGGAAGTTTAAGATGTAGGCGTTTAGTCAGTATGGTTAGTTTTTGGGAAAAGATAATTAGTCTTCCACGTGTTAGAATGTTGAAAGCGGCGTATCTGGAGTCCCTTAGAGATATAAGTAAGGAGTCATGGGCTTACCAAGTGAAGAAAATTTTAGATGAGTGTGGTGTTGGTGATAAGTGGAATGAGGGTATGGGTAATGAGTTGGAGTTAGGGACAGTAGCTAAAGAAGTAAAAAATATACTTAGGGACCAGGAAATCCAGAGGTGGCAGGTTGACAGAGATAGTTCTAAATATCTGAGGTTGTATACAGAGGCGAAAGAGACATGGGGTGAAAGTGTTTATTTTAAAGCGGGTTTAGATAGGGAGGAACTGAAATTAATAATTAGTATGCGTGCTGATACTTTACCTTTGGGAGATAGGAGGAGGTACACGGGTAAGCCGATTGGGAGGATTGGTCCTTACTTCTGCCCCATGTGTGGAGATATGAATGAGTGCGTGCGATATATTATGTGCGAATGTAGGGAATTGTATGATTTAAGAAGAGAAATATTTGGAGTAAATGAGTGTGATCAGGAATGGATGGAGCGAATGCTGAAGAGTGAATGTTTTGTCACTATAAGGAAAGTGGGCAGATTCCTCAAGTTGGCTATGAATCACAGATAATTTTTCTTGTAGATTTAAGTGTTTGTTATAGTTATGTTGTAGATTATGTATTTTTCTTTTGTATTGCCATGGCCCTTGGGCTTTTAGTGTAATAAATATCATATCATATTATTCGGTATATTTACGAGAATTCGGTAGTTACATACAGAATCCCAAATAGGCAATCGATACAAATATATTAATGGGATTCGGTATAATTGCCAGGATTCGGTAGTTATCATGAATTGGGGGAGCGAGTCTACTGAAATTATTTGGTAATTTTCGATGCTAGAATTATTCGGTATATTTGGTAGGAGATTCGGTATATTCGGTTCGGTAGTTAGGCTATACAGAATCCTGAATAGGCTATCGTTCCAAAACTATTCGGTATCGTGATTGTGATTCGGTATAATTTTCGGGATTCGGTAGTTACTGCGAATCCCGACTTTTGTTCTCGTTTTATTCGGTAGTTTTTCAATACCAAAACAATTCCGCATAATAACTGGGAATCGGTAGTTATACAGTCACGAATAGGCTAGCGGTCTAGACTTATTCGGTACAATAACTGGGATTCGGTAGAATTGCCAGGATTCGGTAGCTACCACGAGCCTCGAAATCCGAAGACTTCGAGTGAAGCACTGGTTGATCTACGATTTCATCGACAGTCTTTACCTGTATTCTGGATCCCAAAAAGACGCTCTGATCAACAATGTTTCAAAAATTCCGCCTATTTTATGGAAGAGCGCGTCATTTGATTGGGGTTTTAAGCTAGTTTTAGGATTGGGATTTGAGAAACATTTAAAGCTCTGCATGGAAATAGTTTAATTTGGCAGGAAAAAATGAACTTTAAAAAAAAATCGCCTGCGGCGCTCACTTTCTTTTATCATGGCTAGTAAGCCTACTGACTAGCGATAAAATTTGTATTAGAAGCAGTTAAATTGTAACCCACAGGAAAAAAAAGAAACTGGATTTAGAAAATTTTCGCCTGCGGCGCTCGATTTAATTTTCTCTTGGGCATAATAAATGTATACAAAAATAAATGAAATCTGGTACCGCAATTGTGCCCAAAATATATGCTCCAAGCGGACTTCGTAAAAATGACGCCTAGTGGCTGGCTAATCATCTTTCACGCTGCCCTTTAGTGTTACACTTTATACGTAGCCTAACTTTTGTTCATTAATTTTAAGTAATATAAAGCTAGAATTCGCAGTTTCAACGATTCGGTAAAATTTTTGAAAGATTCGGTAAAAATTTGGGTCTGCACCCCCCTCCCCCACCAAAAATGCACTTGCGACGTCCCTGACCAGCTCTGATTGATATGTAGTAGTATGGAATACTTTGATTTAACATGCCTCCGACTGGGTTAATCTTAAGGAGTAGTATCCAATAGCATCCAATCTTGCTGTAGTAGCATCCAGTTTGCGAGTAGTAGAATGCAGTGGCAACAATTACTACTGCATGCTAATTTTTAGTACAACTCCATACGACAAATTCTCGAAAAAATTTCATCGGGAACTAAAGATTCTAGCTTAGCCTTAAATATCTGGTTCGTTGGATTTCTTTGTGAGAACTGCCTGGAGTTAAAGTTCGTGCTGTGATTTCTGTGGTGCGGAGCTGTGTTGCGGTTTTCTTAATTTCAGCGGCTTCTCTAATTGTTTGGTGACATTCTTGCAACGTGCACTGGACTTCACCAAAGCATAAGAGAAGCCGTTGAAATAAAGAACAAGAGCTACGAGCTCATATGGCGTTACGAGTAGTGGTACGAGAAAGTAGAAGAGAACTTCACAATAAACACCCCGCCATTCAAAAATGCGGTTCGGACCTAGAATTAGGATATCTAGGTTCATTCAATCTGAAAGCTCTAGGTGACATATTTAGAACTTATGCTTGTTCTTCCCACCAAGTTTCATCCCGATCCCTCAACTCTAAGCGATTACAAAGATTTCCGGTTCGCCCCTCCAACTCCTCCCAGTGTCACCGGATCTGGTCCGGATTTAAAATGGGATGTCTGAGGCACGAGACCTTTCTAAATATCAAGTTTCGGTTATATCCGATAACCCGTTCAATAGCTGAGCTTGCCACTGGATTCCGGATTCCCCTTTTGTACACTCACCCTCGACGGTAGGATCGGGGAAACGACATTCTCAAGTCAATAGTTCGGGTACCTGACAAGCATGCCAAGTTTATTGTCCTTGCACATCAGGAAGTACCGAACTCGTGGGATTACTACAAACTCGGATCCCCTCCAACTCCCCCACAGTGACCGGATCCATTTCGGTTATGCTATTCACTTGCTCTTCCCACCAACTTTCATCCCAAACCCTCCACTCTAAGCGTTTCCCAAGTTTTCCGGTTCCCCCGTCCGACCCCCCCCAATATCACCGGATCCGGTTCGGATATAAATGGGGCGTCTGAGACACGAGATCTTTCTATACGTCAAGTTTCATCAAGATCCGATCACCCGTTCGCAAGTTAAAAATACCGCACTTTTCGGTTTTCCCCCTCTCTCTACCCCCACCCCCCAGATGGTCGGATCCGAGAAACGACTATTCTCAAGTCAACCTGTTCGGGTCCCATACCGGCCTGCCAAGTTTCATCGTCTTAGCTCATCAGGAAGTCCCTCCAGCCCCCCCCCACTGTGAACAGATCCGGTCCGGTTATGTCAATCATGTATCTAGGGCTTGTGCTTGTTCTTTCCACCAACTTTCATCCCGATCTCTCTACTCATCAAAGCGTTTCCCAAGATTTCCGGTTCCCCCCTCCAGTTCCCCCCCATGTCACCGGATCCGGTCCAGATTGAAACTGGGATGTCTGAGACACAAGGTACTTCTATATATCAAGTTTCATTAAGATCCGATCACCCGTTCGTAAGTTAAAAATACCTCATTTTCCCGGATTCCCCTCCCTCCAGCCCCCCCGGATGGTCGGATCCGGGAAACGACTATTATCGAGTCAATCTGTTCGGGTCCCTGACACGCCTGCCAATTTTCATCGTCCTAGCACATCAGGAAGCACGGAGCTCGCGGGATCACTAGAAATCCGGATCCCCCCCCCTAACTCCCCGAAAGTGAGCGGATCCGGTCTGGTTATGTCAGTCCCGTATCTAGGACTTGTGCTTGTTCTTTCCACAAACTTTCATCCAGATCTCTCCACTCTAAGCGATCTTCAAGATTTCCGTTTTCCCCCTCCAACTACCCCCATGTCACCGGATCCGGTCTGGATTTAAAATGGGAGGTCTGAGACACGAGGTACTTCTATATATCAAGTTTCATTAAGATCCGATGACCCGTTCGTAAGTTAAAAAATACCTCATTTTTCCGGATTCCCCTCCCTCCAGCCCCCCCCCGGATGGTCGGATTGGGGAAACGGCTATTATCAAGTCAATCTGTTCGTGTCCCTGGCATGCCTGCCAATTTTCATCGTCCTAGCACATCAGGAAGCACCGAACTCGCGGGATCACTAGAAATCCGGATCCCCCCCCAACTCACCCAAAGTGAGCGGATCCGGTCCGTTATGTCAATCCCGTATCTAGGACTTGTGCTTGTTCTTTCCACCAACTTTCATCCAGATCTCTCCACTCTAAGCGATTTTCAAGATTTCCGGTTTCCCTACCCCCCATGTCACCGGATCCGGTCTGGATTTAAAATGGAAGGTCTGAGACAAGTGGTCCTTCCATATATCAAGTTTCATTAAGATACGATCACCCGTTCGTAAGTTAAAAATAAGTCATTTTTCCTATTTTTTCCGGATTCCCCTTCCCTCCACTCCCCCTCAGGTGGTCGGATTGGGGAAGCGACTATTTCTAATTTAATCTGGTCTGGTCCCTGATATGCCTGCCAAGTTTCATCGTCCTAGCTTATCTGGAAGTACCCGAACTAGCAAAACCCGGACCGACAGACCGACAGACAGACCGACGGACGGACAGAAATTGCGATCGCTATATGGCACTTGGCCTAAGGGCAAGTGCCATAAAAACTGTTCAGGTATAAACGGAGACACAGGCGATTACTCACTAACAGAAACATGGAACGGCATCATCAGTGAAAGAAAATTCAGACTCCAAGCTCCCATCTACGACAAAACAAAAGTTAACCAAAAAGAGGAAAAATCTTTACCCTATCAATGACTCAATCAAGTAGCAAAAACAGCAGCCGTGTCCGAAATGAAATCACAGCACCCACTTCCAGGCAGTTCTCACAAAGAAATTCACCGAATCGGATATTTAAGGCTAAGGTAGAATCTTTAGTTTTTTTCTACATTGTTCATTTTCCAGCTTGAGCCTTGACACTAGAGAGTAGTGCCAAGACTTGGAAAAAGTGACACACACTCGAAGCAGCGACACCAGCACCACTAGCGATACAGAATGTCCGCACTGAAACTTAATCGGTCGTGCTCGTGCATCAGCGCTGGCTCCAATAACTTAAAACTGTGAACACAGTAAAAGAAAGATACAACCTCCCCTGTTTCTTCGATGTGTACAGACCGCATCTTAGCTTTACTAGAAGTTTCTAAACCCGCAAGTTTGTCTCGCTTTTAATACCACAAGCGTAGTGGGCGGCGCTACAAGTATGGCCCGATTGTGAAGCATGGAAAGCACATGTCTGGGCGCTACTCCCTCAGTCCCTTGGGTTATTTTGCTCTGCTAAAGAGGACCCTTGCCAAGAAGGGCCGAGATATAGCTCTAAGATTCAGCTGACGTATCCGTTTTGTACTGTCAAAGATGATTCGCAGTCAGCTTGGGCTGAGGGAATATTTTTCTTTGTGTTGTTTTACTACTTTGTTACCGTCGCCAAATGTGGTTGACCGAATGTGACGAAAACTCATTCCTAAATTGAATCTGGTGAGCAAATACTGTTTAGTCAAGAACCTAAACCTTCCACGGGTTTTTGCGGTGGATGAAATTGGGGAGCGAATCCCCGAATTGGTTTTCAGTGGTTATTGCGATGCGATTCACTTCCTGGAAAATGCTTCCCTCGCGGGGAATGCCTCGTGGGGGCCATCCGAGTTGCGCAACTGCCTAGCGTTCCGCTTTTGGAAACGGAATATCCGTGGAAAGGCTATTAATCTTGTGGTTAATAGGAGCTAAATGGAGCTAAAGGCGAGATGGAGCTAAGCGAGAGTGTTTCAAAGACGGTTTCATAATGGTGTTTCTGCTTAAAACCACCTCTACAATATTTCCTGACACCTGTAACTTTCTTTTGCCAACGTGTCATAAGAATATGACAAAAACTGTCGCCTGCTTCTCTTTTCGCCCAGGTCAGCGATGCCAAAATTCCAGAATTTCTCCCGTCATCTCTTTCTCTCGAATCATCCCTACCCCAAAGCTGTTTTCACTTACAAAGACCGTAACAGTTACAAAGACCGTAAACACTGGACCATTCATTCTCCGTGGAGTGGGAATTAACCCACTCCCCAGCTGCAGGCTATGCCACCAAAAAGAAGAAACAGCCCAACACATCCTGAACGCTGTGGAAAATCAAAAACTCTCAGCGCCCCCCCCCCCCCCCCGCTCCCGATACGGAAAGAAGTGATGATATACAAACAGATGATGAAAATCGTCTTATCGCACGACGTATAACCGTAATAAGATGAGAAGAAGAAAAGAAAGGTGGAAAGGGATTGGCTGCAAGCCAGACCCAAAGCCAGTTTGTTGAAGGAAGGGAAGGACAGGAAACTCCGCTGAAATTTCGTCGTGGAAAATCTCAGCTGCCCGCTACCAAGAACAAATAATCCAATAGAACCTCCGTCTTTGGTTCAAGTCAGCGACTATGGATATCCCGATAAAACTGTGCAGAGCTAGAGGTACTTGCTCTGAGGTTTGAGTTGATACGCCTGTACTTTCCTTTTCGCCGCAGCGCATACCAGATGCAAAACTGTTCGATCCCTGCAGCTGTGGAGAGCCCGGTCTGCAGCGAGTTAGACGTGACGTCACAATGGTAGACAACTAATTAGCTGTAAAAGACAACTCAGACGGTGTTTGAATTCTTCTACGGGGTTCCGCTGCGATATAGCTGTTTGTATATAGAGGTAACAGATTATGATGTTCTGCGTAGCTCCTCCTTCACCCGTTGGCATCGGGTAGGGTATCAGAATATATTCGACTCCGCATGGTCATATTACAGAGATAGAGAGTTGGAGGTTCTTGTGATTATTGGGATCCCAAAACGTAAGTTTAGGGATACCTATGACATCCCAAATGTTGTTTGTCTGTCCGCCCGTCCGTCAGTCATTCAGTCTGTCCGTCTGTAGGCACGATAAATCTCGAAGGGAATGAGATATTTTGATGAAACTTGGTGTGAGGATTCTTTGGGTCAAGATTAAGGTCGAGTTCGTAGATGGGCTTTGTAGCCTTAGATTTAGGGATGGGGGAGGGCGTTTAAATTAAGGGTCAACAAAATATTTTAAACAGCTAATAAGATAGTCGATTACGGGGTAATAACACATGCTGAATACGATGGTGAAAACCATTTTCTCGCCGGACAAGTAGTTCTCCCGGAATCTGGTCGAAACCGGAAAGTTTGTTAGAAGTAAAAGTTTTATTTGAAGTTGATTAGATGTTCGATTTAGGGGTAAAAAGACATGCTGAACACTTGTGTGAAAAGCATTTTCTACCTGGACAACTTGCTCGCCCGGAATCCGGCCAAAACTGGAAAATTTGTTGAAAGCAAAAGTTTTATTTGAAGTTGATTAGATGTTCTTTATAGGGATAAGGAGATATGCTGAATTAGTTTCTGAACTATCTTTTTTTTGCTGAACAAGTAGTTTTTGGGATCCCAAAACGTTAGTGACGGATACCTATGACATCGCAAAAGTTGTCCGTCTGTCCGTCCGTCCGTCCGTCCGTCCGTCCGTCCGTCCGTCCGTCTGTCTGTCTGTAAGCACGATAACTCTCGAAGGGAATGAGATATTTTGATGAAACTTGGTGTGAGTATTCTTTGGGTCAAGAGTAAGGTCAAGTTCGTAGATGGGCACTGTAGCTCTACATTTAGGGGTGGGGGAGGGGGTTTAAATTAAGGGACAAACAAAGTGTTTTGAAACAGCTAATGTGATAGTCGATTATGGGGTAAGAAGACATGCTGATCACGATAATGAAAACCATTTTCTCGCCGGACAAGTAGTTCGCCCGGAATCCGGCCAAAACCGGAAAGTTTGTTAAATGTAAAAGTTTTATTTGAAGTTAATTAGATGTTCGATCTAGGGGTAAGAAGACATGCTGAACACGATAGTGAAAACCATTTTTTGACCGGACAAGTAGTTAGTCCGGAATCCGGCCGAAACCGGAAAATTTGTTCACAGCAAAAGTTTTATTTGAAGTTGATTAGATGTTCGATTTAGGGGTAAGAAGACATGCTGAACACGATGGTGCAAACCATTTTCTCGACGGACTAGTAGTTAGCCCGGAATCCGGCCGAAACCGGAAAATTTGTTAAAAGCAAAAGTTTTATTTGAAGTTGATTAGATGTTCGATTTAGGGGTAAGAAAACATGCTGAACACGATGGTGAAAACCATTTTCTCGCCGGACAAGTAGTTCGCCCGGAATCCGGCCGAAACCGGAAAATTTGTTAAAAGTAAAATTTGTATTTGAAGTTGATTAGATGATAGATTTAAGGGTAAGAAGAGACGCTGAATCTGTATATGACAATCATTTTTTATCCGGACATATAGTTCGTCCGGAATCCGGTTGAAACCGGATTTTTTTTAGAAGTTGAAGTTTTATTTGAAGTTGATTAGACGTTCTTTATAGGGATAAGGCGATGCGCTGAATTCGTTTCTGAACTATCTTTTTTTGGCTGGACAAGTAGTTCGCTCGGAATTCGGCCGAAAACGGAAATTCGGCAGAAGTAAAGCAGGAAGTTTCGATCAGTATCGTCAAAATAAATATGGCTTATACAGGTATATCTGAACTTAATTTTCTCAGATGATTAGCCTGGCGAAGACTGGATCTGGCGTAGTCAAGACGTAGTTGTCTGGGTCAAATATAAAATTTTTGGGATCCCATCGAAACCTTTGGTCTTGTTTTGCTGGACAAGTAGTTTTTTTGCTGGGCAAGTAGTAGCCGAAACCGGAAATTTGGCAGAAGTAAAGCAGGAAGTTTCGATCAGTACCGTCAAAATAGATATGGTTTATAGAGGTATATCAGAACATGGTTTTCTCAGATGATTAGCCTGGCAAAGACTGGATCTGGCGAAGAAAAGACCCAATTGTCTGGATCAAATATTAAATTTTTGGGATCCGATCGGAAACTTTGGTCTTGTTTGTTCTTGCCGCTACCTTGTGTTCGGACTTTGTCCAACCTTAAGTGAGAGTAAACAAACACAAATTTTGAACAAACCAGGAGGATTTGTAAACAACAACACAAGACACGTGAAGTTTGACAATGATTTGATATGCGGAATTAGTCGAAATTTCAACACAGAGACGTTCGAGCGACAGTCCAACCGCTGGGAAGTGCTAATTATCGCGACTCATGGGCTTATGCTAGTTTCCTGTCTTTCCACTGTTAGGGTCTTTGTTCACGTAGACTCGTAAGGGGGGGGGTAAAACATCCCGCATATCATAGTCTCCGCGTTCACGCGACAGGTCCCCGAGGCCACTGAAACCCGCGAGGCGTTGCCCGACATCCCTCGTCCGGGCATTCGCATCACCGTGTCTCCCAAGGAGTTGCTAACTCCCAAAATGGTTGTACAGTGGTGTCCGGTGCCCAGGTGTGCCCAGTCAGTGTCCAGCCGATGCCCAGCGGTGTCCCAGGTGTGCCCAGCGGTGCCCAGGTGTGCCCAGCCGGTGCCCAGGTGTGCCCAGCCGGTGCCCAGGGAGGGTGTACAGTGGTGCCCAGCGAGTGAGCAACCCCTTGGTGTCTCCTAAACCTCAAAAGTTCTCTCATTGCTAAAGAAACTGGAGCTAATCCTTGCTCTTTTCTAAGTGGTGGTGTTAAAAAGTTTGGCCTAGGGCAAGAAAGTCAACTTTTGAACTAAGGCAGATATATTTTTTTTTCAACGGTGACCGACATCCCGTGATGAGCTGATCAAAGTATATGATATCCATTTTTTGGTACAAAAATTCCTTCATGTGGTAACGTACACACGTCACACTGAAACGAAAAAATAAGCGATTTCCATTGTTACTGTTTTCGTTCACTTAGGCTCGCAAGGGGGGAGGGGACAGTAAAACATACCGCATGACATAGGAGATGTAGGCTACACAACATCAGTCTCCGCGTTCACACTACAGTTCTCCGAGGCCGCGGAAACCAGCAATGCTGCGAGGCATTGCCCGACGGGTACTCCCATCACAATACGCACGGTTAGTTAAATTTCCATCGCTGACGGAAATTCAAACCCAACGGAGGATTTTCGCATACCAAGTAGGAAACTGCTCTATTGAATCCTACGGAAGGACATTTTTTCTGAGGCCCAGTTCTTTGAAAGCTTGTTTCAGGGCCAACATTAAAGCGACGGCGAAAATTGGATTTCGATTGGATGGAACCGATTTGGCCACAGGATCAGAAATAGATGCCTCACTTACCTTGAAAGCCGGTGCCGAGTTAAACTTTGATGTCCAGAATTCGACACCGAAGGGTGCCAATTTTAAACTTGGTCACTTTGCTGGAAAGTTCGATTTTTCGCAGCGCCCTTTCATTTTGGCAACTGGAGAGAAACGAGGATATAAAAGAAGGCATTCCCTAAAGGTAAAGCTTATCGCACGACTAGTTAATTAAGGTTCTTTCAGCGTTTCAGTTCAGAACGTAAAATGTGCTGAAGGGTAGAGATCGATAGATAGATTTTTTTGCAAAGCACCCCGAGGGCCACGGCAAAACTTAAATAAATAAAAAAACACACGAAAAATATCATAATATCTGCCCCAGAAATCTTCCTCTGTATACATTACAGTTTTCTTTTTCTAGTCAGCCTGATATTCATGCTAAAACTTAAATATAGAAGAGTTTGAAGCAATTACTACTCTCAAGTAGTTCTGGGCTCCATTGCTAACCTCAGGAACCTCTCCATCCCATTTGTTCTAGCTATCATTCATTCAGTACAATTTGCAACTCTTAGTGTCCGTTCCTTATCAAATTCGCACGTTTCCATACGGCCCTTTCCTAAATTCGCTCAGATCTGTACTCTTGCAAACTGCACTACACTCGTACCAAACTTCTGCATTTCGAACCGAAGTAGGGGCTAGATTTCTGCCTCGTCTTCTAGCACCAATCGGCAGACAATCCGCCACCTTACCTTAGTCCTTAGTTCCTCTCAGAGCCATCGGTGGCTCTGAGAAGGTCGACAAAGCCTCTCCATTCGTCCCGCATTGATGCCGCAGCGGTGACGTCTTCCCATTCAGGTACTAGCGAGGTACCAGCCGTCCTCAGATCTCGGTCATATGTTCGCCTCAGTATGTTTTTTGGGGCGGCCTCGCTTTCTTCTACCGTCCGGCTTTCACTCATAGGTTGATCGAGGATCCGCCAACATTTGAATAATTATCTCTATCTGCCTCGTAAAAGCAGATAACCTCAAAGATTCAGAAAGATCCTTTTGGACGTTCGAAATCTCGATTTTCTGCTCTCTCAGTGTCTCTTTCACTAACTTAATTAATCCGTCCTCCTTTCTAAATCCATCATTCTACATGTCGGGAAGTCTACAATCTTACAGTTTTTTTTTTTTTTTACTAAAAACAGCTAATGATTAGGGGATTCATCTTTCAGCGCTTCTAAATGTGCTGAGTTTAATGCAGCCTAAGAGTTCTCTCCCAGATCTGTAAACACAAAACAACTTTATCTGTTTTCCGATCCTCAATTTTTAAACCATCCCAAAGTAGATATTTTTTGCATTGGATTTAGTAATGGATTTTTCAAATTTTGCTTCAGTGATATTTTGGTCTTTCTTATTAAGGCTGCCCTTAAAGCCGCAGTAAAAAGAAAAAAACATCACCAAAATCAGCAAATACAAAGCGGCTGTCAGCTCAGTCCTACTCGAAGGGTGCTGAGTCCTGGACCACAATAGCCGCCAGTCCTGGGGCGATCTGTCGAGACTTTTAACCATTCTCGCCTCTCTCTGTATATATATATATGTATAGGCCTATCGTTTATTCACCAAAGTAGCAAAAATAGCTAGCAAAGGTTATTCAACCTAACACTTTGAATAAAATAAAGAAAATGTTCGATGACAAATAATACCAAATAGACATGACTAAGTACTATTAAACGAACGAATAAGTAAGGCACAAACGAGTTTATATATCTTTCAGTTGCATCTACTGGGTAGTTAGTCAATTTAACTTCGTTTGTGTGGGTTTGAGTACCAGTGTTGGGCCTGTTTTTATTTTGCTCAACATACTTAGGCAACATTGGTCTGTGGAGTTCAGAGTTCAGACATTTATGGCTAATAACTTGTTGTTAAATCGTATCTACGTTACTCAAGGGAAGAAAGACTATCTTCATAAAAAAAAGTACGCTGTCCAGAATAACCTAAACTGCTCATTTCTGAATTGGCTCCAGTCTACTGGATTGCTCCTTTGTCAGTCCGGGATGCCATACCTGGCAGCAGTATTCGAGAAAAGGTCTGATAGCGAAATTCCTTTTAAGTCCTTCAAGCGAAACATCCCTACAGAATCTCTAATGCTGAAGTCACTGTTCATAGAAAGGACTCCAGCATTGAGTCGTCTACGTTCGTTTGGCAGCGTCCCATAGAGCCCGAATGACCACCTGGTCAAACAAGCTGTCAAAGCAGAACCCTCCTTGTTTTGTCGAAGAGACCATTCGGTAAACTCAAGAACTGGTGGGCAGAGGCGTCACTACTAGGGGGGAGGGGGGGACGCCCCCCCCCCAATGTTGTCGGCCAGTCGGTAAAAAAAATAGCCGAGTCGGCGCGAATAGCCATCAGACGATTTTTCGTCTCCACAGTCGTTTTTTTCTCAGTAATAGTCCTTTTTATCCGCAAAAACAGTCGGTAAAAATGACCAGCCAGTCGGTAAATACCTTGTCCCCCCAAAAAATTTTGGCTAGTAACGCCTCTGCTGGTGGCGACAATAAGTAAAAACTTCGAGCCGCTGGCACAGGAGAGAAGCGTATGGGAGGCCACTCTGGAAAATTTGTAGACTCTTGATAAGGTCACGATCATCTACAGTCCTGCTATGTGCAAGTACAAGTAAGATGGTTGCTTCCGGGAGCCTGATTTCCTCCAAGGGATTGTATATTATCTGGGGGAGCAGGCTTTTAGAAGCTGGGCTTTTAAGAAAGGTCTTGAGTTCTATATAGAATCTATATAATCTGTATAAAATCTATATAAAATTTGCTCTATTATGACAACCCATTGTGCCACTCAAATGTGATGTGAACTTTTGCAACATTGTTTGAAGGACCGTCCAGCAACAAGAAAGATAGTCCTTGGGTGACTTCCTAAGACCCGGCACAGTTTGAACGGGTCTTGGACATGGGGTTGAAAACCTGCACCTTGGTTGCTTTTTTGTCAACGGACACTGAAGTCGGTCGTCCTGCGCTTCATATCCTTATTGTCCTTCATGTCCTTAGTTATTAAAGATACTCAAAATTTGCGGAGGTAAAGGGAGAATCTCTTTCTTGTGAATCTCACTACCGCAGTTTTTGTATTTACCACGTTTGATTTACTCAAACTATTAATTTACTATGAAGTCTTAGAGTCAATTTTCCGGGGCTATTGTCTGGCCGAAGGATGGTTTGTCGACTTCATTTAGGCAATTCTATTCCGACCTAACTGTTAACTAAATGGTTTTCCATTTGGATGCTGCAAACGAACGATCACGCTTTCCTGGACGGGCTTACTGCACTGTCACTAGGGGCTTCACGACTAGGGGGGGGGGAGAGGGGATTGCCCCCCCCCCCCCCCCCGAAAGTTGTTGGGCAGTCGGTAAAAAACAGCCGAAGCGCAACGATTTTTTGTAAAAACAGTGGATTTTTCATAAAAACAGTCGGTTTTTCGTAAAAATAGTCGATTATTTCTTAGAAAGAGTTGATTCTTCTTAAAATCAGCCGATTTTTCGTAAACACAGTCGTTCTCATTAATTTGTTTCTCAATAATAGTCGTTTTTGTCTGCAAACAGTCGGTAAAAATGACCAGCCAGTCGGTAAGTACCTTGCCCCCCCCAAAAAAAAAAAATTTTTGGCTAGTAACGCCTCTGTCTGTCAGTATAAAATTTGAAAAAATTTCAACATGCATAAATCCGCCGGAAAAAAAATATGAAGGATCAGTATTCTTTGAGCCCAAGCTGACTACAGACTACTGACTACTGACTACTGATACAAAAACGGATTCGTCAGCTGTGATGCTTATGAAGCGATATTTCGGCCCTTCTTGGCAAGGGTCCTCTTCAGGCTGTTATTCTTTTGGGCCAACACTGGGGAAGGAAACAAACCTGCAAACCTGAAGGATCCTCAAAGTCTCGCCAAACCGTAAATCGGTGTGTCGCTTCCCTGCCAGACTAGGTGAACGATAAAGGAATCTAAAAAAAACCCAGTATATGTATTAAAACAGATTTTAATCTTTCGGAATGGACCGAATTATATTAGGCTACGACGCATTTTTTGTCAAAATTCTGCTAAAAGCCTACTATTCATTTATATTCAGAATCTATCAGCTGATGTGAAGTCAATAGTTGCGTTTTTGCAGATACCATGGTATCTGTTACCACGGTAACTGGATCTGCAGCTAGTCAGTGTTTGCAGTTACCGTGGTATCTGGTATACGGTTGCTGTGCAAAAACGACAATTGCCGAAATTGCCCTTTTCGAAGTCATCCCAAAAGAAAAATTCATATCCAGTCACATCACTAAGTGCCACTTCTTCCCGCAAATTTGACACACATTGAAGAAAGCGAGAAGACTATTTCAGATACCGCGGTAACTGGCCAGATACCACATTAACTGCAAAAACGCCTTTTGACCGTGGTCTCAAATACCACGATAACTGCAAAAAACGACTTTATACCGTGGTATCAGATACCATGGTATCTGAAAAACGCATCTAATAAGACATAGTTACATAATCGTAGGTAACCCTTCGTTTGAGTTAAAAAGAATATTGGCGAGGCTCATTTTGAGCCATTGAGCCTCATTTTGAGCCATTTTGAGCCTATCACATAAAAGATTGCAGATCCGTCAAAAATAAAAGTCGAAGATTAAGTTGTTCGGTTCAAGTTGTTCGGATCGGACAAAATGTTGCTGCCTTAAAAAGTTCCAATCTTTGCTAACTAGGAAAGGGCGGGTAGTAATAGGCTACTCCTGGCAGGCAGTTCTCAAAAGAGAATATGTTGACAGACTTGGCATCTCTTTTTGTCATTGCTATGTCGTTTTCCTTCGTAGAAAATATTCATATTGAGCCGGTCCCTTTCTTCATTTCCTGCAAACAATTCATAGCTGATGAGAGAAGCTCGGTGTTCATTTGATAGGAACAGTTCTGGCAACTGTTCATTAGTACCTCAAGTCATTTGGACCCCTCTTCATTAGTGATGAATAAATGTACAAGAACTAATTTGGAAAATCCTACTCGGCTCTTGATTTTCGCCTTCCTACTTACAGAATGAGTTTGACATTTCCTTCGTCGCAAGAACGGCCTTATTATTGGAGGTGGAAATCCGTTAGACTAGAGTTTGACATTTCCTTCGTCGCAAGAATGGCCCTATTATTGGAGGTCGAAATCCGTTAGACCCATTTCTTGAAGCCCCGCGACCTTTTTTTACGCGTTTTCACACGCGTGAATCATCGAGGACATCCTCTCACCACCTACCCATCAAGTTTCACTCCGACCGGATTACCCGTTTGCAACTTACGCATGTCAGCAGAATTCCCAGATATTACTACTTCAGAATTTGACTTCTTGAAAACTATGCGCGTTATATGCTCTATTTCCAAAGTTTTGGCCAACTAACACTTGTAGAAAAGACACGGTTGTGCCAACTTCTGTGCGAGCCGTCGAGCGGGAAATTGAGAAAGTTTGGGAAAGTTTTTTTTTCCCAGAAATTTGGAAGAGATGAGGATTTGAAAAGGTCTAAGGCGCGTTCCTGGTTGAAGTCATCTTTCCTTGCTATTGAAACTTGAGAAACGTTAGTTGGTTGCTAGGCAGAATTATTCGTGTTAGGTTACAGAGTGACTTCACTTTCGGATGCTGATTTGGTCTCGTACAGCGCTCCAAGCGGTTTAGTCTCTATATTTATTTATCATCATCTATCACAAGGAGATATAGTT
This sequence comes from Branchinecta lindahli, assembly GCA_023053555.1. Classification (NCBI taxonomy): domain Eukaryota; kingdom Metazoa; phylum Arthropoda; class Branchiopoda; order Anostraca; family Branchinectidae; genus Branchinecta; species Branchinecta lindahli. The sequence continues at coordinate 17,066,215 of JAKZAO010000002.1, forward strand.
ATTTTCGCGCTTGAGTGCCACAACTATCGTTATGTCAGTCTGTATCAGTCCCGGTTCTGCTAATTCGGGCACTTCCACGGTTCCACGTCAGCTAGGGCGAGGAAACTTGGCATGCATGTAAATGACCCCTGTAGGGCGGAGGGAAGGCGCATCTGGGATCTTGTGACCCACGTAAGTAGCAGACGGGTGATCCGATTTCAGTGAAACTTGAAGGGTGGTACGAGCAGATGCCCGAGATTTCCGTTTAGAGGACCAAACCGCATCTGACCACAGCGATAGCCCCTGATCAGGTGATCAAGGAATGTGTCACCGTTTTTGGGATCCCCTAACGAAAGTGGAGGGATACCCTATGACATCGCAAAAGTTGTCCGTCTGTCCGTCCGTCTGTTAGCACGATAACTCTCGACGGGGTTGAGATATTTGTTCAAACTCGGCACGAGGACTCTTTGGGTCAAAGTACAGGTCAAGTTCGAAGATGGGCTCTGTAGCTCTATGGGTGGGGGAGGGTGTTCAAATTAAGGGACGAAAAAAATATTTTTAAAAGCTTATGAGATAGTCGATTTAGGGATAAGGAGACATGCTGAATCTGAATATGAAAATCATTTTCTCGCCGGACAAGTAGTTCACCCGGAATCTGGCTAAGACCGGAATTTTTTTTAGTAAAAGTTTTCTTTGAAGTTGTTTAAATGCTCGATTTAGGGGTAAAAAAATATGCTGAATTCGTATATGATTTTGTTTTCTGCCCGGACGAGTATTTCGCCCGGAATCCGGCTAAAACGACCCCTCCCCCGAAACCCACAAAAGTAGTTTTTTGTAGGCTTCAACCTCTGATCTACGTCTTTTTTGTACTTTTTGGTCCGAACCGTGGGACCCCCCCCCCCCCCGAAATAAATTCCTCGGTACGGGCCTGGTTGACAACTTCGGTGTGTGGTAGCGATAAACTAAACCAAGGTGTTTCTCTGCAACACTTCGTTTTTACTTCATCTGGTTTTATTTCGCAATAGCTAGCGCCATCATCAACCCTCCTAGTCCTGTTACGGTGATGCCATCTGCATTCCGTACGTTTTAGTTATGCCGCCGCTAGGCAGTGTTACTCCCTTCCGTCGCCTGTATCTTTTATACTGTCGCGGCCACTTTCCGTACTCTTGTATTATTATTAACTCTTTGGTTATGGTGACTCACGCGGTGTGACTCACCCTTCTTCTACACTTCTTTCCGGGCCCTTGACCGGCAAACACCTTTTACCTAAGGTTGTTTAATTTATGTTGTAAGTACTTGAGTGACTTAAACCTTATGTTTATTTACGGACCATAGGTCACTTCTATGAGTCTCAGTTAAGCTCCTTAGAGTGGGCTGGCCTGTAAGGCCTAGTGTATGATGGGTGGTTGATAACCTGTTGTGTGTTCGGTATGCAAACCATAGTGTGAATCGACCAGGGGAATCCATAATGAACCCGTGAAGTTCTGCACGTGTAGTGGGCCACCAACGCCCTAGGCCATCCTGACTCCGATGACTGTATACCTGGACATTTACCATCTTATGTCCGGCCTACTACACCCCTCGCCATAACATCAGGTTGAGAGTGCAACCTTCATATATAAATACAGTCATCGTAACAGTCCCGCTCCTTACAGCAATTCGTTCCCACTCAACAGCATTGTCAATCAGCTCAGTTGTGCGAAAGAGATTCAAACACCCTAGTTGCGATTCCACTCCACCGAAACCTTAGGCTCGATCACCTTTGACTTTCTCCAAGCCATTAGTCGGAATGAGGGAGGGTGGGGGGCAAGGCCATATCCAGGGGGGGTTAGGGGGTTCGACCCCCCCCCCCCCCGAAACCCACAAAAGTAATAGTTTTTTGTAGGTTTTAACCTATGATCTATGTATTTTTTGTACTTTTTGGTCCGACCCGTGGGCAACCCCCCCCCCCCCGAAATAAATTCCTGGATACGGGCCTGGTGGGGGGGAGGGGGGCGTAAAAGTAACTTCGTAAAAGTTGTCCGTCTGCCCGTCTGAAAGCACGATAATTCTCGAAGGGAATTGTATATTTTGTTCAAACCTGGTGTGAAGATTCTTTCGGCCAAAGGACAGGTCAAGTTCGTAGTTGGGCTCCGTAGCTCTATATTTAGCGGTGGCGGAGGGGGTTCAAATTAAGGGGCCAACAAAATATTTTTAAGAGCTAATGAGATAGTCGATTTCGAGGTAAGCAGACATGTTGAATCCGTATATAATATTTATTTTCTCGTCGGACAAATATTTCGCCCGGAATCCGGTCTAAAACTGGAAAAAAATTTGAAAGTAAAAGTTTTACTTGAAGTCTACAGGGGTAAGGAGACATAGGCATATACTGAATCCGTATATGCAAATTATTTTCTCCCCGAACATACAGTTCGCCCGGGATTCGGCCAGAACCGGAAATTTGTTAAAAGTAAAAGTTTTACTTGAAGGTGATTAGAGGTTTGATGCAAGGGTAAAGACTTGCTGAAGCCGCATATGCAAATTATTTTCTCCCAGGACTTGCAGTTCGCCCGAAATCCGGCCAAAACCCGAAATTTGTTAAAAATGAAGATTTATTTAAATTTGATTAGAGGCTCGATACAGGGGTAAGGAGAGAAGCTAAATCCGTGTACGGAAATTATTTTCTCTTCAGACATACAGTTCGCCCGGAATCCGAACGAAACCGGAAAATTTCTTGAAAGTAAAGTTCTATCTATACTTGATTAGAGGTTCGATATAGGGGTAAAGATACATCCTGAATCCGTGTCAGAAAATTATTTTCTCGCCGTACAAATACTTCGCCCGGAATCCGGCCTAAACCAGAAAATTTGCTATAATTAAGTAAAAGTATTGTCTGAAGCTGAGCCGTTTGGCTGTAAATTTTCAGAAGGTACGGTATTATTTATGCTTATTTTCAAATGGCTGATTAGTATTAAATAGTAAATTGTTTAAAGTTTAACTGAAAAGCCAACTTATTTTTGTGTCATTTAGTTGAATACACTGAATTATTTGGATTCTGCAAAGGTATTTTTTTGTTTTCCACTATCTGCTCTAGTTATGACGTTCAGAATATCTGCGGCCGTCCCCATAGCGAAAATTCTACAATGACGCGGGAAATTTTTATCGAAACAATAACAAGGCTTTTCAGTGGGCAGTGGCGATATTGGTGAAGATTGCTTAGTTCCTGGACAAAAAAAAAGTCATAAATCTTTCTTGTAAGGCATACAACAAATTAGAGGTACCGCAAATCACACGGAAATTCCACTATTTGAAAATCGATTTTTTCTGAATAGCGGAACAACCAAGTAACGCATTTTCGACGGGTCTTCAAGCCAATTTAAGTGAATAAGTGATGGGTTACTAGATTGTCCTATCCCAGTCCTTTTCGGTTAAACTTTAAGAAGTCTGACGAAGACCTGGTCTCTAAAAGCCCCGATTGTCTGGATCAAAAATGTCAATAAATATTCAGTTTTTGGGATCCCATCGAAACCTTTGGTCTTGTTTTCCAACAGCTTTGGCAGTAAGCGGAACTCCGAGGAAAAGTTAATCCAATGAGGGAGTTTAGAAGTAGTAGGAAGGCGATAGCGTGCTCTTGAATGCGAATTTTTTTAGGAGAACAGGGCTGCTGTCTCAGAACAAGGGTCGTGCCTTCCTCGTATTTTTCGCGGTCGGTTTGCCGCGAATAATCCTTTTGAACACGCCAGCAAGCACAAAGCAATGGATCCTTTCATGGGATAGGTACGAAAAATCCGAGCTGTAAGACACCGAGAGAAAACAGAGGCCAGAAATAATTAACAGGAATAATTAGAAACACGACGAATGGCAGGGGCCTTGTTCTAGTGCACTTCTCCTTCCTTTCAAGCTGAGGGGCAGGATCCCTCTGCTAATGTTAATATTTTGTTTGAAGCCAGTGCCAGATTAAAGCATTAAATGAAGTGTGTCTGTGACAGCTTTTGTCAAGGGACGAATCGCGAATAGCCTACGGTGTGGAAAAAAATAAAGAAATTGGTTGTGTAACTACTGGTACGAACTCTCTTGTAAAACAGAATGTACGGCTTGCAACCTCGCCTGAACCGGGTAAATTGTGAAGAGCGTGTTCCATCCTACTTACCGTAGTTACTATACGCATGACGTCACGGATTCAGACGTCTTGGCTTGAACAAATTGTCCTGCTTTGGGCAAAATACCGTGCTGCGGGCTGATCGAACCAATCACGTCACACGAGATCGGTGTTACCATGTTAACTACGCTCTCGAGCTTGGTAATTAAATAGCTCCTGTTAGTTACCATTTCGAGAAGGTTGGAACGGTCAGCTTAGTAACTTTTCATGAGGTTGGAATGAAAATAGTAACTAATAAAATGAAAAGTTACTAAGGGTGGAACACGCTCGAAATGAATGCACGAATCTTACACCGATCCAGGTGCGGCTGGCACGTGACTTGCAGAGCGTGTTCCACCCTTCTAACGTTGGTAACTATTAAGTTACTAGTTTCGTTCCAATCTCATGAAAAGCTACTGATGATGATGATAATTTTATTACCCATTCGAAAAACGGTACAAGACCACAAATGGAGTAGATAATTAAATAAAGAAAAAAGACTAGACACTACAAAACATCAAAAATGAACAGAAACTGAGATACTACATATATACATACATATACGCGCTTAGGGACGAATCACAATGGCAAGGCTATTGGACTCTACTGACTTTAAAAATTCAGTCCGACGCTTATAAAGAGCTGCAATAGGGTCGGCAATACCGAAACGGTGTGACACCGACGAATTCTTTGTCCAAGGACGTAAATTAAGAAGAAATTTCGCATATTTATAAAAATCTGAACGCAGCTTTCTTCTATCACTTGCGGTAAAAATATTCCAAAATGGAGACAAAGCTAAGAAATGTGGTGTAACCAAAGCATTGTACAGCCGAGCACGAATCTGTCGGTTATATTTCTTTTTTGTTGATGAAAGAGCTCCATATGCTTTTCTCGCCTTTTCCGCAAAAAAAACTTATATGTAGGGCACGCGTAGAAGCCATACTCGACCCAATAGGCATTCCTAAGTAAACAATAGATTCTGACAATACAACTTCTTGATCACCAAATTTAACAACACGATCCTTTGAAATTACTACTCTTCTACTAAACGCAATAACTTCACTTTTACTAGGATTAAAAGAAAGACCGATTTTTTTGTACTCTGCACTAAGTACATCAAAATTTTCCTCAATTGGAGAAAGGCATCGGCTCGCGTTTAAAATATCATCCGCACAATTCAGCAGCGAAAGATCTAATCCTCGGAAAATGAAACTCATTTTTACCGATTTCTGGCTCTCAAGGACGCTGTTACGCTGACCGTTCCAACCTTCTCGAAATAGTAACTAATAGTAACCATTTGCTTACCACGAGCGTAGTTAGCGTGGTAACTACGATCCCTGTGACGTGATTGGTCCAAACTGCCCGCGGCACGATATTCTGCCGAAAATAGGAATAATCGTTCCAGCCTTGACGCCAAGAAGCCAGGATCCGTGGTAATCCGTGTAACTATGGTAAGTAGGGTGGAACACGCTCACAGTATGACACGGGAATCATTTCGTGATCTGCGGAACGAAGCTAAGGTATACGTAATTTGCAAAAAGGCATAGAAACCGTCATATTTTCACTGTGGGAATAGAACAAACATAAAAATGCAAGGGGACTGCATTTTTGTTTACTTTTTGGTGGATCTGGTTAGTGTTTGATAGGCATTTTATTGAGTATAGGTAGGAAAGATAAGTGACAGGTTGCATTACCGTACGTGACGTGCAGTCCCTGGCAATCCTGTGTTTCTTCGGTGTGACCAAAAATCCTGGCATCAATTTTCGGCCGTGCATCGTTCTACTAGTTGTGCGATTTTTATCGAGATTTTAATCCTTAGAAGCAATTTTTCGGTTAAAGTCATGATTTTTATGACGTCCGTGGTATGCTGTTGCTGCCATCTCTCGTCGTTTTGTTCTGGCGTTAGGAGAAATTTGTTAAGTCGGGTCTTCACCTTCCGGAATCTGGGTTCCGAGATTTTTTCTGAATTTCTTCTGCGATACTTAAAAATTCCGGAAATCTGGAAGTTCAAAAGCCCCTTTTTTTCCGGATTATTTTGATGTACTTTCGGACCGGTTCATATACCAGATGCAATTTACAGAAGAAGTCAAAGAATAATCTGGAAGCCCAGATTCCGGAAGTTCCGGGAGGTGAAGACCAGACTTTAGCCTTGTAGGATGTGAGCAAATATGACATGTATTATCACTGCACTCGGGACATGTATTATGGACTGGAGAATTGGAGGAAATGTCAGGGGAATAAATTGCGACGGACAGGTCCCTGATCTTTGTGTGTGGGAGCAAGAGCGAAATATGAGGAGCATTTATTGATGGTGAGGTCGAATCTTGGTCGCTATTTTTGTTCGATGTGTGGAGAAAGAAATGAAGATTTATTTGTTGTTTTTGGGATCCCAAAACGTAAATGGAGGGATACCTATGACATTGCAAAAGTTGTCCGTCTGTCCGTCCGTCTGTCTGTAAGCACGATAACTCTCGAAGGCAGTGAGATATTTTGATGAAACTTGGTCTGGGGATTCTTTGGGTCAAGAGTAAGGTCGAGTTCGTAGATGGGCCCTGTAGCTTTACATTTAGGGGTGGGAGAGGGGGTTTAAATTAAGGGGCAAGCAAAAAAATTTTAAACAGCTAATGTGATAGTCGATTATGAGGTAAGCAGACACGCTGAATACGAATACGAAAACCATTATCTTGCCGGACAAGTAGTTCGTCCGGAATCCGGCCAAAACCGGAAAGTTTGTTAAAAGTAGAAGTCTTATTTGAAGTTGATTAGATGTTCGATATAGAGGTAAGAAGGCATGTTGAACAAGAATATGAAAACTGTTTTCTCGCCGGACAAGTAGTTCGTCCGGAATCCGGCCAGAACCGGAAAGTTTGTTAAAAGTAGAAGTCTTATTTGAAGTTGACTAGATGTTCGATATAGGGGTAAGAAGGCATGCTGAACACGAATATGAAAGTTATTTTTCGCCAGACAAGTAGTTCGCCTGGAATCCGGCCGAAACCGGAAAGTTTGTTAAAAGTAAAAGTTTTATTTGAAGTTGATTAGATGTTCGATCTAGGGGTAAGAAGAGATGCTGAATCCGTGTATGACAATCATTTTTTTTACCGGACAAGTAGTTCGTCCGGAATCCGGCCAAAACCGGAAAGTTTGTAAAAGTAGAAGTTTAATTTGAAGTTGATTAGATGTTCGATCTAGGGGTAAGAAGAGATGCTGAATCCGTGTATGACAATCATTTTTTTTACCGGACAAGTAGTTCGTCCGGAATCCGGCCAAAACCGGAAAGTTTGTAAAAGTAGAAGTTTAATTTGAAGTTGATTAGATGTTCGTTTCAGGGGTAAGAAGACATGCTGAATCTTTATATGAAAAGCATTTTCTACTCGGACAAGTGTTTAGGTCGGAATCCGGCTGAAACTGGAAAATTTTTGAAAGCAAAAGTTGTGTTTGTAGTTGATTAGATGTCCGATTTGGGGGCAAGAACAGATGCTGAATTCGTATATGACAATTTTTTTTTTGCCGGATATATAGTTCGTCTGGAATCCGGCTGAAACCGGGAACTTTTGAATGGTCTAAATAAATGCTTCGTTTCTAGTCGTGAATATTGTAGCCAAATAGCCTTTCTGGTTTTATTGGATGCACTTCCAAACCTTAACACCTTAACAAAACCTATTTGTCTGGATCAAATATTCAATTTTTGGGATCCCATCGGAACCTTTGGTCTTGTTTTGTAAGGAGTTGAACGAGTTGAAGCAGGAAATGTATTCGGGGTGTTTGAAAAAGGAGGAATGGGTTGAGATTATTTTAGGGATAGCCTGCACATCTTGGGGGCGGTAAGAATTTGTGCAGGTTCGATAGTTTGGGTATGGCACGTAGAGAACATCTTCTGTAGATTTTTCTGTGTTTTTATGGATTAGAAAGAAAGGGTTTTTAATTGAATTATATTACTGAAAATTTATTTATTTGGAATTTATTTAGTTGAAGTTGGTTGGTGTCTTTGTATTAACCATGGCCGGTAAAGGGCTTTTACTGTTAATAATTATCATATCGTAGAAAACTGTGTTTAATGTGTGAATGTCGGAGTCAGAAGGCCTATGTGCGGAAATGTTTGCAAGTTTAAACAGAGTCACTGACAAAATGCGTATGGGCAGAGTGATTGGAAGTAAGGATTTTTGGATATTGTAAGAAACTAGCAAGGTTCCTTTCCTGAACGAGCCCGCAAAAAACAAATTTTTGGGTTGGAATTCAGTTAACTCTTTATTTTGAGTGCTCTCTCTCATCATTATTGCCTGGACTCCGAATTTTTGTGATAATCGATTTGTACTGGCCTACTAAACGAGTACACTTTGACTGGCATGCACTTATACATTCGCATACTTACAGTAGCAAAGAGTTGCCACTTTTGTTAAATGTCCAACCAGCACTTTTTCCTTAAAGTTTAACCGAATAGAGCTGTGACCCGACAATCTAGTTACACATCACTTATTCGCTTGAATATGCCTGAAAACCGGGTAAGAATGCGTTACTTCGTTTGTCCACTACCCATAGATAATCGATTTCATCGGATGAACATGCTCTTTTGGATTTGTGGTACCTATATGTGCTTGTCCCTATATGCTTGAAATAAATAGCAACAACAAAGTGAAACAAAATAAATTAAAAATGACTGATTCCTTGCAAGACATATCTTAACATCATTTTCTTACTTTCTTCAGCCTTAACTTTTTCGTCTTTAGCCATGGGAATGCAGGCTTTTGTTGAAATTCAAATTCTCCGCGTCTGGTGAATTGTGAGTTGTTGTGCAGGCGGGGCACATTCTGACTGTTATTACTAGAGCCCCGGGTGAAAAAATACAAAATCCCTTAGATGAGTCAAACTAATTCCGTGTGTTGACATATTAGATATTAAAATATGCTGTCCTTTCAGTTTAACTTTAACAGATTGTATTCTTTTTAGAGTACCAAAGAACACAAATTACTTGGAATCCACTCAACAATTAATTCGTTCGGCTACGAGAATCAAGGCGGAGACGAGTTGCACTCGTTCCTCTCTGTCCTCAATTTTGGATTCCTGGTTCCTCTAACCCTGAGGGAAAGAAGTTTCTCCATATCCTCAGATCTCAGAAACTCATTGGAACTGCAAGTAATTAGTAAGTAATTATTTAAAAGTTCTTTAATGTGTGCAAAACGGAACGTTTGTTTCTCCATCGCGGAACTTTCCAGTGGGAGGGAGCTCGTTCGGCATGGATGAAGTTTGGTACCTACTAGTCCGGTCTCTGCTGAGGGGTCTCAACGGCCAGCATTCTTGAAATACAAGAATCTGCCTGGCCTGGTAGGTCTGTGAAAGCCTGGCAGCATTTACGTCTTCTTCGATGGTCGTCACATTAGTTTACTGCTATAGGTCTCATAAAACTCTTGATGACTTACTCTTCGTGCCGATGAAGAATCGCCGTGTGCCCAGCGAAGAGCCAGAAACGTCACGACAACAAACGTTGCTGAATGGTTTAAACAGGATTTGAATAAATTTAGAGGGTTCGTTGGGTGACGTTACTTGTTCTTTCCGAGGTCCACTGGCGTGTGACTGGCGTGTTCGCAAGTCCAACAAGTCCAAAAACGTGGTTGTCGCCGTGCTAATTTGATCGTAATTAGTGTCCGTAGCTTCATGACAGGAAACATATTAACCATTTTGCTTTCAATGAGCTTAGTTGATACATTCCTTTTCTTTGTGAAAATATGGTGGATTTTTTATTAGCAGGAATGAAAAAAAAACGAGGCATTTTCACACTGCCAAATGTCTAGCCGTTTTCAGCTGACAAGTTAACTGCTTTTTTTCTTTTTAATTTTTCTGCTGAAGACCTAGAGAGTGTTCTATCCTACTTACCGTAGTTACTACGCATTACGTCACGAATTTTAGCTACTTGGCGTCAAGGCTGGAACGCATTTTTAAATTTTCGGTAAAATATCACTCCACGGGTTATAAATCCAGCCAATCACGTTACAGAAATCCGTAGTTACCACGCTGACGACGCTCCCGATCATGGTAAGCAAATAGTTACTATTTTGAGAAGGTTGGAACGGTCAGCGTAGTAACTTTTCGTTGGGTTGGAACGGAAACAGTAACTAATAGTTACTATTGTTAGAAGGGTGGAACACGCTCCTGAGCCGTATTCTCGCCGCTCCCGGAGAACTCCTTGGGGAATCAAGGGGAACGGCGAGAGTAGAGGGATTCACTCCACGCCGGCTCCGCGTACGGAAAACAACGAGAATTCGGGGAATGCTTCCAAAATTGGTTTTGTTCGAACAAAATACATAGTTGACGAAATTAGTCTGGATCCACTTTATTTTTTATTTTGTTTTATTTTGATTGTTTTCAATTAATCTTACATTGCACTAACACCAGCAAAAATTGATGGAGTCCTTTTTGATGATGGTGATGATAATAGGAGCATTTCCCGTTCGTAGGGACCCGCGAGAATACGGGGAATGAGTCCCCGGGACAAACAAAAACGTGGGGACTCCTCAAAAGGAGTCCTCGGGGAACGGCGAGAATACGGGGTCACTGGAAAACCGGAACACCGGAACCTCCCTAACCAAAAGGTTAGGTAAAAGGTTAACCTAACCTTTTACCTAACCTTTTGGTTAGTTTTACCTAACCTTTTGGTTAGTTTTACCTAACCTTTCGGTTAGGTTAGGTAGGTTAGGTTAGGTTAGGGAGGTTCCGGGCTCCGGTGTTCCGGGTTTCCAGTGACCCAGAATACGCCTCTATTCTGACAGTGTCTAGTGTCTCACGCCGGTAGATGGTCCCAGGGTCGTATCAAGTCCTGGTTTTTAACTAGCAAATTGTTGGGAGAGGATTGATTTAAGCCGCTTTCGCATTGACGCGTTGAGAATTTCACACTGAGCTACGCAACGCAGAGCACACGCAATGCAAGAACAGAACCAAGTTCTATTGCGTCGACGCGTACGCATCAGACTTTTTAGTAAAAAATAGAAGTTTTGAAGAAAAGCTGGCGAAAAACCTACTAATGGTAAAGAAAAGCTTATTTATGATGAAAAAAGCGAAAATTCAGCAGAAGAAACCGGGAAAGGAAAACGTAAATACTAATTCATGACTAAAGCCCCGTCTGCATTACCGTAAACCGACCGTTTTACGGCCGACCGTTTGACCGTTACGGCAGTGAAGACGGGTCTTTCTCTACGGACGGCCGTAGCCGTAAAGCGGCGGTACTGACCCCTCCGTAACCGTAAAACGGACGTAGTGAAGACTGCTTTTTTGTCAAAGTCCCATGTAACTGTTTTTCAACTGTTTTTCAAGTCACATATAAACTGTTTTTTAAATTTTAACCCAAGATTCACCTATTTGGGACTAATGTAGACCATATTTTTGCGGTTACGGAACTAATGAAGACCACATTTTTGCGGCTACGGACCGTCCGTAAAACGGTCGGTTTACGGTAATGCAGACGGGGCTTAACTCTTCTTGCCGATGCAAAATCGCCGGGTACCTAGCGGAAGAGCCCGAAGCGGCACCACAGATATGCCCAGTGATCACTGTGATTGGTTGACACAGGATTTGAGTAGCTGTCGTTAGTGATACGTTTTCTCGTTCTTCCTGAGGATCACTGGCGTGTTCTGGACTTCATCATGTGGAGTATACTCATCCAACGTTAAAGCTTCTCGCGCAGGTGTGAAAGATGTGCTACGCAACCTGTACGCGACGCAAGATAAACGAGTCGCAACCACGCGTCAATGTGAAAGCGGCTTTGAACGTTGCAAACCTCCTGTAACGAACAGAGAGCTTTCGTATCCGGTTTTCAAAGAACCTCCCTCAGCATCACACATTTCGTAGAAGACATGATCAGTTGAACATACTTCTGTGCATCACAAGAGCAAATCAATCACAAGGCAACTTTTCTCTAATAAACCTTGTTCGAGGTAGAAAACATTTCTCAGAAAATCAATCTGGGCAAAAAGGTTAGGAAACAGTCAAGGAAGTGCTTTTTATTTGGAATTCTATCTCCCTGGTCTTGAACTGTTACGAAATCGGAAAGACGAAGCCTTGTGATGCCATGAAACACGTTATTTTCAATCTTGGGGGTTCCTGAATGGAATTTGTATCGATTCAGTGACGATGATGAGTGTGACCCAGTTTCAAGACGGAGCCTAAAGAAATAAAATCGCTAATTGAGCAAAAAGAAGTAACAGAATAAATGAGTAAGAAAAAACACAAAAACACAAAATTTGTTTGCACACTCAGATCATACATGTCTTCAAGGCAAATTCCCGGTCTTTACGACTGGTCGTTACTCCCCGGTCTTTACAGTTAGTTGGATTAAGCATGATTAACAACGCTTACTCCAAATTGACGCCTGGTGCCAGGGCCACATTCATTCACATCTGTACTCGGTTTTGTCTTGGTCACAGTTGGAACAAAGAAATTCAAGGTAGATTACTACCATAATCACTATTAGGTAAACAAAAACAAGACCAAAGGTTTCGATGGGATCCCAAAAATTTAATATTCGAACCAGACAACTAGGTCTTGTCTTCGCCAGATCCAGTCTTCGCCAGGCTAACCATCTGAGAAAATCAAGTTCAGATATACCTGTATAAGCCATATCTATTTTGACGATACTGAACAAAACTTCCTGCTTTACTTCTGCCAAATTTCCGGTTTCGGCCGAATTCCGAGCGAACTACTTGTCCAGCCAAAAAAAAAGATAGTTCAGAAACGAATTCAGCACATCTCCTTATCCCTATAAAGAATCTCTAATCAACTTCAAATAAAACTTTAACTTATAAAAAAAAAATCCGGTTTCAACCGGATTCCGGACGAACTATATGTCCGGGTAAAACATGATTGTCATATACAGATTCAGCGTCTCTTCTTACCCTGCTTTTAACAAATTTTCCAGTTTTGGCCGGATTCCGGGCGAACTACTTGTCCGGCGATAAAATGGTTTTCACCATCGTGTTCAGAATGTTTTCTTACCTCATAATCGAACATCTAATCAACTTCAAATAAAACTTTTGCTTTAAAAAAAGTTTCCTGTTTCGGCCGGATTCCGGGCTAACTACTTGTCCGGCGAGAAAATGGTTTTCACACACCATCGTGTTCAGAATGTTTTCTTATCGTGTTCAGAATGTTTTCTTACCTCATAATCGAACATCTAATCAACTTCAAATAAAACTTTTGCTTTTAACAAATTTTCCTGTTTCGGCCGGATTCCGGGCTAACTATTTGTCCGGCGAGAAAATGGTTTTCATCGTCGTGTTCAGCATATCTTCTTACCCCCAAATCAAACATCTAATCAACTTCAAATAAAACTTTTACTTTTAACAAACTTTCCGGTTTTGGCCGAATTCCGGGCGAACTACTTGTCCGGCAAGAAAATGGTTTTCACCATCGTGTTCAGAATGTCTTCTTACCTCATAATCGACTATCACATTAGCTGTTTCAAAATATTTTGTTTGCCCCTTAATTTCAACCCCCTCTCCCATCCCTAAATGTAGGGCTACAGAGCCCATCTACGAATTCGACCTTACTCTTGACCCAAAGAATCCTCACAACAAGTTTCATCAAAATATCTCGTTCCCTTCGAGAGTTATCGTGCTCACAGACGGACGGACAGACGGACAACTTTTGCGATGTCATAGGTATCCGTCATTAACGTTTTGGGATCCCAACTAGCTAAAGTCAGTGACTGTGGTCTGGGATTGGTCCGAAGTTACGTTTCAAAATGGCGGAGATGGATTTTTCTATCTGGACTATCCTACGTTTTCAGCGTGGTTTTGGGATCCCAAAACGTTAGTGACGGATACCTATGACATCGCAAAAGTTGTTCTTCTGTCCGTCTGTGAGCACCATAACTCTCGAAGGGAATGAGATATTCTGATGAAACTTCGTGTTAGGATTCTTTGCGTCAAGAGTAAGGTCGAGTTCGTAGATGGGCTCTGTAGTCCTACATTTAGGGCTGGGGGAGGGGGTTGAAATTAAGGGGCAAACAAAATATTTTGAAACAGCTAATGTGATAGTCGATTATTGGGTAAGAAGACATGCTGAACACGATGGTGAAAACCATTTTCTCGCCGGACAAGTAGTTAGCCTGGAATCCGGCCGAAACCGGAAAATTTGTTAAAGCATAAGTTTTATTTGAAGTTGATTAGATGTTCGATTCAGGGGTAAGAAGACATGCTGAAGACGACGGTGAAAACCATTTTCTCGCCGGACAAATGGTTCGCCCGGAATCCGGCCGAAACCGGAAAATTTGTTAAAAGTAAAATTTTTATTTGAAGTTGATTAAATGACAGATTTAAGGGTAAGAAGAGACGCTGAATCTGTATATGACAATCATTTTTTTTCCGGGCATATATTTCGTCCGGAATCAGGTTGAAACCGGATTTTTTTTTATAAGTTAAAGTTTTATTTGAAGTTGATTAGGTATTCTTTATAGGGATAAGGAGATACGCTGAATTCGTTTCTGAACTATCTTTTTTTGACTGCACAAGTAGTTCGCTCGGAATTCGGCCGAAACCGGAAATTTGGCAGAAGTAAGGCAGGAAGTTTCGATCAGTATCGTCAAAAAAGGTATGGCTTATACAGGTATATCTGAACTTGATTTTCTCAGATGATTAGCCTGGCGAAGACTGGATCTGGCGAAGACAAGACCTAGCTGTTTGGGTCAAATATTTAATTTTTGGGATCCCATCGAAACCTTTGGTCTTGTCTTCCCAGATTCGACCGTAAAACGGTCTTATTGCCGGGGTCATTACCAGGTGTGACTATAGTGGGGCCCAGGTATGAAACTCTCCGCCAAAGCTAGAGTTTCTGACTCTGATGTTACTGTTATCGTTATACAACATTAGTCTACCACTAGCTTTCCGTGGTTTTCTTTCATTTAGCTTTTTTTCCAATCAACTAGATGAACTTTCACTCAATCATGTTTTGGTGGTGAGTTTTCCGCGAAAACTCGAAGTAACGTTTTCAGTTGTTCTTTTATCCGCTAAGTGCTTGGAGAAGGGGGTTCTGGCTACCCTCCCCCCCCCACCAAACCCCACTGGTGAAACCGCCCAATACCCCCCCCCCCCGCACACAGTCTTAATAAAATGCAACATATTTTGAAAAGTATATATAGAGGCGAGCGGCCAGCGAGCCACCGTTAAGCTGCTTTCACACTGAGAACGCAAGACGCTTGCGTTGCGCTTGCGTAGAGTCAGCGTTGCGTCTGTCTTGCGTCAGACCTTTCACACCGCGAAGGCGTGTGCGTTGCGTTTTCAGAAAAAGGCTAGTTCTGATGAAGACATAATATAGGTGCTGCAGCAGTATTGGGATGTATGACCGTATTTGGATGCACGACCGTATTTGGATGTATGACGAAAAACTGAATTTCATGGGTACCATTATGTACATACGGTCATACTTTTGAAGGTCCAGTTGAGCAAAAGTTTCGAATCACTATCTTAGACAGGCCTACAGATATGAAACATAAATGATGCCTGGACTGAACATGGAGCCTATAGGCAAATTCAGACAGTTTGTAAAATGTTTATAGGTAATTTTTTCATTATTTATGATTTGCAACTTGAAGGAGACAAGATCCAATTAAATGTAATTGTCTGTTCTTGCGTCGCATCAAGGTTCAACGCGCAAGCTCCGCGTTGCGTCGTCGCAAGCGCAACGCAAGGCTTGCGTAGCTCTGTGTGAAAGGCAAACGCGTCAATGTGAAAGCAGCTTTACTCTTTACATTTAACTCGCGTCTCTAAGGAATACTCGTCCAAAACACGCCAGTGATCAAGAGTAAACGTCTCCGTAACGACGCAAACTCAACGACTCAAATCTTGTGTCAAACAATCACGGCGATCTTTGGGAGCAGCTGTGGTACCACTTCTGCCTTTCTTCCGCTAGGTACCCGGAGAGGCCGGACATTTTGCATCGGCAAGGAGAGATAGTCATCAAGAGTATTATTCCTTAGGTAGCGCTCCAGCGACTTATTATTAGTTACGATCGTTACTGTTCTTTTTATGATTTTCGTTCCACGACTTTTACGTTCGTTACAGTTTACTTATGATGGTCGCGAGCATCTTAAGTGATAATAACTATCGGTTCTGCAGGAACTCCCGTAAGAGTACTGACGTATGTCCGCGTTGTTATTATTTTCGTTCCAGGGAGCGTTATAATTACCACAATACGGCGCTTGCCCCTCCTCCTGTAATCGTAACTTGTAATAACTCACTGGAACGCTACCTTAGCCTAAGGGCTCCCCGTCCAAACTGAAATTTTATTAAGATTTTCTAATTTCTTATATATTTGCATTGGGGGGGGGCCGTTTTTATCGCCAGTGCGGGTGTAAGGGGGTTTCGGGGGGGGGGGGTCGTTAGGATTTGTTTCGCCTACACCCAGTTTCCGTCAATATCTGACCAAAGGGGCACCACTTTGATTATTGACATCTGTGAGTGAAACCGAAAGACTAAATCACAGACACCTAAGCGAAGTACGCTTTTGAATGAATCTGCACCAAACCAGAAAAGCGTACCATCTGATTCCTCAAAGATATGGTCTGGAAATGTGTCTCATCAGGCTACTTTAATCAAGGCAATCTTAATTTGTGCAATGTAATCACGGCCTTAGATCACCACATCTTCGTCTTTCAAGTCTGCTCTTATCAGTTTTCACAGAGGTAACAATATTATCGGATTCCTTGCAAATACTATTATCCTCACGGAATGAAATGTTTACACAGCCGATGATTATCCCGTCTTGGAATGAAACAGCAATCCAGTGGAATAAACCGTCTTCTAAGTTCTAATCCCAGGAACTGCTCCCTGTTAATAGAGGGAATGAATGTTAGGATTGGATGATGGTGTTGACTAAGATAGTACAAACTGGTTCCATGTCTCGCTTACAATGGTAATGAAAACTTGGAAGGTAGGTTCAAAGGATTCCAAGACTTGACTGGTAGGTTCATAGATATATGGATACGACTGAAGGCGTATATTATGAGAAATTCTACTCGCCTGCAGTTGCAAATTTGCAGGTAGGCTACGGATATTTATTTTCACGAAAAGTGCGAGGGCCAAAGTAATATTGAAGTTGACGTTGCCAAAAGAAACTCCAGTCGTTTAATTTGAAAAAGAAGCCCTACATTTAGAGGTACGGAGGAGGTTCAAATTAAGGGACAAACAGAATATATTTAAATGGCTAATGAGATAGTCGATTAACAGGTACTAATATGAAAACCATTTTCTCGCCGGACAAGTAGTTCGCCCGGAATCCGGCCAAAACCGGAAAGTTTGTTAAAAGTAAAAGTTTTATTTGAAGTTGATTAAATGTTCGATTTTGAAGTAAGAAGGCATGCTGAACACTTATTTGAAAATCATTTTCTACTCGGACAAGTAGTTCGCCCGGAATCTGGCCCAAACGGAAAATTTGTTGAAAGCAAAACTTGTATTTGTAGTTGATTAGGTAGTCCGATTTAGGGGTAAGAAGAGATGCTGAATCCGTGTATGACAATCATTTTTTAGCCGGACATATAGATCGTCTGGAATCCGGCTGAAACCGGAAAGTTTGTTAAAAGTAAAAGTTTTATTTGAAGTTGATTAAATGTTCGATTTTGAAGTACCGTAAGAAGGCATGCTGAACACTTATTTGAAAATCATTTACTCGGACAAGTAGTTCGCCCGGAATCTGGCCCAAACGGAAAATTTGTTGAAAGCAAAACTTGTATTTGTAGTTGATTAGGTAGTCCGATTTAGGGGTAAGAAGAGATGCTGAATCCGTGTATGACAATCATTTTTTAGCCGGACATATAGATCGTCTGGAATCCGGCTGAAACCGGAAAATGTGTTATAAATTAAATTTTTATTTGAAGTTGATTAGATGTTGGATATAGGGATAAGGAGATACGCTGAGATCGTTTTTTAAACTTTGTTTTTTCGCCGGACAAGTAGTTTCAGAATTTCACCGGAACCGGAAAACTGGCAGAAGTAGCCTAATGCAGGATCGTTTCGATCGGTTTCGTCAAAATAGATATGAATTATAGGGGTAAACACACATGCTGAATCCAGATCTGAACATGGTTTTCTCAGATGATTAGCTATTTGGCCTTAATCTGTTTCTAAATTTTAAGAGTATAAATGTTCAAGGAGTCTGGCGAAGACAAAACCTAATTGTCTGGATCAAATACTGAGTTTTTGGGATCCTATCGAGACCTTTGGTCTTGTTAGAACTAGTCATCACCTAGGAACAAGTCATAACGTCGTGTGCAGAGAGGTAGGGGCTTTTTCGACGGGACTTAGAAACTGCGACCAGAGTAGCACTTGCGTGAAATTAGTGAAGTTGATGATGATGATCACTTGTTTTTAAACGAACTTTCACAGAAAATCTGCCGAACTTGGCATTTCCCGTCAGGTAGCTTAGCATTAAACAGGCAAATGGACAAACTGCTTTTGTCATCAAAACTTACTAGGTAAAATCAAAAAAACTCACTACTAAAAAAGTAAACAGACATAAGTAAGTAAGGAAGTAAGTTTATTTACGCTAAGGGCTTGATGGCCTTGATAGAGAAAAGAGAGGAAAATACATATTAAAATACACCATTCTCGGGTAAGCCTAGAGGATGTGCTCTCTCGTTTTCCCGAACAAAAATACATACCCTCGTTTGCACCTTTCGATTTTGGTAGATTTAGAGGTGAAAGTTGGGACTTCTTCATAATTTTACTTTGGGTTGGCGCGAGGGGCTGGCTATTTGGCTTGTTAGAGCCATACTCCCTTTAAAGTTTAACTGAAAAGGGCTGAGACAGGACAATCTAGTTACCTGTCACTTATTCACTTAAAGAGGCTTGAAGACTCGATAAAAATGTGTTACCTCGTTACTCCGCATTCACGAATGGTCGATTTTCGTATAGTGGAATTTCCCTGTCGGATTTGTGGTACCTCCATGCGCCATGCGCCTGTGTTGTATGCTTGACGAAAACGATATACGAAAAATAAGTGTTCACGCAGTGATCTACCTTCCGCGATCTGATGACTGGCCACTGAAAACCGCGTTTGTGCTGAGATTCCAATTTTACGCGTAGTAGTAGAATTTTGCTTTGTGAGGACGGTCGTAGATATTCTGACCGTCACACTAGAGCAAATAGTGAAATTAAAAAAAAAAAATCTCTTAAAGGACACCTGATCAATGAAACCATACTTGAACACACCATGGAGAATGCATTTACAGACATGGCCACGGAGAGCATTCTTCTCCTGAGCGTGACGTTTTCAAAATAGGGATGTTCGTTTCTGGAGGTTTGCACATGCAGACTCCAAGACAAAAAGCGCAATTCATTCAAATCTTGTACAGCGCTGGCCGGATCGTATTGGAATTTGTTCTAGATATACGTTTGGGCTTAACTGGTTAACAAATATTCCAGAAGAAGGGTTGATTGGAGACATTTGTTCATTTCTAAAATTGTTCGGTACTGAAATAAGGACAGATGCAAAATGGAGCAAAAATCATAGCTTGGAAACACTAGTTGCGTTTTTTGCAATCGCTTGGAACGAAAGTTGCCGTTTTTTGCCATCGACTGTCGACTGGAGGTCCAGTCGATCCGTTTTTTGTCGCTTGACTGGACGTCGACTGGGAACAAAGTCAACAGTCGATCCGATGCACCTTTCTCTTGGAGGTCCAGTCAAACTCGAGTCAAGCGACAAAAAACGGTCAACTGGATGAACCCGGGAACAAGTCCCAGTCGCCAGTACTATTTCGTATTTGGATTGGGTTTTCTGCAGGCAATGTTAACGGAAGTCATACAGATAGGGATGATACTTGGTACTCTTCATTCAGGTGTCCGTTAACACATTACAAGTGATGCACTGTATTCATTTAAATGATACAAAATGAGTTATAACTAGTAATAACTTACAATAAAACTTTAAGGTTCATCGGTCCCATTCATATTTTGTGGATGTCCGGTAGCCATTTCGAAGGGTGCCGGGGGATGGTCTACCCCTCACCAGGTTTTGTTTCCAATTTGGAGTGGTCTAGGAACCATGGTTAACGAATTTGCGTTACAAAAAGCCCAGGCCTAAAAACAAAAAAAAAATGAACACTAATTTCGTCATTACATGACGTCTTCCAACCTAAGAATCTTGTTCCATGCTCCATCGTAAACTTCAAGTAACGCCTCAGGTTTTCCACGCAGAAAACATACACTTCCATTCGTCTCTACCATCGACACATCGACACTACCACCCCTCTTCGTCATTTATTAAGTTCCTCGCACCCACACACTAAAGTTTGGTGTTTATAGCTGTTCCGTTTAGTGATTGATTATTTGTTACTACCAAAAATTTGGACAGCTGACTTCGGCCCTTCCTGGCATCCTTGGGTCGTATATAATTGCGGTAAATTACCGCAAATTTGGTCCCTGTTCTAGTGATGATGCTTAAACCAATGGTAATCGACGGTCGCGCTTGGATTTTTGCAAAGTGAATCGTGTTGCGTCCTGTCTGAAACTAGTTCTAACCTGTTGTCCGCTTTTCCATCGCAGTTCCATTTTCATAGTTATTATTCGTATTTTCCCCTTATTCTCTCCCGGCTTTAGAACATTTTTTCGGAGATAATTACTCCGGAATTTCCGTTTCCTAATTTAGGCTTTCTCTTGTGCATTTCCTTTTGTCCTCGGAATCAAAGTAAAAAAAATTTTTTTTCTAAAACCAAACTAACTCAATTGCAAATTTTCCAGGGTTAGCTGAGAGGAATTCGACCCGCTTTGAAGTTTTCGGAGATGGAACGTCAGATAGAACTAATGAACCTGCAGTCTCGGCGGTAAGTTTTTTTTTCGACTTTCCAGGCATGCCGTAGCCTAATTAGGCAGATCTATAACTAGGTGTCATTTTGAAATGTACGAAACTCGGGGGGGGGGGGCATTTCCCGCTATCTTGACAATTCTTTACCTTTTTACTAATACCAGATATGCTCTTATTCTCCATGGTTGTTGGGATGAGGGGGGGGGGGGCTTCTCAGCGATTTCTCGCTATCTTGACAATCCTTTGTTCTTTTTTTTCTAACACGAGATATGCACTTATTCTCCATGGTCGTTGAGAGGGGGGGGGGGGGGTCGCCGTCATCAAGATCCTTCACGTATTCCTTCGTTCCAAGATGTTTGCGAATCATGGTTGACAGAGCTGGTTGACTCGGACTCTGAACTGGTCTCGAGACGGTCTCGAGATGCCTTTTTCAAGGACTCGGACTCGTCTTTCACGGAGCTGTCCGTCCGCCAGAGCTGGTGGACTCGTCTCGAGGCGCCTTTTTCAAGGACTCGGCCTTGGACGATCTGATGATTGCACGTTAATTTTTTAACCAAGGCCTATAGGAGACTCTTGTCAAGAGGGCCGAAATATCGCCGGAATGGATCTCAGCTGACCTGTCCGTTCAGTTGATCTTGGGCTCCTCCCGCTGACTAAAAGTTGTGTATGCCCTTATCTGGATAACACCGTGGCCACAGCATTTGACCCCCCCCCCCCCCCAACCCTCAGTATCCAGCTGTCGAATATAAACGAAGGTCTGACGTTCCAACTTAAAGGAACAGTAAACTTGACTAGGCAACTTTCGGCCATCAAACCGGCCTGGGGGGCTTAGATAAATGCACAGGGACTTATTGTCGACAGGACCCCCCATCTTTGTTATCTCGAAACCCCTCCTTATTGTTCCCAGAGCTAGCTGGCAGGGCCTTGCCCCTTATGCACTGTAGTTACGCACTCATGCACTGTAAAAGTTCGCGATTGTCTGTGTTATCAACATACAGGGTTGCCACTTTACTAAAATAAATTCACTATGCAAAAGGAAAAAAGTAATGCCAAACAAGAAAAGTACTCAGAACGTGTTGCTGGGTCATAGTCACCTTGGAAATAACTACTTTTTTCTTAAAATCTGCTGCCAAAGTAAAAAGAAAGTTCTATTGTGAGCACAATTGTACTACCGGTGGCAACCCTGTTGACATACATTGTATTACTTTGTTTCAAGGCAAAGATCGTGGGTTCGAGTCCTACTCCCGGCACACAAACCTTTTGCTTTTTTTTTTTTTTTTCTACTAACTCAAAAGTCGAACTCGCGGAAACTGCCCGGAAACTGCAATGGTCGTAACAAGAATTTTTCTAACTCTCAATATCGACTCAGGGTACATTCTTGATATGTCAGCTAGCTCCCTGAGCCAAGTTTGAGTCAAGTTTACTGTTCCTTTAAGTTAACAAGACCAAAGCTGTCAATGGGATCACGAAATGAACATTTGTTGGACCTCTTCATCCAGGCAGTCGGGTCTTGGTCTCCGGTCTTCACCAGACGCAGGGGCGGATCCAGCGCTCGACTCTAGGGGGGGCGAATGCTTTGAGAAAATTGTTGTCTCTTTTCGGCCGGCAGGCAAAAAAAAATTTGACGTTTTTACAACGTCCCCCCATCATTTTGCGAGCACAAATTCTCTGTTCTGTACTACCAATTCCATATTTTAACGACAAAGCAGTTCCACGCATTTGCAAATTCATCTGCGCTTGCTCTAAAACAGCATTAAAACGAGACTTTTTAGTCCGTCTAGGGGGGGCGATCGCCCCCCTCGCCCCCCCCCCTGGATCCGCCCCTGACCAGACGCCGTAAGCATGCTATTTATCCCTAATCAACCGCTTGAAAATGTAAAAAAAAAAAATGATAGTGCTGTTTTTGTGAGAATCACCGCCAACACTTGCATTCAAATACTTATCCGAGCATAAAATTAAGTTCAGGCATGGATTTAGCATGCATTCGTACCCCTATATTGAATCTCTGTTCGACTTCAAAAACAAGTTTTACTTCTTCCAAACTTCCGGTTTTGGCCGGATTTGGGGCTAACGACTATCTTGTCCTTTGATTTGAAACCCAATCCTCTATCCCTAAGTTGATCTACGAACTTGACCTGTATTTTGACCCAAACAGTTCTCAAACCATGTTTGAACAAGATAGATCGTGCTAACATTGTGCTAATCGTGCCAACAGGCTGACGGAATTTTACAAATTCTCAGGTATACCGTCACTAACATATGTACGAACTTGGTTTGCAATTTGACCCAAACACTCACTCCACGTTTTGACAGTCAACCCTTTCGGGAGTTATCGTGCTATCAGACTGACAGACGGACGGACGGAAATTTTGCGAAGTCGCAGGTATTCCGTCACTGACCTACTGGGATCTGCGATTCCATGACAACTCGCCACAAGACAACTCGCCACAGCGACAACTGGGAACCGACAAGTCGCCACACAGACATGTCGCCACACCGACTACTCGCCACACTGACAACTCGCCACACTGACGACTCGCCACACTGACAACTTGCCACAGAGACGACTTGCCACACGACCAACTCGCCACAGGGACAACTCGCCACAAAAATAATTGAACATGACCGATCGAATAGCAGGGCATCTTCCACGAACCGTTAACATAATAGAAGATTGGCATCTCAGCTTTATCCAGCTGATAGGATCAAGCCATCCAAGTCTTTAGCATTGCCTGAAATGTTTCAAGACCCGAAGAAAATTCGCGGAAGTCGGACGTGGACCGGATCAAGGCAGGATGCTCTCCGCCTCGTCCGAAGAGACAATACTTGAAGATCAAGGAGGCACACTCGTGCCTCTTTAAAGAGGCGAACCACGACAATGTTAAGCGATCTTCGGTTCCAGTGGTCGCAGAGGGATGGGGAGGGATGCATTTGGTAGCCCGAGCTCCAACTAAGAAACCTGCCAAATTTCATCCCCCTCCGACTTTTCCTTCATGGGGAAAATCTGGCCGAAAGTTTCGACCCCCCAACCCCACCCCCCCTTTAACGTTGTCCGATCGGGCTGAAATTCACAAGTTAAGGTCCCCTAGGGCCCAGGAGCTTATCCGCGAAATTTCAGCTCGATCCGATAACTCCTTCCCTGTTTTCCAGAAACCACGCATAGCCACTTAAAATTCATGTTCTCCTTTTGTTTTTTTTTCGCCACGCCTACAGGTCACAGCCGACATCGGATCTGGGTGTACGAAGACTCATTCGACGCGGAATTTTCCGAGTAATTTTCCTGGAAAGTTTCGTCGGAAAATCTTAACCCCCCGATTTTCTAGCTTAGAAAAACCCCATTTCCCCATAAGAGCCCATGTTAATTTTTGAAATTCTTAAAAGTTACGAATTTCAACATTCAAGTACATCAAAATGATCAGCTCGACATGGTGAGACTGACTGCAAGCTTCAAAAAATTCTGTCTTAATCCGTAAAATTTTTATTTGAGAAAAATGACCTTAAATTTTTCCGAAGCCAAGAGCGGGGGGTTAGGGGGGCGGCAGCCCCCCACAACAAAAAACCTGTACAAAAGAGTCTTTAAAAGCGGGGGGGTTGGGGGGCGGCAGCCACCCAACTTCCTCTCCTAATTCCTGTACGAGGAGTACAGGAATTATTAACTTACATCCACCATGGATTGTAGAAAAACGTACAGAAATAATATGAAAAAAACTTCGTTTTCTTAAAGAGTTAAAGAGGCTGCGTCCCAAAGTCGAACCTTAAAACGTACAGGAATTAGGAGAGGCAGTTGGGGGGCTGCCGCCCCCCAAACCCCCCGCTTTTAAAGACTCTTTTGTACAGGTTTTTGTTTGCTACCCTACCCCGACCCCCAGCTCTTAGCTTGTGCGCTCTATGTCTGGGAAACAGTTTCAATAATTATGTTAAAATGTAAATGGAGTGGTCAACTTCATTGTTACTAATTACTAGTTTCGGCGCAATGGTTCTCCTGTCCTCTTGTGTTTAACATTTTTCGAAGTTATTCCATTATTCATTCATTTCAACTTTTTTGTTAATTAAAAGAGGGCCTTTCCGAAGCCAAGAGCGGGGGGTTTAACAAAAAACCTGTACAAAAGAGTCTTTAAAAGTGGGGGGTTTGGGGGGCGGCAGCCCCCCAACTGCCTCTCCTAATTCCTGTACGTTTTAAGGTTCGACTTTGGGACGCAGCCTCTTTAACTCTTTAAGAAAACGAAGTTTTTTTCATATTATTAACAAGAGAATCGAAAGAATTGTCAATAGGTATAACCCTAGTAGTGCAATTGATTTATTGAGAGGCATTGCCCATAATTATCTGCTCCATTAAAAATTTTGTTCGAATAAATATTAATTGAATAAAGCACCTTATGTTATAAATGTGGCGAGATGTCGCACTGTGGCAAGATGTCTGTGTGGCGGCTTGTCGCTGTGGCCAATTATCTGTGTGGCGAGCTGTCGGTGTGGCGAGCTATCGGTGTGGCAGGTTGTCGCTGTGGCAAGATGTCACTGTGGCGATATGTCGGTGTGGCGAGTAGTCGGTTCCCAGTTGTCGCTGTGGCGAGTTGTCTTGTGGCGAGATGTCCCGACACGACACAGACGGATGTGTGTATTAGACTGGTCTGGGAGGAGTTAAAATTAGAAAATCAGCCGGAGACTTCCCGCCACTTGGCGATCCTGATGTCCACGACTTGTTTAGAGATGGGCTAGAGACTGAGACGACCATTACTACTGCGCATTACACATGCGTCGTTTTCACCGAACAATTTTAGAAATGTTTGAATGTAATTTTATCAAGCATATTGATTTTGTCCGTTGGTGCAGAGTAAACATGTTACACATTCCCGTCATTTCTCGGCATGTTCTTCTCAGCTCATTGCTCATCCCTTCCCCCGAGGGTTGGAATCATAGGATTACTCTCCACGTGTTCTAATACTGTGTACGTCCAACTGAATTATGAAGTCTCCCGAGTTCGTACCATAAAGCCTCCTAATTTCAGTTCCGAGGAAGCGCACGGGGAAAGTCACGTATTGGCTAGGCATTACCCGGGAGAGCGGTCGGTTTTTCCGAAGTCAAACTTCGAAATTGGTCGTCGTTTGGCCGGCTAGTTCTGTTCCTGGTCTTCTTTCCCTAAACTTGGGAAGTCCCGCGTTATTTGCTTCCAGAAACTTTATTATTTCCAGCCAACGGGACAAAGTATCAAATTACTTCTAGGGACTAGCAGAAGAGCAATCTTGGCTGCGCACTTTGCGGTCATTTTCACCTTCCTTCGGGAAAAATATCATCGAGTACGCGGTATTTGATTAAAGTTTTTTTACTGTAGTCGTTGTTTTTGTGCTTCATCACGTTCCAGACAAATGTCTGGTGCTGTCTAGCTGAAACAAATGAATCCGAACAGGTAGTTTCTGAACAACTTTGCTGCGTAATAGAAGTAAATGACGTACGCTACATTCAGTACTTTTAACAATCATTATTTATAATATTTAAAGACTAATTTTAACGTAGCTAAAAATCACACAAGAAGAAAACATTTACTTATATTCATATAATATACAAAAACGGATTCGTCAGCTGTGTTGCTTATGAAGCGATATTTCGGCCCTTCTTGGCAAGGGTCCTCTTCAGGCTGTCAGACTTCTGCGCCAACGCTGGGGAAGGAACAAACCTGCAAACCTGTTTTTATATATTATTGATTATTACGATTGGCTTGCTACAGTTTTCTTTTATTTATCCTATTTATCTTTTTCCAATCAACAAGTCTGAGTTTGACCAGTTCTTGATTTTCCAGTTGTACTTTCATCCGATAGGAGTGCTGACTTGGAAAAAGGGCGAATTCCTCCCTGTACATCGTGTCCCTAAAAAGCGAGCTTTTGAGACTTCGAACTTACCTACCCATCGTTTTAACTATCCTTCTTTATCAGGCGCCACTCTCTTTTACTGTATCTGACGATTTGCACATCTCAGACGGGAGTGGCGACGTCATCTATCAGGAAAATACACAACTAACGGTAAGTTTTGATTGATGCTTGGTAGTGCTGGTCAAGAGACGCTAAATATTTGGATAGTCGATTATGCGGACATTGCAGCCTACCGAACGAAAACGGATATTTCTACACCATCACCGAAAAGAGTAAAAACAAACAATTTAACATTTTAATGCGTACTATTCTGGACTTTGGGACGGAATTAACCGAGGCGTTGCTCACTCGCTGGGCACCGCTGTACACCCTCCCTGGGCACCGGGCACCACTGTACAACCCTTTTGGGAGTGAGCACCGGCTGGGCACCGGGTTGGGCATCGCTGGGCACACCTGGGCACCGGGCACCACTGTACAACCATTTCGGGAGTGAGCACCGGCTGGGCACCGGGGTGGGCACCGCTGGGCACCGGGCACCACTGTACAACCATTTTGGGAGTGAGCAACCCCTCGGAATTAACATTACTGTCATCTGTGATAATGTTGGAGCAAAGTTTAATCAGAAATGAAATGTTCGAAACCGTTGACACAGAAGCAAGTCTCGCATCTTATTGGACGGTTTTTTGCACCCTCCGAGTCAAAGCACGGCTTCCTAATGGTCAGTGTTGTCAACACGTTGACTCGGATCCGCTTACGTTGGGTAGGGTGCAATCCCTCTATTCATCGGTCGAAGGGCCCCCATTATGGCTTAAACGTATTCTGCATGAAAGTACTTATTACGAAATTTAGTATTAAGCATAGTTTGTCGCCAAACCATCCCAACAGTACCCTTGTAACCCAGTATCCTATGTAAGTGTGAATACACGATGAGGATTTCCCGGCCGGATTTTCTTCACTTTCGCCTTAAAGTATAAAAAATCTCAACTTTGAGTGTGCCTAAAATCCGGGCATGAATTCCAGTTTGGGGTCACCCGACCCTAATCGTGTGTTTGCACTATAACCCACAAGCCTTAGGGGGACTTTTTGGTCAGAGATATTTTCTGGGTGAATACGAGTTGGGGATTGGGGCGGGACGGTCTGAGAAGTAGGTGTCCAACAGATAACTTGCTGAAGGTGGGTATACATGAACTATTTATACCGAACTATATATACCGTGAATAACTATCAAGTTGAGTATTGTGATGGGTTGGCCGCGTGCTTCACTTATGTAGGCTGTAACCGGTGATAAGGATCTCGTGTACTCCCGGCGTGGAAGAATGTACAAAAGGACGTCCAAAGGAACTGCTTCACGACTGTGCCGAGCTCCGTCTTCCGGGCTTTCCTTCCGGATTGCAGATTTCCCTTTTCCGGAGGCGGATCCGGACGGTCAAGCCATGCCAAAAATATCTGGAAATACGGACCCCCCCCCCTCCATATTCCGACATCTATCTTGTGTCACTGCACGTCACCAAGGGGACAAGGAAAAATGATTGACAGACCTGATTGATGGGCAAACAATTCTCAAAGGGGCATTTTGGACATTAATTGCGTTTTGATCGAAGTTTTGTTGGCCATTGCCTTGACCGGTTGATTGTTTCCGTTTCCAAACGCTTTCGAAGTTCACCGTTTGCTAAATTAGTGTTTTCACGACTTTAGTGATCCTTCCTCGGTCGCCGTTTCATCCACCTTGCAGGCAAACTTCGAACTTGCTAGATCAAGTTCGACGTTCAAAGTTTGAAGGAAAAGAAGGAAAATAAAAAATAATAGCGGACGATGAAGATCCAGATTTTGGATTTTATCGGTTAGACAAAAAATGTTAGTGCTAGAAAACAAAATCAGATTTATTGCTAAAACGTTAAATTTCTTTTTACTAAAAGTTAACGTAGGCCAGCCACGGCGAGTAAAGAGAACGACGACTGGGGACCAAAAACGGTATTTAAAAAGAGACATTCGAATACCAAGGCAACATCATAAACATCATAAGGCAGGTGTTAACCGTCACCTGGCTGATGTTTTAGTAGACTTAGTGTCGTTAGAAATCTATATAGGTGAAAACCTTTTTGATGCAATTATATTATTATATTGGTGTTATTATTATATATTATTATTATTATATATTATTATTATTATCAAACTTCGATAAAAAAAAAGCACAGCTATTACGACTATCCGGAAGCTCCAGATTTCTGGCAACCTGCAAGGTGATGTATGGCTTTTGCTGTCAGAATAAGGTTTGGACGAGAGATAAAGCCCACAAGACAAATGCAAAGTGAATCCTCCGACTTTCGGTCTTATATCTTATTTCTTACAGGACCATTTGCGTTCACTCTTGTCCTGGCTTCGTGGCAAGACGAGAAAATCTGCATTCAAAACTAGAGGTTTTCAAGACCGATGGTAGGATAATTTTGTCTAAAAAGTGCGTAATCTATACATTTCTTCTTTTTCGATATTTTGTAAGCCTTCTACTTAGGTTTTCTTTTCTTCGAAGTCGATTGTTTTGACGTGTCAAAATTAACTGATAGCGAACAAAATATATAGTTACTGGGACATGTATCTATGTAACTTATGTAAGGTCTTGCCTGCTAACGTAAAATGATTCCCATTCGACCTTATCTTTGTAAAATAGGGTCGTTCGCTTTAGCAATGAAATGGAGGATTTCTCCGTGTTTTCGTTCCTTATCAACTTGTCAACAGGTCATTTCCAGTACTCCGTTTTTCCTTGCGTGTCAGTTTGGCGCTGGTTTGGCGTCAAGTTAACGAATGTGTTTAATCATAGATTTGCGTGCATGTGTACGAAACTAGTTGGGCGGAGTCTACATGTCGTGCCACCTCTGTGATTAGAAACTCGGAACAAGAGCAACCTCAGTCTCGGTGTACATATTCTTTGGTTGGTACTTGCAAGGGTAGTTAGCGTGCAGGGCCGTATCCAGAGGGGTTAGGGGGTTCGACCCCCCCCCCCCCCCCCGAAACCTACAAAAGTAATAGTTTTGTGTAGGCTTTAACCTCTGATCTATGTCTTTTTTGTACTTTTTGGTCCGACCCGTGGGTACCCCCCCCCCCCTCCCGAAATAAATAACGGCGGGCAACCCCCCCCCCCCCGAAATAAATTCCTGGATACGGACCTGTTAGCGTGTATCATAAGATTCGTATTGTCAAGGGGGGGGGGGGTGCTCTTCCAGGACCAGACTCCAGTTCCCCCACAGTTGCCGGATTTACAAGGGGAAGACTGATTGCATGTATCGGCCCCACCAAGTTTTTGACCGTCTCCTCCACCGCTTTTGTCGTTAAGCCTGTCACAAGATTTCCGGGACCCCCTCTAACTCCTCCACAGTGCCCGGTTCCTGATGTATAAATGGTACATTTGAGGCTTATGGCCGCCCTGTCCGCCTATTTCCTTTCCAATCCCTCCACCCCAAGCGTTCCACAACTCCCCCTACATTGCAGCTCCGGCTGCAATTGATTCAGCCCGGACTTGTATGTAGAACACCTAGGACATGATGTCATGCTAAATACCAAGCTCCATCCGGATCGATCACTCGTTCGAGAGTTACATCCGTGCCACAAATTAAACCTTACGTATGTATGTATGTATAGATTTATTGCCCATCATAAATGTAAAAATACAACGCTGATGGAGTAATAAAGAAAGAAAAGGAAAAGAGACGAATAACTTCTAACAATACAAACACAACAGAACGAGAAAAAGAAACAAATAGGGGCAATCTCATACGCGGACAGACACACGGTTAACGAAGGACCACTTCGAAGGTGCTTACACCAGTAAGCTGCTTCCGATATCTCTCGTTTCTTTTCTGCACCGCAGACGCTGGACTGGCAACTCCGTACCGCGAGGATAGGGAGCTGTTGCTAGTCCAGAGAGGCAGCCGTAGCAAATATTTCGCATACTTGTAAAAACACTTCCGGATGTCCTTAATATCCGAAGTAGTAAAAAGAGACCAAAATGGTGCAAGGGCGAGCAGATGCGGTACAACAAATGCATTATACACGCTTGCTAGGATACGGCGGTTAAATTTGAACTTTAATGCAACTAGTAAACCGTACGCTTTCCTAGATTTAATGTCCCGCACACCAAGTTTTATCCCAATCCCTCCACCGCCCGTTAAGCTTGTCACAAGATTTCGTGGACCCCCTCCAGCTCCATCCACTGTGCCCGGATCCGGTCCGGATCTGTAAATGTTACATCTAGGTCTTATGAGCGTCTTGTCCGCCAAGTTACGTCCTGATCCTTCTACCTAAGCGCACCATAAGATTTACACAAGATTTAGAAATTACCAGTTTCATGGTGCAGCGTGTACAACACTCTTTCAATGACCTTCAGAAATTAGATATTAATACAGTGAACTTACTAATGGGGGGTAGGCTGTTTCATCCAGGGTCGATTTTTCAACAGTATTAGTTATGCAGATGATCTGGTGGTGATAGCTACACACATTCGTACTTTGAATGAGTTTTGAGAGTATGATAAAAATGATAACAGTTGTATTCGAAATAGGCCCGAGGCCTTCTATGTACCGTTGGTGCCACGCTGCCTGAAGCTGGTTCGTCTCTAGCCCATCTTCCTGTAAGGTGATACATTAAAACTCGTGGACGCCCTTAAATACTTGTCAGGGTCACTGAGCGCTAGAGCGAGCCTTCTAATTCGAAGGTTTGGGTCGCGTAGTGCGTTCGTCAAGGCGTTTCTTTTCTGAACGTTCTCTTCCCAACTATACTCTTACACTCGTGTGACTAATCTGTCTCGACACGCGACGGAACCGGAACCTTACGGAACCGGTAGTTCTCACGGAAACCAAACCGTAAGAGCTACGATTCCGGGATCTGACGCCATTGACTATCACCTACCGGCTCCCTAGCTTCTGAGTACATAATTCCGTGAGACTACCGGACGAGAAGCTGATGCGATGAAGTTTTCGTGAGCTATTTCCATTTACTACCGTTACGGGATTCAGCACATACAAGTTTCCGTTAGTCATTGCCGTCAGATCCCGGAATCGTAGCTCTTACGGTTTGGTTTCCGTGAGAACTAGCGGTTCCGTAGCCCGTAGGACATAAAGTACGGCTCCCGGTTCCCTAGACAGTGCCTTGTTTTCGTGGCATTTCGTCATTCCGTGAGGTAACAGACAAAGCGGAAATTAGGAAATCCTGTGGCCTGGCTGAATCATTCCCGAAATTTCCCACATGTTTAGTATTCCGTCTGAATCATTAGTTGAAAGAAAGAAGGATTTTAATGGCTCGTTATATAACACCTGGCGTAATTGTGTGTGGCTTACTGACGCATGTTGGTCTCCAACCTGACAATAACTAGAAAGCCAGAATATAAAATAAAATGTGTAGCCTAAATAAAACGTATTTGACTGCGCTAAAGGGACGTCAGCTCAGTTTTATTCTAGCGATATTCCGGCCTTCTTGGCAAGGTTTCACTATGGGGTAAAGCTAGAATAATGCGAGGAAAAATTAACCTCTGATAAAAAAAAAATAAAAAAAATAAGATTCAAGCAACTGTAAGAATTTGATTTTGCAGAGTTACTTCGGATCGTAGGAATTGCTGGGAGTTGAAAGCTGGTTTTAGTGCAATTCTTCTTCTTCTTCCCTTGCGAATTAAGAACAATTTGAGAACTTTTTTTTAACGCCGCTGACTCATCTGTTTAACACAGTCAAGTGTGATTCGCATTGGGCTGAAGGAATAATTATAAAGTAAGAACGAAGGACCGGTTTTGGCTTCGAGTTGGCGCCCACCGCCTACTGAAAGAGATTTGGATCTGACCTGAGTTGTCTCCTAACCTTAATGACGTAGATAGTTTGCATCTATGATCAATTTAATTATGCTGTCTGAATAAGCCAGGCTATGATTAATTTTAAGTCTAGTTTCGACTGGTTTAGATCTGACCTAGTATTTGAGAGTGGACTGCCAAGATCAAGCTTCAACGAATTGACGTCTTGGCCATGAAACTTCATGATAATCACGGAGATCCCGAGTGACCACGCGACCGGGAGGCGGTCTCCTTTACGTCATGAAATGTCACTAGCTCTGAAATTAATGAACAGAAAATAAAAGTTCGACAGTGGTTTTGCGTTCCTTTGCGTGATCAGTTCAAAAAGGATTTCACTGTCATCTGGTGAGTGATTGATTATGTTCGTTACGTAGAAGAATCCTACATATCCTAGTCCAGAGCCACAGTGCTGTTTATTTCCTATTAGTCCCCCAGTGCTCATCACCATCATCAACGTTTAACCACAACCCTGCTAATATATGTTTGTTACATACAACCCTTCAGCAGAAAAAAGGTGCGAACATCCACGGCGATAAGAGTTTTACGGTACCTTTCAGTTTAAAAAGTCATTTGCTTGTGGATCTGTTGTTCTCTCTCTATGTGATATATACCGCTAATGCGGTGAGGGCGGAAGAACAGAGATTACTCCGTTGGAGAGCTTAAACGGCCGGCCACCCGGATTTTCTGTGTTTTGCTAAATTACCTAAAAGGAGGCCCCAAACAGGGGCCTTCCTTGAGAAAGTACTTTCGTCGGGCGAAGCCCGGCGAAAGCACACTTGTTGGTCGGCGCGGAGTGCCGTCAAACCCAGAAAAAATAAAATTTTGCATGCTTTTGTCGGGCGTCGGTCGGCTCGTCGGCACATCGCATTATTTTCATACGCAAGAAATCAAATTTCGCACACATTTGTCGTGCAGAACACAGGAGAAATTTTGTATCCTTTTGTCGGGCCCTCGATATGCTCTTCGGCACATCGGGTTCTTTTTATACATAAGAAATACAGAAGAAATTCAATTTTGTATTCTCTCGTTGGGCACCGGACTCGTCGGCACGTTGGGTCCGTCGCAAGGAATCGAATTCGACAAACATTTCTAGGGCAAAAAACAGAAGAAATTGATTTCTGTATGCTTTGCGCACCCGGGAAGACCGTATCGGTCGGCAAAACAAACAAGAATTCGAGTTCTGAATGCTTTAGTCTGGCGTCGGTATTCTTGTCGGCCCATCGGGATATTTTTATTCGCAAGAAATCGAATTCTTCAAACATTTGTCAGGCGCACCCGGGAAGTTCAGTTCCCTTGGGAAGATCAGAATCTCATTACACGTAATAAATCAAATCCGTAAACTTTTGTCCAATCCCGAAAGTTTATCTCTTTTTTGTCTCCTGACTACTTTGTCTTGACTTTTTGGGATCCCAAAACGAAAGTGGAGGGATACCTATGACATCGCAAAAGTTGTCCGTCCGTCCGTCCGTCTGTCCGTCTGTCCGTCCGTCCGTCCGTCTGTAAGCACGATAACTCTCGAAGGGAATGAGATATTTTGATGAAACTTGGTGTGAGCATTCTTTGGATCAAGAGTAAGGTCGAGTTCGTAGATGGGCCCTGTAGCTTAACATTTAGGGGTGGGGGAGGGGGTCTAAATTAAGGGGCAAGCAAAAAATTTTTAAATAGCTAATGTGATAGTCGATTATGGGGTAAGAAGACACGCTGAACACGAATATGAAAACCATTTTCTCGCCGGACAAGTAGTGCGTCCGGAATCCGGCCAAAACCGGAAAGTCTGTTAAAAATAGAAGTCTTATTTAAAGTTGATTAGATGTTCAATATAGGGGTAAGAAGGCATGCTGAACAAGAATATGAAAACCGTTTTCTCGCCGGACAAGTAGTTCGTCCGGCCGGCCAAAACCGGAAAGTTTGTTAGAGGTTAAAGTTTTATCTGAAGTTGATTAGATGTTTCATGTAGGGGTAAGAACTAAGAAGGCATGAAGAAAAAGAATACGGAAACCGTTTTATCGCCGGACAAGTAGTTCGCCCGGAATCCGGCCAAAACCGGAAAATTTCTTAAAAGTTAAATTTTTATTTCAAGTTGAATAGATGTAGGATATAGGGGTAATGAGGTACGGTGAATCCGTTTTTGAGCTTTAGTTTTTCGCCGGACAAGTAGTTCTTGAATTTCGCCAGAACCGCAAAATTCACAGAAGTAAGCTAGGATCGTTTCGATCGGCTTATAGAGGTAAACAGACATGCTGAATCCATACCTGAGCTTGGATTTCTTAATGATTAGCTGTTTGGCCTGGCGAAGACTGGATCTGGCGAAGACAAAACCTAATTTTCTGGATCAAATATTGAATTTTTGGGATCCCATCGGAACCTTTGGTCTTGTTTGTCTCGTCGGCAAATCGAAATTTTCTACACACAAGAATCAACTTTGTGCCTACTTTCTTATGGGTGGCTTTTTCCGCCAGAAAAGTATACTTTTCTGGCGGAAAAATCTGTGATTTCACACAGATTTCACACTTTTATTTGGGTCGCTCATCAGCGTTTCCAAAAATTTCGCCTGCGGCGCGTTTCGTAGTATTTTCTATTTGGACAAATAGCTTTTCATTTAGTTGGCGTTTTAGGATTGAAATTCTTGGGGGTTGGGAACACATTAAAAGCCAGAAACTGTAAAGTATAGGTATAGAATGGTCTTGAATTTTCCGGAAAAAAGACAGATTAACAAAATTTCGCCTGCGGCGCTTGATTTAACTTGTTCTGGGTTCAGTCGTTGGAAAGCTTCGCTCTTTAGCGAAAGGTGAAAAGAAAACCCGAATATGTAAATTTAAATAGAGGATTTTACATTAAAGTTTAACTGAAAAGCCAAGTTCATAATATCTGCGGCTGTCCCCACAGCGAAAATTCTACTATGACGCGGGAAATTTTTATCTAAACACAAACAAGGCTTTTCAGTGGGCAGTGGCGATATTGGTGAAGATTGCTTAGTGCCTGAACAAAAAAAAAGTCATAAATCTTTCTTGTAAGGCATACAACAAATTAGAGGTACCACAAATCACACGGAAATTCCACTATTTGAAAATCGATTATTCCTGAATAGCGGAACAACCAAGTAACGCATTTTCAGCGGGTCTTCAAGCCAAATTAAGTGAATAAGTGATGGGTAACTACATTGTCCTATCCCATTCCTTTTCGGTTAAACTTTAAAGGAATAATCTCAACTAATGCATTACAGTTAGTTTTACACAAAATTTTGACTGCGGCGCATTTCGTAGTATTCTATATTTGGAAGAACGGTGTTTCTTTGAGTTGGCTAGGATTGAAATTCTTAGGGTTTAAAACACCTTCAAAGCTAGAACTTGTAACCTAAATTTTCCCAGAAAAAAGGGCAGATTTAAAAAACTTCGCCTGCGGCGATTGTTCTGGGTTTAGCCGTTGGAAGCTTAGAAAAAATTTTCCAGACAAAAAGGCAGATCTAAAACATTTCACCTGCGGCGAATAATTTGACTTGTTCTGCGTACAGTCTTTGGAAGCTGTTTAGCGAAAGCTGCAATGAAAACCCGAATATGTGTATTTAAATTTCGGATGTACATTAAAGGACTAATATACGCCGTTGCCGCGAAGCGGCAACGGCTTACTTCGTCGGCACATTTTTGAGGCACAAACTGGACGTCCCCCCCAAAGATAAAAGGCTAGTGACGCCCCTGATGGAGGAGTAGCCACAAAAATAACGAAATATATGTATTCATATAATATATCCAAAAACGGATTCGTCAGCTGTGATGCTTATGAAGCGATATTTCGGCCCTTCAGACCTGCAGTTGCAGGTTTGTTTCTTTCCCCAGCGTTGGCCCAGAATAATAACAGCCTGAAGAGGACCCTTGCCAAGAAGGGCCGAAATATCGCTTCATAAGCATCACAGCTGACGAATCGGTTTTTGTATATTATATGAATATATGAGTCTAAGTCAGCTTGGGCTCAAGGAATATTTTTTTATGAAATGTGATTTTCATTATTTTTCAAGTAATATAAAAATAAGTGAAATTACGGTTACGGGTAAGAAAAAAAGAAAAATAGAAATAATCAACAGATATATAGCGCAAAATCGGTGATTTTCCTTTTTGCAAAGCAACCGCAGTATCAGATACCACTGTAACTAAAAAAAAAAGACGTGGTTTCAGATATCATGGTATCTGAAAGAACGCTCCTATTGTTCTTCTATTGTTGATATCCACCATCCCGGCCAAACCTAATGTTTTATTAAAGAGTACATGGGAATGTCCTCGGAAATTCATTAAAAGAGTCAGCCTATGATCCAATAAACCTCCCGAACCAGACCGCTCATTTAGTTTTTGCATTAACACTCTCGCCGCTGAGCTATAAAGTTTTTGTTGGTGTATCTTGTTTACCAACGGTTGAAAATCGGTCATAAAAATAAGAATTGTCAACGAGATTCCATAAAATCTAAAATCAGTCTAAATCAGACCGTAGCAAGTTGCTAAGGAGAAGGAACCTCGAGTTTAGGTAAGGTCCTGCAAAGCTTATTTTTGGAGCCTGCAATCGGGACAAGTAGTTGTATTTCTCAGTTTTCCCAGGTGCCCTTTTCATACTGACTCGCAGGTTGCTTGTTTGATCACTTCTATATTTTACATCACCTTACTTTTATTTTGCGCCTCTGAAATAGTAAAATGGAAATGATAAGTTGGGAACTTCAGAAAAGAGCCAAGTAGTTCAGCTTTCTTTCGCCAATGAAGAAGGAAACCAGAATCTCTTTGTTAAATTACTTATTTTATATTTAATGGTCTTCTTTTTGTTGGGATACTTTAGACGTTCGTGAAAGGAATGCCGTGCAAGACTTCGGACGTATAACCCAGCCGCAGAGGCGTTACTAGCCAAAATGTTAGGGGGGGGGGCATGGTATTTACCGACTGGCTGGGCGTTTTTATGGACTGTTTTTGCAGATAAAAACGACCGTTATTGAGAAAAAAACGACTGTGTTGACGAAAAATCGGCTGATTTTAAGAACAAGACCAAAGGTTCCGATGGGATCCCAAAAATTCAATATTTGATCCAGACAATTAGTTTTTGTCTTCGCCAGATCCAGTCTTCGCCAGGCAAAACAGCTAATCATTAAGAAATCCAAGCTCAGATATTGATTCAGCATATGCGTTTACCTCTATAAGCCGATCGACACGATCCTAGCTTACTTCTGTGAATTTTGCGGTTCTGGCGAAATTCAAGAACTACTTGTCCGGCGAAAAACTAAAGCTCAAAAACGGATTCACCGTACCTCCTTACCCTTATATCCAACATCTAATCAACTTGAAATAAAAATTTAACTTTTAACAAATTTTCCGGTTTTGGCTGGATTCCGGGCGAACTACTTGTCCGGCGATAAAACGGTTTTCGTATTCTTGTTCAGCATGCCTTCTTACCCCTACATCAAACATCTATTCAACTTCAGATAAAACTTGAACTTCTAACAAACTTTCCGGTTTTGGCCGGATTCCGGACGAACTACTTGTCCAGCGAGAAAATGGTTTTCATATTCTTGTTCAGCATGTCTTCTTACCCCTATATCGAACATCTAATCAACTTCAAATAAGACTTCTACTTTTAACAAACTTTCCGGTTTGGGCCGGATTCCGGACGAACTACTTGTCCGGCAAGACAATGGTTTTCATATTCGTGTTCAGCGTGTCTTCTTACCCCATAATCGACTATCACATTAGCTGTTTAAAAAAAAATTGCTTGCCCCTTAATTTAAACCCCCTCCCCCACCCCTAAATGTAAAGCTACAGGACCCATCTACGAACTCGACCTTACTCTTGACCCAAAGAATGCTCACACCAAGTTTCATCAAAATATCTCATTCCCTTCGAGAGTTATCGTGCTTACAGACGGACAGACGGACGGACGGACAGACGGACGGACAACTTTTGCGATGTCATAGCTATCCCGCCACTTACGTTTTGGGATCCCAAAAACGGCTATTTTTAAGAAAAAATCGACTATTTTTACGAGAAAACGACTCTTTTTAAGAAAAAGTCGACTAAAAAATCGACAATATTACGAAAAACACTGGCCGACAACATTCGGGGGGCGTCCCCCCTCCCCCCTAGTCGTGACGCCACTGCAGAGGATGAAAAAGTAACCGAGCAAAAGCGGACAGAATTGAAAAGAATAGAAAGAAAATCACTGTTTCAAAGATCGGAGGCCTTGTGAACAGCCAATTTGCGAAGCTGTTTAGTATATTGTCTTTTTTGATCTTACTATTTTCCAGTTTTGAAAGAGGTTTCTGATTCTGCCTGAAATATTCTCTTCTTTTGAGAGTGTGTGAGACAAAAGGCAGAAAGACCTATTAGACGATTGAAAACTAAGATGAGGTCCAGGTTTCTAAAAGGGAAAAAAACTATTTCAGTTTTCTGCTAAGGTTTTCTATTGTAGGTTATATAACGGCCAAGAATGGTTAGCAGCGACTTGAGCGGGAAGAACAAAGCGGGATTTTATTCTGACATAAATATTCGCTCGCTTTGATGGTTTACGACGCAAACGACAGAAAGTCGTATTAGACGATTGAAAACTAAGACGAAGTTCAGGTGTTATAAGGAAGAAAATACGCCGTTTCAGTTTCAATAAGATTTTCTTCCATTATAGGTTTCGTAACGGTCAGAAATGGTTTGCAGTGGATCGAGCGCGAAGAACAAAGCAGGTATCGCCAATGTTTCTTTCCAAGAGTCGAACCCTGGAGTTGCAGTCCTGCATATCCGCCCGCTAGAGACCGACGACGATCTCGGTTCTCAGAAAAACCTCGGCGACATCGAAGCGGGGTCGGTCCTTCTCCCAGCTGATTTACCGGAGTCTCAGGATCCTGAGAGCGAACTGCAGAGTCCGAAGGGATGTTGTCAGAAAATGTGGCACAGCCCGCAAATGGGCATCGTCATGGCCGTCGCTTCCAGTTTCAGCTTCTCCGTTTGTTCCATCGTCGTCAAAGTGATGAAGACGATGAATCCTATTGCCCTTGCGACGTACCGCTTCCTGGGACTGTTCGTCCTCTCGCTGCCACTCATGCTTTACTATAAGCAGAAGCCTTTTCCAAGAGGCTACAGGACAATGCTAGTGGTTCGTTCCATTCTCGGCTGTTCCAGTTTGATGAGCCAGTTCTACGCAATCAAGCACATGCCTTTAGGTGACGCCACCGTGATCACATTTAGTGTGCCCGTTTTTGTAGCAATTTTCGCCCGGATTTTTTTGAAAGAGAAGTTTACCGTGATGAACGCAGTGACAATTATTTTCACCCTTGCTGGTTGTGTTCTGATTGCACGGCCTCCTTGGATCCTCGGGCGTACTGATTTAACGGCGAATTCTACCATGCTAGAATTGAAGTCGTGTGAGGCGAAATCGCATTTCATGGATGTGTTTGAGGAGGAGGCTGTTTGCTTTTCGCAGAGGCCGGAAAATTGCACGGAAGAAGGAGATTTCCCCTCGCTGTCAGGTGTATCCGAAGAAGCGAAGTATCCGAACCTGTTCTGGGGAGCAATCATCGCTTTCGGCGGAACCATTTTTGCTGCAAATGTATATATCGTCGTTCGCAAGCTGAAGGGATTACACCATAGTTCCATCATGGTAAGTTTGTTTGCCTTGTAAGTTTGTGCAGTCATGTGCGACCGTTAATGAGGATGGCTCCCCTCCGCTCCTCAATATTTCACGCTGTCTGATCGCTGAGATGAGAACGATAGTTATTTGCGGTATCTCTCATTATTTATTTAGGGCAAGCTTAGAACGACCGTGGGATCATCTGTGGTATGACTTATTTATTCCCTGATCAGGTTAGCTCAAAATATGTCTTAAGGTGAGTCTTCACCTTCCGGAATCTGGGTTCCCAGATTTTCCGAAAAAAAATTTGAATTTCTTCTGCGATACTTAAAAATTCCGGAAACCTGGAAGTTCAAAAGCCCCTTTTTTCCGGATTATTTTGATATACTTTCGGACTGGTTCATATTCCAGATGCAATTTACAGAAGACGCCAAAGAATGATCTGGAAGCCCAGATTCCGGAAGTTCCGGGAGGTGAAGACCGGACTTTATAGTACGAACATACAATCAGGATTTCCCGGCCGCATTTTCTCGACTTTCATCATAAAGTTGAACAAATCTCAACTTTTCTATAAGGAAGTGATGATGGTACCAAAACCTGGGCAGTAATTCCAGACCGGGAGCTAATTGCGTGTTCGCACTGTTAACAAGGAGATCAGAGGAAAGACTAAGCTGGGAGACTGATCAAGGTAAAAAAAAAGTATACCTAAACACTTCGAGATGTTCATTTCTTTCAACAATTCATTAACAATCTGCCATATTTCAAAGAGGAAAGCTCTGTCCCCTGAGCTATTCAACGCACTCTGACCCTTTGAATAATTAATGGTTCGATCATATTCACGGACTTATTGTTGAAAGGGGTGAATTTGATTTTCCGTATTAGCGAATAGCGGAAAAGGCTAAGTTGTGTAATCATTCCTATCGACTGGTATTGGTTTCTCTCGCACGTTCTTTCATATCAATTGGCTTCTTGAAATACGTTTATAACGGAACGTGTTATTTGGCGCCCCCGAAGCCTGATCATTATAAACCGAAACCGCGCCATATTCTGATTGGATGCGGACATTATCGACGTTGTAAAGGGTTTTCTTTGACCGGTTCCATTATTTCCCTGTCGACTTAAATTGTAGTAAAGTAATACGTACATAATGTCGACAGTTTAAATAAAACAGACTTAAACTACTGTTAGATTTCTGTGAGCCACATGTGTCTTAACTGTGTCCGCAACTGACACTCATGCTTCTTTACTTACTACACAATTGTAGTAACGTAGTTCACACATAATGTCAAAAATTTCAATAAAATATACATAGAACGACTAGGTATTACATTTGCGTAAGCCCTTCCTCTCTCAACCAGCCCCCCTCCCAACATGTGTCTTAACTATATCCGTGTTTACAGACATGCTTCGGCTTCTTCGCACTGATTCAAACCCTCACCATCACGGCTATAATCGACATCAAGCATCTCTACTTCGACCCCTCGCAGTGGTACTGGATCGTCCTCCTAGCGGTCTTCAGCTTTTTTGGCCAAATCCTCCTCACGATGGCGCTACAGAGAGAGCATGCCGGACCTGTTTCCGTCGCGAGGTCAATGACGATCATCTGGGCTTTCCTTTGGCAGGTAAAGATTCGCAGACCGCTGTGTCCACGTATTTTAGTAAAAATCGAGGTAAAATGGGCCAACTGCTATGTACGCCATTATTCTATATATTATGGCGATCTTTCGTCAAAAAAGTTTTTTTTTTTCATGAAAACAGTCGTTTTTTCTGAAAATCAGTCCATTTTTTGTCAAAACAGTCGGTTTTGGTTCGTCGCACTCTTAATATTCTCTGGTTTCACTCACTAGTGTCTGGTGTTTCTTTTATTCGGAATTGTGCTCCGGGGGGGTCAAAATCGGTCAACTGCTATAGCCGAGGCTATAGCTTCGCCCTTATCGGCCATTTGTACGCCATTGGGCGCGTTGGTCGCACTCTTTATTATTTTCTGGTTTACTCAGTAGTCTCTGGTTTTTCCTCTGTTCGGAGTTTTGCTTGTCTCACCATCATCCGATTACTTCTCACTAGAACCCACCCTCGGCCAGGTTCTGAGTCCGCCCTCTTGAGGTAAAATCAGGCACTGCGGTGTGTCCAAAAGTAGCTTAAAACAAAAAGGAGCAGTCACCGATAAATCCAGTGGTAGATATTGAGACCAAAAGTCATATCGAGGAAACAATAGACACTAATGAGTCCAAAAACGGCTTACAGTAAAAACAAGAGACCTCTAGTGAGTACTATGGCTGTTTTTGTTACGGTCCATAACAAGTCGTCAAATAGCCCTAATCCACCATCACCCAAGGAGAAAGAGATTAATTGGAACCTTAACCGCTCAAAAGTCCGAATTCCAATCTGTAAAACTAAGTTATAATAAAACAATCATACATAAAGTAAATTAATCAGCATAGAAATAGTCTAGACACTTTTCTGGTGGCTGGTCCCTCGGAATTTCCCTCCTCCCTAGAGCGTGTTGTGGGTGAGGTGAGAATTAGCTATATAAAAGAGGAGTACACTGTAAAAACTTTATCCGAGTAAGGATTAAAGTTAAATGCAATATTGCTACTGGGATTGATTTTATCTATACTGGGATGAGATTAATCCAAATTAGAGATAATCTTATCTCAGTAGAGACAAGATTAATCCCAAATTCCCAGTAGCAAATACTGCAGGATTTTTTTTTACAGTGTAGCAATAAGTGAGTTCTCAAGAGCGTATTTTTGTGATCATGAGTGTCGCTGCACGGATGATGTATATTGGACTGGAACTATAACTGGTCCTGTTGCCCATCAGACCAGATTTTCCGGCGTGAATGGGTTTCCTGGGTTCGAAAATCTATCTGGAAAAGCTGAAAATAAATTTCACTTCTTCCTGTAGATTTCGGTGGGGCAAGTGCGGTGACAGAGGCTAAGTTTGTAAAAACATTCTAATCTGTTTAAAGTGAATACTGAAATAAATAAATCTGAAAGTACTGTAAATTAAATTCCGTGATAAAGAATGCTCACGCACTGGGACTCGACCAAGTTTTTTGGCTTTTTGGGACCATAAATCGATACTGAATTGAGCGCTGGCACAGGGCATAGGTGATGTGAAAATAACGTAACCGCGAAACGTTCCGCTTCGGATAAGCGTTTGGAAACGTGACAGGGCCTCACTGCGCTCGGTCCACTTTTTTGTCTCGTATAATTGCCTACGAAATGTATCTCAACGCTCTAAGTCCCAGAAAAAACACCATATCGCAGTGCATTGGAAGAGTTAGCTCCTACTTTTATTTTTGCGCATCCAAGCGAATTACTTCCTCCTCTTCTATTGCTGGCGGTCACATGACATGTTGGTAAAATTTTCTGTGTGGTCTTTTGTCCCCTTTGGCGACGGATAAAGGCTCAAGGACCATTTACTCAAGACGGGACTTGATAACAAAGACTAACTTCCGATTAAAAAAAATAATTTTTTTGCGATTTCGTTCTTGCTTGCAAACAGAGGCGTCATTTGCCCCCCCCCCCCCCAGGGGGTGGGCAGCTGCACATGAAGAATCACAAAATCTTCAGGAAAAAAGTGATTGACTTTATGACAGGCAGTTGCGTAAAATGGATTTTAATTAGATATTTCACCAAACTTTGACAAAACTTCAGAGTAAGGATTAAAGTTAACTGCAATATTCGCTACTGGGATAACTCTCATCTCTGTAGAGATAACATTAACCCGTTAGATTAATCTGAGTAGAGATAATAACAGTAGCAAATACTGCAGTCAGGGGCGTCACTATGGGGGGGGACTCCCCCCCCCCAAAGGTCTTGAGAAAGTACTTTCGTCGGGCGAAGTCCAGAAGAAGAAATAAAATTGTGCATGCTTTTTGTCGGGCGTCGGTCGACTCGTCGGAACATCGGGTTCTTTTATACATAAGAAACTCAATTTTGTCTGCTTTCGTCGGACGTCGGTAGACTCGTCGGCACATTGGGTTCTTTTTATACGCAAGAAATCGAATTCGGCAAATATTTGTCGGGCAAAACACAGAAGAAATTAACTTCTGTATGCTTTTGTCGGGCGTCGGTCGACTCGTCGGCACATCGGGTTCTGTTGATGTGTGATAAATCAACTTCATATTGTCGTGCGCACCGGGGAAGAACCGGGAAGTTCAAGTATCGTCGGCACATCGGGTTCTTTTTATACGTAAGAAATCAAATTCTGTAAATGTTGATCAGGCGCATCCGAAAGTTTAAGTTTTGTCGGCACATCGGCTTCTATTTACACGTAATAAATAAAGCCCTTTACAGTCTTGTCGGGCAAAACAAATAAGAATTCGAAATTCTGAATGCCTCAGTTGGGCGTCGGTATTCTTGTCGTCCTGTCGGGATATTTTTATTCGCAAGAAATCGAATTCTTCAAACATTTGTCGGGCGCACCCGGAAAGTTTAATTCCGTTGAATATCGGAATCTCATTACACGTAATAGAAATCCGTAAACTTTTTTCCACTCCCAAAAGTTATGTCTCGTCGGCAAATCAAGAATTTTCTACACACAAGAATCAACTTTGTGCCTACTTTCTTATGGATGACCACTACATTTTTGGCGGAAAGATCTGTAATTTCACTTTTATTTGGAATCGCTCTTCAGCGTTTGGAAGAATGATGTTTCATTTAGTTGGCGTTTTAGGATTGAAATTCTTGGGGGTCGGAAATACATTAAAAGCTAGAACCTGTAAAGTA
The DNA here is from genome assembly GCA_023053555.1 of Branchinecta lindahli. Taxonomy (NCBI): domain Eukaryota; kingdom Metazoa; phylum Arthropoda; class Branchiopoda; order Anostraca; family Branchinectidae; genus Branchinecta; species Branchinecta lindahli. The sequence continues at coordinate 17,111,102 of JAKZAO010000002.1, forward strand.
TAGGTATAGAATAGCCTAAAATTTTACAGAAAACAAAATACAGATTAAAAAATTTCGCCTGCGGTGCTTCATTTAACTTGTTCTGGGTTCAGTCGTTCGAAAGCTTTGCTTTTTAGCGAAAAGTGAAGAGAAAAGCCGAATATGTAAATTTGAGTATACGAATTTATATTAAAGGAAAGATCTCAACTAATGCATTACAGTTAGTTTTACACAAAATTTCGCCTGCGGCGCAGTTCGTAGTATTCTTTATTTGGAAGCACGGTGTTTCATTTAGTTGACGTTTAAGATTGAAATTCTTGGGATTTGAATCACCTTAAAAGCTAGAACTTGTGCTAAATTTTTCCAGAAAAAAGGCAGTTTTAGAAACTTCGCCTGCGGCGATTAATTTAACTTGTTCTAGGTACAGCCGTTGGATGCTTCGAAAAATTTTCCAGACAAAAAAGCTGATTTTTAACATTTCGCCTGCGGCGAATACTCTGTTCTGCGTACAGTCGTTGGAAGCTTCAGATTTTAGCAAAGCTGCAATGAACACCCGAATATGTGAATTTAAATTTACGAATTTACATTAAAGGGGGCGTTTTTTGTCGGCACATTTTTGAGTCCGTCGGCACAAACTTGACGCCCCCCCCCCAAAGGTAAAATGCTAGAGACGCCCCTGACTGCAATTAACTTGATCCTTACTGAGATATTTGTTTACAGCGCCCTAGGTTTCCGCGAAAGGCTCTTCGCTAGGCACACGGCGATTCTTCCTCGGCACGAACAGTTAGTCGTCAAGAGACATTGTCTTTTATTATCATTTCCACATTAGGCTGTTTCAAGTACCAACTATTTTCTTGTGGCTTCCCACACTTGACGCCACTTATCTCATATTATGCTACGGACATACGGTAGCCTCGTTTTTGTTGCACGCTGCAGGTCCACTTCTCGCCCTCTTTCGGACTTTTCCGAAGCACTGCACCTTCCGAGGAAGACGGCAGCGCTTCTCGAGAATCGCGGACTTGCTCACCCCAAGTCCGTGCTTCCCTCCAAGGTGCTGCAGCTGCCGCTTCAACCAAGAAGAAAGTGAATTCAAAAATGCATAAGAAGTGCTGCAGCAGCGATGCGGCAGCGCTATTGCAACAAAAACGAGGCTCAGGGTAGAGTGCTCGCGGACTAGAATTCCTGCCAGTATTTTCGGCAACATCACCAGTTCCGTACGGAAAAGTTGATTTTTTTCAACTCTATTATGAAAATGCAGAAAATCTGTCTGCAAATCCTGATCGTGTTTTCGCAGCATTAAAGGAACAGTAAACTTGACTACGCAACTTTCGGCCATCGAATCGCCCGGGGGGCTTAGATAAATATACAGGGTCTTATTGTCGACAGGCCCTTCCTTGTTTGTTATCTCGAACCGTCTCGAACCCCCTCCTTAGTGTTCCCAAAGCTAGCTGGCAGGCCCTTGCCCCTTATGCACTGTAATTATGCACTTATGTACTGTAAAAGTTCGCCTTTTTACATGTAGACTACAGACTAACTACCTCCCCGACAAGACGGCCGGGGTTCGATTCCTAGTCGCGGCACACAAACCTTTTGCTTTTGCAAACCTTTTGCTCAAAAGTCGAATTCTCGGAAACTGCCCGGAAACTGCAATGGTCGTAACGAGAATTTTTCTTACTCTCAATATCGACTCAGGGTACATTCTTGATATGTTAGCTAGCTCCCCGAGTCAAGTTTTCTGTTCCTTTAAAGTGAAAATTTTCGTCTAAAGTAATTTTCTGTTCCAGGTTACTGTCTTCCATGAAACCCCCGTCGCTCTGAGTCTAATCGGAGCAGGACTGGTCTTCGTTTCCATACTCATCCTCGCCTTCCGAAAGTGGGTGGAATCCACAAAGCCGGATTCGACGGCTCGGAAGCGCTTCAAGGTGCTCCTTATGTAACTTTTTTGAGCAAGAACAGATATTTATATCTCAATTTAATGAGAAGGTTCCTATGTATACCACAGTATACACTCACTTTACATTTTATGCAATATTTTTTAGTTAAAAAGCCATAATATTATCCTTTCGTTTCGTGGGCTACTATTCTCCTCTAGGATATCGTAGGCCTAGGCTATAACGTGGTTGGCGTCAAGACGTCCAACCCTAATACCAAGATGTCCCATCCACGATCCCAGTCCAAAGTTGGGGTCGGAACCGGGGTCGTTGACTGAAATTTGACCAAGTCCAAAGTCGGGGTTCGAGCCCGGTTCGTTGATTGACACCCCCAAGGGGGAGTCCCAAGTCAACCAACAAACCGGGCTCCGTCCCTCGGACTTGGCTGCTTACGCAGCCGCCAATTCCAGAGGCGTTTTTTCGCGACAATCCCGGATTATAATCTTAGATAGCTGATTCATCAGAGAAACAGCGAATCGACAGTCCCAGATTGTACAAACGACGATCCGACGATCTTGCTCCGTTGCAAGACTCTCGAATCGACAATCCAAGCACGTATCCGGATTGTCACAGAAAACGATTTTGCAGAATCTGGATTGTCAGAAAAAAAGCATTTTGGAGAATCTGGATTGTGACTCGTCAATCTGGATTGTCACAGAAAAACGCCTCAGTCCGCAAGATTGACATTTAGCGTTACCATGAATTCAAAACTTTCCACGAGGGATGTTGGTTAGATTAGTGAACAAAAGCAAAATGTGCATAAAAGAATTCCATGCCAAGGAGGCTCTGCGATATAGAGAGTGACATGTCGTAACGTCATTCGACCGGCCATCATTAAATTTGGGATCGGCACTTACTGTATCACTGACTCATAATTCCCTACATCCATGCAACGTCCCTACGCTGATACTGAAACGTGTGATATAGGAACTATCTCGGGCATTCACGATTTTAGGAAAACGGTTTGGAATTATTGGATGCCGTATTCTTCTCCCTTCCCGTATGGAAATAATTAAGTCGTAAACAATTGTCGCTGCGCATACCAGATGAAACACTGTAGGTTGCCCGCAGGGGTGGAGAACCCGGTCTGCAGCGAGCTAGATGTGACGTAACAATGGTAGACAACCTATCAGCTGTAAAGGACGACTCAGACGGCGCACATTCGACTCAGCATGGTCGTAGTACAGAGACAGGAGACGGGGGTTCTTGTAGATTATTTGTCCTTGAGGTCACTGATTGCTTTAATGTTGGCAATACGTTTGAGAAAGCTGTTGTGTTGGTGATTAAAACCTACACCAAACCTACACAATTAGTGCACAGCGAAGATTTGCAACAGAACATTCATTTATTCTTCGAAAGGGTACGCTGCTTTTCAGCATGCTCTATAATCCTCTCACGCACGGGCAAACCTTTCCTCCTTCTAACTGCATTAATATACGCCTGCGCCCTATTGATGGTAAACTCAACGTCGTCTTCCTCTTCGTTGATACCTTCAAGTGGATCCCAAAACGGGTCAATATCCAGTATTTCCCAATGGCTAAACAACAACTGCGGCACAGCCAAACCAGAGGCTTCTGTTCGAATCTCACTAGCAAAATTGAACGACTCGACCACCGGTATTGTCGACCGGACAAGGAAAGTTGTCGAACCCTCCTGAATATCTTCCAACAGCACTCTACCATGTCGCCGACCCAGGACTGCATAAACCCGACCTAGAACATCTGCACTCGCCAAAATATCACACTGATACATTGGCAATACCAACCGCGGATTTCTAGCTTGCAACGCCTTACGACAACCTTCTTTGACCATGGTCATAATTTGTCCACTCAAGGAACCATAGCCCGAGTCCACATCGGGATCGGAGTTAATCGTCCACTCTTCCACCACCAAGCAAACTCCGTGCAGGGGTTCTTCACACAACGGCCCAGCCGAAGTCGCATGCTGAAAGCCATTTACGAAACTGTAATCGAACCGCTTATAAATCGAGTCTCCTTCGCAAACTGCCGCGTCTTTCCAGAATGATGGATTTTTGTATGTTTGCGTTCTGTTCAACAGAATGTTCGGCCCACAATGACGTGGACCGAAGCTCCAAATTTGGTCAACAGCATTGTCCCAAAAAGCGATCCCAGATTCCTTGAAAGCTAATTCAAGCTTCTCTTTCAGAAGCTCCAAATCACTTTGAGCTTTCTCTTCGATTACACCCGTGTCACTAATTTCGCCAATGTCCTTCAACACTCGCTTGTTCACGACATCACTAGCAAGTTTCAGCGTTTCACTATGGCTTTCTAGAATTGCAACAACTGACGACGGTAGTGGCGCAGCACGAATTTTGAAGGTGCTCGTTCCACCAGGAGACGTAGCTTCGACTAGGAACTCGGGCTTGCTGTAGGCTCCTTTTCTTGTGTCGTCACAAAACACAGTTTCTCTGAAAGGTACTATAGGGTCGGAGCAGGATACTTTAACCCCAGCGTAGTGCTCTTCAAGGTCACAAATGCATTTCTGCAAGTGGATTTCGCCTGCAGTTGCTAGGATATATTCCCCTGATTCATCGATCAGCACACGAGCGCATGGATCAGCCTGATGCAACAGCTTCAGGCCCTTGACGAACTTGGACATATCTGCTAGACGTTCGGGCTGAATTGCAGTTTGCAAAATAGGTGTACCTGAGCCTAAGAGTTCTGTAAAGGCGGGGCAAGCGAGATTATCCGTGAGCGTCGCGCTCTTTATCACCAGATCCTGCAATCCGCCAATACCTATGATGTTTCCCGCGTAGGCTTCCCCAATGGACTCTATCTCTCTACCCATGATGACATACACTTTCCCAATGTTGGACTTGTGCATTACTTTCTGTGAAAACATATCATTGGAATCAATGTTGTTCTGATCTTGATTTTTCAATGATGCCTCAGGGTTGTATTTTGGGCCAAGAATATAAAGTTCATCGCCCTCTTTGACTGACCCACTGAAGATTCTCCCAACGGCTACTGTCATTTCCTGTGTATCTCTTAGAGGCTGCTCTTCGCCTAAAGCAGTTCCATTCTGATAGAGATCTGTTGCGTTTGGATCTTGTCCGAGCTTCAGTTTTTCAAGCTTCTCGATATATTTCTCCTTTGCTTCCTTTCTTCTTCGTTCAATCTCTGCCGTAGTGAGAACTTCTCTAGTGGTTCGAGTCACATACTGCCCAGGTATTGCTATCATTTTCGAAATGAATACTATCACGGGTACATCCCGTGAACTCAAGCATCTGAGAAAGAATGGCTTCAAGGCACGAGTCTCTTCGGGCAAACTGTTGAACGGCTTGTCAAATTTGGATAACAGCTTTTCAACTCTTTTTTCTGATAAACCTGCAGGGCTTGGGAGCTGCTCACACACTATATCAAGCAGACTTTGGCCGACTGGAATCCACTTTGAAAGGAAAGACTGCAGCAAAGCTTTGGGCTCGCTTCGAGTCAGCTCATGTGCTTTCAGAGGCACTTTCATTGTTGTGATGATCTTGTCAATTGCTAGCTTATCTTTCGTCATGAATGCATTGTAGATTGAGAAGATGTTCTCAAGGATAAGTTGTACAAACAGTGGTTTCTTTCCTGTTCTGCTAGCATCATTCATGATCGATTTGGTTTTCGGAGAGTAGTAAAAATCCCCCCACAGCGCCTCCAGGAGAGTTTCACGAGGAACACCGAGCTTAGCAGTGTACAGATCAGCAAAATCAGCCAGGGTAAATCCCCAGCCATCATAAGAACTAGCAAAGATGACATTCTGGTGAGGTGGGTAAAAGTACAGCTCTGAATCGTCTATGTCATTTTCACTGTGACGTTTAAGTTCCGCCTCTTCCATAATTTCTGAAGAAAACAGCTCCCCCATTACTGCATTTACCTGCTCAATAACCCTCCATATTCTCTTATAAGCATCTAACGGATCGACCTTCAGTTCGAGTATTAAGCGGTCAAGCTTGTTCACAACCAATACAGGTTTAATTCCTTCATTCCATGCCTGCTTCAATACTGCTTTAGTCTGAGCGGCTACACCTTCAATAACATCCACAACAACAATAGCCCCGTCACAGATACGAACTGCAGTTGAAACTTCAGAGGTGAAATCAACATGCCCTGGGGTGTCCACTAAATTTATCAAGTACTCCTTCTCATCTTTTGTGTGTAAGAGACAAATGCTGCTGCTTTTCATGGTGATCCCTCTTTCCTGCTCATCTTTCCTTGAATCCATGTATCTAAGCTGTCCAGCAAGCTTCTGTGAGATAATGCCATTGCTGGCAACTAGGTTATCTGCAAGTGTTGTTTTCCCATGGTCAACATGAGCCACAATGCAAATATTTCGGATGTTGCTGGTCTGTGACTGCAGCTCCTTGATCCTCGATGCTGTTAATACGGGCATCTGTAAACAAAAATGTTTCTGAAATAAACAAACAACACTTCCCGACAAATTCAAAGGAACAAGTTGACTAGTTGATCAATTGGGGTATGCGGGAACGCCGGGAACTAGAGTACCACTGGAAACAGAAGCTACAGCTCAGCAAAAAAGGGGTATGTGGAATCGTAGAGGCATAAGTCACACCTTCCCTCACCCCTGCACCAGTCACTCTTTACCCCTCCTTTCAGTTACCCTCCACCCTAGTGTGCGGATTAGAAACATGGCTAATACAAGCTGCCGAAGCACATTCCCTTAATGTATTTAACCATGAATTTGTCCGAAGAACCGTAGGAGTGACACTCCAGGACTGTCTCAGCAACAACGACATAAGGTGACGGTCCTCCGAATACATGGCGCAGTCTCATTGGTAAAGAAACGTCGACTCGACTGTCCTGGTTCGGTCATGTGAGCAAAAGGGATGACTGGCGAAGAAGTCTTTGCTCGTCACCCCACTGCCAGGCTGGAATAAACTCCACAGAGGCCAACGTAAAATGAGGCTGAGCACCATTCAGGAGGATCTCGGGCCCATTGAAGGCTTCCGCTGTCATGGAAGGGGGAGGTATCCCTCCTTGCCTTAACTCTCGGTGCCCTCCCCGAAAGACCGTCATCTATGGAACGACTTGGTCCGCCAGCCAGGTAGAGCTGCACAACTTCCATACTGACACAAGTAGAAGTAAGTGAGTATTAGGATAGAATTTTCTACGTCTGCAATAATTCAATGCTGTTACTGTTACTTGAACAACGCCTTCAAAAGATATTACCGTACACTAGCTAGACTCTTAGTTAAATTGCAGCCCAAGCAACAAACCAGTCACAGAAGCTTTGAACAAAGACGTTATCTTTATAATTACTATTTCTATTCTCAAACAAAAAACTTCTTACCTTATGAATTAACTTTAACATTAACCACAAAAGTGTAGTTTTATGTAGTGTATGTAGTTAGTGTAGTATCCTAGTTCGTTTCAGGTTCATTTGACATACATTTTGTTGACTGTTACTGATGTCTCCCAGGCTGTGGCTTATGTTTGTGATACTAAGGATGTCCACAATTTTGAGGGTGCAAAAGCAACTGAGCAAGAATGACCAAAAGATTCCAAAAATGTAAGTGAATGAATTTCATTTGACTTTACTTCAAGTTTAAAAGGCCAACTTATTTGTGTGTCATTGAATTGGATACACTGAATTATTTGGATCCTGCAAAGGGATTTTTTGATTTTCCACTATCTGCTCTAGTGATGAGGCTCAGAATATCTCCGGCCGTCCCCACAGCGTAAATTCTACTGTGACGCGGGAAATTTGAATCTCAACACAAATGCGGCTTTTCAGTGGGCAGTGGTGAGATTTGCTCAGTGCCTGAAGAAAAAAAAATGATAAATCTTTCTTGTATGGCATACAACAAAAATACAAGCGCATAGAGGCACCACAAATCACACGGAAATTCCACTATTTGAAAATCGGCTATTCGTGAATAGTGGAACAACGAAGTAACTCATTTTCGGCGGGTCTTCAAGCCAATTTAAGTGAATAAGTGATGGGTAACTAGATTGTCCTATCCTAGCGCTTTTCGGTTAAACTTTCACAATTATTGTTCTCACTCGGTATTGTGCATATAGATATTTCTTAGGTGTAAATTGCATCATATTCTTCAGTTTTGTTTAACGTTAATGGGTATTCAAATGAGAAAACCTCTACTGTATTGTAGCCTGACAAGTCCAAAGAATAATTTAAGTAACATAAAGTCAAAGCCACGTCTGAAACTTTTCAATCTTTTGCTCTTTTTTGCTCAGATGCTTTTACATCACCTAAAGACCAGGTTGTGGCATTTAAAGTCCCTTACTGTAACAGTTTTGGATTGATTTCATGACTATACCTCAACAAAAAAAAAATGAAAGAAGTCAATCCTTGATGTCAATAAGCTAACTTAATCTGTACATTGGAGGCCTGCAGTTTTTTTTTCTGTGATAAACGGATATGTCAGTTGAGATTTATTCTATAGACATTTCATCGCTCCTGTGATCCTACAGTATGGCAGGGTACAAATCCATGCCACACCTATAGGTAGTTAACAGAGTCTGGTCCTCATTTTGGCAATTTAACAAAAACAAACTTTATTTTTCTTGGTTTTTCAACACACTTTTAATAACAATGGGCTTAGAAATGAAATATAAAGTTAGGCTTCCAGAAATACTTTTTCAGACATCATGATTTTTCAATTTACCATTTCAGCCCCTGTCTTTTCAGAGGTTTTGACAGGTCCTAGGTCATGAGATCTTGATTCTTCTTGACAGCTTAGTAATATTAACCGGATTTTGTTTCATTCTTTTGAAACTTTCATTCTTTTAGAAAATGAGCTGCAGCACTCAGCTTTAGCTGATATTTCGTTCTTGCCAAGAACAAGTCAAATTCAAGAATCTTTGCCTGAATCGGTAATTTTTTTTTAACTGTTTAAGGGGGAAAACAAAATCAAGGAGGAGCACAGCTGCTTTTTTTCTTACTTTTAACTGGAGAACTAACCATAAAAACTTGAACCCTTCCTTCAGAATGGTGTTACTAAGTTGTATCGGAATTCCATACAGTCCTGACGTACGTAGTGAATTAGTGATGTGATGCAACTGAGGACCCAACACAGGATTTGATTTTCTGTAGTTCGTTTTATAAATGTAAATGCGAACGTCGCCTCGCTGGCCGCTCGGCTCTATATACAGTAGAGGTATGCTTATGTGAACGTTTGTTGACTTCGGACTTTGCCATTTTCATGCACTTGCTGTGTCTAAAGCTAACTACCAGTTAGCCAAAGTAGGTAAGAAGGGCAGCTGAAAATGCCTGTAAAGGTATTTTGGATCTTCAATCTACCATTTAGCCCAAAACTGCAGTGTTCACATTAAAGTAACTGTTCACACCTCTACTGTATATGTATTCAAATATATATTCAACAATAAGAACAAACTACAGTTTTTCATTTTCTGAGATAAAATAGATCAAATGGCTGTGACACCCCCTTGTGTGGAATTCCGATACAACATAGTTTAGACCTTCAGTCCAGAATAGGTCAGAACAGTGTTGCTAGATCGTTGTCAAGAAAATAAGCCTCTGAAAAATACGCCAGAAAAATGTACACCTCCCAAAAACTTAATGACAATTATTTTGGGTTCTATGTTGATAATACAGAACCCAACAAATTTTTAGCCTTCGGTCGCAATGAAAAATAATTGATTTTCCTGAAAAACAGTCGGTCTTCATCATCCAAATCAATAAGCTTTGGTAAAGATAGTAAATTTTGCACATCACGCCAGTAGAATAAAAACAGCCAAATTTTATGCCACACAGCACACGACAGTTGCAAAAATATTAATGCCTCTCTCCGACGAAATCCACCGGTTTGGCGTAAAACCAATTTGGCAACACTGGGTCAGAATCCAGAAAGTTCAAACTTCAAGTTCTGCTTTCTGTCTTGCCCAAGTCTTGACTTGAGACTCTTGTCTTGACTTGCCTTGCTAAGTTGCTGCTCTTGCTGCTTGGCCAACTCAGTGTTGCCACCCGACCAAAATTAAGTTTACTAAATTCCGGAGAATTTTTTTTACTAGATTCTAACAAAATTTACTAACTCAAAAAAAAAATTTAGCGGCTGTCGCCGCGACACGTGCATTGCATTTTCTACCTACAGTTTATTATGAGTCACACTGAAAAGAAAGCAGCGAAAATATATCGGTCATCAAGAGCAGATACGTCAAAAATGGGGGCGCCACCTCCCAACGTTGTCGGCCAATCGGCAAAGAACAAATTACTCGGCGCGAAGCGCCGCAATTTTTATAAAAAACAGTCAATTTTTTCTTGAAACAGGCCAAATTCTTATAAAAACTGTCGATTTTTCACAAAGCAATTGGTTCATTTGTTTCTATCAGGGACAAAGACTTTCGGTCAAATCAAAATGGACAAAGAGCTCCGAGTTCCGATCCTTGTTTTGGGTAACAGCCAAAATTAAGAACTCTGGAGTGATAAACAAGAGTGGAGTGGATCCTAATATTTTTGTACATTTCCTCTGAATCTATGAAAAATGACACAACTTCTGGGTTGGACCAACTTTTTTACTAGAAATTGGGATTTTTTACTAGATTAAAATGAAATTTACTAGATCCTCTATTTTTACTAGATTAAATTTTTTTTACTAGATCTAGTAAAAATTTACTGCCGGTGGCAACACTGGGCCAACTTTAAATGGTCTGCGCTGCGGTATGGTCCATAGAGTCCGTGGAACAGACGCCGTGGGCTGGCCGTAGCCCCATCCCTCGAAAAGGCGGTCAGTTTGAATTGTCCTGTGCACGCTCGAAAGTTCGTGGAATCAAGCTTTTACTATGGAGGCAGGTATGGGCCGATCAAGAGGAAGGGGGAAGCCAAGTGAAGTTGCAGTTCCCTCTAAGCCACTTCGGAGACCAAAGATGACTGAGGATGCGGATGAAGATCAGTTTTATGATGTTCAAGGGGAAGGTAACAGCAGAGGGACCACAGTCGCACAGATCCCTAATTTAAAGTCTTGTGTTTGTTCAGAGTGTTAGCATGTTAGGATCTCCTAAGAGTATTAACATAATTTACACTTCGAAGCAACGAAAATGTATTGTTTGACCTATCCTATTTGTGATTCTGTGTAACTGCCGAATCCCCGTTAATATAACAGATAGTTCACCATCGAAAAAATATCGAACAAATTAGCAAAATTTTGACCCTCCAGCCCAAAATTTTACCGAATCTCAAAAAGGTAGAGGGGGGGGGGTCTGCACCCCCTTGCAATACGATACCCCGCAGATTGGGTATGCAAAATGCTAGATATGACCAGAGTTTATCTTAGCCTAGGGTAAAAAAAAATCAAGGGTTCTACACTTTCCTGCTTAGGCTATACCTTGTTTGCATTGATCAAAAAGTTCGTCCATAAAACACCCTTTGGTAAGCTCAGGTTATATAGCAGTGCCAAAAGCAGTGAAAAGTAATTCCAGCCTCACTTCCATCTTGTTAGTACTGTTGTTTAGACAATTTGTCAGATATTCCAATGTTATATTTCTATTGAAGATGTCCGTAGGAATCAAAACTGCCTGCTTTTCAGCCACACTGCAGCAAACGCTGCTCCAAGGGTGCAGGTTGCACCAGCACTTGTCAAGTGTAGCATTGTGCCATATATTACCCCAATAAAAAGCCACACCACTGTGTGCAGCTTCGGAAAAATTTATGTTTTCATATACTCACTCTGTCTTTTTCAGAATGTACTAGTTTCTCTTTTTAAAGTTCACATTCAGAAATCAGAGGCAAGATAACAGCTCAAAAGGCCAAGTGTCTTTCTTCTCAAAATGAAATATTTATATTCATACAAAATCAGTAGCCTAGTTCAGAATATACTTTAATTTATGTGTGTGTAAAATAGCAAAAAATAACAGCTTTGTCTGCCAATCAGCCAAAACGTCTCCTTAAAACCTTCTGTCCTCATCCCACCTTTAGCACTCGATACCTGATGCTCCAACCCTGTATCCTGCTTCTCACAAAATGGGCAAAATGTATAGATATGTTTCTTTTTCAGGAAATCAGAAAGTGCTAGCTGGTGCCAGTCTGAAAATAATTCAGGACTTGGCTGATAGAACCAGACACATGGGACTTGACCCCAGTGTACTTCCTAGACCAGAGCATATTTCGTCACCTCCAGTAACAAGTCAGTGGCATGGTGCTGGCCAAGAATCATCCAGTGATTCCAAACTAAATGTTCATGCCACGCCATTCTTCCCTCGAGTGGAAAGACAACGCAGCTCATTTTCTGACTCGTCGGACAGGTGTCGGTCTCGAGATGTAAGTTTGCTTATTCTTTAGAGTATACTCTCGAAACGCTGATTTTGATTTAGAAAGATCCATATGTGGAGTAGGCTATAGAGTAAACGAGAATATACTAATAACTAACGCATTTTCGTGTATGCTTTTTTTCAGTTGTTGTTACTTACACAGCCTATACACTCAATCAGGTCAGGACATGCACGACACTGGAAGTCATTATCCGTATTTGCGATTTTCCAGTCCAGTGTTTTCAAGCAGACTAGCTTCTATAAACACCTATGTCCCATTATCAGCACTTGTCCAAAGGTTTAGTAGAGATCACAAGTTGATGAGCAGAAGATCTGCAATCTGCTTCCCAAGCACTGTCTTTGGAGTAGAACCTGAGAGCTATTATTTTCGGCTCAGTACCTTATGGATCCATATTTTACTAGCTCTTTGTCATAAGTGTTGAAAATGAGATAATGGCGACTTTCAGAAACTAGTCCGCTTGCAGTGCTGAACTGGAATTAGATGAATTACGATCAGGCATTTACTGGCTAACATGGCTAATGGTGGGTTTACACACTGCATAAAATCCGAGCGTATTGTGAAATCCGAGCATATTTTACGTACGTATTTGAGCTTGAAAAGATTTCTAGCAATATGGACGTATTTATGTTCAAAACGGACCGATGTCTCAAATACGTCCGTATTGCTAGAGATTTTTTCAAACCCAAATACGTGCGTAAAATATACTCGGATTTACACAGTGTGTAAGCGTAGCATAAAGCTGTTGCAGCTGCGTTCTGTACCCCCGGAATACCCACTAGTGGTCTGGTTTTGCCTATAAGGCGTTTTAAAATTGACTGGTGAATCACCAGTCAATTTTGGTGATTGCTCTTTAGGGTTTTAACTCGTTTTCAACTCATCAGTCTCTGGTTTTACCTCACTAGTGCGGACTCCGCAGAACTCAGCAGGGATCAGTCTGCCACAAACCCTTGATTCTGAGATACCCTATGCCAAATGCTGTATATATCCGGGGTTTGGCATACCCTATGATTTATCCAGTGTTTGACGAAGAGTATCTCAAAATCAGGGATTTGTGGTAGACTGGTGTCATTACCAGAAGAACTAGCAGAATTTCGCCATTTTTTCCAATTGCTAGTCCGCTCAGTGCCCCGTGTACCATTGGGGCACCTTCCTGGGATCTGGCGTACCCATCGTTGGACCTTGAGGTTCCCTGTAGAAAGCTAAGGTAGCTATGCCCAGCCCCCGCTAAACTGTTTCTTGTGGTGCCTGTGCTGACATTTGCGATGTCAAATTTGAAAACAGATTTACTTGTTTGACTTAGTGTCTATCAAACTCCCTAGATCTGACACCTAAAATTTCACATCACAGATTTGGGGGAAATGGCCCTTAGGAATCTTAAAGTCGAGAATGTCAGATCTAGATGGTTTGACAGAGCTGAAGGTGAACGAGCCTTCTGAAGTTGATGATCTTTTTTTTGTTTTAAGGGAGTGGCGACTCCTGGTCTAGAGCTGTTTTCTTCAGAAGATGATTACCATCCCCTAGTGAATTATTTGACTGAGGTTCTCACTTGTGTTACCATTTATCCTGGACGCTTCGAGAGGCAAGCCACAAAGCTTGTCAATGTCCTCAACAAACGAGTGATACCCGATGCTGATGTTCTAGGCACAATCGTTGAAACAATTTATAGCCAGGTAAGAAGTATTTTCTGGTTGTAGCTTATTGGAGGGGAATGAACTCGCAAGTGAGTGTTTGGGCTAGCGGAGGTGTCGTTGCACTTGGTTGGCCGTTGATTTCCCGAATCTGGCCTACTGGATCGTAATTTTGTCTCATTAGGCCTACATGAATGTCATCGTTTGCACCAACCAGTCACTTTACTGCCGGTAGGTCGACACAGCCCTTCCTAGTGTTTCCGTATACCTTGCTTGGACAGCGCTACAACTCTACCACGTTGACATCATGAACTAGATATATAAAAACTTGTAGTTTGCAGTAGGGATTCTGAGGAGGTTTTTAGCTCGAATATTTGATAATAAGAACTTATGATGATGATAATGATGTTGTATACTTCCAAAATAAAGCCCATTGGGCCATAGCGGAACAAACATATATACCGAACACCAGAACAGCCCCATAACCAGTACATATAAAATTACCCAGATTCAAGAAAAGTATCTCGATGTCTTCAGGAACCTCCCCAATCCCCTTATTTCCCCTAAAACTTTCGTTCCCATTATTTGGACCACCCAATCCTCCCTTGTTAAAGATATCCCTCCTTAAATCACACTATTTCTAGGTGGAAAAGACTTTCTTCTCCCCCCCCCACTTTCTTCTTCCCCACTTCCCCCCGAGCTCCGATGGCGCTAGTCGTTAGCGCGTCGGGCTCTTGACCGGAAGGTTGAGGGTTCGAATCCCCACGGGGACTAGGGACGTTTGTCCTGGAAAAACATCGGCAGAGCCTTGGGCAAGCTCTGGATAAAAACGGTTAGCCAACGTATGTCCTGCGGCAAACTGGACAACAGCTTCAGCGCGCGTAGTACCACATCTATGGCTGCGGGGCACGGCACAATTTAGCGTAAGCTACGATGTCCGTAGTATACCTGTAAAAAAAAAAAAAAAAAAAAATAATAATAAGGACCATCTCGCTTTCTAAATCTGGTATACTTGTGAATATCCCCATAATTACCTGGTTCAGGGGCAACCTGACTCCGACTGCCAGACCACAGGATGTAGAAGGCGCTTTTGAAGTTTGCCCCCCCCCCCCCCAATACCCTTTCTTGGGCAACGGCAATTTTGTAACTTTACAACGGTTTAGGTTACGATGACGGAAGCTGTTGGGCCAAGCTAACTGATGCTGATTAACTGATGAGCTGGGTACCGTGGGTCCCATCC
Source organism: Branchinecta lindahli (assembly GCA_023053555.1). Lineage (NCBI taxonomy): Eukaryota > Metazoa > Arthropoda > Branchiopoda > Anostraca > Branchinectidae > Branchinecta > Branchinecta lindahli. The sequence continues at coordinate 17,126,146 of JAKZAO010000002.1, forward strand.
CCCCCCCCCCCCCCCCCCCCTACTTGGATCATGGGCGACTGTGCCCAAGTTACCCTTAACTGAATCCGATGATTTGCAATCAGTCGTTGTGAGTCAAGTTAAGGCTGTTCATAATACTCTTGGTGACTATCTCTCCATTGCCGATGCAAAATCTCCGGCCTCTCCGGGTACCTAGCGGAAGAAAGGCAGAAGTGGTATCACAGCTGATCCCAAAGATCGCCGTGATTGTTTGACACAGGATTTGAGTCGTTGAGTTTGATTCGTTACGGAGACGTTTACTCCTTCTTCCTGAGGATCACTGTCGTGTTTTGGACTTAGTCATATAGAATATTAGGGCCACAGGTGTTTTCGCGCAAAGGTGTGAAGAGAAACTCTAGACTTTGATATATCAGTGTGTTCGAACAAGACAGAAGAAACCAAGTGCGTTTCACGATTGATCATGTGCCTTTAGCACATGAAACAAACTTACAGTACTCTTGGCGAGCAAAACAGAAAGTACAAAGATGAATAAAATTGTGCTCGGAGACTCTGAGAGCTTAAGATAAGATAAGATTTATTCCACTAAAAGCACATAGGCCATGGGAAAAAAATGACACACAAAAAAACAAAACAAAAATAAAGAACAAAAACCAAATAAGTGATAACTATTTTACATATTCCTTTACAGGAACCTTTCTCTGAGGTTCATCGAAACCGAAAGGAATCTTCCCAGCTTTTCAATATCACCAAATAATTTACTTCCCATTACTCTTACCAACCAATCGTCCCCCCAATAACTAACACCAAAAATTTCCCCACGAAGATCTGAAAGCTCAGGGCATACGCACATTAAGTGAAAAATATTTGTAGGCGTCGTAATTGCCCGATACGTATTTCAGTTTATATATTCACGCTACACGTCTGAGCGCTTTCGCACTTGTTCTAGTCGGGCCTGAAGGATTGATGGAAAGTGTCATGAGGCTGGATGACAAATACTGTCAAGCAGGGAAGTCGATGTTTTCTTTATTACATCTTGATTGATTGGTTTATTTCAAAACATAGGCACAAGTCGTGGCACAAAACCACATAGCGAACATACTTAGTCAACAAATCATACCATATAAAACAAAAATAATCATGATCGTCAATTAATTAATTTTCAAACAGATTGCCCTTTCAGGAACGCTGAATTTGAGGTTTTTGAACTTGAGTGTTTTGTTGACTGACATCGCTCCATTTTCCTTTTCGCCAGTTGGTCGGTGTTTTCCATTCAGGTCACGTCAGATGCGAGGGTCATTTGAAAGATTGTAATTTGAGGCATTTCATTTGGGGTTTGTCAAGTCCAGACCGTTAGGATGAAATTTTTGTCATTTATAGAAACCGAAAGATCAAGATTCTCTGTTAGAAATACTGTTATAAAATCATGGAACAAATATCAATCTAGTTTTGACCTGCAACTTTCACCAGATGCTTTAAAAAACAAAATAAAAGCAAGTCTTCCGATTGATTGTTGAGTGATAAATACATACTTTGTAAGAAGATTGGTGGCTTGTCCTTTGATTATTGACAGTTTCTTGGTTGTCTCGTCTTTTTTGTGTGTTTTTTTGATGAGGAGGTTTCTTGCTAGGTGTCCCCTTTCTTGGGACCGGATGGTGGCTGTTATAGTGTATACAGTTGTGTATGACCATGATTAAGTTGAATTTCTTAATTTTATCTTCTGGCCATCGAGCCTGCTCTCTGCCATGAAGTTATGTAAAATCACTTTTCATATTTGGAATTCCACCCCTCTACCAGTAGTAACTATTAGTTACTATTTCCGTTCCAGCCTCACGAAAAGTTACTACGCTGACCGTTCCAACCTTCTCAAAATAGTAACTAATAGTAACTATTTGCTTACCACGCTTGGGAGCGTAGTTAGCGTAGTAGCCGACGTTAGCGTGGTTAGCGTAGTAACTACGCATCTCTGCAACGTGATTGGTCCGATCAGCCCGCGGCCTGATTTTTTACCGAAAAATTGAAAAAGCGTTCCAGCCTAGCGTAGTAACTACGGTAAGTAGAGTGGAACACGCTATAAATGAACCTGAACCTGGCCGGCTGTGAAGGAAAAATTCGGTTCTTGAGGAAAATTCTGGCCGGCCCTTGAACGCCGAACCTTTGAATTGGCTTGCGGTTCCGGCTGGAGCGAGGGACGTTGAAGGAAACTGCTCTGTATCCACAGAGGTTCTGACTTATGACCTTCTTGTTATGATTTCAGTCTGTGATCGAAGCTAACTTCAGATACAATGGAGCACGACTGTGCAATGCTTTATGCGAAAGACTGGAAGCCAAATTCGACAAGGTGACGTTCAGAACTCTGCTACTCCAAAGGTAGGAAGACTTTTTGCATTTTACTCTCCAGTTTTCGCGTTGTAATTGATTTTGCTACCACAGGAAAGGCACCCTATGGCGTGTGGGTTGAGCTTTTTGGGGATCCCAAAACGTAAGTGGAGGGATACCTATGACTTCGTAAAAGTTGTCCGTCTGTAAGCACGAGAACTCTCGAAGGGAATGAGATATTTTGATGAAACTTCGTGTGAGGACTGTTTGGGTCAAGGGAAAGATCGAGTTCTTAGATGGGGGTGGGGGAGGGGTTTCAAATTAAGGGGCGAACAATTTTTTTTTTAAACAGCTAATGAGATAGTCAATTTATGGGTAAGAAGACATGCTTAACACGAATATGAAAACCGTTTTCTCGCCGGACAAGTAGTTCGCCCGGAATCCGGCCAAAACCGGAAAGTTTGTCAAAGTAGAAGTTTATATAAAGTTAATTAAATGTTCGATATAGGGGTAAGGAGACGTGCTGAATATTTATATGAAAATCATTTTCTTGTCGGACAAGTAGTTCGCCCGGAATACGTCCGGAACCGGAAAATTTGTTAAAAGTAAAAGTTTTATCTGAAGTTGATTAGATGTTCGATTTAGGGGTAAGAAGTCATGCTGAATTCGCTTTTGGCAATCATTTTCTACCCGGATATATAGTTCACCCAGAATCCGGCTGAAACCGGAAAATTTGTTAAAAGTTAAAGTTTTGTCTGAAGTTGATTAGATGTTCGATACAGGGGTAAGTTGATACGCTGAATTCGTTTCTGAGCTTTAGTTTTTGCCGGACAAGTAGTTCGCCCGGAATCCGGTCGAAACCTGAGATTTGGCAGAAGTAGGCTAAGGCAGGAAGATTTGGTCAATTTCGTCAAAGTAGATATGACGTAGCATATAGCCTAAGGATAAATACACACATGGTGAATCCATATCTGAACTTGGTTTTCTCAGATGATTAGCCATTGACCTTCTTTTGTTTATAAATCTTAATAATGTTCAAGGAGTCTGGCGCAGACCGGATATCTACAAGACCAAATTGTCTGAAACAAATATTTATCTTTGGTCTTGTTGTTGCTTGTTTCGTTTTTTAATATTCGTTTGAATGCTTTTCGTTGGTTTTAGTATTTGTAAAAAGTAAAGGAACAAATATTTTTGAAGAAAAATTTAAATAAAGGATAGAAGTATTAAAGAGGTAGGATAAAGTAAAAAAGGAAAATGGAATAGTAGGCGTCCCACTTGTTTCACTGAGAGGACAAAAGGAGATTAAAAAAAAAAAGGAATAAAAAGACAAGTCCGAGTAGATACGGTTCATATCCCATGTATTTGCCATGGCCTTCCGCTCTTAGTGTAAATAAATCTTATCTTATCTTATACGTGACGCATTTGAAACTCTGCTGGCCTCCGATTGCAAACCTGTCCAAGCTGTATTCAGCCACGCTCGTTCCCCTTGCTTTTGACACAGACAACTTGCATCAGCGTTATTTCTGACCAATGGGCTTCTCGGAAGCAATAAGCGTGAGCGTGGTCCGCTTAGAAAAGAGCCAAACACGAGAATCCAAAAATCAACGTAGTGCCGTTAGGGTGGCCAAACTGGCATAGGAAGTTCGAAATCTTTGAAAAGAGAGTGGATAGAACGATTAGGAACGTTGACTGAAGTGGTAAGGTAGGTAAGTGTGTCAAGTGTGAGAAAAAGTACGTCTTGTCGCTTGCCGACTTGAGACTCTGTGTGTGAAGTACCAAAATCGTGTAATCCAAACTAAAATCTGATTCTGCAAAACTAAAAATGATTGGTCAAAGTATACTGGTTTGCCAAGCCAGAAATTGGGAGGTTGTTTCCGCAAGAAACCGGTGTTTGTTTCTCGAAATCATGTAATTCAGGACGGACAGTGTGCTGAAATGGGGTGATCGAATTACAGAAATGGGGGGATGACGGATCGATCGTCCAGTCAGTCGGTCCTATTTCCGCATTTTTTTTGTTTTTTTGTTTCTCATCGAAATGGTTTGTTCGTACCAAGTCAGTACTGATATTGACTAGGGCCGATGACTGAAGGATAGGCTACTTATGGACTAAAAGCTCGAGTAACCAAACCCTATTTATTCGTACGATTTTCCGTGGAAATTTGATTCAAAAGCAAGCCAAACAAGCAAGTTCGTGAAGATCTACTATATATCTTTTTCTGAAGTCCATAGATATTCTTGTCTTTCGATCCAAAATGTAACCCTGCAATCCCCTATTCTTGCTGTCCCACATATATTTCCCACTTAGGCTGAAATGTTAGGTTGGTTAAAAATTATTATGTGGTCGGTTCTGATTAAAATAATCAACTAACTTTATTCCCAAGGTTACAAACGGACCACAAACGACGCGAAGAGTTAGCGAATCTCGAACCCATAACTCTGAGAGGTTTCGCTCTTTTCCTCTGCGAAATATATATCAATTTGGAAATTCGATCTGGTTCTGGAGCCTCTCATCGACTCATTCCTCTTCAGAAGGCGATTATGGAAACGCTGAATACCCTGGTTTCACACCCCAATTCCGAAAACCTTATATGTGCCTGTAAATGTTTGAAGGTAAGTCTGTTTGAAAATTAGCCAGGAACAAAAAAGGGTATGCTTTGTTGGAGGTGTTGTTCCTTTCGTTCACACAACGCTAGCCTAAATAGAACAATCATAAATAATAATAATAATAATAACGTTTTTTTATTCATCCAAAAGGCCATACAAGATTAAATACATGTGAAACCATAAACTGAAACTGTCACATAAACGAAGCTAAACCTTTCTGTCATAAGCCTAAACGCTTTAACTACATATTTGCATACTTCTATGATGAAGTTGGGGTTCGTAGATTTCAGGATACCGGGAAGCGTACCAACGCACCCCGAAAATATGTTACCCTCAAATATGAAAGCGCTTGGCACTCTCTAAGGGGAAGTGGGTCAAAATCCTCCTTCTGCAACTTGCAAAGAGGGCAAAGATAAGTTTTCCCCGGGACAACTTTCCCCGGGCCAGTTTGGCTGCAGTATTCATTGCCGCAATCGGATTCGTCCGATTGCCGCAATCAGTCGTACTGTCGTAAGGTCAGGCGAACCACAAAATGAGTTGAGAGCAAGGCTAGAATTCTCCCTTCCCAAAATCGCCGAAAAAAGTGAAAGTAAAGCAATAAGTCGCGTGACAATTTTTGGATCGGAGTTTAACTTTTTGCTAGTTCAGCGCTGCTGAAGAAGGTTGCTGAGCATAAATTGGAAGCAGTTAGTCAAATACAAATCCCTGATTTAGCGATGCCCCATGCCTGACGATGGGTAATACTGGGTACCCTAACCCTGGCCTTTCTCATCAAAAAGGAATTCTGATTGGTTGATTTCTGAGCTTCGGTAAAATCGTCAATCTTTTATTGGGTTATAGGGTACCCAGCATTTGGCGTAAGGTATCCAGCATTAGGCATAGTGTCCCAGAATCGGGGGTTTGTGGTTGAAACGGCTTTCCCGCAGAGTATTCCTAAAAGACAGGCGGAAACCTCCGCGGAATCGAGAAAGAAAAAAAAATTAAGAAACATGTCAAATTCGTAAAAGAGTGGATTTATCGGAACATGATAAACTGCTTGACCCTTACGCAAAGGAGATTTGATATTCCTGAAGCAGAGCATCCTTATTTTGGATGGATATACCACAGCTTTGCCACACTGCCACATTCTCACCGGAAATTATTTATTGTCTATTTTTGTCTATTAGCTTTTTTCACAAAGGGATGACGTGGTTCTTATAGGCTGTACCTGTTATATGTTCTTGTTTTTTTGTTTTTGTTTTTAAAGAAATTACATTGTGGGAAGAGTATGTGGGATGGCGGGTGTTACCTTGCGTGCAGTAGCAGTGTTCTCATTTGAATGTCGCCTAACTTTGGACTGTCGCCAAACAAAACACTAAAACCCGAGGGGTTGCCCACTCCCGGCACCTTATGTATACCCTTTTCCGGCACCGACCGAAACTAGCGGTGCCGGCCAAGAATTAGGCGATTGAATCTACTTCTAGTTCTAACTTAGCGTGAGAACAAATAGCCTAGTAATTACAGGGGATTTAGGTTTAGGGTTGCTCCGGAATAGTAGGTTGGTAGCAATGATAAGATATTGGGAGAAAGTGACGAGTTTGCCAAGAGTGAGAGTTTTGAAAGCGGCGTATTTGGAAATACTTGGGGGCAAGAAAAGGGATTCTTGGCCTCAGCAAGTTAAAAAAATATTGGATGATTGTGGTTATGGTGGTTTGTGGTGTGATGGAGTGGGACCAGGTTACCCCCTAGGTAAGGTAGCTAAGTTAGTGAAAGATAGGCTAAGAGATCAAGAGATTCAGAGGTGGCATGGGGGCGTATCAGAGCACCACTCTCTGAAGTTGTATGGTATGGCTAAAGAGACATGGGGAGAAGAATTATATTTCAAGTTGGGATTGGGGGGGGGGGGCAGAATTGAGGTGGATGGTGAGTCTTAGGGCGGACGCTCTTCCAGTGGGGATGCGGAGAAAGTATATTGGTCGAGAGAGGAAAGGTACTGGTCCTTATTTTTGTCCGATGTGTGGTGTTGAGGGGGAGGATGCGGTACATTTGATGTGTTATTGCGAGGAGTTGAAAGGATTAAGAAAGGAAGTGTTTGGCCGGGAGGTTTGGGATGAAAGGGAATTGACTTCGATTATGGGAAGTAAGTGTTTTGGTGATATCCGAAGGCTGGGTAGATTCCTGAAGATAGCTATGACCCACCGCGAACTATTTTTATAGAAGTTGATTTTTCGTTTGTTTTGGAGTGTATGATATTTTGTTTTTTGTTATTTTTTTTATGTTTTCCGCCATGGCCCTTGGGCTTTTTTGGAATTAAATTCATTCATTCATTCATACTCTTAGTGTTCTAGCACTGTTTCTTGTTCCAAATGTTGCGTCGGTTGCTAAGCGGCACGGAATCTCACCAAGAAGATGGCGTTCGAACTAAATAGAAAACCCCAATGGAAGAAGAAGCATATCTAATATTCAACAAAAAATCAAGGAGTTACAAATTTCTGCTTACTGGCTGTTAGCTGATGATCGAGTTTGTTTTGTTTTTCCTTCCCATTTATTGTTTTATAGGCAAGAAACAAAACCATGGTGGTGAAGCGTTTGGAGTTCGTTTTCAAATTAGCATGCATCATGTGGCGAAATTCTGGATCAGATTAGACCCAGAAAATTTACGAAACCTTTTGTTTTCGAGATGGGCTTCACCGTTTGTGATTGGAAGACTTGCGTAATTCAAATTCCAGGGTTTCCGTTCCTAATGGTTGGGAGGGCTTCCGAATAAATGGTCGTGTTGTTCGCTCATGAAGAATGATGATTCGTTTTAGCTTGCTGGTACCTCTCTTGAGGATGACGAGCGTCTGCACCATGGCGGCGCTTCACCGCAGATGTCGGCACTGATGGACTTTGTGAAGCACACGTCTATGGACGCAACCGATGTCTCAAAAGATGCTAAGATGATGATGCTGAATGTTATCGAACTTCGGTCCTCGGACTGGGGCAGGGCTGCGAGCTCCCCTGGCATCCAGTCCCATCGCACATTCACAGATGTAAGTAACTTCTAAAATGTTATTTGTCCTTGGACCTTTTTCTGGGAGAAAAAATCCTAGTTGTCAACGGTATCCCTAGAACACCTGCGGCAAGTAGGTTTTGCTAGTAAAAATAAAAAGTATGTCACTTTGATGAAGTCCAAGCTATCTCCAGGTGCTATAGTATTGTGCTACAAGTGCTAGTATTGCTGATGTTGGTAAAAAGGCCCAGTTTCGAAGGCGCCATAGCATGACAGGTGACTAGTCAAACGTCACAAGTTCCGTCAAAGAAAAGTGGCAACAGTGCATCCACGCTTTGCTGAAAAAAGTTTCTCCGAATAAGGATGCAGTATTTGCTACTGAGATTAATCTTATCTCTATTGGGATAAGATTAATCCGAATTAGGGATAATCTTATCTCAGTAAAAACAAGATTAATCCCAGTAGCAAATACTGCAAGATTTTTTTTTTACAGTGTAGCTGGCGCTGTATCTGTGTTTAGGAGCTGCAGCGCAAAGTCACGCGGTGGATCTAATTTACTTAAAGCAGAAATATAAAAATGCTATTTCTGCAAGAGATACAGTGGTTACCATCCCTACAGCCTTTCTGATTCTTCCAACACACGAAAAAGACAAGAAGACAACAAGAAAATCCAAAGAGACACGCCAGGTTTCAGTTTGGCCTTATTACAATTCAGCGCTCCAAGTGGAGTAACAGTCTCCTATTTCCTCAGGCTCAACACTTGTGTAGACATAGTAAAAAGTCGGTTCCATAGGGTAATGGGTGACTTTCACTCTTTGCTGCTGAGACATATGTTAAATCTCAATTACCCGGGACGCAATGACAGGTTTTCCACTGCTAACCTGTGGATCTATTTTTTAATGTCTGATCCAAGTGCTGACGGTGAGGCTAACAGAAACTAGTCCTCTTGGAACCGGGGAGAGGGAAAAGAAAATTCCGTAAAAAACAAGCTAACTGATCCAATTTTCTTTTAAACAAGAAAATAAAAAGTAAAAGCAGTAACTATGGTCGTGAAAAAAATTACCAGTTATATAACATTATTATATCTTCTCTATTTGCGGGCGTAATCCTCGTAGGGATGGACTTTCGGCTTCTCTGCGGTTTATTTCTTGAACCCCAACAGCAACACTGCAGAAATAAGGCAAACATACTTGAGTTTCGGCGTCGCGATTGCTTTGGAAAGGTAAACAGAAAGTTTATGTAGCATCTTTAAGCTAGCCATAAGCTGCGCGCAAGGATGGCAGCGTGTTAATTTTTCAAGCTAGGAGATTTTCCGGCCAGTCTCTCTGGATTCTTAAACAGTAGTTCCGAAAGCGTGATGCGTGGAGTAGGCGTTTTCCTGTGTAAAATGGCATCAAGAAAACATCGACGAGCTAAACTGGTATGTAAATAGGATTGTTAGTAGCTGTAGTGGTAAGTCGCGTATACAGCCCGTTGGCTTTTTTTTTAATATAATTTGTCTGGATAGTAAGATGAAAACTGTTAAGATTTGGGGTAGGAGCAACACTATGTCTACTCCTGCATGTCCTTCGCAGATGAATATGTATAATACCTGGTTTCCTCTAAAATGACTTCACTTTTAGTATCGAACGCGAACGCCGTCTTTCGGTTCTTCATCCTATCAAGGCAACGGTCATGCGCAGTATGGAGCAGACTTCGCAGATCCATTCAGTTCCGAACACGACTATTTTGCCGAGGCGGCAGACCAGTTCGACGAAGAAGACATGTGAGTATCATAACCGAAAATAAGGCCGTGCTCCGACATCTTACCAGTCGTTTGCAAAAGAAACGCCATCGTCGCTGCACACAGCCATAGAGTAGACCGACAGTTCGGTTCGCGACCGACACGTCGGCAGACGTCGTCCGAACGTCGGTTTCGTGCATGACTGACACGTCGGCGACGTTGATGACCGACGTATCTGTCATGAACGAAACCGACGTTCGGACAAACATGTATATAGTTCCTCCTAATAGAAAGCTGGAATGCGCCCCAAGTTTATGTTCTTACCCTGTTCACACCTTTGTAAAAAAAATTACTCAAAATGGAGAAGGACAATTCTTCACACAGCTGTATGGCAGCTTTTTGGGGCGATAAATCGATACTGCATTTACTAACGCCACAAATCGTGTCAACATTATGTAAAGGCGTAACGTTCCGCTTTCAATAAGCGGTAGGGGCTGTGACAGGGCCTTACTCCTCTCGGTTACTTTTTTTCAAATGCGTTTCAGTGCTTATGAAATGTGGGGACACAGAAACGCCATTTTTTTTTTTTTTTCGTCAAGAGAAAAGAAGAAAGTCTTCAGTAACCTCTACCAGTTTTCAGGCCCTTACCCCACCTCTACCAGTCCTTATTCCTCTTAAAAAGATATTGTACGTGCGAAAACAAGGGGGATACGGGCTTTGGCATTGGTGTACGACGAGCAGGATGACGAGCAGGAAACAACCAACCACAGCGTCGGGAATCGTACCGTCTAGTGATTTACGTTTCTTAAATCATAAAAGAAACTTGTACGGTGTCGTAAAAAATCCATATCGTTCAACTGAGAATTATGAGTCGCGTTTTTTTTTCAGAGACCATGGTATCTGATATCACGGTCTAAAGTCGTTCTTGCAGTTATCGTGGTATCTGATACCACGGTCAAAAGGCGTTTTTGCAGTTATCGTGGTATCTGATATTCAGATACCACGGTTCGACCGTTGTAACTGATCGTGGTATCTGGAAAAGTCGTCTCACTTTCATAAATGTTTGTCAAACTTGTCGGAAAGAAGTTTGGCACTTAGTGGTTTGACTGGATATCAGTTTTTCTTTTGAGATGACTTTGAAAAGCGCAATTTCGGCAACTGTCGTATTTGCAGAGCAACCGTATATCAGATACCACGGTAACTGCAAAACGACTAATTGCAGATCAAGTTACCGTGGTAACAGATACCGTGGTAACTATGGAATCCACATAGCCAACTGCTTGATTCCTTCAGCTTAAGCTGAGTGTTTCTGCTCTCAGGATTGACTTTCCACTTCCGCCAGGTTTTTTGTCGTCGAGGGTCTTCTCTAGTACGTGCCATCTGTGTTTAATAGCACGTCAGGTAACGTCGGACTTTGCAGATATAGTGAAGATTTAATGGCTTAATTTTCAGCGAATTCTCATGGAGCAGCGGGGAAGATGAAGAACATGATGGTGGAATGGACAAGGAAATGCAGAAAGCTTATGAAGAGTTTATGAAAGGTGTCTAAAAGCAACGTTCCTGGTGGTAATAAGAGCCAAAAAAGTTAATCCTATATGAAATGCAGTCCATTTGTTTACCTGTCCCAAGAATAGACAGTTAGCCGACCGAGAATGTTCGCCTCCATAAGCATAATGGTTCGCAGCTAAACGACCTCATCATGTCTGCTAAGCACAGGGCTTTCTCCAAATTCACAGCAGTTGTGCTCTAATGACAACCTCGAGGGGCAAAGTACCCGTGTTTCTTCTGACAGCATGCAAACATTCTCCAAAGGGTTAATGACTGTTCTTGTTGTAACCAAGGGCCCATAATAAGTTGTTCGTAACTCAGTTATTCACAAGGGCCTTCCACTGCTTAACAGAGGGATCTTCTTCAACTTATGTTTGGGGTTTGTTTTGTCCGCTGGTGAAGGGCATCTTTTTGGTCAGATAGAATAAAGTGCTCCATCCATAGTCCATTTTGTTTTACTTTCGTGGTCGCCAAACCACTTTATCATCTTTGGAACGTGGAGCGTGCAAAGCACCGTCTGCTTTTTGTCCCAGCTGCCGTCATATAGCGGAAACGGAGGGAAACTGTAAGGGTGGAAGAAAATTGCCAAGGAATCATCCTAGTAGCAGACCATTGTGAATAACTATGAACAACGTATCTCGGGCCCTTAAAATGACTAGGCTAAAGATGGTTTTACTGAACTGCACCGTATTACGTCACGGAAGGTTGTTGTCGGTATTTTAGCCAATATTGAAACGTTTTCGACTGTTCAGTGAAAACTATCCAGTGTCTGAATTGCCCGAGCCCTTGTTGCTGCTTAGCTTCGTATTTCGTATAATCAGTGTCTTTAAGTAATACGCGGCTAATCGCGTGCTCGGATCTGGGAGAACCCTACCCAGACCGCAGCAAAGCTCGCATTCCGACAACTATGACTTGAACCTTGACCTGTAGCTAGTTTAACGATTCTTAGCAGTTTATCGTGTTTTTGTTTGCCCTTTGACTGCTGATGTACATCACACCTACTGTTCGCATGGAGTCTGACTTGAAAACACTCCCAAAGAAAAGCATACCTGGATGCTCCGATTGTCTTTTTTTTAAACAATAACATCGTATCCCGCCCTTGTTACGCTCGAACAAAACCGCTGCTTGAAGTCTCGTCCCGTACGGTTCGTCATCCCCCAGTCCTTACCGTGAGTGTGTAATTTTTCTTCCCGGCACACACGTGGCGTGTGCGTCAGCTGTAACCCTCAAGGTCACTGCGTGACAAATCAGACTTATGCCCGGATCCCACTACGGCCACACCTGTTCGTAAATCGTTTTTAGACGTTTTAAAGACCGGATTTTAGACGTTCCTCTCTCAACCCGTTCATAAAATGTGGGGATGGAAAAATCCATCTCCCGTTATTTGTTATGAACAACCAATGAGAGAGGAGCGTCCTAAACGACTTAAAAAAACGTCTAAAAACCGAATTACGAACAGGTGTGTCCGCAGTGGGGCCCGGGCATTACTAAGATATATCCTTGGGAATGGATTCAAATCATAAGTTTCCTAAGTGTAACAACCTAAAATTCACGGCGAATTCTCCATATTCCAGTCCAGAGCTACCATGTATTCCTAGTCCGCGTATCAGCGTTTAACCAAAGCTCTGCGAACCCCTCAGATGAAGAAAGTTTCACGACCCTTCAGTTTGATTAAAAAGGCAAAGCTTCTCTTATATGTTCATTACCTTATGGATACTTTATTATGTGTGTGATGGATGCTGATAATGTGGCGAGGATGAACAATCAGATGGTAAATCAGCTTGGAGCGCTGAACTGGTATAAGGCAAATTCTACTGTGAACTTGACCCCCTATTTTGCTTCCTTTTGCGTATCCTTCTCGCTCAACGCGTTTCTTTGGAAACGCGAAAGAGAGAGAACTCCAGCGCCATCGCGGATAGAACGTTGCGCAAACGTAACGTCAAAACGGAGTAAAAGGCGACTTCAAGGGAAGTCAGAAATACAACTAATGTGATACTGTCTTGCCGTCTAACTTGTGGAGAAAAACAGAATATTCCCCCCCCCCCCACAATACCTAAGATTTTTTCTAGTTTGGTTGAGGGTCGGGATTTTGGTAATATATAAAGGGGTGAAGGCTTTCGCAGTTCTGTTTTAGCGCCCAGTTTGTTTGTTGAAATATCAACATATTCCTGTGTTTAATATCCCTTCTACTTGAATTACGCTGGTTATTTGTTAATCTAGAACTATTTTATATATTAAAACTAAAGTCCAAACTGTGTAAAGCACAAACATTGACACAGTTCTGCAGCACTCCTACATATTCAATCACAGAAACAGAGTTAGGCTCACAGAATCATCACATCTTGCTAGTGACACGTACTCATACTCACTCATATCTCTATTTGATAGAAGGTGGCGTAGTTCGTCCATTTAGCGCAAGTTCTTTTCTGGCGGAAGTTGTAATATTCTGTTCACAATTTGGGATCCTAAAATGTTTTTAAGCACTGCCTATCGGCACGAAATTCTGAACCTGGTTATACTTTGGAAGAGCAACAGACTTATGAAAGGCGTTAATGAGTCGAGAAAAGGCAGACTTAAAACTAACCCATGCCTACTGTAGTTTGATCTGGGTATGAAACTCTTTTTTGGGTACACTGTGTGCGATCAAAGCTGCAAAAGGAAAAAGGTACGAGCGAGATCTCGAAGTATTATCTGTAAAGTCGAAGTAAAATAATCTCTTTTTGGTGTTAAAATATTGGAAAAGAAATTAAATACTTCCCGAATTTACATACACTCATTTCCGGTCAGACCTACTGTAAGATTTGCGTTCTAGAATAAGGAGCTGGCACGTAGGGTAAATTTCGCTCCTAAAGCAGTTTTCCGGACCCCTTCTTGTATCACTACAATGATGGCAAGATACCCCCCCCCCCCCTCCTACCGTCTATCTCAACACGGTAAAGCAAAGAACAGTAGAAAAATCCGGTGAGGGGAAACACATAATAGCAACTTAAATATCACATACAAGAGGAGTGAGAATTATCAACAAAAACACACCTTGGTAGCTCCCCATAATTTAGACCATCACCGTAAGTGCTGGACCATCATATATCACTTCAGTCACTCTTCTTGTCGGTGGAGTTCGCAAGCTGACGCTGGAGAGTCTGGCACTCTCCTGAAACGCGGTCATACTCGCGGCTGAGGGACTCGGACTGTGATTTCATAGCTTCAACCTCCTTCTGTGCGCGGGTAAGCTCTAGAAAGAAAGAGTAATCGAGCTTTGAAAGAGGCGTTCCATAATATCATTCACTACGCTGGTAAGTTTCTTAAAGTTTAACCGAAAAAGACCGAGATAAGACAATCAAGTGACACATTTTGTATCCGTATTTGTTCTATCGCATTCGGTCAGTCCATTTCATAATTCGGTTATTAATCAGATCCATCTGGCTCTGATTCGTTACCGAATTCGGTAACGTTCACCGGGAAATCGTGATAATCAGTCTATTGCTAATAGAGGACGAGAACGGATGAAAATACTACTGAAGTAGAATGAATTACTATCATAAGTACGACTTATGATAGTAATGAAATTCTTTAAAGAAGGTCTCAAAATAGGCTACTTCTGCTTAAAGCCATTCTCTGTTTCCTGAAACCTGTAACTTTCCTTTTACCAAGGTTTCATAATAATATGACAAAATTGCACATGCATTCGTTTCAATCACTCGTTATTTCTATTATAAAAAAAAAATCCTGTTGTCGCATCCTGTTGTATTGACCGTTTGACGAACTTTCTGTCGTACCAATTACCCGGAAGACGATTTTCTGCATTCCGTGAAATGTCGCCTATCCCTACCGAAAACTCAACCGTCAGATTTGTATCTGTTGAGTCCGCCATTCAGAGCTTCAGAGGATTTCTACAGGATAGGCGGTTTTCCTCGCCTTTATCAACGCAAACCTAATGGGCAGTCCTAATGTCTGTTTACAGCGTTAACGCACTCAGTTTTTACTTAAAATACCGAAGTGAGTGAAACCAGGGCACTGTGTTACTCACAGCGAGGCACCATTCCTTTCCTGGGTTCTGCTTCAAAACTGGAGCACAGTCCCCCAAAAAAGGAGAATTGATATTATGTCTTGGACTAGCCTGTTCTTATTTTCCTGGCATTCTCCAAATGACTCTTCAGTTCGTTCACTTCACTTACTAACCCTGGGGCACTGCTCCTTGCTAAAATGATGCCCAAAAAGTTGAGGAATCTGTGAGATGACCGAGACTAGCCTTGGTTATTATCTTCTCTAAGGTCTCACCTTTCCTTGCATTCTCCAACTGAGACTTCAGTTCGCCAATTTCCTTAGTGTGCGCCTCATTGCTCTCATTCTCAATTTGTCTCCTCTCCTTTCCATTTTCATCTTCAGATCTCTGCTGATCCAGGAGAGCTTCAGCAGCTCGAGTAGCAGACTGCGCTTGGTTCATCGCTGCAGCGCTGGTGGCCTGCAGAGTTGCTTGGATCATGATGAGATTGACAAGGCGGCGAATGACGCTAAAGTAAAAGAAGATGAAGATGTGTCTAGATACACAGTAGAGACGTTACTTCGGAGTTTCGGGCGAGGGCTACGTTAGGATAAAACCTGAAACACTCGGTTTTTACAGGAGGATCAAACCACCTTATCTCGCTGGAAGTGCGATTAAAGGTAAGGTAAGGTAAATCTGTTAATATGCACGGACAGTTGGCTTTCAAGACAGCAAGGGGATGAAAATGGCACTGTTTCGAGTTAAATATAGTCCAATGAAGAACACATCTACTTCACTTGGCGGACCTTGGATAAAGTCGGGGATAGGAATCATACGGTAGCTGATGAACATTCGAGTTGCCTGAACTAAAGAAAAAGCCCTACAGATTTTCCTAAAAATTGGACAGATACAAGATATATGATTTCTGGCCCACGCTATTTGTACGTCTTTGAAGTGGCTACGCCAAAAAAACAGAAAACAACCCTTTGCCACAGGGATACATTTTCGACATTCTGAATTCTTTATAAGTTCCTCTCTTTTTTCCGTTCACCAAGAACAAATAATCAGAAAGAACTTCTGTCTCTAGTCGCATGCAGCAACTATGAAAATCCCGACAAATCTGAGTGGACCCTAGAGGTATTTACTCTAGCTTTGAGCTGATGTTGATACCCGTTTACTTCTCTTCCGGCTTCACGGTTGCTTATTGCACAAGAAATATAGAAAGAGGCTAGCAGGAGTCGTACTCCGCGCGCTGACCCGCTCTGGAGCGCGTCCATAGAACCAATCGGCGTTGACTTCCAGATTTCCTCTTTAGCGACTTAACAGCGATTTAGCTATTTGTAGAGTTAACGAAACGTGATGTGGCGCGAAGCTAGTAACCTCCGCTCGTTTGCGTCGAGAGTCGGCCGTATTTTACTCGACTCAGCATGTTTGTATGACCGGGACAGGGAGACAGCAGTTCTGTCTCGTTATTTGTTCTTGCGTTCACCCAGCATTTCCAAAGAAGCAAGGACACAAAGCTTCCACCGTCCACAATAACTGCATGTTTCAACACAACACCAGGCTAGCATAGTGTTACCGGATTGGAGACTTACAACATCAGAAACAGGGAGAAGCCAGTGATGTAGAAGTTTCTTTGTGCCCTGAATAGTTTCATGTGGCTCTTCAATTCGTTGTCAAACGGAACGGGCATTCCAGCCTTTCCTTCTTCCTCATGTGAATACCTGCGCACATCTCTGATCGAGTCTATGAAAGAGAAAAGATTTTTCTATCAGCTTCTTCATGAATATCTATGGAAACCGCAAACGGCCGTTCTACATAAAACAACACTAACAAATTAACACAAACTTGTACCTCCTTAAAAACAAGACCAAAGGTTTCGATGGGATCTCAAAAATTTAATATTTTTAGAATCTTGTATATTTCCGAGTCTTCGCCAGACCCCTTTGATATTTTTCTATTTATCCACTATCAACCGCTTGAATACGTGCAAAAAACGTTACCGTTTTGGAGTTTTTTGACCACTTACGGCCAAACAACTAATCAAATGAAAAAACCAAGTTCATATTTGGGTTCAGCAAGCATGTTTACTCCAATATCTCCTCTCTAATTGACTTCAGCAAGGTCTTTTAGAAAGTTTTTTTTATACCAAATTCCTCGTATTTTAGCAGCATTCCCGGCGAGAGCAAAAGAGCTAGTGCCATTGAGACGGACCTTTCGATCCAAATTTCCGGGTTTTGGCAAATTTTCCAAGCTTATCCATCACGGAGATAAAGTTCAAAATTCGATTCAACATGTCTCTTTACCCCAATACCGAATCTCTAATCGACTTCAGAAACGACTTTGAGCTTCAACCAAATTTCCAGTTTGGGCCGAATTCGGGGTGAATTATTTGTCCAGCAAGAAAACTAAGTTCAGACGCAGGTTCGTCGGGCCTTCTTACCCCATAAACGACAATCTCATAAGCTTATAAAACATATTATTATTATTATTTATTGAAAAACCTGTCACATGACAAATCATGAAAAGACAGAACTTAAGGAAGAAGAAAGAAAACAACAAACAACAAAACATAGCCTACTACTTGCACGAAACGTAAATAATCAACTCCAAAGCAAATAAAACAAATAAAATCACTTAACTAGAAGTTGGCCCAATTCATGACCAGCTACTTTTTTTTATTGTGTTTTTGAATGACCCGGGAGATAGCAAGTTCGGGGTCTGCAATTCTGTATTTTTTTTTTTACTATTGGTGTATTTCTGTGCCAAGGTGGTAGACGTAGCAGATATTTTGCGAAACGGAAAAACAGCGAACGGATTTTACCCTTAATTCGAAACCCCTCTCCTCTGCCTTTAAATATACGGCTAAAGGACCCATCTACGACCTTGGCCTGTACTTTGCCAGTGAATCCTCATACGAAGTTTGAACAACATCTCAACCCCCCCACACGACACTGCCTGCCGCCATGACTAAACCCAATTAACCCAAAGCGCTAGGTGTAAGACGTGTCGCCGTCGACGCAGAGCTTTCGCTTGTATGGATAAAGGGGTAGAACAGGGACCACCTTGTTTTCCGAAAATTGGTCGACAATATTTTTTTTAGATTGTTCACCAGAGAATTGTCGGATGCATTCTAACTTTTCGACCCAGTAAATGCCGGTTGGGACTTAGGAGAACTAAACTGATCGCATACACTTTTTGTGTATCTTTAGTATGTTCCAAAGCTAAAACAACATGTCTCCTCACCGTCTATACACTATGTCATTGGGTTTTAAAACTTCATGCTAAATTTCTGGATTCCGGGAGATCTACTTGTCCGGCGAGAAAATAATTTCCACATCAGGATTCAGCATGTCTCCTTATCCCTGAATGATCCTCTAATCAACTTCTACTTTTTTAAATTTTCTGGTTTTTGCCGCATTCCGGGTGAACTACTTGTCCGGCGAGAAAATAAATTTCATATTCGGGTTCAGCATGTCTCCTTACCCCCAAATCGACTCTCATTGGCTTTTAAAAAATATTTTATTTCGCCCCTAATTTTGAAACCCCTCCCCTAAATATACAACTATGGAGCCCATCTACGAACTCAACCTTTCCCTTGACCCAAGAAATCCTCACACCAAGTTTCATCAAAATATCTCATTCCCTTCGAGAGTTATCGTGCTCACAGACGGTCGGGCAGACGGACAACTTTTACGAAGTCATAAGTATCCCTCCACTTACGTTTTGGGATCCCAAAAACGGGACCTTTGTCCGAGTCTAATCTGGACATTAACTACTAGACCAAGGCCGTATCCAGGGGGGTTAGGGGGTTTGACCCCCCCCCCCCCGAAACCCCCAAAAGTAATAGTTTTTTGTAGGCTTTAACCTCTGATCTATGTATTTTTCGTACTTTTTGGTCCGACCCGTGGGCAAACCCCCACCGAAATAAATTCCGCGGGCAACCCTCCCCCCCCCGGAATAAATTCCTGGATACGGGCCTGTACTAGACCGTCAAAAACTAAAGAAGACCTGCTGCTCAAGCAGCCTATTTAGCTGTTTCTCACTACAATAATTCCATACTTAGTTTCCAGAATCCTTGGCAACAGACTATGAACTGGATCACACTTCGCACTTAAAAGACCACACATAGGACAGAAAACGATAGGCCATCAGAAACATTCTCCCTCCATACATACTTATATTCAAAACAATGGCAAAAACGGATACGTCAGCTACGATGCTTAGGCAGCGAAGTTTCGACCATTCTTGGCGTCTTAGCCATTGTTTTGAATACATGTTTCTCAATCATCTTGGAATCGTGGAGTAGCTATTTATCCCTAAATACTTTATTTTCCAATACTGGAATCCACAATATGAAAACATTTTTAACTAATGCAGTAATGCATAGGCTCAAGTGCCAAGTTGATCATCTGAAATATTGTGTTTCCAGGCTCCAATTATGACAGGGCAGCCTATTTAGTATGGTGCAGTGCAAGAAGGCCAGCAATTGCCATATGTCATTATAGGTTGAAATGACTAAGCAGAGCATTAACTTCCAAATGACCTGATCTCTGACATC
This sequence comes from Branchinecta lindahli, assembly GCA_023053555.1. Lineage (NCBI taxonomy): Eukaryota > Metazoa > Arthropoda > Branchiopoda > Anostraca > Branchinectidae > Branchinecta > Branchinecta lindahli. The sequence goes on from JAKZAO010000002.1 coordinate 17,145,830, forward strand.
TATAAAGTAAATGATGTGTAACAGCTAACAATACCCTCCAGAAAGCTTAACGATTGGCTTACCTAGTAGACACAAAATGAGAATTGCCAGTGCTATGTAATAGTAAATGTGAACCTGCTGACCAATGTTTCTTAGAAATCGAGACCTCAGCAGCTTCTGCCATCTGTGAAACAGAAAGGAAAAAATGACAGACTTGAGCTTGCTGCCACCACCCAGTCAGTTTAGATCCTATTTACAGTCAGTTAGGTTTATTGAAATCTGTGTTTTAAAACCTGGACATGCTAGTCCTTATCGAATCTCCAGCTTCTGCTTGACATGAATCTACCCTCCTTTGTGTCACCATCACTACCAGCCAAGGCTTCCCGCATGAAACATTCTTGTCCTACATGGGAACCAGTTTTGAGGAGGAACAGAAAAAACAACAGATGAAAGTAGGCACTGAAAACGTTTGTAATGATAAACCTATTACATTCTGATATTCAAAGATTACAGATTGCACTGATAATTAGTCAGTGATGGTTCAGTACACTCATGGAAATTATATTACAACTTTTCTTGAACAGGTATGGAATGCATATTATCCTATGACCCACATTCAGTTATATTATGATTATCTTAACATAGAAAGTTAGCAGTGGATATGACTTCACATCTACCTTCAGACAGGTTGATATGAAGCCATATCCACCTGTAACTTTCTGGCCAAATATCATAGTATTACTTACATGTAGGACTTAGGATGATGTGCATGGTTAATGCTTCTGTTCGAAAAGTTATAACAGTTAACATCCATCTTAGTCGATATCAGAATATTGTTTGTTTTTCTTATGATACTCTGTACTTTGTGTTTTACACTTTACCAGTAATAAAGTTCATTCCATTCATCCATAAAATTTCCGACGGCAATGTAAAAATATCAACCTCATCATTCTCGATAGATATTTTTCATAACCTACCTTGCCTTTGGCTCGAATTAGTTATTTTAAATGGCTGTCTCAATGTTATTTTCCAATATCAGCCTTGATGTCGGAAGCTGACCTTTAATATCATACTATTGCTATTACTAGTTGCGTTTTTGCTGTTAGCATGGTATCTGATATACGGTCTAAAGTCGTTTTTGCAGTTATCGTGGTATCTGATACCACGGTCAAAAGACGTTTTTGCGGTTGTCGTGGTAACTGGCCAGTTACCGTGGTAACAGATATTCAGATATCACGGTCCGACCGTGATATCTGGTCGTGGTATCTGGAAAATGCATCTCACTTTCATCGAATTTTGTGAAATTGGCAGCAAATTGGTGAAAAAGAAAATCAGCACTTGATATAACTGGATATCAGTTTTTATTTTTGGATGACTTCGAAAGGTGCAATTTCTGCAACAGTCGTTTTTGCAGTGGACCGTATATCAGAAACCACGTTAACTGCAAAAACGATTAGTTGCATATCCAGTTACTGTGGTAACAGATACCATGGTATCCGCAAAAACGCAACTACTACCTTAACATTTGTGCCACCCCCAGTGAATGAAATATATAAAGGCTATTCCCACAATTTTTTTCAAGCATCTACACATACCGAATGTGTGAAATTGGGCCTTGATTGAAAGCTCTTATCATTCTCTACAAGGTAATATTTTTTCTGTTTTCGTTGAACGAAGTTTCAGCATTGCCAAATGTCTTTTTTTTGTTCTGTGATCATTCACTGTTAGCAGACATTCACATAAGCATACCTCTACTGTAGCTGTATTTTGATTGGTTGATTTCTGAGCTTCAGTCATTATCAATACTTTATTGGCTTACAGGAAGGGTATCCAACCTCGAATTTATAGCTATAACCCCAAGCTTGGCATGAAAATCTTTCAAGGAAGCTTTTGTGCAGTCCTAAACAGGTCCTAGGTCATTCAGGGTTTCCTTCTTGACAGTTAGATAAGGACTTATTGTAAGGACTGCATTGAATTTTCCTTTCAACCTATTTAGGCCAGGTTCGAGGTTGTTTATCAATACCCGGTTATCAAAAGGTCGTATCTCCAATTTTGGGGCAAACTGAGTTACCCCTGTGGTTAGATTCCCCGGTCAAAACTACGCATCTCCGTGTTCTTGTCAACAACATACAACAATTTAAGAGCCATCCAGAGTCTCTATTGAAAATGATTTATCATGAAAGATAGCATTTTCCGATCCAAATTTGCATCTCGCGCAAAACTGACAAATGTGGAGATGCAACCTTTTGATAACTGAGTATCAATACATTCAAGCCATCAAGGTTAGATACCCCTCTTGTAGAGTATCCAGCATGCAAAATGCTAGATACTGGCTAGATATACCAAGATATACCCAGAGTCTGGCATAAGGTATCCAAAAATCAGGGGTTAGTAGTAGGCCTATACTGAGATAGCTTGGATTTATTTTCTCCTGAACCTCGGCTATAATAACATACAGGAGAGGTACCCAACCTCAGACAAGATTTCAAATTTCCAGAGAAATCTTTTTTTAGTGAAATCTATCTGGCTTAAAAAGGAACCAAAAAACATGACAAAAATACTAGAGTGAAGCTAATAGAATGGTTTACATGTTGGGGATATAAATTTTACTCCAATATTTCTAGTTAAATATAACTTTCTTTTCAACCATTTGTCACCCATTTTTACATATGGTCAGATTGCTTGCAAAGTGATGAAAAAGATAGAGGTAATAAGGCTAATAACCAGACAATCCCTTTTTAAACCAGGTTCAAAACAAAGAAAAGACAAATAACTGTAATATTTTGGGACTTAACTGTTGAAAAAAAATTAATATTTTGCTTCTTGACTGTCAGGAAAGCATGAAACTTTCATTTTAACATTTTCGCAAAATTCGAGGTTGCGTAAAAACGAGATCAGGAAGTAGCGTTCCAGTGAAGTTATTACAAGTTACGATGATAAGAGGAGGGGCCAGTGCCGTATTGTGGTAATCATCACTCTCTCTGGAACGAAAATAATAATAAAACAATATATATGTCATCACTCTTATGGGAGTTCCTGCAGAACTAGTAATTATCACTTATGATGGTCGCGATAAGTAAACTGTAATGATCGTAACCGCTGTGGAAGGAAAATAATAAGTGGGAGGAGCCAATATACTTATTCAACAGGCTCTGGAATAGCAATAATAACAAGAATAGTAACAATTGTAAAACGCTGGAAGGCTACCTGAGCATAAAGATATCAACTTAGCTTGAGTTTTCTCACTTTCTACTAGCCCTGGGAATTACAGAAGCCTACCTTTGGGCAGAGATAAACGGAAGCAGCAGAAGAATCACAACTCCAACTTCACAGTATAAGAAGCTGGCAATTACTGTCCACTGGAAGCTCATCCTAGAAAATTTTTTTGCCTTTTTTTTCTCTGTCAGGCCCACTAGTAGAATAATGGGCTTACAATTGGCTTACAAATTATTATTTTTAGATTTTAGCTTTGATGACTCATTCAGTTCCGTTTTCTTCCAAATGTCAACATTCATTTCTGTCTACTACCATAGAGTTAAGGAACGAGAGAGACAGGGTATTAAAGATCCATTCTGCCATGGTAACAAACAAACTTCCGAGAGTTTCCAATCACTCTAGAGAACTTGCGGTTCAAAATGTCAGAAAGGTAAGGTGAACCTGAAAAGCTCCAGGTTGTAGATCGGTACTATTCGGATCCAACATTCCTTACATTCTTTAGCTCCAAATACTTCAAAAGTATCTCTGACAACAAATTATTTCAGGTACTACTCGCAGATGCTAGAAACGGCTGAAAACAAGCTTGGCGTCGCAATAGAGGGTGAACCAGAACTTCGAAAACAATTCCATGACAAGGTAAGCGGCACTTTGCAACCTGTTCATGGGTTAATCACCACATTACCAAGAAACATTATTATCGGCCATGACGTTAAATTTCATGATTTTCTCTTTGTAGCAACGCAGCATCCTTCTAGAGAAGATTGTCAACTTGTATCTACAATATTGTGAAGTCGCTCATCTGCTAAATGAGGTCCACGCCAATATCTGCCACCCACAAAAGAGGAGACTTGTACGAGAAACCCTCGACCTTCTAATGGCCCGCGCGCTCGAGCTTAGAGTAAGATAGCCTACTACACTAGCATAATGGTAGCCGCCTTCCATATTTTTATTTTTATTTTTTTTCTTTATGAATGAATGAATGAATGAATTTAATCCCAAAAAAACCCGTGGGGCCATGGCGGGAAACAAAATAAAACAAAATAACACGAGAACTCAATATATACACCAAAAAGACGGAACGCCTTACTCCAAAAAACGCTCCCGATGCTCCATAGCCTACTTGAGGAACCTCCCCAGCCGACGAAGGTCTCCAAAAATTTTTCTTCCCCATAATCTTAACCAAATCCTCTTCCTCCATCCTTTCTTGCCCAAACATCTCTGTTCGCAGCTCTTTTAACTCAACGCAACTACCAACCAAATGAAATATATCTTCCCCAAGTGAACCACACATAGAGCATATTTTTAAATAAATAAATAAATACCGTGCGGACAGACTATACTTTTTTCTTGGCGGAGTTTCTCCATTATCATAGTTCGGACGGAAATCTGAAAGATCCACATTTTTCGTGAGGAAGTAAGATGCTACCAAAAACCTGCGCGGATTCAAGTCCACGACTGCCATGCCCTGGTCTTCTTTCCGTTCCATTATTATGTCTTTCCTCATACCTGACAGCGTAGGGTTTCGAACTACCGAACGGAATCTGTATTATAGGGCTTCCGTCTATCCGGCACGAGTTGCATGTAAACCACCAGCGCGTAGTCCAGTTTGTCATCGTACCTTGCTTGCTACCCTATCTATGAGGAGCATGAGCATATGAGGAGTCCTTCCACTGGTAACCGGAAGTCCGTCGTGACTCTGTCCACCCGGGCCCGGCATGCTATCATTAGCCGAAAACTGCCAAAATGGCCGCTTACGAACGTTACGATCGCTTCAAACAGCTTACGATTGTCAGTGGAGGACCCATTTTTAATTTTTTCAAGTATTTCTTCCACAAAACCGTTTTGATTTCTAGCACGAAATCGTACTCGTCGCGTTCACGGAAACACCATACTTTTGCGACTCGGCTCTTCGGTTGAAGATACTGCCCAAAAACATTGGTCTGCCGATTCCATACTACTTGCGAAACGAAAGGCTCCCTGAACATGAGCGAAACTGCCTGATGGTCAAAGAAGTTTTCGACAGGGTCGGGCGGAAGCCAAACCAGGTAATCCGAACCGGTACTTGTCTCCTCTCCATCGGATTTCAACTCTCCAAATTCGGACTAAAAATCTCCAAATTCGGTGATGCTCAAGTTCGAAGGAGAAACTTTTTTACGTGTAGACTCCTCAATTAACACGCTGAATAATTGTCTGGAAGGAAATCCAGGCCCTCATCCTGATAATGACTCTCTCGCTGACAGGGATGGTATCGCGTTTCAGAGTTCAGATCAATATCTGATAGAATCCTGCATAAAACAAGCTTTAATTTAACCCTACTTGCGACGAGCTGCGCTGTGTTAAGACAACACGAAACTGCTCAGCGACAGTGGGATTTCAAGGACAAATACTCTTCCCTTAATGGACCCCTCGTACTTATTGTGAATTTTAAATTATCCCCAGATACAATTTGGAATTCGGAAATCAATGCCCTTCGCCAATGTTTCGTTCTACATCCACAGTTGCTTTGCGCTGTTTCAGCCAAGCCTAGTTTGCCAGTCAAGCAGAACAAACTTTGCCGGAAGCTTCAAGGTCCGCCCGCGACTCTTTTGAGCATAAAGACAAGAGAAGTCGGTAAAAAAATAACCCAGTCGGCCCGAAGCGCCGCGATTTTTCGTCAAAACAGTTGAATTTTTCCATGAAAACAGTCGATTTCTGAAAATCAGTCAATTTTTTTCATAACTGTCCTTTTTTTCTTGAAAACAGTTTTTTTTTTCTGCAAGAACAGTCGGTAAAAATGACCAGCCAGTCGGTAATACCTTGCCCTCCCCCCCCCCCAAACATTTTGGCTAGTAACGCCTCTGATGGTGATGACGACACATCTTATTGTTATAGGACGACCTCTACGTCATGAGTATAGAAGAGGCTGTCCGTATAATTCAAATCCAAGAACGGGCACGTCAAGGTAGAGTAAGATCACAACTGATGGTTCAAATTCGAAGAAAGAACGAGAAGACACAGACAAAATGTGTTGTTGTAAAACAAGCCAGCGAAGATGTGGCAGCCATGCGGATCCAAGCGGTCTGGAGAAGTTTCAAGGTCAGGAAGATGGTGAAGAACCTCAGAGACGACGAGATGGTCTTCCTCGGCATGGTAAGCGAACTTATAATCAGGTAGCAGCGATTCAGAGGCGTGGAAGACTACTTCTCACGATCCTCGAAAGAATGAAGCTTTCGAGGGGCTGCCCACTCTCAATTTGAGAGTATAGCAAGTGCCCGGCCGGTCCCGGCATCGGCTCACTCAAGCCCGTACCGGTTGCCAAGTGTCAAGAAATCACAATCAGCATGTTTGGAAGCATTTAAAAGACGGATCGCCTAATTTATTGACGGCACCGCTGGGTTTGGCTCCAGGGTTGGTCACCAAAAGTAACTTCGTACACCCTGGAAAGTAACCCAAAAGTATCTCAACGTAACCCAATGTAACCTAATGTAACCCAAAGTAACCCAATGTAACCCAAAGTAACCCAATGTAACCTAATGTAACCCAATGTAACCCAAAGTAACCCAATGTAACCTAATGTAACCCAAAGTAACTCAATGTAACCCAAAGTAACTCAATGTAACCCAAAGTATCCCAAAGTAACCCACAGTATCCCAAAGTATCTCTAAGTTTCCGTGAATTTCAACTGTTTCATGAACGAATTTCGCATCAGTGTCAAGATATTGCAATCGGCGCCTCCTCTCGTCTGGTGAAAAGTTTGAAACGTCACCACGCAAGTCTTGCTTACGAGGGGTTACTTTGGGTTACATTGGGTTACTTTGGGTTACATTGGGTTACATTGGGTTACTTTGGGATACTTTGAGATACTTGGGTTACTTTGGGATACTTTTGAGACAATTGCAAACGTGATGTACGCCATTTGTGTGCAAGACTCGTGACCCAATGTAACCCAAAGTAACCCAAAATAACCCAATGTAACCCAAAGTAACCCAATGTAACCCAAAGTAACCCAAAGTAACCCTGAGTAACCCAAAGTATCCTGAAGTAAGTAAGTAACTCGTACACCCTGGTTCTTGGTGACCAACCCTGGGTTTGGCTGGTGCCGGGAAAGGGTGTACAGCAGGTGCAGGGGATTGGGTATCCCCTCGGAAGCTTTCTTCGTCGGGGAAGACGAAAGTCGTAAAAGCACTTAGCTTAGTCAGAAAGTTTTTTTTTTCAGAAAAGGGCTGAAGACTACAACCTGACATGGACTCCCAAGCTTGATCCTATTGTCTCAGAGAGGGATCGACTAAGGATGACCGAACAAGAGCTTTATAAGAAAGCAGTTGAAGAAGTCTACGACAAGGTAGTGGACACCGAGGAAAAAATCATCAAGGAAAAACTGGAAAAGCAACTCCGCGAATACTTCGAGAAATACTTGTAAGCATGGTCCTTATTGCACACAGGACATTATTTTCAATGAAAGTCGCTAATTAACCGAGGGGTTACCCACTCCTCGGCACCTGCTGTACACCCTTTCCCGGCACCGGCCGGCACCAGCCGAAATAGGCGGTGCCAGCACCGGTGCCGACAATAAATGGGGCGATTCAACTTTCAAATGCTTCTAAAAATGCTTATTTTGATGTTTTAACACGTGACAAGCGGTGCCGGCTTGTTTCAGCCGGTGCCGGCACCGACTGGGCATCACGGCACCGGGCACTTGCTGTACACAAATATCGAGAGTGGGCGACCCCTCGTAATTAACTCAAAAAATTATTTCTCAGTAAACCATGTAGAGGGCTTGCCAGTCTGCCGCTTTCAGCTGATTCAGTTCATCTTTAAATAAAAGTCACTGATTAACATGCAAAAAGCATTTCCTAGTAGACCACTTAGAGGGCTTAACCGGTCGGTCAACTGACTTTAGTGGGCTTTTGAGCGGGAATTCCAAAAATCTTTGATCAAGGCTACGATTTTCTTCCTTACTTACACTGAACAATAAGAAGTTGACCAGAAAATATCAGTTTCTGTTAGCCTCACTAGATTTTATTGGGGATGTGTGAGATTCCTTGTGTTCCAAAAGTGGCGACACGAACTGACTGAATAATTTTGTACTTTTTTTCCAAGAATTTTTTTTCCCCTCTTCCAATATCCGCAAACCCATAAAATTAAACTGCCAATTTCCACGTATATTTATATAAGAAAATTCGACGACATTAGGCGTGCTCTCGCCAATCCCCGCAGAGCTCTTGGGGAGTCGAAGGGAACACGAGAATAGAGGAATTCGCTTCCTTGGGGACTCCCGTTACGGAAAACAACGAGAACACGGTGAATGCCCCCAAGCGATTTTTTTTTTTTTTCAAGAAAAAATAATGACGGTTACTCAGTTGCACTCCACCTTATTTTGTATCTACGAAAATTAACAACACCAACAACTCCAACAATCGACTCCCCACCAAATCTGAAGGGGATGATGATGGTGATGATATTCGGATCCTTCCCCATTCGTGGGGACTCGCGAGAATACGGTGAGTGAGGTGATCCGAGGCTCTGTGACAAACAAAAACACGGGAACTATGGGACTCCCCTGGGAACGGCAAGAATCCGCTTATTGGCTTGTAGATTCTCAAATCTCGAGCGTTCGATTCCCGAATAGGGCAAAATAATTTTGCCGAAAATGTGCACAGTAGTAGGAAAGGCTGATGCGATTCTGGACAGGAAACACATTATCTGAAAATGAGAATTTAGCTGGTGAAATACACAAACACAAACGGACACAAAATGAATGGGCATGACATAGTGACTGGCACGGCTGCTTTAACTATTTCGAAGGACGATGCCTTAGCTTAGACCACAATATTACAAGCTCATGCAATCTGATGATATAAAAGCAATTTCAGTGAGATGACGGAAAAACTCCCAGACATACCCAAGGAAGAAGAAGGCGGCTCGGCTGCGATCGACATGAACTACTTTCCAACAACGGAAGAAGACGAGTCTAAAACACGTAAATCGCTGGTGTATGGAGCAACGTCGAAGCCACAAAAGAAGAAGGACAAAAAGAAGGGCAAGAAAAGTCAGCAAGGAAAAGAGAAGAACGTCGAAGAAGAACAGGAGGAAAATCAGAAGCGGCTGTTGAAACTACAACCGTCAAAGAATCTCGATGGTGTTCAAAAAGCGAAGTTGTTCTATCGAGGTAAGTGGTGGACAGAAGATCGGAAGTAGACTGAAAAAAGTTTCTCCGAGTAAGGATTAAATTTAACTGCAGTATTTGCTGCTGGGATTAATCTTATCTCTACTAGGATAAGATTAATCCGAATTAGACATATTCTTATCTCAGCAGAGACAATATTAATCCCAGTAGCAAATACTGCAAGATCTTTTTTTTACAGTGTAGGTAGGCCTTATTCATGGTGGATTAGGGTGTAAAGATGGGTTCGAGAAAACTAACCTATCTTCTTTCAAGGCTACTGGGCAACTCCTGAGGTAAAGCAACGAAGTTTTGAAGACCCAAGCTTCGACCTTCCGCTGATCGAGAGAGAAAAACGAGAAGAAGTAGAGAAAGAAGTGAGAAGAGTTGTTGACGTAAAGATGCGAAAGGAACTGGACAGCCTCAAAACGGTAAACCAGGACACGTCGTTATTATTACAGTTCAATCTACTTTTGTAGTATTTCCATCCATTTTCGTTCCCGAGATTCTACGCGTCTATTAGCATCACACTGAGTATCACGCTTGCCGTGTTTCTAATCTTTACGTGATGTGTCAGGCTCCCGCCCATTCTTTCCGATAATCTTATTTGTCCGAAGAAGCGTTATGGAATTTTGCCAATACTGTCATCCAAGGCAAGGGACATGGAAAGAGGCCAGGCATAGCTACGTTTTAAAGTTGTCAACTACCTCAGAACATTCTAGCAGAAACATTATGAAGTGGGAGGTATCCTTAAAGTTTAACTGAAAAGGGCCGAGATAAGAGAGTCTAGTTACCCCTCACTTATTCACTTAAAGAGTATTGAAGACCCGATGAAATGCGTTACTTCGTTGCTCCGCTATTCACGAATTATCATTTCTCAAACAGTGGAATTTCCTTGTCAGATTTGTGTACCTCCATGCGCTTGTACCTGTGTTGTATGCTTTGTGTTCAGGCACTGATCAGTCTTCACCAAGCTCACCACTGCCCTCTGAAAAGCCACGTTTGTGTCGAGATTCAAATTTCCCGCGTCATAGTGGAATTTTCGCTGTGAGGACGGCCGTAGATATTCTAAACATTACTACTAGAGCAGGTAGTGGAAAATCACAAAATATCGTTGCAGAATCCAAATAATTTAGTGTACTGAACTAAATGATACAAAAATAAGTTGGCTTTTCAGTTAAACTTTAAGGAGCTTCACCACATAGACCTTCCCTAACCTTATTTCTAGCTAAGCCAGAAGATAATTTACTATCAGCACTGCTTATTTCGCTAGACATTCGCCGTCGGGCCACTCCACGTCCGACGTGGACGAATTACAGTCCTCATTGTGTCCTTTATTCCCTTTTGCAGGCGTGGGACAAGGATCTCGGTCGGAAGCGAGCTCGGAAAACCCTTCGTCTTCGTCGGGGAGGAAGAAAGTCTAAAAAGAAACGGGAAAAGGACTTAACCCCGGACCGTACACTGGAGTCTCTAGTCGAGGAACTAGCAACATACGGAATCCTCAGACCACCGAGAGAGATGAGGTATCAAGATCTCATCGGCGAGATCAGCATGGTTACACCACGCAAAGATGCACCGCCTGCTCTTGGAGACAACCTGCAGGCATTTCTTGAAATGTGCCTTCTACCACTAGGTAAATTATGACTGTACAGTTAATACGGATAACTGGTACGAAATCTTTACGTTCGCTGTGTTAGTGTTGAACACGGTATTCCTGTGAGTCCGCAGCGACGTAATTGCGGAATTTATTTTTTCTTTTAAATTTTTCATCGCTTTCGTCGAAGGTGAAATGTGTTTTCCTCATAGAGCTGAGGTCTCTCCGGTACAAACTGGAAAATCAATTTTGTTTTACTTCCTCTTCCTACAAGGGTTTACGTTAAGTTTTATAAGTTGAACAAATTTCAACTAAATTACGATACGGAGAACTGCCTTTCGTGCCATTCGTAACAGACAATGGTCTCTGGTTGAAGGGCGGTTGAATAGAGACCTTAAGTCATAACGAAGCTTAAACTAGGTCAAGGGTCTAGGCAACCCTTGCTGATATCAGGTAGCTGATATCACACCAAAATTGCCCGTGATTTGCTGCTCACATTTTTTTAGCTATAGATGAGGTATCAAGATCTCATCGGCGAGATCAGCATGGTTACACCACGCAAAGATGCACCGCCTGCTCTTGGAGACAACCTGCAGGCATTTCTTGAAATGTGCCTTCTACCACTAGGTAAATTATGACTGTATAGTTAATACGGATAACTGGTACGAAATCTTTACGTTCGCTGTTTTAGTGTTGAACACGGTATTCCTGTGAGTCCGCAGCGACGTAATTGCGGAATTTATTTTTTCTTTTCAATTTTTCATCGCTTTCGTCGAAGGCGAAATGTGTTTTCCTCATAGAGCTGAGGTCTCTCCGGTACAAACTGGAAAATCAATTTTGTTTTACTTCCTCTTCCTACAAGGGTTTACGTTAAGTTTTATAAGTTGAACAAATTTCAACTAAATTACGATACGGAGAACTGCCTTTCGTGCCATTCGTAACAGACAATGGTCTCTGGTTGAAGGGCGGTTGAATAGAGACCTTAAGTCATAACGAAGCTTAAACTAGGTCAAGGGTCTAGGCAACCCTTGCTAATATCAGGTAGCTGATATCACACCAAAATTGCCCGTGATTTGCTGCTCACATTTTTTTTAGCTAATCAAGTTCCCGTTCAGCTTCATTTTGTCCAAAAAAAAAGAATTCACGACAGAACTGCAGTACCTTTCGGCCTCACTTTCGGCATGAAGCACGGTTCGAAAGCCAGCACAATCCTAGCAGAGAACAAGGATTTCTAAAACTGGGGGGGTCAAGCTAGTAACAAACGATTTGTAACAACCAACCAGCGCGTGCAGGAAAGTGAATAAATAATCCATGCACAAATAGAAACAAACGACGTTTTGAAGTTCCTCTTACAGAAAAATACTTACTTTGACTTTATAGCATAAAAAATTCAAGAAACCCGGTCAAAGCCTTTCTCGAAGTAAGCCTGCCGTGACATGATGTAAGATTTAACAACAACCTTCTCGTATTTACAGGATCTTCCGAACTGCGCAATCGTTCACCCTTACTTCGGTCGATTCTGCTTGCTGGCCCTCCCAGCACTGGGAAGGCATCAATGGTCCATGCACTATGCCAAGAAGTCGGAGCGGTGCTTTTTGATCTTAGCCCGCAGAACCTAGCTGGCAAATATCCAGGAAAGGCGGGGCTGGCTATGCTCTTCCACTTAGTTAACAAGGTAAATGATGGCTTTAACCTTTCTGCACCATCTGTCAAGAGCGTTCAGGTGTGAAGATATATCATACGGGAAGATCCACAACCAATCACCAAACGGTGACCTACACGCAATCTCGGATATGGAAAACGTTATCATAAGAAAAGCTGTGAACCTCGCGTACAATCCAAAATTGGCATGCGTACTCCAGCGCAACAAAATCTATAGCCTTCGTCACAGCCTACCGACTAAACTAAATAAAGTCTCAACTGCAGGTTTCTCGACTTCTTCAGCCAGCAGTTATACTCATTGAAGACCTCGACAAGATTATCAAGAAGCCCGCCAAAGGCGAGCGCGGCTTTGAGCCAGGCAAGCGGATGAAGAAGGATCTGCCTAAGCTGATCAAGTCCATAGCAGTTGAAGAGAGGATTCTCGTTATAGCGACAACAAATCAACCGTGGGAGTGTGATCTGAAGGTACTGAAAATACATTTGCTAGTCGCTAATGCATACAGCGCGGAGGGCACAAGCACGACTTTTCCGGACGGGCCAATCCAGAACCAGAACGGCATCCACGCCACGGGAATGGTAAACAGAAATGGAACATAAAGAAACAAAGGGCAGATTGAGCTCTAAGCAAATTGTGTTGTTGCGGTACTTTGACAGATGCTAATGGAACGTCGACCGCACCATACGTGGACTAATTCCAGCTGGTACACGTTTCATGGTTTCTAGAATTACAAATATTTTCTCAAACTTTGTTTTCCTCTCGTCAAGGTTCTATTTGCGCTGTTCCCGCGTACCATCACCTTCTTCCCTCCCGAGTATTCAACGAGATACAAAGTCTGGCACGAAAAGATCCGTCAAATTCTTACCGAGCAAGAGCAAACACTGGGAGTGGAAGCTGACTTGACTTCCCTGGCGAGGATTACAGATGGATACACCACTGGCAGTATCATCCGTGCTATATCAGAGGTAATACCTGGTTTGTACACTATCTAATAGTAACCTTCCCATTTTTTTTATACATTTACCAGCATCGCTCAAACGCGACCGGGGCTGCTTGCTTGGAGCTGATGCGGCGGTGGCACTTCAAGGCGTGGTTGAAAGTAAGAAATTCACGGACGTAAATATTTTCTTATGCATGGCTTTTCATTATTTCAGCGAGGAAAAAATCCTTTTTCAAGGTGGTGCGGCGCTCTAAAAACGACCACTTCTCTACATTTCATCTTTTGTGCTCGGTTCTTTTATTTGGCACCCAATTTTTCTATGCTTGTCTTTCTTCCAGACACTCAGTGACCGCCGACTCGCTAAGCTGTCTCATGTACCAATCAAGGCCAATGAGTTTCTACCAGCAATTGCAAAGCTTGAACCTGTTTACAAGTAAGTGTGGGGTTCACTCTGTGCCTCGTTGACCAGTTGAATCTGCAAGCAACCAACCAACATTCCAGTAGAAATTTTAACGTGGTTATCGGTCGCACGGATCAATACGTTTCATGAACCCCATATGTGAACGAATCACCTACTAAAGCTGGATTTTTTGTGCATAGTGCTTGTTGATTCCCCAACTTTCCAATGGTGCGATGAGGTACGCTCAGTTATGAGTCGTTCCGGACTGCCTCCAACCTCCGAACTCCTACTTAAAGTTTGATTGAAAAGGGCTAGGATAGGACAATCTAGTTACCCATCACTTGTTCACTTAAATTGGCTTGAAGACCCGCTGAAAATGAGTTACTTCGTTGTTCCGCTATTCACGAATAATCGATTTCAAATAGTGGAATTTCCGTGTGATTTGTGGTGCCTCTATGCGCTTGTATTTTTGTTGTATGCCTTACGAGAAAGATTTATCATTTTTTTTTTCAGGCAATCGTCACCAATCTCACCACTGCCCACTGAAAAGCCGCATTTGTGTTCAGATTAAAATTTCCCGCATCATAGTAGAATTTACGCTGTGGGGACGGCCGGAGATACTCTGAGCCTCATAACTAGAGCAGATAGTCGAAAATCAAAAAATCCCTTTGCAGAATCCAAATAATTCAGTGTACCCAATTAAATGACACACAAATAAGTTGGCTTTTCAGTTAAACTTTAACAAATAACTATTTTTTCTAGGGATGACTTGGAGGCTCTGACATCATGGTCGCAAAAAACTCCTCTGGCCAAGCGATCCCAAAAAGCTGCTAAGGCTGAAGAGGCTTTACTAGAGCCTTTGCAGCCTGTGGTCAAAACCAAACCAAAGATCAAGAAAACCAAACCAAAGAAGAAGTAATCAAATCTGTGTTTACTATTTATTTTATGGAATCACTTTGATACTGGATAAGGCAACTCAAGTTCTATTTTGGGCTGTACACGGAAAATGTCAGATCCAGTTTTTCTGGCAAGCAACTCGGCTTGAACTGCTGATAATTTTTCTTGTTCACTAGCCTCAATGGGGTCTCCAGTTTCACTTAACTTTCCTTCCTTGAAGTCTCTCACAATCTTTTCACTATACACAGCACTGAACAGATCTTCTGCTGTAAATTCCTCAGTGACGACATCTGAAGCTCTGTATGACACATATGGTTTTAGCTGTTAAAAACAAAAGAGTAAGCAACTAGAGTTATGTTAACTACAAAGGACAGTGACATAACCCACTTTACTTTTTTAGGGTGTAGTTTCTGGACAACCGAAGCAGGTTTTTCGCGAATTCTGGAATCACTTTAAGCAAGCGAAGTAGGCTACATCACAGAAAGTGTGAGAATCCGACTCCCGCAACTGTTCTCAACTCGCTTTGTAGCTTACTGATCGCAGAAACACATGGAACACTGAAACCGCTGGGAGAATGTTGAATTCTAAACTTTTTAGAACCAACATGGTTCACTGGACATTCCTTCTATTCTCATTTGTTCCAGCGACGTCATCTTTAATCACGCTTACCATATTTTTTCAGAGCTTCAGAATTCTTGCCGAAGCATTCAACTTTCCATGAAGCTTTCCACTAACTTTCTTTATTCACTTTCTGAGAATACTGCTTTGGTTTCCGAACCACGAAAACCAGTGCAGAAAATCCAGCAATTTTCCAAAGCAGGGCGAAACGCATTGGAAAGTGATTTAAACTTTTTTTTTCACTGTGAGAAAAAAACTCCTAACATGCTCAGTGTCTGTTTAAGAAAAACTGGGATTTATGAGGAAAACTGATAGGCTTGTTGCCTAGGAAAAGAACGGAGTAAATAATGTACTGCAATTTCTTTACAGTTAGGCACCATTGTATTTCCTGTTTAATGTCAGGATGTTATGCAAACTAAGCAAAGAGATATCCTTACCTCACATCCTTCCAGGTTAGGCACCACAAGTTCAGGAATCATTTCAGGAACGGGGATGAGCCTACTGCCAAACATATACCCCACTTGCCTCTCCCCATAATCTGAAAAACAGAGTACACTATATAACATGAACAAACTTCCAACTGGATATGACCAAAGGTTAGAAAATGTCTCCCAGATATCACCAGGGACCCACAAATTTCCTGTAATGCCTCGCCATTCAGGGGGCTTGTCATTTCCTATGCTTCTATGTTGCTATGTTGCCGGACCCTCTCCTACTTTCAAAAAATTCTGCTTGGGTCGAATCCGCGTTCTTGTTTGCCCCATTGGACGTGAGCACCAAAGAGACTCCTCCCTCAAGGCACCAGCAGCCAATCCCAAATTTTGTCTATCTGGATAGTCACATATCCTATCCCCATGCGTATTTCTCGAACTACCAGACGGTATCACCTATAAATTAAATTTGCAAAGGTTGCAATTTCTCTTGTACAACATAACACCCGATGATGTGGATTGGTGTTATTGTGCCTGCTGAAGTGCTGACTGAGATATCTGTATCCCATCAATCATTTTTTGTGGAGGTACAGCTTAGAAAATCCTACGGGTCATCATGGGTTTATTCCTGCAGGTTATGCAATTTTTTGCTGGAAACCCTAAATGTCTCTGAGCAGTAGCATTTTTACAAGATGCTATGGGAAGAGTTCCAGAACATTTTAGCTGTATTAGGCCTATCTCAGAAGGTCACATTTATGGCACATAAGCTCTGATGCATGCTATGTCAGCCATATGTCAGCAGCCACAAGGTTCTCCCAGGGGTGTACAGGAGGCAGAACGGATTCCAGCGTAACACTGATTCTGGACTAAGCCTAAAAGACTGCAGAACACTAAATTTATGTTACCTACCCATCAATATGATCTTTTCTTGTTATTATATCTTATTTACCTCGGCAAATCTTTTCCTCTAAACATCATGGCGATTCTAATAGAGCCGTAACCGGATTGAGGTTCTCCTTTACAACGGTAATGGTGATACCACAGATTCAGGGGAACGGTCCGATCTTTGTGTTTTTGATCGACGAGCAGGTTTCGGTCAAATAGCGAAGGTACATGAGTACGCAAGAAGAAGAGAAAGATTTACTCTTTAATTTGGTATACTCTTGGATAAATTTGCAGTAAGTATAGTACATGTAATGAAGAGTTAAAAAAGGTAATTCGGTTCTACAACATCAACGGATTCCCTTCTGTCTCCTGTAACTACCATAATGGCATAAATCATAATAGGGTTGTGGCAGGGTTGTGGGGGTGGGAAAACCCAAAAAGTGCATACAAATCTGTGCAGACGTAATATTGTCGTAGTGAGGGTCTAAGATTTTTTGGCATGATGTCAGAATTGTTCTTAGAGTTAGAGTAACTTAAGCTTTTGTAGAAAGACAGACTCAGTCAACCACAAACCCCTGATTTTTGGATACCCTATGCCAAATGCTGGATATGCCCAGCGTTTGGCATAGCCTACGCTTAACCCTGGACACCCTATGCCAAACGCTGGATAGCTGTTGGCACCTTCACCCTGACCTACCTCACTACAGGTGAATTCTGATTGGTTGATTTTTTAGCTTCACTCAAATCATCAATATTTGATTGGGCCCCAGTATCCAGCATTTGGCATAGTTAGGGTAGAAATTTCAAGAAACACGAAAGCTAAATATAAACAAAGTTAAATAATTTGTTTTTATCCGATCCGATCGGCCAGTGGGTTCAGCCCCCACATTAAAAAAAGTGCTGATTCTTAATGCTGACGACCCCTGCTTGCCCCTGGAATGTCTAAGGCTAACTACCCACCAATCCAAGACATGTACAAGACCACTGTCGATGTGCAACTTGATTCATCAGAAGATGGAGAAGGGGATACATTCAACACAGTCCGTTCCGGAGTTGTTTCCCCGGCAGAAGAGGTTATACCCACACCAGGGAAAAATGTAGATGGAAGCGGCCAGAAACCTAGCAAAAGAGGGCGACATTCCGAATCCCCCTCACTTGTATCACAACCGCAACAGAGTAACCAGAACAACTTCCCTCTACCAGCTCAGCAAGAACCAGCAAAAATCCAACTTGTTGCAGTGCGCTTCACTCCCTCATCAATCAATCAAAAGTTCGACATCAAGAACATAGAAGTTATCAGGTCAGATATTTTCCGGAAACTGAGGATTAACTTCAGCCTGAACATTTTGAGATCAGGAAACCTTGATATCTATCTACAGGACGGCCCAGCAGTTGAACACGCCCTCCTCTTAAAAAATATCAGTGGACTTTCAGTCGAAGCAGCAAAGTTAACCCCACGAGAACAGTCTACCTGCAAGATCGTAGTATACAATATCCCAACAGGGTACTCAGATGAAGACATCAGTAGCAGTTGCTTGGACGAGAGGAACTGTTTGATGGATGTTCGTGAAGTAACACGACTCAGTGTCAGAGAAGGAGCAATACTGACCCCAAGTAAGTCGGTCGCGATGGTGATTGGGCAAAAGACACCGCCACAGAAAATCTATGTCATGGGAGATGCCAAACCCTTTAAGATATACAAAGACAAACCTATGCAGTGCAAGAAATGTTTCTTATTTGGCCATACTTCCAAGAATTGTACATCTTCAGAACCGACATGTGCGAGATGCTCGGAGAAAGGCCATACCGAACAGGTCTGCAAAAAAGAAATGCTTTGTAAGAACTGCAAAGGGCAACACAAAGCAACGGACTCCAACATCTGTGTTGCTTATGCGAACAGGTGTAAAGTTCTGAGACTAGCAGAAACAAAGCAGATCCCAATAGGCCTAGCAGCGGCTATAGTGAAAGAGTCAGCAAGTAGAACTACCACAGCCAAAGCGGGGAAGAAAGAGGAACCAAAGAAAAAACCAATGACAATCTGTCCAGAAGATGAGAGGAAGGCTTGGCCCGAACTACCAGGACCATCTAGAGGGTGGCAACCTACCCATCAGAGAACAGAAGAACCAGCACGACAAGCAGTGGACACACCCAGACGTTTTACCAGGAGACCCGGAACCGGTCCCAGGACAAGAGCAAGGTCGAACGTCACCAGTACTCAGAGCTCCCTTGCATCAACCCCAATTACACTCCTCCCAGGACCAACCCGACCAACTTCGCTCCAAGGGATCTCACCATTCCCTCACCCACGACAACCCACGCCTACCTTCTATGTCCCATCACATGAAAACACAGTGAAGCCCCAAGTCTCGACTGAAATCAGAGAAGCTCTCCGACCCATCATGTCGTTTCTAGCACTCACCGAGCTTATTAACAGCAGTAACCATCCTGAATCAATCAAGGGCCTGATGAGGGTAGAAGCCATCTCCATGTTCCTGGGACAAGAGATACTGGGAGGAACCCTGCATATATTCCAAGAGATGAAAAACAGGGCAACTAACCTAGAAGAAATCCCTCAGAAAGGAAGCTCAAACACCTCTACAGAAAATGCAGGCCAGAAACAAGGGGAAAACTCATCCCAAGTTTCTCACCAGTCAAAAAGTTCTGACAATACCAACATAGAAAACCAACCAAAAATGGACACCTCCGATCTGACTCATGGATAGAACCAAGCCCAAATCAACAAACCAGAGGAGCCATGAACAGATAAGTGTCCTACAGTGGAATATAGTTTCAGCGAATAACGTTAAAATAAAAAAGCTAAGTGAATTCCTGAGTAAGAAGAGTGTTGATATAATTTGCCTACAAGAAACGAACCTTAACGAATTCCGTTCATTGGAAATCGAAGGATATGTGACATACAGGAAAGACCGAGGCTCGGACAGACGAGGAGGCGGAGCTGCTATTCTAGTGAATAAAAACCTGAAACACTATCCCATTAGTGTCAAAGAGTGGAATAACGAAAATGATGTTGTTGGGGTAACCATAGAGAGGACTAATAATAAATCCTTAGCAGTCTATTCCTATTATAATCCAAATGGGAATAATGACATTGAAGACACGTTGAAAGAAGTTATAAAGTCAAACAAAGAAGTATTCATCGTTGGAGACCTTAACTCTCATAACCCTATGTGGGGTAGTAAGAAGACGAATAAGTCAGGGAAAGGTTTGGAAAGAATCCTTGCAGAACTACAAGATGTCGTTGTTTTTACCCCAAAAAACCTCAACACTTACTTATGCCCAAGGAATAACGTCCCATCAACAATCGACCTACAGTTGGGAAGCTCCAAGTTAGCTGACAACATCGTTATTGAAAGAATAAACGAACTTTTCACAGACCACTATGCAGTACTTACGACACTTTGTGCAGTCCACGCAACACCGAAGGATCAATACCCACATTTCATAACCAAGAATGCAAATTGGAATCGTTTTCAGAATTTTCTCCAAGAATATGATTACGAAGAGATAGATTCATGCTTAGACGTCGAAGAAGCTGCCTCCCTCCTCAATAAAATCATCTTCGAAGCGGCAAAATCAGCAATCCCGGTATCAGCCACATCAAGACCTGCAAGAACATCTCAAGGAAAGAACCCAAAACCATGGTGGAATCAAAGATGCAGAGAGGCGATAGAAGACAAGAAAAGGGCACAGAGAAGGCACCAGAGGAAGCCGTCAGTTGAAAGCCTAATCGAAATGAGGAAAATGGAAGCAATTTCAAAAAGGACAGTATCCGAGGCCAAAAAACAAACATGGCAAGGCTACAACAGTTCCCTTGACCCCAACCACCCTTCAGGAAAAGTCCATAATTTTATCTGTAGGATGAATGGCAAACCTGCAAACAAACAGAAGCAGACATTCAACATCGAGGAAAACGGGAAACCGATCACCGAGGACAAAGCAAAAGCCGAAGTTTTTGCCGACCTATTCCAGAGCAAACTCTCCAGCCCTTCTACCAGCCAAAACCAACCTAAAGTGAGTAGCCGACCAGAGAAACCATTTCAACATTCATCAGAGTTTCAAGCACCTTTTTCAGCCGACGAACTAGAAGATACCATAAACTGCCTAAACCTGAAGTCCGCACCAGGAGTAGACGAAATCGAAAATGCGTGGATAGCTAAAACGCCAGCCCAGTACCGCCAGCGAATGCTAAAAGTATTCAATCTTGCATGGAAGAATAGCTCATTCCCAAAGGTATGGAAGACATCAACGATTAAAGCAATTATCAAACAAGGAAAACCACCAACAGACCCCAAATCCTACCGACCTATAGCTATCCTCCCATGCATTGGGAAAGCTTTTGAAAAGATGGTATATAGGAGACTAGAGTGGATCATCGAAAGCAACCTCGTAGTTCAAGCTGAACAAACAGGCTTCAGAAAACGACACAGTACCATCGATAACATCATCAGACTAGAGAACTTCATCAGGAAAAGCCTTGAAGAAGGCGAAATAGCAATCGCAATACTCTTCGATTTCGAAGGAGCCTACAACAACGTCACCCATGACCTCCTCGTCGAAAAAATGAAGGAAATCGGATTCCCCAGTTTCTTTTGGAAATTCATCGAGAACTACCTAAAGCAGAGAGAATTTGTTGTACGGATAGGAAATATACTGTCCTCGGTCAGAAAAATTGAACAAGGCCTCCCCCAAGGTGCTATACTAAGTACCTTACTGTTCCTCATATTCGTATCAGACCTACAACTGAAAGCCCACCAAGGACTAAAAGGGATGTTTGCAGACGACCTCGTATCCTGCCACAAAGGACGTGACTCTACTGCGGTTACCAAACTAGCACAACAATCCTTGGACGAAATCAACGACTACTCTACCAGAGCTGGGATACCCCTATCAGCAGAAAAAACAAAAGTGATCATCTTCCACCGGAAAAGAAAGATCATCAGTCCCGAAATCAAACTCAATGGAAAAATCCTTGACGTTTCCACAAGCGGAAAAGTTCTGGGAGTAACCTTCGACCAGAAGCTAACCTGGCTCCCCCAAGTACTGGAAATTAAGACGACAGCGATGAGACGTATCAACATCATGAAACGGATGGCAGGGACCGAGTGGGGATCCAACCCTCATTCCTTAATGGAGTTCTACAAACAGTATATCAGAGGAAAAATGGAGTACGGTATTCAAGCATTCGGTACATGTTCCATCAACCTCATCAGAATATTAGAAACAGTGCAAAACATCGCAATACGAGTCGCCTTCGGCCTCCATTTACATACGCCACTGAATTCACTTAGGGAAATATCAGGAATCCCAAAAATAGAAGAGCGACTGAAGATTTTAACAGTGAAATACTATTCAAAAGTTCAGCTATATGGGAGAAAACATATTATTTATCAGTCAGTTCTTCAACAACCGAGCCAACAACATCCACGGACAATCAAACAAAGTTCTTCGTTCAACAACTTCCAACGTCTGACAGCCGACTGGAGAATGGACTTGCAGAAGGATCACCCCCCTCATCCCCCCTCAGCTCCTTGGACCATGCTCACCACCAACGTAGCAACAGAGCTGATCTCCTCAAAGAAAGACGAAATTCCCTCATCCTTGATCACCCAGCTTTTCCACCTACGGAAGCACGAGATGTACCAGGAACACTTGGAAATCTACACAGACGGCTCAGTTCAGGGACATAAGAGTGCAGCTGGAGCCTTCATACCATCGATGAACCTCATAATTCAGCAAAGGATCCCAGACAACTCTTCAATCCTGACAGCCGAACTGAGAGCAATCCTACTCGCTTTGGAAGTGGTTATACAATCCCCCCCTCCCACGAAGAAAATCGTTGTCTTCAGCGACTCACAGTCAGCTCTCCTGCTAATCAAAAAGATCAAATGGGAAACTGGAGACTACGACCTAACGGAAATTAGAGCAGTAATCCAACAACTACAGCAGAAAGATGTCGTCATCAAGTTCCAGCACGTCCCAAGCCACTGCGGCATTCAAGGAAACGAAGTTGCAGATCAAGCCGCCCAACAAAGCATTAGCAGAGACCCCCCACCCATTAACAGACCAATGACATTCAGGGATGTCATCAGAAACAGATTACAGCAGGCTATCCCAGCTCTCCATCCCCCTCTGGTCTCCCCATTCAAAACCAGGCTTGGAAGTACAACATTCTTCAGAGTGAAGACCCAAGCAGTTCTCCTTAGGAAGGAGCTATTCCAGCGAAAGCTCAGCCCAACCTCTTTATGCAGATTCTGTTTCCAGTGGGAAGAGTCGCTACAGCATGTCCTGTTTCAGTGCAGACACCTGTCCGATAAGAGGAAGAAATTGATGTCAACCTTTAGATCCTTGGGGCTAAAACCAGATGTCGCAACAATAAGCCTGTCCGGTAAACTACCAACAGCAGCAGAGACGACGATATACAGAGATGTCCTCGATCTACTAACGAAAGCAGACATCAAAGTCTAGGACACCGTAGACCATTCAACCCCCGTCATTTCCCAGGCAAAAGGACCGTCCCTTGAGCCCAGTCTCTCAATTCCAGCCAAGCTGCACCAAGAAAAAGTCTAGAAGGGTCAGTGGATCCCAAAGACTATACCATTGAAGGAAGGAAGGAAGGCCACAAAAACACCTAGTGGCAAAAATTGGCGATTTTTTTGTAATGAATGCATGAATTGCTGTGAATTTTCCTTATCAGTTTTACCTATCTAAAACATCTCCAAAAAATATTTTAAAAATACCATTGCATTCAGGACAAAATTGTCTATTTTATAAGGCTAACAGTAAGATGTCCTAGCTATTTAATATTATTTCTTAATATTCAATGTAAATTTAGATGTAAAACAAAGTAGCTGAACTTGCCTACAAAAATTTGTTGATACTAAGGAGGAAAAGTCAGCAGCCTATAGCAGCAATAGGTCTATTGGACTATAACCTTGATGATCATATTCATATTTTCTCATCTAACTCACTTGCTGGGGCTCCCCATGCACTCAAAACCAGATCAAAATCACCCAGTTTCATAGAATTTCATTGAAGCACATAGTTCCAAGCTGGTCACTAGATGGACAAAACCCTAAAGTCAATGGATGAACATAGGCATTTCTTTATGTAAAATACTGTTTTCTAAAGAAGATTTAAGATGCTTCGAGACAACATAGAGAGGTGATTTTGGCCTCAAATCAAAGCTAAAAGATAGGAGAATCACATTCTGATCTTCAAAAGCTCAGGTTTGATTAAATTTTTTTTTAGTGGCTATTCTAGCATAGTGTATCCAGCGTTTGGCATAGGGTATACCAACGCTAGATATACCCAACGTTTGGCATAATAGGCTTTCCCAAAAAAATCAGGGATTTGTGGTAGACTGGACACAGACTGGCATAATCAGGTTCCAGGAAAAAAGTGCTGAAAATTGGGTTTCACAGAATAAAATCACAAAATATCCCCAACTTACCATAGATGGGAATATCTGAGTGTTTGCCAGCTCTTCTTTCCTCCTTAAATATCCTCATCCCACGAAACTTTCCCAAATGAAACTTCTTAAAATTTTTCTTTCCAAGGCTTGCTACTCCTGTCCTAAGACCTCTTACAATCTGCAGACCATTCATACTTGGAAAAGGGGATTGACTCTGGTGAAAGACTATACCAGGCTACACTGTGTAAAATCAAAATCAATCACCCAATGATAAAAGCCAATAAATATTTTCCTGTTCAGTTCTATCTGAGCAGATGGTCGGTTCGATACTTCTATCTAAGCAAGTTTCATTTCAGAATACGACACAAGATGGCAAAGTGATCGTCTGGAGCTTGTACCTGGGGGGCAAAGATAATAAGACCACGATCTTTGCCGGGGGGGGGGGGGGGGCTCAAATTCATAAAATTGCAAGTCCAAATTAAAACTGGACGGTCTTTTGACAAAATTTAAAAATCCAAATTTATTGGGTGGGGAGGACCCTGGTCTTCAAGAAGTGCCATTTTCGAGGCTCCATGTAGGAAATTCTAGTTTCTTGTGTCCCTGGCATGTACAGTCAAGGAGTTTGCTTCTGGTTTGCTTAGAGGTAGTTTTTGCCGACTTAAAAGACACATCCATCCGATGTCAGGACCAGTCAAGCACAAATCCTTAATTTTTGGGCATGGTGCCCCAACGTCAGGGCATGCCCCAAGGTATGGGCATGGTGCCCATACGTTGGGGCACCATGCCCTGGAGCATGGGCATGGTACTAGCATGGCACCCCCATAATATTCCTATTGGTTTACCTATCCATTTCCAGGGAAAAAGGGGAATTCATTCATGGCTAAATTTCTTGGAAGTTCTCTAATATTTTTAAAATTGGAAAAAGAGGTTAGATAGAACATAAAGATCAAGTATCTTGTGGTCTAGGATAGGAAGACAGCCCTATTTAGTTATGTAATCAATCTCAGTTCAACCAAATATCATGGGGGTGCCATGCTGGTACCATGCCCATGCTCCAGGGCATGGTGCCCCAACGTATGGGCACCATGCCCATACCTTGGGGCATGCCCTGACGTTGGGGCACCATGCCCAAAAATTGAGGATTTGTGCATGACTGGTCAGAACTCCCGAGTTCCCGACTTGACTGTTGGTTAGACTGACGAACAGAAATAGCATTAAAAATCGCCTTGTCAAAACTTAGCACTTCACAGGTCTTTGATCACTCCTACTTCCTAGTGCTCGGCGATATGCATTATCGATATACGGTAAGAAATACCGATACTGAAACAGAAATATCAATATCTAAATTTGTGCAAATAATCATAATAAAACCAACTGTAGTCTAAATCCGAACGATTTTATTAAGTCAGTTGTTATATTTCCACCGTTTTTGATGAAAAATGCTATTTGACGTCCTAAATTTTAGCGAAAATAGACGTACATGAGAGCGAAACATGAAAATAATCGGGAGAACAAGAATCGGGCACATTCCCGTCCACCTCTGAATCCATTTTGTAGAAGCATTTCCAAACGTAAATAATCCTAAGAAATCTGATACTGATATCCATCAATCGCCAAATTTCCGTCCATACTACGTAACAGGGGCCCTTAGTCTGATTGTCTTAGTTATCAAGGGTCTTCCAAGACTAATGATTTCTCGCCAGTTTTCTCCCTCCACACAATTTTACTCTGCTTTAACTACACTGTAAAAAGTTTCTCCGAATAAGGATGCAGTATTTGCTACTGGGATTAATCTTATCTCTACTGGGATAAGATTAATCCGAGTAGCAAATACTTAGTGTTGTAAAATTACCGTAAAATAAAAAGTCGGTAAGTAAAATTGGTAAAATTGGTAAAATAAGGTAAAATAGGTAAAATTGGTAAAATAAGTATTTCACGGAGAATATATGGTGAGATTGGTATTTCAGAGTGGCTAAAGGAATTTGACACATTTTCCAAATTTATTTGAAGCTGGTGCGATTGATCTGTAGAGATTTTAACGGAAAAGCACGCGAAAAGTCACTTTTCCTGCACTTCTGAAATAATTAACTACTAAGTGCTATGGAGTCGGGAACCCTTCGACCAGTTGCTCATATAATTCATTGCGTCCATGGGCTTCGGTAATAGCACGACGAAAGTAGCATAAGGTGTATTTTGCAAAATTTCCCCGCATAATTTTCTTATCGCTGGATAAGTTAAAACACACAACCGGGCTTTACAGCCATGCCTGCGTAGGCATAGTGGCACTAACTCACAGCTGAAATAATCAACAATATAGCGATAAAACCTATCACGGCAGACCCACCCAAATTAGCAATATATTCGCTTTCCGTATCATTCACCTCCCATTCCTTTGAAAATCTAAAGACGTTTTCAAACTTTCCTGGTGCCTCCCTGGTCCCTTGATTCCCTGGTTTATTCTGTGTGGCAACAAGTATTACGTTGTCATTAAAATATGAGTAAATTAGGTAAAAAGTTTCTGAATTTTTTTTGAACCTGCTTCTGAGAGTGTAAACTATCAGTAAAATACGAATAAAATACGTAAAATACTGGTAGAATACGTAAACTAGGTAAAGTGGTAAAATACCAATTTTACGGGGGTCCGTAAAATTACGGTAAAATACGTAAAATACCGAACTTTACCGTGACCAATTTTACCGTTTACAACACTACAAATACTGCAAGATTTTTTTTTTACAGTGTAGTCACGAATAGTTCCAATAAAGTACACAAATAGTGGCGTTTTTGATCCCCGATGAAATTTCACCAGTAGACCAGAAGCGAGTTTGCCGATTCGTGCTTATTACTGTTTTCAATAGCCGTCATACGAAATCCCAACGTCTACGGCAAACGGCGAGTCCTAGGCCGATCGGCGATGCATAGGAATTCAGGCGGTAGACGTTAGCCGATCAGAACAAAAACCGAAATTAAGATATACAGCTAGGGCAATCGGCGAACGTCAAAAAGTCAAACGGATACGCTATCGTCGAACTAATCGGCGATCAAAAACGCCACTAATGTCTTGCCTAATACTTGACAAAAATAACTGTCTTCCAAGAATTCCGTCTAATACGAACCAACCCGCGGCTGGTTTACTCACGGCCGAGTTGCTACTTCCACAAGAACAAAGTCGCTGACACAAAGATATGTTCCATGCACTAAATTATGTTTCCCGTACTAAAAACACCTTTATTAGGGGAGACTACTCTTTCACTCACGGTAGTACCATATTGACAGCAAGACCCAGACCCCAGAAGCTTCCCCTGATAAAGCTTCGTTCGATTCGAGTCCCCCTTGTCTTCTTGTTACTGCCTTGTCACGGTTTAAAGGAACAGAAAACTTGACTCAAACTTGACTCGGGGAGCTAGCTAACATATCAAGAATGTACCCTGGGTCGATACTGAGATTAAGAAAAATTCTCGTTACGACCATTGCAGTTTCCGAGAATTTGACTTTTGGGCAAAAGGTTTGTGTGCCGCGACTAGGAATCGAACACCAGCCGTCTTGTCGGGGAGGTCGTTAGTCTGTAGTCTACATGTAAAAAGGCGAACTTTTACAGTACATAAGTGCATAATTACAGTGCATAAGGGGCAAGGGCCTGCCAGCTAGCTTTGGGAACACTAAGGAGGGGGTTCGAGACAACAAAGAAGGGCGGGCCTGTCGACAATAAGACCCTGTAAATTTATCTAAGCCCCCCCGGGCGATTCGATGGCCGAAAGTTGCGTAGTCAAGTTTACTGTTCCTTTAAAACCGTTTTATTTAGCCTTGTTAGGTGAACGACTCAACGGACAAGCATCACAAATAAAACGCAGTCGAGAAAACTACCTGAGACAGGACACAAACTTGCTCCGTGATCAAGTCATCATTCACGGCGTCCTGTCTGACAGGGCACTGACAATTGTCAGCCGACAGGACAAATAAAACGGCATTAAAGCCCAATTCACACAGAGCGACTTTCGCCACGCCTGACGATATTCGTCACGCCAGGCGTTGAAAAACGGCTTCGGCTCCGAGCCGAAAAAATTCGCAACGCCAGGCAAATAATTTGACGCCTTCCGTGTGAATCCCGCTTAAGGGGACAAGGCAGTTAAATACAGCGGCATTTGGCTGAAAGGACTGAGACAGGACCGAGACAAGGCTGAAACGAACGCGGCTGAAGTATGGAGGTCCTACTATGTCTTAGCTGGAACGGATCAATGTCCGCAGCTAAAAAAAACAACATTTATATCGATTGCCACGAACATGATTTTATTGTTCACAGCTGGTAACAAGACGCTTAGAACTTCCTGAAAGCTTTCTTGGAGGCAGCTCCCTTGGCGACCTTGAGGACGTTGAATCTGACGGTCTTGCTGAGGGGTCTGCATTCACCGACTGTCACAACATCTCCAAGGGCAACATCCCTGGAAAGAAAGAAATCATTTATAAATTACCACTAAAAACCAACACTAATAAATGAAAAGCCTACCTCGGACGGTAATGTAAACCATTTGGTGGGTTCGCTCTGCGGTACATGGAGGCGATGAAGAAAAGCGAAACTGACTGCCGAAATCTCAAGGTTTAAGCTTCCCACTGAAGATCCAGTCCCGTCGGACAGAGCATTGCAGCCTTGGGAAGGAGCTGGACATATTGGTGGCGTTTTAGATCGCCGATGAAATTTCCCCGGTAGACGAAGGAAGTTTGCCGATTCCTGCTTATTTACTGTTTTCGGTAGCCGATAGCCGTTGGAGGCAACGTCCATCGCCTATCAGCGAATCCTAGGCCGATAGGCGATGGACAGGAATTTAGGCGATAGACGTTAGCCGTTGAGCACAAAAACAGAAATTAGAAGAAACAGCTAGGGCTATCGGCTTCCGGCGAACGTCAAAAACGCCCCTATTCTCTTGGAATTGTTCGTTTTTCGTACGAGCTGTAGAAGCCACACAAAAATGTACCAAACATCAGAATTGAGTACTTATATGCCTTGACCCAGCCCAATGATCTAATCCATAACGTCTTCTCCAAGCCATGCATGTATTTTGTACGCGACGCCACCTCTAATTCAGGCATATTTCGAATAGTCAGATCTCAAATGGTCACTTAAAAGCAGGTCTCGTTCAACCATGCAAACATACCAGATTGAGGTACAAGCTTTTGAAACACACCACCTATGTTTTTGCGACAAAACATAAGAAATTATAATCGCAACTTCCGAAAAAGTTGGCAGTGCAGAACTTTAGTGCCAACGCCTATCCTCCATCTCGTCATGACCTCTGGGCAAGATCGAGTTTACAACCCCACATGTATTCCTGGCTTCGACTTCATTTTCGAGGTCTAACGTTTGACGGCACTACCCCACGAACACGCTTTTTGTAAAGATAGATAAACAAGTTTACGCTTGGTTACAAGCATCAACTTTGTGCAAACGGACCAAAAATTCGCAGTCACATCCGCAAACTTCTTGCCAGTACAGATTACAAGCATTTAGATCATTCATATTGTGCTTCAGAACCTGAATAACTCCGCAGTCATCTGCAGTGCAAGACCTTAGGGTTTTCAAACCCTAAGGTGTTAAAAGATATGAAAAATGTTACGGTGGAGTTTTTTTTGCTTTTTTTTATGTGAATTAACGTGTGATGTACGTGAGGTGTTTCTTTTTAAAAAGAAATTCGCCATGGCCCTCGGGCTGCTTAGCAATTAATAAAACTTATCTTTCCTTTTGCTGAAAGCGACACATCTTATTCTTCTTTAGTTTTGTCTCTCTTATTCAGCTGAGGGATAAAACAAATGTAATCTAACCTGGCCTTTACTGCTTGAATACAATAACCAATGGTCTTCACAGCCCATTTAGACAAACTTACTTGAAGGCTGGAGAAAGGTGGACAGACATGTTCTTGTGCCTCTTCTCAAATCGGTTGTATTTCTTGATGTAGTGGAGGTAGTCTCGTCGGATGACGATGGTCCTCTGCATCTTCATTTTCTGGACAACTCCAGACAGGATTCGCCCTCTGATGAAAACGTTTCCGGTGAATGGGCACTTCTTGTCCACATAGGTACCTTCAATGGCCTGGAAACAAGAAAGAAAATGATGCAATCAAAAAGTTTCTAAAGCCAATCTGTTAGTTCCTCTGTTGAAGCCTTCTATCCTCCTGGCTAATCGTTCCTTCAACTCATTTCTGATATTTAGAACTTCTAGTTAGTGTTGTTCACGGCAACACACTTCGCTTTAAGTGTCTGCTAAAACAGACATGAGCCAAGAGCCCACTAGCACATGAATAAGGAATAAGATTTTCCTACCATTTTTGAATGGATTTTTCCTAAAGACTTCTACTATGTGGCCAGATTTTACAAGTTTCTGCAGTTGCAGCACGAATAGTACTTCTAAATCTCGATCAAACATTTGGTACTCTCTCAACAAATACTGATGTTTCAAAAATACACCCCTCTTGTGCTTTTTTAGTGCAGTGGTTAAAAAGACAACATTTCATTCATACATTACCATAATTAATTTAGTTACCTTGCAGTAGTCAATGGTTGCGTTCCAGGTTTCTGATTTCGAAATTTGAGCTCTGCCCACCTATGACTTCCGTTCCGGAACTCAACGATTGCTAACTATTTGGTAACGATGGTGGGTGAGCATCGTTGGGAAAAGTTGACAATTGTAAAATTGGGAAAAGTTAACGATCGTTAAGCCCCGAAATAAAGTTGACGATTGTTAAGTTTCTGGTAATGCAAACGATGTCTATTTTTTTTTCGTAAAGCTTTGGCCTGAACAAGATATTGCCCAAAGAAAATGATCCCCACTCAAGGAACAAGATCTAAAAGATTCCTGACCGCAAGAACTCCTTATCTCTTCTTGCCTTACTTAAAGAGATGCATATTCATTCAGACTAGACTAAATGGTAAAAATGTGTCAAGATGTCACTTGAATAGGGTAATGCTGCAGTTGATTGTTTTAACTAAAAGGACTAGTAGATAACCTTTCTACCATCTGAAAAAATCTCTAATCCTAACCTTTACTTACATCTCTTGGGGTCTTGAATCCCAGACCAACATTTTTGTAGTACCTCAAAGACTTCTTCTTGCTTCCAGCTTTCCTGTTCAGGAAGACAGTTGGCTGCTTTTGAAAAGCCTTCTCAGTCTAGAAAAAAAGATTTGAATAATTTTTCACTCTGCAACACATAAGGACTCAACAGAATACACACCTTCCTATTTGTCAACAATCTGCATCACACTCCCCTACTAAGTCTTGAAAGTCTAGCTCTGTTTACAAGCCATGCCTTGTTTTACTAATTTGCAATCTTAAAGTTTGTCCTATAAATAGTTTTATAAGGTAATTTTCTTTCATTTGGAGTATGTTCTACCAAAACTCAGGCAGTCGGATTTTATGTTGAGGTATACCCAATATTTACAGCATTGGGTGAAAAAATTGTGGGCATATTTACAACTGTTTCATGGTTCAAATTTTCATAGCTGGTAATATTTTATTACGAAGGTGTGTTTTCTTCAGACTGACACTTGCAAGCCTATGTCACTTTCCCACTAACAGTTTTGCCAAACCTCCAGAAACAGAGGTTTGGCAGTTTTAAAGATTGTAAGACTGGTCAGACAACTGCAAAATTGAGGCAACTCCACCTCAGGAAAACACTAGAGCAGCCAGATTGGCAGAAACACCACAGATAGCAGGTTATGTAGATACTGGGACAAACCTCAGCTTCAGGAGATAACTTGGCAGCCGCAAAAGAGGAAACCTCCCAGGTTGGAAACTACAACAGTGGCCAGATCAGGAGAACCCCAAGGTAGGAAACTGCAACAGTGGTAGAGACTCCCGGTACTGTAGCCTAGATTCTTACTTCATTAGCAAGCCAGACAAATTTATTAGCCTAGAACCTCTGAAAATTGCTGATTCTGTATCACAAAGGATATCTCCCCCCCCCCCCCCAGCTGTTATTTGAAAATCAGCCCTCCAAGCTTTGGGTGGTGGCTGGTGATTATAAAGAATGTTAGGTTCAGTCATGCAACCAATCCTCAACTTTAATGCATGCTGCTCCTGTGTTGGGTCATCCCCCACAATGGAAGCACAGCGACCTAATACTGTGGTAGTGCCCTGCAGCAAGGGAAGAGTACAGTAGGGTACAATGACCAGTAGCCGGCCATGACAAAAAAACGACCAGAATATATCCATAGACTTACAACAACTGAACTTTTCAATAAAATGGATCAAAACAAACAACAGCAGTAGAAAGCATTATTTTACTTGTACAATTTACCAAAAAATTTTTCTATGTTTTTTTCAGTCTGAAACAGCTGCAAAAAATATTTCAAATTCACCATTGTATTCGGGACTGAATAATTGATTTAATAAGGCCTGCAGAAATATGTTCTAGCTAACTTATATTATCATTAAGATAATTGCATGTAAATTCAGGTACAAAAAAAGTACCTAAACTTCTCTATAAGAACTTACTGATACCAAGGACTGAATATCCTTATGTCTACACTGGTAAATAGCCTTTTTGTTTGACCTTGCGCATTATTTTCCCAGTTTCTCTTATAATCCATGTGTGGCGGCTCCCAATGAAAAAATCTAACACCCAGTCTCAATAAAAATTTCAAGACCAGATGGCCACCGCCATTACATTGGGCCAACGTTGCTGTGTGACGTCATCATTTCTCCAAATTCAACGATGCGAATATACGCGATTTTTGAAAATGCGACGACATGCAGCCGGCAGGCCCCCATGGTAATGAGTGTTTTTCTAATTAAGAATTGGGATACTTAGCAGCAAGTTAGTGAGGTATTACTAAACTCAAATCAAAGCTAAAGTTCAGGAGAATCATTTTCCTATGACCAAAGATCAGAATTTGTAAGTTGTTTTTTTAGTTGCTACCCTACTTTAGGAAGTCGCTTGACAGTGAGCCCGCATCGTAGAAACACTAAAACCATACTAGGCAACTTTTACTGCAAAATGCTTGCTAAAAACATTCAATTCGTATCACAATTTACTATGTTTCAACTTTCAACAAAACAATGCATACATTAACTTGGGGTCTGTTTTTTTTCTGTTCCTTCTATCAGAGGTATCACTACTGGGGGGGAGGGGGGGACACCCCCCCAAATGTTGTTGGACAATCGGTAAACAAGAGCCGAGTCGTCATGATTTTTAGTAAAAACAGTTGATTTTTTTCTTAGAATAGTCATTTTTCTTAAAAATTGTCTTTGTTTTTAAATAGTTGTTTTTTCTCAAAATCAGCCGATTTTTCGGTGTAAACTAAATTATATCGGAATTCGGTAAAAGCGTGACGTCACACCTATTTGATGTAATTTACCTAAAAAAATAAAAAAGTGTAGTTTATTCCTAACGGTGAATATATATTTGAATATATATATATAGAGAGCCGAGCGGCCAGCGAGGCGCCGGCCGCATTTACATTTATAAACCGTTCTAGGGACAATCAAATCCTACTTTGGGCCCTCGGTCGCATGACGTCACTATTTACGTCACGACTTGCGGAATTTTGTTACAATATAGTCGACACCGATTTTTCGTCAACACAGTTTTTTTTTCAATAATAGTCGTTAGTAACTGCAAAAACAGTCGGCAAAAATGACCAGCCAATTGGTAAATACCTTGCCCCCCCAAAGATTTTGGCTAGTAACGCCTCTGCCTTCTGTCAAGTTTCCATGCATTCAAAAACAAACCACCACTCCAGACTCCAGACATACAGTCAAAAATTTTATCCATTTTGGTCAATAGGTGACAAGACACGAACTACTTATAACTATCTTATCAGGATGTTTCTTAGTCAATAGCATAACCATAGTCATAGATAGGTAGCGCATTAAAACTAGAGATGACTTTCCTTGGCCTATATCTTAACTTGCTGCTAGTTCACACTTGGTTCACTCAAACCGCCCACTGGAAGGAGATGTTTTATAATTCAGAGACTTTTATGAAGCCTAAGGCCTAAGCCATGTAAATTAGACAGAACTTTCTTTTGTGACAGAAAGATTGCTGAAACAGTTTCCTCTTCATTGATACCAAGTTTGTTGTTTTCCCTTCATATCTGACTGTTTTACAGGTAGGGTAGCCAGTAAATTTTTTTTTAATCAAACCTGAGCTGTTGAAGACCAGGATGTGATTCTCCTATCTTTTAGCTTTGATTTGAGGCCAAAATCACCTCTCTATCTTGCCTCTAAGCATCCTAAATCTTCTTTAGAAAACAGTATTTTACATAAGAAAATGCCTATGTTCATCCATTGACTTTAGGGTTTTGTCCATCTAGTGACCAGCTTGGAACTATGTGCTTCAATGAAATTCTATGAAACTGGGTATTTTGAGCTGGTTTTGAGTGCATGGGGAGCCCCAGCAAGTGAGTTAGTTGAGAAAGTATGAATAAGATCATTAAGGTTATAGTCCAATAGACCTATTGCTGCTATAGGCTGCTGACTTTTCCTCCTTAGTATCAACAAATTTTTGTAGGCAAGTTCAGCTACTTTTTTTTACATCTAAATTTACATTGAATATTAAGAAATAATATTAAATAGCTAGGACATCTTACTGATGGCCTTACAAAACAGACAATTTTGTCCTGAATGCAATGGTGTTTTCAAAATATTTTTTGAAGATGTTTTAGATAGGTAAAACTGATAAGGAAAATTCACAGCAATTCCTGCATTCATTACAAAAAAATCGCCAATTTTTGCCACTAGGTGTTTTTGTGGCCACCCTATTACAGGCAGACAAAGCCAAAAAATTGCACAATGGGAGAAGTGTCAAAATAAGCAATCCTCCACTACCTATACCCCATACCAATCTGTAAATCCCTATAATGATTTGGGATGGGTTACAGCGCCATCACTCCAGCCCCAAACCTGAGGATTTAAGCATGAACAATATCAGAATAATCACCACCAAGATTGCACCCTGGCATAAAATAAAAATTTAATAGACCACAAGAACCCCAAATTCTAAGTGAACTGTTTACAGATGTGTTCTGTCCTTAAAAAGCAGTAAATTCTTACCTGATGGTCCGCCATTTTCACGAAATTCGAGTAGAAACCAAACTTCAAATAAATTCAATTCCGGAACACTAATAATGAAAGTGAAGAGACGAAAAGGCGACAATCTGAAGAGCGAAAATTCCGTGCAACCATGCAAAGATAAATCCCTCCAGAATCCCTCAGTTTCAAATTGAGCAACGTTGCTTTTAACTTTTAGTCTTGTCGGCAGATGGCTTCATCGCTGCATTGTTGTTCGGCACTTCGGTGTTTGGGTTTTAATAACAGTGAGGCAAATTTTGTGACCGGCTGTCTCTTCTCTCACAGATGATGTGCTCGGAGAGGAAATCGCAGCGCTTTTCTTCCTCGACTAGCTCTGGCGGAATAAACTCTTGCAGGCTAGAGACTACTGTAAAGGTCGGGCTTCACTACCCAGATTTTTCGCCCGGATTTTGGGTTCCCGTTTTCTTCGATATCGGAATGGATAGTGAAGACCAGAGGCGTCACTACTGGGGGGGGGGACGCCCCCCCCCCCTCAATGTTGTCGGCCAGTCGGTTTACTTTTTAGTAAAAACAGTCGATTTCTTTCTTAGAAATAGTAATACAATCAAAAACAGTCGGTTTTTCGTCAATACAGTCGTTTTTTTCTCAATAATAGTCACTTTTATCCGCAAAAATAGTCGGTAAAAATGACCAGCCAGTCGGTGAATACCTTGTCCCCCCCCCCCCCCCAAACATTTTGGCTAGTAACGCCTCTGGTGAAGACAGGTCTGAAAGCACCCCGGACGCGTCCGGGAATCTGGTAGAAAAATCTACCAGATTCCCGGATTCTGGGTGAAAAGAAGCGGAAATTTGAAAGTAGTTTTCATTTGACTTGGAGAAATTGTGTTGAGGTGGTAAAATCTAAGAAACTGACAGAAGTGCCGAAAAATGCCCAAAAGTGGACTGTTGAAGAGACATTTGATTTGATTTCTGTTTGGGACCGTCTTCACATGATCCGGACCCCAGATTCTGGCTTAAGTAGGAGGCGAGGGGCCGTAAACTTGGGACTTTTCTCGGACTGCTGGTAAGTTAGTGCCCGGCTCGGTTTGGACAGACCATTTTATGATCGATTTACTCGCAAAAGCCCGGCTTCAATTTTCAGATTTTTTTTCCGGATTCCAGATATCCGTTTTCGTCGAGAAGGATCCGCCAAGTGAAGTCAGGCTCTAAACGTCTGGAACTCCGAGATGTTGGATCCCAGATTCCGCAATTTGGATTGGAAGGGTGTCACAGATGCAACGAGATTCAATACATGTGACTCATCTGAGAGACACTACAAGTATGCAAATTAATGGGGTAGGAGAAAATGGAAGAGTGATGGTGATGATGCTGTTCTTTAAAAAAAGACAGGTCGCGCGCAGGCCGCGCGGCCCCTACAGCAAGTTAATACGTGGCTCCGACACTGTAGTTCTAGACTTTGAAATTAGTTTGCCACGGTGAGAGTTTGTTGTAAAACTTTTTATCTCTCGCGAGTCCCCACGGACGGGGAATGCTCCGATTATCATCACCATCATCAGAAAGGACTCCCTTTCAGATTCGGAGGGGAATCAATTCTTGCTGGTGATGGTGCAATGTAAAATTAATTAAAAACAATCAGAATGAACAAAACCAAAAATAAAGTGGATCCAGACTAATTTGGTCAACTACATATTTCTTTTTTGAACAAAATCCGTTTTGGAAGCATTCCCCTTGTTCTCGCTGTTTTCTGAACGCGGAGTCCGCGTGGAGTGACTCCCTCCATTCTCGCCGTTCCCTTCGATTCCCCGAGGAGTCCTCGAGGAACGGCGAGAATACGCCTTACGCAAAAGTTGCGTAAAAACACAAAAACTACGTAAAACACACGATAAGGATCATAAAGCTGAAAAAGTTCCATCTTTTCCACATGCAAGTGATGATGGTGACGAAAGTCCGGGTAGTAATTCCAGCCCGGGAGCACCTGAGCCTGATCGTGTGTCCAAGGCATAAATAATTTCATGGAAATTCACATTTCCATGTCCCGGGATTGGCTAATATTTATGCCTTGGACACACGATCAGGGTCAGGTGTTCCCGGGCTGGAATTCCTACCCGGACTTTCGTCACCATCATCAATTGCATGTGGAAAATATGGAACTTTTTCAACCTCCCCTGTTTCCTCCATGACGTGTGCAGACTGCATCTTAGCTGTACTAGTATTTGCTAAGCCCGCAAGTTTGTCTCTCTTTACATATCGAGTAGGGCCCGTTTCCTGTGCATAGAAAGCATAGGTGTTGGCGCTACTCCTTATTCCCTAGCCCCACAGCGATTTTGCTCGGGTTTCTTCTAGCTACAACCAACAGCAAAAGAATACTAGGGTGTAGGATAGAAAACATTCCTATTGAAACTCAGTCAGTCGTGCACCAGCGCTGGCTCCGATAACTTCATATACTGAACACAGTAAAAAAAAGATACTACCTTCCTTGTTTCCTCGGTGTGTGCAGACCGCCTACTAGAAAATTTCTAACCCGTAAGTTTATCTCGCTTTCAATGTCCCAAGCGTAGTGGGCGGCGCTATACGAGTAAGGCCCGTTTCTACTGCATGGGAAGCATAGGTCTTGGCGTTATTGCCTAGTGTTGTTTTGCTCTGCTACAACCTGACGAGAGCCCTAGCCAAGAAAAGCCGGAACATCGCTGGAATAAGTCTGAGCCTTGTTCGCGCCATCAAATTTAACGGGTCGTTTAATTTTAGTATGTAATCCGTTCTTCTTAGGAATACCAACCTGATTGATATTTGGGTTCCGATCTCATGCGATTGTTCTTCAGTTTAACACTACGCATTCGCATTTGCGGGTCATTTCTACGTTGTGATAAAGAGATATAATTTTAAAAAAAATAAATAAGAATAAATATTCATGTTAAGTCGATCATCCGGTGAAAGTATTCCTTCCAAACCAAGAGAAAGCGCCGACTTGCGAAAGCAGTAACTGCCGCAGCGCTACTGGATTCACAGAGTCGTGTCCATATCCATATCCCAGCACAGCGGGGGTCTCCCCAAGATTTCCATATCTCTGAAATCCGCCACCGAATCCGTAACCAAGGTCTCCGTGTCTCTGAAATCCGCCAACATATCCATTTCCAAGATTTCCATATCCCTGAATTCCGTCATTGAATCCATTTCCAAGATTTCCATATCTCTGAATTCCGCCATTAAATCCATTTCCAAGAATTCCATATCTCTGAATTCCGCTATTAAATCCGTATGGATTATACATCATACTGTTCTGGATACCTCGGATTCTGGATGACTCTAGCGCTTGCTGCTGCAGGAGCTCCGCGTCATAATTTCCGGGATAGCCAGCGAACTGCGACCGGATAATAGAGCTGGGCAACTGCGACCGAACGACCTGGGGTTGGTTTTGCTCATTGGAATGGATGTAGTCTGGAAGATTCGATTCGGAAAGAACCTGCGCCCGCTGGACTTTGGACTGATCCTCTTCTCTTTGAGCTGCTAGTTCGGCTGCGTCACCAGGACTAACAGTGTTGCCCTGGGCCTGGATTTTAGCCAGGATCTGGAAAAGTTAATCAGTGAACAGGATACAGCCAGGGACCCATAAATTCCCTGTAATGACTCGCCATTCAGGGGGCTTGTCAATAAGAGATTTCTGATGCGCTCTTGACCGAGCGTCAGATAGTTCGAGAAATACCCACGGGGATAAAATACCCGACTACAATGGTCTAAACTAAGTTGTAACGGAAATCTATATACGTCATGTATGGAAATGTATGGGTCCCTGATACAGTAAAAAAAAAAAAAAAAAAACAGGACACAGAATACGCAAGTTGTATGGACTTCGAGAATCAAGAATCATTTATTGACAAATCAACTTCGTAGCTTTCTTCAGCAGAAGATGCTAAATTATGCTGGTCATTTACATTGACAAAATAAGATATATTACGCTTTGTAAAAAAGGGCCTGTTTGGCTTCAGACCTGTTTGTCTCGTATTACGCGCTTGGGGCACGTTCGCAGCCTCATGATATTAAAGGTTAACTTCAGACATCGAGGCTGATATCGGAAAATAACAGCGAGATGGACATTGAAAATAACCTGTCCGAGCCTTCGGCTCGGCTGATATTTTGAAATGGCCGTCGAGCTTGTGATTCCGATATCAGTCGAGATGGAGGTATGTTAACTATTATAACTTTTTCGTACAGAACTCGTTTGTTTCAGGGCTGAAAATAATCCAGCCAATCACGTTTCAGAATTAGTCATATCAGCCTCCGGGGAGGATGATATGACAAAATAACATCCTCTCCGGAGGCTGTTATTACTAATTCTGAAACGTGATTGGCTGGATTTTCCGTGGCGTTTTCTGTGTGAAGATTATCGTAATATAACTGACCGTGGGTCATAGGAAGATATGCATTACGCGCCTGTTCGAAAAAAGTTATTAAAGGTTAACTTCAGACATCGAGGTTGATATCGGAAAATAACACTGAGACGGCCATTGAAAATAACCTATCCGAGCCGAAGGCGAGGTAGGTTATGAAAAATATCTACCGAGCCGAAGGCGAGGTTGATATTTTTAAATGGCCGTCGAGGTTGTTATTCTGATATGAACCGAAATGGAGGTATGTTAACTATTATAACTTTTTCGAACAGAATATTTTTCATAGGTAGGACTTGTTCTTCTTTTGTTGTACTCTTTCGCTAACGGGGTAGAGAATTTTATTTTAGTGAAGTAGCAACCCAAGCCTACTGTAGACCTACTAAAATGACTATTGTTGGGACCCAAGCACTTCAGTTTCTACCAATAGTCTTTCACTTTTTTCGTGATTCAGATGCCATCTAGCGGCCGTGAAATCTACTACACATCTTCTAAAACGACTCCGCTAGGGGTCGTGGAAAAACGTAAACAAACAAAACCACGTGTTGGAAAATTCCAGAAAAATTCCAGACAAAGAAAGTGTTCAGTGCTGAATAACTAGCTTTTGGAAAGCAAGGGATAGTAGTATGTTGTTTCAGTTGACAAGCTGTATTTTCAGTGGAAATCTGATTGTGACAAGGTATGACCTAGGGCATAGGCTGGTTGTCTAAGAGAGTAAGATGTTCTGTCATTTTTTATACTTTTAATTTTATTTTATATTTTATTTTTTATACAATTAATAATTATTTTTTATGTTTTTTGCTGAAAGTATTGTTTTTTAATTAATTTTTTGGAGGTCAGCTTCTACTTTTCAATATTTGAGGAAAATTGCTCGATAAATTCAGTATTTGAGGAAAAGTGCTCGACGAACTTCTGCGGAGGCTGATACGGCT
This sequence comes from Branchinecta lindahli, assembly GCA_023053555.1. Taxonomy (NCBI): domain Eukaryota; kingdom Metazoa; phylum Arthropoda; class Branchiopoda; order Anostraca; family Branchinectidae; genus Branchinecta; species Branchinecta lindahli. The sequence continues at coordinate 17,186,358 of JAKZAO010000002.1, forward strand.
TCGTATCATCCTCTATGGAGGCTGATACGATATCGTATCATCCTCCCCAAAATTTATAACTACCTGTGGGACATAGGTAGATATACATTACATATCTGTTCGAGAAAAGTTATATTGCAATTGACCGGTTTTGACAGTAGTTCGTTGAAAGGGTTTGACGACCGGTAATTCAGCTATCTTGCTCGTTTTATTTCAGATTTCAAAAACATTACAAATAACGAAGTTGTCGTCTTCAGCGTTGCTAGGTACGTGTACGTCCCAATTTAAATAGATACTTATTAGCCATCAGTATACAGTACCGGCTGGTAGCTCAAACCTTCTGGATCTTATACATCAGATAGATCTTAAGCATAGAGAAAATTAATGCTATCCCCTACCCCCCCCCCCCCACAAAAAAAAAATCACCCGACAAAAATTTGTATTGTTTCTACTGAGAAGTTATGAGACTTCAGATTGAGTACCAGATTATGTCGGTTCTTAGCCGATAGTGTTTGTTGCTGCGGTGTCGTCGGCAAACTGAGTATTTAACGAAGATTCATCCGTACACAAAATCAAGGCAGCCCGCACAGAGGCCGAGCCCGGGACTAAAGCAGCTGTTTAAAGTTTAACCGAAAAGGGCTAGGATAGGACAATCTAGTTACTCATCACTTATTCAATTAAATTGGCTTGAAGACCCGCTGAAAATGAGTTACTTAATTCGTTGTTCCACTATTCACGAACAATCGGTTTTCAGATAGTGGAATTTTCGTGTGATTTGTGGTGCCTCTACGCGCTTGTATTTTTGTTGTATGCATTACGAGAAAGATTTATCTTCTTATTTTTTGTTGAGGCACTAAGCAATGTTCACCAATCTCACCACTTGCCCACCGAAAAGCCGCATTTGTTTTGAGATTAAAATTTCCAGCGTCATAGTAGAATTTACGCTGTGAGGACGGCCGGAGATACTCTGAGCCTCATAACTAGAGCAGATAGTGGATAATCAAAAAATCCCTTTGCAGAATCCAAACAATTCAGTGTATGCAATTAAATGACCCACAAATAAGTTGGCTTTTCAGTTAAACTTTAAAGGACGGGTAGCGAAACTTTGAACTTTCTCTTCAAAGTTGGTAATAAAACAATTATTGCTGTAGTTATTATCTACCTAAAAATCCATACCTGCATTGTTCCTGGGTTTGTTGGCATGGGAAAGGACTGACGGCCGGAATCAGCACGACGCTTCTGAGAGGCCGAGTCCTCGTCCAGGGGAAGAGTATCGGCGAAAACAGGTTCTAAAAAACAAACGCGTTTGACATAAATACGGAGAAAATTTATCTCGGGGGGGGGGGGGAGGAGGGGGTTTGCCCGCGGGTCGGACCAAAAATTACAAAAAAGACACAGATCAGACGTTAAAACCCATATAAAACGATTAGTTTGCATGTTTCGGGGGGGGGGGGTTGAACCCCCTAACCCCATGGATACAGCCCTACCTACACTACCCATCTTATCGTTCCTTCCTCAGTTGTGCCGTTTCATATCAATCGCCAGATTTCTGGAAAAAGTCAAGAAATTCTGCTAGACGGCTGGGGAACCAGGATTTGTCCTTCCAAGACCCAAAGGTTGAGTAGCATTTCGAGAACAACTTAAAAATTTATAGCGGCGATCCGTCTCTCCCTACATGCAACGCGACCTTGCTCCGAGTGTGCAAAGACCTTGAACCGGATGATCGCAATAGCGCTTCGATCGCCCTTTGACTGCTGCACTGGATTTGCGCTGCCTGTTACACTGTAAGGTCAGAAGTTTGGGATTTTACGGTCGGATTTTCTGCACTTTCATCATCATGTTGAAAAAATTTCAACTTTTTGGGATCCCAAAACGTAAGTGGAGGGATACCTATGACATCGCAAAAGTTGTCCGTCTGTCCGTCCGTCCGTCCGTCTGTCTGTCTGTGAGCACGCTAACTCTCGAAGGGAATTAGATATTTTGATGAAACTTGGTGTGAGCATTCTTTGGGTCAAGATTAAGGTCGAGTTCGTAGATGGGCTCCGTAGCCCTACATTTAGGGGTGGGGGAGGGGGTTCAAATTAAGGGACGAGCAAAATATTTTTAAACAGCCAATCTGATAATCGATTATGGGGTAAGATGACATGGCGATCACGAATATGAAAACCATTTTGTCACCGGACAAGTATTTCGCCCGGAATCTGGCCAAAACCGGAAAGTTTGTTAAAAGTAAAAGTTTTATTTGAAGTTGATCAGATGTTCGATCTAGAGGTAAGAAGGCATGCTGAACATGAATATGAAAATCATTTTCTCGCCGGACAAGTAGTTCGCCCGGAATCTGGCGAAAACCAGAAAGTTTTTTAAATTAAAAGTTTCATTTGAAGTTGATAAGATGTTCGGTGTAGGGGGAAGAAGGCATGCTGAAAACGAATATGAAAACCATTTTCTCGCCGACAAATAGTTCGCCCGGAATCCGGCCAAAACCGGAAAGTTTGTTGAAAGTAAAATTTGTATTTGAAGTTGATTATATGTTCGATTTAGGGGTAAGAAGAGATGCTGAATCCGTATATGACAATCATTTTTTAGCCGGGTATATAGTTCTTCCGGAATCCGGCTAAAACCGGAAAATTTGTTAAAAGTTAAATTTTGATATGAAGTTGATTAGATGTTGGATATAGTGGTAAGGAGATATGCTGAATTCGTTTTTGAGCTTTAGTTTTTTCGCCGGACAAGTAGTTCTGGATTTCGCCAAAACCGAAAAATTCGCAGAAGTAAGGCAGGATCGTTTGGATCGGCTTCTAGGGATATGCACACATGCTGAGTCCATATCTGAACTTGGTTTTCTTAGATGATTAGCTATTTGGCCTTAAACTGTTTCTAAATTATAAGAGTAAAAATGTTCAAGGAGTCTGGCGAAGACAAAACCTAGCCTAATTGTCTGGATCAAATATCGAATTTTTGGGATCCCATCAGAACCTTTGGTCTTGTTCCGTATGGAAGTGACGAATTCCAGCCCGGGAGCACCCGACCCTGATCGCGTGTCCCAGGCATTAATAAGAGTTCCGTTTTTCCAGATACCACGTATCTGATACCATGGTAACTAGATCTGAATTTTGTTGTTTTCGCAGTTACCGTGGTATCTGATACAGGATGCCAATAAAAAAACGACCATTGCGAAATTCGCGCTTTTAGCAAGTCACTCCAAAATAAATACTTGGATCCACTAAGTTCTTCTTTCCCACCAATTTGGACAAATCCTAGGCTCTTGTGCTGGTGATGATGGAAGTGAGTGACTTTTGCAGATACCGCGGTCAGTTAATACGGTCGGGTCAGATACCATGGTAACTGGCCATATACTCAGTTAACTGCAAACACGTTTTCTGACCGTAGTATCAGATGTGGTATCTGACAGCAAAACGACTTTAGACCGTGGTATCGGATATCATGGTATCTGGAAACAACTAAGGACGCACATCCTGTTCATTGTTATCATGGATGCGCTTACAATTAATTTCACGTGTCTTTCCATGAAACATAACACTCAAAACGGTTTAGAGCAGTTAAATTTTTTATTTTTCTTAGGGAAAGATAACAGAAATATGCAAGCGCAAAACTTCTGCCTGTTCTATATTTATCGATGGTCTGTTTCCAAAAGTTGATAAGCAACATTTTTCGAATTTTACAGGAACAAAGAGGAACCTTTCACCAGTTGCCACCTTTGATGGTATTTGGCATAAAATTTTACCAGATATGCAGCCACATTCAGCCGCAGGGCACAAGCGGGGATAGCAACAACTCAATTTCGAGAAAGATGTTACTTATAAGCTTTTATCAACACCGTCAGTATAGTTTGCCCCGGCCTTACATCAGAAATGTGTCTGGACGAGCTTTGACAACGCTTATCCGCCAATTCCGTCGAACTTACAGGCGAACGGACAACGTCCATTGGGGTCAACTTACGCATGCGCAGTATGGCACTTTGGTCTAACTGCAAATCAAAACTCACGAATTGAAAGAATTGAAAACGCGCTGTCCACATTATCGTTCCTTCCTTCCATGGTCTTTGGGATCCTCTGCCCCTCAATAAAGGCCCAAAAGTTCCCTACTCCCTTATTAATAATAATAATAATTTATCTTTCGGAGACGGAGTAGGAATAAATGTACAAAATCGACACCTAGGAAAAACGGAGACTGAACCGTCGGTAAAATACTTATTTCGCACACCGCCTACAACAAGTTTCTCCCTCCCCCGTATAACAAAGTAACGGAAAGGCAAGAGCCAGCCAGTAGCGGCCAAACACAGCCGTTACGATAATAATTTTACACCAAAGATTGATAAAATAATAAATAATATTGACAAATTTGAGAATGCAAGTAATCGCTAATTTTGGTTATGTTACCGTGAAAGTGCGAGCGAGCAAATTACTATCCTATTCTATAGAAAGGTCAATTTGACGAAGTTTCATGGGACATAGTGTCTCATGCCCCTCTGCTTACTGGTTTAACCCAAATTTTCTAACCGGACTACCGAAGTTTTGTACCAATGATATGTCTATCACTGCCCGGCCTTGATTTCAAATTTAGCCCCAGAATCCCGAGACAGTGACATAATAGGTGCGGCTGTAACGGCTTTAACAGAACCGGATGGGTAATTAAAATCAAGAATCCACGTCTCTGATTCAGTACGGTGTGGAGCTTTTATCTACTATACGATACGACGATAAGAAACTGGTTTTAGAAAATTTCTACTTCTGAGGTTTTCAGTTTGCAAAAACTAAATACCTTCCAAATCATTTTTGTAGAATCTCTTTACGACTTGGTCAATGTCGTTCTCCGAAGCTTCAGACTCTACACTCGCGTGTACCAGAGGAAACCTGAATACGGCTATAGCGAAGACTGCCAAAACTGAACCTGAAATGAAGCAACAAATTAAAAATATTCATAACAACTTGGTCGCAGGAGGCTTAGTAGCATTTTGGATTGCTGTAAGATCGTAATTCTCTCTATATGCCCGGTCACATACTGAGACGCCCGACAGCCAGATCTCCAAGAAATGTCGCCCGTTGTCTTCCTGGAAGAAGAAAGCTGGCGGACAGAAAAAGACGTGGCTTGCAAAAATCAAAGAGGATCTGGAACCAATCGCCGGATTCCGAAAATATGGACGCCGCTGGGACAGAGAATGGCTAACGATCATGGAGCCGCTAGCAACTGACCGCCTCGCTTGGAAAGATGCGAGCCGACAAATTTTGGATGCCACGATGAACCCTCCGTCGGCTTGAAGTGCAACAAGTACTATCTGCCTGTTCACTGTCAAAAGTTTCATAACAGATAACACATTGATGCGCAATTTCAGCAGATAACACTTGGAATGTTATTTGTTGTGATTTGGCAAACGTTAGACATAACAAGCATTGCCAGGAAGAGCCGAAAAGAAAAAGCATCTGCTGACTTTTCCGCGCTTTCCCTTTTTTTTTAGAAGAGGGCAACAATAGATTATTATTATTATATCGTGACGACAAAAAAAGGCAGCAAATATTTTTCCGGCGGAGTTTCGGCTCTTGTTGTGGGCATAACTTCCCAATGCGTAACGTTTGAAAAACACATCCTCAGTGTTATCTGTCATGAAACTTCTGACAGTGTAGTCAGTGGTCACAATATAACTCCGGAATCGGTGATACCTCTGACATCGTAATTTTAACCCTCCGCTTCAAACATGACAACCTCCGCTTCAAAACAGGTACCAAATGCTTACCTTCGGAGTGGATTGAACAGATTTGTTCAATCCGACCGGATATCAGTATCGAAATACGAAGAGAGTCCGAGTTCATCTGCCCTTTTTCTCCGGATCAATAGTTTGATCGGATTCCGGCGAGAACGGAAAATTCGGTGGTACAGAAAAAGTCTTACAAAATATATTGAAGTGTCTTCAAGAAGGTAAAGCTCCATGGGATAATTTTACTACTGCTGGCTTCGAGAAACAAATATCTAGCAGATCAGCAGGTTGGAGTTTGGACCTATAAATGGGACATCTAGGGCCTCTGCTGCAAATGTAAGGGGTCCTCTCCTATTACCACTCATTAAGTTTCACTCGGATTAAGCATTTCCGGAAATATTTGGTACCCTCCCTCAAACTCCCAACCGAGGCCGAATCCGGTCGGGAATGCAAAATGGATCACCTAGGGCATACCTTATGTACCTTCCAAGCACAAGCGTTTGGTCCTCGTGGGCGTGCCACAAGATTTCCGGTGACAGACGTGCAACATTTCCAGTGACAGGACACGTAGGCTATGACTGCGAAAGTCGCTGAATCATCACACATTCACCCAAAGATTCCGGTCCCACATTCATCTTTTTGGCTATGCACCTTTATCCCTAAATCTGCAATGTCTAACCGACCACTGAAAGTTTTCCAAATTAATGATGAAAGTGAAAAAATCCGGCCCGGAAATCCTGATCGTCTGTTCGCAATATCACGAAGACGTTTTGTCGTAGAGACATTTTGTCATGAGGACATTTCGCTGGGGCAGTTTCACAACTTAAGCCGTTCCGCAAATGTTGCGCTGATTACCATCTTTTTTTGCATGGCGCCATAGGGTTAATGTACATAGACGTGAGAATGTAGAGGTTTCTAGTAGGCTAGAGCGTGTAACGCTCATTTGGGTAGGGATTGCGGTCGGAGTAAGGATGCACCGCGAGGAAGAAGAGATGGATGTCCTACTACATAGTAGCAAGACCGCCGTTTCAGTAAACCTCGGGGGGGGGGGGGTAAGTAAACCTCCCCATCATAAACTTTGTTTACTAAAACGCAAAATTTAACTGTTCTTTTTGGGATAAAATTAAAGCAGTTTTTAAATATAGGCTACCATAAGGAGCAAATGCGAGAGTCACGCGTTGTTCAAAGATCCTTCACAAATAAAAATGTTCACTGTAGCATGCTGTGAGCTGAAAAGACGATCTCGAGGACTGGAATTCCTGCCAGGATTTTCGGCATCATAATCAATTCTATACGGAAGTCTTTTTTTTTTAATTCAAGATTTTTTGAATTTTTTGATTCAAGTTCAAATCCACAATTTTTACTGTCCCACGTCCACCATCGTCTTTTCTCACCGCTTTGAACGATTTATTCAATATTTGGAACTGTTTAAAGTACTGTCCCACGTCCACCATCGTCTTTTCTCACCGCTTTGAACGATTTATTCAATATGTGGAACTGTTTAAAGTTTAACCGAAAAGGGCTAGGATAGGACAATCTAGTTACCCATCACTTATTCACTTGAATTGGCTTGAAGATCCGCTGAAAATGAGTTACTTCGTTGTTTCGCTATTCACGAATAATCGATTTTCAAATAGCGGAATTTCCGTGTGATTCGTGGTGCCTCTATGCGCTTGTATTTTTGTTGTATGCCTTACGAGAAAGATTTATCATTTTTTTTTTGGTTCAGGCACTAATCAATCGTCACCAATCTCACCACTTCCCACTGAAAAACCGCATGTGTGTTGAGATTAAAATTTCCCGCGTCATAGTAGAATTTACGCTGTGGGGACGGCCGGAGATATTCTGAGCATCATAACTAGAGCAGATAGTGGAAAATAAAAAAAAAACCTTGGCAGAATCGAAATCATTCAGTGTATCCAATTAATGACACACAAATAAGTTGGCTTTTCAGTTAAACTTTAAGGTCGGGCTTCACTACCCAGACACCCCAGAATCCAGGGTCCGCATTATGTGAAGACGGTCCCAAACAGAAATCAAATCAAATGTCTCTTCAATAGTCCACTTTTGGGCATTTTCCAGCACTTCTGTCATTTTCTCAGATTTTACCACCTCAGCACAATAATTTCTCCAACTCAGACGAAAACTACTTTCAAATTCCCGCTTCTTTTCACCCAGAATCCTGGAATCTGGTAGATTTTTCTACCAGATTCCCGGACGCGCCCGGGGTGCTTTCAGACCGTTTCAGACTAGTCTTCACTACCCATACCGGAATCTCGACCGGAATCGAAGAAAACGGAACCCAGAATCCGGGCGAAAAATCTGGGTAGTGAAGCCCGACCTTTAAATTTCGTCCGGAAATGCCTGATCGTCTCTCCGGACCAGGGTTCCTCAGAGACCGTAAAAAGACTTCAGAAACTGCAGACTGGCCGCTAACTCATACGTTCTTGCGAACTGAACTCTCATTTACATAATTAACCTGGGAATCCGGTTCTTCACGTAATGAAAACATAACTTAAGTTTTGGAGATACAGAGGTCATTGAACGAGAGATGGACAAAACAGATGAACAGTAACGGTATGGTATTTAGCGCGCATAACCAATTTTTTATCTTCACGATTGGCTGGTACGACGAGGTTCCTAGAATGGAGCATAGGGGGACTTTACAATAAATAGGTCTTACGTGAGCGCTTACAACACATGCGATCGCAAGAAGACAACACAATCGGCTTAAATCGATGTGACGGTATTTAGTATTTTTATGGCAATAAAATCGCAGCCTTCTGCTCAAGTGCCATATAGCGATCGTAATGTCTGTCCCGGTTTTGCTAGTTTGTCCCTTTCACATAGGACAGAACGAAGAAACTTGGCTAACGTAATAAGGACCCGATCCCCGACGCTCAACGGAACCTTCTTTTCCCAGATCCGATCATCCTTGTAGGGGTGGAGGGAGGCGGAATACGGGTTTATGTAATGGGTGGTAGGAGCTGATGCCCGAGGTTTTCCACAAATGTGTCAGAACCGTACCTGATAGGCCTACCGGTGGGGGGGGGGGGTCCGGGAATTTTGTAATATGCGAAGGGACCAAATGGATGGAAGGATTGAGACGACGAAACTTGGACGGTACAAAGACGATAGGCCCAAGATATTTTATTTTGAGGACAGGACCGGTTCCGGCGTTGGTGGGGGGAGTTGGAGGGGATACCTAATATTTCTAGAATGTGCCCGGTTCGAATACAACTTGGTGGGTTCGGCGACTTCTGTGAATCCGAACCGCATCCGATTATGGCGGCTGAGTTGGAGGGTCGGAAATTTTGTTATGTCGCTCTGTATTTCTTGTTATGCGTTTATTTTATTTCTTTTTTTGTGTATATAGGCCTACTGTGCAAATGCCTAATTTCTAAACTGCATGTTAGAAAATCATCCATTCATTCATAAGTGTAATAAATACGAACGAGGCGGAACTCTTAAATTTGGATCCGCCACCTTAGGTTTCTAAATTTGTCCAAGAAAATCTCAATCTAAGGAAAAATATTCAGTTTATCAGATGATAAACCTACAAGTGTACTAGGTACTAATTTATATTCCAAATATTATTTGCAATAAATTATAGGCCATACCTAAGGAATAAGGTTACATTGTGAAAATTTATATACTGGTTTAAAATAACCGATGTTTTATATTTCAATTTCGCTGAATTTTGAATAACGAAGACTGACGCGCAACCAACTGCGTCACCAAGGTGCTTGTAAACATATGGCTGCGTTTTTTACTGCATTAAATCGATTAAATTCCCACTACAAGCCGTTTTCTTCCTTCGGTTAACCGATCCTTATGAGCTGTTTTTTCTTCGCCGTTCGCCGGTCGGTTAACCGACCTGTGGACTGAGGTTCGAGCTCCGTCCAACCGACCTACTTTAGTTCTGAAGCAGGGAATTCGAACCTGCAATGCCAGAGAATGCGAAATAAGCCGTTTTTGCATCGTCGGACGAAAAGGATGGGATACCGACAAAACGGCTTATAGCGGTAAATAAGTCGATTAACTGGACGACTGAGAATCGGCAAAGAACGCAGCTAATTGTTCACAAACCACTAGAACCGCCAGATAGTAATCCGGTTTCTATTTTAGGAGGTAGGTCTAAACCGCAAAGGGCCTGTTCTGAAAATATACAAGGGACTTACTAATGGCAATTCCCTGTTGACTGCAAAAGTTCAACATGTTCACTTCTTTACTGACTACACCCACTGTAACGATAGTATATACCCTATAACGTCCACCAGTAGACTGATCTTCCCTACTCACATCAGACAAAGAGTGAAACCAGGAAACAACTTTGTCCTAATTTCTCCAACGAGGAAGATCAAAATGTCAAATTTATCAACCATCACGTAAGAAAACAATACAAAAATTCAAAGCTCACGAATAAAACATAACATGAAACAATACTTGTGTCAATGCTTGCACTGGGACCGGAAGGATTCGAGCAGGTCAGAAACAAATAAGCACGTAGGCCTATTATAACAAAGATACATCCGAATCTTGTGTACAAATATAGTATGTATGTACTTGTTATGAACCGTGTGATCGCGATTGGTTAACGCCCAGACAGGTCCAGAGCGGAATAAGTGTTAAGCGAGTGAGGAGCGGGGAAAACAAAGAAATTCGGTTTTTCCCTTTTCTGTCTGTTCTCACCTAATTTCAAAACATGCGACACGTCAAAATACAATCTTGATATATTTTCGTGTTCGACCTAAAATTCTAAGCTCGCACAGTCCCAATTCATCAGAACGTAGACACGTAGAGGACGGTATTTTAAATTTCAAAACCACTTCGTCGCCCATAAGCCATCACCATACACTTAAAAATGGACAGTCACTGGGAAACGTTACAAACTAACCGTTCATACCGAGTACGCCAACCTAATTAGTCCAACATTTTTCTGACATGAGAATTGAAAGAAGCCGAACCCGCATAGAATCTTTTCCGTTTTTTCGTATTTGTTATTTTATCCGATAGCAGAAAACTGAGCTGAGATTTGTTCTAGCGACATTCACAGAAAGAAATATCGTTTTAACAATTTTGGCTAACTTATCCATTCAACACCTAATCCGCGCATCAATTATGGCATGGTCAGATAAGGCTGAAGGAACCCTTATAAGTTAAAAAGTGCTCGGATTTTTTTGTAAACGGTAAGGATATTTTATATTCATTTTACATTCAAGTTCAATATGTATTGAAGTCCTTTGAACATGTAACGATTGAACAGGGCCCGACCTCAGCTTATATTTATGATCAAAACTGACAATTTCTCTAGCGTCATGCTAAAGGGTTAGCCTACAATAAAAATATCTCGCAGAGCTCGCACAGTTATAAACAGAAAATGCCGACACAAGGGCCCAGTTTCGCCGATTCATTCAATAACATAGAAGTAACGAAATTAAACCAATCCCCTCGAAAGGCTGGAATGTACAGGGTTGGCACATGGTGGATATGAAATTTGCAGTTCCACTATTACAGAGCAAGACTCCGAACGAAGCGGGACTGGCCAAGAGTCAACAGAACCCCCTTCTAGAGTCAAGGGTTAATTAGAGATATTGTTAATTCTTTCTTACAGCAGCAGGTGGCTCTGACTGTATGCAACAGTGGTGACCTTACTCCACCGCAACCCCTTTAGGGCAATTAGTTTTCCAAAAATCGAGGGATACAAAAGAGCTTAGTAACAACTATTTCGGCTTTTAATGTTTAGGCTTTCCTACCATAGCATGTCCTTGACTCACTAAACTTGATGATAAGCTATGCCTCAACAAAAACTCGGTCAAACAATAACATTGTCAGTCACTCATCAACCATTAGCCTGTTGTCTAAAAAAAAAAAAATACCAAACTTTTTGTGCTTTCACAACCTTCTGAATTTTATCGATTGTTCTGTTCGCAAACTGGGTAAAAACACGAATATACAAGCCTCTAAACAGAACAATGTTCGCCCCTGACTCTGAGGCTTGGCTCCCATACGGTTCGAATCTCGAAACTGGACCCAAAACCCGAATTGCATCCGAAAAATCGGTTGCCGGATTATACTTAAAGGACCCCTCTTGCTTATTCTGCTTTTTGTAATATATCTAGCTCCCATACAGAATTAAAAGCTTTTAAAATCCCCACCTTTCTACATTGTTTCGTTTTGTGCCTACGAAATTTTAGCACTTTTTTGGCCTTGCCGAGTTTTGCCCGTCACACAACGAAACGTTTGCCGGGATCATCAACGTTTGCTGATAACTCTTTCACACATAAGGATCTGAGAAGCTTTGTTTATTGCTTCTTTTATTTGCTTAGTTTCTGCACTTTTTAAACACAGCGCGATCAGTTTTCAAATGTTTTGCGCCCAGCCGCCGCGTCGGAGAGCAGGAAGGCTGGACATAGTCGACAAGCGCTAACACGAAAATCTCCAATTTCAGGTGGAAAGTAATGGTATTTTCGAAATTGTTTTTTCTGATCCACTTCATAGGGAAAAGATCATTTCTCGTAAGAGTTGTGCTTTAAGCATTAAGCTTATCCGAATTGTCGCAACCGAATTCTGCACTGGACACTGTGGCAACCCGAATATAGCACCAGTGGAATGATAAGGTTACGATCTTTGTGAGCCTGCCTGATGGGCGGCGGAGCTTGAAGCAGTCTGAGCCTACCACCCCAGCCTCCTAAGTAGCCATAATAAAGGACCTACGATTCGCGATCACTTTCCCCTTATCCAAACGGTCAACTACGTCTTCTACGTAGTTGACCGCGCGCCTCACCTATAGAAGAAACGATGTCGGTATTGTCGCAGGCATCTACTGGGATTAAAAGAAGCTACTGGGATGAGACGAAATTTGCGAAGAAATCGTTACAATAGTATGCCCCTTGACAATCGCAGGTGACGTTCGAAATATCATGGGCCTTTGATATAAGCAAGCATACTATAACAAAAACAAAATTTGTGGTTGGGACTTTTCGACACATCTCCAAGGCTTCGGATATGTTTCCACGTGAGACGAAGCAACTAAGGTACGTTCTTGTCAGATAGTTAAATGTCCTTGGTTACAATTGTAACAACAAGAAAGGAAATTAAAAAGGCATTACTGACTCTCTTCGTCAAGAAGCACCTTTTCCGACTCGGCAGTTGACATTTTTTCTTGATAACGGTTCGAGAAAGACTGACAAGCCAAGACACCGATGGCGCTCATTCCTGCGCATAGCAAAAATACATAATGATCCCCTGAACTCGTATTTTTAACACCACTCGGATTATCATCATTCCTATGCAACCACAGAAGCACACAGCAGGTGATAATATTTAAAGGCACTCTAAACCAGTTCATAATATTAGCACGCAACGATTCCGGAATAACCTGGCTTCGAAGGTAGCCAATACTTGGAAAGTATAAACCAATAGAAACTTCTAGCAATAGGAACGCTATGTAACTGAAAGTGGGCATGGGGGCTTCGGGGTCCGTCGTATAGGAGCATACAAGGGTACTACACAAAGCGGAAATAATGCAAATACGCAATATAGACTGTGGCCGGAAACCGCGGGTCATGAGTAAGCCGTGTACTGACGATCCTAGCATGATGCAAACCATGAAAGAAGAGAACACCAGACCTAATGGCCAGCTGTCCTTACTTGCGTCGAGAACAGGTGTCCAGATGAAAACGAAAATATACATGACTGACTCAAACATGGACTGAACAATACCTAAAAATAATACTACTTCGTTCGAAAAAATGGCTCTCAGACCCTCACCGCAACTTTTACCGATATTAGTTTGTCTGCTACCGTAATTTTCCTGCCAACTGGTTGTCATAATGACTCCAGCTAAGATTAGGAAAGGTACAGCAGTCATGAAGGGTGCAACTGGCCCGAATTCCATCCACTCCGCACCAGCGTCTGCCAGAATCCCCGCTAGAATGGCAAGCACGCCATTCCAGAACGTGGCCATGGAGAATGTGCTCGAAATCCACTCCGAAGGGAATCCGAAAGTATCCATATGCTGACACACATACCAAGATTCAAAGGCTGAGAACAGGATAGACGTGGATATACCACCACAAACACGCCCGAACGCAAGCCAGTAGAAATCTGGACTAATCTTGGTCAAGCAACATACTGAATAAAGAACACAGAACACAATACACATTTTCTTTCGGCCGAATCGATCGGCAAGGGGCCCAGCGAATGTTCCGCATAATGCACTAGCAGCAAATCCAATCACATATAAAAGTGCAATCTGAGCTGGGTCAAAGCCATATCGGCTGTATAGTCTATACACATAAGGTCCTTGTAGCCAATCAGCAAAGATCGACAATAGGTAAGGGACCAAAAATATTTGTCGAAACTTCAGAAAATCTGGGTTCGTTGCAACTACAGATGCTGACTTGGATCTTGATGAAACATACTGGATGAAAAGCGAGGCTACAGTCAAGCCACCCAGCACTGTTAGGACAAAGTCCTTCATCCTTTTTCTCTGCAAAGAAAATATTCATCAGGCTAACATTACTGAGCATGAAAAACTGAAAAAATGCAGATTTTGCAGACCACGAAACAGCCCACCATTGAAATTCAGGCCAGTGACATGTGTAACTGAGGACTGGCAGCTCTAGTTCTACATTGTAGTTGTTCTCAAGCACTGGATGGTGGAAGGTCTGTGCATGGTGCTTATACAAATTGCCTACAGGAATACCAGAAATAAACAGATTTGATTCCACATAGCAATTCACTTATAATATCAGGGCTGTGGCATTACTCAGGCATACAAACAGTCTGGGCCAAGCTTCAAGCACTTCTGTAGGCTACAACCATTCCAAGAACATAAAATATCATGGCTTCATGTCACCTAATCACACTCAGCAAATTCACTCAGACAAACAAACTTTCAGTTCTGCCCTGCCCATTTTGGTTTTGATCCTTATATCTGCTAACACGACACTGTCTGTTAAGTTTACTGCACGCCATTTCACCACATATACCTGATCTTTACATAGCATTTTGCAAAGCCTCTGCAAGACGGCAGCCCAAAACAACTTCAGACAAAAGTAAATACTGAACTTCGAAAAAAAAGTGTTTATTAAAGGGATGAAACGTGTGTGAGTGTGTGTGTGTGAGCCCCCTTATAGCGTCTGTTGATTCAAACCCCCATCTTCTTGGTTGAAGGTGCATTCCTAGGCACTGTCTAGGTAGCTTAAACGGGAGCCGTATTTAATGTCGTACAGACTGGTACAGACTGCATACAGACTATGGTTCCGGCTATGACTTCTTACGGCTAGATGGTACAAAAGTAAATGGGGATGTCACAAAATATAAAAACAATCCCTGTCTCCCTCTAGCCGCCTCTAGCCCCCCCACCGATGATCAGATCCTAGAAGTAAGAGAGCATTTTTCGGGTTTTTCATAGGCATGCCAAGTTTCTTTATCCTAGCTTATCCGGAAGTACCATATATACAGTAGAGGTATGCTTATGTGAACGTTTGTTGACTTCGGACTTTGCCCTTTTCATGCACTTGCTGTTTCTAAAGCTAACTACTAGTTTGCCAAAGACCCAAAGTAGGTAAGAAGGGCAGCTGAAAACACCTCTACAGTTATTTTGGATCTTCAGTCTACCATGTAGCCCAAAACTGCAGTGTTATACTGTACCTCTGGCTCTACTGTACCAAAAATTGGCCAGAAATAGTTTGTAGTTTTCCTTTCCATTTGACTGTTTTAGCATGTAACAAAGCCAGGAGTGAAACGGTTAGAGGTTTGTTCAAATACAAATACAATACTAGGACTAAAACTGACCTGCAAAATAAAAAAGGCAAAGCCAAAAGATTGAAGTCCAACCTCACCTAGCTAGGCTGCCACTGGTTTAACAAAATAATATTCTCCAACTTGTCTGCAGTAGATTACATTAAGGGTACCCTGCAAAGTGCACTCCAGTGATTATACTGTACTGTAAGCCTTACTGTATCCTAGGCTACCTGAATCAGTTCTGATTTCTCAAACACACAGATCAAAATTCCAAAAACCAAAACGAAGCACCAACAATGGTGATACGGTTTTCGTCAGAACTAATGCACGATTAAGCTCCCGCTATGGCCGGTCGTCGTGGATTAGCCGTTCTGAAAACCCGACCTGTATGCAGAAACGAGAAAAGAGTTTCTTCAGTCAACACAGACAAAAGTGGGAGGCACGCAAGGAGTACAAAGGTCTTTCCTTCGAAAATCGAATGGCGCAGGATTTGAAGTTGGTTTGGCGTGATTCCAGGTCTACCAGCTACGCTACCTACGCCCTGGGTTGGCTTGGTCAGTTCTTTACTGGTTCTTTAGCACTTTTCCTACTTCTTACTCGTTGTAACTAAGCTTGTGATGGTGTCAGTTTTTGGAAAGCAGAATTTTAAGTACATTCTGAGGCTTAAGCCTAAGGACGTGTTCATCATGATGACATTGTCATTGGGAATTTAGGAGGGGTATCCAACCCAGTCAACCTCAAACCAGCCTCAAACCCCTGATTTTTGGATACCCTATGCCAAACGCTGGATATGCCCAGCGTTTGGCATAGCCTATGCTTAACCCTGGACACCCTATGCCAAACGCCGGATAGCTGTTGGCACCTTAACCCTGACCTACCTCACTATGAATGAATTCTGATTGGTTGTTTTTTTAGCTTCACTACAATCATCAATATTTTATTGGGCCCCAGTATCCAGCATTTGGCATAGTGTATCCAGCATTTGGCATAGGGTATACCAAACGCTAGGTATACCCAGCGTTTGGCATAGGCTTTCCCAAATCAGGGATTTGTGGTAGACTGATCCAATCTCGAATTGATATAACCTCGAACCTGGCCTGAAAAGGTTAAAAGAAAATTTCAGTTCAGTCCTAACAAGATTCTAACTGTTAAGGTGGAAACCTCCAATGACCTAGGACCTGTTTCAGACTGCCCAGAAGTTTCCTTGTAAGATTTTCAGGCTAAGTTTGAGGTCATATAAATTCAAGGTTGGATACCCCTCCTGTACCAATATTTGAAATTTGAATTTTGGTTCCTGTGCTGCCTATCTCTACTCAAGAAAGATTCTCTAGGTTAGCATAGCCTAGAAATTGATGAAATAGCAAAACTAGAAACCTCAAAATAACACCAAGATAAGCTTGAAATGCGTTTAATTTAATCAAGTTGTGACATCACTATTAGCTTTTGTTCACTACCATTGTCTTATTTATTGGTCTGCCTCAGATCTGCTTTGCTTAAATAAACTTCTACATAATCGTCACTGATTTTGGGATACCCTATGCCAAATGCTGGGTACCTGTGAGTAACCCAACCTTGACCTGCTGAATCTGGGGGACGTTTTATGTGGATGGTTGTTGAGCTCACAAAAGATGTCGCCCACATGAAAGTGCCAATAGATGGTGAGGTCGTCATGAAAATTTATTTAAACAGGGGAAGATCCAGTTTTATTCAACAGTGCTTCCAGAGCACTGTTCAAAATACATTTTGTCTTGAGCTCAATCCTGACGTAACCTATCAAGCTGTTCAAGCAAAAAATTACTTTGAGATAGAGAGCATCCACTAAAAAACTCTTGTCCCTTTGAATGACTCTGTCCATGTGAACCATCCCTCTAATTGATTGATTTCTGAAATTCACTCAAAATATCAATGCAGTATTTTATTGGGTTAGGGTACCCAGCATTTGGTGTATCCACATTAGGCATGGGGTGTGTGCGAGGCTGCTCCTACTCCTGTTTGACAGAAAAACCTGAACTTAGTGAGACACCAAATTTTTGTTAAGTTTGCTTACTATCTCATGACTCAGACAGTGTTTAAAAGAGTGGCGTTTAAGGCAAAACAAAACTGATATTTAGGGAGGAGATGAAATCCCACAGACTGTTTGTTCCACTGGCGATTTTTCTCACATGCAATATGATGCAATTTAGTCCCACACAGGGGTGTCATTTCATGAAAACTTTGGTGAAAGACCTTCTTGAGATCCACTTTTTGCAATTCCTGTCATCATTTTGTCTAATCACTTTGTTTCTTTCAGATTTGGGATTTTTCATGGGTAACTTTAGTCTCGTTTGGAAAGCCAAGTTACACTGGTCCCCCTCCCCTCCCCCAGGCAACTAATCACATGGAGAATTGTCCTCTGAGCAGTTTGGTCCACAGACAGTTTTTCACAATACCAATTCTTTAGAAAGCTAATGCCTAAAAGAGTTTTATATTAGAGAGATAAAATGAGGCTCAGGTAATGCTAGAAGAATTTCCAAATGGTAGGAAAGAATAACTTTTTTTTATGAAAGCAAGCCTTCTGAGCTGAAAAGTCATTCATTGTGAGCTTTATGGAACCTAGTTGAAAAATAGATATTAGTAAAGATGTCTGAACATCAAGTGAAGAATTTTGCCAGTCATTGTTGTCCATAAGAAAATACCGTAGGCCTAGTTAAAATTTGTCAGAATCCCTCTTTCCAAACTTGGAAATTCGGTGATGAACAACGTTCCTGTCACATTTAGTTTCCGTCCGTTGGTAATACGAATGAATGAATGAATTTATTACATGCAGCCTATTTAAGATATTTGCACAGTACATAGCCTACATAAAAAAGGGAAATGAATGCTTAACAATAAATACAGAGGGTACAACAAAATCAACAACAACAGCAAAAGATAAATAAACGCAAAACAAGAAATACACAGCTAAGCACGAAAAATAAAAAAATTGCTGTATCAGATAGTCCTACTGTAAGGATGACCTAAATGGTAATAACCAGTTGCGTGTCCATTTCCCCAGGAACATGCTCGGTTGGAGATCACAGCGATGGCTTTGGCCTTGTTTGGACTTAAAAATCTTTCTGTGGCGAATCACGATGGACCATTGTCCTGGACAAGTTTTCCGAACGGATTGTCTTTGTGACGAATTGTTCGTGGGACTTTTTTCTTTATTTTTGTCGAAGGTTTTGTTGTTGTTGATGTTTTGTTTTGAGGGTAATTAGTCCCTTACAGGTTCGCCTCTGGGCATTGAAGATACTATTTTTTTTTAATAAAGCCTTTATTCATTCATTCAGTTGTCTTAGTGACGGGTTGTCCGTGAGAACGAGTTGACCATGTGACGGTTTTTCTGAATTCTCTCTGAGACATATTTATTGTGACAAACGACCCTGGGACCGATTCTTCTTGTTCATTTCGGTACGGCGTCGGATCGGAGTTGTCCACTTTAGCTGCGTTCGATTTGAGCCCTCCTTGTGTCGGTCTTGTCTTCTTGTTACTGTCCTGTCACGGTTTAAACCCGTTTTATTTAGCCTTGTCAGGTGAATGACTCAGCGGACAAGCATCACAAATAAAACGCAGTTGAGAAATCTACCTGAGACAGGACCGAAACTTGCTCCGATATCATGTCATCATTCACGGCGTCCTGTCTGACAGGACGCTGACAATTGTCAGCTGACAGGACAAATAAAACGGGACTGAGCGGACAAGGCAGTTAAATAAAACGGCATTTGGCTGACAGGACCGAGACAGGACCGAGACAAGGGTAAATCGAACGCGGCTTTTGCCTTTTCACATCTGGGCGATGTCGCCTAAAGTCCGGTCTTCACCTCCCGGAACTTCCGGAATCTGGGCTTCCAGATTATTCTTTGACGTCTTCTGTAAATTGCATCTGGAACATGAACCGGTCCGAAAGTATATCAAAATAATCCGGAAAAAAGGGGCTTTTGAACTTCCAGATTTCCGGAATTTTTAAGTATCACAGAAGAAATTCAAAAAAAATCTCGGAAAATCTGGGAACCCAGATTCCGGAAGGTGAAGACTCACCTTAACCTACTTATACAGACTCAAGTAGGTCTGCTGTCCTCAAAAAGGATATGATTGCCTTGAAGATCGAGGCTTCGGCTGAAGGGGAGAGTGATGTGTTCCGTATGGATTCAGTTGAAGGATTGAGATGGAACTTCTTGAACAGAGAGACAGCTTTGGATCTATGGATGTTCAGATATATATGTCGTTGGGTACACTGGAAGAGGGGTTCCGGCTAAAAAACCCCCGGCGAAAACCCCCCGGACAAAACCCCCCCGCCAAACCCCCCGGCTAACCCCCCCGTTACCCCCCCCCCCCGATACCAAAAACCCCCGGTACCACCCCCCCCCCCCGCATAAAAAAGACGGGTATGCAAGAGTAGAGCAACTGGTAGGTAGAGAGTAAGAATAGAATAAACTTCTTTCGCAAACTTGATAATAATGCTGAAGTACAGTGGGTATCAGAACAATGATAAACAAAGGGAGTGTAAGGCGAAGGTGAAGGTTGAGGGTGACAGAATAATTGCTGAAGTCACCAAACACGCGCATTCAACTGGAGCTGTTGTCAGTGAGGTGTCAAAGCCAGTTCCACTCAGTTTAACGATCCCCCAACAAATCATTTCCCAATGCCTCCCCCTTCTTGGCGAGGAAGCCACCCATTGGTGCAGTGTGAAACTCCCCTTGCCTGATTGCTCTTTAATTACTGTCATACCAGAAACTCGAAGATGGGCAGGAAGTGGAGGGATACCTATGACACCGCAAATGTTGTCCTGCTTTCCGTCTGTGAGCAGGATAAGTCTCGAAGGGAATGAGATATTTTGGTGAGACTTGATGGGAGGATCTTTGGGTCAAGGGAAAGGTTGAGCTCGTTTTGTGATAGCACTTTCAAGATAGTCCCAGAAATATTCTACCAGCTCTTCACCTCACTCGTGCTTGTCACATAGTTGTTCGTTTTGTTGCCCAGTAAATCCCAGTCTAAATATGTGTGAGTGTCTAAGGATTCTGGGGGGGGGGGGGTTGGTACCGGGGTGATTTTCTATTCTTCTCTTACTCTTTACCTACCAGTTACTCTACTCTTACATATACCCGTCTTTTTTTTATGCGGGGGGGGGGGGGGGGGTTGGTACCGGGGGGGTTTGGTCGGGGGGGGGGGGGGTTGGTACCGGGGGGTTTTTGGTCGGGGGGGGGGGTTTAGCC
Organism: Branchinecta lindahli; assembly: GCA_023053555.1. Lineage (NCBI taxonomy): Eukaryota > Metazoa > Arthropoda > Branchiopoda > Anostraca > Branchinectidae > Branchinecta > Branchinecta lindahli. Next base: position 17,207,034 of record JAKZAO010000002.1, read on the forward strand.
GGGGGGGGGTTGGCGGGGGGGGTTTCGCCTAGACCCCTGGAAGAGTCCAGGGTCCAGTGTTTCGTTCATGGTTTTACAGAATCTGCCGAGAGGTGAGGTCGGGGGATGGCCGTCGACCGTGGGGATCTTGAAGGCGAAGGCTGAGTGGTTCAGCCCTGTTGCTCCTGCGCGTATCCGATGGTAGACTCTGCTTTCAGTTTTTCCGGTACATTGTCCGGGGACGTATTATCCAAATAGTCGTCTCTTGCTCGTGGGCTAGCCGCCCGTAACTGACGGCGATGGCTGGGAAGTGGTGACAGGGTTGACAAGCTCCCAATTTTGATTAATAAACTCTTAATTTGTTGTATGTAATACTAGTATGAAAACATATGAAAGGGTTAGAAAAGGAAACTTGCCAAAGACGCGCCTGCTGATTTTCTGCGAAGCGTCAGGGGTTACTTTGAAAGCGACTGTGGTCTCGTGTCGTCACTAAAGTAGTTGCCAAATTCCACAGAATTCCCGATTGGTTAAATAATTGCGTCATTGCTTCGTCATCAGTCTTTGATTGACGTTTTTCTTTATCTTGCTGTTGGCAGAGATAAAACAGGAATTGTTTAGTCTGAGACACTGAGTCCGTGTTGATGGGAATCTTCCTAGCCTTTTGCTGAAGTGAATATTGGAATTATTGCTTATTTTTTCAGTCGTTTTTTACGTTTACTAGTAAGTTTTATCTTTTTGTCGAGTGTTCGTTACCCTTTCCTGTCGTTGTCTAGAAAGAGTCCAGGACCTGTTATCTAAATATAAGGCGATTTTTGCGATCTCTTGGATTCTCTTTCCGAAAAGCAAAGCGAGAGTCTGCCGAGCGCAAGAACTAACGGAAAGTGGTTGCGCCTTTACAACTTCTCGCTGACCATGTCACGTTCCAAAACCAGCGGAGTGCAAAAACAGCTCTAAAAAGCGAAGCAAGTTTTAGCCCAAGTCGCAAGGACAGGCGGCGCGTAAACTGGACGAGCTTTTCAGATCGCCAGAATCGCCCATTTGCCTACAGCCCTTGAAATCCAACAAGCGGAAGGATTCTAGCATTTGGAATGTCTAGATAATCCCCATACAAGCTGCAAGTTTTAACCAGGACTTGGTGCAACCTTAGAATCATCTAAGGCCCCGACTCAGAAGAATGCGAATGGACAAGCTCAATATAGACCTCAGCAAGAAAATCGGAAAAATAAAACATTTGTAAAAAATAATTGACAGTATCTATTTCTTTCAGTGAATTGTTTTCTAGGTTTTGATTAATTTCTGTCTAACAGTCAACCGAATTTTCAAGAAGAAAAGATATTTCTGCTAAGCTAGCATATACTGTTTTAACCACCGAATAATTCTTTAGCGAGTGAGATTAACTTGTCATAATTGGTTGATTCGCGTTTCTGTTGAGTAGTGTTGGCTGGTGTTACGATTTTGCAGAAAGAATAGGTATAGCAGTGTTCATAGTAATCATTCCTGTCGACTGTAAATTGTAAGTAAAGTAAGTAAGTAATTTTATTAACTCGGAAATTCACAAGGGATTGGTACGGAGTACAAAATGAAACGAAAAGAAGAAAAACAAGACCAAAGGTTCCGATGGGATCCCAAAAATTCAATATTTGATCCAGATAATTAGGTTTTGTCTTCGCCAGATCCAGTCTTCACCAGGCCAAACAGCTAATCATTAAGAAATCCAAGCTCAGATATGGATTCAGCATGTGCGTTTACCTCTATAAGCCGATCGAAACGATCCTAGCTTACTTCTGTGAATTTTGCGGTTCTGGCGATATTCAAGAACTACTTGTCCGGCGAAAAACTAAAGCTCAAAAACGGATTCACCGTATCTCCTTACCCCTATATCCAACATCTAATCAACTTGAAATAAAAATTTAACTTTTAACAAATCTTCCGGTTTTGGCCGGATTCCGGGCGAACTACTTGTCCGGCGATAAAATGGTTTTCGTATTCTTGTTCAGCATGCCTTCTTAACCCTACATCAAACATCTAATCAACTTCAGATAAAACTTTAACTTCTAACAAACTTTCCGGTTTTGGCCGGATTCCGGACGAACTACTTGTCCGGCGAGAAAACGGTTTTCATATTCTTGTTCAGCATGCCTTCTTACCCCTATATCGAACATCTAATCAACTTCAAATAAGACTTCTACTTTTAACAAACTTTCCGGTTTCGGCCGGATTCCGGACGAACTACTTGTCCGGCGAGAAAATGGTTTTCATATTCGTGTTCAGCGTGTCTTCTTACCCCATAATCGACTATCACATTAGCTGTTTAAATTTTTTTTGCTTGCCCCTTAATTTAAACCCCCTCCCCCACCCCTAAATGTAAAGCTACAAGGCCATCTGCGAACTCGACCTTACTCTTGACCCAAAGAATCCCCACACCAAGTTTCATCAAAATATCTCACTGCCTTCGAGAGTTATCGTGCTTACAGACAGACAGACGGACAGACAGACGGACGGACAGACGGACAGACGGAACTTTTGCGATGTCATAGGTATCCCTCCACTTACGTTTTGGGATCCGAAAAAGGGCGATAGACATTCAGCAAACTATTGTAATATATGTTGTAGTGAGGAGCCCCTCATCAATGGTTTTATTTCTCCCCATTGAAGTGATCGGGATTATGTAAATTAGTCTTGCCATAGATCGAAGTTTCTTTGTGTTAGATTCGATTTGTTTTGCAGTTTCGAACCTCAAAATGATTGCTATCTGTGAACCACTTGGATTGATCTGCATTTCGACAGAAAAATGTCCAGAAATCACCCCTACTCCAGTGCCTCTAACAGGGGTAAGGGTAGCAGTGAAGATCGTCGACCTTGTTGCTGAAGTGGAAGTCGTTCAGACTTATGTCAACAGGGAAGCGCAACCGATCGAAGCCGTGTACAAGTTTCCCTTGGACGAGGGTAAGTTTTGGTTCTGCTTGAGAGGCCTGTTGTTCGCAGTAGCGAATGTGAGGGAGGGGGGAGTGCTTGAAGTTGTTTAATACCACCAGTTAGAGTGTGGTGGCGGGTAATCAGCCAACAAGAAGCTTACCTGGTGGCACAAAGTTCTTTGAATGCTTATACAAACAAGTAAAGAAGGAAAGGAATCACGTAGCAAATGCTTCACTAATATGATTCATTAATTTGATTTAAACTAAAATAGCAGTCATGGTCCAGATCTAAACTATGACTCTTTTGCCCAAAATGGCGGTGACTTTAAAGCACACCTCGCACTACTTACTGTTTATGTTCCAATATTCAAAACTATTTTAATACTGCAAAACTAGGCTGTGCTTTTAACGAATTATCGCGGCTTTGGCTGTTTTAAGCCTTTTCCCAAGCCCATTGACTTCTAGCAAAAACTAGGCAAAATCCAGATAACCGGTTTTACGCATCAATAGCGTGATGCGAACACTCGTCGGGAGCAGAATGCGCATGGAAAATAGTGAATCGTGGCAAGGGCAAAGATTATTGAGGTATCGTTAGCGTGTTTATAATGTAGTATTTTGAAATGTGGGTCTCCGGGCTTAAGAATTGCTAAAGATAAGAAAAGAAAACGACCAATAATTATGTTCTTTGAATTCGGTATACACAAGGAGATTAACGCCCGTGATGATGTGTCAGTCAAATATGGCAAGAGTGTAGAAGAACTAGTAGAAAGGAATGTAGACTGGTAAGTTAACAAGAGCTGTAAGCTCATATGGCACTTGCATGGGTTGAGATGTAGTGTTTGATCAAAAGTACTTTTAAGGTTACCTTTGCGGTTCAGATGCGCACTTTAAGGAAGCTAGAGAAAACGTATTTTGTTTTAGAACTTGGCTGTTATGATACGCACTTTATAGGCGCTAGAAATTCATCTGTAAGAAAAACTATTGAGACAAAACGATCACAGGCCCTTAGGGATCATTGATATATACCGTTTGGTAAAAAGTTTTTTTTTTTCACTTTTCGGTTAAAATGTGCACTTTAAGGGTGATAACATAAATTTTTAAGCAAAACCCTTGTGGCACAAATGATCATGGGTTGAGATGTATCGTTTGATAAAAAAAAGTAGTTTTCGACCTTGCGGTTCAGATTCACACTTTAAGGGAGCTAGAACTTCATTTGTAAGCAAAACCCTTGAGGCAAAAATGATAATGGGCTCATGGAGATAATGAAAATGTATAATTTGCTTAAAAGTATTTTTCAAAATTTACGGTCAAGATTGGTACTTTAAGGAATGTCGGATTTGGAAAGTGGCGATTTCTGAGCCAATCTTATCGAATCTCTAATATTTCAGCCCAGTTCCATCGTCCTAGCACATCTGGAAGTACCTTAAATCGCGATCACCGGAATTCCGGAACCCCCCCCCCCCTCAAACTCCCCCACAGTCGCCGGAGCCAATCCGGATCTGTAAGTGATTTATCCAGAGCATCTCTTTATTATTCCCACAAAGTTCCATCCCGATCTCCCCAGTCTGAGCCGGTCACGTATCCCCCCCCCATTGTTGTCGAATCCGGTCCGGACATGACAAAGATCACCAGAGACATGTCCTCTGATCAATTATCAAATTTCGCTCAAATCCGATCAGCCGTTCCAAAGTTACGCATGACTCAATATCCCGGATTCCCCCTCCCGCTACTCCCCCCACGACTATCGGATCATGTAAATTTTTATTTATAAGTCATTTTGATCGGGTCCCTGATTCGCCTCCCAAGTTTCGTCGTGAAAATCCCCAAAACCGCCATTACCGGAATTCCGGGAAACTCCCCTCCACCCCCCCCTAGTGTCCGGATCCAGTCCAAATGTATAAATGATTTATCTGGAGCAGATGCTTGTTCTTCCCAGCAAGTTTCACTCCGATCCCTCCATTCTAACCGTTTCTCGAGATTTCCGGTCTCCCCCCCCCCAACTCCACCATAGCTGTCGAATCCGGTCCGGACTTCAAATGGGACATCAGAGGTATACCATTTATTCAGTTATTAAGTTTCATTCCAATCCGATCACCCGTTCGAAAGTTACACACTACTCCAGTTTTCCGGATTCCCCAGCCCTCCACTCCCCCCCCCAGGTGGTCGGATTGGGAAACTGATTATTTCCAGGTTAGCCCGGTCGGGTCCCTGATGCTCCTGCCAAGTTTCATCGTCCTAGCACATCTGGAAGTACCCCAACTCGAAAAAGTGTGAAAAAAACTACTTAATTCTCAGAATTCCCCGGCCCACCACTCCCCCCCAGATGGTCGGATCGGGAAACTGATTATTTCCAGGTTAGTTTGGTCGGGTCCCTGATTTTCCTGCCAAGTTTCATCGTCCTAACACATCTGGAAGTACCCTAACTCGAACATGTGGGACAAAAAAATTCGGACCGACCGACCGACCGACCGACCGACCGACCGACCGACCGACCGACCGACGGACGGAATTGCGATCGGTATATGGCACTTGAGCCAGAGGCTGCAAGTGCCATAAAAACGCTGAAACGAGTAATGAGAACGATAGAAAAATATTTTATTCGTCAAACTCCATCGAACCCCGGGAGCGAATTCTTATAGGAAGTTGACTCAGTTGAACATTCGTGTCCTTACTTACGGCTCCTAAAGTAGAATAGTTAGTAGAATTAGGCCTTCGAAGCCTTGTTATAGGTGTACGGAAGCATAGGTCACTCGAGTCATTGGGAGGTGAATCCTTCGGTTACCTGGTAAATTGTTCATTGTGCATAGGATCAGTAATGACAATAATGAGGATACAATGCCTCTAGAAAGATCGTCAGAAACACTATTTGTTCCACGTTCTTTCGGCGTAGAGATTTGATTGTCCAAAAGATTCTTAAAAGTATCATCAGAATCGCCCATCACGACTTCAAGAGGGAAGGGGCTTCCAGCAGCTCATGTGTTGGTTCTGGAAAGATGATCGGCCGGTGCCTTTTCAGAAGTGCCATTCGTGGTTCTCCCTGGCCATTTTTGGGATCCCAAAACGTAAGTTCCCAAAACGTAAGACATCGCAAAAGTTGTCTGTCTGTCCGTCCGTCCGTCCGAAAATATACATTTATATGATCCCCATGAGCACATTATCATTTTTGCCTCAAGGGTTTTGCTTGCAAATGAAGCTCTAGCTCCCTTAAAGTGCGCACCTGAACCGCCAGATCGGAAAGTACTTTTTTTGGGATCCCAAAACGTTAGTGACGGATACCTATGACATCGAAAAAACGTCTGTCTGTCCGTCCGTCCGTCCGTCTGTCTGTGAGCACGATAACTCTCGAAGGGAATGAGATATTTTGATGAAACTTGGTGTGAGGATTCTTTGGGTCAAGAGTAAGGTCGAGTTCGTAGATGGGCTCTGTAGTCCTAGATTTAGGGGTGGGGGAGGGGGTTTAAATTAAGGGACAAACAAAATATTTTGAAACAGCTAATATGATAGTCGATTATGGGGTAAGAAGACATGCTGAACACGATGGTGAAAACCATTTTCTCGCCGGACAGGTAGTTCGCCCGGAATCCGGCCAAAACCGGAAAGTTTGTTAAAAGTAAAAGTTTTATTTGAAGCTGATTAGATGTTCGATTTAGGGTTAAGAAGACATGCTGAACACGATGGTGAAAACCATTTTCTCGCCGGACAAGTAGTTAGCCCGGAATCCGGCCGAAACCGAAAAATTTGTTGCAAGCAAAAGTTTTATTTGAAGTTGGTTAGATGATCGATTTAGGGGTAAGAAGACATGCTGAACACGATGTTGAAAACCATTTTCACGCCGGACAAGTAGTTAGCCCGGAATCCGGCCGAAACCGGAAAATTTGTTGCAAGTAAAAGTTTTATTTGAAGTTAATTAGATGTTCCATTTATGGGTAAGAAGACATGCTGAACACGATGGTGAAAACCATTTTCTCGCCGGACAAGTAGTTAGCCCGGAATCCGGCCGAAACCGGAAAATTTGTTATAAAAGCAAAAGTTTTATTTGAAGTTGATTAGATGTTCGATTTAGGGGTAAGAAGACATGATGAACACGATGGTGAAAACCATTTTCTCGCCGGACAAGTAGTTTGCCCGGAATCTGGCCAAAACCGGAAAGTTTGTTAAAAGTAAAAGTTTTATTTGAAGTTAATTATATGTTCGATTTAGGGGTAAGAAGACATGCTGAACACGATGGTGAAAACCAATTTTTTTGCCGGACAAGTAGTTAGCCCGGAATCCGGCCGAAACCGGAAAATTTGTTAAAAGCAAAAGTTTTATTTGAAGTTGATTAGATGTTCGATTCAGGGGTAAGAAGACATGCTGAACACGATGGTTAAAACAATTTTCTCGCCAGACAAGTATTTCGCCCGGAATCCGGCCGAAACCGAAAAATTTGTTAAAAGTAAAATTTGTATTTGAAGTTGTTTAGATGATGGATGTAAGGGTAAGGAGAGACGCTGAATCTGTATATAACAGTCATTTTTTACCCGGACATATAGTTCGTCCGGAATACGGTTGAAACCGGATTATTTTGTAAGTTAAAGTTTTATTTGAAGTTGATTAGATGTTCTTTATAGGGATAAGGAGATCCGCTGAATTTGTTTCTGAACTACCTTTTTTTGGCTGGACAAGTAGTTCGCTCGGAATTCGGCTTAAACCGGAAATTTGGCAGAAGTAAAGCAGGAAGTTTCGATCAGTATCGTCAAAATAAATATGGCTTATACAGGTATATCTGAACTTGATTTTCTCAGATGGTTAGCCTGGCGAAGACTGGATCTGGCGTAGACAAGACCTAGTTGTCTGGGTCAAATATTAAATTTTTGGGATCCCATCAAAACCTTTGGTCTTGTTTGTTATCAAACGATACATCTCAACTCATTGTGAGCACGATAACTCTCGAAGGGAATGAGATATTTTGATGAAACTCGGTGTGAGGATTCTTTGGGTCAAGAGTAGTAAGGTCGAGTTCGTAGATGGGCTATCTAGCCCTACATTTAGGGGTGGGGGAGGGGGTTTAAATTAAGGGGCAAGCAAAATATTTTGAAACAGCTCATTTGATAGTCGATTATGAGGTAAGAAGACATGCTGAACACGATAGTGAAAACCATTTTCTCGCCGGACAAGTAGTTGGAAGACTGGATCTGGCGAAGACAAGACCTAGTTGTCTGGATCAAATATTAAATTTGTGGGATCCCGTCGAAACCTTTGGTCTTGTTGTTGCTGTTGTTGTTGCGAAATAACGTCCAGTAGGTAGAGAGATTGCAGCCTAGGCGACGAACACGGAAAGGGGCATATACAAATAATTTGACGTCGTGAGGTAAAGGATTTTTGACTTTGAGACTGAATTATCGATCTGTGATAAATATTCTGGGTCTATGATTGGAAACGTGTTCTATCTTAATTGTATAATCCCAGTTTTGTAGAAAAGTTTAATTTAGAAATGGGAGTTCGAATGCTCCAAGCTTTTCCTACAAAACCGAATCTTGCTTCCTATTGGTTGTTTTTTTAGCGGACGCGTCTTAACTGACCAATAGGATGCCAGACTCCATTTTTGTGCTCAGACTTTGAAGTTCTCATTGATAATGAAACCTTTTTACAAAAATGTGATCATACAAACAAGAAAGATTCAGATTAACGTTTCCAGCAGTGTACAGGCTCAGAATAGTTACCAAACGCCGATAATTGAGTCTCAAAGTCGAAAGTTCTATATCTCTATTAAAATATTTTGGTATGCTTTGTTGCTTTGATGATCGTGTAGAAATATCCGTTTTCGTCGATTAGGGCGAAATCTCTAGGAGTCATCGGGTGTACGATACACCTGAGTCAGGTAGCCGAGTAAAGTCTGTAATGATTACCCTTCGTAGGAGCTGCTGTTTTCCACTTCAGCGCTGTCATCGAAGGCAGAGAAATCGTCGGCGAAGTGAAAGAGGTGGAACAAGCCCAGAAAGCTTACCAGGAAGCCATTGAGTCTGGCAAGACTGCTTTCCTGTTGGAAGAAAAACTCCCGGACGTTTTTAAGGTAAATAACATTTGCAGTTATTCATAGGCCGACAGATCCGAATTTTCAGCGCCATGGGAACGTCTCAGTCTTTATAATCTACTTATTTAATTATTATGAGCGTGCTCCACCCTCCTAACAATAGTAACTATTGGTTACTATTTCCGTTCCAGCCTCACGAAAAGTTACTACGCTGACCGTTCCAGCCTTTTCGAAATAGTAACTAATAGTAACTATCTGCTTCCCATGCCCGGGAGCGTAGTAAGCGTAGTAACTACGGATCTATGTAACGTGATTGGCTGGATTACCCCGTGGAGTGACGTTTTACCGAAAATTTTAAAAAGCGTTCCAGCCTTGACGAAAAATAGCCAAAATTCGTGACGTCATGCGTAGTAACTACGGTAAGTAGGGTGGAACACGCTCCATATATCCCTGTATGGCCTTCTGGACTGTCCTTATCTGCTCATGCAGTGGTTGCCTGTTTTTTCCTGGTAATATTGACTGAATATTAGCAAACGGAGAACAGCTATGTTTATCCAGATCTTCAAATTCCTAGTCTTTAAACACACATTAGCCTTATCTGGTATGCCTGCTCACTTTTTTTCTAACGTTTACGTAGTGAGAGATTGAGATGACCTACAGAGAAAGTTGGCTTGAAATTATTGCGTGTGACGTCTTTTGGTCACGACATTCTTAAGCTGACACCCAGAATGTGTTGTTTCCTCATATGCTTGTGAGTAACGATAATAAAGATATTGTAGAAGGAAAACAATGGCATCACTAATTGTTTACGCGTTGAAGTACAAGGTTCGGGATTCCGTGCCACCCCGTAGATGACACAGATGCGCATCTTAGATCTGGCTTGTTTTTTCTTTGAAATCTTGTTTTTTTATATCTGTTATAACCTACATGCGAACTACCTTTGCAATTTCTGTGTGAGATTTCAGCTGTAAGTTGTTTGTAGTCGGAGTATGTAGTTTTGCTTCACTTTTCTTTCTTTACTACATGCTGTCTTTACCTAGACGGATGACAAATAAATTTGTGTATGGTTTAATTTCATTTCTTGTCTCCTTTGTGCTTTAAGGCAAAGATTGGCAATCTTCCCCCTGGAGTTGAAGCGAAGGTTACCATAAAATATGTTCTGGAATTGCCAGTTGTCGAAGACGGAAAGGTGCGTTTCTCGCTCCCCACCACTATTGCTCCGAGATACATCCCAGCAAATGATAATTCGGACGTTGCCCAAGATCTGAAGAACATCTCATATACCATGTGAGTTATAGAATAAAATATAAATATTCCTTCAGCCCAAGCTGACTGCGAGTCATATTTGACAGTGCAAAACGGATACGTCAGCTGAATTTTAGTAGAGCTGTATTTCGGGCCTTCTTGGTAAGGGTCCTTTTCAGGCTCAAAGCCGCTCAAGTTGGAAAAAAGGACTTTTGGAAAAACACACTTCTGCCGCACCCCTATGTAGTTACTGTTTTTGGTCTTGCAGTCCCCCGATGACTTACCACTTGGGCCTGCCTGCCGGTCAGGTTCTGATTAGTCCGCACCATTGAGGAAAAACAGGTTTGTCCTTGTTTTTTGCTTTTTGGGATCCCAAAACGTAAGTGAGTGATACCTATTAGATCGCAAAAGTTGTCCGTCTGTCCGTCCTTCCGTCTGTCAGCACGATAACTCTCGAAGAGAATGAGATATTTTGATGAAACTTGTTGCGAGTATTCTTTGGGTCAAGAGTAAGGTCGAGTTCGTAGATGGGCTCTGTAGCCCTACATTAAATGCAAACAAAATATTTTTAAACAGCTAGTGTGATAGTCGATTATGGGGTAAGAAGACATGCTGAACACGGTGGTGAAAACCATTTTCTCGCCGGACAAGTAGTTCGCCCGGAATCCGGCCAAAACCGGAAAGTTTGTTAAAAGTAAATGTTTTATTTGAAGTTGATTAGATGTTCGATTTTGGGGTAAGAAGACATGCTGGACACGATGGTCAAAACCATTTGCTCGCCTGACAAGTAGTTCGTCCGGAATCCCGCCAAAACCGGAAAATTTGTGAAAAGCAAAATTTTTATTTGAAGTTGATTAGGTGATAGATTTGAGGGTAAGAAAAGACGCTGAATCTGTATATGACAACCATTTTTTACCCGGATGTATAGTTCGTCCGGAATCCGATTGAAACGGAATTTTTTTTTTTTAAGTTGGAAGTTTTATTTGAAGTTGATTAGATGTTCTTTACAGGGATAAGGAGATACGCTGAATTCGTTTCTGAACTATCTTTTTTTTTTGCTGGGCAAGTATAGTTCGCTCGGAATTCGGCCGAAACCGGAAATTTGCGAGGAGTAAAGCAGGAAGTTTCGATCAGTATCGTCAAAATAGATATGGCTGATACAGGTATATCTGAACTTGGTTTTCTCAGATGATTAGCCTGGCGAAGACTGGATCTGGCGAAGACAAGACCTAGTTGTCTGGATCAAATATTAAATTTTTGGGATCCCATCGAAACCTTTGGTCTTGTTTCTAAATATTCCTTCAGCCCAAGCTGACTGCGAATCATATTTGACAGTGCGAAACTGATAAGTCAGTAAAATTTATTAGAGCTATATTTCGGCCCTTCTTGCATGGCAAGGGTCCTCTTCAGGCTCAAAGCAGCTCAAGATGGAAAAAAGAACGAAACTTTGTGAAAAAACTTTCATCTTGAGCGGCTTGGAGCCTGAAGAGGACCCTTGCCGAGAAAGGCCGAAATAAAGCTCTAATAAATTTCAGCTGACTTATCCGTTTTGCACTGTCAGGGCCCTTGCCAAGAAGGGCCGAAATATCGCTGGAATAAATCAAAATGACTTATCCGTTTGCGCCATCAAGCATGATTCGCAGGCAGCTGGGGCTGAAGGAGAACTTAATTTGGTGTTCTGACCAAGTTACAAAAGTATTGCTGTTAATTATTTATCATATAACCATGGGTCAGCGGTCGAGCGACCAGCTCGGCTGATTGCTTAGTGGTTCCGAAACTGGGATCGAGTTCCAGACGAATGTACGTAGCGAATGCGGCTACCACACTTTTGTCTTTGGGGCTAATTATTATTATTATTTATTTATCACCCACAACTACAAGAAACAAGTAGTACAAGTTGAGTAAACTCTAAAAAGAAAAAGAACTTCAACTAAACACTATCCTCTTCAACAAAAAACTGAATAAGACCGTGATAAGGTACGTGCATACACAGCCCGATTTTCGCAGTCGGATGTGAGTCGTGTTTGTCCTAAGTACTTGTGGAAGGTCACAGAAATGAAAGAAATAAATCCTTGAGTTAGGCAGAACATGTAGTGCGAAGGAACTGAACGTGATATTTTTCAGCGATTCGAAATACAAAATGGAATTCTCCGCCGAAATATCGATGGCATCGAACATCGTCGACATCACCTCACCTAGCCACGAGCTTAAACAAACAACACAAGGATCCATCGGGATTCTCAAAACCCTGGCGGAAAAAGTCCGCATGAATGAAGATTTGGTAATCGTTATCACCGTTGCGGAGCCTCACAAACCCAGAGTGACGATCGAGAAAGCGGAAGATGGCACACGCGCTGTGATGGTCAGCCTAGTGCCGTCTTTTAAGCTGAAAGAGCAGAAGACGGAGTTGGTCTTCCTAGTCGACAGGAGCGGTTCGATGATGGGAGAAGCGATTACTCAAGCTAAGGAGGCCCTTCTAGTAAGTTTACTTTTTGTGTGTGTACAAATCTCAGATATGGCTGAAACTTGAACGCACAACCCTACTGTCAGTCGCTGAAACCCAGGCTTCAACTTCCAGATTACCAGATATCTGGGTCTTCCATATAGTCAAGCCAACCCTTCCGGATACTCTGTAAATGATGATAGTTAAATGTCAGGCTTTACTTCCGGATTCGAGTTCGAGACATCCGTTTTCGTCGAGATGTATCCGAAAGATGAAGCCAGGCCTGGAGGATGAGCGCTTGCTTTAACTTTGCTATTATTCATAATTATTATTCATAATAAGAGACGTTTGTCTCTTGCCTCCTACTAACAATTCTCAATCACTTTCCCTTTTCCTCTACTCATTCATTTCCATATTTATTTTGTCTCTTAAAAGTGTTGCCGCTATGACACCCTTCCAGATTCCGGAGTCTGGGGTGGCCAACGTCCTGGGCTTCCAGACGTTTCTGGTCTGGCTTTATCTTCGGATCCACCTCGACGAAAACTGGAATAGGGAAGGTGAAGTTTGGCATTGACTGAATGTTTGGTCTTTTTCAGAGGATGAAAAAATGAAGGTGTTGTCGAAAAACAGCTCAAATTTAAAGGGTCTTTAATCTGTGAATACACACTCAGGATTTCCCGGCCGGATTTTCTGCACTTTCATCATGAAGTTGTAAAAACTCGCGGGTTCCGACACATATTCAAGCATAGGAAACAGATAGCCTCTTTAGTTTACTTCAGAATCTCACCTCTCGCGGCCAAGTAATGCTACGAGTAAATGATCAGGATTCCCGGACGGATTTTCGGCCTTTCATTATGTTGTTGAATGGTGACGAAAATCATGGCAGGATTGCCAGTCCGCGGGCACCGGATCCTATCGTCTGCACCGCAAGAGACTTGACTCACCTTTCAGTAGGTTACCTTGGCAAGGTTCAATCGCGTCGCACCTTGCGCTTCTTTCGAGACGTTCTGATGCTCCCCAGAGGACGCGTGAACTTCTGGACATGCCATAAATCTGATTGGAAATCTGCATTGAAATATGAAAGAAATTTTGAAACCTGTAGTGTCACATCAGTAGGGAGCTCTTGAAAGAGGACTAGTCGGCTATGATGGTGGCTTTTTATTCTTCCTTAGTAAGTCACACTAACACTAAGAAGCCTGGGGGAACTGTGATAGTTAGCCTACAGAAATAAACAAAACAAATAAGACGTAAGAAGCTTGGCACTTAAGACATTAGACAAAACAGATAAGACGTAAACAGACCCTAAACAATGTTAATTAACCTTGGATCATTTTTTAGCAGAGCGGTCGTGTAGCTCGAAAGCGGGTCTGGGATTGGAATAACCTCTGGATTATTATATAGATCTTTCTACATTCGCTGCCCGTCGATTGTTACTTCAACATTGTCGGTTTCGGATCGACATTCCAGTCTCTGTTCCCAGCCTCCCGGAAATACGACGATTCATCACTGGAAGAGGCTAAACTCCATGTCCAGCAGTTGGACGCAAACCTTGGAGGAACAGAGTTATTCCAGCCTTTACAGCATGTCCTTAGCCAGGTGGCAATCGAAGGATATCTTCGGCAGATGTTTGTGCTTACGGACGGAGAAGTAAGATTGATTTATTATTTCTTCTTCAGGATCTGTTAACACCCGAACGTTCTAGAACACGTACCAACACCGCTTTTGAAGGTAAAAGTTAATAACTGAACAAGGCGAAAGTCTTTACAAACAAAACAAGACTTGTGAAAAATATCTGATAAAACATAAAATAATATAAAGATTGGGCACCGCAAGAGACCCATGAGGATCTATATGCAGGTAATGGTCACGACACTGAAAGAGTATCGTGACGAGCTACTCACGACGGGGTGGGTTCTGATTAGTGTGCCCGGCAAAACCTTTGTTTTTCCTGCTATTTGCAGAAGGCATTAACCCCTCCACACCCGCCGTCGTGGCTTACGGTTGTTATGTCAAGGTGGGATTGACAAGTCTGTCTAATTCATTCCGATTTGTTGTTGGGATTGGGATCCCAAAAACGGTAAAGTTGTCCGTCCGTCCGTCTGTCTGTTAGCACGATAACTCTCGAAGGGATTGAAAATTTTGTTGAAACTTGGTGTGAGGATCCGTTGGGTCAAAGTACAGGTCAAGTTCGTAGATGGGCCCGATTGCTCCATTAGTTTTTTGCCCGACAGGTAGTTCACCCAAATCCGGCAGAAACCGGAAATTTGGCCGAAGTAAGGCAGGAAGTTTTGATCAGTTTTGTCAAAGAAGATACGACGTACACACAAATTCTGCATCCATAATCTGAGCTTGGTTTTCTGAGATGATTAGCCATTGGCCTTAATCCGTTTCTAAATTTTAATAGTAAAATTTTTCAAGGAGTCTGGCGAAAATCGGATATCTACAAGACGCAATTGTCTGGATCAAATATTAGATGTCTGGGATCCCATCGTACCCTTTGGTCTTATTGGTCGTGATCAGGCAAGAGATCTGGCGACATGCCGGTCGCCGGCCCCAGATCTGTCCAAATAAATGTTTTCACGACTCCAGTATTTTGTTTTCATCCTCCCAAGTTGGATTTTGTTTGTGACTGTTCTTGATTAAGTGAGGTACCTGATACAAATAAGATACTGATGATCAGGGAGTGCAGTTCTGACTGAGTTATCCAACACGGAGCAATCTATCTGTCCACTTTCCGTTGGCCCCGGGGTTCTGTGTAAACATGTTTTCACGACTCGAAATTCTATGTTCGTCCTCCCGTAAATAAGCTTGAACGTTCTTTTAGCCGTTCTTGATTACAATACAATACAATACAATAATTTTAATCCAGCCAAACGACTGAAAAAATAACACAAAAGGAACATAAGGAAACAACAACAAGTTAAGCAAAGTACAGCTATACTCTAGCCGATATCATGACAACTAAGGGACCTAATATAAATAATCCAGTAATATTTTTATAACTGAGTAAACAACACTAAATGCTCTTTTTCCTCTAGGTATCCAACACGGAGCAGGTCCTGTCGCTGGTTCGCCGGTCGTCTCACCAGAGTCGCGTTTTTGCCCTCGGGCTCGGTCGCAGCGCGTCCCATCATCTCGTAGGAGGAATAGCACGCCTCGGTGGTGGCACAGCCGTGTATGCCACAGTGGAAGAAAAACTAGAGAAGAAGGTTTTAGGACAGCTCAAGGATGCTCTACACCCAGCCATTACAGGTGTGTTGAAGAGTGCATGGTTACTTCCTTGAAGTAGTTTTGTGCACTTTGCTGTACCTCCTTGTTCGACCATGCCGTTTTGAGGTTATTTTTTGTTGCCAAAACTGCTAACATTCATTGCGCCTTTCGTTACTTCTTCTTCAGTACAATGGACCGCTACGGACAGCAAATGCTCCATTTCGGCCTCTTCTTTTTCTTCTGCGGTGGGTTTATGGCCGTTTCGGATAGTGGACATCTCCACTTCGGCCTTTTCTTCAATGTTCTACTCGGCTATGGCAGTGATCGTCGCTCTCCATGGCTGGGGTTAGATTGCTTCGCTGAGCTTGAGGGAGTTGACAAGTCCGAAGATGGACAGGAATATATTCTTCTCTTCCTCTTGGCTGATGGTGGTGTTTGCAAGCGTCGTTGTGGACGGGTTGAGTCTGGCTTTGTAGAATGCTCCTTGGACTTTCCCTTGGTGGGGTTTCACTTCCTGGCTTTGACATGCGAAAATGATGTGGTCCAGGGATTCGTATCTACAGTTGGCGGACTGGACTAAGGTGCCCCCCGGGACTTTAGATTTGTAGAGGAATGCTGCATGATTGAGGTTACAGGCGTTCCCTCTGATTCGATGGTACCACTTGCTCATGTCCTTGTCTTTGAATGGAGAGAAACGGGGATGGGATTTTGGGGCTTTTACCGAGTTGATTCGTGTGGCAATTTGGTCTCGCATGTTCATTGGTCGGTTGGATTCGCTGGTGTTAAGGCGTGCCAGGTTCGCTGTTTGGTCTGCGACTTCGTTTCCCTCTATTCCCATGTGACTGGGGATGTACTGGAAGATTATCTGGATGCCTTTTGATGACGCGCTGGTAATTTGGATCTGAAGATTGTAGAGGTCGATGTCTGCAGATGAGAAGCTTTGACGCTGTAGCAGTTGGAGAGCTGAGAGCGAATCCGAAAATATGACCACATTTCCTGTGTTGATTTGGCTTTTGTTTATGGTCTCTACTGCCAGCAGTAGCGCGTTGATCTCAGCCGTCAGAATTGAAACTTGTTGCGGTAGCTTCTCCATAACTTTGAGGTTCCAATCTTCGAAGTAGACTCCGCTTCCGCAAGATGATTCAGTCTTTGATCCATCTACGAATATGCGTTTGTGGTTTGCGTATAATGACGAAGCTAATTTTGAGAACTGCTCTCTTGCCGCGTCCACTGTGATCTCTTGTTTGGGGGCCTTCAGGAATCTTAGCTGGACTCGTGGTTTGGGAGTGAGCCATGGTGGATCCACTGGTATTTTTCCAGTCACGATGGTTTTGAGAATTTTTCCGGGCTGACCCTTTGAAATCGTAGATTTGATCTCCTCTAGCTCTTTCAGGATCTTGCACTCATGGTTTTCCCGTATCATTTGGTGGAGTGAATGGTGTGGGGTGTACTCAATTTTCGTGAAATACCGGATTAATAGTAGCTTTCTTCTGACCTGGACTGGTGGGACTCCTGCTTCTGAATATAGAGAGAGAGAGAAAGAGTTTATTAAACGGATAATACTACAAAACACATAAGGGCCACCCCAGAAAGCACTGGCCTGTCCTAGGGGGTGGCCATATCCGACCTACAAACACTATATCCCTAAAACATCCAAATCACGACATGAACTAACCGAAATGGTACAGAGAACACAAACCAAAAACCAAAAAAGGAAACAACCGGGTAAACTAATAAGTTAAAAATCATATTTATTTAACAAACATTCTTTCAATTGTATTTTAAAATCAGCGATCTCAGTCTTTGTCTTTAGATCTGGAGCCAGTGCGTTCCAAGCTTGGGTTCCTCGATAATGAGCAGAAATTTTAAGAAGTTTTTTGGAAAAAAAAAAAAAAAAAAAAAAAGAACGGGAAGTAACAATACGAGGGGTAACAATGTTACTAGAAGATCTAGTATAGTGGTGATGTGTGGAAGAAGCTAAATTGACCATCCCTGCAAAACAAGCAAGCGCTTGATTATTCATCAAACGGAAAATAAACTGTAGAGTATAAAAATCTCTCAACCCCGCAGCAGGCAGGATTTTGAGACTAGAATAAGAGGCACGAACAGAATCTCGCTGCCCAAGACCACTCAATAATCTTACCGCGTGATTCTGAAGGACGCGAACTGGTCGAACAACTGATGGAAAAGTTCCCAACCAAACACTGCTGCAATAAAAGATATAAGGGTGGATCAGTGAAAAATAAAGAAGTCTTAAAATGGGGGTAGGAAAAATATACTTTAGTTTTCTCATAATTCCAATATTTCGCGAAAGTATTTTAGCTACCCAATCTACATGGGCCTTAAATGATAGGACTTCATCAATTAAAATTCCAAGGTATTTTACATGCGGAACCCTTTCTATTTGTCCATTTTCTGAAGAAATATTTGTAATCCAAGGGTAGAAATTCGGTGATCGGGAGAATATTATAAAATTGGACTTTTTTGCATTGATCTTTAACTTATTAGCACTATACCACTTCGACAAATCATTGAGGGACTCCACCATCGATTTTTCTAATAACTCAGCAGTCTTAGCCACACTAATCGCAACGGTGTCATCCGCAAAAAGGGCCACTGCTTCATTCCGAGAATTGGTAGTCATTTGCGACACGCTGATGCAACATCCCGGATTAGCTCTAGGAAGGTTATTAATAAACAGAAGGAATAATATTGGACCCAGAACTGAACCTTGCGGCACCCCACATAATACAGGACTCTTACTAGACGGGACATTATTAACTTGAACAAACTGGGTCCGTCCCCTTAGGAAACTTCTAATGAGGCTTAAAACAGGACCTCTCAACCCATAATTTTGGCATTTTTGTAACAGTAGTTCATGATTTACAGTGTCGAAAGCTTTTAAAATATCTAAAAATATTGCCGCGACTTTAAATCCTTTGTCCAGAGCATCATTTATAATACTTGTTAAAAATAACAAAGCATCTTCCGTTCTATGGTTTTGTCGGAAACCAAATTGCGTGGGGAATAATAGATTAAACTTCTCTAGGAAACCAGTAACGCGGGAGCAAAAACACTTTTCAAAAATCCGAGAAATAACAGGGAGAACAGAAATAGGACGATAATTACCCAGGTTATTTTTGTCTCCACCCTTATAAACTGGTGTCACCCGGGCACACTTAAAACTATCCGGGAATTTACCCTCCTTGAAACACTGATTAATCAAAATCACCAATACATCCGAAATAGCTGGGAGAATAAACTTCAAAACCTTGAGGCTTATCAGATCACTTCCTGATGACCCATTATTCATACCGTAAACTATCAATCGTAGCTCAGCTGCAGTGACGGGTTTAAGGTGCAATGACACTTCAGTCGGGGGTGGTAAGAAATCCTCAAAAGTTGGATCATTTGGCCGACTTGAAGTAAAATCAGTACCATTCGATACACTACTGAAATGGTGGGAAAAAGCATCACAAATACCAGAATCATCTTGGATTACTAAATCATCTACTATTAACTGATCCGGAAGAACATTCTGCTTAGTGGTTAATACCCCACGAATAACATCCCAAGTTTTCCTCGGATTTCCCTCGGTCGCTTTAAATTTATTCTCATAATAATCACTTTTTGATTTCCGCAATCTTTTGTTCAGACTGTTCCGGCAAACCCGGTAACGCTCTTTATTTTCGCAAGTGGGACGCAGGGTTTGGATTTTAAACAGAATATCTCGTGTTTTAATTTGTTGCAGTAAATCTTGGGTGATCCATGGCTTAATTCCGTATCTTTTACGCTTACCCAGCTGCTTCGTAGTAGCCATAAGATCAGCCATGTTCAAAAGTGTTTTATAAAACAGATCAAATTTTCCGCTAGAATCTGGCTGATTATCCAAAAGGTTAACCCAATTAACCTCCATCAATTTATTTTTTAATTTAACCAACCCGTTTTGATTTATAACACGCTTCGGCCTCATGGGATTTACTTTCGGTTTACCCACCTGCACCGCAAAACCTGCAAACACCCCAAAATGGTCAGAAGTATCGTTAATAAGGACAGAGGGTGATCTGTGTGATACGTTAGAAAAAATATTGTCTAGAATTTTAGCAGATGTCTCTGTCACCCTGGTTGGAATATTTATCGACGGCAGCAGCCCATGTGAGTAACAAAGGTTTAAAAATTGTTTTGAGGCTGATGACCGGGTATCACTTAAATCAATATTAAAATCGCCTGCCATGAAACATTGCTTACGTGTAACCTGTAATTTGTCCAATTGATTATCAAGGATTTCGAAGAATTCCTGTATAGACCCAGATGGCGGTCGGTATACTACAAGAACAAAAAAAATAATTCCATTATTAGATATTTCAAGCACCATCGTCTCACAGACCATTTCATGTGAAACGCATAGATCATCACGCAGCTTAAAAGACAAATCCTCTCGAATGTATGAAGCGAGGCCTCCGTGTTGGTGGCTAGTCCGGTTACGTGTGACCAACCTATATCCGGGAATATCAAGGAGGGACATCATGTGATCCTTCAGCCAGGTTTCGGTCAGGGCGAAAACCTGGAACAAAGATAGGTTAGCAAGGGATGTTAGGAAACTAAGTGATGAAGTGAGTCCTTGACAGTTCAGATGAAAAACTTTAAGCTCATGACACCCATCACCACCAATTAGATCACTAATAAAAGCATAAGTAGAATCCTCGCAAGGAGCAGAAAACTCATCAAACACATCAAGATTACTATTCATACTCTCATGAAAATAACTATTAAAGTCTACTTTTTTATTATACAGATGGACTAAACCAGTAGTACCCGGTGTACCAAAATCATTAACCATCAAAACGAGACAGTAAGTGTTCTCTGTACCAACTCAGGCGCGGAACGCACTTGACAAAAAGCAAACTCAACATATCTCTCTTATTTTCACACATAACACGACAAAACAAAGAAAGAAAACTAAGTAGTAAACAATACACACACACAATATAGAACTTAGGAAGTAAATTCCATAAATTACTTCACCAAATGGCACGGGCGAGGGTGCGCCCAATTCTCAACAAAAAACAAAACTTAACCTAACATTATACTCAATCACAGAAATCACCATCTTTAGCAAACTATCGACCCGAATTAATTTTTTGCTCTCGATATATACGGGCCTCCTGCGGGGAACGATCGTGGCGGTAATTGATTCTGACGTAACGAACTACCAGAAGGCAAATCAGGAATGGCGTCTCCGGCCAAATATCGATCGATTTGCCCATTCATTCGTTTAATGAGCAGTACAGGTGGAACGGATCGATTTAACCAAGAATCAATACCAATATCACGTAGCTTTGAACGTTTATTCAGGAGATCTTTACGGAGGGCACGAACGTCAGGGGTAACGTCATCACTTAAGACAACATTAATCGGGAGACCGGGCTTACCTTGCAGTTTCTTAGACTGCTTTAGCAGCTGTACTTTCGCATCTTTATCCGATAATTCAACTTTAAAAAATTGTTTCTCTTTCTCAACCTGTAGTACTTTGTAAGGTGGGACACTAAGCTCAAGGCCATCTCGAACAATAGTTTCAAAAACATCGGCTGCCGCTTGACTGTCCTCACACCGGGCATTCCATACTAGTAAGTTTTTTTCACGAAGTTCGTTTTCAATTTTCATCAGTCTAGCAGGAGCGGTGCTGGTACCATTACTCACACGAGAAACATCGCTAGATAATTCCTGAAGCTGTAACTTAACCGATGAACAGTCTGTTTCTACCGCAACAACACGATCATTGAGTGAACGGACCTGCACATTGTTTTCAGATAAAGTTTTCTCCATTTCAGAAACTCTGTCACTTAAACTTTTAAGTTTATCATTCAGAGTGTCCAGCTTTTCTCCATTGTCCTTAACCACTTTTAACATCTCCGTAAGATCGCTGGCCAGACTCTGGATAGATTCCTGGGTCGCAGAACCACCTGACATCATGCTGCTATTGTGAAGGGGGGCTCCACCCGGAGCATCGGGGTCACGCCTATTACGTTTCCTTGTCATGATGACAGAATACTAAAACTGCGGCGCTTACCTCAAAAAGGATCAATTGGTTTACCCACGCTGATCCAGACGTGCAGTAAGCAGTGCCGTTAATTTCCTGGCACGGCAAACACCAGATCTCAGCCAGGCGAAAAACAATCAGCAATCCGCCAACACAGGATCTCCACCAAGCGATCAACAATCCGCTACCAACATCAGATCAAGCCAGGATTATTAACTTCAAGCATTCTCAATAGTCCAGTAAATATCATTCAGTTCAGTTAGCATCACAGAACTAATAAGCACCCTCGCCCGCCCGGGCGTCTTACTCCGTCAAGTGCATGATGACGACTGCATGATGACGAACGATGTTTTGGTTGTTTTCCGTACCCAGTGCTTCCACTTGCTCCCCTTCGAAAATCCTGCCGGGAACCCCAAAAATCCTGAAAAATCCTGCTAGGAAAGTAAAAAATCCTGCCAAAAATCCTGCCGAAAAAAAATCGTTTCCATACTAGTTGAAGGGATGGTTGTGAGGACTATAGTCGAAAGATTTGACCAGACGCAGCTGAATATATCGTCTCTATCGTTTGGGAGGATCAAGGACATTTTTGCCGTAATTACGTAATGCACATTAAACGACCAGTTTCACTAGCCTTTCACCTTTGAAGGGGGGCATCCAGTTTTGCCGAAGGGATTTAAAAATGTACCGACAAAAAGCGAAGCCGCAACGATGCTAACGACTGTAGCTAGGATAAATTATACTAAGCGCCGCAGGCAAAAATTTTAAAACGCGCCTTTTTTCTGGCAAAAGTTTACTTACATTTTAGGTTTTGGTGTGGTTTTAAACCCCCAAAATGCAAAGCCTTCAACGCCAACTATATGACGCTTCCTACTTTTAAATAGGGAATTTATCACTATAAAATGCGCCGCAGGCAAATTTTTTTGGAAACACTGATGATCAGAGTGTGTTTTTGTGGCTTTTCTTTTTTTATTTTTATTAAAAAAGAAATCCTGGGAAATCCTGAAAAAGTCTGAAAATCCTGCTAAATCCTGGATTATCAAAAATCCTGAAAAAAATCCTGCCGCTATCCAAAAATCCTGAATTTCAGGATAAATCCTGCAAAGTGGAAGCACTGTCCGTACCCCTAACGCAAGGCGCAGGGCTACATTTTGGAGCGTTTCAATCTGTTTCATCAGTTGTTGGGAACAGCTTCCGTACACTATTAGTCCATATTCCATTTTCGCTCGGATATATTGCTTGTAGAACATCACGAGCAGTTTGTCGGACGATCCCCATTTTGTGCCTGCTAGGCGTTGCATGATTTTGAATCGTCGGTAGAAGGTTCTTGTGAGGTCGTCAATGTGTGCCTTGAAGGTCAGCACAGCTTATGTATCTAGGCAGTTAAGCAAGCTCCTATCTTCCCCATGAGAAGCTTTTGGTACACAGCTCTGCTCCTCCGAGCCCGTGCTCGAAGCGTAGATCGTACCCCAACACCATAGGCGGGAACGCAATTTGGTTTGTCTGCTTCAACTTACCTATCTATTCACGACGTCACTGCACTTGCATAGCTGTTGCTCCCGCGCCACTGTGTTCCTAACGCGTAGATCTAACTACAACACCATAGGCGGGAACACAATTTGGTTTGGCTGCTTCAACGTACCTATCTATTCACGACGTCACTGCATTTGCATGGTTGTTGCTCCCGCGCCACTGTGTCCCAAAAATAAATCGAGTTTGCAGAACTGCCTAGATACGTAAGCTGTGAAGGTCAGCTTTTGGTCGATGGTTACTCCAAGGAGTCGTGCTGTTGTTTGAACTGGAAGGGTGGTCTGTTCTAGGTAGAGGGTAGGGGTACCTAGCTTTCTTTTGCGGTGAAACGTGATGATTGTTGTTTTAAGAGCCGACACTGGTATGTCCGACTCTCTGGAGAATTTTGATATCTCATTTAGTCCTTTTTGTAGCTTTTCTTGTGCTTCTTCAAGTGTGTTTCCCTTTGACCATACTGTAAAATCATCTGCGAATTCAGCTTGGTCGCAGCTCACCTTCAGGTCAGCCATGTAAATGTTGAACAGGAGACAGCTCAGCACAGCCCCTTGTGGAAGACCCTTTTCTGTTTTTCTTGTTGATGACCTCTTTCCATTGACTTTGACAAAGAAGCTCCGGTCTGTAAGGAAGCTTCTTATCATAGCTATAATTTGGTTAGGGAATCCCAAACGTTCCATTTTTCTACACAGTTTTCCTATTTGCACATTATCATACGCGGCCTCGAAGTCAATTAATGCCGCCAAAACAATTAGGCCTTGACTGACCGATTTTCTTATATCCGAAATAATTCGGTAGAGGCTGTCGATGGTTGAATGACTTTTACGAAAACCCGTCTGTTCCTTGGGTAGAATTACGTTTCGTTCGCAGAACCACTCAATTCTGTTGTAAATCATCCGTTCTAGGACCTTGCCCAGGGTGGAGGCGATCATAATTGGGCGGTACGATGTGGGCTGGTTTTTGGGTTTGTTGTTCTTGAGGACTGGAGTGAGAACAGATTGTTTCCATCTGGAGGGGAACACTGATTCTGACGTGCATTTGTTGTAGTATCGAAGTAGTTGGCTTTTGTAGGTATCTGGGCTGTTTGCGTGATCTCAGATACAGGAAAAATTTAGTCTCCGCTATGTACCCATTGTGAAATAGACACAGAGACAAATACTTTGTTCCAAGAGTGTCCAGCATGAACAAGGCAACGACTGGAAGCATTCTACTCTCCTAGTTTCGATTTCCACGAGGTAGTGAGAAAAGCCAGATTAAAGGAACTGTCAAGGTACCTTCAGTTGACAGGGAAGTTAGACAGGTTTTAAGGTAAAAACGCGATACAAAGCGGTAGAATGAGTGATATTTTTTATCAGTTGTTTTATTGAGTGATGTTTTCATCAATTGTATTGTTGAGTGATGTTTCGCCATAACTTGTGAATCAGGAGATTGAGACAATGGGCGATCTGTGGCCTGAGTTTCGGCTAGATTGTCTGGCTTACCCCACAGAATAAATAAATAAATAATATTTCCTTGATCGTCCGTGCTGTTCCGGCCGCTTTCTATTTTGCCAGGACAGAACTGAGACTTTAAACATTCCTTGTTTTCCCTTACCGTTTCGTTGTTGTTTTTTGTTATTCGCCCATAAGAGCTGCCAACAAGACGGAAATTGTTGATTATGATCGAGATTAACATGTCTGGAAGGAAGAATCAGTTTTCAGGCGTAGTTTGACTGTGATCTCTTTTCAGACGTTAAGCTGTCTTGGAAAGGCCTGGCTGAAACTGTCACTCCTTTGGCCTTTCAGACTGAAAAAACCCTGCTGGGCTACGGAAAACCCATTGAAGAACCCAAAGAGGAAAAGCAGCTGTTTAGACAAGCACCATCAAAGGTAAGGGATTTTAATGGATCGAACGGGGCGGGAGGAAGACGAGTTACTGAGGGTGGAGTCTGTCCAGCCAACTTGCCAAGGAAATGCGATCCTGTTTCGGCTTCTATCGAATAGCATTCGGTCATCGGTCAGACTAGTGGCTTGGTCAACCAATCATGCGTCCCAGTTCAGTCGGTGGCATTGGACTGAAGTTACGGTCTTTCGGCTCTACCACTGCTCAAAGTGCTCTTCCCTTCGTCAGGTTAGAAGGATCTTAAAGTGTCGATGGTCTTTTCGCTCCGCCTGATGGCCAGTGGTAAAGGGTGTCCAAAGGGTTTAGGATATCGCAGGCTTAAAACTACGCGACTTTGAATACCCGACTTAAACGAAACTACGCGACTTAGAATTAGGTTGTATCAGTTAACATCGGGAGGTCAAAAAGGGTTAAGTAAAATGCTGCCGAAGAAACTTTATTTCTGGAAGTGATTATTAGCTTGCTAGTCGAAACAAAAAGCCGAGAAATGCCATACTCCGCACCTGCTCCGGTGAGTTCACATAATAATAATAATAATATAATTGCATCAGAAGGCTTTCGCCTCTATAAATTTCTCTATACACTAAATTGAATTTCAGCCAGGTGGCGATCTACACCTGCTTTGAATTGATTGATGTTTTCGGCATTCACGACACTTTCTGGTAGGTTATTCCAATGTTCGACTATTCGGTTCTTGAAGCTCCATTTTCCAATGTCTTTTCGGAATTTTTCACCGCACAGTTTCAAGTTGTGTCCTCTGAGACCATTGTGGTTAAAACTGAGGACATCATCAGGACTTATGTTATCATAATAATTATGACAAATTTTAAAAGTCTCGATTAAATCACCTCGGAGAAATCTGTAAGATAAACTGGGTAATCGCAAATTTTGAAGCCGATTTTCATAAGGCAGATGGCGAATGGCTGGCACTGTTTTCGTAGCTCTTCTCTGGTCTCACATGTTGGGTTATTTACAGTAGTGACAGTAAAACTGGAAGGGGTATCGACGGATCATCGCCAAAAAGTGCCGGAGATAGACAAGAGGGGTTGCAAATGTTTCCGAAATCTGCAAAGGTGTGCCAGAGAAAGATTTTTTTTTCAAAACCTGTTAAGGGGTTCCAGAACCTTAACATCTCAGTTGCTCGCCTCGCTTCCCGTTTTCGAACTGGAGGGGGGGGGGCTGCGTTGAAATGCTAATTCGCTATTTATTTATTTATTTTTATTTATTTATTTGTGACCCGCTTTTTGATAACAGCGGAGTATGAGTAAATACACAAAGGAAAATACACATATTATAACACTAAACAAGACAATGTAAATAAACATGACTACATTCTTTTCATATAATTAACAGCACACTAAATAGACCTACAGAATTTTACACAATGACAAGCACATTAAACGGGTTCAGGATTGAAAAACTGGCCAATAATTTCATGGGCTGACAAGGCAGGATGTTTGTGGAGGGTAAGTAAATTTGAATGTGAACGAAGGAGTGTATTGATACTATCCTGGACATTAAAATTCAAAACCAATTTACGATTACGGAAGGATTTTGGAAGATACATCAGAAATTTACAGTACTTAAAGAAACAGCTTCTCAAATTTTTTACATCTTTTTTCCTTAAGATATGGTAAATTCCGGAACAGTTGTAAATATATGGGCCGCAAAAAGCACTATACAACCTTCCGAGCGCCTTGCGTGAATATTTTCCTCTATTTGGGACCAAACGCCCGTAACCAAATCTAATGGAATTTGATACACTTTTTAGAATAGAGGAGCAAGTTAAAGATAATGTGGATTTGAAGGTAATTCCGAGCCATTTCAGCGACTCGGACGATAAAATAGAAAAAGAACCAATTGCAACAGAGGGGCGCTCAGAGGCTGTTGTACGACCGAAACAAAGATATTCACATTTTGACAAATTTATCTCAAGTCCAATGTCCGAAAGTTTGTTTGCTAAAATTTTCATATTTTTAGAAAGAGTAGATTTTGTACGGCTGACTAGGAGAATATCATCAGCATACGCGATGTAGCTGATAGAAATCTCCTTGAACAGATATGAAGGAAGAAGAGAATCCAAGCAATCAGAAATTGCAGACTTGAATATATATGGTGACAAAACTCCACCTTGGCGAACTCCATGGTTCACTGAAATATTTTCCGATAATTGACCCTGCCATTTTAACCGAACGGTAGAATTTGCGTACCAATACTTTAAAAGGCAAAGAATAGAGGAATTGACTCCAGAACGAGCAAGCGAATACAAAGCTTGAGAATGGACAACATTATCAAAAGCTCCAGAGATGTCTATGGAACAAATGTGAATGGTTGATCTGTTTAAGGTGGCCTGTCGCATTATTTTGGTCAGAACATGGTGAGCATGCGCACAACCCGTACCATCTCTGAAACCCAATTGCATGTTTCCAAAATTACATTTTTGAAGAAGTTCGGGGAGAAGGACATATTCAAAAATTTTACTAATGTACATGATACTGTAATCGGACGGAAACTTTTGCACAGTTCAGGGTCCTTGCCTCGCTTAAGAACAGATGTTACGGTTCCAACAAGGAAGCTATTTGGGACTTGAGATTGGGAAAGAAACATTTGGAACAGTAGTTGAAGATGCTGGATCAGAACAGGACATTCAGCTTTGAAGAACTCTGAAGAAAGACCATCAATATCAACAGATCCAGTCTTTTTTAGTCTGCAAACAGCCTTTTCAACAGCATTACTAGTAACCGCAAAAACAGATGACTGAGAAATTTTAACAGGGAGATACCTAGAAAGTAAAGACTCGAAATACTGTTGTACACGCATATTGCACTGACTGAACAAGTTGCGATAATGGTGCATCCAGTCCGAGGAGGTCAATTTTGAGGGAGACGCTGCACAGCTTCTGTCCGAAAGAAGCACTTTTTTCCAAGACTTGCGGTCTGTAGGGGCATCAGCGCCATTTAAACGTGCGGATTTTAAACAATTTTTATACTCCCGCTTTGTCTTCTTTTTAAGGTCAAACACGGTTCCACACAAGCTATCCATAATCTCAACCAAAATTTCGCATGATTTTTGGCTTTCTTAACCTCCGGACAAACTCTCCAAAGCCGCTTTCGGGTTCCAACCCTAACATTTTCAAATGGTACGGCTACGTTAGCGGCAGTCTTCAAGCAGTGAACGATCTCAGAGTAATAAAAGTTCAAGTCAATGGAAGAACCAGTCACATGGAGACTAGTCTGGAGTAAGTGGAAGGGAATTTTCACAGCTGCCAAAAGGGTGGTCAGTGTAGCTATATACAGAAGGGGATCTAAACGATTCCAGTTCCTTTTCTTGATCCATGTCTGGCTTTGAGATGAAGTACTTCGGACACAATCGGCGGGAAGTGCCAATTTGAAAGTCAACGGCAAATGGTCATCTTCAATTTTTTCGTCGTCAACTTGAACCATTCCATCAGCTACAGATGGGTGGGAGACTATAAGGTGGTCAAGGTTCGAAACGGTTCCGCCACGATTGTGTCTGTAAGAATACGGCAAGGTTTTCGCTACGATGCAATACCCGCTAGGAAGAGACTCGGTAAACAAGTCAGTGCGTATCGAAGGAGTCAGGATGTTTGTATTCAAATCGCCAACAAGAATCCAATTCAGACCTTTGCAACTGATGTCTGAAAGGAGAGACTTGATCTTGATACAAGACTTAGCAAACAATCCAAATGAAGCGAGGTTGCGACGGTCGCACGGAAGATATGCGTTAACCAGAACGAGATCGCCAAACTGTACAGCTAGCATCAGTCTATCCGAAAGAAGAACAGTTGGAGGTCTGAGGCAACAGGAAGAACGGATAAAAGTTGCTAGTCCACCGGACGGGCGGCCTCTCGTTTTTCTAGCTGGTTGCACGAAAATATAGTGATCGACCGAACGGCGCAGACTGTGTCAGAAAACTGATTAAAATTCAAACGTAAACGCTGAAAAAACGCCGAAAGGTCAGTAGAGGACAGCCATGTGGCAGTCCAGACTTGCATTAAAACTGATTTATGGTTTCTGCGTTCTTACGTTTCTAGACTAGAATGGCTAGGATGCCTGATGGAAACTTGGCGTTTGGCCTTACTGAGAACCAGGCTTACCGGGTCGAAAAAATACAGAAGTGGGTCCCATAGGACCCACTTCTGTATTTTACTGAGTACCGGTACGGATTATGTCTAGATCCCCTAAAAGTTCTTATAATATGCACCTCCGGAAATTTAATTCGAGTCCCGTAAGTTGTCGATCCAAAACTTTAACAAATAAAACGTGAGCATGTGCGGTATGAACAAACTTTTGCACCGCCATTCGCGAAAATTTGTAATCTTTGTTAGTGTTAATATTTTGTATTATATTGACGACGGCGGCAAATTTGGATTTTACCATGATAAGTGTCGATAAAAATAAAAGCGATATCACTGTATCACTTTCAAGAAGACAATCCGGAAGACGATTCCACGATTCGAGTTTTGAAACTTTTAGTGGGTAACCGATTAAAACCTTCGATAATTTATAGTTTGATCTTCTTTGATTTTAGGTTCCTCCTGTTTTTGACGGTAGTCGCTTCATCATCTACGCCCTTCTGAATGACGAGTCAGCATTACCGACTGGAGTAAATGTAACGGCGAATACTCCAGAAGGACCTTTGTCCGTTGACCTCCATCTCTCTGAAATGAAACTGAATAGCAGACTGGTGCATAGGTAAAGATTTTCCTCACCTTCCTTATAATAAAAAAATGATCCATCGTTTCACGGTGGGGTCGTAAAGGATATCTCTCAGTGCTCTCAAGAACAAATAATCAGATAGAACTTCTGTCTTTAGTCCCATGCAGCGACTATGAATACCCCGACAAAACTTAGCGAACCTCGAGGTATTAACCCTAGCTTTGAGCTGATGTTGATACCCGTTTACTCATCTTCCGTATTCGCGTTGCTCATCGCAGAAAAAATAGTGCAGGAGGCTTACTCTGCGCGCTGACCCGCTCTGGAGCGCGTCCATAGAACCTATCAGCTTTGACTTCTACTTTTCCTCACCGGCGGCTTCACAGCGATTTAGCTATTTGTAGAGGTAACGAAACGTGATGTGGCGCGAAGCTACTAACCTCCGGACAGGGTGTGGCGAAATATTCGACTCCGCATAGTCGTATTACAGAGATCGGGAGACGGAGGTTCTGTCAGATTATTTGATCTTGGTGCTCTGTTACTTTTTCCGTTGACCTCCATCTCTCTGAGATGGAATTGAAAAGGAGACTGGTGTATACGGAAAGACTTTCCCACCTCCTTTAAACAAACAAAATAGGGCAAATCGTTTTACGGTCGGGCATTAAAGGTTACTCTTCCGCAACCCCTCTGTTAATACGTGCGTGACGCGTGAAATGGAAACCATAATTTCTGCTCCAAGAGGATTTGAACCTACTCCAGTTCTTGGGTTCCACAAGTCCATCGTAAGTTTTTCGCTACGTTGCTCCAAATCATCTAGCGGAAATCAAGGAAACTTATAAGGGAGGAAAAGTCATGCTATGGGAAGACCCTCGTCTGTGAATATTAACATCACATCACCAGAATGTGCTTGGGCGGAAAGCGAGACGAAGCCAGAGACAACGTCCAGTTGCATATTTAGCTGGTTTAGCACAATAATCACTACTCGCATGTTACCCATTATTATGTGTATGGGATTGTCGTCGTAAGTAGGCGAGACTGACATCGTCAAACGACCTAGCAAATATTTTTGCACAAAGTACAAAACAGTAATTTGAGCAAAATAAAGTCAAATTAAAGCCACACTGTAATTTTTAAACATTTTGCTCAGTTACGTTTGCACTCTCTACTGCAACATGATTGCGTCCCAAGCGTTGCAACAGTTTAGTACTATTTTCACTATCGTCCGAATTTTTCCAACAGAAGAAAAAGAACATCCAGAAATAAACAGCTGGTGAAATCAAACGAACCTGATTTCATTCTTTATGTTAAACAAGAGCTGAAACTCAGTAAATCTGATGAAAACGTTGAACTGAAAGGCATTTTAAAATAAATTCCACTCTTCTCAGTCTACTCTGAGGGACAGACCGACGTACAGACATTACCTCTTGATTACTATCTAAGTGCCATCAAAGCTGAAAACAATTACCTTTTAGTAGATAGTTCTTATATCATCATTCCCATTTGCAGAGGCGTTACTAGCCATAAATATTCCTTCAGCCGAAGCTGACTGCGAATCATATTTGAAAATGCAAAACGGATATGTCAGCTGAAATTTATTAGAGCTATATTTCGCCCCTTCTTGGCAGGGTCCTGTTTAGGCTCAAAGCCGCTCAAGATGAAATAAAACGAAACTTGTGAAACCAAGATGGAAATAGTATTTATCCTCGAAGTACGGAACTACAATAGCCCAGAAAAGCCCAGAAATGCCGACGAGTATCCATCTTAGCTGGAAAGAAGGGACAAGTGATCAACCAACTGAAGTTTTTAGTCTGGTTTTCACAAGTTTCGTTTTTTCCAACTTGAGCGGCTTTGAGCATGAAGAGAACCCTTGCCAAGAAGGGCCGAAATATAGCTCTAATAAATTTCAGCTGACGTATCAGTTTTGCAATGTCAAATATGTTACGAGCTAAAGTGTTTGGGGGGGGGAGATATTTACCGACTGGCTGGTCATTTTTACCGACTGTTTTTGCAGAAAGAACAACAGTTTTGACGAAAAACCGACTGTTTTTTAAGAAAAAAAGTCGACTAAATTATAAGAAAAAACGTCTGTTTTGAAGAAAAATTTATTGTTTTCAAGGAAAAAATCGACTGTTTCTAGGAAAATTCGCGACGCTTCCCGCCGACTGATATTTTTTACCGACTGGCCGACAACTTTGGGGGCGGCGTCCCTCCATACTTGACGCCCCTGTCCATTTGACTGTTTTTAGAGGTGAAAATCAGAACCAAGGTAGTCAAAAATCTGTGAAAAAGTGTTCAAACAAGGATACCTCTAGTGTACCTGAAGAATGACCGTGTACATAACCTATCAACAATACATAATGTGACCTAGGTAAAAGTAACTTTTGACTCCTTTCCATTTCAAGGCTTGCTGCCAAGAAGCTCATCCAGGAGTTGACCTACCAGGAAGACCAAGAAACGAATAAGCCGAAAATCGTCGAGCTTGGAGTGAAGTATAGTAAGCTGCTCGCTTTCTTTCTTGCCACTTACTTAAACTTTATGAGGCCAGGAGCTGATATAAATGATAGGATCCTTCGTCTCTCAGTTTTTGCCGAGCGAAAATTTCGCAGCCATGATCCATAAGTTTTGAGCGGGTGATAGCGCTCGTTAGGGCCGGAAATTGCACAGCCGGAACAAAGACGCATTGCGGGGAGGGAAAGGCGGGTGTTCTGATCTACGGTAGTATTATAAGTTCTTAGTAAGAATGTCACTGTTTTGCTGCAGGTTTTATGCTCAAAGAATGTTACTTCCAGCTTTACGCCGAAAGAGGGAGGTAGCGGCCGAATTATGGCAAATACTAGAGAAAGCTTGAGCAGAACTGAATGTCAGCGCTACTCCATTATTCTGTTTCCAGTAACCAGCAGGCGGCTTACTCTGTATCTGATTTTCACCGTCCTTTCCGTATCATAGCAATGTCAATGCCCTTACTTCGTATGGATATTCAGGACTAATTAGCCGCCCGGGACACTGGCAGCAGATTTCTTCTCTATTTATTCCGATAAGCCCAGCCGGAAGAAAGTCGCAAAAGACAGTAGAAGAAATGAATTTTTTTTCTTTCCGGTAGCGACATTTCATGTTCATATGCTCTAACACAGTGGTTCCCAACCTTTTTCGTACCGCGTACCCCTAATCAAGGTTCGAAAAGGTTGCGTACCCCTTTTTCTCGAACGTTAAAAAAGAGGATATTTGTTAGAAGTATATACAAAACACTGCTTTGCAGTTAAAATCTTGTCAAATCTCGGTTCGATGACGTTCGATGTCGGATCATTTCTCCGTGCTTTCATCAAGCTGCATCGGAAACGTTTCCGTTAGCTGAATTCGTTAGCTTGAATCATTATTGTTTGACACAGGAACAGAATTTACGGCAGTATATTAGCTGTTTTGGAATCAACATTGTTTCGTAGACTTGTAATCAATTACAAGGCTTGTAATCAGTGGCCTCACGCACGGGTTGGCAACAACCCTCCCCCCAAAGTGGTCGGCCAGGCTGTTAAAAAGAAAGGAGTCGGCGCGAAGCGCCGCGATTTTATGTAAAAAACGGTTATTTTTTTTTAAAAATGTTTTTTTTTGTAAAAAAACTGTTATTTTTTGTGAAAAACGGTTATTTTTTGTAAAAAACTGTTAGTTTTTTGAAAAATAATTGGTAAAAACGACCGGCCAGTCAGTAAAAATACTTTGCCCCTCAAAAAACATTTTGGCTAGTGATGTCTCTGCTGGTAATATTAGGCTTTTGGTCATCAAAATTGAGTGAGGCGAGGTTATGAAGCTACAGATTAAAACAATTTTGGTTCTTTCGCGTACCCCTTGCAAGGGTCTCGCGTACCCCTTTGGGTACGCGTACCACCGGTTGGGAACCACTGCTCTAACATAATCCCGGCTATTTTTAGCCTCAGTCGGGCCCCTTTGCTTGTGACGAGAAACACAGAAAGCTTACATAACCGGTATTTCTGACAAATGAGCTCCTTGGAAACCGTATTCGGGAGCCGCACCCTCCTCGCGAAACAGACTAACACGGAACATGCAGGAATCAGTAGAGTGCCGTTCAGGTGGATAAAAATTACATATGAAGTTTAAAACTCGGAAATGAGGATCGATGGAACTACTAGGGAGTCACCACGCTTTGAGAAAAGTTTCACAGTTTCATTCCATCGTCTGTTTCTGGTCATATCTTGTAAGTGTATTGGTTAATTTTTGTCGATTTTATGTATTTCGTAAATATTTTATTCCTCTTCTAGCCTTAAGCTATTTGGAAATAAATTTTTATTGATCGACTGATTCAAAAGACGCATTTCGCCGATGAGCTTACACTAACAGGTTAAGGTCAAGATAAGGCCCTGGGCCTAGTCGCTCCGCGGTCAGCTCAACTACGTAAATGTTTCCGCAGTCTAAATGCCTTAAAAAATAGAAGGAGTTAGCGTTTGCCTATAAGATTTTTTTTTTTTTCAGATCTGGCCTCGAAATTTACCGCATTTGTTGCCGTAGACCCCAAGGATCGAAAAGAGACAGAAGGCTGTTGGGCTGCCATGGTGAGCAGAGAAGTTCCTCTTGACCTCGCTAGCGGATGGCACGGAGGCATGCACGCCAGGAGGATGATGATGGCTCCTCAACCGATGCTGGGACAGCCTGTGGCGATGGCATGCTTTGCGGCTCCGCCGATGGCTGGGTTTGGCGGCGCGGCTCCTATGGCTGCCTTCGGCGGCGCGCCTCCGATGGCGATGAGCCGCAATGCTAAGATTTGTTCACGGGGATTTGTGCCAGCTGCTGTACCCGAAATGGCGATGGACGTTGACTCCGCTGTGAGGTAGGCGATCACTATAGACAATTCTAGACTTATTACTCTGTGATGTAGGCCAACAACTCTGGCCGAAACTCAGGCTAAAAATGGCCTATTGTCTCAGTCCCCTCAGTTGATGGTAAACCATCATTATACCACTTGTTATCGCGTTCTTATCGATTTGAGAACTGTCTAACCTTCCTGTCAGTTGCAGGAACCTGGACAGCTCTTACATTCGGGCTTTTTTTTCAAAACAGCATGCAAGTCGACACTCATGCAGAGAGTGGAATGCTTTGAGTCGTTGCCTTCTCAATCTTGAACATAGTGTATATTCGTCTCTTTGTTTGTTCAGCCTATTCTAGATTTGCACTTATGGTCGGAAGGCTTCGTCTCGATTGCACACACTCGATTCAGCAAATAGAAACTCAGAAATAGTTTGTATAGAAACAAGTTAGTCATAAAGTTCTTCTGTGTGCTGGATCAGTATTGCGCTAAGTATAGTTGCGTTTTTATGGCACTTGCCTACCGGCCAAGTGCCATATACCGATCACTTTTCCGTCGGTCGGTCGGTCGGTCTGTCGGTCAGTCCGCTGTTTGCGAGTTAGGGTACTTCCAGATGTGCTAGGACGATGAAACTTGGCAGGCGTATTAGGGACCCGACCAGACTAACTTGGAAATAGTCACTTGCTCGATCCGACCATCGTGGGGGGAGGGAGGGGAGCCGGAATCCGGAATTTAGTGGCATGCATAACATTCGAACGGGTGATCGGATCTTAATGAAACTTGATGTTTGGAAAGACGTCATGCTTCAGATGTCCCATATCAAGTTCGGACCGAATCCGATGTATGTGGGGGGAGTCGGAGGGGGAACCGGAAATCATATTAAACGTTTAGAGTGGAGCGATCGGGATGAAAGTTGGTGGGAGGAACAAGCACAACCCCTACGTACATCATTGACAGAACCGGACCGGATTTGTGCACTGTGGGGGGAGTTGGAGTGGTGTTCCGGAATTCCGGTGATACGGAGTTAAGTTTCTTCCAGGTGGGCTAGGACAATGAAACTCGGTAGGTAAATCAGGGACGCGACCAGATTAACCTGGAAATAGTCAGCTTCCCGATCCGACCATCGTGGGGGGAGTGGAGGGAGGGGGAATCCTGAATCTCGAGGTATGTATAACTTCCGAACGGGTGATCGGATCATAATGAAACTTGATATGTAGAAAGACAACGTGTCTCAGATGTCCCATTTCAAGTCCGGACTGGATCCGATGAAGCTGGGGGGGTCGGAGGGGGAAACCGGAAATCATGTTAAACGCTTAGAGTGGAGCGATCGGGATGAAACTTGGTGGGAGGAACAAGCACAACCCCTAGGTACATCACTGACAGAACCGGACCGGATTCGTGCACTGTGGGGGGAGTTTGAGTGGGGTTCCGGAATTCCGGTGATACGGAGTTAAGTTACTTCCAGGTGGACTAGGACAATGAAACTCGGCAGGTAAATCAGAGACGCGATCAGATTAACCTGGAAATAGTCAGCTTCCCGATCCGACCATCGTGGGGTGAGTGGAGGGAGGGGGATCCTGAATCTTGAGGTATGTATAACTTCGGAAAGGGTGATCGGATCATAAGGAAACTTGATATGTAGAAAGACAATGTGTCTCGGATGTCCCATTTCATGTCCGGACCGGATCCGATGAAGCTGGGGGGGTCGGAGGGGGTCCGAAAACCTTTTGACGTGCTTGGAGTGGAGCGATCGGAATGAAACTTGGTGGGAAGAACAAGCGCAAGCCCTATAATAATAATAATTTTATTTAAACCCTCCATACAAATACAAAGTAAATGGTCGAAGGAGTTGATAAGGGAACAAAAGAAAAAGAAAAAGAGAAATCAAACAACACTACGAAACAAAATTAGACTGCGATAACTGAGAAACCAAAACAACAATATGCTTGAATCACATGATTACACCAGGCTAGCCAGTGGAAAATCGTGCAGTTTTCTACTTCGATTGATGAAACGGCTAGATAGCTCATCCATTTTTTCGCTTATTTCAAAAATATGTAGATCAGTGACAGACCCGGACCGGATTCGGGCATTGTGGGGGAGTTAGAGGGGGGTCGGGAATTCCGGTGATCGCAAGTTAAGGTACTTCGTAGATCAGTGACAGAACCGGACCGGATTCGGGCATTGTGGGGGAGTTAGAGGGGGGGGTCCGGAATTCCGGTGATCGCAAGTTAAGGTACTTCCAGACATGCTAGGACGATGAAACTTGGCTTGAAAATTAAAGACTTGACATGATTGGCTTAGAAATAGTTAGTTCCCAGATCCGACCATCCCTTAAAGTACTAATGCTAACCGCAAAGTGCAAAAAAATACTTTAAGGAAAATATACATTTTCGTGATCCCCATGAGCACATGATCATTTTTGCCTCAAGGGTTTTGCTTACAATAAAATTCCTTAAAGTACAAACAATACTTTTGAGCAAAATACATTTTCGTGCTCCTGATGATCATCTTTTTTGCTTCAAGAGTTTTGATTACAGATGATTTTCTATAACTTGGAAATAGTCACTTGCCCGATCCAACCATCGTGGGGGGAGGGAGGGGAGCACTACTATCCATTCACATCGTACTACGATAACTTGAATACAAGCTAAAAAGCTTGCAAGTGCCATATGAGCTTTCAGCTCTTGTTGTAGATACCATGGTAACTGGATCTGCAATTAGTCGTTTTTGCAGTTACCGTGGTATCTGATATACGGTTGCTCTGGAAAAATGACAATTGCCGAAATTGCGCTTTTCGAAGTCATCCCAAAGAACAAGACCAAAGGTTTCGATGGTATCCCAAAAATTGAATATTTGATACAGACAAATAGGTTTTATCTTCGCGAGATCCAGTGTCCGCTAGACTTCTTGAAGATTTTTACTGTATTAACGAGGCAGAAAGGTGGGACATACTCCATAAGAGCAGCGCTCCGTGTTGATTAGACTTGGCAAAACTAAATTGACAACAGAAGGCATACTGATCACTACAGACGGACCATCTGAGAAAACCAAGTTCAGATATACCTGTATAAGCCATATCTATCTTGACGATATTGATCGAAACTTCCTGGTTTTCTTCTGCCAAATTTCCGGTTTCGGCCGAATTCCGACCAAACTACTTGCCCAGCAAAAACAAAAGATAGTTCAGAAACGAATTCAGCGTATCTCCTTATCCCTATAAAGAACATCTAATCAACTTCAAATAAAACTTTACTTATAAAAAAAAATCCGGTTTCAACCGGATTCCGGACGAACTATATGTCCGGTTAAAAAATGATTGTCATATATATATTCAGCGTTTTTTCTTACCCTAAATCTATCATCTAATCTACTTCAGATACAAATTTTGCTTTTAACAAATTTTCCGGTTTTGGCCGGATTCCGATCAAACTCCTTGTCCGGCAAGAAAATGGTTTTCACCATCGTGTTCAGCACGTTTTCTTACCCCTAAATCGAACATCTAATCAATTTCAAATACAAATTTTGCTTTTATCAAATTTTCCGGTTTGCGTCGGATTCCGGGCGAACTACTTGCCAGGCAAGAAAATGGTTTTCACCATCGTATTCAGCATGTCTTCTTACCCCTAAATCAAACATCTAATCAACTTCAAATAAAACTTTTACTTTTAACAAACTTTCCGGTTTTGGCCGGATTCCGGGCGAACTACTTGTCCGGCGAGAAAATAACTTTCATATTCGGATTCAGCGTGTCTCCTTACCCCTAAATCAATTATCTAAACAGCTTTAAAAAAATATTTTTTTTGCCCCTTAATTTGAAACCCCTCCCCCACCCTCAAATATACGGCTACAGAGCCCATCTTCGAACTTGACTTGTACTTTGACTCGAAGGATCCTCCCACCAAGTTTCATCAAAATAGAATAGAATATAGAATAGAATATATTACCAAAAAAAGCCCGTGGGCCATGGCAACAAAATTTTTATAAATAAATGAACTTACTTCTACAACTAACACACTCCTCCTAGTCTAAGAATCTTGTTCTATGCTCCATCGCAAGCCTCAAATAACGTCCAAATTTTTTCACAGTGACAAAACACTCATCCTTCATCATCCTTACCATCCATTCTTCATTAAATACTCTCTCACCAAATACCTCCTTTCTCCATTCATTCAATTCCACACATTCACACATCAAATGAACTACGCTTTCATCCTCCTGACCGCACATAGGACAGAAGTAAGGACCAAATCTCTCTTTTACTTTACCAATATACTTTCTCCTTGCCCCAAGTGGTAAACTATCAGCCCTCATCTTTATAATATATTTTATTTCCTCCTTACTTAAACCTGCTTTAAACATAATTCCTTCCCCCCAAGTCTCTTTGGCCGCCTCAAAAAACCTCAAGGACACGGGAATGCCCTTCTGAAATTGCCAAGCTTGGATCTCTTGGTCTTTTAACCTCATACTCACCATTTTACCTATTTCTCCAATCTCTATATCTATCCCTTGCCCCCCATTCCAATATTCTTCCATACCACAATCCTGCAGAAATTTTCTAATTAACCGAGGCCACGCTTTTGGTGAATCATCCTTCAGAGCCTCCAGGTACGCTGATTTTAGTAATCTTATTCTCGGCATTTTTATCACTCTCTCCCAAAATCTTATCATATTTACTAGCCTAACATTTCTTAAAGAAAATAAACCTAATTCCCCTCTCACTACTAGACTATTTGTATACTTACTGAGTCCTAACCACCTCTTAAAATAACCTAGCTGAATTGTCTCTATTTTTTCCCCTTTCTCATATCCCCACACCTCAGACCCATAATGCATTACAGAAACTATCTTACTTCTAAACATCTCCTTTTGAATTTTAATATTCTTAATTTCTCTCAAATGACTTCTTAAAATTAAATTTGAACACTGTCTACCTTTTTCTACACTTTTCTCTAAATGACTTCCAAATATTTTTCCTTTTGTCTTAAACCTAATTCCTAAGATACACCCATTCTTCTTTAACTTCTATATTTCTACCTTTATATGAAAACTTATCATCTAATTTAAGTTTTCCTCCTTTTCTAAACACCAAAACAACCGTCTTACTTACGTTTAACTCAAGTTTCCTCTCTCCTAAATACGTCTCTAGCAAATCTAGTAACTTCTGTAATTTATCTCTAGATTCCGCTACTAACGCAATGTCATCTACGAATAGGAGCATACATAATGCAGATACATCCAAATTCAACATAGGGGCACCACGTTCCGTCATATACCTTACAACATCATTTAAAAAAATTCCGAACAATCTTGGCGACATAGTACAACCTTGTTTTACTCCTTTATTATATTGGACTATCCTTGACAGCTCTACTCCTACCCTGACCACTAACCTAGTTACCCTATAAATCTCTACTAAAATCAAAACAAAAATACTTGGCAAGCCTATCCCTAGCAAACACTCTATCAATAATACTCTATCCACATTATCAAAAGCACCTTTTAGATCAATAAATGCTACATACAAACGACCGTTCCTAGGCCTAGTATATTTATTTATCAAAACCTGGAGACTAAAAATATGATCTACTGTACCATATCCTTCTCTGAAACCTGCCTGTACGTTATTTAACACCTCTTTCAATTCCAACCACTTTTTCAATCTATTGTCAACTACCTTACAAAATATCTTAGATAGACTGTTTCCTAGGTGGATTCCTCGATAATTTCCATGGTTTTGTTTATTTCCCTTTTTGAAAAGCGGCGTCATAATCGACAGATTCCACTGCTCTGGCCATATATTTTTACTTATTACAACTGAGAACAGAAGGGATAATGTCTGGAGCAAATATGCTCTTCCTCTTTTCCATATAATAGTTGGAATTCCGTCTGGTCCTGGTGATGATCCTCCTTTCATTTCCTTCAAAGATTTCCAAACCTCTTCTGTGGTCATCGGGCTTATTAATCCATAATCTGCTTCTGCTAATGGAAAATGGGTTTGCTGTTTAATTCCCTGTGAAATTTCTTCAATATTACCTTCATTTGTCTCATTCTTTTCCAAATATTCCGCCCACGAACTAGCTGACGGTCCAATATTAATCTCCTTTTCATTCACCGAACTCTTAATCTCTTTCCAAAACGCTTTTTGATTCTTTGTTACATATTCTTTTTCTATAATATCATTATGGTTATTCTCAAAATCTTTCTTTTTCTTTTTTAGTATCTTTTTATATTCTCGTCTCCTCTGTCGATAATCTTCCACCAGTTCCATATCCGCAGGATCCTGTCCCTTTATCCTAACAAGAGCTTCTATTACCTGATCCCTCTTCGCTGAACACTCATCATCAAAAAATTGTTTTCCCTTCCTTGTTAACTTCCTTTCTCTTTTTGACATCGTTTCATTACTAACCTTTCTTATCAATTCACATAATTTCCCTACGCCCTCTTCTACTTTCCCTAATTCCAGAACTACCTTACAATCTTCTAATTCTGCATCTATTGAAGCCTCTCCTAATTTCGCTATCAATAAATCTTCTCTCACTTTATCCGAAACAATCCGGGGCCATACCATCAACTTACCTTCTAGCTCATTATCTCCCCGCAATTTGTCCCTATTTCTACAATGCTCAATCCTTTTTCTAACCTCTATCTCCGCTTGTATCGGTACGTGATCTGAACCTGCGACTTCTAACACGCTAAAATTTTTGCAATAAGGCCAAAGAGACAAATCAACTAAAATATAATCCACAATACTTGGGGCGATACCCGCAAAACAAGTAAAACCTCCCACACTCTTATCCTGCCCCAGCCTCCCATTCAAAATTACTAAACCTTCATTCCCACAAAAATCTAGAAGTTTCCTTCCCCATTTATTTACCTTCCGAGCTCGGTCCTTACTTTTCCTTACGTGTACTCCTTGAACTCCCTCATTCTCACTCTCGCTGTCGGTTACATCCACACCAAAAACACGCGTACATTCTTCAGGCTGCGATGGGTCATAGAACAATTCCATCCTATCACTAATGTGACCATTAAAATCACCTGCAAAAATAAACTTATCAGTCTTATACAACCTCTTATAATGATACATTTCTTTACACAAAATACTCCATGTATCTTCTTTGCCACTGTAACTACTTGACTCTGGTGGTACATAAACTCCACATACAATCAAACAAACTTCTCCGGATATTCTCACCCAAACAATATTTTCAGACTCAGATGTTAGTTGAGAACTAACACTAAAATTCTCTTTCCTTACCAACATTGATACCCCGCCATATATTCGATTATTCTTACTCTTTTTTCTCGCAACTCCGTAAGATTCATACTTTTCTAATCTAATCGGTTCATCTCTCCAAGTTTCTGCTATACATATAATATCCCAAGCTCCCACCACCAACAAATTTTTAAATTTCACTTCATCATAACCTTGGATATTCCACTGTACCAGTTTCAGAATTTTCCCATGGCCCTCGTCTCCCTATAGTAATCTTGATCGTCTTGCGAATCGTAACTAAACCGATAGTAAGCGCCTCGGTAATCATCAGCACGCCTCGTGCCATTTACCCGATGAGATTGGCTATTCTCCTCATATTCTCGCGATCTTTGCGCCTCGCGTCGTGGCCCAGTCCAAAACCTGTCCTCATTCCGGAAATGAGTTCGCGCATTTTTTGTAATTTGCCTTTCCCCATCACTTGGACTTATTTCACTGCTTTTTCTCGCTCGGTTTGCGACCTGATGTCCCTTATGTACCGGAGCGGCAATCACCGTGTGGGAATCACTATCACTGTTGCTGCTGCTGGTAGATGGAATTTCCATGCTTTTGGGAACTGATGGATTTTCTGTTTCCATTTTTTGTACTTCCTCTTGCCGTGGAGTCCCAGCCTTCGCCGTCGGAGCTTGTATGACTTTTTTTTCGTTGGCATCATACGTAAACACTTGACCGTCTATCTGGAGCTTATCACCCCTCAGCTGTGCGCGCCTGTTCTCTTTAATCGCATTCTCGAGCAAAGGCTTGAGGGCACGCCGAGCTTCTCGTTGAATGAATGTATAGTCAGGTGAGATGCCCACACGGCCACACCGTTTCCTTTCCTTCGAATAACCTGTGAATTTTTCAGCACGTAATTTCGTAGGTCGTGTGAAGCAAACTTTACAACAATGGGACCACTACGGAGCCTAAATGCGTCCGCTATGTCGTAAGGGGGTATCTCGAGGGAAGGGAGACAATATTCGAGAAAAGAGATGACGTGTGATCTCAGGGACTGGCCCGGTCTCGCATCTGATAGGTTATGTACCACGAGATTTAGTCTCTTTGCTTCGGATTCAATTCGGGAAATCCGCGATTCTGCTGACTCCAGAGCTCTTCGGAGACGGAGGACTTCAGCCTGTGTGGTTTCCCCCACAACTGAGCTCTCGGACATCTTCACCGACATTTCTTGAATCTTCGACTGAATTTCGGCTATGTCTTCCGATACCTTGGGTAACAAATCGAGCTTAAAGTTGATCTCCTGTAAGTACTGGGTATCCCTCTTGCTGGCTTCATCCCCATTTTGGCTAATTCTCGCTCCTGCCGTTTCCATTCCCCTTCTTGGTTTTTGGGATCCCAAAACGTAAGTGGAGGGATACCTATGACATCGCAAAAGTTGTCCGTCCGTCTGTCCGTCTGTCCGTCTGTCCGTCCGTCCGTCCGTCCGTCTGTGAGCACGATAACTCTCGAAGGGAATGAGATATTTTGATGAAACTTGGTGTGAGCATTCTTTGGATCAAGAGTAAGGTCGAGTTCGTAGATGGGCCCTGTACCCCTACATTTAGGGGTGGGGGAGGGGGTTCAAATTAAGGGACAAGCAAAATATTTTTAAAAAGCTAATGTGATAGTCGATTATGGGGTAAGAAGGCATGCTGAACACGAATATGAAAACCATTTTCTCGCCGGACAAGTAGTTCACCCGGAATCCGGCCAAAACCGGAAAGTTTGTTAAAAGTAAAAGTTTTATTTGAAGTCGATTAGATGTTGGATCTAGGGGTAAGAAGGCATGCTGAACACGAATATGAAAACCATTTTCTCGCCGGACAAGTAGTTCGCCCGGAATCCGGCCAAAACCGGAAAGTTTGTTAAAA
The DNA here is from genome assembly GCA_023053555.1 of Branchinecta lindahli. Taxonomy (NCBI): domain Eukaryota; kingdom Metazoa; phylum Arthropoda; class Branchiopoda; order Anostraca; family Branchinectidae; genus Branchinecta; species Branchinecta lindahli. Next base: position 17,250,890 of record JAKZAO010000002.1, read on the forward strand.
GTAAAATTTGTGTCTGAAGTTGATTAGATATTCGATGTAGGGGTAAGAAGGTATGCTGAACAATAATACGAAAACTGTTTTCTCGCCAGACAATTAGTTAGCCCGGAATCCGGCCAAAACCGGAAAATTTGTTAAGAGTAAAAGTTTATTTGAAGTTGATTAGATGATAGATCTAGGGGTGAGAAAAGATGCTGAATCCGTATGACAATCATTTTTTAGACGGACACGTAGTTCTTCAGGAATCCGGTTGAAACCGGAAAATTTGTTAGAAGTTAAATTTTTCTTTGAAGTTGGGATGTTGGATGTAAGGGTAAGGAGATACGCTGAATTCGTTTTTGAGCTTTAGTTTTTCGCCGGACAAGTAGTTCTTTAATTTCGCCAAAACCGCAAAATTCACAGAAGTAGGGTAGGATCGTTTCGATCGGCTTATAGGGGTAAACATACATGCTGAATCCATATCTGAACTTGGTTTTCTCAATGATTAGCTGTTTGGCCTGGCGAAGAAAAAACCTTACTGTCTGGATCAGATATTGAATTTTTGGGATCCCATCGGAACCTTTGGTCTTGTTCTACAAATAAGTCGTAAAAATACCTTGATATCTCCCAGCAATATGACGCTCCGGGAGCAGAGTTCTTAGGCTGTATCTCACTTCTGCCTGAGATATGGCTTATTACGTCCACGTGCTTCCTGAATTCAGGATCTATCCGCTTGCAAATGGTAAATCCAGAGCTCTAGCACAAAACAAGTTAACTCTCTGACTGCTTGTCGACGATATCTCAATCCCTTCGAGAGTTATCGTGCTAACAGACGGGCAGACAGACGGACAACTTTCGCGATGTCATAGGTATCCCGCCACTTACGTTTTGGGATCCCAAAAACTGATATCCAGTCACACCACTAAGTGCCAAACTTCTTTCCCAACGATTTGACAAAAATTTGATGAAAGTGAGACTACTTTTTCAGATACCACGATCGGACCGTGGTATCTAAATATGAGATACGACGATAACTGCAAAAACGCCTTTTGACCATGGTATCAGATACCACGACAACTGCATACTGAGCAAAATGGTGAGGCTGTTTTAGTAGGAATGTGCGAGTCATTCACCGTTATAAGGGTGAGCCTGTAAGGCGAAATTGAGCGAACCACACTGTCAGCTTCATAACAGATAGCACAAGGACGCACAGTTTCAACAGATACAATTTTTGTATAAAAATTTCATGAGGATTTTTGGGATTTAGAAGAGCCGAAAAACCACCGTTTAAAACATCTGCTGAATTTTCCGAATTCATGATGACAAACAAAAGTCAGCACATGGTTTTTCGGCGTTGTTGGGGCTCTTCTTATTTATATGCATAACGTTTTGATGCGTAACGTTTCAAAAACATAACAGCTAGCACCGTAAGTGTTATCTGTAGAAACAGCACATCCTTGTGTTAGGTTCCAGCGAAGACCTTTCCGGTGACCCCCCCCCCCCGATACCAAAAAAAAATGGCGAAAACCCACTACCAGACCCCCCCCCCCCCCCCCGCAGTGTTAATAAAATGCAATATATACTTGTGCAAAATATATATGCAGGCGCGTCGCCGTTACGCGTTTACATTTAACTCGCGTGTCTAGGGAAAATCCTTAAGTGCTCGCGGTCCAAACTGCAGTTTTTAATGAGATTTTCCAAATTCCTGTATATTTGCGTTCGGGGTGGGGGGTCGCCAGGGGATACAGGGTTTGTCGTTTTTTTTTGGGGGGGGTTGACTAGACCCCCTTTTGTTATCTGTTATGAAACTTCTGACAGTGCGGCCATTAAGTAATACATAGGAGAACTTAAAACTAGTTAGAAGTCAGGTACTTTCTAAGTGTGTCTAAAACTTTATAAAACTGGGATCCCACCGGCTGGTACCAGTCGTATCGGGACAACATTACCACAGAATAAGACTCTAGAAAGCATAGGAATTGAGATAGCCTGTTTCCCCATATTGGATCCGTCCATATACTATATAGCCTACTGGAATAACTATTGTCGTGATACCGTAGTGGGGAGTCTTGCTAAGATTCTTCTTCTTTCTAGCTCTGTGCAGACGGACTCTCCTATGTGCTTTAAGCCAGCGCAGGTCCCAGAAAAAGTGGTGAGCAAACTTGTTCAACTCATTGGCTTACAAAAGTTCGATGGGTCCTTCCTTCTCGACCAAGTGTTATGTGACGTTGTCGGTGTGGCATTGGAGGACGCAAAGAAACGTAAGTAGAGTTTAGTTTGTCTTGTCTTGATCCTGTCAGCCAAATCCCGTTTTATTTGTCTAGCGTGTCTCCTCAGTGCCGTTTTATTTGCCATCTCAACTGGCAGTTGTCATTAACATGTCAGAAAAGACCCGATAAATGATGACTTGGCATAGTAGCAAGTCTTTGTCCTGCCTCAGCTAGATTTTTTTACTGCGTTTTATTTGTGGTATTTGTCTGCATAGTCGTTCACCTGACAATGCTTAAATATTACAGCGTTAAACCTCGACAATAAAGGTTAACTTCAGACATCGAGGCTGAGTGTTTTGACTAAAAGATACAGTATTTGGGCTATGCCTATGAGAGATTGTATCTGGTTTACATTAAATGATTTGATTTGATTTGATATCGGAAAATAACTTTTCTCGAACAGGTATGCAATGCATATCTTCCTATGTCCCACAGGAAGTTATAATATGACAATTATTTTTGTGGAGGTTGTTGCGAACTCGTAACATCCTCCAAAGAGGATGATACGAACTCAAAACATCCTCCAGAGAGGATGATACGAAGCTCGTATCAGCCTCCGCAGAAGTTCCTCGAGCACTTTTCCTCAAATAGCCTACTGAATTCATCGAGCACTTTTCCTCAAATACTGAAAAGTAGAAGCTGACCTCCAAAAAATAAATTAAAAACACTACTTTCAGTAACAAAACATAAAAAAAAAAAAAAAAAAAAATGTTGAACAATGACAGAACATCTTACTCTCTTTGACAACCGGCCTATGACCTAGGTCATACCTTGTCACAATCAGATTTACACTGAAAATACAGTTTGTCAACTGAATTAACATCCTACTATCCTTGCTTTCCAAAAGCTAGTTATTCAGCATTGAAAAAATGACAGAACATCTTACTCTCTTAGACAACCAACCTATGCCCTAGGTCATACCTTGTCACAATCAGATTTCCACTGAAAATACAGCTTGTCAACTGAGACAACATCCTACTATCCCTTGCTTTCCAAAAGCTAGTTAGTTATTCAGCACTTATCACTTTCTTTATCTGGAATTTTGTTTGGAATTTTCTTGTCAACACGTGGTTTTGTTTGTTTATTTTACTTCCACGACCCCTAGGAGTGATCATTTTAGTACTGTAGTAGGCTTTCACGACCGCTAGATGGCATCTGAATCGCCAAAAGAGTAAAAGACTATTGGTAGAAACTGAAGTGCTTGGGTCCCAAAAGTAGTCTTAGTAGGTTTACAGTAGGCTTGGGTTGCTACTTCACCAAAATAAATTCCCTACCCCATTAGCGAAAAAGCACAACAAAAGAAGATTAAGTCCTACCTATGGAAAATATTCTGTTCGAAAAAGTTATAATAGTTAACAAACCTCCATCTCGGTTCATATCAGAATAACAATCTCGACGGCCATTTAAAAATATCAACCTCGCCTTTGGCTCGGTAGATATTTTTCATAACCTGCCTCGCCTTCGGCTCGGACAGGTTATTTTCAATGGCCGTCTCGCTGTTATTTTCCGATATCAACCTCGATGTCTGAAGTTTTAACCTTTAGTAACACTGAGACGGCCATTGAAAATAACCTATCCGAGCCGAAGGCGAGGTAGGTTATGAAAAATATCTACCGAGCCGAAGGCGAGGTTGATATTTTTAAATGGCCGTCGAGGTTGTTATTCTGATATGAACCGAGATGGAGGTATGTTAACTATTATAACTTTTTCGAACAGAATATTTTTCATAGGTAGGACTTATTCTTCTTTTGTTGTACTTTTTCGCTAATGGGGTAGGGAATTTTATTTTAGTGAAGTAGCAACCCAAGCCTACTGTAGACCTACTAAAATGACTACTGTTGGGACCCAAGCACTTCAGTTTCTACCAATAGTCTTTCACTTTTTTGGCGATTCAGATGCCATCTAGCGGCCGTGAAACCTACTATAGATCTTCGAAAACGACTACTCTGGGGGTCGTGGAAGTAAAACATAAACAAACAAAACCACGTGTTGACAAGAAAATTCCAGACAAAGAAAGTGATCAATGCTGAATAACTAGCTTTTGGAAAGCAAGGGATAGTAGGATATTGTTTCAGTTGACAAGCTATATTTTTAGTGGAAATGTGATTGTGACAAGGTATGACCTAGGGCATAGGGTGGTTGTCTAAGAGAGTAAGATGTTCTGTCATTTTTTCAATGCTGAATAACTAGCTTTTGGAAAGCAAGGGATGGTAGGATGTTGT